>OY728129.1:1024360176-1026860176 GCA_963277665.1 Viscum album | reverse complement strand
TTAAAATTACTCGATTAAGAGTTATACCTCTTCATTAAGAAACCTCCTTTGTCTTACACTTTAAGCCATGAAAGAACGGTATTATGGAAAGATAAAAATTTATAGGATGAGGTTGATGAAGATAGTATGGTATTATGGTAGGTATTATATGATCTATAAGGATAAAACATTGTGAATAAAGTAGGATACGAGGTTCCCTTTTATAAGCGTTGGAAAAAACACACTTGGAAATACTTAAATGATTAAATAATATATATCATAATCCTATAAAGTGTTACCAAGGCACCCAAAAGTTGAATTTTATATGTTATATAGTCTAAATAAACTCATAAAACAAATTTATACAATTTTGGACACATTTTAACCCTTATCTCCTAGTTAAACGACTTTAAACCCATTTTATCCATAACTGTGATAACTTAACTTTTTATAATTAAAACATAATTATTTGAAAAAAAAATAAAAGGGGTAAACAAATTTTTTTTGGAAATGATTATTATAAATTCTTGATCCATTTTATTAAATTCAATTTTTATAGTTAGAAGAAAATATTTATAATATAAGAACACAAAACATATGAAAACAATTTATAAAATACACGATTTAAGAGTAAAAATCATTACCCCTTGAAATAAAGTAAAAATTTGGTTTATATTTTTTTTAAATAATTAAAAAGGAAAGTTTTTATACTTTTTTATCAATACAAAAATAAATGGAATCTTAAAACTGTGCCATTAAATACAAAGACCCAAAAATAGTTTTTAATTTGAATAAAATATAACATTAGATAAGTCAATTAGGGCTCTTAATTTTTAAAAAATATTTTAAAATAAATTATTTAACTCATTAAAAATATATTTGATTGAAAATAATAATAAAATAGGATAAGTTCAAGTTTTATAGAGATTATAAATCTTTACCCTATAGTTTTAACCCAATTTTACCTCTTTTACCGGGGTGACAAATCTTTACCATGGTTACTGTTAATAATGATAAAAAATAATGATAAACCTATAAGATTATATTAATTATTATGATTAAAAATATGGTTTTTATTTTATAGGATTGAATATATATATGTGGAAAATATATATTTTAATATAAGAATGAAAAATTCATGGAAACAATTTTTATAAAATGTATTTTTTAAGAATATAACTAGATTTATTCTTATTCCATGATTGGTAAAAACAATTATATGGATATTAAAATATATAATTTAATATATAATATATAAATTTAATTAAAGTAATTATGAAATAGATATTAATATAATTTTTTATTATAAAAATGCAGTGCATGAATAAAAACTAGTTTTAAGAAAAACATTGTTTTTACCTTTAATTGCTTTTATTTTAATTTATAACCTATTGATAACCAATGAAATAATTTTATAATTGTGTAAAAAATAATTTTTCATAATTTATTTATTCCTATTAATACCCACCAATCCAACATCTAGGTGATAACTATCACATTAAATAATAATATTTTAATAATATTGCACGATTTGTTAAAATTCAATGTCCCATGTAAAGAAAAACATCAAAGAAATTAAATATATTTAAAAAGAAATATTTCATAAAATACCCAGGTGTTATAATGAATCAGTTTCTTATATAAAAACTTTTTTGATAAAATTTTATTTAAATATTAGTGTTTTAAAATTTTACTTTCACAATATTGCTGGTTTTTTCATTTTTCATATTGAATTTTATTAAAATTTGTTTTTTATGAGATTACATAAAGAATAATTATTTTCATAAGTTATTAAGGTATTAATATTTTTTGTGTGAAACAATATATTGAAACTAAAATTCATACACTAATGTATTTGATAGGTTCATTCACATAACTCCCATCAAACTTCGTATGGGAATCTAACCAAATTTCAATATGACAGACTTATCACCCTAACGTTTTCAACAGAATTAAAAATTGTAAATAAAAATTATAATATATGAAATACTTAATATGATTATATAAATATTTTAAAAAAATAAAATATTACTATCGTGGATCAATTTCTCAAAAAACTCTTCAAACTGGCTGTGTATGTGATGATTTATTTTTCTAGGCATAAATCATTTTTTCTTGAAACTTACTAAAGTAAATATAATATAATTTAATAACAATGTAAGCAATTACTTATTATTTTAATATGAATATATATATATATAATGATATTAATATAATAATATATTATCCAATACTATATTTATGTTATATCGATGACTTTTAACAAAAAGTTTCCACTTCTCTTGAGGTACACCTTCTGGTACCTTATCATAGATAAGTTGGGTAGTCAATTATATATCATTGAACTCATGCCATAATCTCCATTTAAAATCTTTCTATTTCTTACCAAAATTTCTTAACGTCTACTTATATGTTATAAAATTATCTATGCACTACTACAAAACAAGCCTTTAACAGTAATGGCCTTTATCAATGCTTGAAAGAAGTGGTGATAAAGGCACCCTTTATCAGCACAGATAAATGGTACCTTTTATCAGCGCTTTTTCTATAGGGCTGATAAAAGACATCCTTTATCAGCGAATTTTTTAACCCTGATAAAAGACAACCTTTATAAGCTTATATTTTTAGCGTTGATAAAAGGTGTCCTTTATTAACACTTTATGTTTAGCTTAGATATATGATATACTTTATCAGTGCTTTATTTTTAGCACCCATAAAATAATCCTCTATCAATTATTTTTTAGTGCTTATAAAAGTATGAATAAAATGAAATAATTAAGTAACTAAAAAAAGTAAAAATGATTTTATTAAAATAATATTAAAAAATTTATTAATAAAATAATTATTGATAAAAATGATTAAATTGATTATACTATATATAACATATAAATAGTATATATTAAATATATCTATATATGTAAAAAAATTAAATAAATAAAAATTAAAAATAAGTAAATTGAGAAAAATATTAAACATCTTATTAATTAAATAATTATTGATAATGTAATAAGTAGTATATATTAAATATATAGATATATATAAATGTATATAAATATGATTTATAAAAAAAATATTATTTATAATTTAAATTAAATATTAATATATTTAGTTAATAATGGTTTATAATTAAAAATTAACATGAATTAAAAATACTAATTTATTACATTGAGTAATGGAAATAATTTAATGTCGTTTGATTTTTCAATTTAACGTAGATGAAACGTATTATATTGATAACACAAATACATAATTAATTCATTTTTATACACACACACACACAAATATGATTTGGGAATTTAATCAATTTATATTATTTTTTTATTATGTTTTAATATCTATAATATGTATTCATCTTAATTTTAATATATATCTATTTTTTAATGATTGATATTAACAAAAATTATCCAAATATTCAATATTGTAATCAGTTTTAATGAATCAATTTTACTCATTTTTAACATACATGAACTTAAGATTAAATATTCCTTAATAATGAAAAAAAACATTTGTAAAAAATATTTACAAATAAATATATCAATAAATGTATATTTACTGTTTTTATACATTTATAATTATAAATAAATAAATAATATTTGTTTAAAAATTATTTATATAATTATAAAAAATAATTATAAAATTATAATAAATTTATTTAAATAATGAATATACTTACTATATATATAATTATACAGATATATATGATGATATAAATATTATTTTTTAAAAAATTATTTATATAATTATAAATAAATAGTAATAAATTAAAAAAATTATGAAATTATTATTTTATAAAATGTTTTATTATAAGTATTATAATTATATTTAATAATTATACTCTTTTAAAGAAGGATTATTTTTTAAAGTATTATAAGTATTTATCAGCACTTTTTTAATGATGATAAAGAATAATTTTATCAGTGATTTTTTAACATTGATAAAGCTATATCTTTATTAGCACTAAAATGCACCAATAAATATTCATTTTATCAACACTTATTAACTTAACATTTATAAAAGGTATCTTTATCAGTGTTTTTTTGGAAGCACTGATAAAAGTGTCACAATCTATTTTAAGAACCCTTACCATCACAAATGGGTTCCTGATATCCAAAGATCTCCATGGAAGCAACCTACTACCAGCACTCATCATTATTGAATCTAAGCTCGAATTTAGGCTAGAATCAAGGATCTAACTATTCCAAGGCTCAAATCCAAGGCTCAAGTGATTCAAAGTTTGAGAAAAACCAAGGCATGAATGAAATATAAGTTTTTTGATATCTTTAATTTCCCTCAATTATCCACTAAACCTCATCATCTCACATCCATGTATCCTAACAAGTATAGTTATATTATTCTTTTATAAAACAACCCAAAATTCATTTTTTAATATTTTGAAGTATTGTCTTCCCTAATAGTAGTGGCTCTCCTTGGAAAAATGTTGGTACTACACAACTAAAAATATATCAAACCCAATATTGGGTCATGTTGTTGTGGTGTATAATAGGCTATCAATACCTATATTCCATTTTATCTACCTCTTTGAAATCATCAACTTTTGAAAAATTAATCCTTATAGTAGTAGATGTTTTCACTAGTTTGGAATATTCCATTTCAAATCACTTGGTAACCTCTTTTTCATATTTTGATTTTGAAATTAATGTGCTATTATTTCATTGATTATCCTATAAATGAAAGAAATTTTTTCACTAATCATAGATATATTGTTATCATACCTCATATGACCCACAAAAAGATTCATTCTAGTTTGTGCAATCCTCAAATGTTATATCTTCAATATATATGAGAACTAACATTATTTGATCATTCTCCTTCTTGATGTAGAGGGTTTGATCAACAATACCTCGCTAAAATGCAAGCTTTCATGTGTATTGATACAACCACAAATACCAGGTCCTTAGTGATTTATTTATCATATAAAAATAATTATTTAACTGATACAAATTTCTATTATTTTCATCCATAATAAATCCATCCAGTTTACAATGTATACTCCCCCTGAAGAACTCTATTGAGGAACATGGATTTGTCATCCATTTGGTATAAATTTAACTAAATTTTCACTGAAATAGCCAAAAAAATTCAAATAGTTTCCAACCAGTATATGGGAGTAAATTTACCATAAATAAAAATTTCTCTAATCTAGGAGTTCTCATTACACACTATCAATTATTTATTTTGAGAAATGTTTCCATAGTCAATGAGTTTATTAATGAACTCCCACTTGGTTTTGATAACATTTCTATCTTCCATCCTTGGAAAAATTTTCCATATCACATTGTTCTTATTTAGATCAAAGTTATCATGCATATATTTGATACAATTTTCATCCTTACAGACTCTCTAAATGATTTAGGCTCTACTTGGAAGAAATGAGGTTTTTTTAGAGTCTTACTCCTTCAAGTTGTCACCAAAACTTTCTGATCACCAATGAAATTTTATTCATTAATTTCATCCTTGATTGTGTTTTTTGTTGATAAAAATATAGCCATCTTTGAAATGATAACCCACTCATTTATACTTATTAAAAATCACTTCATTTCTTTAATCACACATATAATAAACACTATATATGTTTTAATTTAATCCATCTAAAAATATAACATTCTTTAACATTGCCTTTTTATTCCACCCTTAGAAATATCTAATTACCATCTACGTAATTCTAAAAAGTGGGAGGCATTACCTCTTTTATAGAAAAAAATAAAGTACAACTATCATCCTCATAAATTTCATCACATGAACAGTTATTATTACAACTTGTTGCTTGGGGCTCATGCCCCATCTCTTTGATGTTTCTTATACTACTTTGAGTAGTAGTAATGATATGGATGACTACTAATTTGAGTATTTCAAGAAACATAGGTTCATGTCAATAAGAGATGGAGGATGAGTGCCAAACAAAAAAAAATATGAAATGATAACTCTTTAGAAGATGAGCTGATGAGGATGAAAATTGTTTATAACTTTCACCTTTGGATGAATTCAGAGGATAACACCAACCATAGTGGAGTAACTCATTTCTTAGATTTAATTACCCATTTTCTTCAAAGAATACTGAAATTCTTCGAAACAATCAAATTTTGTGTTTCCCTAATTAGAATTATCTAAAACATTCACCTTTTATACTGAATATCTTATGTGTTTTTATTTATTTATTGTATAAAATGAATCTTTTATGAACCCAATAAGATATATTTCCTTTATCTCAGGTGATTCAAAGCTTCAATCTAATGTATCTTATTTTCTCCTCACCCACCTCACTCATTGATTTTTTGTTTGGCGATAAGTATTTGCAATTTTTTTATCACCATTCATGCTTTACCTTCAACTTATCCATGTGGTCAATAATGTTTTCAAAATAAAATCATTATCCATAAAATTAATGTATTATTTCATACTTATGTTTAATTTATTTCTTTTTAGTATTTCTTATATAATAATTATTTTCTTGTATAAGTGGATTATTTTTTTCAATTTGGGGTGGTTTGTTCGAAGCTACTCATGCTCACAAGGGATTGGACTTTGAGCCTACAACTAAGATATTTAAAATAAGGAAATGCATTAAGAATTCACACAACTATAAGAAAAAGGTAAATTATTGACAAGGGGACCACCGAATCTCCCCTTCCTGCTCTCATCCTCATCTATGGTTTCTTCTGAAACCCTTCTCTTTGGGGGGGGGGGGGGGGCTGGAGGCGCGTCTGAGTTCCATTTCCCCTCCTATTCCTCTCCTTTTTCCTTTATTACTTCCTCTTTCATCATTGTCCTTATTCATGAGATGATTATCTCTAGCAGAGTGGTTTTAT
Organism: Viscum album; assembly: GCA_963277665.1. Classification (NCBI taxonomy): domain Eukaryota; kingdom Viridiplantae; phylum Streptophyta; class Magnoliopsida; order Santalales; family Viscaceae; genus Viscum; species Viscum album. The sequence goes on along the minus strand of OY728129.1, from coordinate 1,026,853,370 downwards.
TTTTTTGGTGCTTCTTTCACAGGTGGTGTTCGATCCCGACGATGGTGGTTTCTATATCCCCCGACTACTGCATCCCTTACCTAACCTCATGTTCTATCACTCTTATCAAGGTTGGATATGGAGTGATGGTTACTCCGTTGTTTTGGGATAAGTGGAATGGTGGTCGAGGTATTTCAAGTTGCTCCTGTGTCGGCTTGATCATGGTTTTGGTTTCTGATTCCAGTCCAAGAGAGATGCTATTGCTTGGGGGCACCAAACTCTCTCATTCCTACCCTGACCCCGAGGAACTATGCTCCTCTCTGAGTTGTAGCTGGAACAGTGGTTCCTCAAAGGATTTGGGAGGTGGGATCTGAGGATGATTTATGCTTCTTGTGTGAACAATGTATCTTTGTTTTGATGAAGATCTGTGTGTTCCTTCTACGATGATGAATTTATATGAGGTTTTCTCGGTGATTCTTACAACTTTTACATCTGGTATGGTTGTGCTCTGTCTTAGTCATACCTTGATGGTGGTGTGCTGTTAGGATGATGATGATGACAGTGGTGTAGATGTTGGTTTGATGTTAGAGTATGACGGAGATGATGAAGGTTCCTTCGACAATGACGATGGATGCGGGTGGAGTTCATCAGCAATCTGGTTTGATATAGACTGGGCGACTGTCGCATTAGGTGCGATACTTGAGGAATGGTGTGAGAATCGAGGTGACACGTGATGAGACGACTTAATTTTCATAATGGATCATGATGCCTTGATTTTAAATTTTGAATTTTGTGGATTTTTGGATCGCTGTAGTGGCGGTAGGGTTTGGCTGGTGTGGATTTTTAATTTGGTATTTTTTATGTTATGGTGATGTCTATGTGGGAAGTGCGGGTACTTTTGGATGTTTTTGTATGGTTCCCATTTTTCCAAAAAAGTGGCTTCTTAAAAAAATGGGTTGACCTAAGAAAAAGGTAAATTCATACTACCTATTTAATTAATTTTTTAACCATTTTATCTAACATTTAAAATTTAATTTCCTTATCATTTTTATCTAATACTTATTTAATTTTTTTACATATATTTTGGGAATTCATATTTTGAATTCAGCTATCTATAAAAAGATGTAAAAGTGGTAAAATGATTCTTTCTTCCAATGTAACCATGTTTTCCATTTTCATTACATCTATTTTTCAAGATACCAAAATTTCACCTTAATTCGATGTTGTTAGCTAAAAAACCATTCTCATTTTTGAAATTCAGAAGAGTACAATAAGCTCATGTTCCCATTTTGGCGACTTCATATGATATAATGGGAACATGGGCTTCCTATTCTCTTCTGAATTTCAACAAAGAGAATTGTTTTTTGTATAAGAACATAAAGTCAATATATAGTATTGGAATTTCAATATAAGAAGATAATGGAAATATGGTTTCATTTTCAGTAAGAATTGTTTTGAGACTTTGGGATGTGTAGGAATCAACCACACCTCAATCCGATACATGGTGTGACCGGTATGACTCCAAGTGCTTCTTTTTATTTAAAACTGATGCTAATTTTAGTAAAAAGTACAACTAAAAAACTCAAAACGGATTAAAAATATCCTGTTTATTTTTATAGTTTATGGAAATAATACATTTGTCATTTGGTATGTGTAGAAAACAACTGCACATTAATTCAATTCACTATGTGACCACTATAAGGAAATGTGTCCATTATCAGTTTCAAATCAATAGTTTATCAATGGAAACAAATAAAACACACTCATATTTTCTTGATAATTTAGGAAATTAATTCATAATTCAGTTTTGATGTGTAGGAATTGGTCTCACATTAACCTAACACACGATATGATCCATATGGGTCAAATTTTATATTTCCAGTTTAAAATGAAATTTTTGTAAGAAAAAAAGTGACGTGCTCAAGAATAAGAAAATTAATTTACATTATTTTTATAATTTAGGAAAAATATTAATTAGTTGTTTGAGACGTGTAATAATCATCTAAACCTCAATCCTATGCAAGATGTGACCAGTATTACTCTAAGTGAATGTTTTTTTAAAAAATGAAATCAATTTCAGTAAAAAGGAAAATTGACCTACTCAAAACCAAGAAAAAACATTTATATTAATTTTATACTTTAGTTAAATTATAAAAAAGTAATTTTTTATTTTTTGGAATCATTCATACCTCAATTCGATACACGATGTGCCCAGTATGACTCAATGCGTTTATTATCGCTTTAAAATTGAAAGTTTAGTTCAAAAAATTTCACTCACTAAAAATCGAGCAAACAAACATAGATTTATATTAATAATTTAGGACATTGATTAATAATTAATTTTTTATGTGTAGAAATTTTTCTCACTTCAATCTGATACATGATGTGATTGGTATGATTCAAAGTGCGTGTTTCCAATTTAAAATGAAATTTTAGTAAAGAAGGAAAATGATATACTCAAAACTGATTAAATGCATTCAGATTGTTTTAATATGTTATGAAAATGATTCATAAAAAAATTGATACATTTAAGAATTAAACTCACCTCAATTTAACACATGGTGTGATTGATATGACACGAAGTGCATCTTTTTATTTTTAATTGACATTAATTTTACTAAAAAGGACAATTGACCTACAAAAAACCAAGAAAGAGAATTTGGATTGTTTTGATACTTTAGAGAAAATTTATCGTAAGTAATTTTTGATGTGTAGAAATAATCATCACCTCAATCTGACTCACGGTGTGACCGATATGACTCCAAGTGTGTCTTTTTATTTAAAATTGACATCAATTTTAGTAAAAAAGACAACAAATCTACTCAAAACTGAGAAAAACCATTCTGATTGTTTTGATACTACATGGAAACCATCCATAACAAATTTTTGATGTTTATAGATCATAAAAGCCTCTATCCGATACACTATGTGCGTGATTTGACTCAATGTGCCTGTTATTAATTTAAAATTAACAATTTAGTTCAAAAAATATCACTCATTGAAAACCAAGAAAACACATTAATATTTTCTTGATAATTTAGAAAATTGATTCATAAATCATTTTTATGTGTAAAAATTATTATCATGTCAAAATTATACACGATGTCATTAGTATGAGTCAAAGTGTGTGTTTCCTATTTAAATGACATTTTAGTAAAAAAGACAAGCGATGTACTCAAAACAGAGTAAACATATTCATATTGTTTTGATAATTTATGAAAACGATTCACAATCCATTTCCTATGTGTATAATTATATGTATCTCATTTTTACCCACAATGTCACTGATGTGATTCCAAGTGCATCTTTTTATTTAAAATTGACATCAATTTTAGTAAAAAAGAAAACTGGCCTACTCAAACCCAAGAAAACACATTCATATTGTTTTTATACTTAAAATAAATGATTTATAAGTTACTTTTAACATATAGGAATCATCCAAGCCTCAATCTAATACATCATGTTTTCGTCATGACATAATGTGTCTTTTATCAGTTAAAAATCTCCAGTTTAGTTCAAAAATGTCACTCACTGAAAAACCAAGAAGGCACACTCATATTTTCTTTATAATTTTGGACATTGATTCATAATTCATTTTTGATGTGTATGTTTTGGTCTTATGTCAAATTGATACATGACGTGATATGTATGAGTTAAAGTGCATTCTTGTAGTTTAAAATGACATTTTTATTAAAAAAGACAAGTGGTGTAACCAAAATTGAGTAAACACATTCATATTTTTTGATACTTTATGAAAATGATTCATAAGCCATTTGGGATGTGTAAGAATTATCCTCACCTCAATCTGACATATGATGTGACTAATATGACTCCAAGTGTATCTTTTTATTAAAATTGGCATCTATTTTAGTTAAAAGGACAACTATCGTACTCAAAACTGAGAAAATGCATTCAGATTATTCTGATACTCTAGTAAAATGATTCATAACACATTTTTGATAGGTATTAGTCATTTAAATCATAATCCGATACATAATATGTCTGATATGAATCAATTTTTCTATTATCAGTTGATAATCCACCTTTTAGTTTAAAAAGTGTCACTCACTGAAAACCAAGAAAACATTCTCATATTGTCTATATAATTTAAGAAAATGATTCATAACATATTTTTGACATGTATCAATCATTATCATGTCAAAAGAACACATGAGGTGACATATATGAGTCAAAGTATGTGTTTTCAGTTTAAAATTACATTTTAGTAAAAAAGACAAGCAATGTACTCAAAACTGACCAAACACATTCAAACTATTTTGATACTTTTGGAAAATGATATATAAGTCATTTAAGATTTTTAAAATTTATCCACACCTCAATATGATACATGATGTGACTGGTATAACTCCAAGTTCATCTTTTCAATATAAAAGTATCACTTAGTTTAAAAAATGCATCACATCGCCAAAACCGAGAAAACAAGCCTATATTGTTTTCTCATCATTATATCTTTGATTAATTAATTAATTTGTTTATCATTTTTATCTTATACTTATTTAGTTAATTTTTATAGAGATAATGGTTGAAGAGGAATAAGAAATGGTGTGGCATGTAAGAATAAAACCTAACTCAATCCAATACATAGAGTTCCTTGTATGACTCAAATTTAGTTTAAAATTAACACTTTATCTTAATTTATTTCTTTATATTCTTACTAAAAAATAATTGTTTTATTATACAAGTGATTTTTTTTAAATTAGGGATTGGGATCGAAAGATAAAGGAAGAGTACTATTTTTAGATTTTACGTAATAATATTTACTTATGTAATTATATAAAAAAATATTTGAAATATCTATAATATTGTTTTTTCTTGTATTTGTGTTGTAAATTTTATTTCATTTAAATTATGTATCCGTACTTGATTTTTCTGTTTTGGTGGTGTTTTTGGTGATGCATTGTGTTGTTACAACCCAATGTAATAATCCCCATTATCAGTTCTTAAAAAAGTGTTGATAAGGGTTTCATTTATCAATGATTCTATAAATGTTGATAAAAGACGAGAGCTTTTAATCTCACTCTAGTATTCATCACTTCTCTAGCACTGATAAAGGCCATTTTTAGCACTGTAAAAGTCCTATTTTTTTGTAGTGATAATAAAGTGGGAGAAAATCTACAAAAATACTTTCATTTAAAATATTATAATTTAATTAAATAATGACATTGGATTGTGGAATAATGTATTAAAATTATCATTGTTTATGAATAAAATAATCCATTCTTCCAATATATATGAATAAGTATCCAATAAGAATATGTAATGTGAATGTTCACTGAATCAAATGCCAACTAGCCTAGGATTTGACTCAATATTCCCACATCATCCTTTATTAGGACCCCAAAACAATCAAAATGAGATAACTATCTTCAATATATTCAGATTAAACACTTATGAACTATTAATTTTTGTCTCTATATTAGTATTTATTTATCTTTTATTAAAAAATAATTAGTCATTACAAAAAGTTTAATAAGATTTTTTACATTAAATTTTGTACTTATAAACATGGCCCTCCAATATCCTTATTAAAAAACTAGAGTTACTATAGTGACATATACTTTTCATACATAGATATTACATATTTTCATATGAACATTCAATACATTTCACAAATACATGCCCAAGAACCATAAAGATTTAGTGTCCTTGCATACTTGATACAAAATAATATTATTTCATAAAATATCTTCAAAATCACCCATAATGATCTTCCCATATAGTATTATTTATAAATGCAACCTAATTAATCATTTCTTCTTAACCTGAGAAAATGAAACAAAATAAAGGGTGAGATAAGATGCTTAATAAGGGTAAATATGGGATATATTAATGATCACTTAAGTATAACATGAGCGTAAGGGAAATATAACATTAAGTTGACATTTAAAAACCATACCTTGTATATCATAGATCGTAATCTTGAGCCATAAAAGAAATATTGACAGTTCATAAGACATGAATTATAATGGAATCAAAGAATATGAGCCGTGATTTCATAAATTTAATATAAGAAATAAGTTTCTATCATATATATAAGCATTGAAAATCATTTATTTAGTTGTCAAGGATCACTAACAAGACTATCCTAGTGGATTTAGTTTACTCTCCATCCCATCATATCCTTAGTCAAGGTTCCATTCCAAGACTATCATAGTGGATTGGGTTCACTCCCCATTCCATAGTCAAGTTTCACTCCTAGGATGATCACAGTGGATTGGGTTCACACCCAATTCTGTAGTCAAGGTTCACTCCCAAGACTATCATTGTGGACTGAGACCCTTATTGGACACGGTTCACATCCCATTTTAGTCTTTATTATCTCCCGAGATATTAATATTTACATAGTAAATTAGAGGGATATATAATTATGGTTCCACCCATCACATAATAATAATTTATTTATATTTGTTCCATAATTTCATAAATCAACCATTATATATAATAACTCATAGAAAAGAAATGAGTTTCATAAAGGTTTCATCATAACTTAATATTCCAATGGGAAAGAAATGAGTTTCAAAGGATAATTCTTAAATCATCATAATACATTTAAATAATTAAATTGGGTAGTATCATGGATCATATACCTAATAAATCATAATAAACATTAAATGTTGTTATTATGGATAAAATATGTCTTCAAAATATCACTAGAATATTTCTTGAGGAAAATATCATTTTCAAAATGAAAACATTTTTTTAAAATCTTAATATTTTATAAATATTAAGGAGAAATTTTTCTTTAAAAATAACCATGGAAAATTTTAAAGTAAGATACAAATAATTGAGTATTCATGATTATGGGAAATTTATTTCATGTCATCTATGTTAAAACAAATATTATTTTCACATTATAGTAAAAAGTCAAAATTACCTCGTTCATAAAATAATATGAATATTAATTTTAAATATTTTTGTAAAAATTAAACCATTGGTAAAAATAACTTTAAAAATCATAGGATAATGTTAAAAAAATATTGTAAAAATATTTTATAAAATATTTATATTGAATAAAAATGAATTTCTATTGAGGAGAGAAATAAATTTGGCTTCCCTTATATTTTTTCAAGTATCTTGAATTTTTAAAGTGAGTAAAATGAAATGGAAACATGTATTATTTTTAAATAAATATAAGAGAATAAAATTAATAGGTTTATTTAGAGGTATATTTTAAAATTTTATCATCTAAAAAATATTAATAAACAATCCCAAAAAAGAATGAGATTGTAACATAAATCCCTTACCTCAAGTTTAAATTTCTTTGATGGTATTATATTATCATGTATAATAAATTTAAATTTATTATAATTATATAAAATGATAATTTAAATACTTTAAATATCATAAGTGACCCGATTATAATATTTAAACACTCATTTATTAATAAATCATTATTAAAATCATTTTCTGAGTTCTAATTGTTTCATTTTTAATGAGAATTTTGTTTCGATAGTTCTGGTACTTTTAATTTGATCATGGTTGTATAATATCCAGAATTATAAACATGATATAAATATCATATATATTCATCCATAAAATTTTGAGATAGAAAAATGAATTATACCATTCGAGGAGATGATAGGTTTTATGTACACATGAATGCCGTTTTTACTTTTCCTCAGATGGAACGAAAGAAAGGTAAATAATAATTAAAATTTATTGAAAAATTATATCATATATATCATATTTATTCATTAAATATATTTTTATTACAATATATGTAAATCATAAATGAGAAATGAATCACATCACTTTGTGGGGGTGGTAGTCCAAACATACACATAGGTGACATTATAATTTTATAATAGATGGTAAGAAGGACGATAATGGTTGTAAAAATTTTTATAATAAAAATTAAGAAAATTTAAGATTATTTTATAATGGATACCATATATTATAGTATGTGTAAGAATAAATAAAATTGAAATCACTCGGTTAAAAGTTACACCTCTTTGTTGAGAAACCTCTTTTGGTTTACACCTTAAGCCATGAAAGGGTGGTATTTATGAAATAAATTAATATATAAAATGTGGAAAAGGAATATAGGAATACATGATTTAAAGTAGTTTAAATAGGAGATAAGGACTAATTTTAATTTTAATGGCTAGGTTACAATATTCATATTTAAATATTAATAATATTTTAAAATTATAATGTTGTTTTTTTAAACTAGGTATTGTGTATAATATAAGTTATGAAGGAAATTAAATTCATTTAAAGAGAAATATGTTATAAAATATTGGGATATTAGACTATAACCCCTTAAAATTATTTTATCCCTTGAAATAACATCACTTTAATACAAAAAAATGTGGATATCTCTATTTCACTACATCCTATGGTTCCCAAGTAGCTTATTTGAGTTTTTAAATCCTCCGGAGAACTTATCTAGGTGGGTAGTCTTGTTCCATATAAATTTAAATATATGATCTAGTATTTATACTAGTTTTTAATCATATTAAATATCATGTTATATTGATATAACCACTAAGTTATATACATATGGAATATTTGGTATGTACTTCCTCAGGAGAGATACATGGAACACATCGTGAACTTTAGAGAGGTTCGGTAGAAGATCTGAAATGTTAAGATACCATTCCTACTCAATAAAGAATATTAAAGGGTCCAATATACCCAGGGATAAAATTTCTCTTCTTTCAGAATCTCTTAACCTTCTTCTATGGAAAAATTCATAGGAACACCTTCGCACCAACTTTAAATTCCATATTTCAATGATTATTATCATCATAAATTTTTATCGAATATAAGATGCCTTAATGTGATGGTGAATGGATTTAACCTTCTCTTACATTTCCTCATCTAACATAGGTCCAAATATCTCTCTTTCTATAACTTTATCCTATAATGTTAGATTTTTACACTTCTTTCCATAGATGGATTCTTAAAGAGACATATTAATGTTCGAGTGAAAACTATTTTTGTTAGAATACTCAACTAGAAGAAGTTGTTGATCCCAAACACCTTTAAAATCCATATAGAAATATATCAGTATACTTTTGAGGGTTTTAATGGTCATATTACACCAAACATAATCTTAATGATGATATACAACACTGAAACACAACTCTAAATCCAGATATTACTAAAGACTTCTTGAGAACACTTAGTTAAACATCAGATCCAAATTAGATACAATTGAATGAGGTACTCTATAAAACCTTACCAATTACTTAATATATATTTTGTAAATATAATCAAGATATAAATACTCTCTAATATAAATTATGCGTGTTGACTTTATAAGGAGATCAACTACAACCAAAATAACATTATAGCCTTTAGACTTTTGGGGAGTCTGATGACAGAATCCATAGTGATGTTTTTAAACTTCTAGTCTATTATTGGTAATGGTTGTAATAACACCTTAGAATTATGTATCTCATCCTTAAAATTATTAAATACCAATAACTGAGATACATTCTTTAAAATATATATCTTCCTGTTATCCCCCTAGAAATACACTTTCATATCTCAATACATCTTCATACTTCCAGGATTAATAGATAATGGTAAACTATGAGAATCATCCAACCACTTATTAAAATATGGCATGGATGGGACATATACATGGTTCATGAAACTTATTATTCCATCATAATCAAGGTTGAACTCATGAACATTTCTCAATTTTTGTTTTTCAATTCCACATCTTTTGTCTGTGCCACTTTAATCTTCACTTAGATATATGGTTAAACACTCATTTAAGAAAGATAATATTTATAAAACTCCTTCAATATTTCCTGATATAAATTATAAAAATATATAAATTTTGGATCTCTTTTAATCCTTATCATGAAGAAACTAAGATGGCCATTCCAAATTAGAGAATCAGCCACCTTGTTCTCCTTCCTAGGGAGGTAATGTATTGAGATGTCATGATTTTTAATTAAATCTAACCATATTCTATGGAACATAATAAATACCCGCTCAATGAATTTATAATTAAAATTTTTTATGATCAGTATATATATCTCACATTTAACTATAATGATAATTTCTATATATATTTTAAGGAAAAAATTACCACATCTAACTCTAAATCATGAGTTGGGTAAATTTCCTTGTGAACCTTCAATTTTAATGTGGCATAATATATAACCTTATAATTTTTCATTATTATTCATCCCAATATCTTATTTGATGCATCACTATAGATCACAATCTGTTAATCATTGTAGGGTAGTGTAATTATAGGTGCATTGACTAAAATTCTCTTCAGTTCCTTGAAATTTTATTCACATTCATCCATCCAATGGTACTTGGATCCCTTCCAAGTTAACATGGTGAGTGGATTAGATATCTATGATAAATATTTTACAAATCATTGATAATATATAGACAAACTAATAAAAATACATATCTCAGTTAAATTGTTTATCTAAGACCAACATAAATAACTTTATTCTTTGATAGATCTCCCAATATACTCTTGTTTGAGATTATATGACCTAAAAATGAATCTTTTTGTTGCGAAAATTCATACAATAAAATTTTCATACAGTTTATCCTTGGGGTCTTCATTAAAATCATCAAGTGGTATTTATTATCTTAATTTATATTAGAAAATACTAAAATATAATTTATAAAGACTACCACAAATTGATCAAGGTAATCCCTAAAGACACTATTCATTAACTCTACAAATATTGTAGGGGAATTAGTAAGAACAAATGGAATTAATATAAATTCATAGTGTTTATATCATGTATAGAATGTTGTCTTATGTATGAATTCAATTTTGACCCTCGATTGATATTATTAAAATCAAATATAAATCTTTAAAAAATATTTATCTCCTCATAATTGATCAAACAAATCATCAATAAGGGGTAGATGATAATTATTATTTATTGTGATCGTTTTCAGTTCTTGATAATCTATGAAAAGTCACATTGATATTTCTTTATTCTTAAAAAATATATTAGGTGCACCTCATGGTGATGCACTTGGAAGGATGAATCCATTATCAAGATTCTACAAGATCTCTTCTTAAATTCCTATAACTCAATCCTGGCCATTTGATATGTAGTTTTGGAAATTGGTGTATCTATAGATATAAGTACTATTTTAAACTTAAATTCACAATTCAAATGAATACTGTTAAAATAATCTAGAAACATATCAATAAAATCCAACACAATATGCATATTTTTGATGTTGAGTTTCTCCCTAAACATCTGAGATAGTCAAGACTTTTGAATAGGAATAAATACCCACAATGGATGAAATTTCCATTGGAAGTTCATATTTATTATCACACTGATATATGGTCTTAGGTTGGTTAACAATATCAAACATGACTTACATTCCTTGTAAATTTATGTGTTATGTATTTAAATAAATCCAATACATGCCCAAAATTACATCTAATTTTACTAGTGGGAGAATAATGACATTTTCTAGAAGCACATTCCCCCAAAATTTAATCAGAGAAGAATCATATACATGAGATGTGATCATAGTATAATTAGTAGTTTTCATTTCTAACCATATAATCATTGAGGTGGTATTGGGATACCCTTAGAAAATTATTCATATATAAAAGAGTGGGTAGATCCATAATCAAATTAGACATTAGCAATTCTAGAGTACATGGTAGGTTACCTTTCACTACTTAGTTATCATACCCCACATCAATAATAGTGATCACATGAGATTTCCATTTATCTCTGGGCTTAAGAGGTTTCTAACATAGATCATAGTAATTAATCTTCATATTTGATCACAAGTCAACCTAATGAAAATATTTTTTTCATTTTAAACACTGGAGTGGGGGTGGCGTATTTTGTGTATTTTTCTCCATTATTAGAAAACTTATTCTTACCATAACTTTGACCTCATATTGAAATATGGCATTAATTTACACACTTAACACATTTACAAGTTCTATGAAGATAATTTCCTCCATATTTACTTCCACACCTAAAGTATAAAGTAAATATCATCTTCTTATTTCCTTGGCTTTTGTAATTTAATTTGAATTATATATTTATTTTATTTTTAAAATTATGATATTGATGGGTAACTCCAATCCCTATCTCCACCTTGATATCAAATTGATTTTTTTTCATAGATACTGAATCCTCTTATGGGTAAATCCCTTCAAAGACTTGGTATTAAGCAGTTGAAGAATCTATAAATCTTAATTTAAGATTGGAAGATAATACCATAGGCATACCTCATAAGTATTGTAAAGTTTACCTCATATATACTAATGGATTCATCATCCTTCCACTTTAGCTCAAATAATTCCTCCTCTATTATCATACAAAGAATATAAAGAAATTACTTATTGAAATATAATTACTTAAACTCATCCTACTTCATGGAGTGAAATTATTTATATTTTCCCATGTTATTAATAAGATTCCACAATTAATATGATTTTCATTCCCAATGATAAACAATAAAAATAACATTTTAATTTTCTAAACAATGGAGAATAGATAATATATTTTTAGTGATACTAATACATTAATAAGAAAACTAGTGGATAATTAATGCCACTAAAATAAGGTGGAATATTATTCATTAAGGAGTCAACAGAACATTGTTCCCTCATTTTATCATTTGGAAGCTCAGTAGGATTCATATACTGATAATTCTACATAAGAATAAAAAAATGAATTTTAATTATAGATCCTATAAATATTGGATTCATGGGAGGGAAATCATTTTATGTTACATCACATTTAGTATTAATATGTTTCCTTTAGGTTCCGACCATTGAATTAAACAAAAAAGAATATTGTGAGTAAAACTAATAATTGTGGGAAGCCACATAATCATGGAAAATAATTTATAAGATGTATATTTCATGACAATTTCTTTTAAATATTTGACACATTGGGTTTAAACAAGGACATTCATGGTTATAATCTATTCAAATCCTTCATAATTGTTCATAAAGAAAATGTGAATTATCCTAGAAATGTCCCCTTAGAGTGTCAAACTAGGTGCGTAGTAAGGGAAAATTCATCTAGCACCAAAATGATAATCGATATATACTTGACCAACTCCTTTTAGGGTTATTATCCATATACAGATTTTTTCTAAATCCTTGTGCACTTTTAGTTTCCATAAATGAATTTATTGTTAGGAAAATCACAAAATCTCTTCCTTACAAATTTTTTTTAATGTTATCCTATACTTAGAAGTATCCTCAATTTTTTTCACCAGTGTTATCTAATATTAAACTTCAAGTATTGAATAAATATTTCCTCTAATACAAAATTTAGTGACCAATAATTTTTATACATATATATTACATTTTTTATATGAATATTCAATAAATTTCATAAATGCATGCCTGAGGACCATACAGGTCTAGTGACTTTTGTGATTTCATACACAATATTCTTATTTCATGAATGAAATTCAATATCCACTCTAAAGATATTCCCATATAGTATTATTTAAAGAAATACCCTTTTTAAAAATTTCATTATAACCTAAGGAAAGAAAACATAATAAAGGGTGAGATTGGATGCTCAGTAAGGGTAAACAAGGGAGACATAAATAGTCAATTAAGTATAACATGATCATAAGGGAAGGAGAACATGAGATCATAATTTTAAAACCATACCCTACATATCATAGATCATAATCCTGAGTCATGGCATAATTTTTTGTAGATAATAAGATATAAATATTAATGGAATCAATAAATACGAGCCATGTGAGCAAAAAATTGGCATAAGACATAATTGTTTGGTATACACATAAGTGTAGAAAATAATTTCATTTGTACTCAAGGTTCACTACTAATAATAACATTGTGTATTGGATTCACTCCACATTCCATCATATCCTTAGTCAAGTTTAACTCCCAATATTATCATAGTGGACAAAGTCCCTTACCGAACTAGGTTCACTCCTCATTCCAAATGTTCATATTTACCCGATGCATTAGAGGGATATATGATTTCAGGCCCACCCAATACATAATAATAATATATTTATATATGTTCTACAAGATCATAAATAATTTATCATATATCATATCTTATGAAAAATAAGGATTTTTTTAAAGGTTTAATCATAACTTAATGAACATGTAGGAAAGAAATTGTTTTCATAAAATCATCATTAAATGATAATAAAAAATCTAAACAATGAAATTGGATTATATAATTGGATCATATCTCAAGTAAATAATAAGTAACATTAATGGATGTTATCATGGATGAAAAATTCTTTCAAAATACCACTTTAATATTCCTTGAAGAAAATACCATTTTGAATTTGAAAAAATTTATTTAGAATCTAAATATTTCAAAAATATTAAGGAAAAAAATTTCATTTTAAATAACCGTGAAAACTTGTAAAGTAAGATTCAAATAATTGAGAGGTCCTAATGAAGGGATATTATATTCATGGCACGTATGTTAAAATAAATAATTTTTTCACATTTTTAGTAAAAATTCAAAAGTACCTCAACAAAAAAAACAAGAATATTCCTTTTAAACATTTTTTTTAAATGTTAATAATAGGTAAAATTGACTTTAAAAACTCATAAGAGATATACAAATCATTCTTTAATTTATTTAGAAAACAAGGTTATGGAATAGAATTTTTTTTGACTAAAGAGAAAAACAAATTCAATTTTCCATAGAAACATTTTTCAAGTCTCTTGAGTTCTTAAATAGAGGAAAATGAAAGGAAACCATAAAATCTTTAGAAATAACTAAAGGATAATAAAATTAAAGATTTTCTTGAGAATTAGATCATAAAATTTCATTATAAAAAACATAATCATAAATAATTTTCATAAACAACTTGATTTTAACATAAATCCACTACCTCAAGTTCAGCTTTCTTGGACGGAACTCTATCCTACTATATAATAAATTTAAATTTATTATACTTACATATCAAGATCATATACATAATTATAATATCATATGTTATCCTATTATTACAATTTAACACCCAATTATTAATAATTTCAAATTAAAATCATTATTTTTGGGAGTTAAATATTTTATTTTTTATGATAATTTCAGTTTTGTAGTTCTGGTCTTTGTACTTTGATCACAAATCTATCATCTATTGAATATTAATCATGATATAAATATATTGTATATTCATTATATATATATTTTCTTCCATGAAAGTCCAAGATAGAAAAATGAATTACCTTATTTATGGAGATGATAGGTTGTACACACACATGAACACTATTTTCACTTTTCAGTGGTTGGAATGAAAGAAAGATAAAAAATAATTTAGATTTATATAATCATTATAGAATCATATAAATATATATATATCATATATTTTCATAAAATCTATAATTATTACCATTCATGTAAAGAAAAAATAAAAAATTCATCACACCGCTTTGTATAGGTGGTAATCTACAAGTACGTATGAGTGACGTTATCATTTTACAAGGATTGAGAAAAAACTATGGGAAAATGGGTTTTTTGTGATAGGTTGGAGCTCTATTGAAAATAGTTGAGAGATAAACTTATTTGTGACGGGGAAAATTTCCCATCACAAATAATTATTTTTTTCTTATTATTTGTGATGGGAAAAGATTATAGTCATAAATACATTTGGTATGGTTGCACAACATTTGATGTGAATGATTATTTTCGACATGAATCCTTTTCCAGTCACAATTACTATTAAGAATAGGGTTATTTACGATGGGATGCATCATAAGTAAGGTTTCAGTAATGAAATATTTATGATAGTTCCTGTTAAAATTGCTTTTATATTTATGGTGAGATATATTTGTGAAAGTCCCATTCAAAATAATTTTTATATTACCAATATTTTTATAGATATTCCTTTTCAAATAATCTGTTACTACTAATCTGACCTATATATATGCCCTCCAACAAAATTCTTCCACCACAATTCTAGCACACCTCTCATGTCTTCTTAATGATTTATCTCTATATAAATTTTAATTTTTATACACACCAGATAGTTTCAGGATAAGATCACTATTTTAATTCTAGTAAAGCATCGTTTTGAGGTATTAATTTTTAAAATATTAAATTAAATTAAATTAAATTAAATTAAATTTATTTTATATTAGAAATTATTAGTATTAATTAGCAGTAATTAGTTTTAATTATTAGTAATTATTTTTAATTAATAAATAATTAGTAATAATTATTAAGGATTACTAATAATTAGTAATAATTAGTAATAGTTACCAATAATTTTTAATAATTATCAATAATTAACAACAATTCGTAATAATTATAAATAATTAACAATAATTAGAAATAATTGTCAATACTTAAAAATAATTAGTAATAATTACAAATAATTACAAATAAGTACAAATAATTAACATAAATTAGTAACAATTAGTAATAATTAACAATAAAAAGTTAAATTTAAAAAAATTAATAATATTTCACAAAAATTAGTAATAATTACTAATAATTACAAAAAAGTAGTAATAATTAGAAATAATTAGTAATAAATTGTCATAATTAATAATAATTACTAATAATTTAAAATAAATACAAGTAATTAATAATAGTTATCAATAATTGTTAATAATTGGTATTAATTAAAATAATTAGTAATAATGAGTAAACATTAGTATTAATTAACAATAACTACCAATAATTAACAATTTTTTTTATTAATTACTAATAATTATTGATAATTAACAACAATTAACAATAATTAGAAATAATTAATAATAATAATAAATAATTAGAAATAACCGACAAAAATTAGTAATAATAAGAAATAGTTAAAAATAATTGGTAATAATTACTAGTGATTAATATTAATTAATAATAATTACCAATAATTAGTAATAATTAAGTAAAATTTGTAATAATTATGGATATTTGTGGTCATTATGTAGAAAAATTTCTAAAAGATATAACATTATATAAACATACTAGCATCCACAAAGAGGAATTTCTGATGATAATTAAAATTTCATTTAAAATTTTTTATTTTTATTTTATTTATTTATATTTTTCTAGTACTACAAGAATAATCGATAGTCATCACATTCATGAGAGGAAATAAATTTTATTAGAAATTAATTGGCAGAATACATAGTGTCAGAATGTATCTAGACATTATAAAAAGGTGAGTTCCTTGTACTTATTTAGTTAATTTTCTCATTATTTTATATAATGTTTTTGTTAATTTACTTATCCTTTTTATTTGATACTTTAGTTAATTTTCATAGAGATAATTATTGAAGAACAATAACAAATGATGTTATAGTTGAAGGCTTGTTGTTCTAAAAAGAAGGAGATCTTAAATTGGCCCACATTCAAGGAAATAGTTTCTTATCACCATGGATGTGATCCAATTAAAAGGAAAATGATTTTTATAACAACAATAAATGGTGTGATGTGTAAGAATAATTTGTACCTTAATCTGAGGTATGACTCCTAGAGGATATTATGAAACTGAAATGTGATCATCATCCAACTCGATGGGAGAACATGCAAGGTTTTCATCATCATCTGCAGAGTATGAGAATAAGCTATGAGTATAGAATTTGGAAACAGAGAGCCACGTAGAGAGAAATAAGAGCATTTTTGAAACAAACCATTGGAAGAGGAGAAAAAAAATTGATGGAAGGAGAAGCCTTATGAGCAGATGGTGGAGTAAATGCAACAACTCATATAGGGTATAGGGATGAAGTTCCCTCTACCTGGTCCTCTAGATGACCCACCACCTTTATAGAGATTTCTATTATTTATTATAAAACATATTATGATGATCTTTGAATGAACTTATTATGTGTAATATTATTATTAATTCACATGTATATAGTTTTATATTTTTTTAAAGTTTGATTGATATTTTTTAATATTTTTATAATTTTTTTTGTTATTTTTGACAGAAATGACATTCCATCACAAATAACTTATTGCGAAATAAAATATATTCCGTCATAAATATATACTAAAAAATATTTAGTGAAAAAATATTTATAAAGAGGACATGTTGGTTGTATATTTTTCCGATGGACCATTACAAAGAAACAACTTTAAACATTCATTTTAGCCACATGTTAATTATGATGAGATACTGTCATACTTGAATATTTACAATGAGATACCTTCAAAAGTATCCCATAAGAAATAACTAATTTTTTAGTTATGGAATGTGGATAATTGGAGTTACATTATCAAAATAAAAATTCAATATATTAATGATACTAAATTAATTATTTTATAATAGATACCATGTATTTAGATGAGGTAGATGAAGAAATAAAATTAAAAGTACTCAGTTCAGATTTATACCTCTTTATTGATAAACCACTTTTTGGATCACACCTTAACCTTGAAAGGATGGTATTTTGGAAATAATAGAAGATATTTGATATGGGTAAGAATGTTAAGAAGTTATTATGGTTGGTATTGGTCAATATATAATTCTTATGTAGTGTGGAGAATAGAGGAGAGTTTTTATATTTTTATAAGGGAGGTAAAAGACACACTTGGAATTAATTAAAAGATTAAATAATATATAATAATCATGTTAGGTGGAATCAAGGCACCCCAAAATTGAAGATAAGATGTGAAAGGGTTGAAATAAACTCAACCAATCACATTTATACATTTTTTGTTACATTTTAAGCCTTATCTCTTAGTTAATATACTTTAAACTAATTTTAACCTTAACTGTGATAATTTAAATTTTTACCATGATAACTAAATTATATGGACAAAAATAAAATATGCACTCTAATTTTTTTGGAAGTGTTGATTATAAATTTTTAATCCTTTTTACCATATTTAATTCTGATAGGTGGTCAAAATTACTTTTAACCTTAGAATAAAAAATGCATGAAATGTAGTTTTTTGGAAATTACATAATTTAAGAGTAAAAATTAATTTACCATGAAATAAAGAATGAAATTTATTTACATGAGTTTTTTAATTAAATAATAAAAAATAAATATTTTTATACTTTTGGTTCAAGAAAATACCAAAGGTAATATTTCAATAATGCCATTAAATGAAATTACTTATGTTTTTAATTGAATAAAATATAAGTTATCTTCATAAAAGTAAAGCTAGGGTTCCCGAATTAAAAATAATGATATAAAATAAGTTGTTTAACTAATTTACTAATCCTTTGGTTAAAAACCAACCATAAAATATTATAATTAAAATTTTAGGGTTATGATAATGTTTTACCACGTGGTTTAAACCTAATTTTACCTCTTTTATCGAGGTGACTGATATTTACTATGGTTACTATTCAAAATGACAAAAAATTACAGTTTCCCTACTCTATTATATTAATTATGGTAATTCAAAATATGGAATATATTTTATCAAATTAAATTCATAAAACTGGAAGAATTTAATTTAATGTTAAACTAATAAAATGATATGAAAATTGGTTTTCCAGAAAAAGTGTATTTTTAAGTATAAAAAGTTTTTATACCAAAATACAACATAAAATTTATTTCAATGAACTTAATTGTATTATTAATATTATAAATGAACTAATTTTACTTATAAATCATTTTAAAAAAATATAAAAATATAAAAATTTGAAAATTTCTGAAATGAAATGGTAGTATTCTGTAAAAATCAATATTTTTCATTATTCATCAAAAAATAATTTTTTTATAAAATTATTAAAAATTAACTCTATAATAATTTTGAAATAATGATTTTAAAAAATAATTTCTTTTTTCAAATAAATTTTATAAAAGTGGAAAAAATTAATTATTTTATTTGTCCACAAAAAGTAAAAATATTATTTTTGAGGAAAAATTTACTTTGAAGCGTATACATGATTTAATAAAAATTTATTAATTAATTATTAATATTTTCTTTTTATCTAAATCATTTATACTAATTTTTTTATAATGTGGTTATTCGTATTCATAGCTCTAATTTTAATGTCTAAGTTATAACAATCTTATTTAAATAAAAATAATATTTTAACAGTATAATGCAATTAGTTTAAAATCTATATTACATGTAACAAAATATATCAAAGAAATAAAATTTATTTGAAGATCAATATATTATAAAATATTAGGGTGTTATAGTGACCACCATTCCCATTACTATGTGAATTTTTTATGTAGAACTTGATGAATCGATAGTCAGTGTGTCAGATGATATCGAGTGGGAGTTGGAGGGCATCCGAAAGGCTATAGAGAGGGATCCAAAGGGTATGGAAGGTGTCATTGGGGTATCATTAGGAAACAAAAATGATGTCTTTATAGTAGGGGTAACATCTGGTAGAAATTAGCTTCAATTATTGAATCACTTTTTCTTCAGAATTTATGTCATTAAAAAAAGTAATAACAAATTCAAAAAAAAACCTTTGGATATAAGTAATTTATTCAATATCAAGTGATCACAAGATTTATGTCTATTCAACCATATTATAAATTTATATTTATGAAAAAATAATTTATTCTCCAATTAGCAGATTCATTAACAATTTGAAATTCTAAAAACTCATCTAAACCCTTAACATACTTTGGTGTGTTCCTAGGAAATTTGATCCAAATTCTATCCATATATCACCAAATTCCTATAATTTCTTAAATAAAATTAAATTTCAACAACAATAAAACTTACAAATCTGATAAAACATAGAAAAAAAAATATTATGTCTTTTAAAATGTTTCTTTCTTTATTTTATTGTTTTTAAAAATATAAATCAATAAAAAAATATCTTTTGTGGTAAAAAATATAAAAAAATTATCAACCAATTTCTAAATTCAATTATCTTTCAAAATAAAAAATATTTTATTATTAAAAAGGAAATAATAGTTGACATATTTTTTATGTATAAAAAAATAAACTATTTGAATATTTTATTATTTATAAAAATTTGAATTAATAAAAATAAAATATCAATATTTCAATTTAAAACCAAGAAAACATAATTTTTTTTTCTTTGAAAGAAAAAAATCATTTTTAAATAATTTTTTAATGATAACCACTTTATGCATTAGTAAAAATACTTACACCTCATATTATTAACTTTAAAAGTTGTGTTTTATCTCTCTATTTAAATGATTGGACAACATAAAATACCTCAAAATAAACCACAACCAATATAGTTTTTTCATAAAAACTTATAGTGTAATGATTTAATTCATCCAGGTCCAATTATCAATGTGATGGTTAATAATCCATTTGATAATTCTGAAAAACTAGGAACAAAAAATTAGATATTGGATGATTCATTATAGAATAAAATTTCCAAAAATAAATTATTAAAAAATTTATTTGTTTAGTAAATTTAATCCAAATAATATGGAAGACTGTCAATCTACCATGAATCAATATTATGGAATTTTGTAGATTCATCACCACCATGAGAAGAATAATATAAACATGGATATTTCATTTTTTATCATCTTAGTAACTAATAAACTCCATAAATATTTATAAGAGTGTTTAATACACTTCGAAATAAAATATGAAAAATATTTCACCTTTATCTGAAATACATGGAGATTCACTAGTTAGAAATGATGATGAGTAAATTTAGGAAAGGAGTGATAGTGAGGGGTGGGATTCAACGAAAGAAAATATAAAGAGATAAAATTAATGGGTGAGTATGAGGGGTAAGGGAATTGGGTATAGGATGAGGTTGATGATGACAGGTGAGGGTATGCGCAATGGGGGAAAGGGTGAGGGGGAACAAGGGTGATGGTGAGCGCAATGATGCTGAGGGATCTTGGGTGATGAGGATGAGGGTTTGTGGGTGATAGCTCAGGGGGTGGGGGAGAGGGGGATAAGAGATCATGGGAGCTGAATTTTTGGGAAAGGGGTTGATGGGACTCAATACATGGTTTTTTTAAATTTTAATAAATATTTAGTGGTAGTTTTTTAAAAACTATAAAAAATTTATTTAATGGTTGTTTGAAAAACCACCTCTATATAACCACCATTTGATAAAACATTTTTAGTGTTAGTCTTAAATTACACCTGTAAAAATGTAAAATATTAAAATAGAAAAATAAATAGAAAAAAATAAAATTTCTAGAATAGGAAAATTTGGATTATCTTGATGTCCTAGGATTATCTCACTCACAAACAACAATATAAAAAGCAAACAAAACAATAGTAATGTAATTATCATTTGGAAAATAATCAATATTGAACCTTGATAGATATTTAAGTGACATATGAATGAATAAAATAAGTGGTATTTATTAGAAGTAGAGAACCATTACGACTATTGGGAATTATGAAAATTGGAAATTACGACACTTTAAAATTATGACCATTAAGAATTATAACCATTGAAAATGTATTCATTATAAAGTGATCATTGAAATTATTTTATATTAAATGTAATAACAAGGCCTATTTAATGAAGAAGGGAGATACCATGGCCTCGTCTGATAGAATCATGATTTATAAATCTCATTTATCATGGCTTGGGAGAGATGAAACATAACTGGGGTTCACACATGACCAAGCTCTGGTAGATTTTCAATAAGTGTGGTTAGAGTAGAACTATATATGGTAAATGTTCAATTTATTAGAGATCATGACTATAATAATGTTATATGATTCATACCATGAAAGTATCACTATCTCACACCTTACCCTTAAGGAATATGATGATGTAATAAAAGGTGATGTATCTATGCCTTTGTATTATAAATTTGTAATTTTCTTTTTAGAAATTACATAGAGGTTTCTGAAATACCATTTTTTGTATTATTTTATTTAATAAAATACACATGAATAAAATATGAATATGATAAATAGATTTTAGTATCCAAAGAATACATAATTTTATTTTTGAAAAATATACAATTTCAATTAAAATAAATTATGATAAATTCGAAAATTTTAAATAGAATCTTTATTTCTATGAAATTATATTATAAAAAATATTATTTAAAAATAAATGATAATATAATTTCATAATTCCCCAGGTAATTTTTATAAGGGTCAAAAAGATGATTATGTTATAAAAACTATTATTTTTTAAATAAATAAGGATTTTTATTTAAATTTTTTAATTATCATATTTATAGGATTATTCTAATAAATTAAATATCGTTTTTGAAATTATAACATAAAAATTATCCAGTGGTAAATTTTTCATAATTTTTCGAGACAATTGGATTTTTGGATGAAAATTTAATATGGTATAAACATACTGTAAGTATTTTGAAATCATAATAACCTAAAAGTGATGTAATAAATTATATAAAGGTATTTATCAACCAAAAATAGTTTTTTCCTTAAAATAAGTTATTTTAATGTGATAATATTATTTTTCCAAACCCATGGATAAACTTAAAAAACCTAACAGATATTTTATGATTTGAAAAACAATTCTTTATGAACATACCTCACTTATACCTCATAAATGATATTATTTTAAGGTTTTTAGTTCTTAAAATAATAAAATATTAAAAAAAAACTCCTCCTTGGAAAATATCATGAGTAAAAACCATGGGAATTACAATTTTTTATTTTTTATTAACTTAGTTTCTAAAGCCAAAATTTGGAAATTAATAAGCAATCACCTCTCTTTTTCTATAAATAAACACCCATTCCAACACCACTATTTACAAAAAATCCTTAAAGTATGAAGTTACTCTCATTCTACCTCTCTAAATACCTCCCTAGTAGTTTATAATGTTTTAAGGATCACTTCCCAAGCTTTAAGAAGTAACCTCTCTAGGTAATCGATTGTCTCACTCTTTACAATTCAAGCACTTCCTTTATTATAATACCTTTTTATTTAAACTTTTTTATGTTTATATATTTTAATAGTCATCATTTACTTCCCAAATTATTTATTATTAATGATATATCACCCTTATCTCTCATTAAATCCTTACATGAACAATTATATACACCCATTCTACTACTAAAATCATCCCTTGATTTTCTATAGAATACTATTGTATTGTCAACACCCAATCCTATTTTAATGAAAGGGTATTCACCAAAATAAAAACCTCACTAATTTATTGAGGAATTACATTAATGAAAACCACATTTATTAATAATTGGATTCAAATTATTAAATACTTTTTTATATTATATGATTGATGTGACACATGTAAAGTTATATATATAGAGGGTGTTCTATGAAAGCAATCCAATGCATTGGGTAATGTTTTCATCTCATGAGATAACATGTATGGTACATGAGTGGTTAGCCTAAGAACACTATATTTGGATGTCTTTGTGTTTATATCCAACTTACAATTATGATTTCCCAGTTTATATTATTTCTACATTCCCATGATACCATGATTTTATGATGTCATTTTCTTAAGAAATGTTTCCATGTGAGTATGTGTGGTTCTTAAATATATATGTTATCATGATATACCTCTTGAATCAATTTTATTATTCATCGTAATTATATTATTTTATTATTACATTAATAGTACTTATACCTCATACATTCTTTTTTATATCCACAGGATATCCTGTGAAATAAAAAGAATTCAAAGAAGACAAGAAGCATATTATGTACTTTTAAATAAGGATGTTTTATTTTATTTTATGTTAATGGTTTATGTATCTAATTTCCCAAATACACGAGGTCTCTTAATTTTATAGAATAATATTATATGGATATTTATGTTAAAAATCATGAAATAAAATTTATTATAAATATGGGTTGTTATACTTATTCACCGACTAGTGATATTATCTCAAAGATTTATGTTGAACACTTTCTTTTTATTCCCTTGCACTCTTATTATCTTCATGGAACTATTTTTGGGTGTAATTACTTATATTATGATATGTTGATACTATGGTACCTTATTAATTTATATTAATTATTTCTCTGGGGATGAGTTTTATTTTCAACATTCATTGAAAATATATTTTTGTGAAAATCTTTAAAATATGGAAAATGGTTTGTTTTGATTATGTAAAATTGGAAGTCCACCATTTTAAATGTTAAAAAAGTTTTTTACAATTTTAAATGATGGATTCCTCCCCTTGGTATAAAAAGAAGTTTTTAAGGGTATTTTTAAATAAAATATAGATTTATTTTCTTGGATCTAAAATCTTAGGTTTCAAGCTAGAAAGTGTTATATTTTATAAAAAGGTTTTTACGTAGTCTTTAGAAAAAGGATTATACATGATGCTTGTTTGGTTATTTTTTACATAAAAAAAGCCATATTATATATATATATATATTCAAAATATAATTTATAAACTATTTAATGAAAGGAATTTGATAGACTCATTGGTGAAATCCTACCGGTCCTATTTAGCTCACGCCCTCTATACACCCTCATGTGCTTGTATGTAAATATCATGTTTCATACATGTGAAAAAGTATTTTTCTTAGTTTTTAAATCACCCAATGGTCTATTGATATATGTGTTTGGATATGGTGAGTGACCATGGGTTACATTTAGGTCTTCATTTGGTACCTTAATATATTCCAGTATTTTTGGTATGTTTATTTATCAACCAATTTGACCAGGTGTATTTTGTATTCAGATTATAATTTATTTGTTCTTTCTATTTCTATTATTAAAGATGAACAAATGATTATTACTTTTTATATTCCCAGATAAGAGTAATCACTTTTATAAATTATGTATCATTGGATGTTTTTCTTATTTATTCCATGTTTGTATTATTTATTTATTTGAAACTGTTTATTCCATCAGTATGGATGTATAATGTATGGATGAGCCATGCCATATTTTCAGTTAGTTTTTCTAATTTTTTTTTCATTTATGAATATGTATAATAATTTAAAAGAGTGTGTTCATTATTCTTAGGCACTAGTTTCCATTCTTTGGGGATCAATAATACCCTTTAGGTGTAATGAAATAGACTTTATAAATAATATTTTCTTCTAAAGGAATATGTGTTATGTTATATTGTATAATACTATACAAATAAAAAACATAGAAACAAAATTATTTCATTAATAGATATCAATAAATTAGTCAAAAACTAAACCCATAAAAATTCAAACTATTAAAATAGGATAGAAAATATAAAATAGAAAAACTAGAATGTAAAAATTTGGATTATCTTGATCTGATAGAATCATCACTCCCAAAAACAACACCATAGAAAAGAAACAAATTTTTAGTAAAAAAATAAAATTTTATAAAAGGAAATTGTATAACCTTGGGAGTAATTATTAATAATTTCGTATGAAAGAATAAAGAGGTATTTATAAGAGTTATTGTGACCATTGGAATAGTAACTTGACCATTAGGACTTCAAATTATACTTTTTATTAACAAAGGGGAAAAGGGGGAAAATGATAAAGGGGGCCTAAAATAGGGAAGCCTGAGAGAATCACACCTCATAATGTTAATACAACCAAGAGGATGAGAGGAAAAACAAGTAAATAAAATATAGGAACTCTCCAAGCTAACCCGTGAATCCAAAAAAAATCCACTACCAAGTTCCCTTCATTCTAAGCATGAAGAAGAATAATGTGGTCATTAATAAGGACCTAGCGTCTTCAAATTTTATTGGTAATAGAACAAGTCATAGTGATATGACATTTCAGTGATTCAAGAATGATAAAAAATTCAGTCTCCATAAAAGATAATATAATTTCATTATAACACATTTCCAACCCATCTCGCATTGCATAAGCCTCTACCATAAGGGAATCACTAGGACCATAGAAAGTGTTGAAGGAAAAGATGATAGATACAGAAATATCATTTAAAATATCACCTCCATGAATAAATCCATAATATTATGACCCATTAACATTTAGTTTGATTCTAATAGAGGGAGGGAACCGAAGGATCTAATGAACATGAGGAGACACACACTACTTGGGGAAAGAGGGATCACCATCATGCATAATACTCCAAAGGGATAGAGAATTATCCCACTAATTAAGTAAATGTGACAACTCAATCACTAGGCATATCATTATGAAAACCAGGTACTAGCTCAAAGCAGTGACCCCCTCATGATAAGGTTTGTTCCTAACATCCCATAAAATCCAGTAGCCAGCCACAAAGAGAAGCACCCTAATCTTCTATATTGGGTTTTCACCTGTAACAATATTAAATCAAAGATATAGGATATAACCACTGATATGTTCAAGGTGAGAAAGTACAGTTAAATCACTGAACTCCTACCACACTTAATATGCCTAGTCACTTTAAAAAAAGATATGAGAAACATATTCATGATAGAGGTTACTACAACATGTTCACTTTGAGATGAGTTGGACACCCTTGCACTTAATTTGATCATACATGGGAGGAGTATTGTTTCAAATCCTCCACACTAGAAAATTATACTCGGTAGGAAGGTATTTACATCAAATCATAGATCCCCATGAATCCTGAACAGAATTTCTATGCACAACTCTATGGTAAGATTTAGCTGAAAACACCAGATGTGGTACCTATAAATACAAAGATGTCATGATCATAATTCATGTGCATACATTGAAAATTTTCACATTTTTAGAATTTTATAACCACATTGATGAAATAAGGATAGTTTCAAGCTTACCTAAATATAACATCTGGTATTAGGAACCCTAGTAATCTAAGTGAGTCAATAACCAAATTGTGACTCAAGAAACTAGTATCCCCTAGAAAAATGATCCAATGAGAGTTGTCTATAATAAATGGGATGTGACCTTGAATATAATTCCAAAATCTAGAGACCTTACCCATCAAGTTCCTCAAATATCTCCCATATTTATTGTTGATGAAACTTCCCAAAAGAGTATGACCTTCAATATATTCCCACGAAAAGTTGGCTTTCATGTTGTGAATCATAATTGAGACATCCCTAAGGTTAATACCACCTTAATACCAGGACTTTTATAACCTTTCCCATGAGGTCCAATGACACCATCCGTTACAGTTGGTATCCCAAATGAAAGACTACATATAACCTCTAATCTCATTGATCACAACTTTGAGCACCTTGTATGAAAAGAGAACATGCATAGGAATAGAGGAAAAAACATGGTTAAAAAATTAATCCTCACAACTAAAAAAATTAATTGATTATTAAAATTATTAATGGGTTTGGAAATTTTATTCACTAACTCCTCAAAGTGTTGGAAGAAAATCCTCATAGGAGAGATGGGGTAACCAAGATACTTCATGGGAAAACTTCTCCTCTAGATACCCATGAAATATTCAATAAAAGTAGTATGCCTTGAGGAGTGGGATGATGGGAGGTAGAAAATAATTTTACCCCAGTTAATCAGTTGGACACTCCATTTCCAATACTCCTACATAAATTGTTAAATCTTTATAGGGATCTCCTATTACCATTCACAAAAAACCATATCGTCTGCAAAAAGAAGATGATAAATAGTAGCACAAGTATTCTATAAAAATGATTGATGTTAACATTAAGGGTGATATGATTTAAGTACCTTATCAAGGAATAATGAACCAAAATGAAAATATTTTGAGAAATTGGTGCCTTTGAATTAACCCTCTAACCATCTTCATGATGCTTTATTTCCTACCCATGAAAGAGATGTATAACCACGTGAAGAAAAATAACCTGAAGAGGATATTAGAAACCTAATGGGAGAAGCCCATATAACTCATAAATTTGGGGGTAAAATTCTATTCAATCCTTTTTTATGCTTTATCCATGTCAGTTTTGATGAAAAAGGTAAAACTCAGAGACTTCACATTGATGTCTCCTACCATTTTCTGATCAATACCAATGAAACTCTGGATAGATCAAACCTTGATAAAACTATGTTTCCCATAGTGATCCACTTTGTAAGAAGAGGATAATTGTTTTCTATAAATTCTAGGAAAGACTTTGTAGGTGAAATTTCACATACTAATGGGCTGAAACTGGTTGAGAGATGAAGGATCCTTAACCTTCGGCCTAAGGAACAATGTGGTGGCACATGAAATGTGGGTAGGCATCCTCTAGGAAAGAAATCAAGGATAACATCAATGATATCCTTATTCACCAGATCCCACACAACCACATAAAAGGAACCCAAGAATCCACCCATCCCAGGATAACTCTCTCTATTTAGAGACTTAAAAGCATCCCACATATCTCTTTCAGGTGGTATACCACCAAGCATATCATTATTGAAATCATACACCACACATGGAATGGAATAAAAAATATTAGTATGTCCACTCAGATATACACTCGTCCGGAATTGATTAACATCAACTAGAAAAGAATTAAAATATTTCACAACCATACCTTTAATTATTGAAGTATCTTTAGTATACAAGCCATCCTACAAGAGTATATTCAAACCGATGGCACAAAAATTCTTCTTGATGTAGGCTTGTATGTAGTCCGTATTGAGATCTACCTCTTTAATCAACATGGAACTAGACTAATCCTAATTTACCCTATCCTGTTCCAATAAAAAATATTAAATTACAATATTTTTGTGAACTAGAGATTCAAATAGGACCTCATCCCAGTATTCTTCAAGCCTAGGCTCAAGGAGATAATGGTCACCCAAGATGGAATATAGGTTATTCCAATCAGAGGGTTTCCTATTATTCCATTCATGTAAGTAACTTTTTAATAATAAAAGTTTATTGTGAAATCTAACCCAAAATATACCCTACATGTGTTAATCCCATGAAACCCTCACCTCTACAAGGAAACAATGTATGACGATCCAATAGTTATAGAAGAATATGGACCAAAACCCTTCTCTTTGTGCTTCCAGGTTAATGAGAAGCGATGAGTGATCAGAGAGGGCCTGAACCATGTGATGGACTGAAGCATTCGAAAACATAGAAAGATAATGAAGGTTAGAAAATAACATTTATAGTTGGAACCACATATGCTAATTCCCCCTCTTATTATTACACCTAGTGATAAGATAACCCATGTAGCCTAAGTCCACAAGTCTATATTGAGAGAAAAAGTTGTGAAAGTCCATTCAGACTTCTATGAATAGGTTTCTGCACCACTCTTTTTTGAGACATCCAAAATGGCATTGAAATAACCTCTTATTAACCATGGAGAATAACTTGCATCGAAGGAGCCAAGATCGAGCAACAACCTCTCCCATTTCAAAGCCTTGCACTTGGAAGACATGAAAGAAAATAGTCTATATGAGGAACTAAACCAGAACATGGTGGTAAAAAATTTATTAGAAACCACAACCAAATACATATATATAAAAAAATTCTAAAAAACCTAAATATGAAAATTAGATGAGGCATTGTGTATTCAATCCCAAATGTCCATCCTACTGAAAAACTATAAGATCCTAGTGGGTTCTTTTTTTGGTTCCAATATTAAAACAAGTGAAATGTGACTATGAGAAAACTCAATGGAAATGACCTATGTATTCACCTATGAACATAATCCCTATACATTCTAAATGAGTAAAGATATCTTTGTAGAATTTGATTATAAGTGGAGGATCCTGGCATCGAAGAACCGCATGTTGGGGAATGAAAACCAGAAAACCTTTTCTTGTGCTAGGAATGTGTATAAACCCAACCATGTTAGTATGATTGATTATTAGATAAGATCAATTATTACAATATATTCTAATATAGATAACCCTTTAGTATTTTCTCAGTTTATTTGTAGTAAGTATTCCAATTCTAGCATTGTTCATGTCAGATAGGGGTAATGTATTAGTAATTAAATGATTTTCATTATATTAATATCAATATTGAATTCTCTAGAAAATTAATTATTGTATTTCTTATCAATAGCATGTTAACATAATAATTTTTTTTCATCATAATAAAAAGAAAGTAATAGATTTTGTTTGTAGTCTGTATTTTCTACCTTGTATAATGATTTAGCTTCCTCTACCTATGTCAAATCACATTACTCCATTAAATCCATGACACTACCATAGATGAAACAAAAATAAAAATAAAACCAAAGTAATGCATGGTAAATCACACTAACATTGTCTTAGGTTAGTAGACTATCGCAAGAGACTAATGGCTTCTCAGGCTTTGAGTAAATTTCAATAAGTAATCTACATTTAGGGCATGTTTAGTGTCATGATTTTAATCTCTTTACATAGTAATTATTCTTTATTTGAGAGTGAATACCATCACTTCCTTTAAATATTTTTCCACAAATAGAAAATTGTGTTAAATTATGCAATATTTTCCTTCCCCATATATTAAATTTCTCTTTCAACTACAAAAGATTTTATCTCTTTAGATTTTCCTTAGGCATTGAAATATAGGTTTCGTGAAGGTCATACATGGATAATCAATAATCATGATCATAATATTACACTAGACATAATAACATTCAAGCTGGTAAAATCTTATATATTCTCTACTTATCTCAGAAAATCATCCTCGGGGTTATGTTACTCTGCCTTTAAAAATATCATCTATTCAGGCATACGGTAATGTGTTTTAGTAGGCTTCTGTGCTACATAGTCTCAATTTTTAATTTAGTTGAACCAAATTCAATTACTCAATGTTTTCATGTATCCCACTTATCTTAAGAAGAAAATTCAATAAATTATATTATACTAATTTATTTAAAAGATACAATATCTTGGTATTCATGTTCATCCATTTTGATAGGCTCTTGAAAAGATTCTGATAGTAATACATCTATCTTATTTATGTGAAGAATTTACACTGTTGGGCCCAAAAAAATGGATTAATCTCAATGAAAAGCTTTAATATGGTTGTTCGACCTCTTTTCACATCTTTTTTTTGAATTCTTTGTTTGCCTTGGTCTCTTCCTTATTTTTTCTTCCATTTCCACATGAAGTTTTTTTTGTGAAATGGTTGTCAGGATATTGGGAAAATATCCATTGATTCTATGAAAGATTATAGGGTTCTTGATTATTCTAACATGGTAAGGCCCCGAGAGATCAATTCTAGGGTTTTAGGTTTCCTCTTTTTTTTTTCATTTTTGGGATGGTTTGATTTTTCTTTAAATATTTATTTGTTATTGTGTTTGACAACACTTATCTAAAATCATTTACAATACTTGTTGAAAATATCTTATAGCACTTATCACTTAAAATTTATTATTTATTTGTTTCTAAATTTATTATGGAAAAGTGTTTCATTTATCTGAGTGGGTTTAAATATCGGTCAAGGCTTGGTGACTGAGTTGGGTGTTGTCCTTTCAAAGCATGAGATCTTGCTTTCAAGCATTTTTTGGAATGATGTTGAGGGGGATTTTACTCTTCTCATTGTTATGAGATTTGGGTCTCCCCTTAACTGATTCTCCTCTTATATAATAGGCTTTGGTTCTTGGTTTCAATTCTCACCTAACATAATATTTTGGGTGATTTTCATTCTTTCCTTTTAATGATATTTGGGTCTTCCCTCAAATTCCCCCTTGTCACGTATTAAACTTTAGGTATTCTCTCAAATTTACCCCATATAATGTTAAAATTAGGTAAAAGTGTGTGTTTTCTTTCATTTGTTTAAGTAATTTGCTTTTAGAATTTAAATATATGTATGTTTTTAGAAACAAAACCAAATTTTATTAATTTTTGAAATACTTGATCATAAGTTATGAGTTCTAGAATCTCTTTTTAAGAAAGTTTTGTAAAAAAACCTCTATTTATTGAGTGTTTTCTCTCTTGGTGAATGTTATCATCTTCCTATATAGGAAGATGGAAATTGAATAATTTTTCATAGATTACACTAGTGTGCATAAACTGAAAGGGATGAAAAACTGGGAGCAACATGCTAGGCATGGGTATGAGCTGTTTGAGAAGGATGAGAACAAATAGATTATGATCAAAGAACTTTCATCATTACATTTTTCTGTTACATCTTTCTTGTTTCTATTCCTCATGATTTATCTCTTATTATTTCAATTATTATTTATTCCATTCTCCTAGATTCTATGATTATATAAATAATGTTAATTACTTGTTTAGTCTAATTTTGAAATAATCTTGACAATAATGAAACTAAATAGTTTGAAATTGAAAAAAAACAAAAAATTATTATAGATTGAGACATGATTTATTAGGAAAACTTGTGCATATAGGAGCTAGATATATCTTTCCTAGGAAAGTTGGGTGAAATATTAGGATTTATGGTTTAATACTTCTGATAACTATCTTTCTGGGGGCACCTGCCCTTGGGGAGGGATGCTACGACCCTTTATTTTTTTCACTTATTCCAAAAAATTCTTTGTATGCATCTCTATATACATGATGGAGTGTTTAGATTTATAAAGAGAGTATCAATAGAATTTAAATAACCCACTCATTATCAATTGAACTGACCATATTAGAAAATTGTGTTGTAAAAAGGTCTTGATGACATAGGATCCAACCAATTGCCTGGTCAGGTTGAGCCATTGAGGACACAACTCAGGATTGGTTGGGTCAAGTCAGGGCAGTTTTAAACCCTTGCTACAAAATTTTTTGTGCTATTAAAACTTCATTCACATAGGTTTTACTTGATTATACCATGTAGAAAAGAGTGAATAGGAAACCATGTGTCTTGAATGACGTTGGAACATCTTAGTTATAGAGAAAAATATGAGATATAAGACTATATTTTATATCAACACAGAGGTCAATAATTCATGTATTATTTTCTTTCTCTAGATGAGTATTATAAGAAGGTTTTTCTCACACCTAAAATTGTATTTCATGACTCAAGAAATGATTAAAACATTTCCTTTCATTGTGAGTTGAAGGCCAGCCTGTCATCACTATTTCTTACATTTCTTGTGTTTGCGCATTTATAAACCCATTTTCCTCAACATTTTAGGTCATCCTAGAAATACACCACACTAATATTTTTCATTCTTATACGATCTTGACTAGAAAAAATTCACGATTACTATAAAATCATTCAAACATGAAATTTTACCATCCTTCATTTTCTTCATATGTTTCAGTTTTTCACAACTATCTAAAATTTCAATGGAGTCATTGTTTATTCCAACTCAAAGTTTTCATTTCTTGTCGTTTAATTAGTCTGGTCTTCTCAAGCCTAGGAATTGAAAATATGTAAGTATATTTATGGATAGAATATCAATCTAAAACACTTTTCTGGACTTGTGATGTCTCTTAAAATACCCAT
Organism: Viscum album; assembly: GCA_963277665.1. NCBI lineage: Eukaryota > Viridiplantae > Streptophyta > Magnoliopsida > Santalales > Viscaceae > Viscum > Viscum album. The sequence goes on along the minus strand of OY728129.1, from coordinate 1,026,819,394 downwards.
ATATATTACTGCATTGTTTGCAACACCTTTTGTAGATGATAATTATTTTCATATAGTAGATTTTATATTGGGACTACTTTCACTATATGTTTGTTTCATTTTACCCTCCATTCCAATATTAGATGCACAAACTTGCATTGATGATTCAAAAACTGTATAGTAGGAAAAAATTATGGTCTCCACTGACTTAATAATATATTTGGAAAAGTAAAAATAGATTAATAAAATAGATAATGATGTTATATGTTAGAGATATACTATAGTAAAATTAAATATATTTTTTGGATTGGATGGGAAAAAATCGATAAGTGAAGTATGGTCTATTTTTGGTAAGGCATGAAGAGTGGAAGATAACAGAGTACATAGATACAGATGCACATGAATTGTGAAGAATAGTGATGATTGAATCACTTATTCACCATGAAAATAAACATTATGAAACATACTTGATTCATGATGTACTTTATGAAGTGGGAGATGAATATTATCATCATACTCATCTAGAGAGATAATGAAAAACAAGAGGAAACATACTCTTGTTAATGGATAGTATTTCATAGGAAACTGTTATAGTTCTGGAAGTGTTGATTAGCTGTGTGAGCATTATAAATTGAGAGTGATAATTATTAAGGAAGAATATATGGATAAATGTGTAGATAAATAGGTTGTAAGAGGGATATTGAATTATCTACTAGATGAATCTATAGAATTAGTGGAAAATAATCAATACCAACCATGTTAGAGGTTAATTTGTGTCGAGTACCACATTGGACTTGAAATATCATGTAATATATACTATTCACTATAAAATTACCACAAGGACTCCCTCAGAGAGGCATCTTGGATATTGGTTTCATTCTCTATATCATTATACATGGTATTAGAGTAGGTGTAACTCAACCCATCATGGTCTGTCTCTCTCCTCTTCGACCGAATATGAAAATTTTAAAGGTTTGGCACCCTTTAAATGCATATGGGGGTTAAAAAACAACCAAAAACCCGAAATGCAGTGAAAGCATATGAAAATAAGAATTGAGTGAATTGTGAATATTTTTATTAGACTGTAGTTCAATTAAAGATTCTGTTTGTCTAGGATGAGGAAAAATGAACTTTTAGTGTCATAAAACACCAAAACATGTATTTAATTGTCATATATATAAGAAATGACCTCATAATGACATGAAATAATAGGCCAAACAAATTATTGTTATTTGGGATGTTTATAATAAGATTAAACATCAATCAGATGTGTGGTATACCTGGAATGATAAAATATACAGGTTTTAAAGGTTTTTGCGTCCTTTAAAAAGGTGGTTTTGAGGGTCAATAATAGAAGATGTTTTCCTAGGATGACTGAAAGCACACTTTAATTGTCATAAAACATTAAAAAATGTTTTTAAAGATAAATACAATATCAAATGACCTCATAATAACCTAAAATCATAAGAATACCATATTTTATTTATTTATGTTGTGTATGAGTAGACTAACATCAATCAGGCATGTAGTCTTCCTAGAATGACCGAATATGTAGTTTTAAAGGTTTGACGCTCTTTAAAAGCATGCAGAGAGTCCGAACAAACTGAACTATAACCAAATATAGAGAAATAAAAATACAAAAACAACTATAGAGTGAATTTTGAAATTTTCGAGTAGGTGGTACATCAATTAGAGATGCCATTGGTTCAGGATGATGAAAAATGCACTTTTAGTGTCATAAAACACCGAAACATGCCTTTAATTGTTAAAAATATAGAAAAAGACCACCGAATGACTTGAAATCAAATTTAAACCATATAATTATTATTCTTAATGTGTACGAGAAGACTACACATTAATTAGACATGTGGTATGCCTAAAATGACCAAATATGCGGGTTTTAAAGGTTTGGCGTCCTATAAAAAGGTTTGTTTGGGGGTCAAAACCAACCAAGAAACCTCTGAATGTGGTGAAATGAGACTAAAATAACCATAGCGTGGATTGTAAAATAGTGGAGCAGATAGAATGTTAATCGGAGATGCCATTTTCCCTGGATGACCAAAAATGAACTTTTATTGTCACAAAACACCAAACCATGTGTTTAAAGGTCAATTTAATATCAAACAACCTTAGAATGACCTGAAATTATATGAAGACCATATTATTATTATTCATGTTGTGTAAATTTATAAGAAACATCAATCAGATAGGCAGTCTGTTTGAAATGACCAAATATGCAGTTTTTAAAGGTTTGATGCCCTTTAAAAGTGCGCGGGGGGTCAAAACCAACTGAACGACCACCAAATGCAGTGAAATCAGAAAAAATCGTAGAGTTAATTTGGAAATGGTCGAGCAAATGGTATGTAAATCGGAGGTTCTGTTTGTCCGAGATGACGGAAAACACACTTTTAGTATCATAAAACACCAAAACATTTATTAAACAGTTAGATATATTGAAAACGACCTTAGAATGACTTTAAATCATATTAAAACCATATTATTATTATTATTATTATTATTATTATTGATGTGTATGAGCAGATGAGATGTCAATCAGACATGTAGTCTGCCCATAACTACCAAATATACAGTTTTTAAAGGTTTGACTTCCTCTAAAAATGAGCATCTGAGGGTCAAAACAAATAGAATGAAATCTGAATGCTATAAAATTAGAATAAAAAAAACCATTTAGTGAATTTTGAAATAGTTTAGCAGACAGAATTTTAATCAGAGATGTCGTTTTTCCCAGGATGACTGAAAACACACTTTTAGTGTCATAAAACCCCAAAACGTTCATTTAATGGTCAATTCAATATCAAATGACCTCGAAATTACATGAAATCATAGGAGGACCACTTTATTTTTATTATTATTCATTGTTAGGGCCAATAGGGGCCTATATACCCTGAGAGGGGGGGTGAATCAGGGTATGGATATTCTTTTTCAAAGTTCTTCCTACCCCACTGGATCTTGACCTCTTTATTACAAGGGTCACTTTGTTTTCTCTTGTGTATAAACTGTGATCACTTATTTACTTCTTTATCTAATGATGATGCTTTGAATGCAATGCAGGGAAGCAAATAGATAGACATAGAGATTTTTACTTGGTTCACCCTCACTGGGCTACGTCCAAGGAGCATACGCCGACAAGTTGCTGGTCGTACCAAATTCCACTAATCTTCACTAGCTGTGGATTACAATGTTCGGGCTAGATCACTTCTATGCCCAGGCTCACTTCCTATACAAAGTTTAGGGTCAGCTCACTACTTTCCCAAGGGTCACTCCCTGTCTCTCTCTCTCTGGCTCACTGCCGGTGGAGAGGATCACCTTCTTCCTCTTTCTAAGCTTACTGCTCTTGGAAGGAATCCACTCACAGTTTATAGACCTGTAGGTCTATTCAATTGAATGAATGAATGAATATTCTCTTGTATGTAGATGCTATGTTGAAGTTCAACATTCATCCGTAGATGAATCTCTCTTTGCACCGAAGGTATCGGGCAAACTTCCAGCTTCCATGCAGCCCGAAAAATACTGCTGGAACAAACCCTTACTTGGCGCGCAAGTCAATCTCGGCGCGCAAGTATAGGCGCGCAAGTCACAACGGGCGTGCAAGTCCTCCTCAGACACTTGTGCGAATAAAGCTTCCTCAACTCCAACATTGCACGACTCTCTTCCTTTTATGCACAAACCAATATTGGCACGCAACTGCCAACTGGCGCGCAACTTCTAACACTGGCGCACAACTTCAACCACTGGCGCGCAACTCCACCTGTGCAACCATACACACCACTTTCACGACCACCAAACCTGCGTGATGGGAGCTCTGATTTCTCAAAGTGTTGAACTCTGGTAACGAATGAGGAGGGGTGGTCCAGTATTTATAGGAAATCTTACCACCCTGCGCGACGGCGCACAAGTCACCTGCGCGACCCAGTTTCGGCGCGCAAGTCTTCTGTCCTTTTGGACACTTGCGCGACCAACTCCCAAACTTGTGCGAACCTAATTCCTTAACCATATTTTGATCTTATGATCTTGAAAAACATATGGCACGCAAGTTTCCTATACTCCAAGTCCTCGGCGCGAAAGTATTTTTCCAAAAACACATTTCTTCATTTGTCGATTTTCAGGCCCAATTTTTTTGGCAAACACTGGAAAACGGTGCCACCTTGTATCTATTCTTTTATACCGCCTCCAGATCATCCATTCCTTTTATCAAAGTTCTTGAATAAAACATGGATCGTTGACCTCAGCTCTTGAACTCGACATTCCATCATGAAATCCTCTTTGTCAACAAATTTGTATGTCATAGTTATACTTTGTCAACAATCACCACTCAGATGTCCACTTTGTCAACAAACACAATCACCTCAAAAATTCTTCAATGATACCTTAAGGGATTTTTCCCAACAATCTCCCCTTGGGTTTATTGAAAACTCTTCCAAAACAAAGATTCGTCGTTGATTCTTCAGCCTCCATTCGCCTCATTGCGATTCTGATAGCTATCAAGGATTTACTCAACACATACTCTAGGCCCACATAAGCAATTCTCAGCGTGAGAAACAAGAGTAAATGAAAAGTTCATCAATGAATCACTTCATCTCTGACATCCACTATTGACACCAAACTGATTCCAATTTGTATTAAACTGATACAAATTGTTGATGGGCTTGTTGGAAGATCAATGTTTGGTTTGGAAATATTCTTACAACTTTCCAACACCACTGTTCTGCTTTCATCACGATCCTCAGCTGTCGTGATATCTATTCTTTGATCTACCACTTCTAGCATCATCAGATTTAATACGCTCCCCCTTTCTGCTCATAGGTTGAACACCTCTTTATCCATATTTCCTGTGTTGTCCAAGCTAAGCTCTGGCTAAGCACGTTCAACTAGCTTCAACTCCCCCTATCTGGCTACTCCACCTGTCAGCTTCTCCCAAAATCATTCATGATTTATCAAATCTCCACATTGTCTCCCCCTTGAACAATTACTATTTCTCCCCCCTTGTCAACGAACCCAAAGGCAGTCCTTTTCAGTCTGTAACAGAGTAGAGAACAAATTATCACATTAGGGAAAAACACATCATATATCAGGGGGGGGGTGGTTTCACATCCACACTATTTAATGTGCGGGAAATCGACTGAACTCCCAGAGCCAGTCGATCCCTCTAAAAAGCTTCCTTGGGTAAGGCCTTTGTCAGAATATATGAAACCTGTAACTCTCTAGGCACATACTCCAACTTCACGATGCCCTGCTCAACCATCTCCTTGATGAAATGATACTTGATCTCAATGTGCTTTGTCCTGGAATGATGGACAGGATTTTTGATAATATTTATAGCACTTGAGTTGTCACACTAGATTCCGATCGGAGACTTCACTTCAACTCCCATATCTTCAAGCTGCTGCTTCATCCACAATAACTGTGTGCATGCTTGAGTGGCCGCAATATACTCAGTTTCTGCGGTGCTTAATGAAATGCAATCCCGCTTCTTGCTCAACCAAGAAATACATAGTCCGCCAAGATAAAATGCACCTCCAGATGCTGATTTCCTGTCATCTGCTGAACCGGCCCAGTCTGCATCAGTATATCCCAATAATTTTGTCTGAGACTTGTCGTTATATGTCAGCCTAAAGTCCACTATGCCCTTGATATACTGAAGTATTCTTTTCACTACGAGCATGTGACTTTCCTTGGGATTACATTGATATCTCGCTGCTTGGCATGTGGCAAAAACAATATCAGGCCTTGTCACTATCAAGTACAACAGACTTCCGATAATTTGCCTATATTCTGTGATATTAACTATCTTGCCATCCTCATCTTTTGATAATATCATCTGGGTAGCAACCAGAGTCTTCATCTACTTGGAATTATCCATTCCAAAACTTCTTAGAACCTCCATGGCATATTTAGATTGAGAAATGAATGTCCCATTCCTTCCTTGTGTCACCTGTAGACCAAGGAAAAACATTATCTCTCCAATCATTGACATTTCAAATTCATTTTTCAAGAATTTGGAAAACTGCCTTCACTGAGCTTCATTTGATCCGCCAAATATTATGTCATTGACATAAACCAATACCATCATCCTTTAATTACTTGTGTTGTTGAAATAAAGATTGCAATCAACTCCCCCTCGCTGAAAACCAAGCTTCTTCAAGTATAGATCGAGCCTTGAGTACCATGCTCTCAGTGCTTATTTCAGCCCATATAATGCCTTCTTCAGCCTGCAAACTTTGTTCTCATCCTCATGAATGAGAAAACCATCTGGCTGATCAATGTTCACCTCTTCTTCCAGAACCCCATTCAAGAATGCGGATTTGACATCCATCTGAAACACTTTGAACTTCTATTGTACTGCAATGGATTGGAATAATTTGACTGTCGCCAGTATTGAAACCAGTGCAAATGTCTCATCAGCTTCAATATCTTCTTTCTGGGAGTATCCTTTGCACACTAGCTATGATTTTTTCCGAATCATTGTCCCATATTCAGTCATATTCTTTAAAAATAACAATTTATTCACGATAACATTCTTATCAGCTGGCCTCAAAACAATCTCCCACGTCTGATTCTTCTCAATCTGATTTAGCTCTTCATTCATTCTTCATGTCTGAACTGGAGCTCACTGATCACTGATGATATTCTGTCTGTCAATTTCAGCTCAACTCTTTGTCTTTTGTGCAGATAAGGATTTTACTTCGTTGTACTCATCATCAGTATCATTTTCTAGATCATCTTCATCCACTTCTGCTCTTACTGAGTCTCTTACCATTTGTTCACTTTTAACAGAAAACTTTTCACTGTGTCATTGTTCAATGATGTCATTTCATTGAACATCTTCTCTCAAATTTTTGTTGACACACCTTTGATTTTTCTCTCGCAGCTTCTTGGTATCCTAAAAGCAATCATCTAATACCACATTGTTAGAACAAAATAGATATTCATGAAAACCTTTGTGTTGATCCTTTTCCACCAATCATTCTTCAAGAGCATTAACATTAATCCTTCATATCATATCAAGATCATGCATCTGATTAGGATATTGAATGCTCCCGCTGTGTTATGCAGCTCTTCCAGTTGTTAAGCCCAATAGTTTAGACCCATAACTATTATTTTCCTCCTTCATCATTTTTTCGCATCTTCCACTCAGAGTTGAGCCATTAACGTAATCTCTAAGCCTACTGAGTTGAAACTCGGTGTAGGAAACAAGAGATAAAGTTAATAACACAATCACTTCCTATTGTACTCTTTTTCTCCCTTTTATCATCAACATTGATACCTGATTTGATTCAACAAAAACACTGAAGCATATCACATCTCCACTTTGCATCTTCAAATGCCACTTCCCCTTGAATCTTATCTCCCTAAAACATGAAACACATGAATCATCAGTTAATAGAATTTATATACATAGGGAGAGGGGTTTCCTTCTAGACTCCTCAAGATGGGGATTGTGGTTGATCCTGATGGGTCAACCCATTGATTCTTTCTTGGAGGGCATCCTACTCTTTTCTTGCTTCCTCTAGCTGCCTAGCCAACTTCCACTGTTCTGGCCATATGACTAGGCATTCATTGCCTATATTTTGAGCCTTTTTCTGATATGTAGATTTGGTAGGCACGGCCTTTCTCACCGCTTGGGGTATAAACCCTCTAGTACACATTTCCTTATTTGAGGTTCTATCAAAATTCCATTTTCCTTGATTATTTCTCTGAGTAGGAACCTCTCGGTTTGGAATCTTCCCTTTCTTCTTCTCCCATCTTAGGGGTCTTCCTCTTTCCTTCACATCTCGTTGATAAACACGACATGCGAATTTTTCAATACGTTCTTTGTTCATATTTCTTTTATCAGATGTCTGAGTCACCACCCTATTTTTCATTGGTGGTGGGTCCTCCACTGAGCGTCCATTCTTCTTACTCACAGCTGTAGCATTTCCTCCCTTTTTCTTCCAGATTTGTTCCTGTACTTTCTTAGGGGGTAGTTGTGAGTGTGACAGAGGAGGTGACTGATACACCTTTCGTTCAGCTCTATATTATTCAACTGAGGCTCTAAGACTATTATCAAACTTACCACATTGTCTCCCAGTGTAGAATTTCTCATTATGCATCACTAGGGATGAGAATCTCCTTTCGAGTACCTTTTCATTTCTTACTTTCTTCTTGCTGCAATGTCTTGCCAAATGCCCATAATTAGAACATATAAAACAATTTCCATCAAAGGCATACCTCTTTTCATCATTTCTATATCGAGATGCTGATACACCTTGAGTTCTTCTTCTGACACGAGGCTCTTGAGCTTCCTGACACATACTAATGGTTTGTCCCATTCTTCCACAGTAATAGGATCTAACAGATGCTTTCCTCTGAGAGACTCTTCTCTCTAATTTCTCAGGATGCTTCTTCTTATTCTCATATTCAGCAAAGTTTCTATTTTCACAGCCTGAAATGTATTCCAGAGCATCTAGAAAAAAGCTTGATGTGTGGCCGTGAATCCCACAGAAATAGCACATGTCATCACTACTTTTTGTAACTGTCCTCATAGGCCTATCTCCAGCACCTATAGGATTTCTTTCACATTTAGAACTATTCACAGCTCTCTTTCTATCTTGCACGGGAGGGGATTCATCAAATCCAATACTAGTTGTTCCCAAACTGTTTGGTCTTTGGGATGAGAAAATTTGTTCTTGCCTCTTTTCAGAAATAGCAAATTTTCTTTTCATTTCATCATCATCTGTCGAAGGATAATCAAATAGAAAGTGTAAGGCATCCTTCATTTTGGTATTTCCTCTAGAATTGGATTTCTCCACTTCCTTCTTCACTGATTATAGTTCTTCTTCCAACTTTTGAATTTTCATATCCCTTGATTCAAGTTGGGAATTGAGTTCTTTTCTGAGATTCTTTCCACAACTCATCTCATCTTCCAGTTCATGCTTCAACTTATCAACCATGTCATTTTTCTCCTTTACCTTCAATTTTTCTTGAGCAACAGAATCAGAACAACATGCATTCTCTTGTTGTAGCCTTTGATTATTCTGAACTTCTGTAGACAACTGTGTTGCTAGATCATCATTTCTAGCTTTAAGATTCTGAACTTCATCTGACTGTTGATTCTCTTCATAATGAACAGCCTTTTGTTTGCCCTTCATTTTAGCCACCCTTTGAAATTATTCACCTTGAGAATCATTATTTTTCTTTAGCTCAGTAGATACATCAATAAGCCTTTGATTTAATCCTCTTAGCTTATTGACCTCAATTTCTAGTGCTTGGATCCGAATGTCTTTAGACTTAATTTCATCGACGTTTCTAATGTCACTTGAAATATCAGGTTCTTTGATAAACATGACTTGATCTTTCACTTTTATATTCAAGACATCGATCAACCTTTTCTATTCTTCAATCTTAAGCTTATACTCACTAACCAATTCTGAGTTCTCTCGTGTTGATAACTTGAGTTTCTCAATTTATTCCATCAACTCAGACTTCTCTTCTTCCTGATGCTGCATATAGAGTTTGGCATCATGAACAAATTTGTTAGATTTCTTTGTTTTTGCTCTTCAAACATCTATCTCTTCAAGAGCGGCCTCTAACTCAGCTCGCATATCTATTTTCCTTCAATTGCTTCTTCTGTTTCAGCATCACTCTGATGCTCATGTACTTCACTCATTCCAACATCATGATTGAGTGAATCAATCTTTTCCCTATTAGATTTATCCAGACCTTCCATTAGTAAGCTGTTTGAATATTTTAGTTTAATCACACTTTTTCCAAAAACACTTCCACCCTGAGGGAAATTACCAGACATCTGATTATTCTTTGATGCTTTTCCTTTTCCCATAGCAGATTGAGATAAGAGAAAACTGTATCTTCAACCACACAGATCGACTACACCATGTCGAGGAAAACAAATCTGATAAAAGAAACCAGCACTCGGATACCAATTGTTAGGGCCAATAGGGGCCTATATACCCTGAGAGGGGGGGGGGGGGTGAATCAGGGTATGGATATTATTTTTCAAAGTTCTTCCTACCCCACTGAATCTTGACCTCTTTATTACAAGGGTCACTTTGTTTGCTCTTGTGTGTAAACTGTGATCACTTCTTTACTTATTTATCTAATGATGATGTTTTGAATGAAATGCAGGGAAGCAAACAGATAGACACATAGATTTTTACTTGGTTCACCCTCACTGGGCTACGTCCAAGGAGCATACGCCGACAAGTTTCCAGTCGTACCAAATTCCACTAATCTTCACTAGCTGTGGATTACAATGTTCGGGCTAGATCACTTCTATGCCCATGCTCACTGCCTATACAAAGTTTAGGGTTAGCTGACTACTTTCCCAAGGGTCACTCCCTGTCTCTCTCTCTCTGGATCACTGCCGGTGGAGAGGATCACCTTCTTCCTCTTCCCAAGCTCACTGCTCTTGGAAGGAATCCACTCACAATTTATAGACCTGTAGGTCTATTCATTTGAATGAATGAATGCATCTTCTCCTGTATGTAGATGCTCTGTTGAAGTTCAACTTTCATCCGTAGATGAATCTCTCTTTGCACCAAAGGTATTGGGAAAACTTCTAGCTTCCATGCAGCCCAAAAAACACTACTGGAACAAACCCTTACTTGGCGCGCAAGTCAATCTCGGCACGTAAGTATAAGCGCGCAAGTCACAACGGGCGTGCAAGTCCTCCTCAGACACTTGTGCGAATCAAGCTTCCTCAACTCCAAACTTGCACGACTCTCTTCCTTTTACTCCAAAACCAATATTGGCGCGCAACTGCCAACCGGTGCACAACTTCTAACAATGGCGCACAACTTCAACCACTGGCGCGCAACTCCACCTGCGCGACCATACACACCACTTACGCGACCACCACACCTGCACGATGGGAGATATGATTTCTCAAAGTGTTGAAATCCAGTAAATAATGAGGAGGGGTGGTCCAGTATTTATAGGAAATCTGACCACCCTGCGCGACAGCGCGCAAGTCACCTGCGCGACCCAGTTTCGGCGCACAAGTCTTCTGTCCTTTTGGACACTTGCACGACCAACTCCCAAACTTGCGAGAACCTACTTCCTTAGCCATATTTTGATCTTCTGATCTTGAAAAACATATGGCACGCAAGTTTACTATAATCCAAGTCCTCGGCATGCAAGTCCTTTGCGAAAAACACTTTTCTTCATTTGTCGATTTTCAGGCCCAAAAAAAATAGGCAAACACTGGAAAATGACGCCACCTTGTATCTATTCTTTTGTACCGCCTCCAGATCATCCATTCCTTTTATCGACGTTCTTGAATCAAACATGGATCGTTGACCTCAGCTCTTGAACTCGACATTCCATCATGAAATCCGCTTTGTCAACAAATTTGTATGTCATAGTTATGCTTTGTCAACAATCACCACTCAGATGTCCACATTGTCAACAAACACAATCACCTCAAAAATGCTTCAATGATACCTTGACGGATTTTTTCCCAACATTCATGTTGTGTAAAAGTATAAGAAACATCAATAAAACATTCCGTCTTCCCAAAACTACTGAATATATGGTTTTTAAAAGTTTAACGCCCTTTAAAAGCACACAAGAGGTCAAAACCAACCGAACAACCACCAAATGTAGTGAAATCAGATGAAAAAAACATAGAGTTAATTTTGCAATGGTTGAGTATATGGTATGTCAATCGGAGGATCTGTTTGTTTGGGATGATTTGAAACACCAAAACATACGGTTAATGGTTAGATATATAGTTAACAACCTCAGTTGTTGTTAATATAAGGGCCTATACACTCATGTTTTTCAAAAAAATAAAATTAAAAACCTCAAAATGACTTGAAATCATAGGAAAACCATATTATTATTATTCTTGATGTGTACTAGTAGACAAGATGTTAATAGAACATGTGGTATGACCAAAACAACCAAATATGTGGTTTTTAAAGGGTTGGCGCCCATTAAAAAGGTTTTTTTGAAGGTCAAAACCAACCAAACATCCTTCAAATGTGATGAAATCAGAAGAAAACAAATATAGAGTGAATTTTAAAATGGTCAAGTAGTTAGAATGTCATTTGAAGATGTCGATTGTCCAGGATGAGCAAAAACACACTTTTAGTGTCATAAAACACCAAAATGTGAATTTAATAGCAAATTTAATATCAAAAGACCTTATAATGACCTAAAATCATAGTAATACCATCATATTATTATTTCTGATTTGTACAAGCAGAAGGAACATCAATTTAATGTGCGTTCTGTTTAAAATGAATCAATATGTGATTTTGAATGGTTTGATGCCCTTTAAAAGAACGTGGTGGGGGGGGGGGGGGTCAAAACCAACTGAACGCCCGATGAATGTAGTAAAATCAAATGAAAAAAACTATAGAGTGAATTTTGAAATGGTCATGTAGACGGTATGTCAATCATAGGTGCCATTTGTTCGAGATGACAAAAAATTAACTTTTAATATCATAAAACACCAAAACTTTCATTTGACATTCAGATATATATAAAATGACCTTATAATGACTATAAATTACAGGAAAACCATCTTATTAATATTATTGATGTGTATGAGTAGACGAGACAACAATTAAACTAGAAGTCTGCTCAGAACTTCTGAATATGTGGGTTTTAATGGGTTGGCACCCTTTAAAAAGGTGGATCTTCTAGTCAAAACCAACCAACTGACCTCAAAATGTGTTGGAATCATACAGTAACAACCATAGAGTAAATTTTGAAATCTTCGAGAAGACGGAATTTCATTAGAATATGCCTTTTGTTTGGGATGACAAAAAACACACTTTTAGTGTTATAAAATACCAAAACATGTGTTTAACAGTCAATTCAATATCAAATAAATTTGAAATAACTTAGAATCATAGGAAGGATTCTTTATTATTATTCTTGATGCGTACAAGTACATTAAACATCAATCTTACACGTGATCTATCCGTAATGACCATATATGTCATATTTAAAAGTTTGACTCCCTTTAAAAGATCTTGTGGGGTCAAAACCAACCAAATGACCACAGAATGTGGTGAAATCAGATGACAGTCGACGTAGAGTAATTTATGAAATGGTCTAGTAGACGGTATGTCAATCAAAGGTGTCGTTTGTATGAGAAGACAGAAAACACACTTTTAGTGCCCTAAAATACCAAAACATGCATCTAACAACTAGATATGTATAAAACAACATCATAATGACTTGGAATCATAGTAAAATCCTATTATTATTATTCTTTATGTGTATAAGTAGAAGAGACATTAATGGGACATGAAGTCAACCTAGAACTATCGAATATTCAGTTTTCAAAGGTTTAATGCCTTTTGAAAGGTGCATCCAAGGGTCAAAACCAACAAAAGACCTTTGAATGCTGAGAAATGAGACCTCAAAAACCATAGTGTGAATTGTGAAGTGGTAAAGTATATGGAATGTCAATCAAATATTTCCCTTTCTTGAGATGATTGAAAACACAGTTTTAGTGCCACAAACCCCCAAAATGCATGTTTAATGATCAATTCAATATCAAATGACCTCAAAATTAGATGAAATCATAGGAATACCACATTATTATTATTAAAATTTTTTACGAGTAGAAAAACATCAATCATATATGTGGTATTCTAGGAAGTACCAAATATAAGATTTTTAAAGGTTTAACGCCCTTTAAAATCACACCGGGGGGGGGGGGGGTCAAAACTAACCAAACAACCATTAAATATAGTTAAATCAGATGAAAACAACCATAGAGTGAATTGTGAAATGGTTGACCAGATATTATGTCAATTGGAGGTGCAGTTTGTCCAGGGTGATGGAAAACTCACTTTTACTGCCATAAGACACCAAAACATGTGTTTAATGGTTAGATATATTGAAAATGACCTCAAAATTACTTGAAATCCCAAGAAAAACATATTATTATTATTATTATTATTTATGTATTTTATTATATGAAATGTCAATTGGACATGCGGTGTGTCCAAAACTATCAGATATGCGGTTTTAAAGGGTTGGCGTGCATTAAAAAGGTGTTTCTAGGGGTTAAAACCAACCAAACGACCTCAGAATGGGGTAAAATGATAATACAACCAATTTGGAGTGAATTTTGAAGTTTTTTAGTATACATAACATCATTTATATATTATTTGTTCTTGGGATGATTGAAAATGCACTTTTAGTGTCATAAACTACCAAAACACACGTTTTGCAGTCATATCCATAGTAAACGATATCAGAATGTCTTGAAATCATAAGAAAACTATCTTATTATTATTCATTATGTGTATGAGTATATTTCACATCAATCATAAGTGAGTTCGGGGGTAGTATTATTGAATATGTGATTTGTAAAGATTTGATGCCTTTTAAAAAGGCATGTTCGGTGGTCAAAACCAGGTAAACATCCTCACAATGCCTTTAAATCAAAAGAAAATTTTTTTTGGAGTAAATTATAAAATGGTTGAACATATGTTACATCAATATAAGGTGAATGTTTTCCATTATTATGGAAAATACACTTTTAGTGTCATAAAACACCATAACGGGTGTTGTGGTAAGCTTTAACTGAAATATTTTACGGCATTTCAATTATTAGTTGTGATATTTTTTATGTAATAATTATTTTATTAATTTTTTTCATGTAGTCTAATTAAATGATGAGTGTGAAACTTGAAATATGATGATTCAAATAGATTTATGTGCTTATGGTTTTATGTAATTTGGAAATATTTTTTGTATTTTTCAAATATTGTGGTTTTTTTAATGTTTCTATTTTTAAAAAAAATAAAAAACCTACAGTGGATTCCATATGAAGGTTTCTATATGTATTTTCTGGTTGGTCTATAGATACAACCTTATGGTGGTATTTATAGTTAGTCCCTCTTTTATCTATAGTATCCTTCATTTAATAGATGATATAGGCAACAACAATAGGGCTAAAGTGTCTGCCATTTGGTGGATGCATGGAGTCCTTTTGTGACAACTTTTGGCAGTTGCTAAAGTCCTTTTTTCTACTGGTGGAACCGAGGTCCAGAGGCTTAAAATTTTTAGAGGTATAAATGAGAGAACCACCACCTTGACACACCTCAAAGAGATACTAGAATAAGGGAGGGAGATAGTAGAGGGGAATGTACAGTCCTCGAAATCCCAAGAACATACCATGGTTTGAACACCACCAAATCCAAGCACAAAGACTCCTTCACTACAAAGGATAATGGAAGGACCAAGTTGGGACCTGTTGGTAGAGTGGGAAGCAACACCAAGGGACAAGTCAAAGAAAAATAAAACATAATAATTAGAGAAGGCATAGAAGCATAGAAGGAATGCTTCCACTAGGAGAACCCCACAAATAGAGCCTTATATTCATACTAGGAACTCTTACAGACTGATAGGGTGTTCCCTTAGTGGTGGTACACTAATAAAAAATGACTCAGAGAAGAATATAAGATACACTTACATTGGGATAATGTATCACTAGCACCGAGAAAGATCCAGGGTTGGAGAGGCATAGACAAATCCATATCTACAAAAATTATAGCTATTGAGGTATCAAGCAGACCGAGGTAACCTTCATCATCACATAGGAAATAACCAAGCACGTTTAAAGTACCCCATAAGAAGGAGATACTGTGAAATGGAAGTGTTAGTCTAAGAATAGTATTCCAGACCACCACCTGAGGAGAATCCCAACTAGAGTGAATGTCCAAATAGCACTTGTAGAAGGAAAAACACCACTTTACAAATAGTTGAGGTGAGTAATGGGTGAAAACCCAACCCCACATCGGCTTCCACAAATGATGATGGCTCACATATATGTTTGTATGGGAAATTAATCCAATCAACCAAGGGTTTTTGGATAGAACCCTATAAGGGCCTATGTGTGTGGATTGAGAGACCTATGGATGGAGGAAATCGACCCTAACAAGTGGTATCAGAGTTATCTTGCAACCCAGGTGTGATTTAGGGTAGATTATTCCCCAAAATAGTGTGACAATGATACAAGTTTCTCATTTTAATAATGTGAATCCATGATTCCTTGTGTCAACATTTTTTTTTGATAAATGGTGGTTAGGTGATGAGTCCTGGTGATGAGAAAATGGTGGGTCAAGATGATTGGATTTGATAGATTATCATTGAAGGGGAGGCTTATGTGGTATTTGGTTTGCGGGGGTGATTGGTGGGTGAAAACCAAATCCCACATTAGTTTCCACAAATGATGATGGATCACATATAATATTGGATGGTAAATTCATCCTATCACCTAAGAGATTTAGGATGGAACCCCAAAAGGGCCTTTGTTTTTGGCCTGGGAAACCTAGGGCAGGGGGAAATAAATCCTGACAGAGAGCAGGACCAATCTTGTAGAAAATAATCCCTAGATACAAACAGAACACAAAAAACCTTATTTTAGAGGATATACACCCAAGCTGGAGAAGATACGCCCCAATATCTAAAAAATGACCAAGACTCTAAAATAGAGTGGATGTCCAATCAAAAACAGGCCACCAATATCCATCAATGGAAATTGAATTCTACTTTAAAGGCTTCAGATTGAAAGGAAATCATAGGAGAGATTTCTAGGGAGAACTAATAAGGATCCGACATCAAAATTTTAGGGATATTCGGAAGGGATGATGATTTAGGCATGCCAATAATGACATATTTCTTCTAGGGGTTAGCAGATAGGTGCACAAGGGGGAGGATACCAACCAGACATGGAAAGAGAAAATTCAAAGAGCGGGAGGGAAAATAAGGTATAGAGTTGTTAGACAATGGAGGAGGAGGATCCACCTATGCTGGAGTGGAAAAAAACTAACCAACATTTGGGGAAATTTGAATATGTGGTGGCACATGGAGTACATTATGTTGTTGATCTGAGAGATCAATTCTTGAAAAAAATAATCTTTAGAAATAGTAAATCAACTATTATTAATAGTAACATTACAGTTGAGAAAATATTTTGACCTAAAAATAAATAAATTTAATAAAAATAATATTTATATTGATTAAATTATGAAAATATAAATATTTTAATTCCATAAAATAAATACCATGATTTAAAACATAAAGAAATTATAATAACATTTTTAATTAATAAATTTTATGGTATTTAATTGAAACCATAAATTTTATGTTAATAGATAAAATTACCTTTTTAGTAAATTTTTATTATAAAATAAATAATTTATATAATTACTACATTGAAATTTTCTGAGGGAGAATGTTTGATAAATTTTTCAGAAACATTAATTTTTATGTGTATTGTAAAAATAGTTTTTTTCAATTACAAAATGTTTCATGAAATAATAATGATGTAATGATAACTAAATAAATTTTGAATTAGTTTTTTCTATAAAAATCCAATTTATTAAGATAAAAGGTTAATTTAAAAATAATAAAATTATTTTCAAAACCTAATAAGTTATTTCCAAAGTCTAAAAGCTAAAATTTTCTTATTAAATATGTTTTTTTCATTTTTATCCATCTTTTTATTAAAATAATAAATTAAAATTATAAAGTGATTAAAAGACCAACAATTTGGTTATTTTGTTAAAATATAATTCATAATGTCAAAAATGTTACAATTGATAGGTTTACCATGGATATTATGATTTATTCAAAATATTATCCTAAAAATATATCTCTCCATAAGTATAATAACCCCTTACCCCTCCCTTGGAAAACCACTATCTTACACCTAAAAAATACAAATATAGACCCAAATACTCTCTCTAAATCTCCTTAGTATCCTTAGGGATGTTCTGAAGTAATCAAACTATATGATTTAAAGGATTTTAGTGCTATAGAAAAGATTAAACAGTAAGAAGAGACTAAGGTTTCATCAATATTTCTTCTCATTTCCCTCTTCTATTTCCAATTATCTCAATTTATTTAAAACCAAAATCATCTAAGATGAATTTATTAGTATGTTAAAATTATACTAATGATGTTAATCTATGTTAATTAATATATTTATGACATATTTATGTTTCAATCTTCTATTTCCTTCTCTTATGACAATTTCCCATCAACGATCAATTAAGCGCCAACAAGTAAAATTCCATCTCTCTTCTTCTCACCACCTTATTGGATAAATAACATGAATTATATATAATATAAAAATATGAAATTAAATCTATTTTATTCTTATATAATTAATTTTACTTATGTATAAATGAACCTGAACAGAAATAGTGAAATCAAAATAGGATGAGATATTTTAAGGAAAATATAATATAATAACGTTTCCCTATTTACTGTGGGAATTAAAAAATATAATAAAATGATTATAATTGAAAAATATTAAAGAAATAAACATAATTCACTTTTAGTTACGTGATTTAATGTGCCTATGTTTATTATATAAGATATGGAAAAGTGATGAAATAAATCAAGATTTAAGGTAAGGGGATTCTTGAACCCAAATTTTTTTGGGTTATCTCCTATTTCAAATTGATTTAAGTATAGATTTTCCTCTAATACCATAAATATTTCCTTTCAATTATATTTCCATTTTTATGGGATATACGTGTTCTTACCTTGTCAAAATGATTTCTAATCCAATCACATTGATTTTTCAAAAAGGGCTTTATTTTTTCAAAATGTATATTGACTCTTTTTCAGTTGTTTCATATTAAAGGAAAAATGATCTTTTAGGAAAAAATATTACTTCCCCTATTCAATTAGTAATCAAAAATTATATTTATGAAATTATTGTTTATTAAAACTTTATACAACCCAATAATTACATGGGTTTATTTTATAACTATGATTTTTATTAGATTTCTTCCCTTATGGTATACATGATTATGAGAATTTTATGATGTGATGGGAGGGACCAATATTATATAGACATTTAATGGGTAATGTGATATATCTCATGTGATTATAGGTATTGTGAATGAACATGATTCAATATTTGTTCACAATTATGATGTTATGGTTTATTCACATATATTATCTGTGAACATGATTTTAGATTTGTTCAAAAATATGTGTGGCTTGTGACCACTATGTTATGATCTTTCATTATTATGAATATTCCACATTCCATGTTTTTTAAATGACTCCTTTTTTATTATGATGATGATACCACTCTTATGATATGATGATTATTATTATTCTCACCCATATAACATTGATTCATGTCTCTTATTCCTTTTATGCCATCCCTCCCCTTACAATGATTTTTTCCCACCCCTTTCTTTGATGAATATGATCAGGTGAATACTTGTACTTAAGAGAACATGATACCTTTTAGAAGGACTATGATGAAGAATTGAGATAATATTTATGTTTCATGTGATGTGTGAACCTATTTTTTCAATGTTACTAAACCTTTAAATCGTTGAATATTTTAATATTATATTATTTATCTTAAATATGATGTAATATTCACATAAATTTTTTTGGGTTAGTATAGTTGGTATCCGAGGAATGGTTTAGTTAATTTGGAAATTTGGACTAAAAAAATTATTTAAAACCCTAGGGATAAGTTTAAGTTTTGAGGGAATAATCCTAATGTTTTTGTAAATATAATATTGTGTTGTTTCTTAGTAATAAAATTATTTTCTTGATTCTACAAGTGGATATGGATTTGGAATAAATGTAACTAGGGGTAATAACCCTGAAAGGGGATGAATATGTATTAAATCTATTGTAACTTGGTGTATGATAATGAAGGATTTCTACATACTTATTTTTACACTCCTTGGGGACATTATTTGGTTAATTAAAATATATTTACAAACCATTATGAAGGGTATATAAATTAGGAAATTATACCTCTTAAAAGCTGGAAAAGTATTAATGTATATAGTTCCTAGAAGAAACGTTTAATTAAAATGCTAACATCAGGATCCCATAATATATGGATTTAGAATTAATTTTTACATGATAATAAATCATTTAGTAATCCTCTATTTACTTATTTTTTATTTAAACATTATTTATTTTATAAAATGGTGGAACCTAGAGAAACCAGACCAAAAACTCATGTGAGGGACAATGCAATGATTGTATGAATGACCTTCATAATGAAATGGGAGGTGGAGTTAAATTTTCACTGAAATTATTAACCATCTATATATAGATATGAGAAATAGCATGAAATAATTTTAAAATTTTCATTCACTCAAGAAGGTGAATTTAATCATCAAGTCCTTTATGTGGTAACAACCACTGATGTTGAGTGGGTATTTTGATCCACTTGTTGTGGAACAATGGGTGAACTCAATAGAAAATACCTTTTCTATGATCCACTATTATGAGATGGACAATGATACTATGTTCATCTATTTTTATATTAATATAATGATAAACTATTTGAATTTATAAAGATTACAAATACAAAATTTAAAATGAAATAAATAGAGTGGGATGACTATATTTGATAATAAGTATTTCCCTCAAACTCTTCAAAAAAAGTTAGATAGAGAATTCATAGAGCTTGATAAAAATTAGGGTGAATCTATCATGAATTAAAAGGAAAATTTAGAAAGTGTTGAAATATATTCTAATGGTT
This sequence comes from Viscum album, assembly GCA_963277665.1. Classification (NCBI taxonomy): domain Eukaryota; kingdom Viridiplantae; phylum Streptophyta; class Magnoliopsida; order Santalales; family Viscaceae; genus Viscum; species Viscum album. The sequence goes on along the minus strand of OY728129.1, from coordinate 1,026,798,888 downwards.
TTGTTATCAACAATGATAGAAAAATTGATAGATTCTTTATTAGTTTAAAACCACACCTCTGAAAGGATTTAGCTATCTGAGACTTTGGGAGTTGTGAAGAAGTTGTTTGATGTTCTTTCAAAGTTGATATGGAGTTTAGAGAATATTACCATGTACATGAAGATAAGAAGAGAAGAATGTAATTTTAAGATGGGAAATTAAATTATAGAGAAAATAAGATCCAACCACCAAGTAATATCATTAATCTCATTTAGATAATATATTAATGGTGTGGGTGATGATACCCTGTGAAGAAGTATATATTTCCCAAATAGTTTCTCAAACTTCATATATATTGTGAGGTATAGTTATAAATATAGAATATACTTAGAGCCACTCCTATATCCAAATTCCCATATAAGATAGGTTCGATCAAACTAGAGGTGTTAGATAACCAACTATAAGAGCTTTCGAAAAAAGGGTTCATATAGCCTAGTGTATCATCTTGGGGTGCACCTGTTCTCTTTATAAAAAAAATGATGAAAAAATGAGAAAATGTATCATTTATTGGGATCTTAAAAAGATATCAATAAAGAAAAAGTATCCCCTTCCATGGATTGATGACCTTCTCGATCAACGTCGTTGAGCTTAGTACTTCTTAAAGGTAGATTTTCAATTTGGATATCATTAGCCGATGGAGAAGAAGGATGATATTCATAAGACATCCTTCCATACATGGTATAGATATAATGAGTTCATAGTGATGCCCATTAAAATTAGTAATACACTTGAAAAATTAATAGATTTTATGAATAGAGTCTTTAGGTACCACGTCAAAAAATTTATGGCAGTATTTATTTATGATGTTCTCATTTACTCCAAGAGAAGTAAAGAACATAAAGGGAATCTAAGGATTTTTCTGGAGACATTAAGAAAGAATAAAATTTATGATATTTTTATAAATTGGGACCTTTGGATACAATAAGTAACATTCTTGGGGCATGTGATCACATGTTAGGGAATTTATGTAGACCCCTCAAAGACAAAGGCAAATGAGGAATGGTACATACCCTCAAGTTTCATAGAAATATGTAGTTCTATTATATTATTTGGGTAATAAAAATAATTTGTGAGAAATTTATCAATATTTTATAGACCATTAAATAAGTTAACATGGAAGAGGGAAAAGTATGTTTAGATGGAATAATGTGAATAAATCATTAAGGAGCTTAAGAAAAGGCTAATCACTGTTCCTGTACTCACACTAACATCAAATGGATAAGGTTTTGTGATATACAGTGATGCATAAAATAAATTATTGGGTTGTGTAATCATGAAAAATGATAAAGTTATAGCCTATTCTTCACAAAAATTTAAGATCAATGAGAAGAGTTACATGACACATTATTTTGAGTTAGCAGTTGTGATCTTTGCTTTGAAGCTTTGGTGGTACTACCTCTATGGTGAGAAGTATGATATATATATTGATCATAAGAGTATAAAGTATATATTCACATAGAAATTGATCAAAATACATAAGTTAATATGGTTATAGATTACCAAGGACTATAATTTTTCTATTCACTATAATCATTGACAGATAGACAATGTAGTTGATGCTCTTAGTAAAAAAGAACCTGCTCCTATATCCATGTTATCAATGGATAAATACCCTATATATATGGATATAAAAATAATGTATATGGAAATAATAATGGTAGGGAATACATACTACATTTCCCAAATGATTTACCGACCATCAATCTAAGAGAAGATCAAGGAGGCACAAAGGGATAATCTGGAGCTTTAAAAGAAGGTGGAAGAAGTAAAAGAATGAAACATTCATGAATTACATATTGATGAAGATGGTTTAATTTTATTTAGAACTATAATATATCTTCATTTATCACTTTAATGTGCATAAAACATCTTTCTCTAACAATTTTATAATTACTATGATATACCATGATCTTCAATAGAACTTATGGTAGGAAAACATGAAGAAGAATATTTCTAAGTACATCTAAATGTACATGGTATGTCATAAAGTAAAAGTAGAGTGAAATAATTCCTTGGGGATTATGAAACAATTACCCATAACCAAATGTAAATGTGAGAACATCACCTTAGACTTTGTCACTAGTCTCTTGAAGACATCCAAATATAGTAGTGCGATATGTGTTTTGGTGGATTGACTCACCATGAATACGAAATTCATCATTATTTAGTAATATTTATCTCTTGAAAAAATTTCTAAGATATATGTAATGTAATTAGAGAGGATACGTTCTATACTAATTTCAATCATATCTAATTGTGATCCATGATTCACCTCTAAATTTCGAATTATTCTTAAATATGTTCTGAATATTGAATTAAATTTTAGTATTCCCTATCACCCCAAACTGATGAAAAATATAAAAGAAGAATTCAAACACTCATGGAAATGTGAGATCCTAATCCATGGAATTTAATTTAAGATTGGATTGACATATCACATTAATTTATTTCTCATATAACAATAGCTTCCACTCAAGTATTCTAATGGATCTATATGATGATCTATATGGATGTGATATAGATATACTATATTATGGGATATAGTCATTAAAAATAAGATAATTGTACATAATATTGTGTAATAAATGACATATAAGTTTCATTCCATCTTAAAACATATAAAAACTACTCAGAGTCGTATACGAGCTATAATGACAACCGCTGAATAGACTTAGAGTTTGAATTTAGAGAAATTTTTTTCCTTTGAATATCACCACGAAAGAGATTAATTTGGTTTGTAAATAATGTAAATCTTAGACCAAGGTATATTATACCATTTTATATCCTTGATCTCATTGGAGTTGTGTCCTATCAGTTAGCACTTCCCCCAAAAATTTCTCAGGTTGATATTGTGTTCCACATATCACTCCTAAGTAAGTACATATCTAATCTGTCACATGTACTAAATCTTGAGTTAGTTGAAATAAAACATAAAATATCTTATAAAGAGAAAACAATGAAGATCTTGGATTATAGATACAAAATTATACCCTACAAGATAACTCTCCTCATTTAATTGTTGTGGTGGAACCATAAATATGAAGAGACAACATGAGAACCTAAGGAAAAAATAAAACAAAAGTACACTTATATATTCTCAACCAATAATGAGAGTTTAAATTTTAGTTATGAAATTTATAAATGGGAGAATAATGTAATGAACAAAACTTTATAAATGATATTTTTTCTGAATGAACATGTACTATATTATATTGTATGGTACTAAAAACATAAAACACATAGAAAAACCAAAACATTATTTAATTATTGAATATCATTACATTAGTCCAAATCTAAACCCATAAAAATTAAAAATATTAAAATAGTATATGAAATGGAAAATAAAAAATAGAAAATAGAAAGTAGAAAGTAGAAAATATAATATAGAAAAACTATATTGGGAAAATTTAGATCATCCTGATATGAAAGAATCATCAATTCCAAAAAAAATACTATGGAAAAGAAAAAAAATATTTATAAACCAATCAATATTTTAGAAAAGGAAAATATTTACCCTTGGGATTAATTTTAGTGAATGGTGTATGAATTAATGAAGAGGCATTTATAGGAGGTAATGTGGTAGTTGGAATTGTAACTTGACCATTAAGAATATTAACTTGACTGTTAGGAATAGTAATCTAACTATAGAAATAGTAATTTGACCACATAATTATAAAATGTATTAAAAATATATTTATTATGATTAATTAAAGGAAATATAAATATTTTAATTCTGTAAAATAAATACCATCATTAGAAACTGAAAGAAATTATAAGCACTTTTTTAATAAATGATATTTTAAGGTATTTTATAGAAACCACAATTTTTATGTTAATAATTAAAATTGAATACATTAATAATTATTTTTATAAAATAAATATCATTTTTAGAATCATAATGTCACAATTTCCAAAGGGTTCAGTTTTTATAAATTTCAAAAAAACATCATTTTTATATGAAAATTAAAAATACTTTTTTTTCAAATACTGCATGTTTTAGGACATAATAATGATGTAATAATGACTAAATATATTTTAAATTGGTTATATAGAAAAAAATTATTTAATAAGATAAATGTGTCATTTAAAAATAATAAAATTAATTTAAAAATATAAAAATTAATTTTTATGTAAAAAAGTCTAAAGTTACCCTTTAAATAATCATTTATTTTTTTCATTTTTCTTCATTAATTTTGATTAAAAAAATAAATTGGAGTTATAGAGTGATTAAAATTATTCAAGTCATTTTATTTTATTAAAATATATTTTATAATGTAAAAATTGTAACAAATTAAAGGTTACAATGTATATTATAATTTATTCAATATTTTATCTTAAAAATACCTCTCTTCTCAAGTATAAATAACCCCTCACCCCTCTAAAAAACCACTAACCATAAATTTTACAAAAAAAATTTAAATAAAAATACTCTCTATAAATCCTTTATAACATTTGGAGTAATCGAACTCCAATATTTCATGATGTTTAGTGCTATAGAAAAGAAGCAATATTAAGAATATAAGTTTTCATCAAATTTTCTTCTCATTTTCATCTTCTCTTCCTAGTTTTATCTATTATTTTTAATACTAAATATTCTAAGATCAATTATTAATTATGTTAAGATGATATTTATAACATATTTATATGTCATTCTTCACTTCCCTCCTCTTTTAACAATGTCCTATCACTGGTTGGTTAACTGCCTATAAGGACAACGACATCTCCCTACTTATCACCACATTAATGGATGGATAAAATGAATTATATATAATATATAAATATGTATGTAAATATATTTTAATATTATAGAATTAATTTTACTTATGTTTAAATAAAATTTAAAAGAAATAGCGAAATCGAAACAAGATGGGATATTTTAAGTAAAATATGATATCAAAATGATTCATGATTAAAATTGGGAACAAAAAAATATAATCCAATTATTATAATTGATAACTAGTGAAAAATAAACACAATTTACTTCCTTTTATATGTTTTGACAAACCTATGTTTATTATACAGGTGGCGAAAAAGTAACACAATTAATCAGGAGTTAAGGTAAGGGGATTCTCAAAACCAAAATTTTCTTTTGGGTTATATCCCATTTCACATTAATTATAGTATGTAAATTACTATAATAAAAAAAATATATCCTTTAAATTTTATTTGACTTTTCTTGTATATAAAAATGTTTTTACCATGTCAAAATGATTTCTAATCTAATTATAATGATTTTTCAAAAAATTCATTTCTTCCAAAACATCACTTGACATGGTTGATTTGTTTATTATTCAAATAAAAATGATATTTCATGTGAAAATTGTCTTCCCTTATTTATTTGGGAACCTCAAAGGTTATTCATGAAAGTATTATTTAAAAAATGTTTATAAAACACATTCATTTCCATGGGTTTATTCCATGACTATAATTATTATTAGATCACTTCACATGGGGAATGCATGATTATGAGGATTTTATGATGTTGTGTGTGGGACCATAATTATATAGACATATAATAAATTGTTTAATGTGATATATCACATGATATTATTTTTATTATTAATGATGGTGATGATTTATTTGTTCACAATTATGATGATATTATTTATGCACATATGTTATACATGAACATGATGCTAGATCTTTTCACAACTATTTGTGGTATTTGATCACTATGTAATGATGATTAATTATTATGCATATGAATAATTCCATCATTTTAAAGTTATTCTCTCATGATTATGATTATGATCCCATTATTATGATATTATTATTATGATTATGCTCCTCCATGTTCTATTGATTCAAATATCTTATTCCTTATATTTTATTCCACCACATATTGGGATTTCAGATAAATACTTTCATTGATGTATATACATAGGTGAATACATATATTTCAGAGAACATGAGAGATTTTATAAGTACTATAATGAAGAATTTAAATAATGTTTATGTTTCAAGTGATGTTTGAACCTAATTTTACAATGTTAATAAACGTTTTTATCCATGAATGTATTATTATTATTATTTTATTTATCTTAAAAATTATGTAATAATCTTGTAATAAAAAGTTGATTATAAATATCAGGACATGAAGTGGATCAGTTTGGGTGGTGTTCTAGGTTTACTCAGGATGATTCATTACAACATGGAATTAGAAACTAGGATTTTTAAAGTCCTAGGTTTTTCAAGACCTCTGTTTTTATATTATTGCATCTTAGTAGTATGGATGCTGGACAAAAAAGCTAAATAGGTAGGTTATCAGTAGTTGGATGGTCACCATATTTCATGAAAATGATTGATTTTACATGGGTATTATGGGTGTAATTCTTGGATTTGTATACTAATGTTAGTTATTTTTATGTTGTTTTTACCCCATTGAGTACAATAATGATTTTAGAGGTTTTATTATGTTTTGGGATGCAGGTAAAAAGAAACCATAATATCATTGTTAGATCACATGGTTTGTAAAATCATATAGATCCCGTTAACATGGTCATGTAAAACCTTAATAATCTACTACAAAATCGACACATGGTTGGACAAATAATGCACACTAATCATGTATATATCTACATTACTCTGGGATTTTTATTTTAACCTATCTTGATTTATAATGGATATTAAATTGGTTTCCACTTATTGGAGATAGATAAAAGATGGTTTTAAAATAGAGATATGTTTTTTAGATTTGTGTTTAAAATCTATTATTGTGTGTGTAAAAAAATTAATGAAATTGTTTGATTTTAAAAACCACTTTTATTGGTTTATTATTTATGGTATTTGAAAAAAAAAATTATAAGGGAGAAAATCTCATAGAATTGTTTTAAAAATAAGATAAAATTTCATAAAACGTTTTGGGTGTATGATGTAAATCATGGAATATTTTAGAAATAAATTAGATGTTTATGAAGTTGTTATAAGATTCTTATTTTAAAAAAGATGACGGTATTCCCCAGTTTTATTATTCTTGAAATATTTATCCATTGGCTTCTAGGAGAGGTTTTTGGGTATAATATAAATGTAGATTTATTTTAAGGTTTATACCCATTGCATATAAAGAAAAGAATTCTTATGAGGATTATTATGGATTGGTGCATTCTAATGATTTATCCTTTATTTTTTGGAGTGGTGTGGATTATTCGTGGTTTTTATCATGGCTCATGGATTTTTAGGCCTCTTGGGGTTTACATGTTGTGATAGGTATTCATTGAGCCTTGGATTTTGAGGAGTTGTAAATGGGAAGCCTTAGGTACATGTTTGGGTGATTGGGATGTTTGTATTGTTGCTAATTAGACTAATTGTGCTTCTTGGTTGAAATTTTCTATAGGTAACACCCCTAGTCATTGTTGCATGAGTTTAACCCTTAGTTATATTCTAGTATAGTTTCATGACTTAATATTATTTCCCATTTTTATGTATGTTTTGGATGGATGTATCCATCCATTTTTTATTTGTATGAGATTTTGAGGTATTGAGTGACCTTTATTGTGGTCCTTTGGGTATTTCGATAGATTTTTATATACTTGGGGTTTGAACTAGTCCTTTGTGTAATCGTTGGTTCTTAGTGGAAGATTAATATTCCTTTGGGTAGTACCCTATTTTTTGTATTTTGTAACAATCTGTTGGATGAATATTTGTCGTTGATAGTGGATTATTTATTCCCTTGAGTTATTTGATTAAATATTATTATCTTGGTGATAAACCTATCATATGATCTATTATCTTTCATGTCACTATTTTAGGTGAATCTTGAATGATAGGGAGACCGATTTCACGTCTCTGTGATCTTTGATCTATGTATTTTAGGAATTTGATTTATATTATACTTAGAGATTCTTGAGTAAATTTAGGGTTGTTCTATGTTCTTTCTCTACAGACCTCTTAATTTCTTCTCTGATTCTCCAACCTATTAGGATGAGAATTGAGGTTTTTAATTCTCATTGCTTATATTTTTGGCTGAGACTTTCCACCAGAAGAAAGTGGCATAGTGGTGATAATTGTGACACCCCCACATAATTGTAGTATTTAATTTTTTTTATTTTGTATTATTTGAAAAAATTTAAGAGTTTTGACATTTTTGGGTGTTTTTTAGTTTTGATATATTGAAAACTATGTTGCAACCAGAGACCTTATAGAGTGGTAGGTGGTTATTTTATAGGGAAAGAAAATTACGCACCTTTTTATTTTTTTAACATTTAGGGTGGGGAAACTCCGTAATATATGTGCTGCACTAATTAGGGTCTTTATTTTTCAGTGAAAAATTTCTTCTCACCTTTGTGAAATTTTTGAAATGGATATTGGATATGTTTTACTAGGTGGGTTTCATTGTGGTGGGGATGTTGAGTAGCACTCTCTGCCATAGATAAGGAGGTCCAAGTAGAAGCAGATCAAGGGTTGGGGTTGGGGGTTCTTCCTTGAAGATATTCAACATACCAAAAATAAGAAGGTTCCTCCTTTGTGGGTGTTTGGGTGGGGATTTCATGCCTTCGTGGTCAGGACAACACCGTATGTAACACCCCAAGATTTTACAGCATGTGTGTTTTTAATATTTAACTTCTTTGATATCTTATGTTACATAGAACACAATGCTCAAGTAAATGATTAAATATTATTATTATAACCTTGTAATTGGAAAGGTAGGAATAAAATTTATTAACTAAATTATAAATATATGGTTTACACATGTTTATAAAATGAATTCCTTAGTTACTAATTAATTACAAATGAAAATAAAAACCAATTGAACATAAATGATTTGTTTTTATAAAAAAATATATTTATGACCATAATGTAATTTAATTATAAATTGATCAAAATTAATAAACTATGTTGAAAAATTTATATATAACATATTTAATAAAATATTTTTAAATTTAATGAATAAGTTTTATGGGCCTAAGATAAGAATAAATCTAATTCTATGCATAAACAAATATATTTTCTAAATGTCAATTTTACCACCTTTTAATGTAACACATATTTAAAAACTAAAATATGGCTCTTTTATAAACTCTACTAAATAAAATAAACTTTATTTTTAAAATAAAAAAAATCAAAATTAGCTTAGGGTAAAATTTTGGTATTTTTTATAAAAATATTTATTTTCCAGTTAATAGTGAAAAATTTGAACTTTTATAAAAATGTCATTTTTGTTATATTAATAGTATATTTATGATTTGAATAATCACATAAACTATGAATCTATAAATAAAATTTTGGTACCTTATGAAGGAAAATATAATATATTTATACAATGGAATATGTAAATAAATGTTTTAAAAATGATAAATTAAGTATTAATATTTTTGTGAAATAGAAATGTTTATTTACAAATTTATATTCAATATAATAATTTTTAAAAATTATATTATCATAAATAGTTTATTAAATTAATACTTTATTGCCTTATTATTATATGATAATTTTATGAGATCTTAGTTAATATTTTAAAGCATCATAAAATTAGTTATAATTTTAAAATTGATATTTTTTTTGAAAAAATGATGATTTGAATTAAAAATTAAATTTATCATATTTAAAAAATTATGTTTATAAAATTGAGTCCATTTTCTTATTCTACACATTGAAAAATTATTAGGGTTACTTTTTGAGGTTTTTATAAAATGCTTGAATTTTTTATGAATAATGAAATACGGTAATTTACATTATTTTACAAATACATGAATTATTGAGTCATAGATGATGTATGGATGATTTAAGACCATAATATGAAAATCCAATGCATTATTTTAATAAATTTGGTTATATTTATCAAAATATTCATAGTCTCTTTCCCAAATAATAAACAATGAATAAAATATAAAAAACACCCCTCTTTTACACTATAAATACCACCCCACCTCCTCTTGTCCTCATACCTCCAAAGCCTTTAAGCTTGTCCAATTTATGAAAAATATATCTCCCAAAAATATCTCTCACATTCTAGAATTTTTGGTCTCACCCAAAATGCTATTTCAAAGTTCCTTAAGGTTGTTCTCAAGTAGAGGAATTCAAGAGGTAAAATCCCCTTTTGTTCTTTTAATTTTCCTTCAATTTATTTTATTTTATTATCCTTTTTTTAACTTATTTGTAAAAACCTGAATGATAACTAAAATATAATATATATACTATAATTTTATTTTGTTAATGTAATATGAACTATCAATTCTCTTATATTCTCCTTTTTGTTCTCAAAATTAAAACGTCATTCGTGAGGTGTCGATTCACCTCCTTTGTGGATGAGGATTCTTTAATTTTATAATACCACCTTAAAGTCTAGTTATAAAACCATTTTATAGTTAAATAAATATTATAATAATTATATTATATCCTATTTAATGTTCTGAAACCATTATATATACATAATATTTTTAATTAAAAAAACTAGTGCGTGATGATATAAGAAACACCAAAATAATCAAAATGACTATCATTAATATTTTATCTAATTAATTATCCTCATATTTAAAAAATTATATATAATACTATTAAATATTCTCTGAGTTCACTAATAACATATAATTTAAATTCTGGATAAATATTCTCATTTTACATGATCTTTCATACATGTATATAGGTGAACCAATTTTGAAAAATAAAGAAATGAACACTTCCGAATGATGAAATTAAATCTTATAACTCATTAAAATGACCATAAATTATTTTACGAAAATTATAATAAATAAAATAAATGTTTAATAGGTTATTAATTAAATTATTATTGAATTTAATTTCATTATCCAAGATATTAAGTACAAGTGCAGAACAATTTTTGGTATAAGGTATGGTTTTTCTCATCTCACTTTCATTTCTATGAGATATGCCCTATTCACCACTATTTTTTGTGTATGGTGTATGTGTACTACCCTTTTATGTTTCATAAAATGAATATTTTTTCTTCAAGGTATTAAATTATTCATTTTATGATTATTTACTATATTAGGCATACAATTCGATTGATTACCAAGTGAAAATGGTTTCTTCCTAAACCTCCATTTTTCATTCAGGTTATTCTTTATCTATCTTTAACCTAATTTAATCCTTAATTATTTTTATATAATTATTCCACATTCTTTGTAAAATTTACAAACTCATGTATCTAGATCAATTCATATTTCTTTGATGGGAGAATACATGTTTTATAAGTTTCCATTTTCAACTCCTCCTGATAAGAAAAACAGATTAAGGGGACCTTCCCAATTTCTTAACCATATTTAAGTACACTCCACATTCTATTTTAAGACACCAATATTTATCTAAAATCACTGTTTTTATCATTAAATACTATCTTGGTTATTTTCTTATTTTATTAAAACAATTAATCATTGTTTCCCTTAAAAACTGTTATATTTTCCCTTAAACTACTCAGAAGTGGCCCATTTCTAAAGTTTATTAAAAACACATTTTACTTTTTTCACTTTATTTGGAAATAATTTATGCCTCAAACATAATTTCATTGTATTTAACTTATATTTTTTGGGGTATAGATGTTTATAATATGATTTTATGAAAGATTCAAATGATTTTCCAAAAGAACTGTTCTTTCCAAAATTAAAAAGGTATTTATCTCAAGAATTTATCAAAGATTTAATTAGTGTATTTTCATATATGATTATGATTCAAATATTTCAAAGTGGTTTGGGAAATTTTGATTTAAATATATAAATTTTTCAACATATGAGAAATGCATTAGATATTGTAAGTGATGAGTGGGGGCCTCTATAGCCCCTCAAAGCATCAGTAGGTCTCATGAAACAAATAGACTGGGTTTTTACCCATTTATGTATGATGTCTTGGTTTAATACTTGATGGAATGTTTATGATGTCTGGAATTATTAATTCCATCATTATGATATCAGTAATTGCCAATTCATGTGATTATTAAACTAGTATAATATCCATGGTTAAGTTTCATTCTCATGTGGTTATTTTTATGGAATTATTTAATTAGTTTTTACTCTTTCCATATTATGTTCAAGATTATGTTTTAATAGGACATGTTTTAGTTATTCACCATGACTTATTAATTATGTTTATGATATCTTTCATTATATTTATTACCCTTATTGAGCTTCTGATATCACCGATTTCTTATGTTTTATTATCACATAGGATGCACAGATGTATATTATGAATGAATTTCAGGGATAATATAGGAGTTTATGGGTGTTTCTAATGGATTTTATATATTAAATCTCAATTCAAGTTTTAATGTAATACTTCTATTTGTATATTGTTTTCGAAATCTACTTTACTATTTGGTCCTTTGTGATACGATTAAATCTTCATAGTACCAATGTAATAAAGTAATGAATAGACTTCTGGCTACTGAGGTCGAGGTCTTTAAAATTAGTTGTAGAGAAATTTTAGTAGAAACCTTGGAAAGTAGATTTAGAAAACAAAAATTAGGGAACATAACCCTATGATAGAATTTTAGGATAAGCACCAAAAAACATCCTGAAATTTTGGTAAGGTATAGATTATGTTGGTATTCTTAGAAATAAAACCATATTTGAATACTATAAGTGGAATTGGTTCTGGAACATAAATACCTAGGGGTAACAACTCTGACAAGGTGCATCCGTCCTAACTCAGCATAAACTACTAAACAACAACCGGCCTTACTACCCAACTGGTTTGACACTCTTGGGGGATATGCTTAGGATAATTCACATTTTCTTTACAAACCATTATGAAGGATATAAAAGTAAATATGTCCCCAAAGAAACCATGTTTATTATTATGAGATTAGATATTCATAAGTTTTAAATTTATGTCAAGTGTTTTCTTAGTTAAAAATTATGCATTATGATTCATAACCTAATTAAGTGTATGCCATTGTTTAGAAAGGGAACCTCATAGAAGGAATAGGAACCTCACCAATGACCATGATCTAAATTATAATAATGAACATATATTTTATGCCCTTATGAAAATATTTTTAATGGAAAAGACACCCAAATATTCTAATCATATGAGGATATAATATCATGTGCAATAAATATAGATAATGAATTCTCCGTTTCTAATTATTTATAAAGGAAGCAAGAAAAGAAGATGAAGACAGAGAAAATGATGAATAAAGGAAATAAAGGAAAAAAGTATTTCCCCCATGTGATAATTGTGGAAGGTAACACCTTTGTATATTCTTAAGAGTAAAATGAGTTTTATTCAAATGTGGATAAAAAGTTCACCATGCTCATTATTATAAGAGAAGGAAATAATTTTCCAATATTAAATTCTTAAACTGTAATCATATAGGGCACAATGCAAATCAATATCCCAAGAGTTAAGGGAATATTTCTTAGAAGAGGTAAAGGGATCATAGTGAAGGTTATGTTTCTGCCTCATATGAAGAGGAATGATTAATATGACAATTTTTAGATTCAATAATTATGTTATTTGAGTATTTTCTCAGCAATGATCTATCTGAAAGATTCATGAGATTTATAAGCACAACTACAAAACTGGGTTTATCCCGCACTAGCTAAAAGCACTACTAAAAATACCCTTTATTAGCACAAGAAAAAGCACTATTAATGGGGCTATATAACCGAGCTAAAAAAAGTTCTTTAAAGGGGTACCATTATCAGTTCTTGTAAAAAATAGTTCGATGAAAAGGGAATTTATCAATGATTTTTTAAAATAATAGATAAAGGAGTTCTTCATCAGTGTTAGTAAAAAAGTGATAGGTTTGCCAATAATTTCTTAGAAGTTTTGATAAAGACCCCATTTACCAGTTCGTTTTTACTAGTATTGATAAATGTTATATTTAAAAAAAATATTTCATTAAAAATAATATATCAATATATAAATATATAAATATAAATATATTTATATAAATATAATATATATTTTATAAATATGTTTTAGATAATTCTAAACAGGAATTTACATATAATATATTTGATGAATATGTATTATAACTCTATAAAATCTATGCAAACCAAAAAAATCCAAAAACTTATAATAACTGTTGAATACCATAAAACCCATAAAACAATTAATAAACTGTAAAAACCCTGAAATGACCATAACATGTGATCCAAGAGTCTATTTTATCTCCACAAACAGTCAAATAAAAGGTTATGAAATGAGATAAAACCACATGAGATTTAAATTGTTTGATAATAAAAGAAATAAAATACATTAAACTTTAAAAAATGGTGGAAATCAAACTCAAACTTTTAATGACTATAACTTTTTATTTGGGTATCCGTTTAGGCTCCACGAAATATCAAATTGATTCTTGTGATGATATCTACACTATAGTGTTTTGGAATAAGATATATTCACTTTTCCCCATTTTAACCCTTAAAATGATCAAAAGGAATCCAAAAATGAGTATTTAGTTGGGGTACCCCAATTTTATAAAATTCAATGTGTTGTAACTTATGATATGGATGTCTATTCAACATATAACACATATAAAATCAAATATTGAGATGATTTATACACCCCATTAATCTTTGGGAACCCATGATCACTTATATCAAGGAAGAATTGATTTTATGGTCGCTTTACCCTAATTTTTTAGCATTCGATGGACTTTAACACTGCCATAACATATGATCTAAGTGTCTATTTGGGCCATACCACATATAAAATCAAATATTTCAATGATATATATGCCTAAGTGATGTAAGATATCACCTGATGACCTCTTTTTAGGAAAAATACCCATAAGTCATTCAAAATTGAGTTTTTAGCCAAGATTTTCCAAATTTTTAACATTTGATGGATTTTATACCTCGTTTGAGGGGGTATTTTACCCTTTTTTAGTGGGGACTAAATTTAATACAAGGTATCAAATTTATATTAATATTATGATTTTGAAATTTTATCATTTTTCATAACATACTATTATTTATAATCAAATATAAAAATATTTTTAATATATTCACACATAAAAATTTAATTTTTCAAATAAATAAATAAATAAATTTAAATATAAAATATATTTCAAAATATATAAACCTTATATAAATAAAAACTAATATAAATTTTAAAAAAATATATAAAAAATATTTATTTTAATATATATATATAAATACAAATATAAAAATATTTATATAAATATATATATACAAAGATAAATATATATATAAACATAAATATAAACAAATGGATAAACAATATAATGAAATATCTATAAATATATACATATTCCATTTAATTTAAAACAATATAGTATAGGGGACTAGAAAAGGCACCAATTTATAAGCTGGTGGTCTCAGGTTCGAAACTCACTGGAGGCAGGGGTGTGCGCTGGGGGGTGGGATTATCTAAAGCATAGATAAAGGGGTTGGGGAAGAGATGAGAGGGGGAGGGAAGGGATGTTATAATAAAGGGGGGAGGGGCATGAAAATAAAATATACCATTTATCAATGGGGCCTTTAGGAATGCTATAAAAAGTGATGATAAAGGTGGCCTTTAACAGTGCTAAAAAATCACTGATAAATAACCCCCTTATCAAAGTTTTTTAGAGATGTTAAAGTGGGACTTTATCAGCTCTTTTTTTGATTGATATTAAATTTTACCATTTTACATAGAATAAATTATCATTAATTCAATAGTGCTGATAAATCCCTTTTACTAGTGTTGTTAAAGGCCCGATTTGCTGTAGTGACAGATTGTACTGCATACTTCTTCTTTATAGATTTAGAAGAAAAAATGTTTTCATTATGGTTTTAAGGTTTCATGGTGTTCATATATTTAGTATGTGGGATTAAGAGATAAATTATTTGTATAATATTATGTTAATTTGGTATTTTAAATTTAGTGACATTGTTTATAAATTTTTGGTCATTGAATGTGGAAAGACATTTATAGACGAGTCTTAAGATTAACTACTTATAGAATTGATCAATTTAAACATTGGAAATTATTTTTTATTGATAAAATATGCCACAATTTTTTGTTTTAGTAAACATTTAATGGTTTAAGGAATGGATTAAAGACCATATGATTCATTAAAAGTGATTCAGGCATAAAAGATTCATCTTGAACATTCACTTCTAGGTGTAATGGATGAAGTGAAAATAGATCAAAGCACAAAAAATATGAGATTATGCTTATGAAATGGATAGTAATCAATTAATTTTATTTTCTAAATTTCTTATCTAAATATCAAAATAATCCCTCAACTTTGGTAAAAATATTTTGGAACCAAAACATTATCCGTTTACTTTTATTTTTGAGAAATCAACATTGTTTTAATTGATCATAAGATTTATAGTTTCATGATGGTTAACGTTATAAATAACCATGTTTTCTATCCCTACACATCATATCTTGATAGTTATATTTATCTTCCATGTCCATGTTATCATTATCTATTGTTTATTTTCTATATAAAATCCTAGTTTTGTGGTGACCTTCATTTTTCGCCTTCCCTCTTATGAAGAGGATATTTTATTAAACCTATCTCTACTGTGGGATTTCCATGAAGATATTTTCATGTATCAGCCTTTAATTTTTGAAGTGAAATTTAAAATTTATAGGATTTAATTTATTAAAGTAGAAGATAATTTAACAACCCATGATTTTATGCAATGTCTCTTTTCAATATTTAACTTCTTTGATATCTTATGTTACGTAGAACACCAAGCTTAAAAAATGATTAAATATTATTGTTGTGACCCAGACATTGGAATGGAGGCAATAAAATGTTTTAAGTAAATTATAAAAATATAGTTTACACATGTTTATAAAATGAATTCATTTCTTAACAATTAATTACAAATGAAAATAAAAACCAATTGAACATAAAGGATGTGTTTTTATAAAAAATTATATTTATGGCCATAGTGGAATTTAATATTAAACTGATCACTATTATTGAAAGATCATAATGATGTTTTTATATATTGAACATTAAATCAAATATTTTTCAATTAAATCAACAAGTTTTATGGGATTAATATAAAAATAAATCCAATTTTATGTATAAAAAGATATATGTTCTAAATAGCAATTTTACCACCTTATAATGGCATCAATGTTTAAAAACCGGTTTTGACACTTTTATAAGTTTTATTGAACTAAATAAACTCCATATTTAAAATTTTAATTTCAAATTATATTATGGTGAATTTTTTGTTTTTATTTGAAAATATTTTTTCCAGTGAATAGTTAAAAATTCCAATTTTTTATAAAAAAAATCATTTTAGTTATACTAATAGTATATTTATGCTTTGAATAGTGACCTAAACTATAAAATTGTAAATAAAATTTATGTACCTTATGAATAGAAATATAATATATTTTTATAATGTAATAAGTAAATAATATTTTTAAAAATGATAAATTAATTATTGGTATTTTTTTGGAAAAATATATATTATTTACAATTTATAATCAATATAATAATTTAAAAGAAAATATATTATCATAAAATAGATTCATAAATTAATAATTTTTTGTCTTGTGATTATAATATAATTTTATGATACCTTAATTAATATTTTAAAGTGTCTTAAAGTTAGTTATAATTTTAAAAATGTTATTTTTTGAATAAATGAGGATTTTAATTAAAAGTTAAATTTACCATATTTATAAAATTATTTTTAAAAAATGGAGTCCATTTTTGAGTTCTACACATCAAAAAATGGTTAGGGTTATTTTTTTGGGATTTTTCTAAAATACTTGAAATTTTTGAGAATAGTGAAATACAGTAATTTACGGTATTTAACAAATACTCGTATTATTTATTCATTGGTGATATATCGATTATGTAAGTGTATAATATTGAACTATATATCATTATTTTAATATATTTAGGGATAATTCTCAAACTATTCATAGTATTTAGCCAAAATAATAAAAAATGAATAAAATATTAAAAAAACACCCCTATCCTCCGCTATAAATACCGCCTCTCATGACATATTTTTCTAAAAAAACCTTGTTATTTCATAATAATAAAAAGATACAAAAGTGGGGTGGGGTGATGTTTATATTTTTGATAATCTTAGCAGATTCTCTCTTTTATATTTCCTTCTGGTTTATTCAGATGTGCAATATTCTATTCTGTGAGTGATTTGTGTGGTGGATAAATAGCGAAGAAGAGAAAAAATATTTTATAGTGGTTTAGGGCACAAAGATCCCCTATTCCAATACAAAAATTATCTCTCTATGAGATTTGTGATTTTGATTAGGCGAATTCCACTTATCATAATACCTTTAAAATCAACAACTGAGTACAGGTAGTTGAAACCTTTATTATAAGGCTAAACAAAGCCTTCTAGTTTTTTAGGGAACCATTTTCTCCACAACATATTACAAGAATTTGAAACTTATCAACGAATGAGTGTGAGTATTATAAACTCATATAAATCAAAAGGGTTTGATTTATTGATCATATAGGTTGAAATTCACAATCACAACAACAATTAAGAGAATATAGATCTTCTTCTTCTTCTTCAAAGATAAACGTCTTCATGTATGAATAGATCTGAAGAGATCCTGGTTGTGAATGATATTTAATACGAATAGAAACAAATAACTAAAATTAGTTTTCTAAGTATAAGGTTTAAATATATGACTTAAAAGTTTTGGATCTTTAGAAAATAATAGAATCATTTGATCTTTTCAACAATTCTAAATTCAAAAGATAGTAACAAAATATACAACCATATATCACATGTGTATCACACATATTTGAAGTAAAAATATTACATCCATATATACAGAACACATAACATTAATTCAGTTAATAATATAAAAAATTCCCCCATTTAAATCATGATCATTTAATTTTGAATCATTTAAGAGAGTCATAATATCCATTAGAAATAATAATTATTTATTCTGTTAAATATGAGCCTTTGAATTTATTAAAAACATATTTGAATCAATCTTTATTTCCATAGAAATCATTGCATAAATTTTTGATATTATCACAGATTAAAAACTCCATAATTTAATATTCAAATGTATGATTCCTTCATGTGAATAAAAAACACAAGATATAGGGTTGAAAACATACAATTGATTACCGAAGTAGGGTTGATGTACCATGCTTTTATTTCGTCAAACGTAGGTTTGCTTTTGAACATTGGGTTAATGAACCATACTTTATTCTTTATTAAACATTTGGTTCCATAATAATGTAGGGTTGATAAACAATAATTTATTGACAATTTAGGGTTTATGATCCATACACAGTGTTTCAAACATACGGGTTATTCATTATAATAGGATTACTAATGTAGGTTTGAGAACAATGATTGTAGAATACACTAAAGACCCATTCGGAATACTTCAAAGAGTATTAAACATGGATCCAAGTCTTGAATATAATTTCAAAATTTTATTTAAATTAATATTAATTTAATTAAAATCACTTATAGTAATTTTACTAGTAAAATGAACAAGGGTATTCAGGATCATCAAAATCAAATAACATTTATAGATTATTTTTGAGACAATTGAAGCCCATAAATCAAAAGCCTTAAAGATTTTCCAATTTCTTCCCAATAAATCTACATAAACTCTCACCCATGTTCTTGTATTTATTATCTCACCAAAAATAACATTTCAAATTTCCCTAAGGAGGTTCTCATGGAGAGGAACTCAAGAGGTAAAATCCTCTTTTTTTCTTTTAATTTTATTTCAATTTATTTTCATTTTATTATCCTTTCCTTACCGCATATATCCAAACATGAATGATAACACCAGTGTATTATATATACTATATTTTTATTATTTTAATGTAATATCTTTCATCAATTCTTTTATCTTTCATTTTTTGTTTTAAAAATGAAAACATCATTCGTTAGGCGTCGATTCACTACCTTCGTGGATGATAATTATTTTAATTTTCTATTACCACATTTAAGTCTGTTCATAAAACCATTTTTTGGTTGAAATATATTATTATATGTATATTAAAACCTATTTTGTGTTATATAACTTGTATATATACATAATATTTAATAATAAAATAACACTAATGCGTGGTGATAAAAAATGACAAAATAATCCAAACAATTATCATCAACATTTTATTTAATGAATCATCCTAATATATAAAAATATATATATAAGACCATTAAATTTTCAATAATTTCATTAATAACATATAATTTCAATTCGGGAAAACTATTCTCATTTCACATGACCTTTCATACATGTATACAAGCGAACCAATCGTGAAAACCAAGGAAACGAACACTTCCGAATGACAAAATTGAATATTATAACTAATAAACAATACCATAAATGAACTTAATAATATTATAATAAATTAATTAAATTTTTAATAGTTTCTTAATTAAATTATTAATTAATTTAATTTTATTATCCAAGACATTAAGTATAATTTCAAAAGAATTTCAGACATAAGTTAAGGTTTTTATCATCTAACTTTCATTTATGTGAGATATTCCTTATTCACCACTATTTCTTGTGTATGGTGCATGTATAATTACCTTTTATGTTTCATATAATGAATTTATTTTTCTTCACTCTATTAAATGTTCCATTTTATAATTATTAACTTTATGTGGCATACAATTCGATTGATTATAAAGTGGTAATGGGTTTTTCCCGAACCTGCACTTTTTATTCGAGTTACACTTTCTCTCTCTTTAGACTAGTGAAATTATTCATTATTTTTATATAATTCTTCAAAATATTTTTTATATGTTCCAAAATCATATTTCTATATAATTTAATCTTTATTTTATGGTAGAATACATCTTTTATATTCTTCCCTTTCTAACTCCGTCCGATAAGCAAGTTCGATTAAGGGGACCTTTCAAATTGCTTACCCAAATTTAAGCACACTTCATATTCTATTTTAAGACACCAATATTTTTCTAAAATAACAATTTTTATCATGAAAAACTATATTAGTTATTTTATAATTTTATGAAAACAATTAATCCTTTTTTCTCTTTAAATAATCTTATATTTTCCATTAAACTGCACTGAAGTGGCCCATTTTGTAAGTTTTGTAAACACTACATTTACATGTTTTCACTTCAATTGGAAATAGTTTATGAATAAAACATAATTTTTATATCCTTCCCTTTTATTTTTTGGGATATACATTTTTATAATTTTATTTTATGACAAATACAAATGGTTTTCCAAAATAAAACTTCTTTCTAAAAGTAAAATGTATTTCTCTCAAGAATTTATTAATGATTTTATTAGTGTATCTTCATATATGATTAGGATTACAATATTTAAAAGTGTTATGGAAAACTTTTATTTAAATATATATTTTTATTTGACATATGAGGAATTTATTGGACTTAATAAGTGATGGGAATGGCCCACTATATCCCCTCAATGCATCGGTAGGTCTCATGAGACAATCTAGATTGGGTTTTTACCCATTTTTTGTATGGTGTCTTGGAAGAATCCTTGATGATATATTTATGATGTTTAAAATTATGCATTCCATAAATATGATATTATTAATTTATAATCCATGTGATTATTTTACTAGTATAATATCCATGATTATGTTTCATTCTCATGTGATAATTTATCTATAATTATTCAATCAGTTTTCACTCCTTCCATATTATACTCAAGATTATGTTTTAATGATATTTGTTTTAGGTATTCACTATTACTTAGTGTTTATGTTTATGATATCCTATAATTTATTGATTACCCTTATTGACCAAATGATCACACCTTTTTCTTATGTTTCATTTTTCTTTAATATGAGAAGATGTATATTATGAATGACTTGTAGGGATAATCTAAGAGTTTATGGGTGTTTCTAATGGTTTTTATGTTTTATTTAATTTAAATTTTTAATTTAATATATTTATTTTTATCTATTTTTTCAAATCTAATAAACTATTTGTTACTTCGGGATATGGCCTCCTGTTCATAGTACCAATGTAATAAAGTAATACACCAACCCCGAGCTACAATACTTGTGGTCTTTACACCATAGCACAGTTTTCCCATTTATAATTTTTGGGAATTCACAATTCTACCCCCATAAAATTAAATCATAATTTTTATTTATTATCTCATATAATCATGTGTCTTTACTGAAGGGATATCCCCACTCATTTTACCATTAGTTGCATTTGATTTTGACCTCATGTACTTTGATTTCATGCAGTTATTTAATGTTATAATTTTTGTGTTCTTATTCTCTTCTCCCTTACCATATCTACCTTTTATTTCCTTTATCCCATGAACCCTTACACGATTGGTCTTAATTGGGGGTTTTTAGGCCTTATATAGGCCAGTTTCTTTCTAAGTTTTTCTTCCTCTATTAAGGATGATGTGTTTTGGACTACTTCTTCTTAAATGGGGTAGGTGTTTCTATATAAGTTTATTTATTCTAAATGTAATAAAATAGTTTAGTTATTTAAATTAATTTTATTTCTAATTTACCAATATGTGATTTCCATGGTTATGAAATGGTTTTAATTAATTAACACTTTATATAAAAGGTTTTCAATGAATTTTTAGTTTCTGGTTTCTAAAAGTAGCTTTGTTATTCCTATCAAGGGTTTGTTTATATGCCAAGGGGATTTTAATGTTAAGTTTAAATATAAAAGAGGTGTGGGAAAATATTTGGTATAAAAAGTATGTTTAATGTTATAAGGTGGATATTCTTTTTAAAAAATGGGGTGTTTTTGGAATTGGTTAAATAGTTTTGAGTTTTATTGACCTTTATAGTTTTTTGAATAGTTTTTGTGGAAATTGTTCATTTAAAAATGGGTTTCCAATGTAAATTTATATGATTTGGTCTTTAATTATTTTTAATATAACATGGAATTTAGAAAACCTCATATTTTCATTTTTTTTATTTCAAAGAATAAATCCACACATTTTTTTTTGTTTTCAATAAAATTAAATCATTTTAAATTATTTGGGATATTTTGGATTTGTTATGAAAACTAAAAAATTCATTGTTTTTAATTGCTTTTAACCATTTCCTGAATTTTTTGATTAATCCTTAACTTTCTGTTAATTGTTTTGGAAAAAGTAGTTTTTTTACTTAAACGGGACAAAAGTTTTGCCTAGACTTACCTCATAATCCATTCAATGAATTTCATATTACTTTAATAGTTATTTATAAATTTATTGGATTTTATATGACTTTCATGGATATTGTAAGGTTTTTGTGATTTTGTAAGGATTTTGGGAGTTATCATAAGTCTTTTTAAGTTCACAAGACTTTATATTTTGAATCGAGAAGACTTATGAATTATTTCATATGATTTTGAAGAAACCTATAAGGCTTTGAAAAATTATGTATAAATTTTTAGATTTCTAAATTTCATAATACTTTGGATCCTATAATACTTTTTAATTGATTTTATAAGACTATTGTTGGATATGTTAGATCCTTATATAGGATTAAACCCTAAAAAGGGTGGGGGGGGGGGTGGTTAAGTCATGGTATAAAAGTTTAAAACAAAACTTCATTGAATGAGGATATTGTTCTCTCACCTTGAGAAAGACTTTGACTTATCTCTATATTTCCTCTTAATGAGTGATGAAAATAGTAAATGACATAAGTTATTTTACTTGGTTCACTAAAACTAGAATATATATAATGAGCATGCATGACAATGTGCTTACACACTGAATTATCTAAAGTCTAACTTCTTTTCATGTAAAAATTTAGAGTGGTCTATCTGACACACCTAGTTCACTACCAAAAAAAGTGGGTAAAATTAATACCCCATCAACAAGGAATTCACTAATTTTCTTTTTTTTCATATTTATTCTCTATAAAAATATGGTGAAAAAATATATCAATAATGGTGTCTCTCTTCAACACATATAATTTGGACTTATAGTGAGAGGGTGGAACTCCAAGAATCAAATATCCAATGACATTCAATCCTCTATATAATCTGGAATAATCACTAATTATTCCTCTTCTATAATTCCTCAAAAAACATGTAGGAGATTTATATATTTAAACTTTTCCCCATACCCCCTTCATCAATTTTTATTTATGGTATAACTGTTATAAACTTAATTCACATATTAAAGACTTTAAAAAATGACTTAAAACTATGCACTAAGTGACAGTTACAACTGCTATCAAAGACAAGATCCAACACCATGTATTTTTTAGATTTGGAATTAGAATGTTGAAATGTATTACAACATTCCATGGTGAAAAATATATTTCCATTTTTCCTTGACATGCCCAACACCATGGGCATAACCTCCCACTAAAGTCATTTTCTACAGGTATCAATGCTCCAAGACATGACCTCTTAAATGAACATTATGTGGCAACTTTTGGATCACAAGATGAACCAATATACACCACACTAATTGAAAAAGTGTTCTATTACATGGTTCCTCCTCCTTTAACTATTTTCCTCACCCACAACTTCATCTCCACAACATGTGTTATATCTTTTTGATGTTTTTCACTATAAGTCTTCATATCAACCATTACCACCTCCAAAATGTGCATGGTGACCTATATATATTGTTTTGGATATGATAATTGAGATGGAACCAATAGGACCACCATGGGTTTTGTCTCTTAGTATTTTCTAATTTTGAGATACCACCCTCACAACACACCCAAGTCTACAATAATATTCCTCCTGGGAAGTCCTTCACCTTCACGATGTCCACTAACTAGGGTTTTGTCTTGGATATGGTGAATTTATACTTAACCAAACATGGGTACCTCTTCACCAAATATGGGGACATATTTTAATTTACTTATCAGAAATAATCCTATATTAAACATGTCAACAAAAACAACACGAAAAATATTTTTGAATTATTTTTTCTAACAATCCCCACTTTGGGTTTGTTGAAAATACTACAAATGATCAAAGGGTTAATTAAACCTTATTTAAAAACACCAGTTTCGATATATGTATTAATGATCCACTAATTACCAATTCTGGTCCTATGTGACAAATGATTAGTGTCAAAAGAAGAAGTTAGTGAAATTATTATCATGACCACGTTTAAATTCTTTTAGTAACTAAATCTTTTTAAATAACCACATATCTACCATATTTTTCATTGACACACTCTTCCCCCATGATCTTATTTCCTCCACCTTTATCCCATTTTCAAACACATTTGAATATTTTTCCCCCTTTTGAAATGAACCCAAAGAGTGCACTTATCTAAAAATTTTATAAGAATGGGTTATAAATCCAACAAAGAGAGGTGATAAAACACACCTTTCTCATTAGAGAAACCATTGGGAGTGGAGGTTTTATCCCAGAGTCAAATAAGTATATGGATATGGATGGACTCTAAGATCTTACTGATGATTCTCAAATACTGATTTGGGCAGTTCCTTTTTCAAGATATCAATTTCATGATTATGTGCTTAAACTATCTCCAAAAACACAATTCCTTACTCCACCTTATCCTTTATAAAATGATATTTTATCTCAATATTATTGGTCCATGAATGTTGTATTTTTATTATAATATTTATCACACTTGATTTATCATACCTGATTGGAATTAGATAAGTCACTTCAATATATACATCATTAATTTGTAATTTAATCCATAACAATTAGGTACATTATTGGGTGGAAGAAATTTCCTCAACCTCCATGTTTCTAAAGGATATGAAATCGTACTTTTATCACATCCATGAAATACGTGATCTACCAAGATAAAAAGAACCACTGAATGTTGATTTTGTTCATCTACTGAACCATACCAATCCACATTAGTAAATCATACCAAATTATTTAATGGATAATTGTGATAGAGAAACCCCTAGTCTATTGTGTGATAGATATATCAAAGTATTATTTTCACAAAATTTGAATGGTTTTATCTAGGATCACTATGAAAATAAAAAACCCAAAAAGAATTAAACATAATATCTATTCTAGTGGAAGTCAAATAATGTAAACTACCATTGATTTTGTGATAAGAAGTCGCACCAACATTATTTCCATACTCATCTTTTGAAAAATTTAGTATTTTCTCTGTTAGAGTTCCCATGGGCCTCTAATACTCTATTTGAAATATTTTTAAAACCTCATTGTAATATTTTGTATGAGATATAAATATCTCATATATTATTAAAATTACCTACAAGCCAAGGAAAAAGTACATTTCACTTAATAAAGATATATCAAATTTAGACCTCATGAGTTCTGAAAACAACTTTAATTGGTTTTCATATAAGCCTATGAAAATTTTGTGTTCAACATAGATAAAAACCATCAATCATGGTTCATTATTCTTATTATTTTAGAGGTTATGATCAAATTATATTCTACAAAAATTGATCTTGTTCATACATTGATCTAACATGGAATACCATAATCTTGGTTCTTATTTAAGACCATAAAATTAATTATTCATTAAACTCACTATTACTTCATCTTTATCATTAGGAAACCCATCTGGTTGCTCAATATACACTTCATCTACATGGAAACCATTCATGTAAAAGGATTTGACATCCATTTGATATACTTTGAAACCCTTTTGAATTACTATGGCTAATAATAACTAAATAGTTTCAAGTCATGATAGTTGTGAAAATATCTCATCAATGTAATTTACATTAATTTGGGAATACACATTTCACACAATTAATGATTTCTTAGAAATATCCTTTCTATATTCATTAAGTTTATTTTTAAACACCCACTTAGTTCTAATGAAATTATTTTTTTCATGGAATTGAAACAAATTACCATGTCTCATTTTTTACATTTTATCAAACTCTTCATTAATATCCTTTTCCCAAATAAAATCCTTTGTATCCTATTTAGATTAATTTGGTTCCACCAACTATAATAAACACAAATTTATATGAGCATTTATTCTCTTGGTTTGAACATTTCTTTTAGTGATTTATTACATTATCATTTGAATTCTTGAACTAATTGTAATTTCAATAATTTATTTACAATATGAATTTTCATCAGAGTTATCTTCATTATTTATGAATCTTCTAAATCTTGTTCTTATTCATCACTTTAATATTGAAAAATTGGTTGGTTGTCATGCGATATCTATTCATGTGTTGTTGTAAATTTACCACTTGTAACCACTAAAATTTCATTTCTCTCAATCACATTTTCAAGTACCTTGTTGTAGTACTTTTAAGATTTAATATAAGATGAGTATCAAATAAATATTCCCTCATAATCATGATGTTAAAATTTTCTGAAATTATCCTTATTAAGAATAAAACATTTCATTTAAAACTCTTGGAAGTAATTGAGTGTTGGTTTCTTTCCATAAAAATTTCATATAGAGTTGTCACTTTATTTTCACATAGAAATTCTCTATTGGATATGTACACTAATGCATGAAAATATTCTTTCCAGTATGTTTCTAGAAGATATTTCTCTATAATCGTTATCTAATCCATGCTATTTATTTTTTAATTTCTTCTTTCCACTACCCAATTACACCAGTGTATTCCAACAACTAAAATGTAATGTTGAAATCCATGATTCTCAAAATATTCCTCAACTTGATGATTTATCAATTAGATCCCATTTCCTATTAAAAATTTATAAATAATTATTCCAAGTATATTTTTATATCTCCTATGATATATATTGATTCATATGTACACCTCTTGTGTGTGATAGTAATAATACATGTCATATTTTCAAAATCATTAACAACAAATACATAATACATAATTAAATCTATTTCTTTGGGGTGATATTGGCCCATAAACAACCATGTTCATAAGACGAATTAATCTTGACGCCTTTATCTCCTTTGTATTGTAATACTTCTAGACAATCTTCCCCTATTTACATGAATCACTTATGTGAGTGCGATCATATGTGATATGGAGAATATCACCTCTTTCATTACTCTTTTCCAACCTCCCTAGAGATGTTTGGCTCAAATAGACATGCCACCTATGCCATAACATATTCTCATCCTCATTTGATAAGATATATAAATTTTAATCCCTAAAAAGGTATATATTTACCAGAGTTATTATTCCCTATAGAATAAGTGAACCAACTGTATATTTGACTGTACATACATTTTCATTAAAATACACTACATTTCTATGTTCACACTATTGGATGAAACTGAGAATTATGACTTAGTCTATCATCCATGAGAATGTTAGTCCACCTGAGATATTTTCCACCAATATTATCCTTTTTGGAATAAAAAATTTTAAAACCCTCATCATTATTGAAATGAATGAAACCATGTTTGTTGTTCTTGAAATTAAAAATGAGGACTTTATTTTCAGTCATATGTGATGTGCATCCATTTTCCAATATCAACAACTCAACTTGTCTATTTCTCATAAGTAAATATCATGAACATTATCCTTCTATGAACTCCCTTTCACTACCCATATTGGCTATGAATGTGCCTCCTCAATAGATATCTCTATGAAATGATATTCTTATTTCAAAACTAAAAATATATTTTGCATTTTAATTCTTTTTGAAAAAGTTTCCATCTTTTCATTTCTTCCACTTAAAGGAATTCATAAAGACATTTTTAATCCTTGATGATAAATTTATTTCCTTATTCCAAAAGCCTTTACAAAAAATAGTATCCATTAAAAGAAAAATACTTATTAAAAATTATTCTTACCAATTTGGGTTGGAATTTCTCCCAAAAGGACCTCCTAATAATAAATCACACATAGTTTGTGTGTCCCAATTTTCTATAGAAAAAACATATCACTCCTGATGAATTTTAATTTTACATAGACACATTATTGTTTTCATTTTTAGTGCTGTGAAGATCTTTGTTCTTTCATGGAGTTAGTTATTGTGGTCTTGAAATAACCACATATCACCTTTTCTCTTTAACATGATTCACCATAGATTTTCCTATATCCCGGATCTTCTGAACTTGATGAATATATATAATTTATTCCTCATAGATTCCATTGTATTGAACTAATGATGATTCCTTTGAACTAACTGTCATCATACTCGGTGTTAATAATCTTTATTTATCTATACAATTCAAATGCCAATCCATGTATTCTTTGAGATCCCCAATTATCTTAACTCTCTTTTTAATAGTTTTATTGAAACAATAAATTATTCTGGTTTTTTCTTCAGCTATAAGTTTTTTCTCAACATCCCTTTTTGAGTTTCCTAAAATTTCATATTTGAGTTTTTAAATATCATACTTCATCTATAACTTTTCTTCTTCTTATTTTTTCATGTAGAGAGTTGAATAATTAACCACTGAATCATTTTTATTAGCCTTTTCTCTCCAAACATCAAGTTCTTTAAGAGATGACTCAAGATATTACTATAAATAAACCCTTCCTATAAATAATTCATTCTCATCATCATCATATAAATATTTTTGATTATTTAAAATAGACATTAAAACACATTCATCCTTACAACTTTCAACTTCTTCTAATTCACTTTCTCCCAAACTATCTTTTTCATTAGAAATAATTTTTAATTTTTAAGTACCTCCATTGAAAATTCTTTGTACCTTAATTTTTTATCATCTTTGGATATTTTTACTCATCATCACCTTATTGAAAGTTTATGTTACATTTATCCACAAGATGCCCCTCTTTTCCACATTTTAAATAAGAAAGGGTAAGGTTACCCCTAAACCTCACTCTTAATTTCTTAAAATCAGAGGATAGAGATGACATAACCTTAAAAAGTTTACAAACTTATGGATTATACTTTATCAGAGATTATTTATAGAATTAAAGGACACATGTTGAGTACTTTTCTTCATTCTTGACTTATTATCTTATTTTTTCATCTCATAGTTCACAAGAGTACTATAAAGAAAATAAAGTGAAATATCATTCAAATAATATTATTATGGAACCGATAATTTTTAATTGAAATGAGGAGGGAGTATTATCATAATCATATTCAGGATATTCTTATATTTATGATATTAATTGAGTCCTCAGATATCTTTAATAAAAATATTTATATGATTGAAAAAGTTATCAACTGTATAATTTGAATTCATCCTAAAGCTATTATATTTTTTATATAGTTCTTGAAACTTTTCCTCTAAAATTTTCAAATATCATTCATATATAATTAGAGGATTTTATCATATAATATGATATTTTTTCATGAAATTACGTTTATAAAAATGGGATTGGAAATAGAACATCCCAAATAATTTATGGATTTTGAATCTTCATCAAGTTCTCAATGATCTCCCTCTATAAAGGATCCAATTTATATATTTTTAGTGATAAAATAAATGGTTATTGTGTAAAATTCCATTCTAAAAGATCAAAAATAAATTTTCATAAAGATTTTCCATAATTGGAAATTACTTCCTTTAAATATGGGGAAACCATTATGGTTTAAATCTATTTCCATGATTCCAAGAGAGGAAAATAATAAAAACCCCTTTGATTTTTTTTATATCCATATAGAGGATAAAACACTGGGGGTGTAGAAGTTTAAAAATTTCCTTACATGAATGAGAATCTTATTCTCTCACTTTGAGAAAAAAATCAAATTCTATCTACCTGTACTCTTAGGGAGAGATGAAAATAGTAAATGTCATGAGGGATTATACTTGGTTCTCCCACAATAATATACATATAAAAAGTATACACAATAATATTTATATTCAATTTATTCAATAAAATCTCACTTATTTATGTGTACAAATTTATAGTGATCTCACTGAACCTCCTAGTTAACTACCATGAACAATTGGATAGCTCATTTCTCCCTTTAACAAGGAAATTACTACTCTTATTGTATTATTTTTTATTATCTATATAATGATGGTGTATAAATACATAAAAATGGTGTCTTTCTTCATCACATACAATTGAAAATTCTAGTCATATGATAGAACTCTTGGAAGATAATATTTTTCAAACTTCAACCCTGTAGATAATATCTGGAATAATCCACCATTCTTATGATTTTTTATTTTTTCAAAAAAAATGTATTAGATGTATATATTTTCCTCTTTCCATTTTACCCTTATTTAATTACTCTTGATAGTATAGCCTTGATTCCCTGAATTAATAGATAAAATACCTTACAAAAAACTGACATGAAACTATCCACTAAGTAGAAGTTAAAACCTATATCAAATCCAAGACTGAATGCCACATATTTTTTCTGATATGGGAATTAAAACATAAAAATAACTTGAAACATTCAATTTTGTAAAACATATATTTTTTTCCTTAACACACCCATCACCATAGGTGTAACCTTCTACTAATGATATTCTACACATGTAGTCATTATTTGTGCCGTGTCCTCTAAAAGGACTATTGTGTGGCTTCTCGTATCTCATAGGATGAATAAATACCCACTAATAAAAGTGAAAAAACATAGTCTCACCTATGTATAACACCTTAAACTACAATCCTCGACAACAACTTCCTCTCCATGAACTAGGTCATATTTATCAGTCGTTTTTCATTGTAGGTATTTCTATCAACAACAACCACCTCCAAAATGGGTGTGGCCACTAATATATCCCACTTTGGATAGAATAACTGAGATTACACCATGGGGACCACCACATTAATGGTCCCTACTAATTTTACCATTTTTGGAAACTCCCTTCAAAACATGCCCAAGGATATGGGCAAGGTCCTCCTGGGAATTTCTTCACCTTCACCACACCCACTGACTAGGGTGTGGTCCTGGCTGTGATGAAGCTCCACTTCATCAAAAATGATAACAACTTCAAAAAACATGGGAAACTAATTTATTTAACTTCCCAAAGAGAATCAACTGCTAAACAAGTCAACAAATAAAAAAAATCCTCATGAGGGAGTTTTTCTAATTTGACCCCATAAGGATTTGTAAATTTAGTAAGAGTTTAACTAATCCAAAAATATGAATCATAAGTATTTTGGAATGAGTTTTTAATAATTTGAGGATTTCTATAAGACATTTATAAAATATCATCACAATATGAATTTTATAAGACTTTATTTTTCCAAAAATTTAATTATAGGTAAATTTGGGACCATAATAATTCTAAAGAATTACCAAATTATTGGGATTATCACATAATACTTTGTACTTTATGAAATTACATAAATTAAATGAGATGAAACTTTGTATATAAAGTTAATTCCTTGGCTTTCCTAATGATGTTTCAGTCAACCTCACATATCTAACATGCAACTTCATTTAAAGGGGAGATGAAGAGGTTGTGAAATATTGCGAGTATTTAAAGATAAATAAAATGTTATATCTCAATTGAATAACCCATTCAAGGTTACTATCCCAACATACATTCAAGGAATTTTGATATCGATACTAATTGGAAGAAAAATAGATAAGAGATTATTTCATTTGATAAATTTTCCCCATGAGTAAAGTAAATTCAGTTATCATTTTCAAATATTTTTAACTCTAATATGATGGATATACACGAATGATTGAAAACCAAAGGAAGGTATATATGGTGGTTATTTTTCTGTGAGGATGGATCACACAGGTTTGATCTAAATAGCTAATAAGAAGGAGAGTAGGCTAGAAGCAGTTTAACTATGTCTGTTTAAACCCTTGAAGTGGATATGACTATTAGAGACCCATGGGAACCTACTGTGAGTCATAGAATCATTTCTTGTATCCTACCAATTTTTTTTGAACTTCATTTCCTGAATGAAAATTTTAACTTTTTTTATTATATTTTATTTATTATATTATATTATGAATTATTTTCCAATACATGATGTAAAAAAATTGATTTCAATATTTCAATTTCATAAGTTTTGTATTTCTTAGGATAATAGTGATTAAAATTATGTTTGACTACTAAGAGGTTCCTAAGTAGTTGAATCACTACTATAAGTGTAGAGACCCAAAGCTTGATGTACATGAAAAATACATTACTTTTGAAGAATACTTAATACATAACAAAAACCAATACTCAAGTATCGTAATAGTTTAGTGTCTTTGGAAACTCGGAATATAATATTCTAATCTTGGTGAAATATCTTCAACAACTCCCATAAAGATCTTCCCATTTTGTTTTCTTACCTAAAAACATTCTTGAAATCCTAGGGAAAATAAAAGATATAAAGGGTGAGCTCAAATGCTCAGTAAGGGTAAGCATGGAGAAAATAAAACAAACCATATACCATTGAACTTAAAAAACATGAACATAATGTTTAAACATCAAAATCTTGAGCAAAGATGTAAATATTCAAAGTATGTAAGGAATGTATCATAATGGAACATAAATCATGATAAAATAGAATGGGAATAAAACATGTAATTTTGGAAACCATTCAGCACTAGTTATGATTTCCATAGTAGCCAAGGCATTGCTACCAAGACCATCTTAGTGGACAAATTCCCTTTCTGAATCGA
The DNA here is from genome assembly GCA_963277665.1 of Viscum album. Taxonomy (NCBI): domain Eukaryota; kingdom Viridiplantae; phylum Streptophyta; class Magnoliopsida; order Santalales; family Viscaceae; genus Viscum; species Viscum album. The sequence continues at coordinate 1,026,765,577 of OY728129.1, read as the reverse complement.
GTTCACTCCTCGTTCCAGTCCTGTATCACTGAACCGAATTAACTTACAGTTCTAGCCATGCCTATCTCATGAGATATAAATATTTACCCAATAAATTGGAGGGAGATATAGGTCCCACCCATATCATATTGAAATCATTCTTACATGTGCCACAAAACAATCATAAATCATTCATCATAACCCAAAGAATAAATTTGGTTTCATAAACATCATTCCATCATAACATAATCCATACAAAACAATCGGATATCATTTCATCATAAGAAAAGTGAAACCATATAAATCATAGAGACATTATACTTGAAACATGCACATATGAAATAATATCATCTTAGATGGAAAATGGTTTTGATAAATCACTTGAAATGAATTCTTGAGGAAAATATCCTTTCTTCTTGAAAATCATTTTCTTTTCACAAAATTCTATTCAATTTTAAAAGAAAATATTTTTTTGAAAATATTCATGAAATATTGTATAGAAAGCTTCATGAAAATAATGTGTTATAAAATCGTAAAAATCCATTCATGCCGTATAATTTAAAAAAACATTCTCCTCGTACTTTTACCGAAAAAGTCAAAAAGTACCATATATGGTAAACAAAAGAAAGATTCCTTACATAACACATGGAAAAAGTATAAGAGGGGTAAAAATGACTTAAAAATATGTGTAAGAATATTAAACACTAAAAAAAACATTTTTATGGACATGGATGAAAAATATAACCCCATTAAATACTTACGAATAAACAATCTCGGATAAAAAAGAGATTAGAAAAGTTATCCCTTACCTTATGTCTGATATGATTTGTATGTATCCGAACCTCCTGTATGATGATTTAAATAATAACATTGAGTTATTAAAGAATCATATTAATTGTTATTATATCATATATGGTTCACTTGGGTATTTATATTACCCATTCATTTGTCAATTCCATGTTAAAGTAGCGTTTTGGGTAAAATCGTTTCATTTATCGTACGTGTTTGGACTCAATGTTCTTGATATTATTATAAATTATATCATTATTTACTTACTTCTAAAATGTCAAACATGATTTATATATCATATATATTAAGTATATATATATAATAGATAGATAAATGAAATGAAACACACTTTTCATGGAGATGGTAGGCCGTATGTATGCATGAACGCTGTTTTCCTTACCTTTTTGACTTGAATGGAAGTAAGTAGATGACATATATATATATATATACATATATATTCATAAATCCAATACCTTTATAATGTCATATATTTCATTATTATTGCTTATATATACTTTATAATCATTCTTGAATGGTTAACATGGAGAATGAATCTCATCACGTCGTGGAGACGGTAGTCCGTACGTACGCATGAGCGATGATATCATTCCAATAATTATTGAATTGAATTGGAGTGGATGATACAATATATCAGAACCATTATGATGTTATAATAACTATATATAGTTATTCTTTACACTATTATACCCATCCAAGTAAGGTGGTGTTGGAAAAACAGATTACACCACAGCGTGGAGATGGTATACCGTACATACGCACACACGGTGATTTCATTTTCTATAGGATGGATAGAAGGTGAAATGGGGTTGTTTAATATTTATAATAAAATATCAATATATTAGTGATACTTATTTTATTACTTTATAATGAAACAACTAAATGAGAAGAAGTTGAAGAAGAAAGAAGCTTGAATGAATCGGTAGAAGAGATTACCTCTTCTTCGACGCACCTCCTTTAAACTTCTTATTTGGGAACTAGGGTTGGTATTTTGGGAAGACCAGAACCTATATGATATAAATAGAGAGGTTTAGAAGAGTAATTGTCAGGGTTTTTCCGAGCTTCAAGGGTCAAAAGGGTGTGAAGAGAAGTGGGAAGGGGTTCCCTTTTTATAAGGGAGGAGAGGGGAACCTTTGGAAATCTTAAAATTATTAATTTATAATAAATCTAACCCCACTTAAAAACCTCAAAAAATCACTCATATTTGAAGATGAGATGATATAGGTTTTTAATCTCATAAAACAATAAAATTTAGACATGTAGGGAATTTATTTTTATCATTATAAACATGATTTATCCTTATTTAATCTATTACATTTTATTTGTGGTAATAAGATTCTAAATTTAGAATTGTTATAACTAATTACTTATGTGATATGAATTATTAATAATTAGATAATTTATGACATTTTAGACTATATAAATTTCAATTTACAATTTATAAATATTTTTGTGGCTTTTAAACAATTTAATAATATGTTATTTTTATAAAATAACAATAGTGTCAATTTTGACACTATTTATTTATTTGAATATAAATAAAATCCACCCAGAGTATATATTATAAATAAAATATTTAATAAGTTACTAACATGTCATAGTACTCTATAAAATTAGTGGATCACATTAAATAGTTCATATAAAATTTATTTTACTATTTGTAAAAAATTTTATTTGATATTTCTCTTAATAAAATAATTACTACAACATTTTTGTATAATTTTTAAATATACTTATTTGTTGCATAAAAATTAAAAATAAAATACTAGTATGAATATAAATCTTATATCTTTCATAAGAATACATTTAGTCAGATTTATCTTCTAAAACACCCAAATTTTAAAATGTTATATTTATTAAATTATGAAGGTGACAACTTTGACATCTTATAAAATAAAATAATATAAGTATCATAATCACTTTTATAAGACTCCAAACGGTCACATATTCGGTCATTGGTTGATTATGGTGTATATATACACTAAAAATAAGATTTTTTCAGGTTTGTGAGCCCTTTAATATGTATTACTATTTCAATAAAAACAATATTATTGATTTTTTTACTAAATAAATAATTTCTGCATCATTAATGTATAAGCTAATAAGGTAATTAAATAACTCTTAAAAATTACAAATAAATTACCATGATCAAGAAAAAAACTTAGATTTAAAATGATTATTTATAACTGAATTTATATTCTGTATAAAATTATATTAAAAATACTTTAATTATTAATGTTTGAGTGAGACATATTTCAGTTTCCTTTAAATAAAATAAACTAAAGGTCTTAATCACCTCCATATGGGTTCTAATGGATTCCATTTCAACCCAAATATGAATTAGGACTAAATATAATCATCCAATTGTATTAATACAAGTGTTAGGGTAATTTTTTAATATTATATTTACCCTTAATTAGTCGATTTACCTTTTACTATGGTAAATAAAATTTACCATAGTTACTATTCATAATGCCCAAAAATAAAAAGTAGTCTATTAATATAATTTAGACCCATATATTCCTAATATGGAATCCATTTTTCCAAATTAAATACACAGAATTTGTAGAAATTAAATTAAAATTAATCCCGTTGTCGAAAGAAAACAGATTTTTGTTTAAAACATTGCAAAAGATTGAATTGATTTAACATATGAATTCATTGTAAAATCAATTCTAATGACATATATTATATTAAATTGTAAAAATATATTCTATTTATACTTTAAAACCATTAAATATTATAATTTAACCACATATATTATTATGATGAAAAAAGTTGTTTTTAAATAAAATATAGCATGTTTTTACTATTCATTAAAATATGAAAGTTATCAGAATAATATGAAAAATTTATCCAAGGTAAAATTTTATATCTTAATTCCAAAGAATAATTTTATTTTGTAAAATTGAACATATAAACATGTCAAAAACTAGATTTAATGTGGGTGCACCATCAAAAGGTGGAAAAACTGCATTTTTTGAAAAATACTTATTTTACCCGAAAAATTTATTTTATTCTCATACCATGTTCTAGAAAATGAGTAAGATTAATAATAATGTTATAAAATTCAAAATTTAGTTAATATTATTCATAAAGACTATTTTGTGATAATATTATAACTATATATCGTTGTTTAGTGAAACCCGGTATTGCGTACAATACACGCTATCGAGGAAGGTCACGATTGCATTTAATTCAAGACAAGTCAGGGCTGCGTGTAGTGAATGTTCTGTTTGGTGTTGCATATGACATAATCAAAACTTATTTCATTTATACATTAAACAAAATCTATACTTAATGTTACGTAGAATAATTTCTATAAAACGAACTTGAAATTGTGTGTAACACAAACCAAGAATAGTGTTGCGTATACTGCAAGCTAATATGGTGTTGTGTATAGCACAAGCTAATTTTGGTGTAGCGTACAACAGAAGACATAAATTAAATTAAAAATAATATTTTTCATAAAATCTCGGGGTGTTACAATAAGAGGAAAAACAATTGTACAAAGGTGTTGGTATGATGTTCATACAAAATTAAGCATGAATTTAGAGGAATTTAAGTGAGCATTGAGGAATTAAATTAGAAATTTTTTTGACGATAAAGAGGGGTGTGTTCATAGGGTTGGAAACTTTTCACTACTACTACATTTAGATTTTAATTCATACTCATTTTCAATAAAATATATTTTTTTCTTACCAAGATCAACTCTCTCATTTTCCTTTAATTAAATTAATCTAGTTTTATTTTAATTTTTCACAAAATTATCCAATCTCAAATTTATTATTCTATATAAAAATAAAAAAAGAGATAGTTTTGAACTTAGCCTACAACATCCTCAAGTGAAAACACTTATAATTATATATTTAATTTCACTAGTATTAAAACATTGATCAACTAATTGAAAAAAGAATCTGTCCATCAATTTGGATCCATTGTGGGGGAGGTTTCTTAATCATTGTAAATTCAATTTTGTATGTAATATTGTTAAAATATGAATTTATTACCTTTGGAACCTAAAATTTATAGGTTATATCACTTTGAATCTATATTACTAGAAATACTGAAGAAAAAAACTCATTTTTTTGATCTTACATGTGAGGAAACCCTCAAGGATAAAGCTCTGATTTCAACCTCTTCCACTAAAACACCAAGAAGAAAACTTTTTAAAACTAAATTTAAAAATGGATAAAAATAACACACTTATATAGTTTCATTAATCTTATACATATAATCTAAAAAAGAGATATAGAATACCCTGATAGACTTGTTGGGTTTTAAATCATGTCTTGATTCATTCAATAACTTCAAAAATATATTTGAATTTTAAGGGACGATCCTCAAAAATCCTTTAAGAATTTAGTTTTATTTTTATTAACATGAAACCATAAGGTGTAAATGGAGATCAATTGAAAGTTATGAATTTTACTTTTTCATTAGAAGAAGTTTCTAAAGAATGGTTTTTTATTCATTTTTTCCTTATATCAAATATTGTAATGAGTTAAATAAAATTTTTCATGAATTTGTTTCCATGCATAAAGGAATACTACAATTAGAAAAGAAATATATAGAATTAGATAAAATTAAAGAGAAAATATCTTGAATATTGAGATATATTTAAAAAATTGTGTTTTAGAATCCTCGAATACCAAATTAGTAAAGAACTTATGATCTAATACATTTATGAAGGACATTACCTCCATGATAGGAGCATAATAGATACTTTTGTAGGTGGAGATTTAGTAAATAAATCTCTATAATTTAATAGAACAATTACAATAACATGTCAAATTTTTTTGATTTTTTTTGAGTAATAGGCATAAATCAAGTAAAATATACTATGGAAGTTCCCACTTCTAGTTCAGAAAATGACATGATTATAATCCAGGTTAGTGGTCCTACTACCATGATGAGGTTACTAATGTTGATAAATAGTTTACAAACCCAACCCAAACCTGAAACCAGTTTTAAACTACATTTTCATTATAGAATTTGTGCTTCTAATAACCACTTTAGTAATCAATTCTAACCAATGAATTAATATTATAAAACATGAAATGTTTCTCTTTGATTAATTCCTTTATAAAAAACCCAAAAATATATGATAAATCCAACCAAAATTTCAACCATAGTTGGAATAATCTTTCTAATGACATATTTAGAGAGACTGGACAATAAGGAATGTTTTTACAAGGTCAATCATGTAACACCCTAGAAAGTCAAAGGGTTAAAATAATAAATATTACTACCAATTTAAATAAGTTTAACCTTTCATTTAATAAGATTACCTAACTCAAACTTCACATTTAGTAAATTTTGGTCTAGAGTAGTGTTAGGATGGTTGACCTATAGGGATGTTTTATAGGGTGTGTGTGAGTGAGGAAAAATTACACTAAAAGAACATGTATCAACATATACGGATGACTATTAGTATAATGAACAATTCAGGTATGTAGGTGGACCCTTGGTTACAAAATATGACTCTTCATGGAAATTTTTCGTTCTTAGAGGTATAGTACTGGATGAACAAATTTAAAAGGTGGGGTTCCTATTCTATCAATGAGGACCATTTGTTACAGTGGTATTATAAAAGTGCACAGTGATAAGTGTAGCAACACTACTTGGGTTGAAATATAAAGTCCACAATGAAAAAATTATACTCTGGGGGGGGGGGGGGTGAATGAAACACCTTAAAAAGTTTAAGGACTGAAAAAAGGTTACTACCCATGTAAATAAAGTGAACCATTATCTCTAAGATCCTATGTGATTAGAAATTGATAATTAATAGAGATCTTCCTGGAATAATGATAGGATGGGTGACCACCAAGGTAGTTTATCTGGGTATGTGTGAGTGAGAATGAAGCACACTGAATGAAAATGTGTTGGAATATGGGGATAGTCATTAGTCTGATGATCCATTTGGGCATGTGGCTAGGCCCCAAGGGGAAAAACATTTGTATGTGGGGAAACTGGTGGTTATTGGTGGACTGAGAACAAATGACAACATGAAAAAGGTGGGTTTCTTTTTCTATCATTACGACCCATTTGTTACTAATAGACTAATTCTCAGCCTAGTTATGTATAGGATCAAAAAAACTATCAACCTATAAAATATTTTTAGTCTACACATTCCACTCCAAAAGAAAGAAATATCCTTAAATAATCTTTAAGACAACAAAAAATAATAATGAACACATCGATCCCTCAAATGGCTTAAGAGACAACTGATATTGTTGGTATAAACTAAAATATTTTTGGAGGATTTCCTTCAAAATATTAATTCAATTTCAATGAAAAAGGAAAATATAATGTGGGTACTATACCACTTGGGAGTGTCACTAATTTAAACAACCACCAAACCGAGAATTGAAAATTTTATTATGAACCTCAACATGTTCAAGTGAGTTCTAAATATTATTAATTTCACATAAACCCTATTAAAGAAAGTATAACTATTTTTGAACATTTAGAGATTTCAAAACATTTTGTGCAAGAAAATCAATATCAATAGAATATTCTTTGATTAAAAGGCACATAAAAGATTAAATAAAAGTTATAGGACATTATATTTCTTAAAATAATGGTCAAAATGATGAATAAGTACCCAAATAACCACCACCTTCCCCTAGGGGAAGTCTAATAGAGAATAAAAATGTTTTTTGTAATTTATATATGTAAATTATAAAGAATTTTAGAAAGTTTCAAGTTAATATTCATTTTCATTATGATGTGAAATAGATTCCAAGGTACAAGAAGTTTTTAAAGGAAAAGTGTCCTCATATAAGGAATCTTAACATGAGAGAAAATTTAAATCTTAGTTGGAATTTTTCTTCCATGATTAAACATTACTTACCTATCAACTTAAAATATCTAAATAATATTAAATTTCCCTACACTATATGGGAATGTGAATTAAAGGATTTCATGCTAGATTTAGAATATTTAATAAATGAGATGCCTCATTATATTTACTGTACTTTATAGTTTAGAGAGTTGAAACATTTTGTTGTTGTCATCAAATTCTCCAAATAAAGTACAACCATGGCTCATGGTATCATTGGGGATGTTTTGGTAAAAGTATGAGTCATGATTTTCCTGGATTATTTCTATGTTTTGGATATGAATAATCATAGATTTAGCACAAATGAACCACTAAGTATTAGAATTTTTTTTTGAAAACTGTTGAGGTAATCATAATTTTTCACAAGGGAACAATATCAATTGAATTTGGAAGAAAATAATTTCACTTTAATATTTTTTTCAGCCCATGAAAAACCTAATAGAGGATCATTCACCCCCTAAAGTGAACAAGATTTACTAGCTTTACGGAGAGTTATTTCATAATTTTAGAAGTAAAGATCCACTGATTTTTAAATCTAATAATGATCCTTTGCTTGATGATGAAACTGATATACGTAAGGTTAAAAGTATTTAATTTCATGAGAGTTTGAATATTGAAACTACAAAAAATAATCTTGCTGGAATTTTTGACTCTTATTGATTTTATTAAAAAAATTATTAATATAAAGTATGATAAACTTACTCTCTATTTTCCTCGAGAATCTAATAAATTGGAATATCAATCAAGTTATCGGTGTGTTAAAATTTATAAATTTGATGATGGTAAAATAGGTCTCTAAATCCCTATTTCATATGGATTTTTTATTAAATTACCAATTGTGAATAGGTTGATGAATAAAATGTTATTTAAAATTTAGATTTAAAATATATTTAATTCATTAATTATTTTAGAGATAATTTTGATACTATTGATCCCTTTAATTCTTCTTTATCAAATTTTAAAAACCTAATTTAATTAAAATTTAAACTCTTACATGAGAACCTCAAATATTTTTTTTGATGAGAATGAGCATTTACCTATGATCATTACGAAATAGATATCAAAAGATAAGGAAAATTAACTTTTAGGACTCCTTATAAAAAAAATTAAATACATAGGATAGAATTCAATTGATTTAACTAGATTTAGCCCTTAAATTTTCACACATAAGATTTTCTTAGAGGAAAATTCAAAATTTGTTAATAAATTTCAATATAGATTAAATCTAATAATGTATAAAGTTGTTAAAAATGAAGTAACCAATTTTATAGCTATTGGAATCATTTTATCATTTTTAGTAGACAATGGGTGACTTCTATACAAATTTATCCTAAAAATAGTGGCTTTGTCATTTTGAAGAATAAATTTATAAAAATAATTCTTATTAAAGTTTAAAAGTAAGGAGAGTGTGTATTTTTTATAGAAAACTCAACCTAGTAACTATTAAGGATCATTTTCCTCTCCCATTTCTTGAAAAGTTTTTTAAAATACCATTAAGAAAATATTACTACTACTTTCTTGATATATTTTTGGGTAAATTTCAAATTTAGGTTATATTCGGAGATCATAAAAATCCACCTTCACTTTTCCTTTTAAAATTTTATTTATAGAAGAATACCATTTGACATGTGAAATTATCTGTGCACCTTTAAAAGTAATATGATGAGAAAATTTTCTCAATTTTTAGAAATATATATTGATGTTTTTATGAATTATTTTACAATCTATGGATCATATTTTGAATGACATTTTAAAAATTTGGTTTCCTTACTTAAAACCTGTATTGATAAAAATCATGTTCTCAATTATGAATAATTCCATTTATGGAATAAAAGGGAATTTTATTTGGCCATTTCGAGTCCAAAAATGGAATCAAAGTTGATAAATCCAATTTTTATATCATTTATTCACTTCAATACCAAAAATTATTTATATATTTGGGATCTTTTCTTGTAAAAACTAGTTGATATAAAATATTTTTAAAGGAATTTAGAATGAAAACATGACTTTGTACACATTTCTTAAAAAATGTGGTCAATTTATCTTTTATAAGAGAAGGAAATAATCCTTTAGGGAGTTAAAAAAATATTATATCCCTAAGAATTATCCAAAAACTATAATAGGATTTTTTATATGAATTGATGACCGTTACATCAAAATTTGTTCTTGGGATTGTTTTTAGTCAAATAATGACAATGAAATATCATGTGATAACTTATTAATTCAGGACTCTAGATCAAACATAAGCTAAAAAATCACCACTAATAAAGAGTTACTTACTATTGTTATTTATTTATAGAATTTTAGAAGCTACTTATCAGGATCTAAAGTAACTATTTTCATTGATAATTCAGCAATCAAATATTTAATGAAGAAATATGATATTAAACCATAATTAGTGTGATGGATTATTTTTTTTATAATAATTTTACATAGAAATAAATGATTATAAGTGTAGTGATAATTCATTGGATGAATATTTAATTATTCTACCCTCTATTTTGAATAAGAAACATAAAATCTATCCAAAAATCAAGGAAATATTTCCTGATTATAAATTACATGATGAAAAATATTTTAGACCATGGTTTGTGGATTTTATAAATTATTTGTATACTAATGAAGTCCCCCACTAGTTCTATAAGAAATAAGAATCTAATCTAGTGAGTGTGTATATAAAATACATTTGGGATTTTCGTTATTCACAATAATATAGAAGTGATCTAATAATAAATAGATGCATTCAAAATTTTGAAATTTAATCAGTAAAAAATTCTATCCATAAATTGAGTCATAGTAGTAACTTTATAAACTAAAGAAAAACTATGAAAGTACTTGATTTTTTTTATTTTTTTTCAAAATTTTATTAATGACTTTTAATTTTATAGATCATAACAAAACTGTGAATTTCAAGGTAATATTTCCAAAATAAATAACATGCCTCAGCAACCCATTTTATTTTGTAATGTGTTTGATCTTGGGAGTGTGGAGTTTATGGGAACATTACTTAATTAATTTGGGTTCATTTATATAGTATTTCCTCTTGATTATGTATCCATGTGGGTGTAAGTTATTCCCACCAAAGTTAATGAAGTGAAATTTATTTCTATGTTTGTAAGTGGCAACATGTTTCATTGGTTTGGGCTACCAAAGTTTATCATAAATAACCATGGAAATTTTCTTTTGTAATAAAACATTATAATATATTTTGAGAAAATATATATTTCATTATAAGGTTTATAAACCATATTATAATAAAAAAATGAAATTGATGTGTTCTAAAATATGGTGATCAAACATATTTTGGATAAAACTTTCCACCCAAAGGGAAAAGATTAAAGATTAATATTGGATGACACTATTTGAGATAATAGGACTATATTTAAAACTATAATTTTAATGCCATATTTTATATTAGTGTATGATAACTCTTGTTATTTTTTGAATAAATGGAACATAAATATATTTGGGTTGTTATGAAATACAAGATGATTTTTTTGAAGTTATAAAATAAAGGAAATTATTATTGTAGGAGTTGGAAGAAATTAAGAAAAATTATTATGAAAACCACCATTCATAGTAAGGAAAAACTAAATAATTCAGTGATACATTAAATATCAATAAGGAGTTTAAATAAGGAGATAATGCATTGATATTTGAATCCAGATTCAAGCTGTTTCTATGTAAATTTTATTCCAAATGGTCTGGACCCTTTATTATAACTCATTTTCTATATTTAGTGCTATATACATTAAATAAATTGGGGAATAAGAACCATTTACATCCAATTGGAAAATATTGAAGCTATTTAAATAGAATTTTAAATATCCTATAGGATAAGAGATTGATTTTCAAGCCACATAATATAATTAAACCTTGGATGTTTTCTTATTTTTCACTTGTTCTTATAATGTATATAACATTTATATCTTATTTCTCATATGAATTTTTTCACAATGATTAAATTTCCAAAAATAAGTTTTTTTGTGTGTGGGGGGGGGGGGGGTATTAATTTATTGATTATGATATTTTTCTTATTTTTCATTATATTTTTATGTTTTTATTTCATTTATATTCATTTTTGAAACTAGTGAGATTAAAATGAACACATTTTTAATATTTTAGGTGTATTCTAATTTGTGAACTAATTTTACCTATGGAACTAAATATAATTGAATAAAAAATGTTGATTTTTTTATTCAAAATTTTGTAAAATATCAATAAAATATTATTGATTTTGGATTTTCATGCCACAAATCAATATCTAAATTTTGAAACCACCTTCCTTTGAGGATTTTAAATTCCCTTTTCATCTTATTTTGAATAAGGTCACTTATTAGGTGAAAACAAATAATGCTTAATTTAACCTGATTTTTTTCCTATTAGTATCTTTTAAATTTAAGGTTCTTGTATTAAATACGATTTAGGTTGTTGTTTTAGTTTTAAAATCTCATTTTCATAAATAACAAGTTATTCTATTATAAATTTTACATTTGACCCTTGTATATCCTTATTGGAGATAAAATACTTATTATTGAGCTCCAAATCAAACATGAAATCCTAATCTAACCCATTATAGAAGTAACTTGAATGTTTCTAGATGATATCAAGTGTTGGGTAGGGTGATGTATTAGGGTAATATGTGTCTTTTGGGGTTACATTTGGAAGAAAAAATAAAAAATAAACCATTTTAGAGTTATATAGATCAAATATAACTGGTGAAAAATTATAAAAAATGAAATCATGAAAAGTGGGAACTATTTGAGATGTGTAATAAAAAATACCAATTTTGGGAAATATATAAGGGAGATTTATAATTCATAAGTTTCCAGGTAATTTAACAATATCAATTGATGTTTAAAAAACTTTCCCTACCTTCAAAATTTATAAATCTGTTAAATATTTTAGAATAAAAACAAAAAAACTGTCATAAAGGTAGTTGAGTAGATAAATTGTTTTTAATGACATAATAAAGGTTTAAACATCCATTGAAAAATTTCAAAATGTTTAGAGATGATTCATTTAAATAAGAGTAAGTATAATACCATTCTTGAGTGAGAAACTAGAATAATGCATTTGGCTTTTAAAAAGATCCAAACCTCCTTATTCGAACACAAATGTTTTTATATTTTAAACTAACCAAAGTCTCTACCACTTACCATCCCTGAAGATTAATCACGACAAACACAAATCCTTAAATCAATTGGGTATATATTTTGGAGTTAATAAATCATATTGTAAGACTTGAATATATATGTATGAAAAAATATTTGATAAAAATTAAAATTTGTGTGATGAGTGAAAATCTCATTAAGATAAGTGTTTGCATTCATTAGGAGATAAAAGAGGGTAATTGAATAAATAAACCTATTGAGGTGACATAATAATTTTGGGTGCCTTGGTTTTAAATTTTGAATCTCTCATTGGCTTCTATTTTGAATTTACTTAAATATTATTTTTTATGCTTTCTTATATTGGAATCCAAGTCTTAAGTGTGGGGGAATTTATAGTTCTCATATTTCAATAAATTTTTTATTATATTTAAAGGAAAAAATACCCACCATTTTTTCATTTTGAGTTAAATTACCACATTTTTATTTATTTGGTATGTTTTGGATTTATTATAAAAATAGAAAAATTCATGGGTTTTGGCTGTTTTTAATCATTTATAGTATTATTTGATCAATCCATGCATTTATTTGATCTTTTGAAAAAAAAATATTTCTTTAACATAAAAAGGATTTTTTGGTAATTATCTCATAATAATTTCATTTAATTTCATATGAATTTCATGGATTTCATATTACTTTCATATATTTTATATGGATTTTTGATTTTAAAATGATTTTTGGAGTCTTAGTAAGACTTTTCCGATTCACAAGACTTTGAATTTAAAAATATTTAGAATCCCTAAGGCTTATGATTGATTCCTAAATATTTTAATTAAACATATAAATCTTTTTGAAAACTCATATGGTTTTTTTTACTTTGTTGAATTTTTAAATACATTAGATCCCATGAGCCTTTTTTATAGAGATCATAAGACACTTTATGGTTTCTATAAAGCCTTTGAATACATAAATACCATTTCTTAGATAAAAATTTGAAATTTAAGTATTTTTTACTGAGTCTATATTACTTTTAGGTTTCTTAAATATTTTTCTATAATATCATAATAATATAAATTTCACAGGACTTTACTTTTCCTCAAAATTTACTATACATGACTTTGATAACATAATTCGTCTAACGTATTACAAAAGGGTTGATATTATCATGTAAGTCTTTGTACTTTTTAGAGTTTTAGAAATCAGAAGAGAAGAATCCATGAACCATAGGATAACTTATTACACAATAAGTACACTCCCAGACATTATTGATAATGTTTCAGTTAACCCAACATCTCAACCATGTGACTTCATTTAAAGTGGTGATGAAGTGGTTTTCAAATCATAGGTATATTTAAAGGGAAATAAATTATTGTTTTCCATGTGAATACCTTATATGAGGTTTCAATCCCAAGATACATTCATGGCATGTTTCTTCCACTACCACCAAGATGAAAAATAGATATGATTTTTTCTCTATGAGTTGGAGGTTATTTGACACCAAATTAAAGTATTTTTTCATTTTAAAATATTTTCCTCTCCACTATGAGGGATATACATACATGATTAAACACCAATAGAATGGATGTATGGTGCTGTTCCAATAGTGATGAAGGATTATAAAATATGGATATGGATAGTAATGAGGGAGGAGATTATAATAGAACTAGTTTATCCATGTCTGGATAAACTTTTAAAGAAACTGTGATTTGTAGAGACTTTTGTGAATCTCTTCTATGTCTTGTAATAATTTCTTGTATCTTGTTGTATTTTTGATAACCTGAGTTACTGAATGAAAATTCTAACATTTTTTTTGGAATTATCTTTCTTCTACTCTATTTTGAATGGTTGTCCGATCTATAAATTAGAATAATTTATTTCATTGTTTGAATTTCTTATGCGAGGAATTTATTTTGGGAAAATTAATTTCAATTAGGGTTGACTACTTGTAGGTGTCTGGGTATTTGAATAACTTCTATAGTAGGAACAAAAATTATACCAAAGTATCAGTATGATGCTCAAATAGAATTAGCTATTCATTCCAAGGACTTTTTTGTGAGAATTGAGGATTTAATTTGGATATATTTTTAGTAAGGATGTAGGGTATGTCCAATGTATTGAATATTATTCCATATTACTAAATTTAAAACTAATTTCACACCAGTTTTTAATCAAATCCTCTTTTTATTTCCAAAATTAACTCTCTCAAATTTTTAATTAAAATTATTTAGTTTTCTTTTAATTGTTTTTACAAAATTACAAAATATCCAATTTTATTATTTTCTACAAAAAAAATAAAAAAGTGAAACTTTTTAACTTAGTCCACTACCTCTTTGAGAAAAAACCAAAGGACTGCTATATTGATTTTTTTGGAGATTAAAACATTGATCAAAAATTATGGAAATTGTGTCTCCATTTGTATTTAGGTTATTTTGGTTTGAAATTTATAAAATTAATTCATTTTTTGATTATATTACCTAGTTGTTAGCACCTTATTATTATGTTTTGTATACACTTTTCCCCATTTTATTATATTTGGATTTATTATCATTATATGGTGCTTGATTATTTATAAAGGGGTAATTTATTGTGAGGATATTGGATGTCTGATAAGGATTATTGTTCATGAATATTGATATATGTGTTGAAAATTTTGTTTTCTTAACTACTCACCTTTTATTTGACCAGTCACATGATCCTGAGTAACTAAGTGAGGGATTAAATTTAGGCCATACTTACTTTTTTTGACTCAATAAGACTATGGTAGCTAATCAATATGACTCGATAAGATTATGGGAGATGACCAAAATGACAAAGTAAGATTTTGGTAGATTTTAGATGCATTTAGTCTCTTGATTATGTATTAAATTGTATCATATTACAACTTAGGGAGTTTCCCATGACACTTATTCATTGAATGATGATATTATCTTGTGATTTTTGCTTATACACTTTGTTTCTATCCCCTTGTACTTTTATTATACTTATGGAATCATTATTTATTATTCATAATTATATTATTATTTATTCAATTTATGGTTCCTATTAGATTTATATTCCATCTTTCATTGGGATTGGTTTTTCTATTCAACTTACATTGAATGTGGATTTTGTGAAAACATTTTAATGATGAAAAATGGTTGGTTTTTTTATGTAAAATTGGAAGTCCACCATTTTGAATGTTTAAAAGTGCTTTTATTATTTCGAATATTAGATTCCACCTTGTTTTTATAGGAAGTGGTTTTGAAAGAAATTTTTAAGAAAAATCTTGATTTATTTTCCAGGGTTTGAAATATTGGTTTTCAATATAGAATGTGTTTTATTTTCCAAAAAGGTTTTACATTGGTTTTTAGAAAAAATATTTTTTATGATACTTGTTTTTTATGCATTACATGTGCAAAAAATAATTTCTATATATGTCAAAACATCCATTTACAAACAATTTAATGAAATTATTTTCATAGACTCTTCAGTGTAATAATACTGGGCTTGTTTAGCTCACACCTTCAAATAAAACTAATTTGTGTGTATAAAACTATCATGTTTCATTCAGGTGCTTATGTTTTGTCTCATTTTTTACATTTACAATTAGATATTTGATGTATGTGTTAGGATGTGGTGAGTAACCATGGGTTAAATAAAGGTTTTCAAGTGGCACCTCATGTCATTGATTTTATTTTTGGGAAATCTATATACCATAAAATTTATCCAACTATATATTTTTTTTATTTAGATTCTTTTTGATTTATGCTTCTGTTATCTTTTATTAAAGTTTTATTGTTAATTATTATGTATATTCTTGGATGATGGTTATTAGGAACCAACCTTATTACATTACAATATCTTGAATTTAGTCAATAAATCACTTCCTTTCACATTGAGGATATTTTCAAGTATATAGATTTAGATAATTGGGATATAATACATTCATAAAATTACACATTATTAGAGAGTGGATACCATAAAAACAATATTCTTTTCTTCCGAAGTATAAAACTTTTCAAATAAAACATGATTTATTTGAAAATTATTCAAAATTTTTTACTTGTATTAATTATTTGTCTTACAAATAATTATAACCTATGAAAATAATTTAAAAACGTGGGATGAGAATAAAAAACTCAGTAAGGGATATAAAAATGAGGAGAGAATACATTAGTCCATGAATACTTGTAACATAAGAAAAAATTTTCAAAAGACATACTTGTCACCCTTATTTATTCAGGACATCCCCTAAAAATGGGAAATTTATTTTAACGGTGCTTCCATGAGTCCAATGGGGAAGATAATGGAAGACCCTAAGTTAAAAAAATTTGGGTTAGGAATTGTGATTATATCCAAAGATAAGGAAGTGTTTCCATACCCCTTCCTATTATCATAAGGTGGTAATAATATTGAAGTATAAAATTAGGCCCCCATTACGGGCCTAGAATTGTCAATCCATGTAATGGTGAACCGTCTAGAGGTGAAGGGTGATTTAGAATTGATAATCAAGAAGATCAATGGGGATTTTTCTATTAGAAAAGAGGATATAATTTCCCTATGTGATTATGTTTGAGGGTTAATGGTAGAATTTCTATTAGATTAAACATTGAATCATCTTCTACGATCATAGAATGCCCAAGAAAATGAATTGGAAAATACAATTATAACTTTGGTTGATCCAAATCAGAATGAAACTGTCATTTGTATTTCCCATCATCATGGGGTTTCACCTATTTTTCTAGTTAAAATAGAGTAAAATAATGAAATCATCCACATTACTAAGACATATAGTTCTGCTATAGAATGGACATATCCCATCATGGAGTACCTTTAATATGGGGTACTTACACTAGAAAAAGTTGAAAGAGAGAATATCCAAAGATAGATAACTAATTTCACTCTTTATGATGGACTAAATCACCATAAAATCCTCTATCAGCGAGGATTTTATGGAGTCCTTATCATATGTTTTCATGGAGAAGATACTATTTCAATTATGGAAGAAGTACATATAGGAGAATGTGGTTCCCACCAATCAGGTTATAGGCTTTCTGATCAAATCCAAAGTCTTGGATACTTCTAGCCTTAAATGATGCATGATTTCATAGAATTCACTTATAAGTTTCATCCCAACTAAGTGAATTCCAATTTTATCCATCAAATCCCATAGTTACTACATAAAACTATATAATACTAGCCATTTTCCATATAGGGAATGGATGTTGTTAGACCATATCATCCAGCTATTGCTAAGGAGTTCAAGTACATAATTATCGCTACCAATTTATTATACAAATTGGGTAAGTAAATACCTATTAAATAAATTAGAAACAAAATCAATGTTTTATCTTTAATATATAATATCATTACCAGATTTAGTTTCCCTGATACCATATTGATAGACAACATCACCATTTTCTGTTCTGCTGAGTTTTAAAAGCTATATCAAGAATATAATATCAAATCCAACCATTCATCCTACTATCATGTAACATCCAATAGATATATAAATGGATTTAACAAGACCATGTAAAACATTCTCTTGAATATTTTGGATAAAGATAAGAAATCGTGGCTAGAAAAGATCTTTCATGCTTTATGACCCTATCAGATTACAACTCATACTACAATGCAGGCAGCCCCATACTAATTGGGGTATAGAACATAAATGGTATTTTCCATTGAGGTTCAATTTACATTTCTCCATATTTCTATTTGTGACAAGAAATCTGTATATGAAGAGTCTCATAAATGAATGGATGAATTTGAGTGATTGGATGAAAAGATATTGCACACATTTCTTCACATGGAGGTATATCATAACCAGATAACATGAGCCTTTAACAAGAAATTAAACCTATATTCATTCCTCCAGGTATAAGTACTTAGGACTCCAATGAGACTAGGAAAGAAGACTCCCAAACTTGAGAAAAAGTGTATGTACCTTACTCCATACATAAAGTCTAATATAACGAATCTTATTCATTAATCTCAATAGATGGAGATGTCACTACAACTCCAACCAATGAAATTTTTGTGAAGAAGTATTTTATGTAATCACATAGGTTTCATATTATTTTTAGGATATTATATTAAATAGAACCACCTACATCCATGTTTCATGATGTTAAACTATGTAGCATCATCATCCTTGTTGCAATATAAAAAACCTAAATGACATGGGGTCTTAGTCACATTAACTAAAAATGAAAAATACCATTTTTCCTCCCCATATGACATTAAACTGTGTGGTTAACATCTCCCTCACTTAACATTATGAAATACCCCAAAATACCATGAGTATAAATACGTTGTGGTCCTTTAAAAATAGGTAAATTCCATGCATAAGAACCAATCACATCATTGTCACTCCCTAATGGTACTCAAGACCCATTTTTAACATGTGTTTGGAACAAATATACATAGGAACCCTTTTTAAAGAACTATGTGTTGCTTGATTCTCACATCAGTGAGATATGTATTGAAACCTAAATCTTCAATAATAAGTCCTGCCGTGATCACAAAGAAAGTGTTTTCTTTCATAGTATACAAATGAAATCTTTATAGGAAACTTTTTCAAAATGTATGGTTTTATTTTTGTTACAATGTGATGAATGGTGATGTATAGACTTATGTTTTGGGAACACCCATTAACTTATAAAATATTTAAGGCCCCTTTCCCCATGTCATAATCTAATTGCTGTTGGAAAAAATTATCAAGAACTTCGTGTGGCTTGATTCATACCCCAATAAGATACGTAGTGACACCCAGATCTCCTATCAAGGGTCTAACCAAAATGTTTAAAAAGACACCTTCATTCTATGTGTGCATGAATAAAACCTACACAAGGATGATTTTGAAGAACTACGTGTGGCTTGATTATTATTCTAATGATATACATAGGGACACCCAAATATCCAATCCTGGGTCTAGCCATGATTTTGAAAAAGAAAACCCCTTCCTTTTCCCCCATTCATTAATCAAATCTATATAGAGAACCTTTACAAGACTCATTCCATGATTATTATTACAATGATATGTGTGGTAATATCTATAATTCATGGTTTAGGGCCCAACCATCATTTATGAAGTTACCAAAATTCCCCTTCCCCATTTAAATGTCGGATTGGTGTGGGGAAATTTTTTTATCCTATTGAGATATATAGTGACACCCTAATCTATAATCTCAGGTCCATCCAATATCAAATCATAAATCCCATCTACTTCCTTTGCATGAATTAGATCTGCACAGGGAGCCTCTTAAAGACCTTGTGCAACTTTATTCTCATTTCAATAAGATATATATTGACTCTCGAGTCCTTCACCTTGGCTCATCCTCAAGGTTATCATCCTTTCACGTTGGTTCTACATTGTCTTCACCACATGATGTTAAACTGTAGGGAATCTCAAGAACTTTGTATGGATTGATTCTCATCCCTATGAGATACATAGAGATGCCTATATTTTATCTCTGGGATCATCCACCACAATATTGAAATTCCTTTATCCATC
Source organism: Viscum album (assembly GCA_963277665.1). Lineage (NCBI taxonomy): Eukaryota > Viridiplantae > Streptophyta > Magnoliopsida > Santalales > Viscaceae > Viscum > Viscum album. Next base: position 1,026,745,341 of record OY728129.1, on the reverse strand, counting down.
ACTTGTGTTAACTTGTGTTATAGAATACATATTTATCACTCCCTATTTCACACACCGAGCATAGCTCAAGTGGTATTAGAAGTTTTGGGAAGGTTTTTTTATACATAAGTAAGGTATATCTATTCGAATTGTGGCTATTATGGTCCTGGTTGAAAGACTATAAAAGGCACACCAAGCATCCTTACCGCATGATGGTAAACTACACGGTCCTTCAAGAACTATGTGTGGCTTGATCCTCATCCATATGAGATACATAGTGACATTCAGATCTTCAATCCTAGGCCTAGCCACAACACAACATGTAAAGACCCATACTCTATGGTGTAAAAGTTTGTTATAAATGGGAATATCCAATACAAGTTGTCACCTTACACATGAAACCATATATATTAGAACTACACGTGTCTTGATTCTTTCTCTGACAAGATATGTAGTAACGCTTGGGCTCTGCACCCTAGCCTAACCACAATATTATTTTTCACATTAGAATCAACCATGTCCTTTCCATAATATATTAAAATACATGGCCAATGTCCTCGTTGCATGACTAAAAACGGCATGGTACCCCTAAAACTATGTGTGGATTGATTATCATCTAATAGAGATACGTAGTGAATCATAGGACTTAATCCCTATCCCCAACATTGGGGAAAAAGAAAATCCCCCCTCCTGAGTACAATCAAAACTCTATGTAAGAGATTTTATTTTTGATACTCTCTATAGAGAACTCACCATGGAAACAAGAGATTCCCCCTTAAACATATGAGTCAAATATGTGAATGGGACTCAAAATTAATGGACAATATCTGCCCAGTTCATCATTTATGCAATGAATAATGCCTCTTTTTTCATTTCATACTCATAATCATGAATAATTTTAGATCTTCATAACCTTCACTCTAATTTTGGTGGTGGAATTTTTGAATCCTATGAGTTACTTTTCTTGACCATGTAGTACACTCCATAGTTGGCCTTGCGTAAATTTCACCCATAATAGGCATGTCAGTGAAAGGATACCACTGTTTGACTGTGCAATACATGTTCCAATTGGCCTTTCATAAAACATCCCACATAACAGGTTCTTCAATAATAGGTAATTTAGTTCTTAGGAGAATCATCTTTTATACCTTTAAGCTTTTTTATGATGGTATGCTAGAACATGAAATTTAAAATTAGCGGTTATCCTCTAAACATTTTTCCAATTTCCTTTCTCCTGACCTAAAAGTCTCCAAGACCATGGTTTATATTTCCCCTCATCATTTTTCTAAATCATACTAGAATTATCATGGGCGAATTCACCACATACCATCTATTATTTCCATAATATTATGGTCCTAGTCATATGATCTAAAACTACAAGCACCATACTTCCTTTTTTTGGTTTAGAACTTTATAGAAATCCCAATCCTCCAATTATTTGGAAATCATGACTTGGAAAAAATCTTCCGTATTTATGAATTTTTATCCAAAAACCAAACTTTATACTTGGGAGGATCCAAATATCCATGAAATTTCATTTTTTTAACGACAGAATGTAATAATTATTGAGATATCATTTTTATGACCAAGTTGGTATACACACCCTAGTTCTCCTTACCTTAGTTTCCCACATAACGGATCTCTTAGCCAAAGTTTGTTGGTACTTAACCATTCCGTACGTGGCCCAGTTGGAATTGTATAAAAAAACCCATCATAACAGTTTTTTCAACTAGTGGTGACTTTATTCTCAAGAGAAACCTCCTCTAATGTCAAAATACCTCTTTACCATACCACCCTTCAGATCGAGGAATCCCCAAATCACAAATTACAACTTTATCCTTCCATAACTAAATATGGTAGCATATTTCTATATAGATTACCAATAATGGGAGAAAATAAACCATTTAGGTGAAAGATAAATAGATTAAATTATAACCCTTCTAATGTCCTTAATGCATAACATTAAAATTCACACCATAATGTTCTTACTTCATTTCTTTAAACTTCATGGAATCATGTCTTTACTTCATGAATTTCAATTGCACAACATAATTTCCTTATTATAAGATGTTGAACTATATGATCAATGTCTTAGTCACATGACATTAAACTACATGATACCTTCATCCTTTTTTAGAAAGGGTCTTCTCCCCCTGAAGTTAGTTATCTAACAAAATTTACCCCATTCACACACCAAATTCATACAGGAGTGGTTTCTCATTCATGGACTAGGACAATACAAATGATTCCATCATTTTCAGACATCTTACCTTGGAAAAACCAACTCTTATTATCTTAAGAAATCCAAATGTCTATAAAATTATTTCACCCAAGAGAAATATAATGTCAAAAATTTTGGGAACTCCTTTACCTAACTATGCAGCACATACCCATATTGGCCTTACATAAGTTTCCCCCATAATAGACATGTCAGCCTAAGTATGTTGCTACTTGACCTTGTAGTATGTTCCCTAGTTTTTCTTGCATAATATATACCTAATAACAGTTTTTTATACCAATGGTAACTTCATTATTTGGAGAAACCTCTTCTATTCTTGTATATCATGGATTATATTTGGGAAACCTATAATCATGGATCAAGATCCCCCTAGGAAATATCTAAAGAATATGGTAACATTCCTGACCAATAAGCATTATTTTCTGTATCATCTCAAAATTCTTTGTCAAATCTGTTAAAACTAAAACATTGGTACTTTTATCCTGACATGAATGACTTTAAACTACACACAAGAAGAGACATGGTACTCATCACGTTGAAAACTCATAAAAGGAACCCTGAAAAAAAGTTGAGTCTCAGCTCACTAGACCTTCAGTTTTCATATTTTAGGCAATATCAAGTGATTAAAAGTTAAAAGGAAAAAATATTATTAGGATGAAAACCAAAAAAATTGGCCTAAAAAATCCTAGTCTTTCCCACAAGCCTCTTTCATATTGAGCTTAAGAAATCATTAGGGTGATAAAAAAATACACAAAGTTTGTAGGGTTTTCCATATGACCCTAAAAATAGTCAAACAATACTAACTAGGCCCCTTGGGTTAGATAGTAGCACACCCCCATCCCTATCATTGTAATTATGATTAGATAGAATGAGGATGTCATGCAATAAAAAAACATATTTGATGATATGATTATAAGAAAAAGGTAGGGATGAAAACATAAATGCATGGAAGCAAAATTATTTTCATTCAGAAGTTAAAAAATCCCCCATAGGAACATCCAAAACATGACACCTCTCTTTAATATATTACAAGTGGCCTTAAACATAACACTTCATCTATTGAAAAACCTCCTAATCCTTATCAACTACTTATTGAAGCTCAGTCAGTTGACCAGCCTCAATCTCCTCAGCCTGACGAAGCACTTTCATTGCAGTTGCAATGGAAGTTAACCCTTACATTTGGAATTAACCTAATGAATGATAGAGATTTTTAATTTATACCTGAGTGGTGTTTAGCTCTTGATGAATTCACGACACTTGAATGCTCTTCTCCTTGATCTTCTCCTTGAATCCCACCCATTTTTTGGTTATGATTGGCCTCCATTTGGAAGAACACATCCCAGAAGTCATCAATTTTGGAAAGTAGTTTGATGTTTATGAGATATTTTTTAATCTTATTCTCTCACTTCCACTTGTGAACAATATCTTTCATAGAATCATGAATTATATGGTAATCAAACCACCAAATCCCAACATGCTAAATATAATTGAAAGCTATTGGATTTGTGAAGGTAGGTCCTCAAGTGATGTCTGAAAGATTATCTTACACATATCTTGCTAGAACTTTTGATGTGTGAGGAAGTGAGTGTTCTACAACTCTGGATCTGATTTAGAATCACAGTCAGAAGGAGATATATACTCTAGGATCAGTGAACTAAAAGAAGTTCCCTACTCTGTTCCCTCCTAAACAGTGGCCACCTATCCTTCTAGTGTTGTCCATATTGATGCAAAATATTTTACCCTAGATCTAGAAACAAAAGCTAATAATTATAAATGATTAATTGAAATCATTATTATCTTTAAAAAGAATAATAGTAAAAAGAAAAAATCGCAATAGTTGGTGATCCTTACCCAATGAAAATTCAACATTTTAGGATCCCAGCTTCAATATTCTGGGTTGACACCTCTTCATGAGGGTCACTCTCCTGGGTCTTCCAGGGATTTTCCAGATGAGGATTAAAAAGACTTCCCGTTTCAAGAACCACTTAACTTGCCTCTCCCCCAATAGTGATATTGTTATTGATTTTGATGCCTTATCCAAGCACAATCACTAAAATAATTTCCATGGTTGGAGCTATGAATTCCAACCAGTCATGATTAGGGGAGCAATCAAAAAAGTGATGATTTGATGAAAAATAAAGACTCATATACATTTGAATCTTTACATAGTGCCCCAAATTCTTTTAAAGTGTTAGGAATATTAACATGTTCCAATATTTCATCTAAAGGCATTCCCACATTTATCTTGACTTCTATTGATATCCTAATCCCCATGTTAATGTTACCTGTGGTAACACTTGGAACAGTTGGTTCTTGATGCTACTCCGATGACTTATGACCCCAAAGAACCTCCTCCATGATAACCATAGGGTAAACATCAGTTGTCATAGGATTATATGGTGCATGAGACAAACTGGAAATATTATAGTAGTGGAAATCCATCCTTAGAATTTGAAATCTTATGAAACACCTCTAACATACCATACTCTTCTCTCCTCTCCATAGTGGAAGGAACAATGACATGAGGAGATGAAGCACCCTTGACCTACACATATAATTCAGTTGAGGGAGCCATTTCACTAGAAGGAATTTGATCTTGGTCTAAAGTGCCATCCTCAACTCTCAGAGTCTCATTTTTAAGTCCCTTGAGAGAGAAAATGATAGGGGTTCCTATAATCCAAGAATGTTTAAATTTTTTTCTAGGATGATATGAATGACACCAAGATGACTTGACACTACTATCAAGGAATTTTTCAATGGATTTTACCCTTGTTCATTCCATCTTCTTTATCTTCTTTGAAGGAGGGAAAACATCAACCTCCCCAAAATAAGTATAATTGGTAGGAGTTCTCCTTCCATCACTTCCTCCATGGATTTTTGACCTAAAGATACCTCTCCTAATTTTGGGGGTGACTCAATATCCTCAATCAGAGTACCACTAGGGAAATACCATGGAAATTTAACCTCGGTTTATTTTATCTAGGCCCAATGAAACTTCATATGGAATTATCCTTTAGTAATGATTCTTTGAATAAAATATAATGGCTAAGAAGAAAAGAGTTTTAGAAGTAGAGAACTTATGTATTCAAGATAAAAAATTCACTCCATTCATCAGTTGGTGAATGACTTATCCCTTCAACAGTTCCACATTCTATTATATCCTCAACTCACCTCATTAAAGGAACTCAATTTTCAGATGCATAAATGAGCATCTATAAATCATTAATGTGAGTTTCCACTTCATCAAGAATATACTCAATGTGAATACCAGGCAGGGATCATAGATCTCCTATCCCCAAAATATGTAACACCACATGTAAAAGCATCCAGATAATTTTAGTATATAAAGATCAATCCTACCATGGTTGGACTACCTTTGGTCATACATATTTAGAATACATTTTTGCCTGCTATGAAAATGATCCCGCAACCTTATCATTCCTGGGAGTCTCAACCATTTCCTTAATAGAAGTTGGATAAGAAAATGGGACCCAATACTCCACTTGGGGATGGTGAATAGATCACCTCAGTGCATCTTAAATTGGTGAATTTGGTGTATCCCTCTTAATTCTTGTGGGTGTATTATATCTTTCAATATCCTCTTTTGATGATATGGAACCTCATCATCCTCACTCTCTAAATTGAAAAATATAGCCTCTGAAGGAGATTAATAGCCTTCTAAATGAGAAGGATATTTACTGATCTGTCTTTTTACACTAACCTAAGGAAAAACCTTGTCCAACACCCCTTTTGGGTATGATGAAATCCATGATTTGGCATAACAAATGGTCAATCTTATAGTTTCATCAGTTGGAGGTGGGTTTATCACTACCCCTGTCAACTCCATGACTGTGAGAATCCATAACAATCGAGCTACCATTGGATTATTTTCCACTCCGATGTGCATCTTGGGGGATACAATTATTTTTTGGAGGCACTTGAACTGGTGTGAAAACTTGTAAGGATCATAAGCCTTTCATATGATCTCATCATCGATCCTGGTCTCCAAGACACTATCCCTAAATGCTAGTATGTATGAAATAACCTCAATTCTGGTCATTACATCATAAAAAACCCTTTCCATTAGTATATTTCCATAGGGGAATATGTTTAAATTATTGATTAAACCCAACCTTGTTTAAATCTTATGAGGATTCAAGTATAAAGGCGAAATACCAAATACAAACTTAATTTATGGTGAAAAATTACTCCTGAGGACCTGGATCCCACTCTGCACAACATAAGTCCTGAAATGAGATTTGATCTATTTCTAAAATACCTTGAATGATCCCAAAATTTATAAATGAAATTTCCCTACATTAATATGAAATATAATCTAGTGAGTTTTTTTTGTTAAAACTGGGATGGAAAACCCCACAAGATTCTTCTCCACCTGTTTGGTTGCTACAAAAAATGTTCCTGGTCTTATGCTGCCTTTAAAATAATCAATAGGAAGCAGATAGATACTGAACTAGATGGCCAGAAAACCCATAACACATGTCTTGGGAGGAACTTTGGAAAAAAACGTCATATCTCCACTTGTCAAACTATCCTATTACCAATGTTATCCATAAGGTACCAGGTAGACATCTCTTCATCACCTTGGAAAAACTCATTAGGCACTTGAAAGTAGGGCCTTCCCCTTTATTCCTCATGAAAATGTACACCCATGTCATTGGATGAATACCCCTTTTTTATTTGGATTTTACTTATTTATATCATTAGAAATTTTTAGTAGCTCATGAACTAGAGATGGATTCATGTCATTGTCTGTCCACATTATATTAAATGGGATGAAATTTTAATACATATCTATGAGGATTGGAGCCCCTAAGATGTAATTTATCAGGTAAATAAAGAATAAAACATTTTCATATTTATTAATATTTGCGAATTAAATTTTAATTTTACTTTAAAGGGGTTTCTATGTTTGATAGCGTACCCGATACGCAACAAAGAGATTCTTTGAAATCTTACATTGCACACTAGTAATAAAATAATATTATTTTAAATGGTAGTTAACACATAGCCCTTGTATTGGTTGGAATGAATAGAAATAACTAAAATATGATTATATATGTCTATTAAAAGTTTTTACATTTATCCAATAAAATATTAAGGCTTAAAATACGAAAAGAATTCAATTTTAGGCATATAAACTCTAATATTCACTAAAGGTCCACTTATTTCCATTTGATGGAAAAACATAATTAAATATAGTTTTGGTCACTCTTATAAATTTTATTGGACCAAATAAAATTCTTCTTTAGAACTGGGACATCAAAATTTACTTTGTGTAAATTTCTGGTATTTTTCCGATAAAGTTCATTTTTTAATGAATAGTGAAAAATGTTGTATTTTAATTCAAAACCTCTTTCTAATCTAATTTGTTTATATGATTAGATTATATTTTTATTTGGTTTTAAAGTTCAATTAGAAAATATTTTTACCATTTAATCCAATGGTGTTCATTGGAATTAATTTCACTTTGAATTTGGACTAATACTAGTGTCAATCCTTTGATATATACTGTTTCTTAAAAACATGCTATTTGTTTTGATAGTGGGAATTAATTATTAAATTAATTAATGCAACTTAAATTTTTTGAATTTTGTAAAATAAAAATCATTTTTGAATTCAGAATATCAAATATAGCTTAGGGTGAATTTTTTTTTGAAAAACATCAATTTTTGATGAATAGTGAAACCACTAAGTGGCAGTTAAAAAACTGATTTTTCGTTTAAATGAAAATTTACCACTTATGAGTTTTGAATTTCAAAAATCCGACATACATAGTTTTCATTAGAAAGAAATGTGGTTCAATGGGATCAAAATAATTTTTTGGTGAATAATATCTTTTAAGTTTTTAATCGCGATTAGAGGTAATTAGTGTAGTTTAAGGTAAAAATAATGTTTTAATAATATGAAATGAACTTTACACATGTCCTACCCTTATTGGATGTGTCATTGCCGGCCACAAAAATCCATGGTTCAACTTGGGGACCCCATGGAGCCACTTTGGTAGGAAAATGAAATTAATAACTTTTTATTTAATGTTAAAATAAAAATGTCACAAACATGTGTTGTTTTACTAAAACAATTTTCAAATGGGGTTATACAAGTAATATTTTTGGATATAAATATTAATTAGAAATAAAAAAAATATTTCCTACATCATGATATTTTTTTAATTATTTTTAGACATTAAATAAATTAAATTATTTATGACACTATGATGATACATCGATTACCTCATTATTTAAAGATTTAAATAAAATGAAATGATAATGTGAAATCTAAGACATAAACTTGTCAAAAACCTATTGGATGGGTGGATTTAGAACTCTTATCACCTTATCCTCGAAATATATAATTTTGGGACCTTTGAAATCTGAAAATCATTTTATAATAATGTAACCTTTCATAACTTTCCAAGAGTGCCCCTCCTCTCCTCTTATAAAAGGCCCCCATCTCTACCACCTTACCCACACCTCTCAAGTGTTTGGCTCAACCAAATTCAGACCATTTTGTCTCTCCACATCCCTATATTACTCCTAGAAGCCTCACTTTGGGCAGAAGTCTTTCCAAAGAAGCCTTTGAGCTCAAATCAAAAAGAGTTACCCGATTTAAAGGTAGTGTCTTCTCTTGTGTTCTTATGTTTTATTTTGATTCTCCAACCCCCTAAAATATTTTTATTCCTTTATTTTGTAACAAAACTAGTATCTTAAACATAATAGGATGTTTTTATGAGAAGTATTAGAGATACACCTACACACACCTTCATCTAATGGTAAAAGAACATACTGTTTCTGTGATTGGCCAATTTCCTGCCTCACGAAATGATGATTGTTTAATATTTTTTAACACCTTTCATGGTGGACATTAAGATTTCACTCTATTTATATATGATATATATTATGTTTATTTTTTCCTTATACTTATGTATTTTTCATTTTTGGCATACCTTTATGGTTTCCATTGTGGGTAAACACGATAATTTCATTTTAGGAAGTGCGGACTACCGCCCCCTCAAAGTGATTTGATTCGTTAATGCCATATGTGGGACATATAAAGGATGGAGTTAATGTTATTATATATTATGTTATACTAGAATTATAATATACCCTTATATTATTATTATTTCACTCCATTAAATATGAAATGGAATTGAAAGTAGCGTTCATGCGTACGTATGGCTTACCGTCTCCATGAACGGTGCATTTCATTTATAACCTCTAAATGTTATGTACTATTATAAATACATGTATATGATAGATATATATGATATATATGATATCCAAATCATGAATATAATTCTGGATATAATGAACCTTTGACCACATAAACAACATGTAATTGTAAGAAGTCCATTTTTGACTCAAGTACCAAATATCGACAAAATGAACTTTATTAAATTAAATGATTACATAACGTTTATAACATGTCAATAAGTTATATAAAAGGGAATAATGAACTTTAAAAAGGTTCTTAAGCAAGTAGAAATTAACTCAAGTTTATTATTCAGCAGATTAAAGAGCAATCGAGTCACGTCGGACATGAGGTAAGGGACTTCGTCTCAATCTCCTTTCATTGAGGCATATTATGTTTTATACACAACGTTCTTTTATACGGTGTATAAAACCCTTTGAATTTTACCATTATTCAAAAGGAATATTTTTTATATGAAGCGTTTACTAAATGAAAAAAGGGAATGTTTTTTTGTATTACGTATGCGGCGACAATGACTTCTCCGCCGCTGTGACCGTTATTTGAGTTTCGGCTTCCTCTATAAGCTATAACTTTTTTTGAATGAAAAATAAATACCATGTTTTAAATTTCCTTTATTTTGGTGTTGAAAACGGTTTTCATAATGTTTTTATATCAATGTGTTGTATTGATATCTTGTGATTGAAAAGTGGAAATGTTATGTTTCCTTTATGCATGTTTTATATGATACGATTATGCTATGGTTCTTGGGAATTGTTATAAAGACAGGTGGTTTTGTGATAAAATAAGGGCGGGTGAGCCCGATATAGCTCTCCAATGCATTGGGTAACGTGAAGGAGTTAAACATTAAGGTTTCTCTGAAGATATCTTGGGAATATACTGTGATGGGTATTCCAAATGTAACCATGAGGGTTACTCCCTACGTAAGAATGTTATGAATGCCTCAAGTTACCTTTATGTCTTATGATTTCTATGATTTATTCATGATTTGATGAGGTATGTTAAAGTGATTATGTTTTATGAGTAAAGTATGATTTCATATATGGACTAATGTTTTCATCTCATACTTTTATATCCCTTACTGAGCTTTTTATGCTCATCCCAAGTTTTTTAAATGTTTTTCACAGGTCAAGGGAAAGGTACATGATGTGATGATAGTGTCAAGGAAGTTTCAAGAAATAATCCATGTTTTATTTTAGATATTTTTCCATTGATGGGAAAAATGAGTACTATCTTTTATATAACTAATTTTTCTAAATGTGGAATGTAATGCATGTTTTATGATATAATTCTCTAAAACTCTAAACCTGAAATGATCCTCAACGTGTACTCATTAAGTAACTCAACATTAAGTAATGTTTAAGGCTGAGGCCTTATAGTTGGTACCAGAGGTCGGTTTATATAACTTTAGGAGTTAGAATTCTATTAAATGATTATCCAAAAATATTTTTTATGGTCGAATTTAAATGATATAGCATTTCAAGATTACCATGCTGCTTCATCTAAGACATGTTTGTTCATAATGGTTTTCCATAGAGGAATTATGGAAGCAGTGTTAGGAAGGAATACAAAAGGAAATGACCTTCTGAATCCACATCCTGAGGTGGTCAGAATTGGAACTGAACAGTTTGTTGCAGTAATGGTGCAGTTGACTCAATTGATAAATGGTGGTGGTATCCATGCACGAGATCTGCTAGATCAACCGCAAAGGAACATGTCAGTGGTGGAACATTTCACGAGGCAACATCCCCCATCATTTAGAGGATCATATGACCCTGTGCTAGCTGAAGGGTGGATTAAATCACTGGAGAAGATTTTCGATTTCATGGGGTGTTCATACAATCAAACGGTTAGTCTTGATATTTACCATTTGGAGGGTGAAGCAGATCAGTGGTGGTTGATGGTTAAAAATATCAGGGATGCGGATGAGATTGATGCTCTTGACTGGGATGAATTCAAAGGTATGTTTCTTGAGAAGTATTTTCCTAAGACTGTTCGACTTAGTATGGAAAAACAATTCCTGGAATTGAGGCAAGAGGATGACTCAGTGGCTGCCTATGAAGAAAGGTTCACTCGATTGGCAAGGTATGCTACAAATTTTATCCGAGACCTTGATAGTAAAATCAATCATTTTTACTCATGACTAAAGCCAAAATATCGAAGGGCTTTAGCTTCTCGCGAGTTCAAGAGTTATGAAAATCTTGTTCGATGTGTTGAGAAGGTGGAAATGGAGTTCTCCGATGATCAGGTGTTTTATAACAACCAGTAGAAGAAGAGACCGAGGTGGTTGGAGAAAGGAAAGAATTCTTCAAAAAGGACTGACGACAAGAAAACTAAGTTTCCAGTTTGTGATAAATGTGGTAAAAGTCCAGTTGGGGAATGTCTTCTGAATTCTGGAAAGTGCTACCAATGCTGTAAGATGGGACATAAGGCTCTTGATTGCACTGAAAAAGATCAGGGTGATGGTAAGACCAAATTTGATTAACAGTTAGTGAAATGTTTTAAGTGCAATGAGATGGGTCACTATGAAAATGAGTGTCTGAAAAAGAGCTCGAGTGATGGGAAGCAGTTAGAATACAAGAAGAAAGGGGTGATGAAATACTTTGAAACTACTTCAGTAGATTTCGGGCCATCAAATTAAGTTGTATCAGGTACTTTGTTTGTTTTTTCAGATTATGCCAGTGTGTTGTTTGATTTGGAGTCCACACATTCTTTCAACTCTGAAAACTTTTCTAGTAAAATGGGAATACAATCTCAAGAAATAACTCCTAAACTTGTGGTAAAATCACCTGGGGGAAATGTTGAGGCAAAAATAATTTATAAGAATCTTCCTATCCTTATCTGTGGAAAGAACCTACTTGAAAACCTTATTTTTTTACCTCTAGTAGAGCTTGATGTTATCCTGGGTATAGATTGGCTCTCTATTTACCATGCTAAGATTGACTGTAGAGCTAAAGAAGTTTCTTTTCAGAAATACTTTCAGTTTGTCTACAATAATGAACCCTTAATATTGATAACATATCAAGAGGCTGAGAAACTTGAAAAAGATGGAAATGAATGTTAACTTGCATATATCGTTGAAAACAAGGGAACTATTCAGATTAATGATGTGATAGTGGTAAATGAGTATCCTGATGTTTTTCCTGATGAGTTGCTTGGAATAATACCAGATCAGGAAGTTGAGTTTACTACTGACTTATTTCCTGATGTTAAGCCAATTTAAAAACCCCCTTATCAAATGGATCAAACTAAACTTTTAGAGTTGAAGGAGCAATTGAAAGATTTATTAGAGAAAGGTTTCATTAGACCTATAACATCACCATGGGGTGCTCCTGATTTATTTGTTAAAAAGAAAGATGGTTCAATGAGACTTTGCATTTATTATAGATCCTTGAATAACATCACTATTAAGAACAAATATCATTTGCCTCATATCGATGATTTGTTTTATTATCTCCAGGGAGCTCAGTTTTTTTCAAAGATTGACCTGAGATTAGGGTACCATCAGTTGAAGGTAAAGGAAGCAGATATTTTGAAGACCACGTTTCGAACAAGATATGGCCATTATTAATTTTTAGTAATGCCTTTTATGCTAACCAATGCACCTACTGTATTCATGGACCTTATGAATAGAATTTTCCATGATTTCTTGGATAAGTTTTTGGTTGTTTTAATTGATGATATTTTGGTGTTTTCTAAAAGTAAAGAGGCACATGAAAGACATTTAAGGGTTATTTTTCAAACCTTAAAAGAAAAGAATTGTATGGTAAATTCAGAAAGTGTGAGTTTTGGTTGCAACAAATTTCTTTACTTGGTCACATTGTTTCTAAAGATGGGATAACTGTTGATCCTGCAAAAAAAAGGTTGTTAAAGAATGGCCAAGACCCACAAATGTAACTGAGATTTGTAGCTTCCTTGGTTTGGCAGGCTATTACCGAAGGTTTGTTAGAAAATTTTCACAGTTATCTAGTCCAATGACTAAGCTAACTCGGAAGGGTGTTAAATTTATCTGGACAAAAGAATGTGATGATTTTTTTCAGGAACTGAAAAGATGATTGGTGAATGCTCCAGTTTTGGCACTACCTTCCAGGAATGAGGAGTTTTTTATCTACAGTGATGCTTCATTTAAAGGACTTGGTTGCGTCCTAATGCAAAATGATCAGGTAATTTCTTATGCTTCACGTCAGTTGAAAACTCATGAGGTAAATTACACTACACATGATTTGGAATTAGCTGCTGTTGTTTTCACTTTAAAAATTTGGAGGCATCATTGGTATGGAGTAATGTGTGAAATATATACCGATCACAAAAGTTTAAAGTATATATTCACTCAGAAAGAATTGAACATGAGACCGAGGAGATGGCTAGAATTAATCAAGGATTATGATTGTACAATTCATTACCATCTGGGAAAATCAAATAAAGTGGCTGATGATTTGAGTTGAAAAAGTAATGCTTAATTAACAATGTTGCGTTTTGAACGTGATCCTTTGGTTAAGGATTTGATGAACTTTGGCCTGGAAGTTGTTGGTGCAGGATGTTCTTCTATTTTGTTTCAGGTACCAGTGAAATCTTCTCTATCAGATAGAATTAAGAAATCACAGAAGCAAGACAACGAGTTGTAGAAAAAGGTAGAGATGGTTTAGAAGGGTAAGTTTCCTGAATTCAACATTGATAATGATTGTGTTTTGAGATTTGGGAAGAGATTGTGTGTGCCGTGTGATTCATAGTTGAAGAGAGAGTTGTTATGTGAAGCTCATAATTCTCTGTTTTCCATTCATCAAGGCAGTACTAATATGTATAGAGATCTTTGGGAGTATTACAGGTGGGATGGAATGGAAAGAGATATTTCTGGTTTTACTGTGAAGTGTTTGACTTGTCAGCAGGTTAAAGCAGAGCGACAGTTACCGAAAGGGATGGTTCAGCCTTTACCAGTACCAGAGTGGAAATGGGAGAATATATCCATGGACTTATTGTGGGATTGCTGAAGACACCTTGAGGTAATAATGAAATATGGGTTATTGTTGATCACTTGACTAAATCTGCTAATTTCCTTCCTATTTGAGATACTTTCTCTCTAGATCAACTTTCTCGATTGTATCTTAAAGAGATAGTCAGGTTGCATTGAGTTCCCCTATCCATTGTATCTGATCGTGATCCCAGGTTTACATCTAACTTTTGGAAATGCCTTCAGAAGTCGTTGGGTACTAAATTAAATTTTAGTACAGATTTTTATCCTCAATCAGATGGGCAGTCATAATGAACAATTCAGACTTTGGAGGATATGCTACGTGCTTGTTCGATGGATTATTAGGGATGTTGGGACCAGCATCTTTCTTTGGTTGAGTTTTCTTATAATAACAGTTTCCATTCCAATATACAGATGGCTACATTTGAAGCATTATATGGTAGATGGTGTCGAACTCCAGATTTTTGGGATGAAGTGGGTGAAAGGAAGCTAATGGGACTAGAATTGGTAGAAGATATGGAATAAAATGTTTAGTTGATTCAGAAATAGATGAGAACAGCTCAGAGCAGACATAAAAGTTATGCAGACAACAGGAGGAAGGATCTCTCTTTCGAGGTAGGTGATCATGTTTTTCACAAAGTTTCCCCGTGGAAAAGTGTGATGCGATTTGGTAAGAAATGAAAGCTGAGTGCAAGGCTCATTGGACCATATGAAATTCTAGAGAATGTTGGATCATTTGCTTACCAAGTGGATTCACCTCCGAGTTTATCTCAGGTACACAATGTTTTTCATGTTTTGATGTTGAGAAAGTATATGCCAGATCTATCTCATGTTTTGAGCCCAGAGGTAGTTCAGTTGGAAGATAATCTCTTTTATGAAGAACAACCAGTCCATATTCTTGACTGAAGAGAGCAAGTGTCGCGGAATAAGGTAATGCACCAGGTAAAGGTTTTTTGGAAAACCCATATGGTTGAAGAGGTAACGTGGGAATCTGAAAATGCTATGAGGGATAAATACCCCCACATATTTTGATAAGTGAATAAAATTGCGAGGACACAATTCCCAAAAAAGGGGAATGATGTAACATCCTAGGTAAATAAAGAAAAAATATAACATCCCATCTTTTCATAACATAACTTTCATTTCATTACACGGAACTGAGGATCTTTAAGGTTTAGTGTCATAGAAACAGGGAACATAATACATTAAAAGAACATAAAACATTTTTCTTAAACACTTGAAAGGCTTCTCCTTAAGTTCATCCTAGGTTCATTACTGCATCTCATGACCTGGGGACATACATCAAAAGAAAGGGTGAGCAGAAGTCCTAGTAAGGGAAACAAGAGAAACATTTTACATGTGAACTTGAGATACTTCAATAAGGACATGAAAGGAACTTTAAGGCATGAGAAAGAAATAATGAGATACATCATAATAAAAATAACATTTTTCATAACTTGAAGATGTGGCTTCAACATTTAATATTTACAATCGTTTCGTTTCACCAAGGTCTATCCCCAAGGTTTCGTTAAAAATTACCAAGGTTATTCACCATGGTGTCATTAAAAATGGTCATCTCTAGAGATTAAGTCTTTACCCAATGCATTAGAGCGCTATCTGGGCGCACCCTTAAACTATAATCTCTTGTGGTTACATCATTATCCAATGAAATGGGGCGCTATCAGGGCGCACCCATAAATTTTCCTTTATTATCATGTGAGACACATATATCATCATCAATAATTTCATAAACAACCCATATAGAATAAAAAATCAGTTTCATTCCATAATCATAACGTTTTAAAAACTGCTTTAAAGACATGATCTTTATGTCACTTTAAACCCACGAAAAGGGAAAGAGGGTTTCATGTATGTAAATCCCAGAATTTAAAATAGAACATTTTGATATATATGTGAATACCCCTATAGAAATAAGAGCTTTGAGTATTCACTTTATAACATAAAATGATTTTTATAAAAGAGAGAGAGGCACTTTGAGACGAAAATTCTGCAGCATAACGACTATGTTACAAGGTTTTAGAAAACATTGAGAAGAGAGGGGACATGAGTCAAAAATTCATAAATGACCCATCAAATAGTATAGGGACAAAATATAAGGGATTTAAGAACATGGTAATGAAATTTGAAAATATACCATATGAAATGAAGAATATTAAAGGAAGACAAAAATAAGATTTCTCTTGTGAGAATTTGGCAGCCTAACGGCGTCACTTAAACTTCAACAAAAATTAATTGACAAGGTAAAATAGGGTCTCTCATCATATGAAAATAAGAGTCCAGTATGATAGATATAGAGATCATACCCCAACATAATATAAAGGAACTTGAAAGACTTGACATGAAAGTAGAACTTTGAAAAAAAGAAGGGTGAAAGAATCCCTAAAAAATTCGGCAGCCTAACGGCGCCACTTAAAACTTCAAAAAAAACATGAATTGACAAGGTCAAATAGGGTCTCTCATCATATGAAAATAAGAGTATCGTATGATAGATATAGATATCATACCCCAACATAATAGAAAGGAACTTGAAAGACTTGACATGAAAGTAGAACTTCAAAACGAGAAGGGTGAAGAACCACTTAAAAATTCGGTAGCCTAACGACGCCACTTAAAACTTCAAAATACTGAATTGAAGAGATCAAATGGGGTCTCTCATCATATGATCATAAAAGATAAGTATGATAATTTAGAGATCATACCCCAACATAATAAAAAGGAACATGAAATACTTTACATGAAATTAGATCTTGAAAAATGAGAAGGGAGAAAGAATCCGTTACAAAAATTTCTGCAGCCTAACGACGCCACTTAAAACTTCATAAAACGAAATAATGAGAGTAAGAGGGGATCTATAATTATATGAAAATAAAAATGGAAGTAATAGGAGTATAAAACAACATCCTCCAACATAAGAACATGGAGCATAGAAGGAATGACATAAAAGAGATCACTTGAAAAGAAAGAGAGGGGTCAGATCCCTTACCTTAAAACGTGACTCTTGAAACTCAAAGGTTGGGACCTTGAAGGCTTGGGGGAACCTTGAGAGGACTCCTTGGGAGTTAATGAGACAAGAAATTCGTTGGGGGAGAGTGGGGAGTCGAAATGGATGAGAGGATGGCTTGGTATTTATAGGGAAAGTGAGGGGACAAGGCATTAATGGCCAAGGGACACTTCGAAAGTGCTTTTCTCAAAACCATGTGCTCTCCCTTGGCATTTACCATGGAGTTAGGCCACATGGGGCCCCAAAACAATAATTCATCACCCTTGGCCGGTCAACCCTTAAAATATCTCATGAAATCATCATGACACAGTTATGATGTCATTAAATATACCGAAACTCTAAAACTGTATTTTTACTATTCACTGAAAATTCAACTTTCTCAGAAAGATCCCAAAAATTCACCTTAATCAAATATCAATGCTCTGATTTCAAAAATGAACTCCATTTTATAAAAATAATTTTCTAAATATTTTTAAATTTATTTTTAAATAAATACACTATTCACCGAAAATTCATTTTTTTAGAAAAAACCCCAAAAATTACCAAAACATAATATCGGTGCACTGGGTTCAAAAATGAAATCCATTTTATAAAAATAATTTTCTAAATATTTTTAATTTAATTTTTAATTAAAAAACACTATTTACCCGAAAAAACTAATACTTGAATAATAATTAATGAAACCGTTATTTAACCATTTTATTGAATCACATTACTTAATCAAGGTGCCTAGATTATTTTAAAACTTTCTTTAAGTGAGATTACTAATCCATTTGGTCATATTACTAATCCTAATCATAAAATCACTATTCATAATTTACTATTCATCAAAAAATCAAGTTGATCTTATTAGACTCTAAATTTCGTACTGAACATAATTGTAGAAGACCATTTTTTGAAAATCATTACACATTTTTAATTATTTAAGGTTTACATAAACATTTTTAAAATATCCTTTTTCTAAAATTCATCAAAAATATGCATACTATATTTATCCGGTCATTTGAAAATTCATAAACATCATCATAAGAAGAAATCCAAATTTTTATTTAAAACAAAGGATTATACAAGGAATTTACGGTCTTCTTACATAGCCCCTTATGACACCAGCATAAGACCCAAGTGTAAGGTGTGCTAAGGTGAGAGAATCCGAGGGAGGCTCGACCAACATTGCACGAGTATTAATTTATATTAGTTTGAACTTCTCGCAAAGGAGATTCCATTATAGCTTCACACGATGAAGTTAGGCTTGGGTTTGGTCCAGATCAAAGCCCAGTGGTGCTACCTCCTTCCCAAGTTCTGTTAGATGGGCTTCGATCGGTCCAAGACTACTGGGTGAGGCCATCGAATCTTCTTTCTATAATAACTAACAAATATTACTAGTATTTAGAGACAATAATCAAAACATTTTGTTCACAACAGTCATATTGACCAATGGTCATATAACAGTCAAAACCCAATGGTATCATTTTAATTATAATCATGTTTATCAAATAAAACATTTTTGTTGAGTATAAAAATAAAATAACACATCAAATTAAGAAACAAGATTTATTCAAAATTTCGGGTCGTTACAATCTTCCCCCCTTAAGAAATTGCATCCTCACAATTTTTAAAATTGGGTTTTGAAATTTCATTGAAAGTCCCACAACGGAAAAAGAGTCAGTAACACTATTATTTTAAAAGAATGAAAAGGAAGTACAAAGGCCACCCGAGTTTACTCATACTAGGATTCCATGTAGGAAACATGGACATGGAGGAGAAAACAAAGGGTCACGTTCTAAAGGAGAGTGATAGAAAACATGATTAGGAGAAAGTTAACCATAAGAAAATCCCAAACTTATGATGTGTGTAAACGATCTTTGATTACCTAGTAGGAAACGTAAACCAACAATGTTTTTATTTTACGTTCCTTTTCATAATTTTGAGGAATTCATTTACAACATAGAACAAAAACATACGGAAATATATCTACCTTCATGTAGTGTTTCACCCTTTAATAAGTATCTACCAAACTAATATTTTCTCCAAACGATGAGCATTAAAAACTACTTGGTCTCATCAAAACACAAGAATCATCTTCTAGAGAATCACATAATCCACAAAAGATCAACTATCTATTTCTTCTATCTTTAAACATTATCCCAAAAATAGAAAGGGTAAGTTAAAACAAATCTTCAAAAAGAATCCCATAGGAATGGAAACTACTTTTAAGTCTTCAAAGTTCCATGGTACTACCCAAAGTTCATTATAGATCATTCTGTAAATAATGGTCTTTAAGATTCCTCAAAATAAACCAAACTAAGATTGAAACCCAAATACAAGAAAGATTTGATAACATAGTCTTCCAAAATAAACTTCATTGTTCATCTCCAAACAACATCAACCACTCCTTACATCTTATAACAAAAGTAGCTAACCTAAACATATTTTACCCAAGATAGGTTAATCATTCCCATAAGTAACCTAAATTACTATAAGTCCACTTTAAATTCATCGATTCTTCAAAATATATGTCAACCTTACTCCTCTATGAAAATACCATAGTAATCTATTTACCATGATCATATAGGGTCCCCAAAATAGTGAACGTCTTCCAAAATAATAACCATCCTTTAATCCCCTAATCATCTCTGTCATATTAATACGACAATCATCTCATTTCCTATCACATTGGTTGTTGGGACATGTTCTTCCATTTCCCTCCATTAACTAAGAAAACAAACTATAATTAAGAGCTTAATTACTTAGCTAATAATCATGAAAAGGAAACCTTAAGCATAAAAGGATAAACATGTAGAATAAAAGTATATCCTAACTTGTGATCCCCTAGGTTCCAAACTTGGTTATCCATGATCATATATTCTTATGTGAATATTTATTTTGTTTTATCCTTGTTCCTTTAATAATGGTTCATACTAAGATTATGAATTTACCAAAGCATATCCCCCGGGAGTGTCGTAACCAAGAGTGCAGCCAGGCCCGTTGTCGTGTACCAGTTCCCGTTCGAGTCTATCTCAAAGTAGTGTTTTCGGGTTTTACCCCTATGTATATCTGTGCCAGAGCCACCTCTACCTACTCGTATCCAGACATGGATGTATTTTCTTGGAAACCCATTACTCAATACTCACCAAAATACCAGGAAGATTTCCTATATATAAACTTTTCTATAGGCTTCTTCCTAAAGTTTTCATATCCTAATTTACACAAATAACTAAACCATCCTTTGATACCAACTATAACATCCCATCTTTTTATAACATAACTTTCATTTCATTACACGGAACTGAGGATATTTAAGGTTTAGTGTGTTGGAAACAAGGAACACAATACATGAAAAGAACATAAAACATTCTTCTTAAACACCTGCAAGGATTCTCCTTAAGTTCATCCTAGGTTCATTACTACATCTCATGACCTGGGGACATACATCAAAAGAAAGGGTGAGAAGAAGGCCCAGTAAGGGAAACAAGAGAAACATTTTACATGTGAACTTGAGATACTTCAATAAGGACATGAAAAGAACTTTAAGGCATGAGAAAGAAATAATGAGATACATCATAATAAAAATGACATTTTTCATAACTTGAAGATGTTGCTTCAACATTTAATATTGAAAATAGTTTCATTTCACCAAGGTCCATCCCCAAGGTTTCGTTTAAAATTACCAAGGTTTTTCCCCATGGAATCGTTAAAAATGGTCATCTCTAGAGATTAAGTCTTTACCCAATGCATTAGAGCGCTATCTGGGTGCACCTTTAAACTGTAATCTTTTGTGGTTACATCATTATCCAATGTAATGGGGCGCTATCAGGGCACAAACTTAAATTTGCCTTTATTATAATGTGATCCACATATATCATCATCAATAATTTCATAAACAACCCATATATCATAAAAGAAATGGGTTTCATTCCATAATCATAACGTTTTAAAAACTCTTTTAAAGACATGATCTTTATGTCACTTTAAACCCACGGGACGGGAAAGAGGGATTCATGTATGTAAATCCCAGAATTTAAAATAGAACATTTTGATATATATGTGAATACCCCTATAGAAATAAGAGATTTTAGTATTCACTTTATAACATAAAATGATTTTTAGAAAAGAGAGAGAGGCACTTTGAGACGAAAATTCTGCAGCATAACGGCTATGTTACAAGGTTTTAGAAAACATTGAGAAGAGAGGGGACATGGGTCAAACATTCATAAATGACCCATAAAACAGTAGTGGGAAAAAATATAAGGGATTTAAGAACATGGTAATGAAATTTGAAAATATACCATATGAAATGAAGAATATTAAAGGAAGACAAAAATAAGATTTCTCTTGTGAGAATTCGGCAGCCTAACGGCGTCACTTAAACTTCATCAAAAATGAATTGACAAGGTAAAATAGGGTATCTCATCATATTAACATAAGAGTCCAGTATGATAGATATAGAGATCATACCCCAACATAATAGAAAGGAACTTGAAAGACTTGACATGAAAGTAGAACTTTGAAAAAGAGAAGGGTGAAAGAATCCCTCAAAAATTCGGTAGCCTAACGGCGCCACTTAAATCCTCAAAAAAACATGAATTGACAATGTCAAATAGGGTCTCTCATCATATGAAAATAAGAGTCCAGTATGATAGATATAGAGATCATACCCCAACATAATATAAAGGAACTTGAAAGACTTGACATGAAAGTAGAACTTCAAAACAAGAAGGGTGAAGAACCACTTAAAAATTCGGCAGCCTAACAGCGACACTTAAAACTTCAAAATACTAAATTGAAGAGATCAAATGGGGTCTCTCATCATATGATCATAAAATATCTGTATGATAATTTAGATATCATACCCCAACATAATAAAAAGGAACATGAAATACTTTACATGAAAATAGATCTTGAAAAATGAGAAGCGAGAAAGAATCCGTTACAAAAATTTCGGCAGCCTAACGACGCCACTTAAAACTTTATAAAACGAAATAATGAGAGTAAGAGGGGATCTCTCATTATATGAACATAAAAAGGGCCGTAAGAGTTGTATAAAAGAACATCTTCAAACATAAGAACATGGATCATAAAAGGAATGACATAAAAGAGATCACTTGAAAAGAAAGAGAGGGGTCGGATCCCTTACCTTAAAATGTGACTCTTGAAACTCAAAGGTTGGGACCTTGAGGGCTTGGGGGCACCTTGGGAGGACTCCTTGGGAGGTAATGAGACCAGAAATTTGTTGGGGGAGAGTGGGGAGTCGAAATGGATGAGAGGATGGCTTGGTATTTATAGGGAAAGTGAGGGGACAAGGCATTAATGGCCAAGGACACCTCAAAAGAGCTTTTCTCAAAACCATGTGCTCTCCCTTGGCATTTACCATGGAGTTAGGCCACATGGGTCCCCCAAAACAATAATTAATCACCCTTGGCCGACCAACCCTTAAAATATCTCATGACATCATCATGACACAGTTATGATGTCATTAAACATACGGAAACTCTAAAACTGTATTTTTACTATTCACTGAAAATTCAACTTTCTCAGAAAGATCCCAAAATTTCACCTTAATCAAATATCAATGCTCTAATTTCAAAAATGAACTCCATTTTATAAAAATAATTTTCTAAATATTTTTAAATTTATTTTTAAATAAATACACTATTCACCGAAATTCATTTTTTTAGAAAAAATCCCAAAAATTACCATAACATAATATCGGTGCTCTGGGTTCAAAAATGAAATCCATTTTATAAAAATAATTTTCTAAATATTTTTAATTTAATTTTTAATTAAAAAACACTATTCACCCGAAAAAACTAATACTTGAATAATAATTTATGAAACCGTTATTTAACCATTTTATTGAATCACATTACTTAATCAAGGTGCCTAGATTATTTTAAAACTTTCTTTAAGTGAGATTACTAATACATTTGGTCATATTACTAATCCTAATCATAAAATCACTATTCATAATTTACTATTCATCAAAAATCAAGTTGATCTTATTAGACTCTAAATTTTGTACTGAACATAATTGTAGAAGACCATTTTTTGAAAATCATTACACATTTTTAATTATTTAAGGTTTACATAAACATTTTTAAAATATCCTTTTTCTAAAATTCATCAAAAATATGCATACTATATTTGTCCGGTCATTTGAAAATTCACAAACATCATCATAAGAAGAAATCCCAATTTTTATTTAAAACAAAGGATTACACAAGGAATTTACGGTCTTCTTACATAGCCCCTTATCACACCAGCATAAGACCTAAGTGTAAGGTGTGCTAAGGTGAGAGAATCCGAGGGAGGCTCGGCCAACATTGCACGAGTAGTAATTTCTATTAGTTTGAACTTCTCACAAAGGCGATTCCGTTATAGCTTCACACGATGAAGTTCGGTTTGGGTTTGGTCCAGAGCAAAGCCCTGTGGTGCTACCTCCTTCCCACGT
The DNA here is from genome assembly GCA_963277665.1 of Viscum album. Classification (NCBI taxonomy): domain Eukaryota; kingdom Viridiplantae; phylum Streptophyta; class Magnoliopsida; order Santalales; family Viscaceae; genus Viscum; species Viscum album. Next base: position 1,026,721,457 of record OY728129.1, on the reverse strand, counting down.
TCTGTTAGATGGGCTTCGATCGGTCCAAGACTACTGGGTGAGGCCATCAAATCTTCTTTCTATAATAACTAACAAAGATTACTTGTATTTAGAGACAATAATCAAAACATTTTGTTCACAGCGGTCATATTGACCAATGGTCATATAATAGTCAAAACCCAATGGTCTCATTTTAATTATAATCATGTTTAACAAATAAAACATTTTTGTTGAGTATAAAAATAAAATAACACATGAAATTAGGAAACAAGATTTATTCAAAATTTCAGGTCGTTAAAATAAAACATTTTCATATTTATTAATATTTTCAAATTAATTATTAATTTTACTTTAAAGGGGTTTCTATGTTCGAAATCATACCTGATACGCAACAAAGAGATTCTTTGAAATCTTACTTTGCACACTAGTAATAAAATAATATTATTTTAAATGGTTGTTAACACGTAGCCGTTGTATTGGCGGGAATGAATAGAAATAACTAAAATATGATTATATATGTTTGTTAAATGTTTTTACATTTATCCAATAAAATATTAAGGATTAAAATATGAAAAGAATTCAATTTTAGGCATATGTACTCTAATATTCACTAAAGGTCCACTTATCACCTTTTTATAGCGAACCGTCATTAAATATAGGTTTGGTCACTCTTATACATTATATTGGACCAAATAAAATTCTTCTTTAGAATCGGGACATCAAAATTTACTTTGTGTTAATTTATGGTATTTTTCTGATAAAGTTCATTTTTTAATTAATAGTGAAAAATGTTGTATTTTAATTCAAAACCACTTTTTAATCTAATTTGTTTATATGATTAGATTATATTTTGTTTTGGTTTTAAATTTTAATTATAAAATATTTTTACCATTTAATCCAATGGTGGTCATTGGAATTAATTTCACTTTGAATTTGGATTGAAACTAGTGTCAATCTTTTGATATATACTGTTTCTTAAAAACACGCTATTTGTTTTGGAAGAGAGAATTAATTATTAAATTAATTAATGAAACTTATATGTTTTAAATATTTTAAAATATTCATCATTTTTGAATTCATAATATCAAATATATCTAAGGGTGAATTTTTGTTTTTTTTTCTGAAAAACATCAATTTTTTATGAATAGTGAAACCACTAAGTGGCCGTTAAAAATCTGATTTTTCGTTTAAATGAAATTTTACAAATTTTGTGTTTTGAATTTCAAAAATATTATATATATGTTTGTTATTAAGAAGTAAAATGTGGTTCAATGGGATCAAAATAATTTTTTGGTGAATAGTAACTTTTAAGTTTTTAGTCGCGATTAGAGGTAATTAGTGTAGTTTAAGGAAAAAATAATGTTTTAATAATATGAAATGGGCTTGACACATGTACTACCCTTATTGGATGTGTCATGGACGACTAAGACAATCCATGGGTCAACTTGGGGACCCCATGGAGCCACTTTGGTAGGAAAATGACATTAATAACTTTTTATTTAATGTTAAAATAAAAATGTCACAAACATGTGTTGTTTTACTAAAAAAAATTTCAAATGGGGTTATACAAGTCATATTTTTGACTATAAATATTCCATATAAATCCTAAATATTTCCTACATCATGATATTTTTTTTATAATTTTTAGACATTAAATAAATTAAATTATTTATGACACCATGATGATGCAGCGATTACCTCATTATTTAACGATTTAAATAAAATGAAAAGATAATGTAAAATATAAGACCTACACTTGTAAAAAACTTATTGTATGGGTGTATTTAAAACTATTATCAAATTATCCTCGAAATATATAATTTTGGGACCATTAAAATCCGAAAATCATTTTATAATAAAGTAACCTTTTATAACTTTCCAAGAGTGACCCTCCTCTCCTCTTATAAAAAGCCCCCACCTCTACCACCTTAACCACACCTCTCAAGACTTTGGCTCGACCAAACCCTACCCATTTTGTCTCTCCAAATCCCTATCTTACTCTTAGAAGCCTCACTTTGGGAAGAAGTCTTTCCAAGTAAGCCTTTGAGTTCAAATCAAAAAGAGTTACCCATTTTAAAGGTAGTCTCTTCTCTTGTGTTCTTATGTTTTATTTTTCTTGTCCAACCCCCTAAACTCTTTTTATTACTTTATTTTGTAACAAAAAAAGTATCTTAAATATATTATGATGTTTTTATGAGAATTATTAGAGCTATACCTACACACACCTTCATCTAATGGTTAAAGAACATACTATTTCTGTGATTGGCGATTTTCTGCCTCACGAAACGATGATTGTTCAATATTCTTTTAACACCTTTCATGGTGGCCATTAAGATGTCACTATATTTATATATGATTTATATTATGTTTATGTCTTCCTTATACTTCTTTATTTTTCATTTGTGGCATACCTTTATGGTTTCCATTGTGGGTAAACACGATAATTTAATTTTAGGAAGTGCGGACTACCGCCCCCTCAAAATGATTTGATTCGTTAATGCCATATGTGGGATGCATAAATGATGGAGTTAATGTTATTATATATTATGTTATAATATAATTATAATATACCCTTATATAATTATTATTTCACTCCATTAAATATGAAATAGAAATGAAAATAGTGTTCATGCGTACGTACGACTTACCGTCTCCATGAACGGTGCATTTCATTTCTTACCTCTAAATGTTATGTACTATTATAAATACATGTATATTCTGGATATATATGATATATATGATATCCAAATAATTAATATCATTCTGCATAAAATGAACCTTTGACCACATAAACAACATGTAATTGTAAGAAGTCCATTTTTGACTCAAATACCAAAAATCAACGAAATGATCTTTATTAAATTAAATGATTACATAATGTTTATAACATGGAAATAAGTTATATAAAAGGAATAATGAACTTGAAAAAGGTTCTTAAGCAATTATAAATTAACTCAAGTTTATTATTTAGGATATTAAAGAGCAATCGTGTCACGTCGTACATGAGGTAAGGGACTTCGTCTCAATCTCCTTTCATTGAGGCATATTATGTTTTATACACAACTTTATTTTATACGGTGTATAAACCCCTTTGACTTTTCTGTTTATTCAAAAGGAATATTTTTTATACGAAGCGTTTACTAAATGACAAAAGGGAATGTTTTTTTGTCGTACGTATGCGGCGACAATGACTTCTCCGCCGCCATGACCATTATTTGAGTTTCAACTTCCTCTACAAGCCATAACTTTTTTTGAATGAAAAATAAATACCATATTTTAATTTTCTTATATTTTGGTGTTGAAAATGGTTTTCATAATGATTTTATATCAATGTGTTGTATTGATATCTTGTGATTGAAAAGTGGAAATGTTATGTTTCCTTTATGCATGTTTTATGTGATACGATTATGTTATGGTTCTTGGGTATTGTTATGAAGATGGGTGGTTCGGTGATAAACTAAGGGTGGGTGAGCACGATATAACTCTCCAATGCATTGGGTAACGCGAAGGAGTTAAACGTTAAAGTTTCTCTGAAAAGATCTAGGGAATATACTGTGATGGGTATTCCAAACATAACCATGAGGGTTACCCCCTACGTAAGAATGTTATGAATGCCTCAAGTTACCTTTATGTCTTATGATTTCTATGATTTATTCATGATTTGATGAGGTATGTTAAAGTGATTATGTTTTATGAGTAAAGTATGATTTCATACATGGACTAATGTTTTCATCTCGTACTTTTATATCCCTTACTGAGCTTTTTATGCTCATCACAAGTTTTTGAAATGTTTTTCACATGTCAAGGGAAAGGTACATGATGTTTTGATAGTGTCAAGGAAGTGTCAAGAAAGAATCCATGCTTTAGTTTAGATATGTTTCCATTGATGGGAAAATGAGTACTATCTTTTATGTAACCATTTTGTTTAAATTTGGAATGTAATGCATGTTTTATGATCCAATTCTCTAAAACTCTAAACCTGAAATGATCCTCAACATGTATTCTTGAAGTAACTCAAGATTAAGTAATGTTTATGTTTGGGGCCTTATATTAGATCTTGTGAACTTATTATATACCGATCTTTAATTCTTTGTATGTTAGATGAAATGAATTGGTTTATGAACTCCACTGGCTCAACAACTCCGACATAAACTCACTATTACAATATACATAGGTCTAGCCTACCCACACAAACTCATAAATTCCATTTCCTTCCAGATCTCTTTTGAACTATACATAGGTTTGGAACACACAGTATTCCCAAATTCATATGAGTTTAACACCCCCTCCTAGGTGGAACTACCAAACCATTCTTCCAACCCTTCGATTGATCTATCTATGAATCTCAAAAAATGGATGAATAGAAATCCAGCTTTAGATCTGGAGAACACGAGCTATGATGCATAAAACAAGTTGTGGAAGTTGTCCCAACATTGATATATGTTCCTATTCAAAAAATGTTGGTGGATGAGAAATAATTATGGTCTTGAAATGAAGAAGTTGAGAGGTATTTATTTGGAATCGATGTAAGGACTTCCTATAGATAGACATAACCATAAATTGGTAGATAAATACTCTTCCAAAAATCACGGTGATACATCTTCAGAAATCCTACCATATTAGAAAGGGTGGTATCACAAATATCATAATAATCATGCCTTATGATTTTTAAAATCTCTTTAATCTTCTTACTACCTAGTTTATCAGAAAATTAAGTCTTCTCAGTGGACATCAATCCTAGAATAAAATATCAAGATTCATTTCAAAGTAGGTTCATTTTTTAAGAATGTTGCGAAAATAAGGAAAAATTAGAAAAGTCACAAATTCACACAAGTGACTCATGCAAGTGTGTCAAACCAGTTCTTCATGCATTAACATCATTAAAATTCCTTGTGCAAGTAATTATCTCAGTCTTATTCATAACTCAGCTAAATAAATACTATTTCTGCATGAATGAGATCTTCAAAAGAGGACTTGAGCAGAGGATCTGTGCATATGAATAGAACAACAAGACCTAAAAACTCAGAGTCCCATGAGTTTGTTTCTGAAATGAGATGCCTATTTATAGGCATGGAATCTTATGTACATGACTATCCTACACAATTTACTTGAGCGAACAACCAATTGTAGAAGATTGTGCACCTTATCTATCCTTTTAATCCTTTTACTTCAGGATTAGATTCTATTTATTTGATCATATCCAATCCCAAGGGCAAGATTTTTTGACACCCCATTTTATCACATATATAAAATGGAAAAAGGTAAATACCCTTGGAAAATGAAGGGAAAGTATATAAAGAAACCCAAAGTTCCCAAGAACGCAAAATAATTGTAAAACCAAGGTACCCCAACCACTGTTAATGTGAAAGGTCCTTGAGTGACCTAATTACGAAAATTACTACCTTTTATTAAGGTCCCATATTTTCCAATAAATTGGGCCTTGGGGTCTTCATTTGTATATACATAGTTTCACAAAGGCCAATTACTGCTTTGATCATCCTAGTGCTTTGGTCAAGTCCTATGAAACCTTTTAGGTAGTTCCCAAACACCCAAATAAGAGGGAATTAATGGGGAATAAATGAAAATAAGTCATCCCAAGGTTTAAAGGTGAACCAAACCTACACAAGACATTTTACCAACCCCTAATCAATTAATACTAGCATGATGTCCCGTGTATGACTAGGAAGTTATGAGACTTACCTCCAAGAATACCAATGGATACCCTTGAAGGATTGAGAAAGGTATCACCCAATTTTAGTTGCCTAGGTGGTCCATCACCCATGGTTTTATCAATTATCTCAGGAGTACCTATGTGAAACACCCCCCTGTGCGACCCTCCTTGGTTTTACCTACCTTCTATCATGCACAAACCATCCATTAGGACTTCTTTAAGACCATTCACAGATGGACCTCTCCTCCTTTTACTCCCTTGTCTGATATGGATCAAATAAAATCCCCCACCATGACCTTCTAACTTATAAAACAATTGGAAAATGCACCCTAGAGTGTCTCCCATTTGGATATGTATTTCTACAGTTATTGTTTTCTCACACATGTCATACCAGAGGTTTTGGATCCTCAAAGTATTTGTATATTTGTATATCTATGCTTTCAAGGACCCTAACCCAAGGAAAAGTGTTGAGCTGTTCCTAGTATCAGATTCTGGGGATAGGACCATGTCCATCCTTTCTTATATCTGAGACTCAGAGACTCTAATTCCTACTAGGGATGGTTTGGATCACACTTTATTTTCCATTCAATATGGAATTATATCCTCATTCCATTATGAATCATATTATAGGGAATCCATCCTGGTGTATGCCTCTAGCCTTTCTTATAGAAGGTTTCAATCTTTCTCCTCAACACAACCGCATCCTTAAATTTCATTATTTCCTTACCTTAAAATCACATCCAATGTAAAGTGAAGAGAGGGAAGTGTCATAGCCCTGACCTCTTCAACAATATCCCGACCTCTTCCACCATAGCCTTGTCCTCTTCTGCCGTAACCCCAAACTCTTCTACCAGTGAAGGATGAAAAGTGTGTATTTCCTCAAATATTTCACTTCCAATTGTTCCTCACACCAAACATAAATCACATAGTCTTAGAGGTTAGGTTTTATCATGAAACTCACACAATCCAATGAAAGCATTGAACTATGAGGACCTTGATTCCTTCTATAAAAAAGATACATAATATTCTAATCTAAGGCTTGATATCAATGGGAATACTCCTTAGAAATAATCCCCAATTATAATTCCCATAATCTGGGCATACTTCTTAGTAGTAAGCCTAGAGTTAATCCCCCCAAACACAATAAGTTATGATATCTTTTATGGCCCTTTTTATAAGGGCGCCCTATTTAAGAGATCTCGAACATAATCCTCTCAAAGGGATATAATCCACAATGATACTTACTGAACTGTGTGGGCTTTTATTACCTTCCAAGGGGGATACTTAGGAATCCTTCATGAGGTTCAAACCAAACTCTTAAATGAACCCTATTATTTTTGGGAAATATCCCCAATAGGTCCTAATTCACATTGTAAATTCATATCCCTTCCAAGTTCCTCGGGCCGTTTCAGCATAAGTATCAAAGTAAACTTTGACTATGTGCCTTCCACCTAGACATCCATACCACATGATGTTTAACAATATAGTTAGGTCCTCATCACATGACCTTAAAAGGTTTGATGACCCCCTTTAAGCGTCGTTGAACTATGTAGGTTTTAATTCCTTTAACAAGGATACATAGGAAGCCCATTTATGTATTTTATCCCAACATCAAACAATTCTTATCACCCTAGATGATGATAAACTCTAGAGTGACCATCATCTACCTGGATGATAATAAACTCCAGAGTTCCTCACTGTGTGACTAGAAAACCATCATCACCATAATAATGACAAACTATCTCTAATTAGTATATAAGAGGACACCATCAATGGAGGAACTCAGACACATACATATATCTCCATTGATTAAGATCCTCAGATATATACATATTATTTTAAATTCCATACATGCTAAAAATTGATTGATAATATTTTGATGACCCACAATATACTTGGGAATTAATAAAGTATTCATAAACATATCCTTAATATATAAGATAGTCCAAGAGTAGGAAATAATTTCCACCTAAAATGGTGTGATGAACCCAACCTCCCATACTGCCGACCAATGTAATTTATTAAGAATCATGGTCAAAAATCCCTAAACATAAACTACCTTTGGAAAGCAGGTCCCTGTGGATACATAATAATTGGGTGTTTCTGGTTCCATGAATTAACCTTTTGGAAACCTTTTGGAAATAGTAAACCATCATAGGGTGAAACATTTTAGGGAAATAGTGTCATATCATCACAAACTATACTACTCCATGATGATCATAAATTAAGGATAAATAAAAGTCATTCATTGATTGGTTTTTATCATTACACTATTTATTTAAATTCTCACCACACAATAATGAATAATAAATATAACTACGATAAATTTATATTGACAAAAATCATTACATATAGTCACCCTTGTATATAATACCCACAAAATTTATATTAATTTCATACTTATATTATGTTAGTGGATTTACCAATTCATTTACAACATTCTTATTTATAAATACCCAAAAAAATGTTTGCACCATCCATCTCAATTATTCCTTGAATGAGATGGTATTTGTATTGTGTTTGTTTAGTCATTTGGTGAGACCATTGTTGCTTAGCCTTAAAAATCATTCCTTTTTTTACAATATAGATACAATAGTATTAATATTCTAGGAACCACCTTGAGTTTAGTAATGAACTTATTTATCTAAAGTACTTCCATCACAACACCTAAGTTACACATATACCTTACATTTGTTTATAAGTCTACCACTATGGGTTTTCCAGAACTCTTCCAACTAATAAGTCCACTTTTAAAGAAAAACAAGAAAACAGATTTAGTTCTTTAATAATAATTTTTAGTTTTTAATTTAGAATCTACATAACCCTTGATAATGTACTCTTCATCAACTCTAAAGACCAAGAATAAAAAATTACTTCTTCTCAAGTACTTAGTTATGTTCTTCACTATAATTTAGTTACTCTCAATAGGATTTTATTTGTATATATTGGAAATGATCAAATCACACAATAAATCAGGTTGAGTATCAAATTTTATATCCATGATTGATCCAATTACTAAAGTATAAGTAATTTTATCTATGAATTTTGTTTCTAACTGGTTAGAAGGACATTGAGTCTTATAAATACTTATACTATCAAACACTAGTAAAGAACCCTTCTTATAGTTCTCCATGATTAACATATTTATAACTTTATCAATGTACATGTTCTAACATTGATCAAGAAACCTATTTGATCCATCTCTATAGATCTTCATGCTAATTTTATTGGTTTCTTCACCGCAGTTTTCATTTAAAATAATTTCCCAATCATATATTTATAGAACATAAAGTTGGGATATAATTTTTAATGAGTATTATGTCATATAAATACAATAAAATAGTATCACAACCCTCCCACTAACCCACTTGTATACGAAGTAATCATCCATGTTCTTGATGAATATAAATTTTTTTATTACATCATCACACTAAATGTTAAAACATCATGAAATAAATATGAAGGAATTTGGTATGTGGAGAAATCATATAATACTGGTAATTGAAAAAAAATAGACCATATATGTCATAATACACTTGATAAAATAGATAATTACTCATTTTTAACCATGTACCATGTGTAATTAACTTTAAATATGAATAATTTTCATGAAATCATACCACGTTCATTCAGGAAACACCATCATTATTTTCTCATCATTGGTATTCTATTACTAAAAATACACAATATAGGATCCCAATAGATCATCCAAACTTTCTAAAGAACTCATGGTTCATCATTATATGATTTTAATGTGCTATTATGAAATAATTTGAATCATTATTTGATCATGCAGTGAATGTGTGATCGATACATGAAGTGGAATTTATTGAATCCGGTTCATCCTTCAAAATATCAATTTAAAACTAGTAAAAGTTATTAGAATGAATATTAATTATTTCAACTTGATGGTAATGTTGTTTTTAGTCTATAATAATGTATTTATACTTATGTTTATGTTTATTTTAATTGTATTTTAGCCCCTTGAGAATGTTAAACTGTAAAACTTAATTCATTATATGTTTCAGTGATATTTGATCACCCACTTGTGAAAATATTAAATTTCATGTGATGAATTATAAACTATTTTCTTAGCTCTTTCTCCCCAAATATGTTTAATAAATAGTAAATAAATTATATTTGTTTGAAAAATTTATCTTTTCATATTTAGTTATTTAAAATAAATAACTTGGGAATACCTTGATATTTAAATTCAATTATCATTATTATTAATATTAATAATTTAATTTAATTTAATTAATTTAATCACATTCATTAAAATTCCATCATTAACCTTCTTATTCATGTGGGGATAACTTATTTCTAAACTATAATTTATATGATTTTTTAAAATTTATGTAAACACTTTTTGTATGATCATTTAGACCCTTATCTTTATAGAATAAAGTAATAATCAAAGAAATAGAGAGGTATCTTGGAATACATAATGGACTATAAATAAAAAAATGATATTTCATAGCCATTCCCACCTCTTACGGGACTTACTATGTAACATAATCACTTTTTTATTGAAATATCTTATAATTTAGGATGTATACTATGTGTCATAATGTTTTAAATATTTATTTATATTTAATTGAATATATTAGATAGACCTATATTCTTATACCATGTACATGGATTTTTTTAGGTCACTACCATCCCAGTCAAATGGACAAAGATATTTTCTTCTTATAATTAGAAGAAACATATCCTATATTTATCCTTATATCAATTTCATAACACTAATAGTTCACCCAACACAATCCTCCTCACATTAAACAAAAAAAATCATGATTTACATTATACATAAAATTATGTGAAAAGATTATACTCATTGATAATGATCTAATGTCGATATACCAGTACAAATGTTCATAGATAAAAACATTCAATGACACCCAAAACACGTGTTGTTCAAATTAGTGGGTCAATCCTTATGATCTACTATACTTGATATCATCAAGTGAAAACTTCATGAGAATAATACACAATTCCCATGAATCCCTGGCACATGATAGACAAAAGTAATCCATTTTATATCATTATAATGTATCTAGAACATAAGATATTTGTTTAATATTACTATCATTGTATTTAGAGGTTCTCATTATGGTTTGGATCTCTTATAACATTTTTATATGATAAATATCATAATTAAAGTAACATGTAAATAAAAAATTAAAGTGATAACACTATTATGGTAAGAATTATTCATTCATAAATCTCTATATACACGATTTTGTAATCGAAACATACTACTTTTGTCGGGTCTAGGGTACTCACTCTCACAACACTCACATTTTCACTAGAGAAAAGATTCTAATGACCAAACTATTAACAATCATATGAAATTAAAAATTCCACTAAGGAAAGACTCTAGTCAATAGGACTTCCATATATGAATTTATAGATACTCTATTATTTAAAACTTCCGCACTTTGAAAGAGATTATTTTCCGATTATATACTTTATTCACTCCCATAGGATGAGATCTTTGGTTCTAGTACCACTAATGTAATATTATCACATCATTAATTATTATGAAATAAAATAATTTCATGTTACATTTATAAGATTTAGAATATATATGCTTCTTTAGCTGCATCAGAATCCACAACATAATCATATTTTATAGAATTGGATACCATTGACTTTGTTGGACCCCATTTAAGTATAATGGATATTTCAGAGTCCCAGATCAGTTTTTACCTCCTAGTAATTATTTTTATTCATCTATAGGAGAATTTCTCCACCTCACATTGAGGTAAGGGGAATTCGCCACCAAAATGGTATCAGAGGGAAAATCCCATTAATATTTTTTCCTTTCCCTTTCCGGGTTTTCTATACATGGCCACCCCTTCCTACGGGTCTACCCTACCCCCCAACCCCCCCCCCCCACCCCGCAGGTCTGCCCTACAGAGTCACCCCGACTCTTCCCTACGCCTCGCCTCCTCCGCTGCGTCATCCTTCAAGAAAATACTTCCCTCACTCAGCTTGAGGGGTACTGTTGGACCCCATTTATGTATAATTGGTATTACCGAGTCCCACATCGGTGTTTCCCTCCTTGTAATTATTCTTACTCATCTATAAGATAATGTCACCACCTCACATTGAGGTAAGGGGAATTCACCACCAACAAACTTCAATGAGATAATCTTGCTTATTTACTTATCTTAACCATGATAATACATAAAATTAATCTATTGGAAGGACATTTTGTGTCCCCTTTTCTAACTACCTTTTCTTCCTATCCAAGAACTAGAAACATATTCTTTTTACTCCTCATGTACTATTGGATAGTTTTTAATGTTTCCCTATAATGTTCTCCTAGATTTATTTGATAATTTTCCATAATTATTTTTTATTATAAGTGTAAAATATAGTAAATATCATGTCATATTTTATAGATATCATACCTAAAGTGTGTGGATTTATAATCACAATATCAATCTTCTCATGTGCCTTAATATCTCATCTTAGAGATATTTATACCATGATACATAAGCAACAATTCTCTATTGAATTTATACTTCTTATATTTTTAATACCTTATCAATGTATGTACTTTGAATTAGTATGAGAAACATATAGTTTAATATCAATAGTTTATATTCCATAGAACATGGGTTTGTACTTTAATTCATTATTAGAGAATTATTTTTAACATAGTCTTAAATAATAATAATATTTATACATGTTTTATATATATTAATTGGATCCCTGTGGTTATCCCACTGACCACATATAAGCACATAGAAATGAAATTATTCCATAATTATTGATTTATTTTATCGATTATTGAATATTAGAAATATTAATATAATAATCATGGTAAGTTTCCATGAAATCTATATTAAAATGGATTTCTATATCTCTATTGGTGAAAATATTTCATCACAGTCAATTTCTTGACTTATCTTTAACCTTTGGAAACCAATAATTAATCATTGATATTCCATTTACTAAAAAATTCTATGAATTTATTGAATGACTATTTTGACCGAATATGGATTCACATTTTCTGGAGATGATACCAAAATATAAAATTGATTTTTGTATATGAAGTACATTCCTAAATTAATATTCAATTTCTATTTAATCTATTTTTCCATTTACTACCTCATTATATAATAAATATTTATTCTTATTAATGAATAATATATCACATAATTTACTGATAATAAAACCATTTCTATTTGGTTTTATGAATTTCCCACCCAATATGTGTCTTTGGAACTTCTATTTCTATGATCACTTATGAAACTTGTTCCAATTCCAATTAATCATGAATCTCAATATTTAACTTTATCTAAGTATATCTTTCTCCCACTATCTCAATTGGAGATATTAACCCCCTTACAAAAATATAATCTCTAATTTTAAAATAATATTTATATCTTAGGTATTTATACAATATCCTTTATAAATTTTGAATAATTCACTTAGATTCACTTTGTGTTTCTTGATGCAAGCTTGTTTCTGGGATTGATATTAAAATAAATCATTTGTATTTAAACACATGAATTTGTGACCTAATGGATTTATTTGATATTATAACTTATATGTTATTTATTTTTCATTTTATTCGGAATATTGTTAAGTGTTAACACTACTATTTGGAAAACATTTCTCAAAATAGATAATAGAAGACTCAAAATACTAACAAAGCTCATAATCAATTTCATCATAAAAAAAAGGTTTAATTCCTCCTTTTACATCATGAATCTAGTGTGTATAAAGAAATTTGATATTATGAATAATCTCTACTCTACATTTAATTATCGATGAATGATTGGTTATGATATCATTCCACTCATCCACTAAATGATTCTTTTACCTTTATACCAATCTCATTCTACACTTATTTATATTCCTTAAATATATTAAATGAATCTCATGAAGTATGTGAATTTACATTTATCTTCTACTTAATATAGTTAAATTATATTTTTTAACTAATTATAAAATATTTTAAGATTTATAACCTTTAATACCAAATGGTTCTTGAGTATTTATACCATATAATAAATCATGTCGAATATTTTGGAGTTTTATCATAAAAGTGTCTAAACACACAACACTCTATATCATTGAGATTTTATAATATAATTACTTTAAAAAATATAATTTTTCCATAACTGGCTATTATTTTAGTCTTATATTTTATATACATCATTAATTTCCTACATATGATACCTATGATTCAAGTATAATTAAACTAATATTCAAGTATGGCATACAAATGCAATTTTTATTACGAAACCTGAAATAAAATCTCATTATTTATTAAATTTACATTGAGATTATATTTTTTTCAACACAAAATACAGAATAATAGTTTTAAATACCTGAATATATCATATTGGTAATGTTAATTTATGATCTTCTCTAGCTGATGTAGGAGTCAATATCCATGAAAAACATTAATATCTACATCAGTCTTGTAATATTTTTGATTTTCCTTGGTTCTAGTGTTTTAAGAAAATGTGTGAGAAACAATTTGTATATAATATCCAATAGTTAAAATAAATTTTTTTCATGAAACGATGAATATACTTTATTTATAAACATCTACTTACTTCTTCAATTCATTAAAATTTCTCTTCCAATATAATTTCTTTCCACAAGTGAAGAAAATAGCCTCTTATTTGATGCTCTCTCTCTTATGAAGATGGATTTGGAGAAACAATTTTCTTTATCCTTTTCACCTTACCTTTGTTATTGTTAACTATAAAGATTTAATATTTAGTTTTATTTATATCCTTATCCATTTTGAATTTTTCCCCTAAATATATAAAAGTGATTATTCTATACTATTCATTTTGTTAGTTCTTGTTGAAATTTGAGTAACTTGGTGATAAGGATGAAATAATGAGATGTATCAAAATATCATTATTCAAGTTGAATTAAAAATGTTAAAATTCATCAATGGAAAATATCATCTTGAGCACATGAGGAGTCAATTGGATTCTATCTTTCACCTTACACAAGTTTAGTGTAATAGTAATGTCATTTGCTTCTTGCTTCACTTTCTCCTCCAAAATTTATTACATATAAAACAACATGTTGTATCTATACATATCCTCATGTTTCTTTTTAAACAAACTAGACATTAATGATAACATTATGTTGTAAACATAAAATGCATCATCCATGAGTCTTATATAACCATACGTTTAACTGTCACTTTCTTTTTAAAGAGGCCTATAGAATAGTGGGAACACCAGAATATACAATTTCTATTCATATCATATTATTATTCACAATCATAAGCACTAATCATAAAAATTACTATTAATAAGGGCATATTAATTATCCAATATCAATGTTAATATTACTTGAAAACATGATCAACACTGGGGGAGAATCAATGTTCATACAGTTTCATTTTTAAAATTCAGCTATCATTATTCTTCAACAAGGATATCTCAAACTCATATCATTATTGTTTGTTAAAAAATAGTTTCATTATTAATGTTAACCCCAAATATATATTACTATTCACTTATTGAATGGTTTTTATTATCCATCTCACAAATAAATTCTCTTTATTTTCATGATGAATCTACAGTAAAGGTTATATTCTTGAACCTAATACAAGGCTATCACCCAAAATCTCAAAAAATATTCTATATATATATATAATAAAATAAAAAAATATTCTCAAATAATAATAAATATGAAACATTCAGTCACCAATGGATTGAATGGATGTGATCTTCCACCTCTTTGATGTAACAATATCCTTTGGGTTTTCTCTTCTCACAAATTTCATAGAAATATTTGACTGTTACTTTCTAACTTTCTCTAATTTGAATAGATGCAATATTTTATCACAATCTTCTTGACTACCTTGTATTGACTGAAATTTTTTCTTAATCGATACTTAACTCTTTATTGATTTTTAAATTCCCAAATCCCTAAAAAGGTAAATTTATAATTTCACTATAGTAAATGACCTCAAAAAAATTTCTAATTATTTTTTTGGCCTCGAAACATGATGTTCAACCTTAACTATTTTTTGGTAAACATTATTTCTATTTAAATTTCATGGATTTCATTAATAATTACATTTACTATTTGGATATGCATTATTTTTTATATTAATATTCCATGCATTTCAGGGAAATTATATTCTTAAGTTTAATTTCCATGTGTTTCCCATGAGTTTTTAAGAATGATTATATTCTTTATGAATGTATAGATTTTAATTTAAGGAAATTATTGTTAAATTTAATATATGGGTAATTATTTTCCTCTTTTAAAATAAATTACATAAATTTGGAGCATTAAATGGTTGTTTTTAATGGATTTATAATGATAAAGAATGGATTTGAAAAAAAGTGTAATTTAAATTTTTTCTAATTGAGCATTTATTTTGATGAATAATGGGGAGTGAATCCATGAACTCAAGAGAAATATTTCCTAAAATTGATGTTTATACATTCAACAATTCTAGTAGACACATGGTTTTATTAATGTTTTTCAAGTATTATTATCATACATAAAGATATATTATTTTAAAAAGGAAATTATTAGGTATAAAAGGTGAGATATATATTAATTTAAAAGGATCAATACCACAAAATTGGGAAAGGGAAGTGCTTCCCTTTATTAGTGATAAACAGAAAGCACTGATAAAGGGGTGTGCCTTTATCAACGCTCGTTAAATGCACTTTTATTTTAGCGCTGATAAAACATACCATTATCAGTGATTTTAATGAGCACTAATAAAGGTTCCAACGGTTTTTATTTAAGAACCTTGACAGGCCCCTCCTCTCTCACACGCATTCAATATTTTGTGGAAGATGAACCTAACCCATTTTATGCCGCGACCTCTCCTCCTCCTCTTACTCCTCTGCCACGGGTTTTTTCTCCTCCATCATGACTGTCATCCTCCTCTGCCACCACTGCCTCCGCCGCCACCGCCTCCGGCACCGTTGCCTCCTCCGCGATTGCCTTCTCTATGAATTCCTTGGATGTTGCCGCCTCCTATGACGCTACCTCCGCCACCACTACCTCCACCACCGCTGCCTCCGCCACTACCTCCGCCGCCGCTTACACTACCCAAGGTATCACTAATTTCTTGTATGATATTATCCTTCATGGTAATGCACTATGATGACTAGTTTCTTCCTTTTACATTGTTTTCTACACATTGTATTATGTCTAGTTCCTTTATGACACCTAATATTACCCCTTGGACTTAGGTATTGGTTGACCTATTGTTATATCCTTACATTGTTTTTTTGTGGGAGTCCTACTGGTTATGTTTACAATCACACCTATATGGCCTTTATAACCATATGTGATGTGTTTATTTTTATATTTTATAGTTTGGAGATGATATTTTTCGACATAGAGTTAGTGAGGTTAGAGTAACAGTTAAATTGTATCCAATGATGGTTCATGGTAGAGGCATTTTTAAATGGATTATATTCTAGGAGACCCTATAATTAGAAGGTGACATATCATACCTAGAGTTATATGTACCTAGTTATTATATCCATCTATATATGTATTTACCTTTCTGGGTTTTTGCTATGTGGTGTTGTACTTGGCATTGATGTCCCATGTTTTCATTTTATATAGTTCAATTGTTATATATATATTAACTAGTGTTATTAGAATTTATTATATATCAGCGAGCAATGATGTTGTAGGTTATTACAGTATAAGCCATACAATGTGTTTTATGCCATACTAGAGCTAGACTCTAGCACCTTGAATATTGTAGGCATGATTATGGAGGCACTCTATGCACACTACTTACCCAGGTGGGGTCCTAGATGATCAAGTCATGCCGAAATGGTATTATAGTAGTTCAAGTATTAGAGACATTGTTTAGATTTTTTGTTCTTGTGAGTTTTGGTTTAGAAATAGGGAAATAATTTTAAGGGGTTCTTGAGTAAAGCTATCAGACCAAAGAGATCAGTTTAATTGAAATGACTGGTGTATCCTTACATTTCGACTCCTATAACCAATTGGCCGACCTGAAACTCTAAATCATTATTTGTGAGGTAAAATTCAGCACATGCATCTTATAGTTTTTAGAAGTGATGTTTTATATCATTCCATTTTCAAATCACATAGTTATTATCTATATAAAATTTGGGTACCTACTATTTATTAGAGGATGTTTCCCATATACAACTAGCTCTAATTTAGAGATCAGATCATGAATTACCATACCAGTGTTTGAGACTCTCATGGTTGAGCTATCCATCATGTAATCAGATATTAATTATGACATATCATTTTTCTACGAGTAGAGGGAGAATCCCCTGATGATTGTGTTTAGTTTGGATCTTCCTTGTAGAGAGTATGATAGTTCCAAAAAAGATGAATATGACCACATATATTCTAGATTCTCTATGGCCACATTGGTGTTGTGTGTTATATGATTTGTGAAATACAATTATACATACCTCATGGTACCATGAATTTTCTTCATAAAACACAAACAATGCTACTTGATTAATTAAAACGTAATATTAGGAAAGTTCGAGACTGAACCCATAAAGATGATGAATATAAATGAAAGAATGGATCAATGCCAATCGGTTGACAGAAGAGTAAGAAGATGGCATGTAAGAGTTTATCATGTTTTCAGCAGATCATGTATGTGACCCTTATAAAATCCTTTGTCCGTGTTTACACTATTTTTATTCAAGAAAAAATAGTCCATAGGAGTTGGAAGAACACCTGATCTGTCACGGAATAGATCGAAGTCATAAATGTTGGAATAAAAATGGGGAAAAATGAATGTAGGTAGTGGATTTAATAACATGGTGTATTATGGATCATCTGATATGATTACAAGTGTGAACAATAAAGACTATCGTATGGAGGATGTGAATACATATTTGAATGATGATAGAGATCATATTAATGAAATGACAAGGACAGTTGAAGAAAAACTTTTTGACTGACCAAAATTGTTTGAGAAGTTAAAGAGTTGTGAAAAAATTCCATTGTATGCTGGTTACACTAAATATACAGCATTGTCAGCTATACTGAAGCTGTATAATTTTGAAAGCAGGTAACGGGTGGAGTGATGCCAGTTTTACTGAACTACTTGATCTCATAAATAACATGATCCCAGAAGATAATGAGCTACCAAACTGAACATATGATGCCAAACAAATCCTAAGATCGATGGGTATGATCTATGAAAGAACACACACCAACCCGAATGATAGTATATTGTTTCAAAAGGACCAAAAATCACTTAAATAATGCTCAAAGTGTGTTTCTTGTTGATACACGAATGATGATTCCAGTCCTACGAAAGTTGTATGATACTTTACAATCATTACAAGGTTTAGGTGCCTATATGAAAGTGAGGAGACTACAGGACAATTAACATGGCATGTAGATACAAGAATTAAACATGGGAAACTATGTCACCCGACCGACACTCCTTAGTGGAAGAGAATTGATCATGAGTATCCTGAATTTTTAAATGAGCCGAGAAACCTTCTTCTGGCATTATCTACATTTGTGGTGATTCCTTTTGGTTTTCAAAGTAGTAGTCATATTACATGGATGGTTATGTTGGTAAATTATATCTTACCACTGTGGTTATGCCTAAAATGAAAATACATCATGTTATCTATTCTTATATTAGGACCAAATACCCAGGCAATGATATTAATTTTTATTTGGCTCCATTGATCTAGGATTTGAAAATATTGTGGGATTCAAGTGTTACGTTGTATGATGCTTACAAAAATATATATTTCCCTTTGAAAGCCATGTTGTACAGGACAATAAATGACTTTTCTAATTACAGAAATTTGTCAGGATATAGCGTTACAGGACAACATATATATTGATCTTGGATGACATCATTCGATAGAAGTTCAGAAAAATGTACAGTACCATCTCCACTAACAGGTGATCAATTGTTTGAGAATGTAAAATAGGTGGACACTAATTTTGGTAAAACGTTTTGAAAAAATCATACAAAAACCGGTTGGAAAAAGTGATAAGTTTTTTTTTGAATTACCATACTGGAATTTTATGTATGTCCGAAATTTTCTTGATGTAATGCATGTTGAAAAAAATATATGTGATAGTGTAATTGACACGTTTCTAAATGCACCTGAAAAAATGGAATTAAGGTTAGATTGGACATGGTTGAGATGAGAATACGAGAACTGTTGGCACCAGTGAAGGGAGAAAAATGAAGATTTTTTCCGCCTACTGCTTACACTCTTTCTAGGATGGAGAGATATTAGTTTTGAAAATTTTTTAATGACATGAAATTTACAGAGGGGTATTCATAAAATATCAAGAACATCATGTAAATAAGAGATTTAAAATTAAAGGGCCTGAAATCAAATGAATACCATGTTTTGATGTAATATCTCATTCCTATAGCTTTATGTTGCATTTTTCCCAAGAATTTATACCATACATTAACAAAGATCTGTTTCTTATTCCAAGATATATGCAGCAAAGTTATAGACTCGGTGAAATTGCCAACTATGGAAAGAGAAATTGCCTTCATATTATGTGAATTGGAAATGTTCTTCCCGCCAACATTTTTCGATATGATGGTTCATTTTATGGTTCATTTGGTGATATATAATTGACTATGTGGTCCTGTACATTATAGATTGATGTACCCTTTTGAACGGTATATGAATATTTTGAAAGGGTATGTAAAAAATGGAATTCAACCACAATGTTGTATTGCGGAGAAAATATATTGTTGAGGAAGTTGTTGAATTCTGTACTGAATACCTATCTATTGTGGAAAACGTCGGCCTACCGAAATCTTATCACACTGGGCAGATTGGGGGTGAAGGGATTTGTAGAAGATAGGTTGTCACAATCACAATTATATATCGGGGGCAGGCTCACCTTTATGTTTTGGATAACAGTTTTGATGTTAACCCATGTGTTCAAAACCACAAAGAAATTCTTAGGCATTTGAATTCTTTTAGGGCTGAAAAATGGATATTAGATACACATAATTGATAGTTTATAGAATGGTTTCGGGACCTCATTTTTAAGAAGTTATATGAAAATACGGACTCAATTTTAGAACGACTTCAATGGCTAGCCAGAGGAGCAAGTTTGTATGTATTATCTTACAATGATTTTTTATTTAATGATTATACATTCTATACTAATGAACATGATGAAGACAGAACCATTCAGAATATGGGGATACACTTGTGGCTGAAGCAATGCATGTTTTCGGTGCTATGGAAAAAAATCTAATTTATGCGAATATGTCTTACTTTGGCATCATTAAACAAATATGGGAGTTGGATTATATGAAATTCAGTGTGCTGATTTTTTAATACAAGTGGGTTGATAACAGGAGTGATTTTAAAATAGATGAATTAGGATTCGTGAAAGGTGATTTTATTAAGGAATGGGAGAAAAACAAACCATTTATAACTGCATTATAGGCAATACATGTATTTTATATTCTATACCCCACAAACAGAAATTGGTCAATTGTTTTATTATTGACCAAAACAATTGAAGGGTTAGATGAAAGTTTAATACGGGATGACCCTTTTATAGGTACTTCACAATCATTTCACAGTGGTCCCAATATAGATGGCGTTTTTTTATGTTAGAGGTGACCACAATAAAGGTATTTACATAGTCGATAGAGGGGTCAAATCTCTTAAGCCTTTTAAAAAAGAGAGTACAATAATCAGGTTATGTGTTTATTATAATATACATTATGTTACATTATGTTATTATTTGTTCATTACTACTTTTATTTAATCTAAATTAAATGTTAAGAAACTTCTACTGATAATGACTTCTGCACCTGTTGATGCGCCCAATTGTTAGGATGGTATGTGACTGAGTATGATATAATATATCATACCAAACATAGGATCTAAATAAGAATGATATTCTCAGATACAAGACGGGGGGGGGGGTGAATTGTACATTTTAAAAATTCCCTAAAGAAATTTTGCATAACCAAAATTCCCAACACCTCTAAGTTCTAAAGACTTTCTTGATTCTGGAAAAGTAATTCTGAAAATGAAACTTAACAAAAGTTACAAAGATTAAGATTCTACCTTAAATCGTATAGAATATACCTATATTATAGTATAAGGATGAGGAAGTATAATATAATATACTTTCATCAACAATACAAAATGCAGTGGAAAGACTTGTAACAAAAACAAGTAACAAGTAATAAGTCTTTTTACCTAAAGAGAAGGGTATCCAACAACCTTGGATAAAGGTCCCTTGATTTATACTTTCAAGAAAGTATGTCTTACCCACACCAGGGTAGCCCTCGATATGAAGATCAGAGTCTGTCTTGCTATCCCTGCAATCCCTCAACTATCAGGTAGTCGTCACCTCTGTATTCCTCAACAAGGAAGCCCTCAACTTCAAGGTGTTGGAACCTTTGTCTTCATATCCCCGGAAGCCCTCGATTTTACACAGCAAGAATCAGAGTCGCACGAAGAAAATCCGCACAAGGAAAAGTTTGAACAGGTCGTTAAAACTGTCTGCACGAAGCTTGAGAGTTGATAATAGCCTCTCTCTCTACAAATCACTTTAGGAAGTTCTGAGCACCAAAATTCCAAAAGATATAAATGTTCTAAGCATGTTAAAATGATCTCCTAATTATAGATGAAGCTCCAACGGTTGACTCCCTCCTCCAACGGTCATATTCTTCCTTGAATTTCGGAGGTACCTATACACGTGTCACTCATACAATGGTTAGTTAATAACAGAAAGTATGACATCGTTTTGTAATAGAACAAGTGTAAGCATAACTAAACTGATATTCGGAATGGAGTAGAAAATGAATGTTAAGAATGTAAAAGGTTAAAGTTTGGAATGGAAGTAAAAAATAAATTTAGAGTCTATAAACTTAAGAATATTCATATTCTGTTTTATAGGAATTTGGAACCTGAATTCTGTAGAAATATGGAGTCTGAATTTCAAGTAAATTTGGAGTCTGATTTCACTAGAATTCAGATCGAGAACTTACAAAGTTCGGAGTCTAAGTTCATGAGAATTTGAAGTCAGACCTCATCAGGGTTCGGAGTCTGAATTCAAAGAACTCAGAGTTAGAACTTAGAGATGTTCGTAATCAGAATTTAGAGTGGGCCTTTATGAGAGTTCGTATCAATAATTCAAAGTGGAACTTCATGAGTGTTCGTATCCAGAATTTGATGTTGAACTTTATTAGAGTTCATATCCAGAATTCGGAGTTGAACTTCATTAGAGTTCATATCCAGAATGCAGATCCTAAAATAGAATGCTTCATGTATATGAATTATATGATTTGAAGTTTTTAGATATGAATCTAATTTTTAAACTTAATAAAAATATTGATATGAACAATGAAAACAAGGTAGAGGTAAATTTCCTTTGGGAAGAAAATTTTCCTTATGGAAGTAAAATATGGGTAAAATTAAATTTTCCATAAGAAAAGGTGTTTGTGATTTTCAAAACAAGAGGAATGGTAAAGTTATAAGGAAACTTTAATTACTTATCAATATCCCCCATGAATTAAGGAATGAAAAAAGTCATAAGGAAAACCTTATTGACTCAACAATCTCCCCCTTTTTGGAAACCACAAACATCCTTATGAAAATGAATGTAATGACTTAGAATAAATTTCTAGACTTGTAATTAAAGCTTATCTACCTTTTTTTATGATCAATGGTGAATACGGCTAACTCCCCCTTAAGCTTTGAAACTCTAAGGATCGTATTCTAGGTTTCCAGAATGAGATATTTCATTTGAATGAAGAATTCGTAATGAGAACTCTCCCTTACATTAAAATAGTTCTTCTTAACTTAGAAATTTTTCTTCTACCTTTTAGATTTTTCCTTCTCCCTTTTGAGTTCTTTTTCCTTACCCCCTTTGTGATATTAAAAAATAATTTGAGGGAATGGAAAAACAATAAAGTACCAGAAATATTAGTAAGACATACAAAAAATACAAGAAACAAAAGTTTTCATTAGGATTGAAAGGATTTTTACAAGGAAAGACATTACAAAAAAAGATCAGATTGGTCAATTTGTCTTTTTTTCCTTGGGGATTAGCTTCTTCAGAAGGATTTTTAGCTTCTTTAACTCTTTTTTGGTCCTCCTCATCTTGCTTTTCTAAGGTTTTAATCCTACCCTCTTGAACCTTCAAAGCCTCAGAACAATCCTTAAGAACTTCATCCTACTTTCCAATCTTCTCTTTGATCTCAATCTGAAGATCTCTTTCCCATTTATAGCTTTGAGCAATAGATTTAAGATTCCCTTTCAGATCCTTCACATGTTGATTCTGAGTATTTTTCTCAAGGTTCATCTTTTCCTGAAAATTCTTCATATTGGCATCCTTGGTATCAAAGGATTATTTCACATCATTCTGAAAGGTATCAAGCTCTATCAAATCCTCATCGATTTTATTTGACCATAAAGTCATTTTGCTGTACGATTTTCTATGGACCTCATAATTGATAAGGAAATTTTTATGATCTTCCTCAATATTCACACATTTATCCATCACCATGGATAGGGATTATGACTTCTGATTTAAGCTGTATTGAAGCATCTGGCACCTGGAGTCTATTGTAGGAAATATCGGAATTGTGTCCACCAATTTCTTCAGAAACTCGACAACAAAATCATGTCCCAGTGCAGATGACTCCGAATCCGAAATCATGCTAGGTGAATGTTCTTCTTCAATTTCCACAAGCTTTCTTTTAGAAGAGCCTCCAAATTACTTTTTCCGTATGATATCTTTTTTTGGGGGTGTCCATAAGCACTTTCTTACCCTTATCAACTTTCAGAATGGCTTCTTCATGAGGATATTATTCCTCACTTTCAGATAGTTGAACTATCTTGTCTTCATCAGGTTTTTCCTTCTCTGCTCATTCCTCAATAAAGTGCTTTTCATAGATTTCTTCCTCAGAAAATTCATTAACTATCTCTTCTTCCTTGTCTTCATCTTTCTTACCTTCTTTGTCAGCTCCCTTTCCTGGAGTGACTTATTTTGAGGACTCAGCCTTAGATGTTCAGAGTGGTAATATTTTTGATGGATTTTCCTTTTCTTGGTAATATTCAATTTTTTTAATAAAATCATCTAAATAACCACTTTATTCTTCTATTTATTCTACTTACTCTTTTTCTTATACTTCCTCAACAACTTCTGTCTCTTTAGATTTTCCCAGAGTGACAAAATTCTTCCCCGAAGTCTCAGGTAAAGGCTCGACAAGGAAAGTTTCCAGGACTGGAATATTCTTGGAAGCTGCTTCTATGGCTTTCAAAAGAGATAGTACAACTTCAGCCTTAGACATTTTCTTATTCATCTTCTTCTCTTTTTTATAACTTCTCAAGGTATCCAATAGTCTTCTTTATTAAAGACTTTGCTTCAGCAGGGTCCAATTCGAACTGAGGTTCCCCTTCTTTCATTTTTTCCTTATTTTCCATCCTCTTTGCAAAAACCTCATCTGGATACGCTTTCTGTTTCTTTGGTTTGGGAGGTGCGGATTGAGATTCCTCTGATTTAGGAGTTTTGTCTGTATCCTCCACTTCCTTCATCTTTCTCTTCTTCTCAGATTTCTTAGATGGCTCAACATTTTCAATATTTTCTGTATTGGCTTCTGCCTCTTCCTCTAACAGATCATAAAACTCTTTTGTCTCATTAGAAGAATCCATATTCATTATTTTCAGAGTATCATCACTAACAAGAATAAGTTCTCAATTCCGACACTTGAATTTGCATTAAATCTTGATTGACTCAATACATCGAACTATCATCTTTGAAAGTAAGGTATGATACATGATAATTTGGGTTCTAATATTTTTATCTTTGATGTTATTGATTGTAACAAGTACATGCCTCATCAGATTGATTTTCCTTAGATTTACCAGAAAGTATAAGAAATATATATCACTTTTCTTGAGAGTATCTTTATCACCCTTTCTTGGTACTAAAAAACCTTATAACCACAACTGAAGAATCCGATTTTTAGAAGATAGGTGAGAAATTTTGGTTGTCTTGACATCATCAAGTCCAAGACATTGTAAGACCTTTACCTTAACAAAACAACCGAGAACATTCTGGAGTTTTTGTGAGCAAAACTCAGCTTCTCCTTAATACGCCAGCCCCACCAAGCTTAAAGCCTTGGTGTAAGTAAGTTTGTATGTATTTCCATAACTCATAAAAGAAAAATTTTCTCTAGCCTCTTCTTCGAAGAAGTAAACTGATTCATAGAACTCCATGAGCATTTCCGGATACACCATGTCTTGATGACCTTTCTTAGATATGCATACATCTTCCCAACTATTTAACTTTATATTCTTTGAGATGAAAGAATCATACATGAAAAATTTCAGATGGACCAACCTTTCCCTGTATACTTTCCATTTTGAGATTGGCTTTGTGGTAGAAATTTCTTGAGAAGTGGCTTCTACAGACATTCAGATTCGATGAACTCTGAGAGATTCAGAACGGGCTTTAAGAACTGAGGCAAATCTTCGAGATGCGAGATCTTGGAAATCGACGTGGGACAGCATTAGGGGTCCCATTTATATAGGTGACGGTGGTGACCTTTCAACTTCCAAAAACAATCTGACAATTGAAAAACTCTCTGATTTGATCTGACCGTTGAAAACATGCCCGCAAGGAAATCTTGAATCTGATCTTTTGAGGTTTTAAGAAAAACATTCGGATTTAAGAAGAAAAAAATCCAAGAAATTTTAAAAGAAAAGAAACTACCAGCAACTAAAAATGATTACGAAAACTTAAGTAAGGAAGTCATACCTTTCAGATTGGCTAGGAAGTTTATTCTTAATAGGTGATATTCTACTTGAAGAAAATTTTACTAAAAAAACTCACTATGAAAAAACTTACTAAGAAATACTTAAGATAAAAAAAGATTTTATTGCAAAAAAATTGAGTACCAAAACTCGATTATGAAAATTATGAGTACGAAAATTCTCATTATGAAAATTTTCATTACAAAGATTTTCATTAAGAAAATTTCTATTAAGAAAATTTATGATTTGAAGAATTCCATTATGAAAGTTTCAGTTTCTAACATATCATTACAAAAATTTTCAGTTTCGTAAATTTCCATTACGAAAATTTCAAAAACCAACTACAAAAACATTATTACGAAAAATATAAAAACATCATTACGAAAAATATGAAAACATCATTAGGAAAAATAATGAAACACTTATAAGGAGATGTACTCCCCCTATGAAAAGGAGTTTATTACTGTAAAGAGAATGGTTCTACAAGAAGTTAATCAAGGAATATTACCTTATGGTTATCATTTATAACTTTTATTTAATGTATTCAAATCTAATGGAGGGTAAAAGTTTTGTAAAAATGTCTGCAAGTTGATCTTGCATTCCGATGAATTGAAGAATGTTATATCATTTTAGTGTGTGATCCCTAAGAAAGTGATGCCTAATATCTATGTGTTTTTCACGAGAGTGATGTGCATGGTTTTTACTAAGGGCAATGGCACTTGTGTTATCATACAAAATTTGAGTCTTAGTATAACTAAAGCTATATTCTGTTAGTGTATGTTGTATTCACAACATATGATCACAAAAACTTCCAGCTGCTACATATTCAGCTTCTGCAGTGGAGATTGCTACTAAGTGTTTCTTCTTGCAAGACCAAGAAACTAATGAATCTCATAAGAAATGACAATTTTTGAATGTACTTTTTTTATCCATTATACATCCACCAAAGTTAGCATCTAAAAAACTATTTAAAACAAAATCATTTCCAGAAGTATAAAATAGTCTTAGATCCATGGTTCCCTTTAAGTAACAAATAATTCTTTTCACCGCTTTTAAATGAGATTCATTAGGATTGGATTGATATCTTGCACATAAGAATACTAAAAATATAAAATCTAGATGACTAACTGTCAAGTAAAGTAAACATCCTATCATACATCTAAAATATGTTTGATCTACTAGTTTCCCAGCTTCATCAAGATCAAGTGTGTTTGAGGTACTGGTGGGATCACATATACTCTTAGTGTTGTCATATACGTACTTTTTAAGAAGATCTTTAATATAATTTTGTTGGGATATGAAGATTCCTTCTGGTTTTTGAGAAATTTTAAAACCAAGGAAAAATGTTAACTCACCCAAAAAACTCATTTCAAACTCATATTTCATTAGATCCACAAAGGAATCAGTTAAGGATTGCTGTGTTGAACCAAATATAATGTCGTCGACATAAATTTGAACAATCAAAACATTTTACTTATATTTATTTATAAAAAGGGTTGGATCTGCATTTCCCTTAACATAGTTATTTTGAAGCAAAAATCCTATAAGTCTATCATACCAAGATCGAGGGGCTTGTTTAAGGCCATACAAAGCTTTGGTAAGTCTAAAAACATGATCAAGATGTTTTTTATCTTTAAAACCAGGAGATATTTCAACAAAAACTTCCCCTTGAACATAACTGTTAAGAAAAGCACATTTCACATCCATTTGAAAAAGTTTAAAATTGAAGAATACTGCAAAGTCATGTAAAACCAGAATAGATTCAAGTCAAGATACTGGAGCATAGGTTTCATCATAGTCTATTCGTTATTGTTGATTATAGTCTTTGGAAACCAATCTAGCTTTTATTCTAACTATGATTCCATTTTCATCACACTTATTTCTGAAGACCCATTTTACTCTAATAACAGAAGTTTCCTTAGGTCTTTCAACCAAGGTACAGAGTTTATTCCTTTCAAATTAATTTTGTTCATCTTGCATGGCTTAAATCCCATCATCATCACCTAAAGATTCATCAGTCCTTTTTGGTTCTAATTGGGAAAGGAATGCTAGATATTATACTTCTTTTTTTAAGGAACTTCTTGTCCTTACTGGTTGATTTAAATCACCAATGATACTATCACTGGGATGATTATTAAAAAACGAATGGTTTGTGTTTTGTAAAACCTGTTCATCAACAGAGGGTAGAAATTCTTTTGGGGTAAATGTTTCAGAAGTACCTTCTTGTACATTATCCTTATCAGAAGGATCTTCTATCATAGGTTGATAATCAGTTTTTGTAAATACATTCGAGGATATAGGTTGGGGTTGTTTAAAAAAAAGGATCCGTTTCATCAAATTTAACAAGTACTGTTTCTTGAATAGTACAAGTGTTTTTGTTAAAAACTCTATAAGCCTTAGAAGTTGTGGAGTAGCCAAAGAAAACTACCTCATTAGATTTTAGTTTGAATTTGTGTAAGTTATCTATAGTATTCAGAATGAATACCTTGAATCCAAAAACCTTAAAGTAGGAAATTCTAGGTTTTATACCATTCTATAACTCATAAAGAGTTTTATTAAGAAAAGGTCTTATTAAAACTTGATTAATAGTGTAACAAGTAGTACTTACAGCTTTAGCCCAAAAATGTTTAGCTACAGAATACTCACTCAACACGGTTCTAGTTATCTCTTGAATAATTCTATTTCTTGTTTCAACAACACCATTTTTTGAGGTGTTCTGGGTACTGAGAAGTTGTGAGTAATACCTTTTCTACTACAAAAAGTTTCAAAATCAGAATTTTGAAATTCTCCTCCATGATCACTATGAATAGTTTTCAAGGGAAGGTTTTTCTCATTTTTAACTTGGGATATAATACTTTTTCAATAAGAAAATGCTTCAGACTTCTTTGATAGAAAATAGACCCATGTATATCTAGTGTAATCATCAACCAAAACAAATATATAGTACTTTCCCCCAATTATTCCAGTTTGTGTTGGACCTAAAATATCCATATGCACTAACTATAATGCATTAGTAGTTGAGACTTCACCAAATTATTTAAAACTTGATTTATGTTGCTTTCCATATTGACAAGGGTCACTATCTTTTGAAGAATCAAATCTACGCTCCGGTAGATCCTTAAATATGTCTTTCTTAGAAAGTTTACATAAGTTCCTATAGATACAATTTCCTAACCTTTTTGCCATAACCAAGAATGATCTTCTATTTTACTAAAGCAAGGTAAGTCTTGGCTCCTATGGTCTTCTATGTTTAGTGTCTAAACATTCTCTTGACTATGGGGAGAAAGAATAAACTCTACCTTGGAATTGTGTACTAGGAACTTATCATTCTTAAAATTCACAAGGTAGCCTTCATCACATAATTGACTTATGCTGATGAGGTTATACTTAAGACCCTTAACAAAAAAAAATCATTTGAAATCAATGTTTTTCCAAGAAGAATTATGTTACCCATACCAATAATTTTTCTCCCTGAGCATTATCTCTGATAGTTACTTTTCCTCCTTTCGTTTTGATAATCTTTTCAAAATAGTCTTTGTTACCAGTTATATGCCAGGAACATCCACTACCAATGTACCATGTATTGTTTTTGGTACTTTCCCTATTTTCCTGAAAATAAGAAAAAGTTAGGTTTTCGGAACCCAGACTTGTTTGGATCCAGAAATTTCAAAAAGTAAAATTTTGGGTACCCACATTTTTTTATAGAAATAAGACTTATGAAATCCTAAAGATTGGGGTTTGTTTAAGGAAAAATTCTTTGCCCAGTTTCCACCACACTTACATTTAGTACATAATGGGGAACTTTGAGAAACAAAGTAGTTGTTACTAAAAATCAGTTTTGAACTTGTGTAACCAAAACTAGAAGTATTCCTTCGAGGTCGGATTTGTGAATACATTTTATCAAAATTTTCTTTACCAAGGGTAAAGTTCGACAAACACTTCCTCAAGGAAAATATTTTGGATTTGATTTTAATAATTAAATTCTTGTCTTCAAAAAAATTATATCTAGAGCTAGGATTGAAAACATTTTTCTTTTATATTACATTTTCTAGATATTTAGAAAGTTTATTCTTTTCAGAACTTACTTCCTCAAGATTTTTTGAAATAATTTCAAAATCAGAATTTTTCTTATCAAGATATTTAGAAAGATATAATATTTCCTTAGTAAGAATAATATTCCTAGAATTTTCTTATCGAGTTTTTTCATGAGTTTTGAATTCTCATTTTCAAGAAGTTTCGCAATCCTAGAAACTTCTTGATAGGTAGGTAAAGTATTATCTTCATCAGAAGAGGATTATTCATCAAGTGAGTTATAATATTTACTATCATTAGAATTCAAAGAAACATTGGTCAATGATTCAGCATTTTGTACCTTATCCATCAGACAATTTTTATCAATAGGTAGCCTGGCTAAAAGATCAAGATTCTTCTGTCCAGAGGATTCATAATCCGAAGATTCATCTAAAGAGACTCCCCTAGTAGCACTCTATATGTCATTGGCTTTCAACACTTTCATAGATTTGGACTTGTAATACCTTTTTCTGTTTTTCTCAGAATTCCTTTCCTTAGTTTCTTTTCTCTTGATCATAGGACAATCAGGTCTTATGTGTCCAACTCTCTTGCATTCATAGCATGTGACCTATGAATCTTTCTCGTCTTTCCTTTCCTTCTTATTGTATTTAGATAAAAAGTTCCTCTATCCAGCTATCTTTCTCATCCTTTGAGTAAGATTATCTTACTCCTTTTTTGAGACTTCACCCTCACTAGATTCACATTGGATAATAACCTTCTTAGACTTGGATTTAGTAACTCTCTTAAGAGTCTTAGCTTTACTGTGATTTGAAGTTTTAGTGAAAGAAACACCACCATTCACATTCTTCTTCATTATGTTTTCAGTATCTCTCTTCATTATGGTATCATGTTGAAGAAGAGTTCTAAATAGTTCATCAAGATAAATTTGAGTAACCTTTCTATTTTCATCGATAACAGTTCTCTTTGATTCCCACTCATTGGGCATAATATCTATGATCTTGTAAACAAAGTCTTCATCATCTATACCTTTCTCTCCCATTGATTGTAAGCTATTCACGATAGTCATGAATCTCTGTTCCACCTTACAAATTGGTTCTCAATATGGAAAATTAAAACCATGATACTCAACTCTAATCATGGCTCTTCTAGTCTCAATCACTTTAGATGTAACAAAATGTGCAACTTCAAGTTTTTTCTATAGACAGTTAGCTGTTTGACAAGAAGAAATTTGGCTATATATGTTCCTAGTCATTGAACAATGTAAAATATTTTGTAACTTATAGTTGAGTTGGTATTCATTATTTTCTTGATTTGTAAAGGCACTTAATTCTTTATCAGGAATTTTTTATCCACCAGTAAGCATAACAAAATTTTCAACCCCAGTGTTGATAATAAAATTATTCATATGATCTCTCCAATATTTGTAATCATTACCATAAAAAATAGGTGGTCTGGTTGGATTAATATTGTCAAGGGATCCAACATTTAATCCTTTCATTCTTAAGAAAATATTTGGCACGCAAAATTGTTAGTAGTATTAGTTTTTAAACTAGAAGAAATATCCTATAAAAGAAAATATAGAATAAAAGTAACACTATGAAATAGTGAATCCGAACTATGAGTCTGAAAAATAGATTTGAAAAATATGAATCTGAAAAATATGAATCCAAAAAATGTTATTCAGAGAATTCTTTTCTGAATCTAATCGTGAGATTAATTCAGATTTAACCAAATTCTCAAATACCAATTGTTAGGATGGTATGTGACTGAGTATGATATACTCTATAATACTAAATGTAGGATCGAAATAAGAATGATATTCTCAGATACAATAGGGGGGGGGGGTGAATTGTACCTTTTAAAAATTCCCTAAGGAAATTTTTCATAACCAAAATTCACAACACCTCTAAGTTCTAAAGACTTGCTTGATTCCAGAAATGTAATTCGAAAAATGAAACTTAACAAAAGTTACAAAGATTAAGATTCTACCTTAAAGCGTATATAATATACTTATATCACAGTATAAGGATGGGGAAGTATAATATAGTATACTTTCCTCAATAATACAAAATGCAGCGGAAAGACTTGTAACAAAAACAAGTAATAAGTAATAAGTCTTTTAACCCAAAGAGAAGGGTATCCAACAACCTTGGATAAAGGTCCCTTGATTTATACTTTCAAGAAAGTCTGTCTTACGCACACCAGGGTAAGCCCTCGATACAAAGATTGAAGTCTGTCCTTCTATCCTCACAATCCCCTCAACTATCAGGTAGTCAGAACCTCTTTCTTCCTCCACAAGGAAGCCCTCAACTTCAAGGTGTTGGAACCTCTGTCTTCCTATCCCCGGAAGCCCTCGATTGTACACAACTAAAATCGGAGTCCCACAAAGAAAATATACACAAGGAAAAGTTTGAACAAGACGTTCAAACATTATGCATGAAGCTTGAGAGTTTATAAGAGCCTCTCCCTCTAGAAATCACTTCAGGAAGTTCTGAGCAATGAAATTCTAAAAGTTCCAAAATTTCTGAGCAAGTTCAAATGAGCTCTTATTTATAGGTGAAGCTCTAACGGTCGGCTCCCTCCTCAAACGGTCATATACTTCATTGAATTTTAGAGGGACATATACACGTGTCAATCAAACAACGGTTAGTTAATAACAGAAAGTATGCCATCATTTTTTAATAGAACAGGTGTAAGAATAACTAAACAGATATTTGGAATGGAGTAGAAAATTAATGTTTGGAATGAAAAAGGATAATGTTTGGGATATAAGTAAAAAAATAAATT
The DNA here is from genome assembly GCA_963277665.1 of Viscum album. Lineage (NCBI taxonomy): Eukaryota > Viridiplantae > Streptophyta > Magnoliopsida > Santalales > Viscaceae > Viscum > Viscum album. The sequence continues at coordinate 1,026,688,223 of OY728129.1, read as the reverse complement.
TGGAGGCTATAAACTTAAGAATATCTGGATTCTATTTTATAGGAATTCGAAACCTGAATTGTGTAGAAATCTAGAGTCTGAATTTCAATGAAATTTGGAGTCTGATTTCACTAGAATTCTTATCCAGAACTTACAAAGTTCAGAGTCTAAGTTCATGAGAATTTGGAGTCAGACCTCATCAGAGTTTGGAGTCTGAATTCAGAGAACTAGGAGTCAGAACTTAGAGAAGTTCATATTCAGAATTATGAGTGGAACTTTATGAGAGTTCATATCCATAATTCGTAGTAGAACTTCATGACAGTTCGTATCCAAAATTCGAAGTTGAACTTAATTAGAGTTCGTATCCGGAATTTGAAGATGAACTTCATTAGAGTTTTTATCTAGAATTCGGATCCTAAAACAGAATGCTTCATGTCTAAGTATTATACGATTCCGAGGTTTTAGATATGAATCTGATTTTTACACTTAAGAAAAATATTGATATGAACAATGAAAACAAGGTAGGGGTAAATTTTTTTTGTTAAGGAAATTTTCCTCATAGAAGTAAAATAGGGTTAAAATTAAATTTTCTTTTGGAAAAGGTGTTTGTGATTTTCAAAACAAGAAGAATGGTAACGTCATAAGAAAACCTTGATGACTTATCAATCACCCCCATGAATGAAGGAATGAAAAAAGTCATAAGGAAAAACTTATTGAGTCAACACCAATACCGATGCACAAAAGGTCTCTCAACCAGCTACTGATGGTCCCAGTGCAGAGCAACAACATGTTTCTCAACCTGTTATTGCTAGTACCAGTGCTGAGTTACAAAAATTTTCTCAATCTGTTGCTGTTGGTCCTAGTGATGATGTTAGTGCTCTGGAGGAACATAATGATGATACTTCTGAGGAAATGGTACGAAATGAAACCCTAAAAGCGAAAAAAAACAAGAGTATTGTAGATTGACAGTGTTAGCGAATATCCATAAAGAAAAAGAAAAATACATCAAATTTGAGGAGGGATGGAAAATAAGTGAGGCCAACATGTTAACCCCAACATATCCATATTTAGTAGCTACATTGGAATCGTCACTCAGAAACACATGACGATTGATGTACAGTCATGGCACCATGTTATCACCAGGATTAGGACACTAATGTGGGAAGAGATTATGGTAACATTATGATATCAATTTGTTAATTTATTAAAATAAAATCAAATATGAAAAAATTGACTTACCTTTCATAATCCATTGTAGAGTGCATTTATAGTAGATGCCTCACACAAGGAATATGTATTAAGAGTTGCAGGATGGATTCATAGAGGTTTCCACACAATTTTAATGAAATATTATATTAAAAATACTGAAAGGGAAAATAAAGCCACACCCACCTCATCTTTATACACACTTGATATCCCAAGGAGTGTGGGATGCATTTAGAAACCATCATGGGGAGAAAACTTTTCAGGAACATTGTGTGGGGTAATACATTGTTTTAAATTTCTTGTATTCATCACTTTAATTAATAGTTTTTTATTTATGAAACAATAAATGAGTGATAAAAATAAACAATGCACAACAGAACCAGAGTACCCTTACCATAAATCAAGGATGGGGTACTCTTTACTTGGGAAAAAATGGTACGTCATTTAAATCCTACGTACTACTTTTATGTGACATAAAAAAACACCATTACCATTTTTCTCTATTTATATGCAGACTGATGAATCAAAATTGAAATCCATATCCATCCCATGCCATGTACTATGGAAGGAGTCTCATGTAAATAAAGAGGGGATAAAGATAGATGAAAACACACAAAAAGTGTGGGAAACATTTGTAAGTAAGAAATAATATAAATTTTATTTTCATTAAATCACTATTACATAACAATGAATACTTATTTTTCTATATTTTATATCTGACATAGTCATAGGAATCAACAACACCTGCACTAGATGCAGAAATAATTTCAATGGCCTTGAGTCAGCTAGAATAGTATAGTCACGTCAGAGGTCTGGGTTTTGGGGTGACACCCCAAACATATTTTCAAAAAAAAAAACAGAGGATCAAAATGAAGAAATGGAAAAGATGCAAGAAAAAATTTCTATTTTTCAAGAAGAATTACAATACCATATAGATATGATATAAATTTTTATGGGAGAGAGGAAAAGAGAATAAACAAATCTACAAAAACCCATGCATGATGATCCTGCCCCACCCCCACCAGCTTTGAGGCGAGCCATTCCCCTAAAAAACCTAACTTTGCTAAGGTAATCGATGTTTTAATAATTGTTTCTATGAAATTTGAATCACATAGACACTGATAACTTTCCTTTACTAATATTATATAGGGTGAAAATGACTATGATTTATATTTATCAACTCCCACCTACCACCTTGTAGCGAGGGATACGATGTTCAATATACAGAACGACATGCTACACAATAGACAAATTCCAATAGATCATTTTAGAGTTCCAATTAAAATAGATAATAACCCAAGTGCTGAGAAACCTACTCCAAATTAATATGAAGACATTCATATAGTTGAACAAGCTATTGAAACATTCACCACATGGCCGAAAATTATTTTAAAAAAACATGTCGACAAGGAGGTATCCATTTCTAATTTATTTTTCAAGCCGATCCTTTAACATTTAATGAAAAAAGGTCTGAACCGATGAATGTTATTACAGAATGACAAAGAGAAGGGGGTGAAACAAAATATCAAGTCAAAACTATCTCAAGGATCAACAAACCGATTGAAACGGTCTACTGAGAGCACCTTCACCTCGTACGTTCTATATCCACAGTTAATATCATTGTAGGCTCATGTGGATACAAAGTTGATAGACAAAAATTCTCACATAGTTGACTTTGGAAAAAATATGTATGGAGAAGAAGAATTAGATTTAATTAGTTCTGAAAATGTAAATGAAATCCTCAAGTATGAATGGCTAGGCACCTCAGTTGTAAATGTATACATGAGGTATGTTTTCCTGATTTGATTTTACAAAAGCTGATATACTCTGATAATTATGAATAAATACATTTCATTTTTTTGTAGGCATATATATGAAAAACAATTGACGGGATTTCTCCATGAAAAAAAATTAGGACTTATTAGTCCTCACATAACCTCTTCAAAACAGGAAATAGATTCAGATAAAGAGGATGAAATAATGTCATCCCTTCTCAAATCATTTGAAAACAAAATTACAAATGAAAGACTCTTTTTAATACCAATGATGTAGGAGGAAAATTATAAAATTCAATCATATCAACTATATTTTTATTTCTTACTTTACTTATTCATTTTTGTGTTTTTAGGCAGCATTGGATGTTGATTGTAGTCAATCTGGATACTCCAAATATTTATTTTATGGATTCAATGCATTGATATCCAACAAACCGAGCACACATGATGGAGTTTGTTAATTTGTAATACACTAGATCCAACATTTTAAAACTTAAAATCTAGTTATATAATTTATATTATCTTTTAATGAGTATTCTGTTATGATAGAGCGGTGCATCAATATCGTCTAATTCATTGAATGAATCCAGGGCCTAAGGATAAGAACACATACAAGATATACAACTAGAAAAGTATCCTGGTATATATAATAACATTGCACTATAAAAACACATATCAAAACAAATTACTTATTTTTTTTGATGTTTCTGTTGTGTCCGAAACAAAAATTCAGATAGAACTATGGTTATTATGTTTTTAAATTTTTGAAAGAGATCATATTTCATCAAAAAACTAGCATCCCTGATGATGTATTTTTGAAAATAATTATGAGTTTATTTAATATATTTATTAATCCTTTCTGTATTTATATTTTTTCAGTACTACCATGATTGTCGTAAAAACTCATATTCACAAGATGATATAGATGTGTTTAGAAACAAATGAGCCACATAGCTGATGGAAGATTTTACACCATTAGGATAAAGGTAAATTCTACTACTTATGTTATCTATATATGATAATTGATATCTCCCTTGTTTACACTTATTAAGCATATATGATCACCCTTTATTATGTTTTATATCCTTGGGTATTGAAGAATGTTTTTTTGAAATGATTTGTCTTTCTAGTAAATCATAACTCATTAGACTACAATGGTCGATAGTGTGGAAGTCGACCAATGCATAGTTATTCAGTCCACTCATGAGCATCTTAAAAGCATAATGGGAACAAATATCTTGGATTTTAAATTTTCTAATTAGTTTCCCTTATATGTGGGTGGGGGTGTCCAGGAGGGAGGGGGTTTCCAAGAGTGGGGGGGGGGGGGGTGTCTAGGAGGGGGTGTGTCTAGAAGGGAGGGGGTGCCTAGGTGTGAGAGAGGGTGGGGGTTTCCAGGAGAGATGCGGGTTGTCCAGGGGGTGTCCAGGAGTGGGGGTGTCCAAAAGGGAGGGGGTGTCCAGGGGGTGTCCATGAGTGGGGTGTCCAGGAGGGGAGGGAGGGGGTGTTTCCAGAAGGTAGGGGGAGTTTAGACAGAGATCCATTCAATTCCATTCAATACTGATAATATAAAATGGGTAGATCACTTCTAGAGTAGCCTGAAGTGGGTCTGTAGGGAGGCATAAAAAGTTCCAACCAACCAAACCAATTCCAAGCCCATGTAAAGGCCCAAATATTATATTATAGTTAAATTTGAGGCCCAATATATTTTATTTAATGTCATAAAGACCCAAAATATTAATCATTTACCTTTGTCACATTAGATTTATTTGAAATTTCGTTCCTATTCCTCTAATATATTTTTTGTTTGGTGTTTTTCCTTGATTGGTTGAACTGTATCTCTTTAAAATATATATGATTTTATAATTCATATTAGTGAATGATGGTGTATGAATAATATTTATTCCATTATCAAATATATGATGAAAATAGAGTTGGATAAAGAAGGTTATTAATGGGTATACACTAAAGAACTAGGAGGGTGTGGGTGTCCAGGAGGGAGGGGGTGTCTAGGTGGTAGGGTGGGTGGTGGTGTCAAGGAGTGTAGGGGGGGTGTCCAGGAGGGGAGGGGGCTGTCCAGGGGGTAGGAAGGGGGATGTCCAGGGAAAGGGAGGGGGCTGCAAGGGGAGGGAGGGGGTTGTCTAGGAGGAGGTAGGGGGCTGTAGGTGGAGTGGTGGGAGGGGGGGGGGATATTCAGGTGTAGGGTGGGGGATTTCTAGGGGGTTTGTCTCAGGGAGGGGGGATGTCTAGGAAGGAGGGGGTGTCAAGGAGTGGAGGGGGGGTGTCCAGGAGGGGAAGGGGGTTGTCCAGGAGGGAGGGGGCTGTCCAGGGGGTTAGAAGGGGGTTGTCTAGGGCAAGGGGCTGTAAGGGGAGGGAGGGGGATATATAGTAGGAGGTAGGGGGCTGCAGATGGAGTGATGGGAGGGTGGGGGGGGGGGATTGTATATGTAGATTCCCGAAGCTTATCGTACATGAACATTTCATTACTTTTGCGGAATACATAGTACATAACAAAAAACACACACACAAAGATCGTAATAGTTTAGTGTCTTTGGAAACTCGGAACGTAGTCTTCTAATCGTGGTGAAAGATCTCCAATATCTCCCATAAAGATATTCCTTTTTTTACCTAAAACCTTTCTTTATATCCTGGGGAAAAGAAAACATAAAAGGGTGAGCTCAAATTCTCAGTAAGGGTAAACAAAAGAAAAATCAATCACATCATATTCATAAGAACATAACTTTTGGAAATCTTATCCTGCAAAAGAGAGAGCATAATTTCATAACATGGGATAAATCATAGTAGTGAAATGAAATCCCAATAATCATAACTTAAAACATGAAACTTTGTGGCATACACACATAATAATAGAGAATCATTTCTTGTTAGTCAAGACTCATTGTCAAGACTATCTTAGTGGACAAAGTCCCTTTCTGAACCGAGTCACCCTCGTTTCAGTCCTGTTTCAATGAACCGGTATAACCTACCATTCCAGCCATGTCTATCTCATGAGATATAAAATCATTACCCAATGCATTGGAGGGAGATATAGGTCCCACCCATCTCATAATAAAACCATTCTTATGTGTGCCACAAAATCATAAATCATACATCATTTCATAACCCATGTAATAAAAATGGGATTCTTAAACAACATGACATCATAAAACAATTTATATAGAATAAAGGAATTCATAAAAATAATTCCATCACAACATAATCAAATCCATGTAATAAGAGGGATAGAAACAGAACCCTTTATTATCTTAGATGGAAAATAATTTTGATAAAACACTTGAACTCCATTCTTGAGGAAAATATTCTTTCTACTTCAAAAATACTTTTCCTTTCTTAACATGTCATAAAATTATAAACTAAAAGAAGTTGATTAAAAATAAACCTGAAAACTTTTAAAGTAGTCTTCTTGGAAATAATGTTTTAAAAATCCATTCATGCCGTATAAGTTAAAAAAAACATTCTTCTCGTACTTTTGTCAGAAAAGTCAAAAAGTACCTCGTACGAAAAACGACGAAAGCTTCCTTTCATATCTTTTACTAAAAACTCACCAAAGGGTAAAATAGGATTTAAACAATTTTAGGTGAATGGAAATAATATTACATATTGGGGAAACATGTATTTGGATGATAAAATACATCCTAGTAAATGCCAAAGTATAAACAATCTCGGATAAAAATGAGATTGTGATATTTTCCCTTACCTTAGGTCCGACTTGCTTTGTACGTGTCCGAAACTCCTGTATAATGATTTAAATCATGTTATTGACTTATTACAGAATCATATTCATTGTTATTATATCATATATGGTCCAATTATGACTTTATATTACCCGTTCTTTTGTAAATTCATGTTAAAGTAGCGTTTTGGGTAAAATCGTCTCATTTGTCGTTCGTGTTTTTAACTTGTAATTATGAATATGATTAATTGGATCATGATTACTTAAATCCAGAATGTAAAACATGATAATTTATATTCAGAATATATATATATATATAATATATTTTTAAATGGAATGAGATACACCGTTCATGGAGACAGTAGTCCGTACGTACGCATGAACGCTGTTTTCATTTCCTTATTGAATTGAATGGAATTAAGTAGATGACATACATATAAATATAAATAAATCCAGTATCATTATTATGTCATAGATTTCATTATTACTTATTATATATACTTTATAATCATTCATGAATGGTTAATCATTGAGAATGAATCTCATCGCGTCGTGGAGACGGTAGTCCGTACGTACGCACGAGCGATGATATCATTCCCATGGTCGTGGAATTGTGTTGAAGTGTTTGTATAATATTTCAGTATCAATATCACTTTATAATAATCATATATAGTTACTCATTAAACCATTATACCCATCCAATTAATGTGGTGGCGGAAAATAGATTACACCACGGCGTGGAGACGGTATTCCGTACGTACGCACGTGCGGTGATTTCCTTTTTCCGTAGGATGGATAGAAGGTTAATTAGAGTTGTTTCATATGTATAATAACATATCAGTATGTAATTAATACTTATGTTATTACTTTATCATGAAACAACTAACGAAGAAGAAGTTGAAGAAGAAAGAAATTGAAAAGATCGGTAATGGATATTACCTCTTATTTGAAACGCCTCTTTGAATCGTCCACTTAGGGAACTAAGATTGGTCTTTGAAGAAGACCAGGACCTCTAGGATTATTCTAGGGAAGTGGAGAAGGGATTTTGGTAGGGGTTGGCCGAGCTTGAGTGCTCAAATTGGTGTGACGAGGAGGGGGAGGAGGTTCCCTTTTATAAGGGAGGAGAGGGGCACCTTAGGAATATCTCAAAATATTTTATATTAAAGTCAAAATCGGTTTATAATGGTTCTAAAGAGTCTTATTTCGAAGATAAAGTGGGGATGGGTCTAAATCCTATCAACCAATAGGATTTAGACAAGTTTAAGTTATTATTTTAACCTTATCAATTAGATTTAACTCTAAGTTAAATAATTTAACTTTTACCGTGTCTTTTTGTTTTGTTACACTATATGGTTAATACACTTACTATAACATGCCAAAATAACCCCAAATTGTTTATTATTAATATATATATACTTGTCTAAGTCATTTGGCCGAACCTCAGATTTTTAGGAATAATATAACAATTAATAATATAATATTTGATTTAAAAACTATTTTGTGTCAATTTTGACACTATTTGATATATGATTTTTGTGAAAGTCATAACAGAATTATATATTCGAACCCAGTTGATTAAATCAACACTAATATATCATAGTAACCTATAAAATTAGTTGGATTCATAAAAAGTCTCAAATTAAATTTATTTTGGTATTTATAACATCAATTATGTCAATATTTCATTAATAAGATAATTACAGCATCATCTTTGTGTCATAAATAAATTAAATTATTTGATCTCTAAAAATTACAAATAAAATACGATTATTTAGGAAATCTTTTTATATTTCTAATGAATATTTACAATTGAATTTATCTTATGTATAACACTATATTAAAAAATGTTTTAGTAAATAAACTTTGATTTTAACTCTTTTAACTCTTCTTTGAATAATAATAAATGTCCTAATCTAATCCAAGTGGGCCTAAATGATAATATTACACACTTAAGGTTGTTTTTGGTCGAGATAAACTTGTCCAATAGTATTAGGACATGTGTTAGGGTAATATTAATATCATTTTTACCCTTAATTATCCTATTTACTTTTAACCGTGGTAAAAAAAGTAAAAAGTTACTATTCACCAAAAATTATTTTCATCTCATTGAACCACATTTTACTTACTGACATCAACCGTGTCTCTCGGATTTTTTAAATTACATTCACAGAAGCGGTAAAATTATGTTTTATGAAAAATTCAGTTTTTTTAACTACCACTTAGTAGTTTCATTATTCATCAAAAATTGATGTTTTTCAGAACAATGCCAAAATTTCATCGTAAGCTATATTTCATATTCCAAATTCAAAAATGAAGTCTATTTTACCAAATTCATAACATAGAAGTTGCATTAATTAATTTTATAATTAAATCCCGCGGTTAAAACAAATAGCGTGTTTTTATGAAACTATATCTATCAAAATATTGATACTTGTTTATGTCTGGTTTAAATGTGAAATTACATCCAATGACCAACATTGTATTAAATTGTAAAAATATATTCTAAATATACTTTAAAACCACTCAAATTAATAATTTATCACTATTAATTATTTTGATTAAAAAAGTTGTTTTTAATTATAATTTAGTAATTTTCACTATTCATCAGAATATGAAAGTTATCCGAAAAGTACCAAAATTTCACCTTAGGATAAATTCGATACTCCGAATCCAAAATTGAAGTCCATTTTGAGAGCTAAAATTTCTAAAATTTTAAAAGGTGGTTATTACTATTTATAACGGCTAGTTATAATAATATTATAATAGCATATCGTTGTTTAGTGAAACTCGGTATTGCGTACTACACAGGCTATCGAGGAAGGTCGCGATTGCATGTAATGCAAGGCAAGTCAAGGATGTGTGTTGTGAAAGTTCCTTTTGGTGTAGCGTACAACAAAAGACATTAATAAAATTAAAAAAGAATAGTTTTCATAAAATCTCAGGCTGTTACATTCTACCCCCCTTAAAATGAATTTCGCCCTCGAAATTCGTCGGGGTTATAAATAGTTTACTATTCAAAAGATTCTTTAATAGAAACCCACATCGTAAAAAGGAATACCAAAACCAATCTTTAAAAAAAAAGTTAAAAACTTAACGGTTACCCAAATAAACTAATCACTGGGTTTCCACATAGGTGAAAATATGGATATGGAAGAGAAATCTAACCATCATGTTCTGATGGGGAGTGGTAGAGAACATGGCTATGGAAAAGCCAACAATCAGAAAGCCATAAACTTGTGATGATCTAGGGTACCATCTGATTAATCAGATATAAGAGCACTAGGACAACATTTTTGGTTTTCAAGATCATTTCTCTAAAGTTGAAAATTTGAATTAGAATAAATACTTACTTTATTTTGGTACAATCTCACTGTTGTTCGTTCCTTGAACAATTTCCACTTCATCTCTTAAATAAATGAAGTTGAATTTGTTATTCGTGAAGTGTTAGCAGATCATGTGATAGAATGACGGGTCATTCCATCTGTCTCAAACAAAAGGTTAGCAAAAATTATATACATAAGTCGATCTATAGTGAGATTAATCATATATGGTTCCTAAAATGGACTTATACATCATATATCATACAACTTAATATAATAAAACTAGTTTCTACTAAACAGGGACTTCCTGTAGGCCAGTGGTAGGCGATAAAGGCCAGTCGCACTTCGGTTGTGGGTTCGATTTCCATAGCCTTGTTCGACGCGATGGGCTGTCGCCCGTCCTACAGGTTGTCCGTTTTCTAAAACTATATTACTATAACATCCCATCAATAATATCGAAAAAAAATTCTATCCTTAAACAATACTAACTTATGTCCAACATAATCCATTCCAATTTTTAGGCTTATCCATAATACTACAGTCCACTCTCATAACATAGTGAAAATGATTACTAGAGATTTAATACCATCGTCGATCCCCATATATCATAAGATATGTTTTGTTGGTCCCATTCCAAACATTCAAAGTCCTTAATCATGTATTCTCTTGAATACCTTAGTGAAAACATGAATGCAGTTAAAAGTTAACACCTTCCACATACCAAAATCCTCAAAATTCTATATACTCAAACCATGATATCACTTAGTCCTTATATCAATCATGAGATCATGAATACTATTAAACATTTCATTTTCTCGTTTTCCCTTAATTATGCACATAATATCTCAATCACTTTGAATACCACATTAGACCAATACATAAATATTCCAATACTCCATGATACAACATTATTTTGGAATCCCATTACATAAACACTAAATCATTCCACCACATCGTTGTCATATTCAACATCGCCAATAGTGATCGCATGTGACTTCCCTTTGTCCTTTGCCTTCAGTGGTTGCTCATGTTGATCATCACTAACCCTTGGATTAGGGCATTTATTAGAATAATGCCCCATTTCCTTGCACTTGAAGCATTGAAGTGTTGGTGGTGCGTTCTCTGCAGTGTTTGCTTTATTCACATCATTAGAAAACCTTTTTCCATTACTTTGACACTCAGCTGCTCGATGACCTTCTTTTCTACACTTAAAACATTTTCTAGTACATTTAAGACAATCTCCACCATGCTTCTTTCCACACTTTGTGCATAAGGAAACATTCATCTTCTTTACACCATTATTCTGAGATTTCTCCTTGAACTCCATCTTTTGTTTCTTGTCAAAACCATGAGATGGATATGGAACACCAACTTCCATTTCTACCTTGATAGCACAACGCACAATTTCTTCATAGCTACTGAAGTCTCTTATAGCTAATGCCCTTCGAAGACTTGGTTTTAAGCCACTAAAAAATCGATCAACTTTACTTTCAGGTTGGATGATAATGCCAGATGCATACCTTGCAAGTCTTGTAAAATTTGCTTCGTATATACCAACAGATTCATCATCCTTTTGCTTTAGTTCAAGAAACTCCTTCTCCATTTTTGTTCGAAGAATACGAGGGAAGTACTTATTGAAAAATAAGTTCTTGAACTCGTCCCATTCCATGGACTCAATTTCATCTCCTGGCCTCGTATTCTTGATAAAATTCCACCATTGATCAGCTTCACCTTCCAAACGATATACTGCTAAGATGACTTTATCATGTTCAGAACATTGAAGAACTGAAAAAATCTTTTCAGTAGTACTGATCCATTGTTCAGCAACAAGTGGATCAAAAGACTCACTAAAAGAAGGTGGACGTTGCCTCATGAAGGACTCAATAGAATATTGTTCCCTTCTCTGCTCATTTGGAAGTCCAGAATGATTCATATCTTGTGTAAGTATAGCAATAAGATTTTGCACTCCATCTCCCATAACATTTGTTTGTTCAAGAGGACAATCATTGCATTGTCCATTGCATTGATCAACATGGTTCCTTCGGGTTCCAGCCATCGTCTAAAACCCAAAAAGAATAGTGTGAGAGGCAAAAATAATGCTAGGGAAAACAACATAATAAAGGGAGAGTACCTTCAATATCTAACATCTTAGGTTTAATTCTATGATTGTTAGCATAATTCTAGTACTATAACCTATACGTGTACATAACCTTTGGGACATCCCTAGACATACCTTAGAAATATCTCTAGGGATCTCACTAACGTTTTCGCATCATAGTTTCCAAAGGTTGACTAAACCTTTCCTCTGATACCAACTGTAGAGACCTGAAGCTTATCGTACATGAACATTTCATTACTTTTGCGGAATACTTAGTACATAACAAAAAACACACACACAAGGATCATAATAGTTTAGTGTCTTTGGAAACTCGGAACGTAATCTTCTAATCGTGGTGAAAGATCTCCAATATCTCCCATAAAGATCTTCATTTTTTTTCCTAAAACCTTTCTTTATATCCTGGGGAAAAGAAAACATAAAAGGGTGATCTCAAATGCTCAGTAAGGGTAAACAAAAGAAAAATAAATCACATCATATTCATAAGAACATAACTTTTGGAAATCTTATTATGCAAAAGAGAGAGCATAATTTCATAACATGGGATAAATCATAGTAGTGAAATGAAATCCCAATAATCATAACTTAAAACATGAAACTTTTTGTCATACACACATAATCATAGAGAATAATTTCTTGTTAGTCAATACTCATTGTCAAGACTATCTTAGTGGACAATGTCCCTTTCTGAACCGAGTCACCCTCGTTTCAGTCCTGTTTCACTGAACTGATATAACCTACCATTCCAGCCATGTCTATCTCATGAGATATAAAATCTTTACCCAATGAATTGGAGGGAGATATAGGTCCCACCCATCTCATAATGAAACCATTCTTATGTGTGCCACAAAATCATAAATCATACTTCATTGCATAACCCGTGTAATAAAAATGGGATTCTTAAACAACATGACATCATAAAACAATTTATATAGAATAAAGGAATTCATAAAAATATTTCCATCACAACATAATCAAATCCATCTAATAAGAGGGATAGAAATAGAACCCTTTATTATCTTAGATGGAAAATAATTTTGATAAAACACTTGAACTCCATTCTTGAGGAAAATATCCTTTCTACTTCAAAAATACTTTTCCTTTCTTAACATGTCATAAAATTATAAACTAAAAGAAGTTGATTAAAAATAAACCTGAAAACTTGTAACGGAATCTTCTTGGAAATAATGTTTTAAAAATCCATTCATGCCTTACAAGTTAAAAAAAACTTTCTTCTCGTACTTTTGTCGAAAAAGTCAAAAAGTACCTCGTACGAAAAACGACAAAAGATTCCTTTCATATCTTTTACTAAAAACTCACCAAAGGGTAAAATAGGATTTAAACAATTTTAGGTGAATTGAAATAATATTACATATTGAGGAAACATGTATTTAGATGATAAAATACACCCCAGTAAATGCCAAAGTATAAACAATCACGGATAAAAATGAGATTGTGATATTTTCCCTTACCTTAGGTCTGAATTTCTTTGTACGTGTCCGAACCTCCTGTATAATGATTTAAATCATCTTATTGACTTATTCCAGAATCATATTCATTGTTATTATATCATATATGGTCCACTTATGACTTTATATTACCTGTTCTTTTGTAAATTAATGTTAAAGTAGCGTTTTGGGTAAAATCGTCTCATTTGTCGTTCGTGTTTTTAACTTGTAATTATTAATATGATTACTTGGATCATGATTACTTATATCCAGAATGTAAAACATGATTTATATATAATATATATTCAGAATATATATATATATATATATATATAATATTGATAAATGGAATGAGATACACTGTTCATGGAGACGGTAGTCCGTACGTACGCATGAACGCTGTTTTCATTTCCTTATTGAATTGAATGGAATTAAGTAGATGAAATACATATAAATATAAATAAATCCAGTATCATTATTATGTCATATATTTCATTAGTACTTATTATATATACTTTATAATCATTCATGAATGGTTAATCATTGAGAATGAATCTCATCACGTCGTGGAGACGGTAGTCCGTATGTACGCACGAGCGATGATATCGTTCCCATGGTCGTGGAATTGTGTTGAAGTGTTTGTATACTATTTCAGTATCAATATCACTTTATAATAATCATATATATTTACTCATTAAACCATTATACCCAGCCAATTAATTTGGTGGCGGAAAATAGATTACACCACGGCGTGGAGACGGTATTCCGTACGTACGTACGCGCGGTGATTTCCTTTTTCCGTAGGATGGATAGAAGGTTAATTAGAGTTGTTTCATATTTATAATAACATATCAGTATTTAAGTAATACTGATGTTATTACTTTATCATGAAACAACTAAATAAGAAGAAGTTGAAGAAGAAAGAAATTGAAAAGATCGGTAATGGATATTACCTCTTCTTTGAAACGCCTCTTTGAATCCTCCACTTAGGGAACTAAGAATGGTCTTTGAAGAAGACCAGGACCTCTAGGATTATTCTAGGGAAGTGGAGAAGGGATTTTGGCAGGTTTTGGCTGAGCTTGAGTGCTCAAATTGGTGTGAGGAGGAGGGGGAGGAGGTGCCCTTTTATAAGGGAGGAGAGGGGCACCTTAGGAATATCTCAAATTATTTTATATTAAAGTCAAAATCGGTTTATAATGGTTCCAAAGGGTATTATTTATAAGATAAAGTGGGGATGGGTCTAAATACTATCAACCAATAGGATTTAGACAAGTTTAGGTTATTATTTTAACCTTATCAATTAGATTTAACTCTAAGTTAAATAATTTAACTTTTACCGTGTCTTTTTGTTTTCTTACACTATATGGTTAATACACTTACTATAACATGCCAAAAGAACCCCAAATTGTTTATTATTAATATATATATCCTTATCTAAGTCATTTGGCCGAACCTTAGATTTTTATGAATAAAATAACAATTAATAATATAATATTTGATTTAAAAACTATTTTGTGTCAATTTTGACACTATTTGATATATGATTTTTGTGAAAGTCATAACAGAATTATATGTTCGATCCAAGTTGATTTAATAAACACTAATATATCATAGTAACCTAAAAAAGTAGTGGGATTCATAAAAAGTCTCAAATTAAATTTAGTTTGGTATTTATAACATCAATTATGTCAATATTTCATTAATAAGATAATTACATCATCATCTTTGTGTCATAAATAAATTAACTTATTTGATCTCTAAAAATTACAAATAAAATACCATTATTTAGGAAATCTTTTTATATTTCTAATTAATATTTACAATTGAATTTATCTTATGTATAACCCTATATTAAAAAAATTTTAGTAAATAAACTTTGATTTTAACTCTTTTAACTCTTCTTTGAATAATAATAAATGTCCTAATCTAATCCAAGTGGGCCTAAATGATAATATTTTACACTTAAGGTTGTTTTTGGTCGAGATACACTTGTCCAATAGGATTAGGACATGTGTTAGGGTAATATTAATATCATTTTTACCCTTAATTACCCTATTTACTTTTAACCGTGGTAAAAAAGTAAAAAGTTACTATTCACCAAAAATTATTTCATCTCATTGAACCAAATTTTACTTACTGACATCAACCGTGTTTCTCGGATTTTTGAAATTACATTCACAGAAGCGGTAAAATTATGTTTTATGAAAATTTCAGTTTTTTTAACTACCACTTAGTAGTTTCACTATTCATCAAAAATTGATGTTTTTCAGAACAATGCCAAAATTTCATCCTAAGCTATATTTCATATTCCAAATTCAAAAATGAAGTCTATTTTACCAAATTCATAACATAGAAGTTGCATTAATTAATTTTATAATTAAATCCCGCTGTTAAAACAAATAGCGTGTTTTTAAGAAACAATACCTATCAAAAGATTGACACTTGTTTATGTCTGGTTTAAATGTGAAATTACATCCAATGACCAACATTGTATTAAATTGTAAAAATATATTCTAAATATACTTTAAAACCACTCAAATTAATAATTTATCACTATTAATTATTTTGATTAAAAAAGTTGTTTTTAATTATAATTTAGTAATTTTCACTATTCATCAGAATATGAAAGTTATCCGAAAAGTACCAAAATTTCACCTTAGGCTAAATTTGATACTCCGAATCCAAAAATGAAGTCCATTTTGAGAGCTAAAATTTCTAAAATTTTAAAAGGTGGTTATTACTATTTATAACTGCTAGTTATAATAATATTATAATAGCATATCGTTGTTTAGTGAAACTCGGTATTGCGTACTACACAGGGTATCGAGGAAGGTCGCGATTGCGTGTAATGCAAGTAAAGTCAAGGATGTGTGTTGTGCAAGCTCCTTTTGGTGTAGCGTACAACAAAAGACATTAATAAAATTAAAAAAGAATAGTTTTCATAAAATCTCAGGCTGTTACAGTATAGGGGTAGGGGGAATTGCTATTAATCGGAGCATCGAGGTAGATCATAAAAAATGATAAAAGACTGTTTTGATCCTTTAACAAGATCACCATGTTGACTTTAAATAGACTTTAATATCATCATTTAGTCCACCCATGACATGACTAAAACCCAAAAGATAAGAATGAAATTCACTAAAATTTAGGCTGTATAAGACATGCATTTTGTGCCAGGTTTTTTCGAAAAATTTTACCTAAGTGATTAAAATAAGAAGGTTTTGCAGTTAACTATCTCAAGGGTGATGGTGTTATTCCATTAATGGGGTTTTTTCCATTGAACAAGAATTTCAGATGGTACCAGTGGATTAAACATCACTGATTCATAATCAGTTGTAGTCTGAATTGCAGTGCAAAAATCATTTATGGCTAAGTTCTCGCATGTTTCCACTCATGTGTCCCATCCACTCAGATCCCTTCCATCGAACAAAGGTTTTTTAGTTCCATGGGAAACTTGGTTCCCATCGCATGCGACTGTGATTGCGTTCTCCATGTTGTTCTCACCTATGTGTTGTATCCTCCATTACTATTGTTGACCGAGTGTTGTCTACCATAGTTTCTTCGAGTCCAGACGCGTGCTTTTCCAGTTTTACCATAATTTTCGACTGCCGAACATGGTCTCATGGGGAAAAAGAGTAGATAGCTCATCTTGCCCAGTTTTAGTCAAATTTTCTGCCAAATATGCGACTAAAATCACAACCACATCTCTATCATTCGTCTCCCTATTTCCACCTCTGTCAGAATGTGTCAGTCTCCTCCATAGCTAGCATCAACCGATCGTCTTCCTTTGTCTACGTATCAGTCATTCTCATTGCCAATATAAGTCACTCCTACTCTTTTTGTGGCACTTTCTCTATGATGCACAACATGTTAGTGGTGTGTTTTCAGTATTCATCTTGCTCCATCAATTCATGTTCCCACCTTCACTTCTCTTGATCCCACCACTTCTTGTGCAATGTGAGAGATTCCATTTTGGAAACAATGTCTTAATTATGAAAATTTAAATGGTTTCTTCCACTTTTTGTAACAATTTTTTAATGACAATATGTTAACTTGGTCATACCTACTAAAATATATTATTATTATTGTTAATATTGTCATTGATATATTTTTAGTTTATTTTCTTTCATTGTCCAAAGATATCGTTTGGTTTTCCCTTGTTCAAGTTCACTATAGATTTGCATAACAATATGTTTTTGTTCTATCCAGGGGGCTGTCTCAGGGAGGGGAGGGAAAAGGGGTTGTCTAGGAAGGAGGGGGTGTTCTGGAGTGGGGGGGTGTCCAGGAGGGGAGGGGGGCTATCTAAAAGGGGAAAATGTTGTCAAGGGGATGGGAAGGGGGCTGTCTAGGGAAAGGGAGGGGGGTTTGAAGGGATAAGAGGGGGTTGTCCAGGAGGAGGGAGGGGGATGCAGGTGGAGTGGTGAAAGGGGGGGATGTCTCAGGGAGGGGAGGGAGGGGGTGTCTAGGAAGGAGGGGGTGTCCAGGAGGGGAGGGGGCTGTCCAGAAGGGGGGGGGGGGGTCTGTCCAGGAGGTGGGAAGGGGGACATCTAGGGAAAGGGAGGGGCTGCAAGAGTGGGGGGGGGGAGTTGTCCACAATGATGAAGGGGGATGCAGGTGGAGTGGGGGATGTCTAGGGGGGGCTGTAGGTGGAGTGGTGGGAGAGGAGGGAGGTGGTGTCTAGGAAGGAGGGGGTGTCTAGGAGGGGAGGGGGCTATCGAGGAGGGGGGGGGGGGCTGTCTAGGAGGTTGGAAGGGGGTTATCCAGGGAAAGGGAGGGGGGCTGCAAGGGGGGGAGGGGGTTGTTCAGGAGGATGGAGGGGGCTATCCAAGGGGGATGTGGGGGGGGGGGGTTGTCTAGAAGGAGGGAGGGGGATGCGGGTGGAGTGGTGGGAGGGGGGGTTTTAGAAAGAGGAGGGGGGGGGGGCTGCAGGTGGAGTTGTGGGAGGGGGGTGTCCAAGGGTAGAGAGGGGGATATCTAGTAGGATGTCTTGGGGAGGGGAGGGGGTTTCCAAGAAGGAGGGGGTGTCCAAGAGGGGAGGGAGGGATGCCCAGGAGAGGAGGGGTGGGGGTGTCCAGGAGGTGGGAAGGGGGATTTCCAGGGAAAGGGAGGGGGTTAAGGGGGGGTTCTTTAGGAGGAGGGAGGGGGGCTGCAAGTGGAGTAGTGAGAGGGAGAGGGGGGATGTCCAGAGGTAGGGAGGGGGCCGCAAGCGGAGAGGGGGGGGGGGGGCTGTCCAGGGGGGCTGTCACTTAGAGGGGAGGGAGGGGGTTTGGTTAATCACACTAAAGAACTAGGAGATCATGAGAAAAGTGAACCAATATGATCATGACCTATCTAAATGTGTAGGTTCTAATCAGGCCCTCTCTAAAACTGAGAAATACATTCCTTCCATCCCTTCAATGAGACCTTAGGTATTGTATGGGGTCCTTGGAGAGGCATAAGTGGTCCGGGTCCAAGCATGGTTCGACCCAATGTCTAATGCGGACGTGCAAGCACTCATTCCCTTTGACGTGGCATGGGAGAGTACACTCTTAGAGGCTCATGATATATGTAACTATTTGGTTTATAACCCTTCTAGGATGGTGGTATCACTAGGAAAATGTTATAATTTATTCTAAAATTGAATATTCCTTTGAAATTGAATACACCACTATGTATATGTCATTTTGTATAACTTGTAGAGATTCCTCCCATTTTTTATTGTCAATAAATGAAACCTTTTAGATTCCATGTTATTTTTGACATTTATTCATTTTATTTTCTCATCCATGTAATCTTAACAAAAAAATATTTATAATTCAATGAATCATGTTGAGCCTCTTCTAAAATATTAATTCAATCCAAGGAAATATGGACATGTAAAAGTTGTAACAGGTAACAATTGACATTTTATTAATGTATCTTTCATATTAATGTTTAATTTATTTCATTATTATATTAATAATATAATATTTGTTTTCTTATATTGGTACAATCTTATTCCTGAGTTCGAATGCTTTTTTCGGCAACTAATACCATGGATGGCAATTTTATAGAGCGGATCATGGATGAAAAAGGATGAAACATCAATTTTTTAAACTATTTTTTGGATAATTGTAATTGTAACCAAATTAAAAATTGTTTGAAATGTATATAATAGTGTGTTGTTTTGTATTCTCCATTTCAAGTAAATGTATATAGAATTTTTGTTCTTATGTGCTTTGTGTGTAGGTGTGGTTTGTGCTGTGTGTGCATGTGATGTGTCTAGTGTGCAGGTGCTATGGAGGTGCTGGGTTTGCACAGGAAATTTGGCCTTTATCAGCACTGATTAAGCACTGATAAATGTATAATATATCAGCACTCAAAATAGTGCTGATAAAGGTGGTATTTATGATTAATATTTTTAGTTCTGATATATTATCCATTAATCAGTGCTAAAAATAACACTGATAAGGGGCATATTTATCAGCGCTAAAAAAAGTGCCGATAAAGATGATCCTTTATCAGTTCTTTTTTAGTACTAATAAATGCCCTCTTTATCAGTGCTATTTTGAGCACTGATAAAGGGGACCCCCTTTATATTATCCATAATAAACAACACTTTTTTAGCACTGTTAAATTCCTTATTTTTAGTATTGGATGTTATATTATGAAAATAAATGTGTTTTAAAAATAGTATATTTCTAAAATATTTAAAAAGTATATATTATTATATATTTTTAAATTATTGTTTAGGTAAAATTAAGTTTTTTATAAAATATTTTATTTATATTTGATATAAAAGGAAAGGTTTTCATAATATTTTTATGTCACTTTAAAAGAGAAAGGATTTTACCTCATGTTTTTAAACCCCTTATTGAGAAATTTTTTTATCAACTCATGTTTTAAATTTGTTTCATGGGAATAGTGATGAGTAGAATATTGAATGTGAATATCCTTGAATTAAGAGACCTACTCAACTGATGATAGATAATAGTTCATATAATTTTTAAAAAAACTCTAATATGTATAGGGATTTTAAAATCTACCAAAAATATAAACCTGGAAGATCATTTGTTGTGTATTTTGTCTAATATTCACTTGTTTTGTTAGATTTGGATAATTGAAATTGGGTCACATTTGTAAGACTATGTTTTTATTATCAGATTGGGAGCACGGGTCCTGAGATGTTATAGTCAGTATCAGATGTAGGGTTTAGACAAAATTGAAGATTACGATAATACGAGTAAAATATAGTTTTTTATTCTTATAATTTTAGACATAAGTCTTTAATATATTGAGAATATATTTCAGTTAAAGAGAGATCTTGGGATCCTAGTTTTCTTAATTTTTAGAAGTGATGTTTAGTGTTTTATTATGTATGGTGAAAGAATTGCGAGGACACAATTCCATTAAGTGGGGTAGAATATAAAATCCTGATAATTCAGTAAGTATAATATTTTTACTTTTAAATAAATATCTATGTATATAAAGTTAATTAGTATCTTTAAAATGAATATAAAAATTTAATAATATTGAATTAATATTTATTGAAGAATATAAATAGTTTTTTCAGCAAAATATTAACTTGATGTAAATATATTAAAATTTTAGTATTATTATAACATCTATTAGGAAATGTAGGAATTATGAAAATTATAAAACCGAAAATAATTATAATTATTTGAAGTAACTATATATATTTAAAATAAAATATTTTAATTTGTAAAAGTATTTCTAAAATATTTATATAGAGATTATATTAATTGAATTGAGTAATTAATTTAGACATATTAGGCTTAATTTTTTAATTTTTTTAAGAGAAATAGTATAAATTAAAAAAAATAGTATATAAAAAATTCTCATAACTATCTAGCCCTTAAACTATGGAATAATAACCCAACCAATCATGGTTGTGGGTGGGCATACATATATCATGAATTTTACACACAAGCGATAGGTAAAATGAAAACGTGTGGCACAAGAGAAGCTAAAAGGAGAAACCTAGAGAGTACCTAGATACTCACCTTAAGATAGTTCTTGGAGTGGAATAATTTATAAGTTAATTCCCAACTAGTTGAAAAATCAATGTGGGTTTAGGAATGAATACACTATAGCTCCACTTATAAATTATCTTAAAGATTAATGTAATTTTAATCCATTAAATTTAAACCATTTGATCAAACCAAGCATCAAATCCATCTTCATGCACTAAACCTAACAAATTTTCATTTTCTCAACTTTCTTCTTACAAGGGCACCATATTTTTCCCTGTATATATTACCTGCAAATAACCCAACATGAGGCCATATTCTTCCTTAACCATATAAACCATAATGGGAATTTACATGGTCATAATAAGGCTCCATTATCTTCCATCTCATTCATCTTTATTTTTTATGGGATTATCATTGAAAATAGAAATACATGATAAAGCCATCTATTAGCATCATTGATAGGATTGTTGCTATCATTTTTTTTATAAGATAAATTCATTGTCACTATCTTCAAGATTGAACTATCTCTGATTATATTGAAGAATAATACATATTTCAGCATAGTTTTAATTTCCATAATTTTTGTTAGTGAGTTTTTAGGTTCATAATCAAAGGGATGGATTATACAATGAAATATTTAAAATCGAGGTAACTAATTTATCATGGAAGATCGACTGTAGATTGATTTAGATTACTGGGTTCACTGTCTTCCACTCCAATTTTGACTATTTTCATTGATAATGGATATATATATATATGTGTGTGTGTATTATTAATAAATTTTCTTCTAATAGAATCGTTTTCCCCCGTAATCATGAAGAATTGTCTATTCATCATTGAATGTATATACATTATAGATATTCTTCCTCATTAGTAGATTCTACAGAAACTTTATGTATATATATAACATATAATTATCATATTTGATTATATAGTTTTTTACATAGAAGAACAAATTGAGTAAAATGAGATAATAATATGAATATTTATGTAAACCCTCATCTTATTAGATAATTTTGATTATTTACACATGATGGAAACCTTCTCAGAGTGATGATATAGAAAAAAGTCATGCTTGTATAAGATATAGAAAATCCTTGCAGTGTAAGAAAAATTATATTTCAGTAAAAAAATATTTAATGTTATGAAATATCATATCTATAATCAATATATATATTAATGATATAAAAAATTAAATGCAATTTTTTTTATTTAAGGTGGGTATCATTCCCTTGATGTGTGATAACCCTTAGATATGGTTAGAACCTCACCTCTTCTTAATCCTTCATATTTTTTAAGAGATAATCCTCAGATCCCTCCTCATAAATTATTTCCATTGGAAGTATTATTTTATTTAGCATCTTACTATAAGGTAATGGGAAATCAATTTTCATAAACTCTTATTTATGGTTTTCAAAAACCCTTTCTTTTAAGGGAAAAAATATTTTATTAGATTTCTATATTTTCAAAAATCCTTTTCATGTAAAGAGATATGATTATAAATAATTTTTTTAATATTTCCGGGAATTTTATTATATGAAAATGATAATTAAATTTTGATTGGAACAAATTACTGTTACAAAAATGATTTATATGTTTTAAGAGTTTTTTTGTTTTATAATGGTAAGACATTTTTTTCAATAAATCTGTATTTTGTGGTTTTCAAATCCCTTTTGTAAGGGAATTATTTTTTAGGGTTTATTTTGAAGAATTAACAATATATGTGTTAAATGTTCATTTAAATTTTATATATTTAATTAGTTATTACATGTATTGTGTGACCACGAATTATTTTTCTCATTAAAATTACATTCATATAAGAAAAAAAAATTTCTTCATTTTAATTTACAATTGTTTCCTACGAATTTTTAAGAATATTTATATTCTTTATAATAGTTTGGATATTCTTTTAAATAAACATTGGTTAAGTTTTTTAGATATGTAATTATTTTCCACTTGGAAAATAAATTACATAAATGTGAAGCTTTGAAACGTTTCTAAATGTATTTATAATGAGAAAATAAAGTTTTAGAAAAAATATTTAAAATTTTATCTCTTGAGTATTGATTATGATGAGGAGTGGGGAGTGAAATGATAACCTCAAGGGTTATTTTCCCTAAAGTGATGTTTATGATTTCAATACTACTAGTTACCATATGGTTTTCATAAAGTTATCCAAGAGTATTTATTCTTTATAAAGAGGTATTATTTCCAAAAGTAATGTTTCAAAGTATCAAAAGCGAAATATCGATTCATTTCAAAGGATATTATATTTTGAAAATAAATGAGTTTTAAAAATATTTTTCTTTTAATTTTTTTGAAAATAATATCTTATTATAGATTTTGAAATGATGTTTTTTGGAAAATTATGTTTTTTATCAAATATTGTATTTATTTTTGATATAAAAGGAATGGTTTTCAAAAAAAAAATAATTATCATAGATAAAGGATTTTACCTCATGTTTTTAAAACCCTTAATGAGAATTTTTTTCTCACCCTACGTTTTGAAATGTTTTTCAGATGTATTTTGAGGAGTAGAAGATTAGAGGATAATAACCTTTAATTAATAGTCAATCTTGGCTGAATATGGATATGAGTTCACATAATTGTTTATATAAATTATTATATTTATTTATATTTCCTAATACTCCAAATATTTAAACAAACAAGATCATTTGATGTGTAAGTGGCCTAAAATTTTCTTTGATGTTGTAATATTTGGATGGTTGAAATTGGGTCACATTTTTAAATATTATGTTTTCCCCTTAATATGGGAGTGTAGGTCGTGGGATATTACATTAAATTATATTGACTAGAACCACTGAATCCAAAATTTCATGAAAAATATAATTGTTAACTCCTAAATATTAGGTTTTTAATAAATAATTATTAATAAAAAGGTGTTGAAATTTTATAAGTGAACCATATATGGTATTATAGGGAAAAATATGGTAATTCTATATTATTATAATAAATTTAAATTTATTATATAATAGGTTAGGGTGATTATGAATAAATACAGACTTGAGGTAATGGTTTAACATTGCAATCTCAATTATACCGGGATTGTTTATGCTTAAATTTATGATCATGAAATTGTATAATATTTCTATTTCAAATATAATGTATTTTATTCTACACTAGTTATTTATGGAAATTATATGTTTTTATTCATTATCCCCTCTTTAGGTACTCAAGATACCAAAATAATTTTATTAAATAAGACGATTTTGTTTAAATATTTGGGCGTGAATCGTTTTCTTCCATGTCTATGTTTTTTTTTAAATATTTTCACTAATATTTTTAAAATCATATAACTGTTGATTAAAAAAAATTACCCATGTTTTCTTTCTAATAATAGGTTTAATGTAATCTTCATATATTTTTATAAATGTGGCATGTTCTACCAAAGGTGTTAACAAAATCATTATTTTTATATATACTATATGAAATAATTTTCCCACCATCATGAATACTCTTTTCTTTGAATATACCTTTAAAAGCTTTTTTTTTTATTTTCATAGAACATTTTTTCCAAAATATTTAAATTTTTTTATATTTTAAAAAAGTGAATTCAAAAGTAAATGTGTTTTTTCTTTAATAATTGTTCCAGTGATCTTTAAAAATGAGTTTTTCATTGATGATAACAACCTTTTATGTTAATTATGCTTCACTAGAGAAATAATTATATTATACCATAATTATTATTTCTTTATATAGTTTATGTTTATAATGATAAAATATTGAAAAACACATTTTCCTTTACACGGGTTAAGTTATTATAGAATGATAAATTCTTTCACGGTCATATGGAATAAATATGAATGGATTAAGATTATATGATAGGTCCATTATAGTCGTCCAATTAATAGAGTAAAGATTAATTATTCTTGATATCAAAGGGTACATGAGAGTCTATCCCAATCCTGAAATATGGTGCATGATAGGTTATCTCGAGCATAAAAGAGGGTACAAGGGACAATATTTTAAGCTACTGTTATGCTATCAATAATCTTGTCCTTTGATTTATTTATTATTTATATCTTATTAACTACCAAGATTTATGACACGATGCATGATTATGGTATATCAATTACTAGCTATGATCTTCATATGTTATGATCATGTTATCATACCATTATTTTCATTTCATGAATAAATGATAATTGATATCTCCCACTTTTACGCTTAATGATAATATTATCTCACCCTTTATTACGTTTCATTTTCTCTAGGATATAGAGAAATTTTTTAAATATGAGTAGTTGTGAAGATTTTTGTGGATGATGATGTGAGTGTTTTATGTGCAATTTTTTTATCCATGTTTCAAAATATGTTAAACCATTACAGTTATATCATGGATCATAATTATATCTAACAAATATTTATTTATGATTTTTTTGTTCATCTCAATTGGTACAAGATTAAGGTTTAGTTTTTTGGGAATTATGATGAGAAAAATTTAATTATAACCCTTAGGACAATACTAAGTATTGGAGAACATCCTATGTTATATTAAATAATGTAGTGTGGTTTTACTAAAAAATACATCCTTATATAGATACTAATAAGTGGATGAGGCTATGTAAAAAATTCACCAAGGGTAATAATAGGTATAAAATTGATTGTCACCAGTGTAAGATGAGTGGGCCTATGATAGAACAACTAGATAGAAACTCCTAGAAGATAATCATGGGTAAATTCACATTTTTTATGAAGAATTATAAAATATTTACCTTGAATATGGCCTAGGATGAATTAAATTAAAACACAGGTGTCATAGAATAAAAAGAATATGTCTTTATTTGAACTTTCTATAAATTAATTTTCATGATTATATGATTTCTCCCTATTATTTTTTTTGTTAAAACTATAATTTTTATTTTCAGTAAATGGTTGAAACCCATATAAACCATTTTAATGATGAATGTGATGGATAATGCAAGTATTTGCTTCTTGAGAAACCAAATTTTATGGTATATATAATGAAAAATATCATTTACAAGATTATATAACTTTACCATGAAATGAATCATGCTGATCTTCCAAATGAGAAATGGAGGAAAAAATGGTATATTGATTCCTTCATGAGGAAACATCCACCTTCTTTTATTAATTATTCTAATCTACTTATTGCTGAAAATTGGATCATTACAATTTAAAAGATATTTTCCATTCTTCGATGTTTGTAGCATGAAAAATTGATTTTTTTCTATTTACTATTTGAAAGGTGAAGTAGATCAATGGGGGAATCTCATAAAAATCATGAAGAAACAAGAAGAAATTAACTCTATAGAGTAGAATGAGTTTATGAGATTATTTTTCAATAAGTAATTTTCTCATATTCTTTATATAGAAGTGGATAAGGAATAAATTGAGATAAAGAATAAATATAATGAATCCATTAATACTTATGAGATAAATTATTCAATACTTTCGATGCATACATCTAATATTATCATTAAACCATATGGACATATTGATCAATTATTTAGTGGCATAAAACTACGTCTATGATTGTTTTTTAACATAAGGGACTTTAGTATCTATGATGAAATTGTTTGATGTGATACCAAGGTAGAAATATAGATTATATTTACACATCAATAATTTTTTTTTGATAATAATATAAAGATTTAATTCGATGAAAATTTTAATTTTAAAAACCATAGAGATAAAAAAAACATTCTTCCATTATTCTAGATGTGTGGAAGGATATAAAGAGGAAATTTTCTTAAATGGATTAGTTAATTATTTAGGGGTAAAAAGGAAGGTAATTAGAAAATAAAATACCAAAGGGATAGAAAAATTTATCTAATGAAATTAATAGTGATAAAGCACCATAGAGTGTACCTACCATAATTCCGTGTTTCAAATTTATGGAGTATTAAAATTATGGTAACTAGTTATTGAATCTGTGGGTTAATGATAATGATTAATGGAAGTGACCTATTAAGGCCAGAGACAAAGGGAAATATTATGCAATCACTATTACTGATGAGGGGTATGATAACGAAGTGGACAAAGGGGCACTTACCATCCAATATAAAACTACTAATTTATTTTTTTGATTCTAAATATACTAAATTTTTTATATCCAAATAATTCAATAATGGAATCACAATACCACCTCAATGATTAGATGTTGAATTATATGTGAAAAATCCAAATGGTATGATGATCACATCTCAGGTATATGATTCTTCTCCGATTGATGTTTTTGGTAATACGCTTCTTGTAAATCCAGTTATTCTTCCTAAAGTTGAATTTGGTGTTTTTTACATGGAGTGACATTATTTATATAAATCCCGTATCAATTTTGGAGGAATGGAAGTCACATTAGATATTTTGAAACAAACTTTGATCATTGATCAATGTGAGTATAAATACATGATTCTAATGGAAATTAAATCAATTTATGGGTCTTTATTACTATTTTAAAGTGGAATTTATTTTAAATTTTTGGGGATAAAATCAACATTCAAGATATACCTTTTGTGTGTGAGTTTGTTGATGTCTTTCCAGAATAGTTTCCAAGTCTTCCTTTGAACATTGAAGTTGAGTTTTTAGTAGAAATCATATATGGTACTACACTTTTTTTTGTAAGACTCTATATAGAATAATCTTGATTGAGTTACATGATTTTGAGAAGAAACTCCTAGAGAATTTTAATAATGGGTCCATTTTTTCAAGTGAATCACCATGGGATGAACCTATTAGTTTTGGTAAGATGAAATATGGATCGATGTGACTCTAAATTCATTATTGGGAACTTAAAAATATCACAATAAATAATAAGTATCCTCTACCATATATTGGTGATTTATTTGATTAATTAAGAGGAGATAAATATTTTTCCAATATTGAACTTTGATCTAGATACTAACAATTGAGGTCCAAAATTGAGGATATATGAATGAAAACATTCCATACAAGGTATGGACACTAAAAATCTATAGTGATTCCTCATGGTATAATAAATTCTCACACTTTCATCATGTATTTAATGAATAGAGTCATTAGATATTACCTTGATTACTTTATGGTAGTATTTATAGATAATATTCTTCTATATTACAAGATAAAGGATTTGAATGAAGATCACTTGAGAATTGTACTAAAGAATAAAAGAAGGAGAATCTGTATGAAAAATTTACGAACTATAACGCCCCAACCCCAGTTACCCAGAGCCGGTGCATTATTTTAATACATTGACATGATTATAAGGAATCAAATCCCGAAGGACTGATCAGTTTAGCAGTCTTGGAAAAAAGATTTCATACATGAATGTTACATTACACTTTAAAACATACAAAACAACATAAATAATCCTTTATTAACACCATTATTACCTTGGCTTAACCCTGCAAGTCAATCACCATACACTTCTTGGAATCTTGGGAAAAATAAAACATAGAAAGGGGTAAGCTCAAATGCTCAGTAAGGGTAAGCAAAATAGCGGAAACATTCATAAATAAGAATAAATATTTAAGGCAATGTATAACTGAAACAGAAGCATTTTAAACTTTAACTTCAACATAATATGGAAAAAATAAAATGAAATAATTCCATTTACTTATTCACATGGATATCCTACTAGTCGAATAGTCACATACAATATCACTAACCAATTTCATAATGATGGAATGCATAATGCCAGACTATCATAACCACATAGTCAAGGCCTTGTTCCAAGACTACAAATAAGATTTTTTCAAGGCCTTCTGCCAAGACACTAGTTTGTCTCATGAGACCTACCGATGCATCGAGCAGCTATAGCGGGCTCCACCCATCACTTACTTAGTCCAATGCATTCCTCATATGAACAGGTTTAAACACAACATAAACATTCGTATTAAAATTGGCATACGAAATGTCAATACTTTACCCATAAACCATGAATGGTATAAAAATAAAACATCCACAGTCAAATATGTCATAAAACCTTCAATACAAAATGGAAGATTTGTATCATAATAAATCAACTTCAAAACAAGTTTAAAATCCAATAAAGGATTTTGACATAGATGAAAATTATTTTTAAAACTCTTTGAGAGAAAAATCCCTATTTCATGAAAACATTTAAAAGTCACACAATTTATAAAGGAAGACTTTTAAATACATTTTTTAATCAATGTGTCCCATACCACTTTGAAACCTTTTAAAGTAATTAATATTTTAAAACATTCATGTCTATTTAAATAAATCCTTAAAATCATTTTGAAAATATGGGCATTAATGAGAATGGTTTGCAAGAATAAATATTTAAAACATATAAAATGATTTTTTAGTAAAAATTCCCTTAAAATAATCCCCTTGAAAACTATTTTATGAAAAATGGACATGGATAGTAAATATGTCCCAGTAGATACTTACGTAAAAACAATCTTGGATAATAAAGAGATTGTGAAATTAACCCTTACCAATTCCGTAACTTACAACACGTAAACCCCATGAAAGAGGTATCATACAATGAATACGTAAATACACATAAATTAAAGTGTATTACACAAAGAATACAATTATGGGCAGTAAATACCCTACACAAAAGGTAATATGGCAATATGGTACGAATCTCACGGGAATAAAGAGTGAGATGAAAACTCCTTACCTTGCACATTCCTTTAGTCGAGGGTACGTTTAAACTCCTGTATGAAAATCATAGTATGTTATTAAATTATACCAGAACCATATTAATATTTATGATATCATACATGATTAATTTATGACTTTATACTACCCATTTAATAATAATTTCCATGTTAAATTAACATTTTGGGTAATAATCACTTTCTTTATCGTACATGTTTTAACTTACTACTCTTGATTGTATCACTTAGAACAAGATTTAAATGCTTCTAGAATATAAATCAAGATTTATATATCATATATATTTACAATATAATTATGTATAACAAACATATATATTAAGTGAAAATCACCGTTTATGGAGACGGTAGTCCGTACGTACGCATAAACGCTGTTTCCGTTTCCATATCGTGTTGAACAGAACTAATTGAATAAGATATATGTAAGTACACACAGATATATATATCTCTAGTATCATTATTATTTCATATATTACATACTTATTAGTAATATATATATATATTTTATAATTGTTGATTAATGGTGAACGTGGAAATAAATCTCATCGCGTCGTGGAGACTATAATCCGTACGTACGCACGAGAAACAATATAATTTCTTTAAAGATATGGAATTGGATGGTATATTAATTTTACAGAGACATTATCATGTTATTTTCATTATTTCTATACATATTACCCATCATTATATCCATCCAAATAACATAATGTTGAATAAAAAATTATACCGTGGCATGGAGACGGTAAGCCGTACGTACGCACACATGGTGACATTATCATTCATAAGATGGATAGAATAATGAATAAAGTTGTTTCATATTTATAATAACATCATAGTATATAGAAGATACTGGAGTTATTATTTTACAATGGAAAAAAAAGAAGAAGTGGAAGGAGAAAAGAACTTGAAAGAGGGTGCTGAAATTATTACCTCTTCTTCAGGTTCTTCCTTTTGATTTGATAAAAAGGGCTCCTTAAGTTTGCTTTATGAATAAATGAGGGCCTCTAAGATGAAGTGAGGATAGATGAGAGAGTATTTTTTCAGGGCTTGGAAGATCCAAATGGCTTATATGGTGTGAAGTAGAGTGAAGGGTGAGTGCCCTTTTATAAGAGGGTTGAGGGGATCCTTAGGAAAAACTTAAAATATTATTTTATAATAAATTCATATTTGGTTTATAATAGCTCCAAAATGTATTATTTAATGTCTAATGTGGGTATGGGTCGATAACCACTCAACCAATAGGTTTTAGACAAGTTTAGGTTACCATTTTAACCTTATCATTTAGATTTAATTCTAAGTTAAATAATTCAACTTTTACCATGTCTTCTTGTATTCTTACACTATATAGTTAATAAACTTACTATATACTGAAAATCGAACCCCAATTGGTTATTTAATGTCATATATATTATTATATAAGTCTTTTTTACTATCCTTAGATTTTTGAGGACGATTATATCAATTAATAATATAATATTTGTTTTAAAAACTATTTTATGTCAATTTTGATACTATTTGGTATTTGTTTTTTGATAAAATAATAACAGCATGATCAAT
This sequence comes from Viscum album, assembly GCA_963277665.1. Taxonomy (NCBI): domain Eukaryota; kingdom Viridiplantae; phylum Streptophyta; class Magnoliopsida; order Santalales; family Viscaceae; genus Viscum; species Viscum album. The sequence goes on along the minus strand of OY728129.1, from coordinate 1,026,656,570 downwards.
TCAAAAAAAAAATACATTTAATCAATAATTACAAGTCATATTATCCTAGAAAATTCTTGTATGTCATAAAAAATTTGAAATTATATTTATTGTAATATTTATAGTACCATTTATTTGATTCTTTCATTAATAAGGTAATTACTGCATCATCAATGTGTCATTAATAAATTTAATTATTTAATCCTTAAAAATTATAAATAAAATACCATTATGTTGTAAATATATTTAAATTTCTAATGAATACTTATAGTCGAATTTATCTTATTTATAACCCTATATTAAAAATCTTTTAGTTATTAATCATTGATTTTAACTCTTTTAACTCTTCTTTGAATTAAATAATAATAAATGTCCTATTCTAATCCCCATGGAAATAAATGATAATATTTTATTCCTAAGGTTGTTTTTGGTCAAGATACACTTGTCCAACAGAATTAGGACATTTGTTAGGGTAATATTAATATCATTTTTACCCTTAATAACCATATTTACTTTTAACCGTGGTTAATAAAAGTAAAACGTTACTATTCACCAAAAAATAATTTTATCTTATTGAACCAAATTTTACTCCTTGATATTAACCGTGTCTCTCGTATTTTCGAAATTACACTCACAGAAGTGGTAAAATTATCTTTTATGTGAATTTTCAAATTCTACAAGGAGATGTGTAAAAGACGGTGAAAAGTTCAATAAAAAGTTTATATATCTAAAATTATTATAAACATACTCCAATGAATTACATTGTACTTATATAGGTATTATGTCTCTATTTTGACCTAAAATAAATTTAAAAAAAATAATTAATTAATTAAGTTAAAAGTCATTTTTAACCAATAACTTAGTGTTTTCACTATTCATTAAAAATTGAATGTTTTCAAAAAAATACAAAAAATTCACCCTAAGCTAATTTTGATATTCTGAATCCAATAATTATGTCTATTTTAAAAAATTAAAAATATAGAAGTTTCATTAATTAACTTAAAATTAATTCTCATTGTCAAAATAAATTTCGTGTTTTTAAGAAATAATATCTATCAAAAGACTGACACTTGTTTATGTATAATTTCAATGTGAAATTAATTCCAATGACTAAAATTGGATTAAAGGGTAAAAATATAATCTAGTTATACTTCCAAAACATTAAAATTTATAATTCAACACTATAAATTATTTTGACTAAAAAAGTTGTTTTCAGTTAAAATATAGTATTTTTCACTATTCACCCAAATATGAAAGTTATCAGAAAAACACCAAAAATTTATTAAAACTAAATTCTTATGTCCCGATTCTAAAGAAGAATTTTATTTTGTCAAATTTAATATATAAAAGTTTCAAATAATGGATTTAAAAAGTGTTCACCATTAAAAGGCGGTAAATTGCATTATTTGAAGAATAAATCTTTTATCTGAAAAAATGAATTTGTTCTTAAATTATGTTTAAGAAACTCATAATATGTATTCTAAAACTATAAGGAATATACAATGTTCAAAATTCAGTTAATACTATTCATAATTTCTTTTGAACGACTAGTTTGGTAAGTCGTGATGCGCTTGAACTCAGTGTTGCGTATAGTGCAAGTTATTGCATTACATTGAAGAAATAACGTGATATGAAATATTGGGGTGTTACATTCTCCCCTCCTTTAATAAATTGCATCCTCTCAATTTGAAATTGTTTTTGAAAATAAAATGTTGAAAATAGAAAATTCTTTTATAGAACAACCCACATCGGAAATTGGGTTAATAAAATTTAGTCTTAATAAGAGGAAAAAGGGGAATGAAAAAGTGACCACCAAATTAGTGTTTCGGATAGAAAAACATTGGTGGAAATTACAGAAACATAATTTTAGGGAAAAAATAAATATTTATATGGACTGATTGAGGTCATCAATCACAAACAACTTTAAAATTGAAAGCTACAAAGCCATCAATCTATGATGACTTAAAATATCATCGGTTCAAAAAAACATAAGTTATTAGGATAACACATTTTTGGTTTTATGATTCCTGCCAAAAGATTAAGGATTAATTCCTTCATAGGATGAAAAAAGTATACTTAGCAAGTAGAGTTACATCCTTTAACTAATTTCTACCACAAACTCATCTTTCACTCTAAAAGATAATAGAACTTAAAAATATTATATTTATCCTAATTGTATAGGGTTCCCAAAATAATGAATTTATAATTCACATATCAGACCCTTTTAAAAACTACATTATTCAATCCAGGACATCACGTGGGTCATTGATAGTTGATACAACCTTTCCTCTCTTCAGTTGAGGGTTCAAGTCTCACGGCCTTATCAGACGTGACGGGTTGCCGCCCGACCTCCAGGTTGTCCTTTTTACGGAAATCCAAAAATAATCATAACCATAATATCCAATTTCAATATTAATCCATTCCAGCCTTTATAATTATCCAAAATACTTATATCAAAACTCTCAGTCCAAAATTTATAAGGAAGTTAAACATAATGAGGATCCTTTTTGCCAGGTAATAACATGTGAACACTTTCATCATGTATTATTTTACAACATCACAACATACTGAATTACCAAAATCAACAATCTCTTATTCCAAAATCACTACCTCATCATCAGGACCATATTAAGGATTACCATTCCTTCCACCATTTATTTTCCAAAAATTGTAGCTTACTATGAAATCACATTTCTTAGAACCATATACTCTCAAATTTTCAATAAAATAGTACTGCAGTACAATCCTTATTTATATCCATAATTCATGTGACCAGTATACTGTTGATATAACACTCAAATGAAATAATTATATAATAACAACATAAGAACACTAGTATTTCTTTTTCATCTCAGGTAGTATCATAGCTTGATTATTATCCAACAACATCATTTGCGGTATACTCTTATGAATGGGATATTGATTCGCATAGTGTCTCAACGCCTTGCAGATGAATCATTTTACATTTGAAAACTTTTTCTTACACTTACAATCATGTACATGGTGTCGTTTTTCTCCACACTTATAACAACTCCAATTCCCTTCAAGCATTTACCAAGGTGATTCATTCCACATTTATCACATATTGTAAAATCCTTCTTTCCCTTATTCCCTTTATCCATCTTTCCTTCTACCATCCTTTCTTCTCTTACTTCCCTTCAAAACCATAGGATTCAGAGAAATCTTTACTGATCTTATGATACTATTTATTCATATGATGATAATACGTGGGAGACTATTTCCTTTATAAATGTTGGCTTAATACCATGAATGATATGACCCTTCTTACTCCTTAGATCATACGTATTTTTGGAGTTCTCATTCCTTATACTGGGCGCCATTTATAAACAATGGAATACACCAGGTTAGTTTATGAATCACAATTAATAATTCCAAACATGTAAAATACCTAACATAAACTGAATATTTTATGGATATAATCCATAATCACAAAAAATTTCTTTGAGGAGGTATATACTCATAAACCCGTCACAGTGGTTTGTAAAGAAAATGAGAATTATCCTAAGCATATCCCTCAGGAGTGCCACAACCAAGAGTGCAAAAAGGAATATTGTCGTGCACCAGTTCCCATTTGAGTCTAGCTCAAATCGGTGTTTTTGGGTTTTACCCCTAGGTACATCTGTTCCCGAGCCACCTCTACCTGCTCGTATCCAGATAGGGATGTATTTGCTTAGAAAACTCACAAAATCTCAACATTACCAAAATTATAAGAAGTCCTTCTATACTAATCCTCAAAGTTTATGTTAGGTTTATGTTCTATGATCAGAGTTTATCTTAATCTAGTTTTCAAGGTTATTTCTAAACGTTCTCTGATACCAACTGTAATGCCCTGACCCCAATTACCTAGAGTCGGTGCATTATTTTAATACATTGGAATGATTATAAGGAATCATGTCCTGAAGGACTGATCAGTTTAGCAGTCTTAGAAAATAGATTGCATACATGAATGTTACATTACACTTTAAAACATACAAAACAACATAAATAATCATTTATGAACTCCATTATTCCCTTGGCTTAACCCTGCAAGTCAATCAAAATACACTTCTTGTAATCCTGGGAAAAATAAAACATAGAAAGGGGTGAGCTCAAATGCTCAGTAAGGGTAAGAAAAATAGCGGAAACATTCATAAATAAGCAGAAACATTTGAGGTAATGTATAACTGAAACAAAATCCTTTTAAACTTGAACTTCATAATAATATGGAAAAAATAAAATGAAATAATTCCATTTACTTATTCACATGGATATCCTACTAGTCGAATAGTCACATGCAATATCACTAACCAATTTCATAATGATGGAATGCATAATGCCAGACTATCATAACCACATAGTAAAGGCCTTGTGCCAATACTACAAATAAGATTTTTTCAAGGCCCTGTTCCAAGACACTAGTTTGTCTCATGAGACCTACCAATGCATCGAGGAGCTATAGCAGGCTCCACCCGTCACTTACTAAGTCCAATGCATTCCTAATATGAACATGTTTAAACATAACATAAACATTCATATTAAAACAAGTATATGAAATGTTAATACTTTACCCACAAACCATGAATGGTATAAAAATAAAACATCCACAGTCAAACATATCATGAAACCTTCAATATAAAATGGAAGATTTGTATCATAATAAATCAACTTCAAAACAAGTTTAAAATCCATTAATGGATTTTGACATAGATGAAAATGATTTGTAAAACTATTTGAGAGAAAAATACATTTTTCATGAAAACATTTAAAAGTCACACAATTTAGAAAGGAATACATTTAAATAAATTTTTGAATCAAAGTGTCCCATACCACTTTGAAACTTTTTAAAGTAATTAATATTTTAAAACATTCATGTCCATTTAAATAAATCCTTAAATTCATTTTGAAAATATGGGCATTAATGAGAATGGATTTCAAGAATAAATATTTAAAACATTTAAAATGATGTTTTAGTAAAAAATACATTTAAATAATACCTTTTAAAACTATTTTATGAAAAATGGAAATGGATAGTAAATATGTCCCAGTAGATACATACGTAAAAACAATCTCGGATAGTAAAGAGATTGTGAAATTAACCCTTACCAATTTGGTAACTTACGAAACATACACCCCATGAAAGAGGTATCATACAATGAATATGTAAATACACATAAATTAAAGTGTATTAATCAAATAATACAATTATGGGCAGTAAATACACCACACAAAAGGTAATAGTGGCAATATGATACGAATCTCACTGGAATAAGGAGTGAGATGAAAACCCTTTACCTTGCAATTTCCTTTAGTAGAGGGTACATTTAACCTCATGTATGAAGATTGTAGTACGTTATTAAATTATACCAGAACCATATAAATATTTATGAAATCATACACAATTCATTTATGACTTTATACTACCCATTTAATAATAATCTCCATTTTAAATTAATATTTTAGGTAATAATTGCTTTTTTATCGTACATGTTTTAACATGATGCTCTTGATTGTATCACTTAGACCAAGATTTAAATACTTCCAAAATATAAAACATTATTTATATATCATATATATTTAGAATATATGTATATATAATATACATATATATATGAAATTAAAAACACCGTTTATGGATACGGTAGTTCGTACGTACGCATAAACACAGTTTCAGTTTTCATGTCGTGTTGAACGGAACTAAGTGAATAAGATATATGTAAGTATATATATATATATATCTTTAGTAGCATTATTATGTCATATATTACATAAGTATTAGTAATATATATATATATATATTTATAATTGTTGATGAATAGTGAACATGGAAATAAACCTCATCGCGTCGTGGAGACGGTAATCCATACGTACGCACGAGCAACAATATCATTCCCATAAAGGTGTAGAATTGGATGGTATATTAATTTTACAGAGAAATTAGCATGTTATTTTCATTATTTATATACATATTACTCATCATTATATCCATACAAATAACATAGTGTTGAATAACAAATTACACCACGGCGTGGAGACGGTAAGCCGTACGCACCCATGCATGGTGACATTATCATTCATAAGATGGATAGAATAATGAATAAAGTTGTTTCATATTTATAATAAAATCAATGTATATATAAGATACAAGAGTTATTATTTTATAATGTAAATAACAAAGAAAAAAGAAGTGGAAGATGAAAAGAACGTGAAATATGGTGGTCAAATTATTACCTCTTCTTTGGGTTCTTTCTTTTGATTTGATCAAAAGGGCTCTTTAAGTTGGATTTTTGACTAAAGGAGGGCCTCTAAGATTAATTGAAGATAGTTTATATTGTAATTTGACAGGGGTTGGCCCAGCCAAATGGCTTAGAAGGTGTGAATTTGAGTGAAGGGGGAGTTCCCTTTTATAAGAGGGGTGAGGGGCACCTTAGGAAAAACATAAAATATTATTTTATAATAAATTTATATTTGGTTTATAATAGCTCAAAAAAAGTATTATTTAATGTATATGGTGTTTATGGGTCGAAAACCACTCTACCAATAAGTTTTAGATAATTTTAGGTTATCATTTTAACCTTATCATTTAAATTTAACTCTAAGTTAAATAATTTAACTTTTACTGTGTCTTCTTGTATTCTTACACTATATGGTTAATAAACTTACTATATACTGAAAATAGAACCCCAATTTTTTCATTAATGTCATATATATTATTATACATGTCTTTTGGCCTCACATTATATTTTTAGGAAAATTATACCAATTAATAATATAATTTTTCTTTTAAAAACTATTTTATGTGAATTTTGAAACTATTTGGTATTTGTTTTTTGATAAAATAATAACAGCATGATTACTTAAAATCAAATACATTTAATCAATTCTAACATGTCATATTAACAAATAAAATTCTTGGATTTCATTAAAAATTTCAAATTATATTTATTTTAATGTTTATAATACCATTTATTTGATTATTTCATTAATAAGGTAATTACTGCATCATCATTGTGTCATTAATAAATTTAATTATCCAATATCTACAAATTATAATAAAATACCATTATGTAGGAAATATTTTTAGAAATTTAATGAATATTTTTAGTCGAATTTATCTTATGTATAACCCTATATTAAAAATGTTTTAGTTATTATTTTTTGATTTTATCTCTTTTAACTCTTCTTTGAATTAAATAATAATAAATGTTCTAATCTAATCCACGTGGACATAAATGATAATATTTTATTCCTAAGGTTTTTTTGGTCGATATACATTTTTCAAATAGAATTAGGACATGTGTTAGGGTAATATGAATAACATTTTTACCATTAATTACCATATTTACTTTTAACCGTGGTAAATAAAAGAAAAAAGTTACTATTCACCAAAAATTATTTTTATCTTATTGATCCAATTTTTACTCCTTGATATTAATCATGTCTCTTGGATTTTTTAAATTCCACTCATAGAAGCGGTAAAATTATGTTTTATGTGAATTTGCAAATTCTACTAGGAGATGGGTAAAAGACGGTGAAAAGTTCAATAAAAATTATATATATATAAAATTATTATAAACTGACTCCAATGAATTAAATTTTACTTATATAGGTATTATGTATCTATTTTTACCTAAAATAAATTTAAATAAAATAACTAATTAATTAAATAAAAAGTCGGTTTTAACCAATAACTTAGTGTTTTCACTATTCATCAAAAATTGAATGTTTTCAGAAAAATACCAAAAATTCACCCTAAGATAATTTTGATATTCTGAATAAAAGAATGATGTATGTTTTACCAAATTCAAAACATAGAAGTTTCATTAATTTATTTAAAATTAATTCTCATTGTCAAAATAAATAGCGTGTTTTTAAGAAACAATATCTATCAAAAGATTGACATTTGTTTATGTATAATTTCAATGTGTAATTAATTCCAATGAACAACATTAAATTAAATGGTAAAAATATAATATAATTATACTTCCAAAACATTAAAATGTACAATTTAATACTATAAATTATTTTGATTAAAAAAGTTGATTTCAGTTAAAATATAGTATTTTTCACTATTCACCCAAATATGAAAGTTATCAGAAAAACACCAAAAATTTATTGAAACTAAATTCTTATGTCCCATTTCTAAAGAGGAAGTTTATTTTGTCAAATTGAATATATAAAAGTTTCAAATATTGGATTTAAAAAGGGTTCTCCATTAAAAGGCTGTAAAATTGCGTTATTTGATAAATAATTCTTTTATCTGAAAAAAATGAATTTGTTCTTACATTATGTATAAGAAACTCATAACATGGATTCTAAAATTATAAGGATTATATAACGTTAAAAGTTTAGTTAATACTATTCATAACCGCTTTTGAACGGCTAGTTTGGTAAGTCGTGATGCGCTTGAACTCAGTGTTGCGTGTAGTGCAAGTTATTGCATTACATAGAAGAAATAACGTACTATAAAATATTGGCGTGTTACACCCATTGTGAATTTTGGATACATAAGGTTATTTTGGGGTCATTTAATCTCAAGATATGGTATATCAATAAATTCATCAAAAAAGAATGTTATTGAACATTAGAACATACCAACCACGGTAAACGAGATCCATATTAATCTAGGTTTGGAAAGATATTATCAATTCATTTTGAAGTATTTCTCATGGTTTTCAAATACACTAACCAAGTTAACTTTAAGGTGAGTAAAATTGATTTGGAATGATTAATTTGATGATAATTTCAAGGAACTAAAGATAAAATTGGTCTGAATTCCTGTACTCACACTACCCTTCAACATAGATTGGTTTATGATCTTTAGTGATGAATCAAATAAGGGAATGAGATTCTTTCTCATGAAAAATTATATGGAGATAACTTATGCCTCATTCCAATTGAAGGTTCATGAGAAAAATTACTTGATTCATGATTTGGATTTAGCTACAGTAATTTTTGAATTAACAATATGGAAGCATTATCATTAAAGACAAAGGTGTAATATATAAACTATAGAGAAAAGTTTAAATTATATATTTACTCAAAAATAGTAGAGTATTCACTAAATAATATGGTTGGAGTTAATTGAAGATTACAACAGCTCAGTACATTACCACATCGGGAAGGTGAATAAGGTGGTTGATGCTCTGAGTCAAAAGGATCATGCTAGATTATCTATTATTAGGATAAAAAAATAATCCAATATTTTTGTATTTTTTATATTATTATTCTAAAAATATTTTAGGAAGTTAAGAAATATTATCATTCTAAAATGATTGTTCAAAAATCTAGCAATGTGACGATTAAAGATATGTAGGTGGAAGATGTATAATAATAAAATAATATGAGAAATGTTCCTACATCCAACCATGATTAAAATGGAATGATAAGGTTTATAAACCAAGTACGTGTCCAATAATACCATACATGAAGAAAGAGATATTGGATGAAGCACATAACTCATCATTCTCTATTAATAATCAAATTAAAAATATATATAGAGATCTGAGAGAATATTTATAGTGGGAAAACCTAAAGAGATACACTACAGAGTATGTATATTATTTTTTGATATGTTAAAATGATAAGGCTGAGAGATATAAGGATAATGGGATATTATAATCATTTCTCATACCAGAATTAAATTGGGAAAAAATTACCATGAATTTCTTTATTAGACTCCACAAAATATCTAAAAGGCCCAAATGATACATGCATTTCAATAGATCACCTTAAGAAACTATTTAATTTAATTTCTATAAGGGAATATATATCTCTTGATCATATTTCTAGAATATGAATTAATAAAGTGGTAAGGTTTTATGTAGTAACTCATTCTTTTTCTTCTGATCATGATTGAGGTTTACCTCAACGTCCTGGATAGGTCTTGAATAATATTTGGATATGAATATGTATTGAATTATTCCTTGTCTTCCTCATATTTATGGTAATTCTGATAGAACCATTTTAACACTAGATGATATGTTGAGATCTTGTTCTATATATTTCAATATATTTTCTAATCAACACCTTCCTATAGTCAAGTTTTCATACAAAAACAGCTTTCACTTGATTATTTAGATAATTCCTTATAAAACAATCTATGGAAAGAAATGTATAAATCTAACATTATGTGATGAAGTTAGGGAATTAAAGATACTAGTGCCTATGATGTATGATAAAATGGAAGAGAAGGTTAAATCCATTCATCAGCAAATTAAGGTATCTCAAATTCAATAAAAGTGTTACATTGAAAATCACTAGCGAGATCTAGAATTTAAAATTACTGAGAATGTATTCTTGAAATGTTTTCCACATAATATGGTTATGATATTAAAAAGGAATAGAAATATGGGACCAAGTTATTTTTTCTTGTTTTATATTCTTGTTCAAGTATGGACTTTATCTTATCACTTTCCAGCACCACCAAACCTCTCTAAAGCTCAAAATGTGTTCAATGTATCTCACCCAAGGAAATACATACCAAATACTTAATATGTACTAAACTCGAAGGTTATACACATGAATCATGATATTTCTTATGAAGAACAAATATTAAAAATATTTGATCAAAGAGGTAATGTTCTATTAAATAAGACTAATCATATGGTTAATTTTCTCTGGAGGAATCAGAAACTTAAAGAAGTTACATGTGAACCCGAGGATTTGATGAGATAGAGATATTATTTTTTTGTTTTAGTGAGATGGAATTTATAAATAGAAATTAATTTTAAGGGGTTAGAATATAAAATCACAAGATTTTATAAGTATTTATTTTGAAATAAACATGAAATATTTGATAGATTTTTTTACATAATGTACGAATTTTAAACAAACATTTTTATACTAATGAATTGTTATTATATAATGTGACAATTATCGCCTAGCCATTGGATTTGATGGTATAAATATTTATTAGTAAAACACACAAACACGCAAACATATATATATATACTACAATGTATAGAAATAATTTGTTTTTTATCAATTGAAAAAATAATTTGAAAGTAAAAAATAAATGTTTCTTTAGAAAAACTGTTTCTTTGGAAACAATGTTTTTTAATCGTAATGAAATTAATTAATTATTATTAATGATTTATTTTAATGGAATTTATAGATTATATATTAAATCAAATGTTTTAACATTATTTAAATGGCTATTAATAAACATGATATAAGAATAAATTTAGTTTTATGGTTAAAATGTATTCTTCTAAAAATAGTTTTTATTGCATTTTATAAGATTATTTTAAGATGGATTTATACCACTGATAAAAATTTAATCATTAAAAATTGGTACCATATTTTAATCTACATGCCCAAATTTTTTAAAAAGGTTAACTCTATTTTTGGTCATTACGAATAGTAAGCATCAGAAATATTTTTCACATTGTGAAGGGTAAATCAATTAATTAAGGCTAAAAATAATATTAAAAGGCTTAAAAAATCTACATAGGACCTACCTTATTTATATTGGATGGTTTTATTTCAGATATCCTCATCCAATATTCAATACTATAGAAACTTGGTTCCATTTTTCTTTGATAATGTTGGTAATATTATTTGAGGTAATGAATAAATCTAAATTCACTATCTTTTTGTAGCATATTTAATAATTTTTCATAAGGATAAAAATAGGTTATCTTAAGTTATAAATGATCATTTGAAATATGAATTAATTTTTTTATCATTTTAATTTATTATTAAATTTATGTTATTGAATAATTGGTTTAAATGCTTATGAAACACCAAAAATGTATTTTTTTCATGTAATAGAAAAACAAAATAAATGATTCTAAAAACATTAAAAGTGACACAATTTGGTTTAATTATTAGATTTAATGAATTTTTTATATAAATATAATTTAATATTGTTGTTTTAAATGTTTTAATTAAATTATATTTAATTATTGTTATCTTTAAAGTCAAACTATGTGAATTGTCCTGAAATGAATTTAATGGTATCTTATGTTAAATAATATTTTATTAAATGAATTAAAATTATTAAAAAAATTCCTCAAAAAAACAGAATGATATATTTTCTATAACTTCATCAATTTTTCATTTATGGGTCAATAATCCTTATATATTATCTTTTTTGACCCCTAAGTGTAAAAAACTTTGATATCACGATAATCATCGAAATAAGTAACATGGGGTTACAATTAAGACATAAGAGTGAAAACATCACCTGAACTTGTAAAAATATTATTATATGAGAGGATTTCGAATCATTATAATCCGATATTTGAAATTCTATCCACTAGGTTCTAATTTAACATGTAAAATAATATATTAATTCTAAAACTTTTTATGTGATTCCAAGTGTATCCTTTCCTTCAGTGTAAAAGGACTCCACCTATCCTCTATTTTTTACACCAAATGGAGCCACTTATTTCAAAAAAACCCATTCAATATATATTATAAAAATCCTTATACACATTATATAGGTTATTGTCTCTTCAAAATACCATCCCTAGGGCTGATGAGAAGAAATCCAAATGCGGTATCTCAAAGGGGAGGTAATTGTTTTAACCGATCTATTTCATTTTAATTCTTCATCTACCACCATAAATATTATCCCAACCATTACAATATAATTAAGTAAGTATATCATATATAATAATATTATATTATATGGATATAATAGTCTTTATTCATCTTATTTACATCCTATGTAAAATGAAGACATTGCTCGTACGTTTGTATGACTTGCCATATCCACACAACAGTGTCTTTATTTATTCATCACTACTTAACATGGATGGTTATAAAAATGAAAATAATTAATATATATGATATTTATATCAAAATAAATATTTTTCATATTATAGAATCATGATCAATATTGAGTCACCATAACTTTAGATCTTAAAATTTCATGAAAAACAAAACAGTTAACACCTAAAAACCAATGTTTTAATAAATAATTATTAATATATGTGTATTTTAATTTTATAACTGAACCAAATATGATATTATTAGTTTTAATATAGTTTTTTATATAATTATAATCAATTTAAATATATTATATGGGAGTATAGAGCACTTAGGATGCAAGACAGACTTCAGGTAAGGGTTTTATGCCACAATATCATTTTATTGAGATTATTGGTGATCAAATATATGATGATGAAATTAAATGATATTTCTCTCCCAAATAATATTTATTTTATTATCCTATATTTATTTAAGTAAATTATATGTTTAACTATCATTTTACACTCTTTACACACTCAAAAGACCAAAATATTGTTTTTAGAAAATAGACATTGTTTTCTTATCTGATTGTTAATATTTTTCTTATGTTTTGATGTCTTTATTAAAATATTTTCAATAATATTTTTAATTTTATTCAATTATTTTTTAATATAATTTTTATCCATATATTACTTTCTATAAATAATTTAAATTAATCTTCTTATCTTTCTATGAATGAGGTTCTTTTTACCAAAGGCGTGGATATAAAATTTATTTAAACATATACTGAGGGAATGGTTTTTTTCACTATCATGAACACTCTTTACATTTAAGTTTACTTTAAATGCTTCCATGGTTATTTTAAAATAAAATTTTCCATAAAAGTTTTATTTTTTTATATTTTAAATAATTTAATTTAAAATGAGAAGGGTATTTTCCTCATGAAATTTTCCAATGATATTTAAAAATTCATTTTTAACTACGATAACATCCTTTGAGACACCACCATTATTATTTCTCCAGAAGGTTTTTGGTTATGATGTTGAAATATTAATGTAACCCATTTTCTTATCCATGGGTTATGTTATGATGGTTTGATAAATGTTTTCATGATCTTTTGGCAGGCTTATGCGTGAATTTTGATTATGTGATAGGTGGATCTTCTATAAGAATCAAATGAATTGGGTAAATATTAATGTTTTATGAGATCAAAGGGTACATTATAGGTTATCCTAATCTCAAAAGGGGTACTTGAGAGGTTATCCCTAGCTTGAAATAAGTTACAAGGGAGGTTATTCGAAGCCCGAAGTAGGTACATGAGTGGTTAGGCCAATAATAACATGTGATGAATGTATTGGTGTGAAGCCTTGACATAATATTTCAATGATTATTATTATTACACACTTTACAACACTCTTTTAGAACATTATATTAAGATAATTTTATACTCTCTTGGCTCATGGTCTTTTATTTATTTATGACTCATGTCATATAAACTTCCAAGATTTATTCCATGGCTCATGATTATGATATATGAATTACTATGTATGGTATTGAAATGCTATGCTCATATTATCAAACCCTTATGCTCATGTAATTATTAAATTATCATTGATATATGTATTTTTTACCCTTAATGATCATTCGATCTCACCTTTAATTATATTTCTTTTTTCCATAGGCCATGAAGAAATGTTTTATGTATGATATGAATAAGATGGGTAAAATTTATATATAATTTAATGGTAGATGATGTAAATAATTTATGTACATGTTTCTTATGTATCTAAGTTTCAAAAGACACTAAAAAAGTATTGTTTTCAATTAGATTGTAATGATATGTAATGAATATTTATTTATTAAATGTTTGCTTCACCTCAATTGTGATGCATAAACACACACCTTTTGAATTTTTTTTAATATACCTTTGGCTGATTTTTATATAATCTTTTATATGGGTTGGATTTCAAATTATCATGCAAACAATTCATTATAAAGAAAAATATATTATGATTCATGAAGGATATGTTGAATATATTGTCTTTATAGGGTAAAATTAATTATCAATTTTATTCCTAGATCAAACTCTAGTATCTCTCCTTAATACAATTCATGGATAATAAGAACAATCAAAAACAATAAATGGGAAATGTATCCTTAGAATAGATGATATACCTATTGTGCCTGAATACATTGATGTGTTTCTTAAATAACTACATTGAAATTCACCTAATCATGGAGTTGATTTTTCTGTTGATCATATACATAATGGAAACCCTATATCTAAGACTCACTATATAAGTACCATAGTGGAATTATTGAAACTTATTGAATAAAATAAAGAATGAGTTTTGTGAAAATGGATTTATATGAAATTTGTTTCACTTTGGGGATCCCCTTTTTTTATTATTAAGAAATATGGGTCAATGAGGTTATAAATTTATTATAAGAAAATCAATGTTATTACAATAAATAAATTCTATCCTCTACCCCACATTGATGACTTGTTCAATCCACTTCAAAGAGATCAATATTTTCAAAGATTGATCTTCATTCTGGGTATCATCACCTATGAGTAAAGAATGAGGATATTATAAAGACAACATTTCCAATGATGTATAATCTTTATGAATTTATATTAATTCCATTTCGATTGTATAGAACACCCTATGTTTTTATAGATATGAGAAACATAGTATTATAGGTGTATCCTGATAAATTCTTTGTTGTATTTATTGATGATATATTGGTATAATCTAAAAATCTAGGATGATGAGAAGAGTCATTTGTAAATAATTATTAAGACTCTTAGAGGAAATTCCTAATATGGAAAATTTATAAAAAATTAATTCTGGAATCATGATGTTACTTTTCATGGATATATTGTCTCTTAGAATGGAATATTAGTTGATATTTAAAAGGAAAATGTAATGATGTAATGGGAAACACCAATGAATATAACTAATCTACATAGTTTCCTTATATTATTAGGTTACTATCGACGATTTTTTCAAAATTTCACCAGATTATTTAACCAATCAAACATATGGAAACAAAAATGGTTAAGTTTATATGGTTATAATAATGTAAATAATGTTTTAAATAATCAAAGATGAGATTATTCAATACACATATGCTGAATTTTCCATTGGGAAGGGATTAATTTGTGATATATATTGATGCATCAATGAAGGGACTTGGATGAGTCATTATGATGAGAAATAGAGTTTTTTCCTATGAATAAATATAATTAAAGATCTATTAAAATAATCATACAACCCAAGATATTGAGTTAGAATTCATAATTTTTTCCCAGAAGATTTGGAAGCATTACCTTTATGGTAAAATTTGAGAAATATATACAGATCAAAAATCATTAAAGTACATCTTCTCACAGAAAGAGCTCGACAAGAAGAAAATGAAATGGTTAGAACTACTTGAAGATTATTATTGGTCAATAAAATATTTCCCTAGGAAAGAAAATAAGGTGGCTATTGCATTGATTAGAAAATATTGTGGAGTTTTGAATAAAATTTAAATTGAAAAAGATCCTATATCACTAAATTTAGTAAATTTGGATATGGGAGTCATTAAGGAAGGGGAAACATCATTTCTATTCAAAATGATTTATAAACCATCCTTAATAGAGAAAATAAACATTTCCCTACTCGATGAAAATAATATTAAAAATAAAATCAAAGTTATGAATGATGGTAAGTTGGTAGAATTCATCTATGAAGATGGTATATTGAAATTTGGAAAGTTTCTTTGTGTTCTACCTATGTCTGAGCAAAAAATAGGATTATTATAAGAAGCTCATAACTCAAACTTCTCTATACACCCTCATAACACCAAAATGTATTAGGATTTAAAGGAACATTTTTGGTGACATAACATAAAATGGTAAAGTATAGACTTTATATCAATATGTCTAGTTTATGAATAGGTAAAGGATGATATACAATATACTAAATGACTCATCAAACCTCTACTTATTTCATTGTGGAAATGAGATGATATTACTATGGACTTTCTCACTATATTGCTAAATACTCCATGAAATAAGGATTTAATATGGGTTATTTTTTATCACCTTACCAAGTCTACGCATTTTTTTATAATAAATGAAGATCTACCTATTGATCATATCACTTGGATCAACATTAATGATGTTTTCAGACATCATGGTGTTCCTCTTTCGATTATATCTAATCATGATATGTACTTTATATAGAAATTGTAGAAGATAATTCAAAAGGATATTAGAAATAAGCTATATTTGAGCACCTCTTATCATCATAAAATAGATGGGTAGTAAAAATAGAATATTCAGACATTATAAGATATGTTGGGGTTATGCTAGATTGACTTTTATTGTTTGTGTGAAAAGTATTTACCTTTGGTGGAATATTCATATAATAATAGCTTATATTCAATCATTAAAATGGAACCCTTGAATTTTTTTATATAAATAGGTATTTTATGCCTTCTTATTAGGATGGATTTGGTGAAATGAAGCTTTTAGTATCAGATATCATGGAAAAGGCAACGGTGAAAGTGATGAATATTTATAATCACATTAAACCAGTTTCAAGTAGACAAAAAAGATATAAAGATAAATAAAAAAAGGATTTATAATTTCAGGTGGGGGATCATGGATTAAAAATCATATCTCCATGGAATAAAATTGTAATGTTTGAAAATAAATAGAAAGTAAGTCCTAGGTACATCATTTCTTCTGAAATTCTTAAAAGAATTGAAGTTGCAACTTACCATTTAGCAATGCCACCTAGCCTCTCTAAAGATCATCACATGTTTCATATCTCATTATTGTGGAAGTGCATTCTAAATCCAATGAAAATTCTCAAATTTAAGGAAATATAATTGAAACATGATTTATCTTATTTTGAAGAGCCTATTTAGGTGTTTTGACACTAGATAACAAGTGTTGTGGAATTAGACGACTCAGGTGCTGAATGTACTTCAGAGATGTCAAAAAATAGAAGAGACAATGTAGGAACCTGAGGAATTTATAATGAAAAAATTCACAAATATTTTCATTATTTGACATTATGTAAATTTTGAGGATGAATTTTTTATAAGGGTAAGAATGTTACCCTAGATATGTAATTATAATAAGAAAAATTTTGTTCCTAAAGAAAATATACCATAATGCATAATGATTTATTCAAGAATATTATTAAAACCAAAACAATTTTTTTATAAATATAAATTGATAAAAGAAATTTTATTTTATAATTCATCATGTTAAAATCATGTTTTGGTGAATTTTTGATATTTTTCAGAAACAGTTCATTTTTATATGAATAGTGGAAAATACCAATTTTACAAATACTGTCACTTTTATGAAAATATAATGATATAAAAATAACATATAATTTTACGAAAAGTCTTTAATAGACTAAATATATATTTAATAAATAATATAATTCAAACAAATATATAATTTTTCCTTTAGAAAACTATGCTTAATGTTTTTTAAATCTAATTAATGTTTTTATTAAAAAAATAGTTTTTGGTTTCTCTCTCTTAATCAAGTATTCAAAAGGATACTTTCAGTTTTGGTTTGTTTTTAAGACAAATAAGTATAATTTTATTAAAAATAATAAAATTAATTCTATTTCAATAATCATTATACTTTATTTATTTGTATTCTTTTTGCATAATGAAACCATTTTTTTAAAATATGTTTAGTTATATTTTACCTACATTTAATAAAAATATTTTTCTGACCAATTATAGAAATTTAATATTTTAAATTTTACTCCATATTTCTAATCAAATTAATTAACATTAGTTAATAAGCTTAATATAATTTTTCTTCATAATGAATAATGACCATGGAATATATTTTTGACTTTAGTTAAGGGTAAAATGCGTTTAAAGGGTTAAAAATAAAGGGATAAAGGATCAAGATATAATAAAATAGTTAATTAAATCCAATTGGATGATTTCATTTATACCTTAATCTTATCATATTCTAATTTATGATAATTTGGAATCACTTTACATGATTAGTACAAATATTATATAATAAAGTCTCAAGTATCTAAAAGTATTCCACCCACCTCACTTATAAGTGGACACCCCTCACCTATATTATCCACAATAATTGAGCCTATATTAGGTACTAAAACCCAAAAATACTTTCCCAAAATCCTTCCCCACATACTATAGGTACTTGTATCCCCAAAATACCACTTCAAGAATCCTTAATGTGCATTCCAAAGGAGGTTACGAAGAGAAGAGGTATATGTTCTTACTGACTATCTTTAGGTTAATTTCTTCATAAAAATCCTATGAATATTCAATAACCATATTAAAATAATTAAATCAATATATTACTCATACTTATATGTTTTTATTTTAATGGTACATCCATTTTTTTTCTTTATATCCTATGGAAAATGAAAACATCACTCGTGCGTAGGTATGACCTATCGTCCCACATAGCAGTGTAATTTTTTTTCATTACAAATTTATTTGGATGGTTATAAATATGATACTAATTAATATATATATATATATATATATGATATTTATCACATAATTAGTTTTATGAAATATATTATATCATTCACCCTTTTACCCTTACATTCATTAGATAATGGAAATGTCATTTGTACGTATGTATGGACTACCACCTCCACAAAGTGATGTGATTTGTTTTTATATTAAGAAAATTCATAGATAATTTAAAAAATTTATATATATATATATAAATATTCATAATTTTTTTAACAATTTTTAGATAATGGAACCATTTTATAAAACATTTAACCTTGGTCAATATACTAAAGTAATTTTTGGGAAATTGATCAAACAACAGTAAGTTATCAACATAAACAAGAAATATTAAATAAATTAATAGAAACATTATAATAAAAGGAACATAAAAATTAAAAATATATGAAAAATATTATTTAAAAAAGTATGTAATAAAATAAAATTGATTATTCAGGAGGATATAATGCATCAGGCCAAGTAGAGATCAGAGGTAAGATTTTCTTTTATAATCTAATTTTTATTAGAGATTATTTATTTTTAAATTTATATTGAATGAAATTATATAATATTTATCTTTTAAAATACATATATTTTCTTATCCTATGGTTGTATATGGTTTTTTTTATTTTTTCCCACAATTTTCATCTCTTTAGTAGTTAAAACAAAAGATATTTGTTTTATGGAAAACATTCATTATTTCTAATTCTTGTAAGGCATTTTTCTCCTCCATATCCTTTCACTATAATGTTTTAAAGATTTTTTTATTAGGATTAAATGACAGTTTAAATAAATTTTAATGTATATTTTAATTCCTTATAAACTTTATAATGGACACATGTTATCATTTTTTGATTGTGGTACTTTTTAATTTTTACCAAAGGTATGAAAGTAATAATTATTTTAATGTTTACCAAGTGAAAAAATTTTCTTTCCATCATAAATATTATTTTATTTTATGTTTATTTTATAATTTTACATGTCTATTTTCATAAAGAGTATTTTTCTCTATATTATGGAATTTGTTTTTAAATGTTATCAAAAAGAAAGGATATTTTTCCCATGTTTTAAAGAAAGGATTGAATGTTATTTTAATGGTATTTTCATCTATGTAAAGATACATTGATTATTCATAATATTTACTAGGGATATACTCTAATGATACCATATAAAATATTTCTCTATATGGATTATGATCATGTAGTTTTATTTATTGATTGTGGATAATAGTAACATTTCATATGCTATTTTTCCAATATAAAAGTTTATATTGATTATGCATTTAATTTTTATTCATTTATTTCATATGATGAATTAATTGGACTTAGTATAGGATTATAGTGGCCGGATATAGCCCCTCAAGGCATCTGTAAGGCTTAAGAGATAAACTAGTTTGGGTATTTGGTGTATGCCATACTTATTTATGTATCATGTCTTGGAAAAAAGCCTTGATAATAAGATTATAATGCCTTGCGATATGTGTTCAATCATTATGAAAATATTTATTATTATACATGTGATTATTTATGTTTTTATTTCATCCATGGATATATTCCCCTATTATAATATTATTTAATGCCATATTTGTTTCTTTTTTATCTCTACCACATTATTTATGATTTATTTATTCTATGGTAGTTTCTGATTTATTGTTTCCCTTAGTGGTCATCTGAGATCATCCATTATTAAGTTTTCCTATCCCTAGGATACTAAGAAGAGGTATATGGATAATTTTAGTGATATATAAAAAAAATTATAAAGTTTACAGCAGAATATTATATTATATCTCATGGTTTTAAATGTAATGTAAAAATTATATATATAACT
Organism: Viscum album; assembly: GCA_963277665.1. Taxonomy (NCBI): domain Eukaryota; kingdom Viridiplantae; phylum Streptophyta; class Magnoliopsida; order Santalales; family Viscaceae; genus Viscum; species Viscum album. The sequence goes on along the minus strand of OY728129.1, from coordinate 1,026,635,543 downwards.
AGAATCCTAAGACTTATTAACTATTTGACCTTTTGGGATGTGATATCTTGTATATTTTTCCAATGTAAAAAATATAACCACTAACTCTGAGTTACTAGATATAACATCCCGGTTCTGGAATCCACCAGAGGCACCCCGTACCCGGTTGGTAACATGGCCTCAAGCGCATTTCTACAAATTCCAAAGGCTGCCGACTAGCAGCGAGGGCCTTGTGTGTGATAGTGGGGAATCTATTCCCTCATTAGAAGAGTACATAGTGGAAGTAATAAAAACATGCAATAGTAGAAGCAATAAATATGCAACATCAATGCACAAGTAATCAAAAAAGGACTAAAATAATAAACCATTGGAGAAGATGTGTATATATGAAATTATGCATGAGACATATCTTGAAAAATAGCTAAACAGGTCACAATGTTGGAAATACAAATAGTACCAAAACAAGTACAAAAGAAAAGATAAACTGATCCTCAGCATCGCAAGCCAAGGCTTGGTCCCATGCTCTCCTGCTCCAAAGCAATCAAGTACCAGAAGTCGAAGGGCGCTTGCCCATGTCTATACCTACAACAAAATAGTCTGTTTGGGCCCAAAATCATGACACAAATAGGATGTTAGAAAAAATCCCAGTAGGAAACCACCTGAAGATCTGTGCCTCACAGTCAGAGAGCATATGGCAAGTAATAGTACAGTAAGCAGTAAACAGTAACAGTAAACACCAGGCAGAAATTAGTAAATAGTAACAGTAAACAACTGGAAGTAAACAGTCCACAGAACAACAAGTAGCAGTGAAGAAAACATCTAAGCACAACAGGAACCCCTCTGGGAAGTACTCACAGCCAACCCCTCAGTTCCTATTCAAGAACTACCACATCCCTCTTGGCAGTGCACTCATCCCAACCCCTCTGGTTTGGTCATACGAAAATTTTCAGACTCTCTAGGGAAGCTCGCTCGGTCAATTCCCCTTACAGTCTAGGGTAGTCAGGGAATCTCTAAGGAAGATCATGCAGTCTAACCCTCTTATAGCCCCAATGTCTAGAAACTCTCTGAGGAAGCTCACTCAGTCAATTCCTCCTATAGTCTCAGGTCTACCACATACTCTCTAAGGAAGCTCACTCAGTCTATTCGTTCTCTAGCCTCGAAAGGTTTTAAATAAATTCAAACTAGTAAAGACTCTCTGAGGAAGCTCACTCGGTCTACCCTCCTACAGTCTATAATATCCAAGAATCTCTGGGAAGCTCACTCAGTCAATCCCCTATAGTCTATAATATCCAAGACTCTCTGAGGAAGATCACTCGGTCTACCCTCCTGTAGTCTATAATATTCAAGACTCTATGGGAAGATCACTCGGTCTATCCCTTATAGTCTATAGCACCAGGTTCTCATGGTCCCATGCCAGTCAGTGCTTAATAATTCTATAAGGCCAAAGTACACCTAAATAGCTACTTGGATAACCATTCTACAGAACAACATCATGTCAAGAATATCATTCCATCCTACGGTCGCAAGGCATGGAAAATTGGTATAACAACCAAAGGCTAACAAAACACAAAGGTCTTAATAAGAAAAAGGCATAATAAAAACATCCAACCACATCAATTATCCTCATACAAGATCAAATTACCTATGCCCAAGAATACATGAAAGTCATGAAAACAGCTTGGGAAAAACGGTAAACACGCAATACCCCGTTCATGGGTATTGGTGGAATTTGCACATAAAACTCAAAGACTTTGAAAGGAAAGGCACAAACCACCTACCTTGGGGCTAGGAGATCAATATCCTTGAACCATGATACTTGATTATCCTTAGAATGGCATAGATATATGAAAATGCACAAACCGTTCAACCCAAGATATCTCGAGTAATAGTGGAAATCGTGGAATGAAACACAAGAAGAAGGAAGAGCTCACCGCTGTGGTTACAACGCAAATGAGGGTGGTCGATTCAGAGAATGGACAGGGGCTCTAGGGCATGGTGGATGTTCAAAGCCGTACGGGCACTCTCAGTTTCAAAACCTGAAGAAGAAGATTCTTTTGTCGATTAGGCGTGACCCCGGTCCTGCTAATGAAAAAAAGAAACTACACGACATGTACTTTTGGGGTACACAACATGTAATTTTCCTATCCTTACTCTGCTTTAAGCGGCCTCTACATTGCCTCTAAATACCGTGTGTGTGGCCCGAACATGGCCAGCACATGGACTTATGCGACATCAAAGTACACGGCGTGTACTTATAAAGTACACGACGTGTAATTTGAAAATTTCCAGATTTTCTTCTTTTTATAAAAGATTACCAGAAATGGAAAAACATACCTGAAATAAAGATCTGGGTTCTTACAAACTTCCCCCCTTAAAGAAATTCATCCCTGAATTTCCCTAGCAAGGCGTAGAAGATGAACTCTTGAACAGCTCCGGCCACTGTGATCGTACATCGGCCTGCCACTCCCAGGTCTCATCCTGCACTTGCCTGTGCTGCCATAGCACCCGTACCAGAGGAACATACTAATAGTGAAGAACTTTCATCCTGTGATCAACAATCCAGATAGGATGCTCCTCAAACAACGAATCTGCTTCGAGCTCAACCTCCTTGGGTTGAAAGACATGAGACGGGTCTGAAAAGAAACACCGAAGCTGAGAAACATGAAATACATCGTGCATATCCCGGTACATACGAGTTAACTGCAAATGATAGGCAACCAAACCAAATCTCTCCAACACCTCAAATGGCCCGACGTACCACGGTGAAATCTTACCCGGTCTCCAAATACTCTTGTGTCCCAACCTCGGTGCGACACACAGGAAAACCTGATCCCTAACCTCGAACTCCAGAGGTCGTCTCCTCTGATCAGCATAAGAATTATGTCGAGACTGTACTATATCCATCCTCTTTCGAATCAATTCTATCTGCTCTGAGGTCTCCAGAACAATATGAGGTCCTAGAAAAGCTTCCTCTCTTGCCTCCAGCCAGCATAAAGGTGATCAGCATGGTCTACCGTACAAAGCTTCGTAAGGTGTCATCTGAACAGTCAGCTAGAAACTGTTGTTATAGGAAAACTCCACACGAGGAATATGATTCTACCAAGAACCATCAATGTCTATAATAGAAGCTCGGATCATATCCTCAGGCACCTAGATCGTACGCTCGGACTGGCCATCAGTCTTGGGATGGTATGTTGTACTCAAAAGTACATGTGTGCCCAAAGCCTTCTGAAGCCCCTGCGAAAACCGAGAAGTAAAACGTGCATCCCTGTATGAAACAATGGAGTGTGGAACTCCATGCATAGTTACAATCTATCTGATGTACAACCATCCCATCTCATCAACACTGTAGGTCTCCTTGATCGGCAAGAAGTGATCAACCTTCATAAGCCTGTCGATGACAACCCAGACATCATCACTCCCTCGAGGTGACCTCAGCAACCTAATCACGAATTCCATCGCGACATCATTCCACTTCCAATCAGGATTGGGTAACTGTTGTAAAAGACCAGCTGGTACCTAATGCTTCTCTTTCACATGCTGACAAGTATAACATTTCAAAACGAAACCAGCAACATCCTTCTTCATACCTGGCCACCAATACTAATGATGAAGATCCTGATACATCTTAGTGACACCCAGATTAATTGCCCAAATAGAGGAATGAAAATCCTGCATCATCTCCTCATGTATTCCTACTGGGACCCATACGTATCCCTGGAAACACAAGATCTCATCCTTGATCATGGTCCATCTAGGAAGAGGGTCCTCTCCCAACACACTCTCTCGCAGGACTAGGCCTTCTGAGTCTAATTGCTGCTTCATCCATACCCAATCAAGAATCATAGAGTTAACAACTACAGACGATAGGAAAGTCTGTCTTTGTATATCGTGAACCTCCAGATGCATCTCAGACAATAGAGTCATAAACTGCCACTCACTCATGGCCTCCTGGATTTCATGTATCTGAGTTCTCCTGCTTAGGACATCAGTAACTGCATTGCCCTTCCACGACATGTAGGCAAGCTCAAAGTCAAAGGACTGAAGATACTCGACCCACCTGCATTGTCTCAGATTTAGATCACGCTGAGAGAAGATGTATTTGAGACTATTTTGGTCAGTGAAAAATAGAAAATGCACTCCAAGAAGATAATGTCTCCAAAAGCGTAAGACATGAACAGTAGCTTCTAACTCTAGATCGTGCGTCGGATAGTTCCGCTCATGTGACCTCAACTGCTGAGACCCGTATGCAACAACTCCATCTCCCTACATAAGAACAGCTCCCAGAACGGTACCTGAAGCAACACAATAAATTGTATATCTCTTTCCCGGCTCTGGAAAGACTAGTATCGATGCTGACGTCAACCTACCTTTCAGCTTCTGAAAGGCTGACTCACAAGAATTTAAACATATGAACTTCACCCCTTTCTTCGTCAGACCTGTCAACAGTGCTGCAAGGAATGAAAATGCCGGTATGAAATGCCTGTAGTATCCAGCCATCCCTAGAAAACTCTGCACCTCAAAGACGTTTTTGTATACTCCAAGGAAACTACCGCTCTCACTTTCTCTAGGTCCAATGATACTCTTACCTCTGAGATGACGTTCCCCAATAACTGAATCTGATCCATCCATAAGTGGCACTTCAAGAGTTTAGCATAAATCTGATGCTCTCTCAGTGTACTCAAAAAGATCTCAAGATGGGTAGCAAGGTCATGTTGTGTGTGAGAGTACACCAAGATATCGTCCACAAAAACCACCATGAAGGAATCCAAGTATGGATGAAAAACTCAGTTTATCAGTGCTATGAAAACTACTAGCGCATTCGTGAGACCTAAATGCATGACCGTATAATTATATATACCATACCTCCTCATTAAGGCTGTAAGAGGTATATCTGATGGCCTAACGTGCAACTGATGATAACCGTATCTCAAGTCAATCTTCGAGACCACTCGGGCTCTTCGATGTTGATCAAAGAGGTCATCGATCCTTGGCAAGGGATATCGGTTCTTGACCGTCAACTGGTTCAACTTCCGATAATCCACACAAATCCTAACGGTGCCATCTGCCTTCTTCACAAACAAGACTGTAGAACCCCAAGGAGAAGTACTAGGTCGGATGAAACCCTTTGCCTGTAACTCCTCAAACTGTTTCTTGAGCTCCTGTAACTCAGGTGTAGCAATCCTATATGGAGGAATAGACACCGGTGCCGCTCCTAGTATGAGATTAATCGAAAAGTCTACCACATGCCTTGGAGGCAAACATGCAAAGTCCTCTAGAAAGATGTCCCTGAAATGATCCACCACTGTAAAAATGTCTTACAGTGAAGTCCCCTGGTCATCCGGAAAAAGACTGGAAATCTGGGCTATAAATCCTCCTAGCCCATGATGCTCTGGTCTAGCTCAACCTTCCTGGACATCCCACTCGCCTCTATAGAGAAACGATCCACCCTATGGTGATACAAAACTTACCCTATAGTGATAGCAATTGAAGACTGCCTGCAGGGGAACTAACCAGTCCATACCGAGAATAACATCATAGCCTGTCATCTTTAGGACATTGAGGTCCCATAAGAAGTGAAACCCTGCAATCTCAAAAGGGAACTCTCTGCACTAACTTACTCTAGATGTTCTTGTTCCCAACGGTGTATCAAGAGTCAACATGTCGACATACGAAAAGATACAGAGTCCAAGGCTCTTCAAAACAATGATAGAGATAAAGATATGCGAAGCATCAGTATTGAAAAGAGATGAAGATAAAACTAAGCCTACTAAGACCATACCTATAACTGTAGAAGGGACGAGATCCTACTCTTGATAGGACTTCTCTACGGTGAATGTATGGCCTGTACTGTGGCCCAGTGCCCCTAGCTGACCACTCTGAGCTGATCCACTCTGCCATCGCTGGTAACCTAGTGACTGACCACCAAGGCCGCGACCTCCACCTCTGCCTGAATGGCCATAAGAACTCTACTTCCCATACTAGTTAGAAACTGGCGATACGTCTCTTGTACGCGAGGTCATAGAAGAACCCCTTCCACCAGCTGTAGGTGAGAAGATCTGAAAAAAACACTGGAGATGACCCATCTTGCAACAATATAGGAACTCCATCGAGTCTCTCTGAAACTAAGGCCTAGTATGCCCACTCCTACCACACTGGTAGCATACAACCTGACTTTCTGAAGATACATTCCGCCTACCCTGATCTCCTAGAGATGACTCCCTACAGTGCTTCCTGCTATCCGGAGGAGGAAGACTGACCCGGGATGTTGAATCTCCATGGCTCACTGATCCAGAATATCTCATATTGCGCTCATTGATCAGCTCCTGGTTGGTGATCGAGGATATAGAAGTCAACCTAAAAATATTCACCTAGGAATGGATCACTTACTTGAGACCGTCCTCAAACTTCCTTGCAAGGAACAACTCATCACCTGCTGGAATCAGCATGAAACACTACAGCTCGGTAAAATGAGACAAGTACCTCATAACAGAAAAACTACCCTTCTCGAGACTCATAAACCCCTGGGCTCAATCGGCCGTCAAGGTATCTGGGTAGAAGTAATCGTAGAAGATGCGCCAAAACACATCCCAAGTCACACTCTATTGGCACCCTGACTATGAGATCACCTCCCACCACCTCTTGGCAGTGTCTCAGAGCATATAAGTAGCAAGCTTTACCCTTTTCTCGGGAAGTATCTCTAGATGATCGAAGATCGTCAGTGTGGCCTCTAGCCACGACCCTACAGCCTGGGGTCCTCCATCCCCTGATAATGTAAGAGGATGCTGTTGCTGGAAAACCCACATCAACTCAGCCATCGATGGGGCAGGAGGTGGCGCTCCCTGAAAAGTCTGCATCATCCTTAGGAAGTCCTCCTTGAACTGTGCATCGGTGCCTGCAACAGGTATAACTACTGGTGCTAAGGCTGGCACAGTAGGAGGATCAGCAGGAGGTCCCTGATCGGCCATATCTGGTGTCTGATCACTGTCTGGCAGCTGAAGTATGACCAGAGGACGTCTCAAAGGCATAGCTCTGAAAGATAAAAAGCACAAATTAGATCAGGATTATCAAGGACAGAGAACACAATAGTACAAAACTGAAACAGGAGAAAGAAACACTCATGATTACTAAACACAACTACACGACATGTATAAAAACTACACGGTGTGTTCCTTAAAGCCATACACATGGGAATGTACTCCTTCCACCTTTGGTTGTGTAACACCCTAGACCACACGGCGTGTTGTCCCCACACACGGTGTGTACTTAATCGCCATTCCCCTGCCCGAGTCTCTTTACACGGACAACTCACATGTTCCTCTTAACATAGACTACACGACATGTTTTCTGAGGACACAGCATGTACTAGACAAGGTTTCGATGACCGGTGTTGTTAGTTACACAGCCAACTACATGGATGACCCTTACACGATGTGTTCCAAACAAACACAACGTGTATCAGAGAGATAACACCATCCTGTGTTGTTCATGACACGGTCGGGTACGTAGAACAAGACTACATGACATGTGTGTACCCAACACGATGTGTACTACACGAGCTTCCCCGAACCTTGTTGTTAGTGACACGGCTGGGTACACAACTCACTACTACACGACGTGTAATGACTGCACACGACGTGTCTTAGAAATCCTTTCCACCACCCCGTGTTTCTGGTCACACAGTCAGTGAAACAGTTTGAAACTACATGGCGTGTAGTCATGTACAGGCCATGTAATCTGGGTTTTTCTAGGAAGTAGCTCAGAAACTGCACCAAAGCCTAGAAAACACTAAAAAACAACCTGAAGTTGCCAAATTTCGATCTATGGGGGCCCATAATCCCCGCAAACCAAAACATGGCATCTCCTACATATCATATACATGGAGAACAAGTTAATAATCCAACAAGTTCCGATTCATGAGGGCCCATAACACCTCAAGACCCAAAATTTGGGGTTTATTAAAGCAAGGCACAATACAAACAATTCATTTATCAAACTGCAAGTATTATATCAAGCATATATCACAACAACATGTATAATCTACACAATGTCTATCAAAACAACATGCAATCGCTAATGAACCATAGATGGCATGGCAAGAATGCATGGAATGTGATTTCTAACAAGTGCCTATATGATGCATGAGATGGCATACCCTCATCTTATCGGGTTGTGACAGAAATAGAACCGCACTAGCACAAAAATAACAACACAAGGAATGTGAATCACTCTAGGTGAAATCATATCAACCGTAAAACCTCAAACCAGAAAACTGTAATAAAAAGGTAGATTGGCTTTTCCCTATAGACGGGTTAGCTACTCTTGGGCGTAGCATATTACCAAGCACTGAATCTATCCTATCCCTGCATAAAGTCTCCAAATAGTAAATCAAGAGAAAAAAATCCCCCTAATACCACTTTGTAACATCCTGATTCTGGAAGCCACCAGAGGGACCCCATACTCGGTTGGTCACATGGTCTCAAGTGCATTTCCCCAAACACCAGAGGCTCTAGACTAGCAGTGAGGGCCTTGGGTGTGATAGTGGGGAAACAATGCCCTCATTGGCAGAGTACACAATGAAAGTAAAAAAAACATGCAATAGGGAAAGTATTAAATATCCAACAAAAATCCACAAGTAAACAACGGAAGACTAAAATAATAAACCACTGGAGCACATGTGTATATATGAAATGATGCATGAGACATATCTAGAAAAAAATCCAAATAGGTCACAATGCTGGAAATACAAACAGTACCAAAACAAGTACAAAATAAAATATAAACAGATCCTCAGCATCACAAGCCTAGGATTGGTCCCTTGCTCTCCTCCTCCAAAGAAATCAAGTTCCATAAGTCGAAGGTCACTTGAACTTGTCTATACCTACAACAAAATATTCTGTTTGGGCCCAAAATCATGACCCAAATAGGGTGTGAGACTAAATCCTAGTAGGCAACCACCCGAAGATCTGTGTCTCACAGTTAGTGAGCATATGGTAGGTAATAGTACATTATGTAGTACACAATATAAGTAAACAACCGATAGTAATCAGTAAGAATTAATAGTAAACCGTCGGCAACAAACAGTCCACAGAACAACAAGCAATAGTGAAGAAAACAGCTAACCACAACAGGAACCCCTCTAGGATGTACTCGTAGCCAACCCCTTTGGTCTTATCCAAGAAGTACCACAACCCTCTAGGTAGTGCACTCAGCCCAACCCCTCTGGTTTGGTCATATGAAAATTATCAGACTCTCTGGGGAAGCTTGCTCGGTCAATTATTCTTATAGTCTAGGGTAGTCAAGGAATCTCTGAGGAAGATCACGCGGTCTAACCCTCCGATAGCCCCAAGGTCTAGAAACTCTATGAGGAACTCACTCAATCAATTCATCAAATAGTCTCAGGTCTTCCACAAACTCTCTAAGGAATCTCACTCAGTCAATTCCTTCTCTAGCGTGGAAAGGTTTTAAGGAAATTCAAACAAGTAAAGACCCTCTGAGGAAGATCACTAGGTCTACCATCCTATAGTCTATAATATCCAAGACTCTCTGGGAAGCTCACTCAGTCTATCCCCTGTAGTCTATAATATCCAAGACTCTCTAAGGAAGATCACTCGATCTACCATCCTATAATATATAATATTCAAGACTCTTGGAAGCTCACTCTGTCTATCCCTTATAGTCTATAGTACCAAGTTCTCACAGTCCCATGCTAGTTAGTGCATAATAATTCTATAAGGCCAAAGTGAACCTAATTAGCTACTTGGCTAACCATTCTACATAACATTAGCATGTCAAGAATATCATTCCATCCTACGATCTCAAGGCATGGAAAACAGGTATAAGAGCCAAAGGATAACAAAACCCAAAGGTCAAAATAAGAACAAGGCATGGGAAAAACACCCAACCACAACAATTATCCTCATACGATATCAAATTACCTCTACACAAGCATACAATCAAGGAAGGAAAACAACAGGGGAAAAAAGGTAATCACGCAACACCCTGTTCATTGGTATTGGTGTAATTTTCTCATAAAACTCAATGAATTAGAAAGGTAAGGCACAAACCACCTACCTTAGTGCTAGGAGATCAATATACTTGAACCACGAGGCTTGATTCTCCTTAGAATGACGTAGATCTGCGAAAACAAACAAAATATTCAACCCACGATATCTCGAGTAAGAGGGGAAATCATGGAATGAAACTCAAGAAGAAGGAAGACCTCACCACTGCGGTTCCAACGCAATCAACAACGACCAATTTGGAGAATGGATAGAGGATCTAGGGCTTGGTGGAAGTTCGCAGCCGTACAGGTGCTCCCGGTTGCAGAACCTGAAGAAGAAGACGTTTCTGTTAATCGGGCGTGACCTTGGTCCATCTAATGAAAAAAAGAAACTACACTGTGTGTACTTATGGGGTACATGGCGTGTACTTGGCCTTTCCGTACTCTGCATTAAGTGGCCTCCACATCACCCCTACACACCATGTATGTGGCCTGGACAAGGCCAACACACGGCCTTACGTAGCATCAATGTACATGTTGTGTACTTATAAAGTACACGGCGTGTAATTTGAAAATTTCCATATTTTCTTATTTTTCTCAAAAACTACTAGAAAAGGAAAAACATACCTGAAACGAAGATCCAGGTTACTACACTAGATTTTGTGTGTAACCGATATCTTTTGGGTCTATGAAGTCACATCCCTAGAAGCATAAATAATCCAACCATTACCTCAAGTTATTTGAAGTGTGTTTTTATATAATATTATGGGGAAATTACGACACCTATGAGCACTTTGTGGTCTTCAAAAATCACAATAGACTGAGGGATGTTTTGTCTCAGTATGGTCTGAATTTGTGATATCTAAGGCGGATAGAGTTTCTATGGGATTTAAAATTTGATGTGTCCCACAACTCGATAAAGGGAAATGTCGTTGTAAATACCCTAATCATGATTTCACTACGATATATTGATCATGCATATAGAGGTTCTTAGTAAAAAATGTAGGACCTTATGTTGTTGGATCTCAATGTTGAGGAGGCCATAAGTACATGTTTCCTATTTCAGAAGATAGTGATGCCCACCTTGATATAGTGGGTAGTGGGAGTCTTAGTAGGTTGAATCTGAGGCAATGTTTGTGTGGGGCCATATCATCCATGGTGATTCTCCAATGGTATGGTAGGAGGATAAATAACATGAGATGATTTTTCATTGGGGGATGGTCATTTCGTCTATAGTGTGTGAGGGGGCTCTTCATAAGCTCCATTAATCAGCAAAGATAGTGTATCCTAGTTTGGACAAGATGTATCATACATTGGGGGTCCAGATTTGGTCACCTAGGATGAATTGATCAGTGATAGAGTTTGTTTTATGGTTCTTGGTCTATCAGTAGGTGAAGGTGGAGCATTACATTTCAAGTGATTTATTATAGTAGTAAGAAGTTAATGAGTGTAAATGAGAGGAAATCATGATGGAGTGTTTTCAATTCTCTACCATGGGACAAGGGAGGATGTTTCATTTGGGTGATTAGGGAATATTTTTAGATATTATCCCACATTCTAGAGATTATTGATTTGGGTACTATAAGGGGTCTAGTGAGTTTGTATGATGATGAGGTTATAAAACTTCATAGGGTACCGAGGGCCATTATCTCTGACTTGGATCCTCATTTAACCTCGAGAGTCTATAAAGGTTTATAATAAGTTTTGATCTTTTATCTTTTACTACTTTCCATCTCAATATATATGGTTAGACATAGTGATCCATCAAAACAATAGAGGATATGTTGTGGGATTATGTTTTGAAGTTTTTTGGATCGTAGATGAAGCATTTTACCTTAATTGAGTCTGCTTATAATAATAAATTTCTCTCTTGTATTGATGTGTTTTATGGGTTTATTTTCTATTCTATATTATTCTAGACCAAGATTTTGGCATCAAATATCCTTGGTCTGGATGTGGTTTATAGAATGATGGATAAGATTCAGTGGTTCAGGATTAGATGAAGGCAGTATAAGACCATCATAAGTCTTACACCATTCATAGAATGAGGCATATGGAGTCTGATGTTGGTGGAAATGTGTTCTTAAGGGTTTCTCTTTATTATGGGGAGTGGAAACATGTATAAAATAGTAAACCCTATCCCCATTTTATCAAACCTTTCATGGTGTTGCTGCACATTGGAAAGGGGGGCATCAGTTGTATTTTTCTCTATTGATGGGTTTGGTCTATGTATTTTTCCATGTGTCACAACTCTGATGATATATTCATGATTATACATAAGAAATTTATTTTCGAGAGACACATATTGAGGATGAAAAAATGTTTTTAGAGTAGCCAGTTGATAACCATGTTCATCAAGAGAATGTGTTACATGGGTGATCCATTCCTTTGGACTCAGTTCAATATAATCATAATAGAGTATTGGAGAGTATGTGGGAACATGATTCATAGATGCAAGCTCAGTATAAAAAATTATTTTGACACTTTTATTTTACTTATTGATGTAATACTTGGTTTTTTATTGCATGATTTTTTTTACTATGGTAGTTTTCTTGAGTTGTTTTACCCATTGGTATTTTAGGTTTGGTTGACAGTGCCATATAATTTGAGTGATATCTCCCTAGAGAGTATTTGAGGAGTTTTTGGTTATTTTTTTCCTTATAGGTTTGGTTATGATTCTTGAGGATGTTAATTATTAGAGAGTTATCTAGTATAATGGTTTATACTTTTTTGACCCATTATTTTTTGAGTTTTAAATGTTGGAGGTGTTCCAGAGGTGAGAGTAGAGTTTTTATCCATATGAAAACCACAACATGGAAGTGGGTGTGGTTTTTTCTATGGAGAGGCTTGTTTTGGGGATTTGAGTGTGGTTACTGAGTGTTTTGAGGCTCTAACTAAGGAGGCTAACTATTTTTGAACTTGGAGCACCACATGGTTTGAAACAACCATGGGGGAGGTATTTTTGTTGGGGAATTTTTGTGTGAGAAATGAGGACAAGTTCTATGTCATGGTGAAGGGATTGGTTCTATTATAGTTTCAAGGAATTATACCTATGACAAACAGGGTGTATGAAACACTCATGTTGATGGGAAGAAGGATGAGTAATTGAAGAGGAGTTGAGTTTCATGAGGATGATGGGAAACAAAAACTTGTGATTGACCATGCCATGGTATTGGGAATGGTGAGATGAAATAGTGAGGGTGTTTTCTATATATCAGGGTGAGGGTTGTGGTGACCCTTTGGGGAGATGAAATAGTGTCTAATACACCAGGGTATAAGGATTTATTCTTGTAAGTGTATTTAAAATGGATTTTAAGGCTCACAAATTTTGAAGGATATAACCATTTGTAACGGATGAGAAATAATATCTTCTTTCACTATGGACCATTATGACCGTTTTAGTGGAAAACATGTCATGGTGATGGTTTGTAGGATTTTTTATATAAATAGGAGTTTTGACCCCTTCATTTTAGATTTAGTTTTCTTTATTTAAAACTTATACATAAAAGAACACTTTAGAACCCCTTGGTTTTCCTACATAGGGATTCTAACCACTTGGTTTGTTGGGATCATCCTTCCTTGATTAAAGGTTTTCCCTTTTCCCTGTCTACCACTATTTTCTTGTTCTACTTTCATTTGGATTATGTTATAGGGTGTTACTCTATTATTGGGTGTGATATTTTAGCATAGTTTAATAGTGGTTAATGTGGTTAGGTTTTTTGGTGGTTTCTTTTGGTATTGGTTACGGTTGACCCTCTATTATACCATTATCATAGGATAATTTCTTGCAATATTCATATAAATGTAGGGGATTCAAGAACTCTCCCTTTTTTATGCAAATTGTGGGATTGAAATGCTTTTTGATTGTTTGGAAAAGTATTATGGATTGAAATAATTGATAAAATGAACTGGAATAATAAATTTTATGGGAATGATGTGAATTGAATGTATTTACATACTCTATGATATTTCTTCCCACATGGTTCTTGTTCACTATTATTTCTAGAAATCATTATTATGGATCCTTTTTTGTTGATATTGTAAATTGTTGATAATAATCACCTTTAATAATAGTATAATCTCTTAAATATTGTAATAAAAAGATTATGTGAAGGAAAATAATTAATATGAATGGACTTTTGGTTATGTAAGAATGTAGTGGTGATTAAGAATGATATTTTTATTGTGATTTATAGTAAGGTTCATTGTTGTGTCCTTGTTTTTGTGATCATTGTGTATTTTTAATGAGGTTTTCATAGTGGGGATTCAGAAGATTCTTTGGGTGTTATAGTGGGATATAATTGAGGTGATTGTTTGTTAGTGGGGATACAGATTCCTTTTCATGATTGGAAATAAAGAATGAGTGTGTTTTTATTGGTGATGGCCTGGTTGGTCAATGTGGGATCATTTGGTAGTTTCTTGATAGGATGGAATATAGTTGGTAATGATTAATTTAAAAATGGATAAGAGAAAATTTGAATACCCTCAATCTATAAAAGTGAAATATTAATACTTGAAATGAAATGTAAATGAATGAAATTAATGCTGGTGTTGGATTGAGTGGTCTGTCATTAAATATGTAATTTAGTTACATAACAAAAACAAATTGGTTTATAAAAAATAAATCTAGTAATTGTATAATGGTTTGATAACTGGATATTTCACATGTTGGGTGTGGCTATTTTTAAGGGATGTGGGGTAGGTTATAGTGTCATAGTTGGCAGTGATGGTAACATGGGGAGGTGGTAGTGTGTTGATGTTCATGAAATTTTGTAGTGTTGATTTTTGTGAATTCATTTATGTCTATATTATGTATGAAATATATATATATATATGATTAATTTCCTTGTGATTTATATATACACCACACCTAATTCAGATACCCTTACATAAAACTAACACACATTAGGTACTAGGTGTTTTCCGCTAATACTGAGGTTGGTGAGGGAACAAAGGACTATATACTCCCTCTTCCCATATCTTCCTTCTATATGTGGCATGGGTTGTGATTACTTGAGATTTACATGATTTAACAAAATACCCTACATGGTATTTTTGTGGAAAGAGGTACTTGATATACTAAAAGACCGTATGGGGGTATTAGTGTGACTATAAGTAATTTATGAACTTGTAGAACCTATGTAGAATTTTTGTTGATATTGGTACGTGATGTAATGAAAGACTGTACAAGGTATTGGTGTGATGATAATTCTATGATACATTGGTAGAACCTATGGGTAGTGTATAAGATGGTACATGGTGTACTTTTAAGCCCTATGAGGTATTGATGAGAAGAAATTATTTGGTGGGGCCCATGTGTGATAGGGGGAAAGTAGTTTTTTGATGTCCTTATTCACGATACTTTATTCTATAGCCTATGAGACATGGTGTTCCACTACATAGCTACCGAAGGGATTGAGAGAACATGACATTTGATGTTGGGGTTTGAGAGAAAAAAACAGTAGAGAAGTGGCTGCATTGGACCTTTTCATTATATTATTTGACACTATTTTAATATGTTTAGATGATATATTTTGTGTGTGTTCCTTAGAGTGGTTAGTTGGGGGTTGGCATGATACGTTCTTGTTTGTTTAGATATTTTTTGACTAATTTATTATTATGATCCTTCAACATTTTGATGAGAGGTATTGGGTATAATCTTATTCAGTATACCTGTTATTCTCACTTCTATATATATAAACTATTTTTTAGGTTTCTAGGGAGATTTTGGTGACTGATATAGACAATAGTATCTTAGATATTGGGTTTTACTTTAGAGTCACTACCTAGATGTTTTATTGGTATTATATTTTTTGATTTTTATTTTCTTAGAATTATCAATGCATTTAGGAATTACTATGGATATTTTTTATTTATATTATTGTATGGATTAATGAATAATTTCTATATTCTTGATGTATATGAGGGTAATTGCTCCCATTTTAATATTTTATACTGTCAGTTCTATTATTTAATATAAGGAATATTGGAAGTTGTCCTTGAGGGCCACTCTCATCTTCACTACTAGCCATGGAAGGGTTCCCAGTGGGGGTGGGTCATGATATACCAGAATTTGGTTGATCTAGTACCCCTTGGATAGATTCATCATGGATAGTAGTAGTAAAAGTATCCTATATTGTGGGTGGTGGGATATTAATATTCTTACTAGTCTTTAAATTCACTGAAGGATACTAATTTGATGAAGAGTTAAATATTTCAGGAATGATATTTACAGAATATGGTAGATATTGATATGGGTTTGGGGTGTATGGAGGAGTAGTTCCCTATGTAGTGGGTGGTGGGTATGAGTAATAAGGAGGGATTGAATCATGAGAACTATTGTCCTGAATTGTCATTGGTGTAAAGGAATATGTAAAATGAGTTGCCATCATTGGGAAATGAAAAATAAGGTGTTAGAATCACCAATATATGATATTTAGCAACTGAAGTGGTATAATTAGTGGATAAATGATAGAATCATTAGTTTTGATATTCATAGAATGAGTCTCTCATATCATCCTATACTCTTGTGTACCCTTTGCATTATTAGTGAAATCAAGGTATCTATTTGATTAAGAACATAGAAAAATATGGATTATAAAATAATGTTCTGATTTGTAAAAATAATGGAAGAAATGATAATGATCATACATGGTTTTAAATTAGACATTGATCTCTCTTATTATTCAAAAAATTGATCACTAAATATTAAATTCAATACTCATAGTGGTGATAAATGCGGTCATCCATAAATCTATGAAGAACTTATCATTTTCTCTAAATTTTATTTCATCTTAAATCTTAACACACAAACACAATGACCTAGAAATTCTAAATAGTAGTTTCAGATAATTATTAATAATTAAAATGTAAAATAAATTTATTAAATAACCTCAAAATAAAATGAAAAGTTAAAAAAATTATTGTAAGGAATTATCAACTTCAAAAATAATATATTTATAATTTAATATTCACTTAATACAATGATGACTCATCTGAATATGAATTTTTATTTCAATAGTAAATAAGATTATATTAAACAAATAAATATGTGTAATATAGATTGAAAATTTAATTTGGTACCATGTATAAATTTTAAAAGAATAGTTTCTATGTTATGATAGTACAATCTAAAAACTACAAAAGTTGTTAGTGACATTCATTATCTGTTATAATTTTTGGTTCATAATCTATTTAAGAAACTTAATCATATGTTACATCAACTAAAACATTTGAGTGAATACCAACAGATTCATCCAAAACAATGCTACCATACATACCTCAATTTAAAATATGTATTGTAATAACATCTATAATAAAACAAAATTAATATTTTAAAGGAACAATAACATAAAATATGTATATATATTGTGATATAATAATGTAATTTTCATCATTAAAAATATTATGTTTTAAATCAACAACTCTAAATCTAAAACCCTCAATATAAATAATTGGTTATTTCATTCAATCAAACCAAATGTAATTCAACATTATGACATGACCATGTGTGTTTTAATAATATAAGTTTATTCACATGAAAATCCAGTAATATAATAAATTTTATTATTGAGGTTTCATTTCTAATGTATTATCACAAAATAAAATGTTTGTTTAAATTTTCATGACACTGTAATGATGTGTTTATAGGTTTTCTTCATAAAAATTTATAACAAATTTAAATCCATTGATTTATAATTGTTTATAATCACATGCTACATTGTTTATACCAAATAAAAAATGTCCTTATCTTATCTTATACATCATCCATTGATAAAATTTGAACAAAAAATATAATTATATAGAATATTAAAAAAGTACATACTATTTAGTCATATAAAAAAATAATTTTCGTACCTTTGAATTTCAATAAGAATGAAATAATTTATTATTATTTTTTTCTTACACTTAATAGAAAAATAAAAGTGTGTTATTTTATTGTTTTCATATGTTCATTATAAATAAAAAAATTTTAAGATTCCCAATGCTATGAAAATATCACACTACAAAAAAATAAATTTTTATTAAAGTCATCAACCACACAATAGTTTGATTGTACTATATGATTATCCATTTCTAACTCATACCTTATCAAATTACATAATGAATATGACCTCAATATCCCTCAATTTGGGGAAGTGATTGAAATTTAACTTCAATGAGATCATATTACTTGATTATATGATTGTCACGGGCCATAGTCAAACAAAATTTTTATTTTAGTCCTAATGTAGCCTATTGGATGACCAGATTCATCTCTCAAGAAGAAGGGTTTTTGAGTCTCACAATCCTAGTACTTATATATATTTTTTGATGTTGTATTCTTATTTATTAAATCTTCTATAGATAATTATTTATTTTTTATTTTAAATGTTAGCACATAAAAAAATTGAAATTCAAATCTATAAAGAATTAATACTAGAAATGAAAATGGACCTAATGGAGAAATCTTGTGAGATCTATCATAAATTAATTTTATTATAAATTATCTAATTCAATGAGTAGGTTTAATATCATTCACCTATTCAAAATCCAGTATTATATTTGGTAAGAAACCACTAATATACTAAATAGATCTTCAAACAGACTAGTAATTATATATATTCCCCTGGTTGAATGGGTAAGAACATTCCTCAATTGAGTGAACAAAATCACACACACACCTAGAAGAAAACACATACCATTATTCCTATCGAACCACATGACTCCACTCATATGAAGTGTGTCCCAAAATTGAGGGATACTTTTTTGGGTAACTGTTTGGATGAGTTTGATGGTGTCAATGTATTGTAGAGTGACAATCTCCTCCTCCACACTCTAATTCCACTATCATACTAGAACCATAGAGGATATATATTGGGAGTTAAAAAACTAAATTCAAGATATTCACCGTGATTACCCTTTAATCACATTAAATGTGTTAGTTATCCATGATCATGAAGATTTAATTCACTGGGGTATCACAGAGGTTAGAAAACCTGAAGAAATTGAGGGGAAGAAAATTACAACATAGTACGATTGAATAAAGAATAGAATGAATCTCTGAATTAAAAATGAATAAAAGAAAAATGAGTAAAGTAATTATATCTAGGTTTGGTGGATGATTAATGGTTTTAATGGTAAAGAAATGAAATTACTTATAGTACAAACCTTCTTCATCCTCATATTCTATATCGAGGTGAGATTCTCTGATGGATGCCATGTGTTTAGATCTGATGGTTGTGATCAATTCCGTTAGGAGAATATATTCAAGAGATCAAGCTATTTTTATTTTATGGGTAAATTTATTCAGTATTTCATATCATTATAGACATTATTCTATGCTCTAAATTTTCAAATTCTGTTATGGATATTCAGTTGGACATGGGAAGTGGGCCTAGACATCAGTGGAAAAAGTGGGCAGACCGAGCTTGTCCCTAGTATTTCACTATAAGTGAAAGAAAATTAAATCGAATAATTTCTCAAAAATATATATTTATATATATAATTATATATATAAGTATACTTATTATATATATATATATATTATTTTTTATTCATTTTTTTATTTTTAGGTTTTTAACATGGGGGGTCGATACACTATCCTTTTATATACAAATTTATATTTAATACGGAATGGGAGGAACTTATTTATTCTTCTATAGATATCTAGTGGTTTAGGGTGTGGAGATTCATCTCACTTGGTTCTTCATCGAGCTCAGATCAAAAGATTCATCCATCAACATATGATCAATGTGATAGGGTTTCAACTTCCTCCTCACAGTGGGATTTTGTGGTGTTTATTATGTATTGTATGGAGGTAGTTTGATGGTAGGTACTAGGCATGGTGGTGATTGGATCTACAGGTAGAGGCTTAAGTATTTCTTTAGTCATCATCCTTCAGTCACATAGGCATGGATTCTTCAAATCTCGAATGGTAGTAGGCTTCATGGAATCAAGTGGCGGCATGACTTAGGTAATATTTATCATAGTGAATGGTCCAGTACTTATGGTGGTGGAATGTCTTGAATACAGTGGAAATAAGTGAGATTCATTTGACGGCTAATGATATTGGGGATATGGGAGTTTGGATAGGCTTCAGTGGTTCGTCTTCATTCGTTGTGGCATGGCTACGTTTCAAGGTGGTTCTTGAGTAGGATGCAATGAAGAGTAAAGTTGATCATGCTCATGGTAGGGTGGAGAAGTGGCTGTGTATGGTAGGCTATGTAGATGACAGTGAGTGGTGTGGGTGAATTGTTGGGTACAAACTCAAGTCCCACATCTAATTACCACAAGTATGGTGGCTCACATATGAGCTTGTAAGGTAAATAATCCTATCACCCATGGGTTTTTGGATGAAACCCTAGAAGGGACAATGTATAGGTCCTAGAATAAGTAAGGTTAGATGAAATGGATTTTGGATAGTGGTATCACAGCTATAGTGCATCCGAGATGTGATTTAGGGTGGTGTATTTCCCAAAACTATTTGAAAACAACAATGGTTTCTCATTTGAAGCACAAGAATCTATGGTACCTTGTGTTGAAAGTATTATTGATAGTGATAGTTAGGAGGAGATTCCTGGTTATGAGAAATCGGTAGTGTAGGATGCTTGGATATGATGAATTATCATTTAAGGGGAGGAACAATTGTGTGATATTTGGGTTGAGGGTAGTATTTTTGGGTGCAAACCCAAGTCCCACATTGGATCGAGAACCACAAGGGCATGGACTAGAGGGAGGGGGAAAATTAAATGACTGAACAATGTTGATGGAAAATCTTATTATGATATTGGTTTAGTTCCAAAATATGGAAAATATTGTATCCTAGATGCTTATCATCATTTAATGAAAGCAATAAAACCATTATCCCATGGATTTATGATGAAATTCTGAACCATGTAATCCTATCGTTCATTGTTTTGTACTTTGTTCTTGCATACTTGTTTTATGGTCATGAACTTTTTTGTTTTTGTGAATTATGACCTTTGGAGGAATAGAACTAGAAGAAAACAAGACTTGGTGTGGTGGCTAGGATTCCTGGACCTCAATTTCCAGGCACCAAAGTCATGGGGGATCTTCTAGAGAATGATCCTCTCTTGTTTCTTCAGGCTCAAATCCCTAACATACATGACCACTATGGTGACCATGAGCAGGAATTGTTCATGGTAGAGTGCACCATGATAAAAATATTATTCTTTATAGTAGGTATTCCTACAACGATAGGGGTTTTGGAAGGTTGGAAGTGACATGAAGACACACTTTGTTCATATGGTCATTTAGGTGATGGTGAAGCCATTCGCCTGGTAGCATGCTCCTATATAGGCAGAATGACTATGAGGAGCACATTCAGTTCATGTCGATGAATTTTTGTGACCAGAATATTAACAAAATATATTTATTTCAGTGTATAATTGTTCCACACAGTTGATTTAAAACAATGATAAAACAATTACATTCATATTTCTACCTGTAAAAAATAAAATCTCAAATTTATTTTAAATTAATTACATATAAATCAATTAGAAACATGAATTTCCAAAACAAAAATATGCACCATTTTTTCACATTCAAAAATAAAGAAATTTAAAAATAAATTTACAATTTGAATTTATGTTTTGAAATTTATTAGAGGTTTTAATTTAAATAAAAAATTCAAATAATTCATTCTCCAAAAATATAATCCACTTAATAATTTAATTATAAATTGAAAATTTATAATTATAATTTCACATCATTAAAATGATATCATTTTATTGGGATAGATTTTTCATTAACCTAAAAAAGGAATAAATAATTGAGAAATGATATTTAGAACATTTTAACATTTATGTCCAAATGTACCGAGTCATATGTTTCATTTATTATTTTTGGATATTGTATGTATTTTTTTCAAGACCAGGAGCTAAAATGACATGTGATTCTGAGGATCGGTGTGCTCTGAATAAATATCTAAAACATATTAAATATATTAAATATCATACATATGTAGTTTTCCTAAAAATTTGGAATAAAAAACAAAAGGGGGATTGAATTATAAATATGAGGGCACTATTGATTTCAAAACATGGGGTTTACCTTAGGTGTTCCATAAACATTGTTGGTGTAGCGAATTTTTGAGAAATTCATCACAGGTGTAATAAATGAATAAAATAAAAAATAATAATGAATTTATTTGTTCATTGATGTAGAGACCTAGTTTATTATATTATTATATGGTTATTCCAAATTCTCAATGTTAAATAGATAACCCAAGTTCTATTGGAGAACCATCGGAGAAAGTGTTGGAGGATCTCTCTTAGATGAACGAAATACAAATAATTGTTTGATGATCAATGTCAAAAGATATTCGAGGATAGTTCCAATAACAACAAAATATCTTCATTCTTCACTATAGATCGATCCAAATTGAGGTAGGATAATGTTATTTATGGATTTATCTACTTGTTTTTTTATTTCTATGATGAACACAAATCAATTGACGAACAGATTCATTTGTGGATCAACTGCATCACAAGATGAGTTATCTAGAGGGTTTTCATTGGGAGACTTCTTTATTAATTTTTGTACTTAATTGATAATTTTAACAACAATGGATCAAGGACAACCGAACAATACAAAGGTTTATTTCTGTCTTGCATGTTCTTTAGTTTTCTCCCATTGTTCTACAAATTTTCATTATCATGGATTCATTTTCTTGGTAGTTTGACCCAAATATCGAGGAATAGAATGTTGTGCACCCATTTATTGGTGAAATTATTTGATATAATAGATCTATACTCATTATGGGATGGAGATCATGCGATGGTGGTAATAGTGAGTGAATCAATCTGTATTAGAGTCTTTCATGTTCTATTGGTGCATGCGTCGATGATGGGGATATACGAACACTGATTCCCTTGTGAATCTGGTGAGAAAAATCTAATCAGCGGTTATGGATAGGATCATCCATTGTTGATCCACACTTCATGGCATGATTCATAGTGGATTTGGGGGCCTGAGGAGTGTATAGTGATAAGGAGAAGAAAATCATGGGATCTATAAAATCCTACGGTACTCAGCATCTATTATAGAGGAACATGCCATGTGAAACCCTCAAAGTGGAGGCTAGAGTTTATGGATGAAGTTAAGTACCACACAGTGTGTGACCCAGTCATATGGTGTCTGAGTGTTCTTTATTGGCTCAACACTACCTCGGAGTGTACATGGACACAACCAGGAGTCTAAGGTCACAATTACGTCATGTACTCCAAAAAAGACATGACCAGACCAGTTGTAAAAAAACATAGTTGTGTACATGGACATGGGAATAAGTAAAAAGGAATGGGTATTCTTTGTACTTTGACATGGACATGGGTATGGGCCATTTTACATGCAAAGAACCTGATACCAAAGGGAGACACCCTATACTGCTAGTGCGCACCTTGTACTCCTTCAAAATTATCTTGGATCCCTATCCTCTATATCTTAGAAAATCATCATTAGGGTGAATTCCCAATATCCATTCCTTGAGGTTTAGTATTGGAATTACATCATACACGTAGGATATTGATCCCTTATCATGAATTCATGGATAGTGTTGTTGGAATCATTGTGTGGATCTTGGAGTGAGATCCTCTATCATTTTCTTTCGTTGGGTGGATTTTATGGTATCATCATAACCAACACTACACGGGTGCCTATCATATACTTATTTGGTTATTACATATTGAGTTGTTGGTATACCCCATGTCCTTCAGGTTGATCTTCCTTTATGTATCACATCTCTTTATACTTCTAACATGTAATTCCTATGATGATACTTGATGATCATGACCTCTTAGACGAACTTCGTCTCTTCTATCTGACTCGTTGAGTGTGTTATCCAAGATGAGTGATATATATAACCTTTGAGTAGTAATCCTAGGAAAACATTATAGTTGCGACATCACCTTGAGGCTACGTTTCCTTGTTGATTATATCTAGATATTCTTGGTATGTGTGTTGTACACATATAACCTTGCATAGTTGGATTTTTTTCTTTTTGTTACATGATTTGTGATTTTGGGGTGTCCTAATGGTTATTATTATACTCACCCATGCGTGAGAATTTCCTGCACATGTCATGTCTTGTGAAGATGATCGACCTTTTGATGGAGTCTTTGTGTAATTTCCCCAACCTAGTGGCTACTAACATAGTGCCCCAAGCCGAGTCACCACATGATGTTAGGTGAACCTTTCCTATACCAGAGGCTGTTGAATAGAACTGAGGGTCTAATTTAATATGTTGGGAGACTATAATCTCTATTTCAGAGTAATACAAAGAAGATAATGAAGAGAAATAAGGAAAACTAGAATAACCAATAACAATGCATCCGAATCCAAATCCAACAAATTGGGTACAATCCCACAACCAAAAGTAAATATTCTATATAATGTGAATACAATGTCAAGTGTTAGGAAACCCAAAAATAAAGAAAAACTAAAGAATCCAAAAAATGGGTCCCAAATCCAAATCTGGGTCCCTCATCTATGCACATCCCATGCCCAAATCTATCCTCTATCATAGGGTATTTTCCCTTGTCTTGACCTACAACCATGAAATTCGGTCGGGTACCCAATGAAGCTTGAGTAGAATGTGAGTACAACTCATTATGCCACCACCAATGATGTAAAAAAGTTATCCAACCAAAATATATAGTCTATACGCATACTAAAATAATAACAAGATAAAAAAAATATAAACAGGGTTCCATTAGTTAAAAATATTCACATAAACCACTTACATCGTTTAATCCATGGGTTAGGAAATTCATTTATAACACAATGACCTATATCAGTCAACTACTATGCATAATGGGATAAGTAAAGTTCTCTATCTCACTAGGGAGAAATATTTCATAACAAATAGATCACACTTATAACGACCCATAATTTACATACATTGTTAATACTTCAAAATTGAAGCACACTTATTACAACATATGACAAAACCACAAAGGACCGTATAGGTATAGTGTCTTTAGAAACTGGGAAACATAAACAACTGGTTCATAAATCTTCTACAGTGTCTCCCATTTATTTCATCATATCTAGGGTCCCTTTTAGCATATTCTACTTAATATCCATCTTCCTGACCTGGGGAAAAGAAAACATAAAAGGGTGAGCTCAAATGCTCAGCAAGGGCAAATAAAGGAAATAAAAATCATATCATATCTTTATCAAAACCTGCAAAAGAGATCATAATATCTTAACATGGAATAAAACATAGAAGTGAAAATGAGATCCCCATAATCATAACATAAAACTTGAAACTTTGTGGCATGCACACATAATCATGGAAATCATTTCTTGTTAGTCATGACTCATTGCCAAGACTATCTTAGTGGACAAAGTCCCTTTCTGAACCGAGTTCACTCCTCGTTTCAGTCCTGTATCACTGAACCGAAATAACCTTCCGTTCCAGCCATGTCTATCTCATGAGATATAAAATCATTACCCAATGCATTGGAGGGAGATATAGGTCCCACCCATCTTATAATGAATCCTTTCTTATGTGTGCCACATAATCATAAAACATACATCATCGCATAACACATATAACAAAAATGGGATTCTTGAAACATCATGACATCATAAATTCATATATGATAAAGGAATTCATAAACATAATTCCATCACAACATAGTCAAACCAATGTAAAAATATGGATAGAAACAGAACCCTTTATTATCTTAGATGGAAAATAATTTTGATAAAACACTTGAATTGAATTCTTGAGGAAAATATCCTTTCTTCTTCAAAAACATTTTTCCTTTCATAACATGTCATACAACTTTAAAATAAAAGAAGTTGATTAAAAATAAACATGAAAACTTGTAAAGGAAGCTTCTTTGAAGTAATGTTTTAAAAATCCATTCATGCTGTATAAGTTAAAAAAACATTCTTCGTACTTTTGTCGGAAAAGTCAAAAAGTACCTCGTACGGAAAAACGACAAAAGATTCCTTTCATATTCTTTACTAAAAAATCACCTAAGGGTAAAATTGGATTTAAACTATTTCAAGTGGATGGAAACAATATTACATATTGA
The DNA here is from genome assembly GCA_963277665.1 of Viscum album. Lineage (NCBI taxonomy): Eukaryota > Viridiplantae > Streptophyta > Magnoliopsida > Santalales > Viscaceae > Viscum > Viscum album. Next base: position 1,026,609,515 of record OY728129.1, on the reverse strand, counting down.
GGGAACATGGATGTGGATGATAAAATACACCCCAGTAAATACTTACGAATAAACAATCTCGGATAAAAATGAGATTGTGATATTTCCCTTACCTTAAGTCCGATTTGCTTTGTTCGTGTCCGAAGCTCCTGTATAATGGTTTAAATAATGTTATTGACTTATTCCAGAATCATACATATTGATATGATATCATATATGGTCATATTATTAGCTTCTTGTTAGTAATATTTCATTGTTACTTGTTACTCGGGTCTTTATAACTTTTTGTTCTTATGCGTGTTTTGTTGAATAAATTCTTATTCTTATCTTTAGATTATAGATAATTTATTTCCAGAATGGTATTAGTGTATTATATACCATATTCATTCATTCAATTCATTTATATAATCATTATGAAATGAAGATCATGTAGAACGAGTCGCATCACATCGTGGAGACGGTATTCCGTACGTACGCACGAGTGATGATATCGTTCCTATGATCGTGGAATTGTATTGGAGTATAAATATATATTATTTCAGTATCAATATTACTTAATAATAATCATATATAGTTACTCATTACACCATTATACCCATCCTTGTAAGGTGATGGTGGAAAATAGATTACACCACGGCGTGGAGACGGTATTCCGTACGTACGCACGCGCGGTGATTTCATTTTTCCGTAGGATGGATAGAAGGTGAATTAGGGTTGTTTCATATTTATAATAACATATCAGTATGTAAGTAATACTGATGTTATTACTTTATCATGAAACAACTAAAGAAGAAGAAGTTGAAGAAGGAAGAAATTGAAAAGATCGGTAATGGATATTACCTCTTCTTTGGAACGCCTCTTTGAATCCTCCACTTAAGGAACTAAGATTGGTCTTTGGAGAAGACCAGGACCTCTAGGATTATTCTAGGGAAGTGGAGAGGAGAAAATGGCAGGGGTTGGCCGAGCTTGAGTGCTCAATTTGGTGTGAGGAGGAGGGGGAGGAGGTGCCCTTTTATAAGGGAGGAGAGGGGCACCTTAGGAATATCTCAAAATATTATTTTATATTAAAGTCAAAATCGGTTTATAATGGTTCCAAAGGGTCTTATTTCGAAGCTAAAGTGGGGATGGGTCGAAATCCTATCAACCAATAGGATTTAGACAAGTTTAGGGTATTATTTTAACCTTATCAATTAGATTTAACTCTAAGTTAATTAATTTAACTTTTACCGTGTCTTTTTGTTTTCTTTCACTATATGGTTAATACACTTACTATAACATGCCAAAAGAACCCCAAATTGTTTATTATTAATATATATATCATTATCTAAGTCATTTGGACGAACCTTAGATTTTTAGGAATAAAATAACAATTAATAATATAATATTTTATTTAAAAACTATTTTGTGTCAATTTTGACACTATTTGATATATGATTTTTGTGAAAGTCATAACAGAATTATATGTTCGAACCAAGTTGATTAAATCAACAATAATATATCATAGTAACCTAGAAAATTAGTGTAATTCATAAAAAGTCTTAAATTACATTCATTTTGGTATTTATATTATCAATTTTGTCAATATTTCATTAATAAGATAATTACTGCATCATCTTTGTGTCATAAATAAATTAAATTATTTGATGTCTAAAAATTACAAATAAAATACCATCATGTAGGAAATATTTTTAGCTTTCTAATTAATATTTACAATCGAATTTATCTTATGTATAACCCCATATTAAAAATGATTTACTTATTAAACTTTGATTTTAACTATTTTAACCCTTCTTTAAATAAATTAATAATAAATGTCCTAATCTAATCCAAGTGGGCCTAAATGGTCATATTGTATTCCTAAGTTTGTTTTTGGTCGAATTACACTTGTCCAATAGAATTAGGACATGTGTTAGGGTAATATTGATATCATATTTACCCTTAGTTACCCTATTTACTATTAACCGCGGTAAAAAGGTAAAAAGTTACTATTCACCAAAAAATTATTTTCATCTCATTGAACCACATTTTAGTCCTTGATATTAACCGTGTCTCTCGGATTTTCGAAATTCCATTCACAGAAGCGGTAAAATTAAGTTTTATGCAAAATTCAGTTTTTAACCTACCACTTAGTGGTTTCACTATTCATCAAAAATTGAAAGTTTTCAGAAAAATACCAAAATTTCACCCTAGGCTAATTTCGATATTCTGAGTCCAAAAATGAAGTCCATTTTGAAAAATAAAATTTATAAAATTTCAAAAAGTGGTTATTACTATTCATAACGGCTAGTTTTAATAGCATATTGTTGTTTAGTGAAACTCGGTATTGCGTACGACGCAAGCTATCGAGGAAGGTCGCGATTGCGTGTAAAGCAAGTCAAGCAAGTGTTGCGTAGAAAAAGATTCCTTTGATAATTTATATAACATAAAAGTCTCGGGTGTTACATTCTACCCCCCTTAAAAAGAATTTCGCCCTCGAAATTCGTCACTTTGTAACAAACAGATGAGGATACTTCTCCCTCATCATATCCTCAAGCTCCCATGTAGCTTCTTCAAGTTGGTGGTTCCTCCATAAAACTTTCACCAAGCGATTGGTCTTGTTTCGTAGGACTTTTTCGCTACGATCCAGTATCTCTATCGGCTGTTCTTCATAAGAAAGATCTTGCTCCAGCGGTACAACTTCTGAGCTGAGTACATGTGAAGGATCTGGTATGTACTTTCTCAGGAGAGATACGTGGAACACATCGTGAACTTGAGAGAGATTCGGTGGAAGCGCCAATCGGTAAGCTACCTTCCCAACACGATCCAGTATTTCAAAAGGACCGATATATCTAGGGCTCAACTTCCCCTTCATTCCAAATCTCATAACCCTCTTCCAGGGAGATATTCGTAAGAACACTTTATCGCCCACTTCAAACTCTAGGTCTTTTCTTCGGTTGTCGGCATAACTTTTCTGTCGACTCTGAGCTGCTCTTATGTGTTGTTGAATAGATCTAACCTTTTCTGCCATTTCATCAACAAGATCAGGTCCTAATAGCTTTCTTTCCCCAACTTCATCCCAGCAAGTTGGAGTCCTGCATTTCTTTCCATAGAGAGCTTCATAAGGAGCCATCTGAATACTGGAGTGAAAGCTATTATTATAAGAAAATTCTACCAAAGGTAGGTGTTGATCCCAACCTCCTTTGAAATCCATAGAGCAAGCTCTCAACATATCTTCTAGGGTTTGAATTGTTCTCTCAGACTGACCGTCTGTCTGGGGATGATAAGCAGTGCTGAAACTCAACTCTGTATCCAGAGTATGCTGAAGACTTCGCTAGAACTTCGAGGTAAATCTCGGATCTCGATCAGATATAATAGAAAGTGGTACTCCATGCAATCTTACCACTTCCTTTACATATATCCTGGCAAGCTGATCTAGAGAGAAATCCTCTCTAATAGCAATGAAGTGTGCAGACTTTGTAAGACGATCAACTATGACCCAGATAGCATTATTGCCTTTGGATGTTTTAGGAAGTCCTGTGACAAAGTCCATAGTGATGTTTTCCCATTTCCATTCGGGTATGGGTAATGGTTGTAACATCCCCTTAGACTTCTGTCTCTCAGCTTTAACATGTTGACAAACCAAGCATCGAGAGACATATTCAGCAACATCTCTTTTCATGCCATCCCACCAGAAGTACTCTTTCAGGTCCCTATACATCTTCGTGCTTCCAGGATGAATAGAAAATGATGAACTATGAGCCTCATCCAGCAGCTCATTCTTTAATTCGGGGATGGGAGGAACGCAAACCCGATTCCTGAACTTTATTATCCCATCACAATCAAGGTTGAATTCAGGAACATTTCTCACCTTCTTTTGTAACTCGACATCTTCTTTCTGTGCTTCTTTAATCTTCACATGTATAGATGGTTGAACATTCATTTGAGAAAGATAAGATTTTTCCCCTTCCATTATAATTCCAAGATCCATCCTTTGTAAATCCATAAATATTGGATCTTTTGTGATCCTCATCATGGATAAACTAGCATGGTCTTGTCGACTTAATGCATCTGCCACCTTGTTTGCTTTCCCAGGGTGGTAATGGATTGAGCAGTCATAATCCTTAATCAGCTCCAACCATCTTCTTTGACGCATATTCAACTCCTTTTGTGTGAAAATATACTTTAAACTTTTATGATCAGTATAAATATCACACCTTTCACCATAAAGGTAATGCCTCCAAATCTTTAATGCAAAGATTACCGCAGCCAACTCCAAATCATGTGTTGGGTAATTTTGCTCATGGATTTTCAACTGTCGTGAGGCATAAGCTATCACCATATCATTTTGCATAAGAACACACTTCAATCCCTTCTTGGATGCATCACTGTAGATTACAAACCTTTCTCCACTACAAGGCAGTGTGAGCACAGGTGCACTGGATAACCTTCTTTTCAACTCCTTGAAATTCTCTTCGCATTCCTCTGTCCAGACAAACTTAACTCCTTTCCGAGTCAACTTGGTGAGTGGATTAGATAATCGTGAAAAATCTTTTACAAAACGTCGATAATAACCAGCCAAACCAAGAAAACTTCGGATCTCAGTTACTGTTGTTGGTCTTGACCATCTTTCGATAACCTCTATTTTTGCTGGATCCACGGATATCCCCTCTTTTGAGATTATATGACCCAAAAATGCAACTTTTTGAAGCCAAAATTCACACTTGGTAAATTTGGCATAAAGCTTCTCCTTTCTCAGGGTCTTCAATATAATTCTCAAGTGATCTTCATGCTCTTCCTTGCTCTTTGAATAGACAAGAATATCATCTATAAAGACTACCACAAATTGATCAAGATAGTCTCTAAAGACTCTATTCATTAGATCCATGAAGATAGCAGGGGCATTAGTAAGACCAAATGGCATCACTATAAATTCATAGTATCCATACCTTGTACGGAAAGCCGTCTTTGGTATATCCTCCCTTTTGACCCTTAATTGATGATACCCTGAACGAAGATCAATCTTGGAAAAGTATTGAGCTCCGCGTAGTTGGTCAAATAAGTCATCAATGCGTGGGAGAGGATATTTGTTCTTGATAGTGATCTTGTTAAGTTCTCGATAATCAATGCAGAGTCTCATTGATCCATCTTTCTTCTTAACAAATAGAACAGGTGCTCCCCAAGGTGATGCACTAGGGCGTATGAATCCCTTATCAAGATTCTCTTGGAGTTGCTTCTTCAATTCCTGCAACTCAATTGGGGCCATTCTATAAGGTGTCTTTGAAATAGGCAAAGCACCCGGTACGAGTTCTATTGAAAACTCAACTTCACGATTTGGTGGAAGACCCGGCAATTCCTCCGGAAAGACATCATCAAACTCCCGTACAATGGGCATATTCTTAATCGTGAGTTTCTCACCAACCATTTGAGATAAATAACCTTCATTTAGTGGAATCAATACCCATAAGATGGAAGAAATTTCCACTGGAAGGTTATGTTCATCCTTGCATTGGTATACAATCGTAGATTGATCTGGAATATGAAATGTGACTTCCCTTCTTTGGCAATTGATATGAGCTCCATGTAGAGAAAGCCAATCCATGCCAAGAATCACATCAAATTCCACTAAAGGAAGGATCACAAGATTTGCAGGAAGCACTTTCCCACAAACTTCGATCGGAGAAGAATTATAAACTTCTGATGCGATTGATGTGCCATTAGGTGTTGTCACAGCTAACTCAACATCTAATTGTTGAGGTAATACGGTGATACCCTTAGAAAATTTTTCAGAAATAAAAGAGTGGGTGGATACAGAATCAAATAAAACATTTGCTACTTTAGAGTGGATGGTAAGTGTACCTTTCACCACATCGTTATCGTACTCCACCTCGCTGATAGAAATTGCATGTGACTTTCCTTTGTCTTTAGCCTTAAGAGTTTGTTGACGTCGACCATCATCATCAACCCTTGGATTTGGGCATTGATTGGCATAATGCCCCATCTCCTTGCACTTGAAACATTGAAGTGTAGCAGGTTCATTCTGTGTATCCCTTCCTTTGTTTGCATCATTAGACATCTTCTTCCCATTATCACGGCATTCAAATGCCCGATGACCTTCCTTTCCACATTTAAAACATTTACTTGTCCCTTTAAGACAACTCCCTCCATGTTTCTTTCCACACTTTGAGCATAAGGGAAAGTTCATCTTCTTTTCCGTGTGCTCTTTAGATTTTTCTTTGAATTCCATCTTCCTCTTCTTATCAAACCCATGTGACTGATGGGTTACTCCAATCTCCATCTCGACTTTGAGAGCACATCGAACGATTTCCTCGTAGCTATTGAAGTCCCTTATGGCTAATGCCCTTCGAAGACTTGGTTTTAAGCCACTAAAGAATCGATCGATCTTACTCTCAGGTTGGATAATAATACCAGAAGCGTACCTTGCAAGTCTTGTAAAATTTGCTTCATAGGTACCAACAGATTCATCATCCCTTTGCTTCAGTTCAAGGAACTCTTTCTCCATCTTTGTTCGGAGAATACGAGGGAAGTACTTATTGAAAAATAAGTTCTGGAACTCGTCCCATTCCATAGACTCAATTTCATCCCTTTGCCTTGTATTCTTAACAAGATTCCACCATTGATCAGCATCTCCTTCCAAACGATACACTTCTAGGATGACTTTATCAAGCTCAGAACATTGAAGAACTGAAAATATCTTTTCAGTAGTACTAATCCATTGTTCAGCAACTAATGGATCAGTAGACCCGCTGAAAGAAGGTGGACGCTGCCTCATGAAGGATTCAACAGAATGTTTCTCCCTCCTTTGTTCGTTTGGAAATCCTGCATGATTCATAGCTTGAGAATGTTGTGTGAGCATGGCTACAAGATTTTGCATTCCAGCCCCCATATCGTTTGGTTGCTCAGGGGGACAATCATTGCATTGCCCATCGCATTCCGCATTAACACGGTTCCTTCGGGTTCCAGCCATTGACTAAAACCAAGAAGAATAGTGTGAGCAACACTAATTATAATAGGAAACCACATAATTAAAGAATAAAATTTTCATGCTTAAGGTCTTATCCTAGGTTATTCAAGGCCATTTCTAAAACACTAAGATTGTGTTCTATGCTTAGACTTATCCTTAGGGTTCTTACTAAGGCTTTCACATCCTAGTTTCCAAAGGTTGACTATACCTTTCCTCTGATACCAACTATAACGACCCATAATTTACATACATTGTTAATACTTCAAAATTGAAGCACACTTATTACAACATATGACAAAACCACAAAGGACCGTATAGGTATAGTGTCTTTAGAAACTAGGAAACATAAACAACTGGTTCATAAATCTTCTACAGTGTCTCCCATTTATTTCATCATATCTAGGGTCCCTTTTAGCATATTCTACTTAATATCCATCTTCCTGACCTGGGGAAAAGAAAACATAAAAGGGTGAGCTCAAATGCTCAGCAAGGGCAAATAAAGGAAATAAAAATCATATCATATCTTTATCAAAACCTGCAAAAGAGATCATAATATCTTAACATGGAATAAAACATATAAGTGAAAATGAGATCCCCATAATCATAACATAAAACTTGAAACTTTGTGGCATGCACACATAATCATGGAAATCATTTCTTGTTAGTCATGACTCATTGCCAAGACTATCTTAGTGGACAAAGTCCCTTTCTGAACCGAGTTCACTCCTCGTTTCAGTCCTGTATCACTGAACCGAAATAACCTTCCGTTCCAGCCATGTCTATCTCATGAGATATAAAATCATTACCCAATGCATTGGAGGGAGATATAGGTCCCACCCATCTTATAATGGATCCTTTCTTATGTGTGCCACATAATCATAAAACATACATCATCGCATAACACATATAACAAAAATGGGATTCTTGAAACATCATGACATCATAAATTCATATATGATAAAGGAATTCATAAACATAATTCCATCACAACATAGTCATACCAATGTAAAAATATGGATAGAAACAGAACCCTTTATTATCTTAGATGGAAAATAATTTTGATAAAACACTTGAATTGAATTCTTGAGGAAAATATCCTTTCTTCTTCAAAAACATTTTTCCTTTCATAACATGTCATACAACTTTAAAATAAAAGAAGTTGATTAAAAATAAACATGAAAACTTGTAAAGGAAGCTTCTTTGAAGTAATGTTTTAAAAATCCATTCATGCCGTATAAGTTAAAAAAACATTCTTCGTACTTTTGTCGGAAAAGTCAAAAAGTACCTCGTACGGAAAAACGACAAAAGATTCCTTTCATATTCTTTACTAAAAACTCACCTAAGGGTAAAATTGGATTTAAACTATTTCAAGTGGGTGGAAACAATATTACATATTGAGGGAACATGGATGTGGATGATAAAATACACCCCAGTAAATACTTACGAATAAACAATCTCGGATAAAAATGAGATTGTGATATTTCCCTTACCTTAAGTCCGATTTGCTTTGTTCGTGTCCGAAGCTCCTGTATAATGGTTTAAATAATGTTATTGACTTATTCCAGAATCATACATATTGATATGATATCATATATGGTCATATTATTAGCTTCTTGTTAGTAATATTTCATTGTTACTTGTTACTCGGGTCTTTATAACTTTTTGTTCTTATGCGTGTTTTGTTGAATAAATTCTTATTCTTATCTTTAGATTATAGATAATTCATTTCCAGAATGGTATTAGTGTATTATATACCATATTCATTCATTCAATTCATTTATATAATCATTATGAAATGAAGATCATGTAGAACGAGTCGCATCACATCGTGGAGACGGTATTCCGTACGTACGCACGAGTGATGATATCGTTCCTATGATCGTGGAATTGTATTGGAGTATATATATATATTATTTCAGTATCAATATTACTTAATAATAATCATATATAGTTACTCATTACACCATTATACCCATCCTTGTAAGGTGATGGTGGAAAATAGATTACACCACGGCGTGGAGACGGTATTCCGTACGTACGCACGCGCGGTGATTTCATTTTTCCGTAGGATGGATAGAAGGTGAATTAGGGTTGTTTCATATTTATAATAACATATCAGTATGTAAGTAATACTGATGTTATTACTTTATCATGAAACAACTAAAGAAGAAGAAGTTTAAGAAGAAAGAAATTGAAAAGATCGGTAATGGATATTACCTCTTCTTTGGAACGCCTCTTTGAATCCTCCACTTAAGGAACTAAGATTGGTCTTTGGAGAAGACCAGGACCTCTAGGATTATTCTAGGGAAGTGGAGAGGAGAAAATGGCAGGGGTTGGCCGAGCTTGAGTGCTCAATTTGGTGTGAGGAGGAGGGGGAGGAGGTGCCCTTTTATAAGGGAGGAGAGGGGCACCTTAGGAATATCTCAAAATATTATTTTATATTAAAGTCAAAATCGGTTTATAATGGTTCCAAAGGGTCTTATTTCGAAGCTAAAGTGGGGATGGGTCGAAATCCTATCAACCAATAGGATTTAGACAAGTTTAGGGGTATTATTTTAACCTTATCAATTAGATTTAACTCTAAGTTAATTAATTTAACTTTTACCGTGTCTTTTTGTTTTCTTTCACTATATGGTTAATACACTTACTATAACATGCCAAACGAACCCCAAATTGTTTATTATTAATATATATATCCTTATCTAAGTCATTTGGCCGAACCTTAGATTTTTAGGAATAAAATAACAATTAATAATATAATATTTTATTTAAAAACTATTTTGTGTCAATTTTGACACTATTTGATATATGATTTTTGTGAAAGTCATAACAGAATTATATGTTCGAACCAAGTTGATTAAATCAACAATAATATATCATAGTAACCTAAAAAATTAGTGGAATTCATAAAAAGTCTTAAATTACATTCATTTTGGTATTTATATTATCAATTTTGTCAATATTTCATTAATAAGATAATTACTGCATCATCTTTGTGTCATAAATAAATTAAATTATTTGATGTCTAAAAATTACAAATAAAATACCATCATGTAGGAAATATTTTTAGCTTTCTAATGAATATTTACAATCGAATTTATCTTATGTATAACCCCATATTAAAAATGATTTACTTATTAAACTTTGATTTTAACTATTTTAACCCTTCTTTAAATAAATTAATAATAAATGTCCTAATCTAATCCAAGTGGGCCTAAATGGTCATATTTTATTCCTAAGTTTGTTTTTGGTCGAATTACACTTGTCCAATAGAATTAGGACATGTGTTAGGGTAATATTGATATCATATTTACCCTTAGTTACCCTATTTACTATTAACCGCGGTAAAAAGGTAAAAAGTTACTATTCACCAAAAAATTATTTTCATCTCATTGAACCACATTTTAGTCCTTGATATTAACCGTGTCTCTCGGATTTTCGAAATTCCATTCACAGAAGCGGTAAAATTAAGTTTTATGCAAAATTCAGTTTTTAACCTACCACTTAGTGGTTTCACTATTCATCAAAAATTGAAAGTTTTCAGAAAAATACCAAAATTTCACCCTAGGCTAATTTCGATATTCTGAGTCCAAAAATGAAGTCCATTTTGAAAAATAAAATTTATAAAATTTCAAAAAGTGGTTATTACTATTCATAACGGCTAGTTTTAATAGCATATTGTTGTTTAGTGAAACTCGGTATTGCGTACGACGCAAGCTATCGAGGAAGGTCGCGATTGCGTGTAAAGCAAGTCAAGCAAGTGTTGCGTAGAAAAAGATTCCTTTGATAATTTATATAACATAAAAGTCTCGGGTGTTACATTCTACCCCCCTTAAAAAGAATTTCGCCCTCGAAATTCGTCACTTTGTAACAAACAGATGAGGATACTTCTCCCTCATCATATCCTCAAGCTCCCATGTAGCTTCTTCAAGTTGGTGGTTCCTCCATAAAACTTTCACCAAGCGAGTGGTCTTGTTTCGTAGGACTTTTTCGCTACGATCCAGTATCTCTATCGGCTGTTCTTCATAAGAAAGATCTTGCTCCAGCGGTACAACTTCTGAGCTGAGTACATGTGAAGGATCTGGTATGTACTTTCTCAGGAGAGATACGTGGAACACATCGTGAACTTGAGAGAGATTCGGTGGAAGCGCCAATCGGTAAGCTACCTTCCCAACACGATCCAGTATTTCAAAAGGACCGATATATCTAGGGCTCAACTTCCCCTTCTTTCCAAATCTCATAACCCTCTTCCAGGGAGATATTCGTAAGAACACTTTATCGCCCACTTCAAACTCTAGGTCTTTTCTTCGGTTGTCGGCATAACTTTTCTGTCGACTCTGAGCTGCTCTTATGTGTTGTTGAATAGATCTAACCTTTTCTGCCATTTCATCAACGAGATCAGGTCCTAATAGCTTTCTTTCCCCAACTTCATCCCAGCAAGTTGGAGTCCTGCATTTCTTTCCATAGAGAGCTTCATAAGGAGCCATCTGAATACTGGAGTGAAAGCTATTATTATAAGAAAATTCTACCAAAGGTAGGTGTTGATCCCAACCTCCTTTGAAATCCATAGAGCAAGCTCTCAACATATCTTCTAGGGTTTGAATTGTTCTCTCAGACTGACCGTCTGTCTGGGGATGATAAGCAGTGTTGAAACTCAACTCTGTATCCAGAGTATGCTGAAGACTTCGCCAGAACTTCGAGGTAAATCTCGGATCTCGATCAGATATAATAGAAAGTGGTACTCCATGAAATCTTACCACTTCCTTTACATATATCCTGGCAAGCTGATCTAGAGAGAAATCCTCTCTAATAGCAATGAAGTGTGCAGACTTTGTAAGACGATCAACTATGACCCAGATAGCATTATTGCCTTTGGATGTTTTAGGAAGTCCTATGACAAAGTCCATAGTGATGTTTTCCCATTTCCATTCGGGTATGGGTAATGGTTGTAACATCCCCTTAGACTTCTGTCTCTCAGCTTTAACTTGTTGACAAACCAAGCATCGAGAGACATATTCAGCAACATCTCTTTTCATGCCATCCCACCAGAAGTACTCTTTCAGGTCCCTATACATCTTCGTGCTTCCAGGATGAATAGAAAATGATGAACTATGAGCCTCATCCAGCAGATCATTCTTTAATTCGGGGATGGGAGGAACGCAAACCCGATTCCTGAACTTTATTATCCCATCACAATCAAGGTTGAATTCAAGAACATTTCTCACCTTCTTTTGTAACTCGACATCTTCTTTCTGTGCTTCTTTAATCTTCACATGTATAGATGGTTGAACATTCATTTGAGAAAGATAAGATTTTTCCCCTTCCATTATAATTCCAAGATCCATCCTTTGTAAATCCATAAATATTGGATCTTTTGTGATCCTCATCATGGATAAACTAGCATGGTCTTGTCGACTTAATGCATCTGCCACCTTGTTTGCTTTCCCAGGGTGGTAATGGATTGAGCAGTCATAATCCTTAATCAGCTCCAACCATCTTCTTTGACGCATATTCAACTCCTTTTGTGTGAAAATATACTTTAAACTTTTATGATCAGTATAAATATCACACCTTTCACCATAAAGGTAATGCCTCCAAATCTTTAATGCAAAGATTACCGCAGCCAACTCCAAATCATGTGTTGGGTAATTTTGCTCATGGATTTTCAACTGTCGTGAGGCATAATCTATCACCATATCATTTTGCATAAGAACACACCCCAATCCCTTCTTGGATGCATCACTGTAGATTACAAACCTTTCTCCACTACAAGGCAGTGTGAGCACAGGTGCACTGGATAACCTTCTTTTCAACTCCTTGAAATTCTCTTCACATTCCTCTGTCCAGACAAACTTAACTCCTTTCCGAGTCAACTTGGTGAGTGGATTAGATAATCGTGAAAAATCTTTTACAAAACGTCGATAATAACCAGCCAAACCAAGAAAACTTCGGATCTCAGTTACTGTTGTTGGTCTTGACCATCTTTCGATAACCTCTATTTTTGCTGGATCCACGGATATCCCCTCTTTTGAGATTATATGACCCAAAAATGCAACTTTTTGAAGCCAAAATTCACACTTGGTAAATTTGGCATAAAGCTTCTCCTTTCTCAGGGTCTTCAATATAATTCTCAAGTGATCTTCATGCTCTTCCTTGCTCTTTGAATAGACAAGAATATCATCTATAAAGACTACCACAAATTGATCAAGATAGTCTCTAAAGACTCTATTCATTAGATCCATGAAGATAGCAGGGGCATTAGTAAGACCAAATGGCATCACTATAAATTCATAGTGTCCATACCTTGTACGGAAAGCCGTCTTTGGTATATCCTCCCTTTTGACCCTTAATTGATGATACCCTGAATGAAGATCAATCTTGGAAAAGTATTGAGATCCGCGTAGTTGGTCAAATAAGTCATCAATGCGTGGGAGAGGATATTTGTTCTTGACAGTGATCTTGTTAAGTTCTCGATAATCAATGCAGAGTCTCATTGATCCATCTTTCTTCTTAACAAATAGAACAGGTGCTCCCCAAGGTGATGCACTAGGGCGTATGAATCCCTTATCAAGATTCTCTTGGAGTTGCTTCTTCAATTCCTGCAACTCAATTGGGGCCATTCTATAAGGTGTCTTTGAAATAGGCAAAGCACCCGGTACGAGTTCTATTGAAAACTCAACTTCACGATTTGGTGGAAGACCCGGCAATTCCTCCGGAAAGACATCATCAAACTCCCGTACAATGGGCATATTCTTAATCATGAGTTTCTCACCAACCATTTGAGATAAATAACCTTCATTTAGTGGAATCAATACCCATAAGATGGAAGAAATTTCCACTGGAAGGTTATGTTCATCCTTGCATTGGTATACAATCGTAGATTGATCTGGAATATGAAATGTGACTTCCCTTCTTTGGCAATTGATATGAGCTCCATGTAGAGAAAGCCAATCCATGCCAAGAATCACATCAAATTCCACTAAAGGAAGGATCACAAGATTTGCAGGAAGCACTTTCCCACAAACTTCGATCGGAGAAGAATTATAAACTTCTGATGCGATTGATGTGCCATTAGGTGTTGTCACAGCTAACTCAACATCTAATTGTTGAGGTAATACGGTGATACCCTTAGAAAATTTTTCAGAAATAAAAGAGTGGGTGGATCCAGAATCAAATAAAACATTTGCTACTTTAGAGTGGATGGTAAGTGTACCTTTCACCACATCGTTATCGTACTCCACCTCGCTGATAGAAATTGCATGTGACTTTCCTTTGTCTTTAGCCTTAAGAGTTTGTTGACGTCGACCATCATCATCAACCCTTGGATTTGGGCATTGATTGGCATAATGCCCCATCTCCTTGCACTTGAAACATTGAAGTGTAGCAGGTTCATTCTGTGTATCCCTTCCTTTGTTTGCATCATTAGACATCTTCTTCCCATTATCACGGCATTCAAATGCCCGATGACCTTCCTTTCCACATTTAAAACATTTACTTGTCCCTTTAAGACAACTCCCTCCATGTTTCTTTCCACACTTTCAGCATAAGGGAAAGTTCATCTTCTTTTCCGTGTGCTCTTTAGATTTTTCTTTGAATTCCATCTTCCTCTTCTTATCAAACCCATGTGACTGATGGGTTACTCCAATCTCCATCTCGACTTTGAGAGCACATCGAACGATTTCCTCATAGCTATTGAAGTCCCTTATGGCTAATGCCCTTCGAAGACTTGGTTTTAAGCCACTAAAGAATCGATCGATCTTACTCTCAGGTTGGATAATAATACCAGAAGTGTACCTTGCAAGTCTTGTAAAATTTACTTCATAGGTACCAACAGATTCATCATCCCTTTGCTTCAGTTCAAGGAACTCTTTCTCCATCTTTGTTCGGAGAATACGAGGGAAGTACTTATTGAAAAATAAGTTCTTGAACTCGTCCCATTCCATAGACTCAATTTCATCCCTTTGCCTTGTATTCTTAACAAGATTCCACCATTGATCAGCATCTACTTCCAAACGATACACTGCTAGGATGACTTTATCATGCTCAGAACATTGAAGAACTGAAAATATCTTTTCAGTAGTACTAATCCATTGTTCAGCAACTAATGGATCAGTAGACCCGCTGAAAGAAGGTGGACGCTGCCTCATGAAGGATTCAACAGAATGTTGCTCCCTCCTTTGTTCGTTTGGAAATCCTGCATGATTCATAGCTTGAGAAAGTTGTGTGAGCATGGCTACAAGATTTTGCATTCCAGCTCCCATATCGTTTGGTTGCTCAGGGGGACAATCATTGCATTGACCATCGCATTCCGCATTAACACGGTTCCTTCGAGTTCCAGCCATTGACTAAAACCAAGAAGAATAGTGTGAGCAACACTAATTATAATAGGAAACCACATAATTCAAGAATAAAATTTTCATGCTTAAGGTCTTATCCTAGGTTATTCAAGGCCATTTCTAAAACACTAAGATTGTGTTCTATGCTTAGACTTATCCTTAGGGTTCTTACTAAGGCTTTCACATCCTAGTTTCCAAAGGTTGACTATACCTTTCCTCTGATACCAACTATAACGACCCATAATTTACATACATTGTTAATACTTCAAAATTGAAGCACACTTATTACAACATATGACAAAACCACAAAGGACCGTATAGGTATAGTGTCTTTAGAAACTGGGAAACATAAACAACTGGTTTATAAATCTTCTACAGTGTCTCCCATTTATTTCATCATATCTAGGGTCCCTTTTAGCATATTCTACTTAATATCCATCTTCCTGACCTGGGGAAAAGAAAACATAAAAGGGTGAGCTCAAATGCTCAGTAAGGGCAAATAAAGGAAATAAAAATCATATCATATCTTTATCAAAACCTGCAAAAGAGATCATAATATCTTAACATGGAATAAAACATAGAAGTGAAAATGAGATCCCCATAATCATAACATAAAACTTGAAACTTTGTGGCATGCACACATAATCATGGAAATCATTTCTTGTTAGTCATGACTCATTGCCAAGACTATCTTAGTGGACAAAGTCCCTTTCTGAACCGAGTTCACTCCTCGTTTCAGTCCTGTATCACTGAACTGAAATAACCTTCCGTTCCAGCCATGTCTATCTCATGAGATATAAAATCATTACCCAATGCATTGGAGGGAGATATAGGTCCCACCCATCTTATAATGGATCCTTTCTTATGTGTGCCACATAATCATAAAACATACATCATCGCATAACACATATAACAAAAATGGGATTCTTGAAACATCATGACATCATAAATTCATATATGATAAAGGAATTCATAAACATAATTCCATCACAACATAGTCAAACCAATGTAAAAATATGGATAGAAACATAACCCTTTATTATCTTAGATGGAAAATAATTTTGATAAAACACTTGAATTGAATTCTTGAGGAAAATATCCTTTCTTCTTCAAAAACATTTTTCCTTTCATAACATCTCATACAACTTTAAAATAAAAGAAGTTGATTAAAAATAAACATGAAAACTTGTAAAGGAAGCTTCTTTGAAGTAATGTTTTAAAAATCCATTCATGCCGTATAAGTTAAAAAAAACATTCTTCGTACTTTTGTCGGAAAAGTCAAAAAGTACCTCGTACGGAAAAACGACAAAAGATTCCTTTCATATTCTTTACTAAAAACTCACCTGAGGGTAAAATTGGATTTAAACTATTTCAAGTGGATGGAAACAATATTAAATATTGAGGGAACATGGATGTGGATGATAAAATACACCCCAGTAAATACTTACGGATAAACAATCTCGGATAAAAATGAGATTGTGATATTTCCCTTACCTTAAGTCCGATTTGCTTTGTTCGTGTCCGAAGCTCCTGTATAATGGTTTAAATAATGTTATTGACTTATTCCAGAATCATACATATTGATATGATATCATATATGGTCATATTATTAGCTTCTTGTTAGTAATATTTCATTGTTACTTGTTACTCGGGTCTTTATAACTTTTTGTTCTTATGCGTGTTTTGTTGAATAAATTCTTATTCTTATCTTTAGATTATAGATAATTCATTTCCAGAATGGTATTAGTGTATTATATACCATATTCATTCATTCAATTCATTTATATAATCATTATGAAATGAAGATCATGTAGAACGAGTCGCATCACATCGTGGAGACGGTATTCCGTACGTACGCACGAGTGATGATATCGTTCCTATGATCGTGGAATTGTATTGGAGTATATATATATATTATTTCAGTATCAATATTACTTAATAATAATCATATATAGTTACTCATTACACCATTATACCCATCCTTGTAAGGTGATGGTGGAAAATAGATTACACCACGGCGTGGAGACGGTATTCCGTACGTACGCACGCGCGGTGATTTCATTTTTCCGTAGGATGGATAGAAGGTGAATTAGGGTTGTTTCATATTTATAATAACATATCAGTATGTAAGTAATACTGATGTTATTACATTATCATGAAACAACTAAAGAAGAATAAGTTGAAGAAGAAAGAAATTGAAAAGATCGGTAATGGATATTACCTCTTCTTTGGAACGCCTCTTTGAATCCTCCACTTAAGGAACTAAGATTGGTCTTTGGAGAAGACCAGGACCTCTAGGATTATTCTAGGGAAGTGGAGAGGAGAAAATGGCAGGGGTTGGCCGAGCTTGAGTGCTCAATTTGGTGTGAGGAGGAGGGGGAGGAGGTGCCCTTTTATAAGGGAGGAGAGGGGCACCTTAGGAATATCTCAAAATATTATTTTATATTAAAGTCAAAATCGGTTTATAATGGTTCCAAAGGGTCTTATTTCGAAGCTAAAGTGGGGATGGGTCGAAATCCTATCAACCAATAGGATTTAGACAAGTTTAGGGTATTTTTTTAACCTTATCAATTAGATTTAACTCTAAGTTAATTAATTTAACTTTTACCGTGTCTTTTTGTTTTCTTTCACTATATGGTTAATACACTTACTATAACATGCCAAAAGAACCCCAAATTGTTTATTATTAATATATATATCCTTATCTAAGTCATTTGGCCGAACCTTAGATTTTTAGGAATAAAATAACAATTAATAATATAATATTTTATTTAAAAACTATTTTGTGTCAATTTTGACACTATTTGATATATGATTTTTGTGAAAGTCATAACAGAATTATATGTTCGAACCAAGTTGATTAAATCAACAATAATATATCATAGTAACCTAGAAAATTAGTGTAATTCATAAAAAGTCTTAAATTACATTAATTTTGGTATTTATATTATCAATTTTGTCAATATTTCATTAATAAGATAATTACTACATCATCTTTGTGTCATAAATAAATTAAATTATTTGATGTCTAAAAATTACAAATAAAATACCATCATGTAGGAAATATTTTTAGCTTTCTAATGAATATTTACAATCGAATTTATCTTATGTATAACCCCATATTAAAAATGATTTACTTATTAAACTTTGATTTTAACTATTTTAACCCTTCTTTAAATAAATTAATAATAAATGTCCTAATCTAATCCAAGTGGGCCTAAATGGTCATATTTTATTCCTAAGTTTGTTTTTGGTCGAATTACACTTGTCCAATAGAATTAGGACATGTGTTAGGGTAATATTGATATCATATTTACCCTTAGTTACCCTATTTACTATTAACCGCGGTAAAAAGGTAAAAAGTTACTATTCACCAAAAAATTATTTTCATCTCATTGAACCACATTTTAGTCCTTGATATTAACCGTGTCTCTCGGATTTTCGAAATTCCATTCACAGAAGCGGTAAAATTAAGTTTTATGCAAAATTCAGTTTTTAACCTACCACTTAGTGGTTTCACTATTCATCAAAAATTGAAAGTTTTCAGAAAAATACCAAAATTTCACCCTAGGCTAATTTCGATATTCTGAGTCCAAAAATGAAGTCCATTTTGAAAAATAAAATTTATAAAATTTCAAAAAGTGGTTATTACTATTCATAACGGCTAGTTTTAATAGCATATTGTTGTTTAGTGAAACTCGGTATTGCGTACGACGCAAGCTATCGAGGAAGGTCGCGATTGCGTGTAAAGCAAGTCAAGCAAGTGTTGCGTAGAAAAAGATTCCTTTGATAATTTATATAACATAAAAGTCTCAGGTGTTACAACACTTACCTTGGATCCTTAGTCCAGACAGTCTCATCGCATGAAACTGTTAGGGGCATAGAGCCTTAGTCTAAATCCCTAACTTGTGCATTCAATGGGTGGGGTTTGATACCTCATTTCAACCCAACCCATTGGCGTATAAAATCATTCAATACCATAAATTCTACCAAGCCATTCAAAAATTATTTATTCACCATTTTACAAATAAACCATATTAATAAACATAATAAACAATACAAGAAACATTCACATTTCATGGATTATTCAAAACATAAATCAAATTCATTCCTTACCCAATTACACATTCTCATTTAAAAAATAATTCATTAAACACATTCACTTTAATTCATTTAACCCACTCAAGAAATTCCAAATTCCCCTTTATGTAATTTTAATAACTAATAAACCTACCATTAGTGTCTTCTTCATCTTTTTTCATGGGATATAAATCATTACAAAAAAATTCCATACATAAAATTAAAATTTTCCATGTTTGGGTAATGGAACACCCCATGGGTAGCCCTATAGCTAGTCTATTTAACCTTAATGAACCCCAAGGAGATCATGATGGGTTAAATTAATCAAATAGACCAAAAATTACTAAATATACCAAAATAAAAACAAGAAAACACTATAGAACAACCAAATACGCATAAACCAAACTTCATGACCATGGGATCTAACTTGTAGACCACCTACCTCGATTCTGAAGACAACTAAACACTCAACCCTTTCACTTGAGTCAGATCTAAACACCATTTGAAGAAATAACCAATGATTTACTAGAAATAAGATAGTTTTAGGGATTCAGAATAATAACAACAACCACACACTCCCTAATCTGAAAAAGAGAAGAAAACCGAGTGTTATACTCACTTGAAGCTTCGATTCACACTGAAGGTCATTCCAAATGTCCTAGAATTGAAGGATATTGATCCTTGAGAAGCCTTGGGAATTTTGATTCATCACAAGTGTTTATAGAGGATGAATGGAAGGAAATATTAAGTTATATCAGTTAAATCATGAGTGGGAAATTTAGTAAAATTCCACTTTTTAAGGGGTGTATGGTTTGGCCACACAGTTTTCCAAACCGTGTGTCTCCCTCTGTTCAAGAGGGGGACATGTCATATGGTTACCTGAGGATCCCGAATGGTTTAAAAAACTATACACCAACTATGTAGGATGGATTTATCCAATATCACATGATTTTTATATCCCAATTTCATAGTTTTCCCCAAACCATGAACCCTTCCTCCAGGCATGAGAATTTAGGGTGCACAGTTACTCCTAACCATGCGCCAACCGTGAATCATGCACTAGATGGCCATTTTTTCCTTTCTCCCATTTCCAAAACCCCAAGAACACACCTGAGATTCCTCATACACCTAGTAAAATTTTCATTAACCATCATTAGGGTATTTAAACAATAATTTAAACAAGGATGTACCTCACCATAAATATACAATCTTACAACCTATTCACCATATAATTAATCATCCTCGAGATGCTCTTCGCAAGAATCATTGAGCTTCATGGACAATAGGATGGGGCCCTAGGATATCACATATATTTCCATATCCCAAGTATCTTCCATAACATTACCATACTTCCATAAAAACTAAACCAAAGTCACATTCTTACCCCACATGAATTTATCACTACGATTCAAAATATGAACCATATGCTCCTTAAAGGACACATCGACCTCAAGCTCAACATCATAAACATAAATCACATGGGATAGGTTCACGTGATATTGTTCAAGTTGAGACACATGATAAAACATAGTGCATACTGACATAACACTATGGAAGAGACAATTGGTATGACACCAGTCTGATCCTCTCTACGATCTCAAGTGTCCCCATGAACTTAGGTGCAAAATTTTTCTATTTCTGAATCCGATTATGACCTAACCTTATAGAAACCCAAATAAACACATTATTAACCACCATAAATCTAAATAGGTATATGATACCAATAAACATACAAACATTTTCTACTACGATCCATATCCATATACTTTTGGATTGACCGAACCTACTCCGATATCTCCTAAATGAGACTCGATTCTAAAAACTATGATTCTCTAGCCTCCATGCAACATAATAGAGATCTAAACATCCTACTAGAGAGTTCCTCATATGGTTCCTTCTAAATTATCACCTGGTTACTGTTGTTATATAAAGAATAAAAAATCTCCAAGTGTTTCTCCCACGATCCACAAAAATATTGGAAACATTACATCAAAATGTCTTTTTGTACATGCATAGTCTACTATAATTTCTCATTCATCTGTGGGTGGAAATCCATAAAAAAACACCCGGGTAACAAGAATTTTCTACAACCCCTACTATAAGCGTGAAGTAAAATGTTGATCCTGATCTGAAAAAATCATCCATAGAACCTTGTGAAATCTTACTATCTCTCAAGCATACAACTAATCCAACTAATAGATAGTGAAGGTTTCTTGAATTAGAAAGAAATTTTCAACTTTGGTAACTCAATCGACAAATACCTAGATCATATCATTCCTCTATGTAATCCTCATAAGAACCACAAAAAAAATTCATCATTATGTTATCCAAATTATGTTCTGAAATGGGAAATGGCTATAACAAAACCCCTATTCACTGATGCAATGCCTTTACCTGTGAACAAGTATAAAATTTACCAACAAAACCTACTACTTTATTCTTCATCTCTTGCCACCAATACTTCCTATGAAGATCATAATAAATTTTGGTCAATCGAGGATGTGCTATACACTTCGAGGCATGGAACTCACACATCAAGTCATATTGGATACATGTTGGTACAAAAACATGGCCACACACATAAACGATATCATCAACACCAACAGTCCAATCAGAAGTTGACTCCACACCTTCAATACGTTCCCTCAAATACAAACATTCTATATCCTTATACTGTATCTCATAAATATGGTTTAGAAGTGTGGACTCAACTACCAAGGATGTAAGGGGTATCTTCTCCTTCCCATATTTCATTTCCAAATCTATCTCAGTAAACAATTCCATCATCCTTCACTCTATAATATATTCTTGAAATGCTGGATTTTGAGTTCTTGGACTCAAGGAATCTCCAACACTATTCCACTCCCCCATCATTTAAACAAACTCAAAATTTAATGACTCCATGTATTCAACCCAACTTTACTAAAAATGATTCAAATAACACTAGGGGAGGATGTACATAAGGGTTTTATGGTTAGTATACCCAATATACCATTCTACCAACAAGTAATACCACCATAAATTTAATTTATAAACCACCATGTCTAGTTAAAGATCATGCATAGGATAATTTCATTCATTAGACCACAAATACCATGTACCGTATGCAATAAACTGATCATTTTTCATTAACACTACCTGATCAAAACACTAGATTCATAACAAAACAAGTTATCCTCCTTACCTGGATCAGGTAGGATCAAAATTGGTGCAGTAGTCAACCACTTCCTTAACTACTAAAAAGTATTATCACATGATTCATACCACAAAAACATGATTCCCTTCTTCTTCAGAACCTAAAGAGGTGTTTCTAATCAAGAGAAATACATGATAAACCTTCAATAATAACCAACTGGTCCCAAAAAAATCATACATCAAAAACATTCATGGGCTTCTCCCATGTTACAACAAATTTCACTTTATCTAGGCCTATAGATACACCTTTATCAGTGATGATATGTCCCAAGAAATGTACCATGTCAATCCAGAAATGGAACTTGAATTGGTTTTCATATAGACTATGCTCTCTTAGTGTAATCAGGATGATGTCAAAAATTTTGGAATAATTTTCACGAGTTTTAGAGTAAAACAAGATATCATCCATAAAGACAACTACAAACTGGTCCAGGTATGGGTAGAATATTCTATTTATTAGGGCCATAAACATTATCGATGCATTGATCATCCCAAACCACATTAACACAAAGTCATATAACCCATAAATACTCCAGAAATCAATCCATGTTACATCATAAGGTCTCACCCTTAGTTGGGGATACCCTGATCTCAAATTAATCTTTGAGAACATTGAAGAATCTCTGAACTGGTCAAAAAGACAATAAACTTTAAAAAGAGGGTAAATACATTTAACTATCATTTGATTCATCTTCCTATAATCATTAGAAAACCAAAATAATCCATCATAATTCTCAGAAAAAAGAACTAGAAATACCTAAGGTGATTTAATCAGTTGAATAAATACCTTGTTATGTAATGCCTCCAACTATGTTTTAAGTTCTTAGAGTTCTTCCAGTGAATTTTTTTTAGTAGAATGGAAACTTGTTTTACCCCCGACAATAATTCTATCATGAATGAAACATATCTTTAAGGTGGTATCCTTGATAAGTCCTTAGGAAACACATCTTGTAATTAATCCATCACAAATGGAAGTAAAAGCTGATATTATCCCCCATCTTCAAGCATAAGACAAGCCACATGGATGATGAGTTCACCCAAATACTAACAAATAGGACCCAAATTACCTACTTGTATATCCCATTCCCCATGATGAACATTATTACTCCCATATAGGGATGTAAACTTCACCGTATGATGGGAAAAATAAACATGGTATTGGTAGAAAAATAGCTAATACATTCCCAAAATTAGTTCAAAACCCAACATCTCAAGCACAAAAAAGTCCCGAAGAATATGGTACCCACCATCATCAAGGGAACACCCCTCACATTTCCAAACATTTTCTAATTTCATTCCTAATTGTCTATCAATTGACATGACCCCATATACATGTTCCACATCTAGGCCCAACACACTCACAAATAGTGTACATATAAAAAATGAAAAGAAATTATATCAAACAAAGCACTAGAAAGAGTTGAAGAAACAAGAATCGCACCTCAAACTATTGATGGCCCAACATCACCACCTCTAAGTGTAGGATTAATTTCATGAAGCAGACATGCCCATATATCCTTGTCTCCAACCTTATTTCATTGTGCTATGCTACCATAATGATAGGAATGCTCTTATATGGGAGTACCTTATCCATTACTCTAACTGGTATGGATGGTAGACCTCCAACTACCTATCTGATACTGGGTAACTGACCCCATACATGTACTCTGCATCTACATCGATCCTCCATTAGTACCCATCTATCGAGGGTTCATATAGAACCTCTACACATTCTCCAACCTACTATATGCTCGGCACTCAACTGGTGGCTAGGTATAGTAACCATGAATGTTTCCTAGTCAACCTAACTAATAGTAGAAAACTCAATCACTAACCTAGGAGGATAGTTTCCTTTTTTAACTACCCTATCCACCACTACCCTAGTGAAAACTCTCTACGTAACTCTTCCTACTATCCTAATTCACACTGCTAGGTCACCCAACTATCACTACCTTCCTACCACTAGAAGCCTCCTTGAGACTCCCTTCTAAAATAAGGTCATGATGCACCAATTAAAAACCCCTATTACAATGAACTATATTCACTTAGGACTTAATATCATGTCTAAATACATCATGAATATTTCTTTTCATAACTAACTTATCCTCTGTAAATGCTGGAATAAAGCATTGTAGGTTAGTGAAATAGCTAGAAAAATCCATCACTGACCTAGACCCCTGGGTCAACCTCATAAACTCTACATCCTTCTCCTATCTTTCGGTATCTATATGGAAATGTTCTGTAATATTTTCCTAGAAATAATTCCATAGAATAGCATCATCCTAATTGGTTTGAACTAGAACATCCCACCAACGCTTTTCCTAGCCCCACAAGAAGTAAGCTACCTTCTTGACTCATTTCTTATGAGGAGTCTCCAAATTTTCATGTACCATATGAATAGTATCTATCCAAAAATAGACTAAATCATTTACTCCATCTCCATCAAAATTTAAAGGGCGTTTCAACTAAAAAACCCCAGTTAGCTCAAACATACATGGTACAACCTGCCCTAGGTCCCCTTCCATCATCTACATAAAATGTGATAATTTTTAATGGAACTACTCATCTACCCCATTACCCTAGATCAATGGGTTTCTCTAATCCAAATATAGAGAAGCATTCTGGGAAAAATCTTCTTGTCACCACAAAAGAACATGATTTCATGGTGGAATCTTCTTATAATTCCAAACAAAAAATGTATAAGACATAACTCAAAGCATCCATAGTTTCAAAAAATAAATTTCTTCACTATCCATGACAACCCATTTCACATACACTATCCCAAAGGGTGTATTCCTAACTCTTTTTCTTCCTTTATTCATCCTTACCATGGATCATGGTCCACATCGGTAAACCAACTAACATAATCACATGACTTTCATTAGACACCACTTTTGAACCATTTTACCATCGTAACATAAATATTTCTGACATAGGCACATTACCATCTTCATAAATTACCACAAAATTTTTTTAACCCATTTATAACTTTTCACTATGCACTATCCTTCCAAAATTATTTCACATTATTTCCATTTAATCAATTAATTTATCTTTATTAAACCCCACTTCTATTTTAAATAAAACGAAATGCTTTTTATCCTTAATGTATCATGAATCTTCCCCATGTGTTCCTACCATGATGCATGTCACCTATATTTCTAGTTTTTTAAAATGATGCATGAATGCACAACCTTATTCCATTTCTACCATAAGAAAAATATAATAAAATAGACACCCCCATGCAACTCATGAATCACCCAGTAGTGAGATATAATTCAACTAAAAAAATAAACATAGAGAATAAAAATCCCACCATGGGCACTTGGGTTTCTCCTGGACTTGGGTTATCTACTCCCAAGAACGAACTCAATACCAAGACCCTGGCACATACTAATCTACCATATACCATCACCAAATAGAAAAATATAGATAATAGCCACTATGATACCACTTTGTAACATCCAAAACCTAGAGGCCACTAAATCGGTGCCCTGATCGAAGTCTCCATAAGACCTCAAATGCGCCTACCCTTACATCAAAGGCTATCGACTAACAGCAAGGGTCTGATGTAATACATGAGGAGACTATACCCTCTTTATTATTGTAATCCATAGATTATAATAAAGGGAAATAAGGAAAACCAGAATAAACAATAACAATGAAAGTGATTCCATTTCCCAAAACATGGTACATGCCCAAAACAAAAAGTAAACATGATATGTAATGTTAATACAATGTCAAGTGTAAGGAAAAACCAAAATGAAGAAAAAAAATTAAGATCCCCCAAAATGGGTCCCAACTCCATGTCTGGGCTCCTCATCCATGCACATCCCAGGCCCAAATCAACCCTCTAACATAGGGTGTTTTTCTTTGTCCCGACCCACAACCATGAAATCTACTAGGGTACCCAATATAAGCTCCAGTATTGTGTGAGTAAAACTCAATAGGAAACAAACAACAGTGTCTAAAAAATATCCAATCTAAACAGATAATGTATTCATGTACTAAAATAATAATAAGATAAAAATAGATAAACTAGGTGCCATTAGTCAATGATATTTACTTAAACCACTTACATCATTTAGTCAATGGGTTAAAAAATTAATTTATAACACAAAGTCCTATATCTGTCAACTACTATACATAATTTGATAAGTCAAGTTCCTCATATCACAAGGGGGAAACATTTCATAACAATTACATCACACTTACTTTGGAGCCTCAGTCGATGTACTATCATCCAATACAAGCATTTGGGGTATAGAGTCTCAGTCTGTCTCCCTAACTGGTGCATTATATGGGTGGGATTTAGAGCCTCAGTCCAACATAATTCTGGGAATAGAATATTAGTCAATACCCAACATAATATATAGCCATGTTCACATTCATTATTCACTATTCCTCAGATAAAAAATTTCAATAATAATAACCAACAGTAAAAAAAATTCACAATTAATGGTAATTCTAAACATAAAATATCTTCACGCCTTTCCCATTTACACATTCTCATTTACAACCATAAATCGTTTAACAAATTCACTTTAATTCATTTAACCAACTCAAGACATTGCAAATGCCCTTTTTGACATGTTAACAACTAGGAACACCTACTATTAGTGTCTTATTCATATTTATCAATGGATATACATCCTTAAAAATTAATTCCATGCTTAACATTGCCATTTTCCATGTTTGAGTATTGAAACACCCCATGGGTGGCCCTATAATAGGTCTAGTCTACCTCAATTCAACCCATAGGGAACCTGACAAGTTCAATTTATCATATAACGCACAAATTTACCAAATATTACTAAAGGAATCAAAATCATAATAAGATAACTCCATAGAACAATCATATACACATAAACCAAACATCAATACTATGGGATATAACTTGTATACCACCAAACTCAATTCTAAAGACAAATACACACTCAATCCTAGTACTTTAGTCAGATCTGAACACCCATCAAAGTCCAAATCTATTATCTACTGGAAAAATTGCTTTTTAGGCAATCAAAATAAAAAAAACTAATACACAATGTGTAATATATAAAAGAGACTAAGGAGGAATGTTATACTCACATGAAGATTCAATTTTCACCCAATGATGCTCTTAATTACCTTGAATTTAACGAGATTGATTCTTAGGAAGCCTTGAGAATTTTAGTTCATAACTAGAGTTGTTAGAGGAAGAATGAGGATAAATCCAGAGTTATATAACCCAATTCCTGAGGAGTAAATTTGGTAAAATATCAATTTTTAAGTGGATCATGGTTTAGATGCATGGTTGGACAAACCATGCACCAACTATTCAACTTCCTTGGTCTAATAGGATTCCAAGTCAGAAAGTTACGTACTGATCCCACATGATTTAAAAAACTATGCGCCAAATGCCCGATATGGCTCAATCTAAGCCTACATGATTTCTATTTCCCCTATGCATGGTTTTCACCAAACCATGCACCCTTCCTCATTTCATGAACGATTATAGAACATAGTTACTCCTAACCATGTTCCAACCATGAATCATGCACTAGATGGTGATTATTCTCTTTCACTTGTGTCTTGAACCCTAAGAACACCCCAAGCCTCTTCATACACCTAGTAAACAGTTTATTAACTATCATTAGGGTATTTAAACCAGAATTTATATAAGAAAATACCTCACTATAAGTCCAGGATCATAAACCTAGAGGGACCATAACTAGAATGTTCTTAGTGACCATGACCGACTAAGGTTGTTTCCTATAGTTATCTTGAAATCATTTCACATATTTACTTTAAGGTTGGACTTGTTTTCAGAATCTTTGTAGTGGGCCTGTATTTAGACCTGTTTAATTTCCATTTTTTTTCCTATACTTTGGTTATGGGAATTATATATTTGTATGCATCATTTATTAGTTGTTTTAAATTTCATTATTGCATGTGCTTGGTGATGTGTTCATGTGTATAGGTGCTTTAGGATAAGGCCTCATATTTTAGTTATTTTCCTACTAGGTTCAGGCTTGGGGAGTAATGGCATGGGCCCCACTAGGATGGTTCAGGATTTAGTGGTATCAAAGGAATCCATTCTACCTTAGTACTAGAGTCTATGAGATTGGTTTGGAGAAATAATGTTATGTGTTTCGAGTTTGTATTTTAGGTGACGGACTATAATGATGGTGTGGTGGACAACATATCCATACACAAGGATACTGATCACTTATCTTTTAACTCGGTACATGAGGAAAATAGTTTCAGAGGAAAACAATGGTACATGAATCATATAGGAATGGGTTGTGGTTTCCATGTCCTTCTTAAGTCATCCCTCCAAATAGAATCCTTTACCATGTTACATCTTGTTTATTTCACGATACCTCCATGAAATATTATTCTAGGATTAAACATCAGGATTTTTAGGATGATCCCCTCATCAAAGTGGAATTGATACATGGATCATATTAAGAGGTGTTGCCTCTAGTTGGTTCACTAGTTGTACCACCACCTATTGAGTAGAATATGGTACCCTCAGTAACAAAAAATAAAGTTCATATGATGCTAGTACTTCATGAGTCTCAGTGAAAATGACCCCTTAGGGTCTTAGGTGCACCTGACCCATTTGCAGATAAGGATTGGTTTGTGGCGATGACACACATTTCTTATCCTGTCAGAACACTAGCAGATCAAAGGTTTGTTTTGGCAGCAAGAGTTTTATTTGGCTTCATAGAACAATGTTGTGGTTTAGTGACTTAGTCATATGGGTAGGTGACTCTATCATGGCCATATTTTGAGAAGATTTTCATATAGAAGTTATCACTAGATATTTTGAGGGATTTACCTCTCTAAGAGCTTATGAAGCTCTAATAAAAAATTAAAATAGTGGTTGAGTATTCTTGAGGTTCACTAACCAATCCAAGAACTTGATAGTCATGGTTCATGATCATTTATTTCAGGTTTAGACCTTTGAGTGAGGATCTCATAGATAGATACGATCCTAAATTATACCTATATGAATTAATACATATTCATGGGTGATTGAGAGATATTTGGCTTTTAAGAGTTTCTTGGATGGGAAGATGCATACAATTTTTTCTGGTTGTGGGCACATAGGAGAAGATACTTCCAAAACAGGTAGATGAAATCAGTCTAAGGGACCTGGACGTGTGATGAATTTTAGGTTGTAGTCCCAAAATAGAGTATCTATAGTTTAAGGCTCACATGATGGGTCTAGTCATCCCAAGGATAGGAAATGAAACTCTTGTGACGACATATGATATCTTGAATGAGATTTTACAACCTACTATACAAATGATATGGAGAAACTGGACGAGAAGCTAAGATAGATAAAAATTTAGGAACATATTGGTTTTTAGGGTGTCAGATGTGGAAGAGGAGATGAGAGGGTAACTAGAGGTGCTATATGATTAAACTTGTTTCCACCACCACCCTTATGTGGTTCATTCCAGGCTTTGAGAGCTAGAGGATAGGGGTGGGGATATCTATAGGTGGTTGAAGACTATGAGGACATATTTCATGAGGATGTTCCAGGATTACTTCCCCACCAAGGGATATAATTATAGATTGATCTAAAACCAGATGAAACACTTATATCTGCATCATCATATTGTATGGATCCTACATAGATTCATGAGATGAGAGTGCAATTGGAGGACTTGTAGATGAAGGGCTTTATCAGAACCACTGTTCACCATGGGTAGCCCCAGTTTTGTCCACCAAGACGATAGGTAGGATCTTGAAGTTTTGTGTGTATTACCATCTCTTGAACTAGGTGATTTTAAATGTCATGTATCCGCTACCAAGGATTTATGACCAAATTGATCCGTTAAGAGGGGAATGATAGTTCTTGAAGGTTTACCTCAGGCCAGGCTATCACCAGTTGAAATTATGTTATAAGGATATACTGAATATGGAATTCATATTTCTCTATGGTCACTAGGATTACATGGTGATTCAATTTGACATTAAAAATTCCTCAGTAGTGTTCATGGGACTCGTGAACTAGACCTTGCAGACCTTCTTATACAGTTCATGGTAGTCTTCATCAATGATATCCTTGTGTAAATGGAGTCTGAGGAGTATCACATGAGGCACATGAGGATGGTTTTAGACACACTCCAAGAGAATCATGTTTTATGAAAATCACTCAAAGTCCAATATATATATTCAGGAGGTCCAATTTCTGGGACATGTTATCTCAAAAGATGTTATGGAACTGGACCTGATGAGAGTCATAGTAGTGTTAGTTTGGGAACCACCCAAGAGCTTGAAGGAGGTGCAAAGATTCATTAGGTTGGTAGACTATTAATAGAGATTCATACCTAAATTATCTAGGATATTATCCCCCATGATAGATTTGACCCAAAATGGGTATCCTTTAGTGTGGATAGAGAGGTATCAACATGATTTTCAAGAGTTGAGATAGAAATTGAAGAGTGCTCCCATCCTAAGATTACCAGTAGGGGGTGTCAATTACGCAGTGTTCTTCGATGAATCGGGAACCCATCTTGGTTTTTGTTCTAATGAAGAGGTAGGTGGTGATTTCCTATAGTTCAAGTTAGTTTAGTCCACATGAGAAGAACTACGTGACCCTCTATCTTTATTTAGCTGTGATAGTATCCACACTAAAGATATTGTAACACTACCAAATGGGTGAGTGGTTTATCATCTAATCTGAACATAGGTGTCTTAAGTATATTATCTCTTATAATGGTCTTAGTTTGAGCCAGAGGTGATGACTAGAGCTACTCTAGTATTATGACTTTAAGATTTTATATACTCATAGGAAGGGGAATGTGGCAGCGGATGCTCTTAGTGTGAGATCTTGTTCATAGTTAATAGACAAGGCATCAAAGCAGTTGGGATCATTAAAATTATCCTTTGTGGATAGAGATGGAACACCTTATCTATAGTTGATGGTTTTTACCCCTTTAGATTTTCAATGAGTCAGGGAGGCACAACATGGGGATATTGATTATGAGACCCTGAATTCTCATATATTCACAAGACATGATCTTGGTGGATTTTATGAAGGTGAGGAGAATCTCATTATTTTCCGTGGATGAAGGATGGTACCATTGACATTGTAAGGTGAGGTTCTGAGATAGTTTCATATACCTCATTTGGTGGTACATATAGGAGTGGAAATGACATACCAGGACATATAATATTAGTATTTGTCTCCAGGGATGAAGAAGGGAGTTGCAACATTTTTCTCTCAATTCCTTACTTTTCAGCAAGTGAAGAATGAGAACCATGATCTGGTAGATTTATCTCAACCCCTTATATTTCCATAGTGTATGTGAGTTGAGATATCCATGGACTCTTTGATGGGATTAACACATACAAACAGGGGACATGATGTCATCTGGGTGATTCTAGATAGACTCACCAAGTCCACCCAATTCCTATCTACTCAAGAGTGTAGTTCAATTGAGATATTGGAATGCTTTTACATACATGAGATAATTTTAATCCATGGAGTTTCCTTGATGATCATTTATGAAGATGATTCTTGATTCACATATCGGTAATAGAAAAGATTTTAACAGGTGTTTGGGACTCATCTATGTTTGATCACACATTTTCAACCTTGGAATGATGAACAGAGTTAACTAAGTATTTATGTTTTTTGGGCATGGTGTGAGCATGCATGTTGGACATTAGTTTTAGTTTGGAGGATCACCTATAATTTATGGAGTCTTTGAACAAAAAAATCTACCATTCTGCCATAAATATTTTCATATTTGAGGCCTTTTACATTCTACCTTACATGTAACTACTTTGTAGGACTAACTCAAGAGAGTCATAACATTTGGACCCATTGTTGGTGTGAGGCACAACTAAGAAAATGTAGATATCTAGGAGTATATGAATATTAAATAGAGTTGTTAGAATTCGTATACAGACAGAAGATGGAGGCCTTTGGAGTTTAAAGAGTGATATTATATGTTTCGATGAGTTTCATGTCACTGGGGATTATAGATATTTGGCCAGGGTAGAAAAATATCTTTGAGATATATTATCCCTTTCCATATGTTGTATATATTTGGTGAGGTTTCATACCACATAGATCTATACCCATAGTTAAACCAGGTACACCATGTCTTCCATGTCTTCCAAATAAGGAGGTACATGCATGACCCATCACACAATATTGAATGTAATGAGATGGACATTGAGGATTGAAATACCTTTTCTAAGAACCTAGTAGAGATTTTAGATCAACAGGAGAGGATCCTTCATGGGCGAGAGATTACTCTAGTGTGTGTATGGTGGAATCACAAGAATCACTTGGGAGGAAGAGGGTTAGATGCATGCTCAATACTTACATCTTTTTGTATAGACACCTTTTCAAAATTTCATTATGTAAATCCCTAAGGTGGGGAGAATATGGAGACTCAGATTTTTGATGTAATATTTTTGGATATTGTATGGATTATTTATTAGACCATGAAATGAGACAATGTGTGATTTGGAGGCCCACTATTCCTAGAATAAATGTTTGAAATATATTAAATATATTTAATAGAATGTGTGCATAGTTTACTAAACAAGTTGAAAAACTCACAAATGGGGGCCTAGATAAACAATTTGAGGGATCCTTTGAGTTCAGAATGCAAGTATTACCTTAATAATGAAATAACCTTTTATGGGATGGGGAATTTGTGAAAAATTAATCACGGGCGTAAAAAATGAATAAAAAAATAAAAAAATATAATTTATCTATTAATTTACTCAAGGAGTTAGTTTATTTTATAAGTATATGATTATGACAACTTCATAATGTTAGTTTAATAACCCTAGAACCATTGTAGATCCATTAGAGAGGGAATTGTAGGATCACTCCCAGATGAGTAATAACTGGATCATAGTTCGATGATCATTGTGAAACATGAATGAAGGATCTCACAAATGATCATAAAATAACTAAGTTATACATCAATGAATGATATGAATTGAGGTAGGAATCTTTTTTATTGGATTTCATTCCCTGTTTATATCTATAATGAATGTTAGTCAATCAACCAACATATTGATTCACAGATCATTTGAATAGCATGATGGGTTATCTGTGGGATTTTAATTGGGATATTTATTATTTATTATGGATATTAATTATTCAATATAACGAAAATATATTGAGTAAAAATGTACTTGAGAAAGTTTCATTTCTCTCTTGTGTATTTTCTGGTTTTCTCCCATTCTTCTGCATGAGTTCAATAATGGGGTTTCCATTTCCCAGTGGTTCGACCCAAATACTAAGGAATCGAATGTTGCACACTGGTTTCTTGGAGGAATGATTCAATATACCAAATCTAGAATAATTATGGAATTAAGATCATGTAATAGTGATGGTGAAAAGATAATAACACCATATTGATGAATTGTTGGTTTGATCGGTGTGTGAGACATAGATGAGGATGAATGAACAATGGTTCCCAGGTGAATCAGGTGATGGGAATTCAGAGAGAGGTGATAGAGTAATCCGGTAAAAGAGAGGTGATAACAAGGCATGGATGGAGTAGATCTACACTCTCGGGTGTGATCATATGAGGATCTGAGGTATAAAGGAGTAGGCATACTTCCTATGATGAGACCAGATGAGCACAAACTCTCATACAGATGTCAACATTTTACCTGACTTGTGGAGAGTGTTCTCCGAGATGAATACTATGTGAAACCTTCGAGTAGGAATCATAGGATGGAATTATGGTTGTGAATTTACCTTGAGATTGTATATTTTTTTTGAGTATATCTATATATTTGTATTATATTTTCTATTGACATATACCTATGTAGATATGACAATTGTTCTTTTTTGTTTCTTTCTTTGTGGTTTTGGGGTGTCTTACTGAGTATTATTATAATCAACCCTATACGATCTTTTCCCACACATGTTATGTCATGGGAGGATGATTGAACTTTTGATATAGTCCTAGAGTGAATAGGACAAGTTTATGCTTAGTGATTTTGATAAACCAAGGTGTGTTCCTGCAGTCCCCATATTTATTTTTAGATTTGACTTGATTTCAGACACTTTGTGGGGGGAATGTATTTGGAACTCTTTAATTTCCATTAATTTTTATCTTACTATGGTTGTATTTTTAAATGTATGCATGAAGAATTTATCAGTTGTTTTACATTTCAGCATTGCAAGGTCTTGGATATGTGTGTATGTGTATAGGTACTTTGGGCTAAGGCCTCCCAAGTTAGTGATATGCCTACTCAATACTAGACGACAAACCCTAGATTAATGAAGGTCGGATTGGAGAGTTTTCGTATACACCCCATTAAAACAGGTAATGAAACTAGATCTCAGGAAGTTCACATAAAATTACTATTTACTTATTATTTGTTTAATTAATGGGGGGGGGGTTATTTGAATGAATAATAGAAAAAATGCTGAAAATATCAACTCACAACATTAATCACCTTCAATTTTCATTATCCAATTATATCTTATTAGGACATTATCCAAGTATATTGAAAACATTTTATGAATTTTTGTGCTAAATAAAAATTCATAATAGAACCCCTAGAAAAATTTTTATTACTCACATAATACTTCAATATAGAAATAATTATTTTTTGAATATATTTAGTGAGTTGAAAAGGGACTACAAAAAAGAAATTCTATGGGAATACACACAATCAGATGTGACATACATGTGAATAATGAAAGAGGGATTTTTTTAAGTCACAAAGAATTATTTCGAAAGTTTTTAAATCTTTTTAACTACACTTTTGTTCCATATTTTAGCATAAGGGTAACAATATGTGACAAAAAAAATCACAGTGACCCTTACATTATGTGATATTAAATGATGTACAAAAATGACAATAACCTTATAAAATAGGACATTATAATCATAAGTTTTAAGATATTTTAGTTTCATATCCCATGTATTCACCGATTTTGTATTTTTTACTTGAATAACCATTCAAAACCTTTTAAAATTCAAATACTTGAATGATTTTTTTTCATCCAAATTTCCCATTGAAAAAAAAACAAAAGGGGATTCCCATTGAGTTTATTCAGTTATCTTAGGATTAATTATTGGTTTTATACCCTAATCCATTAAATTATGACGTAAAAATAAACCATATTTTTCTTTTATATTGAAATTTAATAGTCTTTCACATAAAATTTCACACATGTTTTTTTCTGAATATTTATTATGTCTAAGTAGTGTGAAAAAAACTCAATGACTAATAAAAAATTCAATGAATAAATTTTCATTTATCTAGTTACTATCATAATTCTATGAGACATTCCATATATTTTTATAATTTTAATGGATATTTCCAAAAACATAATTAAAACTATCAAGTTATTTAATGATATTGTCCCCTAACATTCATTGAAGTGATTCATTTTTCTCTAAGAAATTATAATTTTGTATTTGATTTTTTTGGTATAGATGATCTATTTTTGGAATTCATTTATTTACTATAAAGATAAAAGTTCATTGAAAATTAGTCCCCTAGAAAATTTATTTTTAATAAAAATAGTGAATGATAATTTCTTTTTTATTCTCAAACTATAATTCACTCCATAAGAAGGGAAATCATTGATAATATATAATATTTATTTATGAAACATAATGGACTCCTTTTTAAATGCATCATATGCCAACAAACCAATGATCCAAAATTCCCTTAACATGTCTATTAATGGTTTCAAGTATATTTTAATGTCATTTCCATGATTATTTTGTAAATAAATATAATTTTGTCTATCATGGCTTACCTGAGTTTTTTGTTTTTAGAGCTTGGAGATCTCTTTAGGGGTGAAATGGTATATTTAACATTAACAACTACCACAATAAAAAATTGTGATAGATTCTTTAATTCTAGGGTGTATTTTTTACCACTAGTCTAATCTGATGTTGAATTGATAGAACAATAGGGCCTCAATAATAATATATTAGGAATAATTTTTTTAGCCCACATGTACATATTCTCATCAATTATTATTTTTCTTCTAAATAGAGTCTCAAATAGAAAATCCAATTCCATTATGACAACCAAAATGGGGGGCTTACCATAGGGATGATGTAATTATAATTCTTTTTAGGGTCCCTAAATTGGGGCCATTATGAGGGGAATAAGTTTATTAAATTTTTTTAAATCATTGAATTAAATAAATATTTTAATTAAGTGAAATCTTTGGAGAAATCCCTATATAATCCCTATTATGTTTTCTCTATAGGGTAAGTTGATTATTAATGATATGAACCCAAGATATGGGAAGAGGGTGGGGAGGATAAATCATGATTTAACCAATAATAACATTGATGATCAAATTAAAAGGATGAAAAAAAACCTATGGTAGTAATGATGGGTAAAATTGGAAAACTTCTCCATTAAGTTAGTGATTTTTAGGTTTTTTCATAGTTATTTGTGAATTATTTATTGAAATTATTGAATTGATACTCATTCATTGTGGATAGTTCATCATGATTACTATTCTATTTTTTAGTAGCGTTTTTTTATTTTCAAATCCATGTTATAAAAATCACAAACCTCATTCCATGAATATATTTTGATAATATGGATTAATTATATTACTCTGATCAATGTTAGTGCGGTTTTGATGGAAGATAATTAAAGAACATGTATTGAAATTATCCACTCTATCCCCACATTCTATCTATTGAATGTGATAGGGGGACACAAAACCTAGGGTTGGATGATGGTTTCTATGGTGATGGACAAGTAACAATGATCATGTTGGATCATGAAAGGTGTGACATCAACATGTGGGGAGAATAATGAGATGGCCCGACATGGTAGGGTATGACGTGTGGAAGATCAATCAAACCAAAAAAGGTTATGAGATGGTGACAATATGGAGAGGCATGGATGGTTTCAGAGGGATGTTTCATAAGGGGTGGTTATGGTGGAGGTTTCCATGAAATTGTGAATCCATCCCAATATAGGGATGAATCTACCAGACCACTTGTTAAGCAGGTTGGGTGGGGGTGCATGGGGTTGGGTCCACCCTACCTAAATCTAAAGGGAATGCATCATGTGCACATAACTATATGCCTATTTACGTGGGGTATAGGCACACCCCAGGGAGAACACATGGACTTATCTTTTCATTCATGTCATTTTTTTAGATCTACATCATCGAGTGTCAATTTTAAACAAATAAATAGCCTATCAAGAGAATCATTAAATTTAGACCACAATGTTGTGGTCTGTTGGTTGATATGAGAATGTTTTCCTAGTGTTATAATTATACTATGAATTTTAATCTCTATCACCAATGAATTGGTTCATGAATGATAATAAAATAATTTACATGGTGAATAACTTTCCATAATATATTATGTTCTATTTGATGAGTAATGTGTTATTCTTATTACTAACAATGTAAATTATCTTCATCCTACCAACTATGTGCTGCCCCTAAGGTAGGGGTCCTCTATCTATGAATTCAGATCCTTCCTCCATTTTTTGTATTCTTTTCGGAGAGTTATACTTCCATTTTTATTATCTATACAACTCGACTAATACTTTTTCTTTGGATAGATATGAGTCCCCCACTTCAGTTTACATGAGGTGATATATATTTGATCATAGTTTCAGTGGTTATGGTAATAGGGTTTAGTAATCCTCATGAAAACAAATATCCTTGGAAAATGCATGAATTTTCCAATGGGTTTCTAGAATGATGACTTAATATCAATAGTTTTGAATGATTTT
The DNA here is from genome assembly GCA_963277665.1 of Viscum album. Taxonomy (NCBI): domain Eukaryota; kingdom Viridiplantae; phylum Streptophyta; class Magnoliopsida; order Santalales; family Viscaceae; genus Viscum; species Viscum album. The sequence continues at coordinate 1,026,571,244 of OY728129.1, read as the reverse complement.
GTATAATTTTACCTCAACAGATGCACATACGTTAGTAAAGAGTGGTTCATGTTTTATGGATTCTAGTGGCAATGTCAAATTTTGAATGGTTGGGTAGATCATATGATTTGAGTCTCATGAATCCTCAGGTTCCCTTGGTTACACCTATATATAACATAAAACATGGATATCTACTTTATATTTCTTGAAATTTTTGATACCTCAATCATCTTTAGTTTCTCATGGCATCCTTACCTTTATGGGTTAGAGTTGAGATGATTAGAAATACTTTTTATTCCATTGAATTGTTATTATAAAACATATTTGGATTTCCTAATCTTATGTTCCGCCCAATTAATTTATAGTACTGGCACCAAATCTCAATTATCTATATTTTTTTGGTTGTTTTATAGAATACCACTTGCTATGATTATAATCACCCATGCATGGGATTTTTTTATCACATGTGTTGTTTCTATGTAGAATATGAACATGTTGAAGATGGTATAGGTGGACATGGAGTTAGTGTGGATTTTTCAAAGTATAATCTTGATGAAACATGTAAATGCTTGGTGAAGCATAGTGGTTCGTGATAGTGGCAAAGATTGTGTCTATTTATCTATTCATAAGTACTCCATATGAGGGATATACTATGTGACATGTCATATGTACAATTCATTTATATTTTCTTTTGTGGTGATCTATTTATACTAGATGTCTCATGAATATGATATATACAGTCTAGTTTATTATATAAAATTCTTGTTGGTATTTTTGATTATTTTATTTATTGAAGATATATATCTATTGAAGGATGGTATATTCTATGGCCTCCTATATTATGAGATATGCCTACTCAATGCTATTTACCTGCCGTTGTCCCATTAGTGGAGATCTTAGGGTGGAACTCTTAGATTAATATCAAGAAATATGAGGCCCATGTGGGTCAGATCATTTTAGAGTAGTTTCAAAATAGGATTATCCTTGGGAATGAGTTTGGAGTTAGTAGTCATGTGAGGTCTGGTTTGAGAAAATTAGGGAAATGATATTAAAGGGGTATTAAGTTCAGTTATCAAACCATGGATACTAGTGTAGGTGTGGTGAACAATATATGATTTCTCTAGGTCCTTGATAACCTATTAGTCTACCCATGATATGAGATATCATTGTGGGGCCTATGAAATTTTATTCATGAATCATATATTAGCCAGTTGTGATCCTACATGTCCTTCCTATATCATCTCATCTTGATAAGATCTAATATTTATGGATTAATCCTACCAATTAAAGGGTGTAAACTACTGATAGACAACATGAATGTGGTGACCTATTTGTGATGAACCCTTACTGATATTTGGGTCTCTATAAACCAGTTAGTGAGTGATGATGTATTGTTTTCTAAGACTCAGTTGAGAGATATTATATTCCAATGATATAAGGTATATCCTCTATATTTTTTATTAGTGAAGATCTTTATTATAAATAATATAGTATTTTAGAATAATTTGGTTGAGACTACCCATAGGCTAGGTATATTTTGTTCATTACAATAAGAGATACCTCATGAATTATTAATAAGATCTTGATCCTCAAATACTGGAGGTTTTGTTAGATTTTTAAAGTCACGTTTCCTGTTGGAATGGGGTTTTACATACCAGATGAAAGCTCTTACATTGAAATACCTATATGGTGTGTAGAGGAATTAGTGGATCATGTTTCCTTCAACTCAGGATGGGACTACCATTACATGAATAAAGCTTGAGATCTTTTAAAAGATTGAGTTTTATATGGGGTTTTCAGGCCCCTTTTAGGAGAACATGTCTATATATGATTATGAATTGAGCCCCTGCAATTCATGATGTATTCTATAGACATGTTTTATGATGGAATTTTTTGAGATCAATGGTTTGGGTGGAGACTTAAAAGGAAGTCTTAACATATAGTGGTCATGTTTTCATGTAAAACCACATATATTAGAGAATTTTGATAAATCATTGGTAGTTAAGTATTCTTGGTGAATATTAAATCTTTCTATGGGAATAAGTTAATATTTCACCTAAATATTTCAATATAGGTACCATGGATAAACCTACACATTATTTATAGTGATGATATCAGGAACCACCTTACTATTTGTCCCTATCAGCAAGCATAGTGTGTTTTGGTGGAAGAGAAGGTGGTGTGGTAGAAGCCAAAAATGGATTATGCATCAATCCGGATTGATAATCACCACCCTTTGTTTGTTCCTATCACACACATGAGGTTGATATTCAGAGATATTGGATTTTTTATGTGATGGATGAATCTTTTTAAGAAATAATTAATGTAGTTCAGAGTATGTACTGTGTGCTCTGTTCAGTGACCCTCATATTGGATGGCATAAACACGATCTATTCTCCCTCAACTAGAAGTTTGGGAGTTTTAGATTCCAGTGGAAACCCTAGTGTGACCCATTCCAGTTATAGAGTTTATATTGATGGTGAATATCTTTCACTCACTCCTTTTGGTGAAGTTAGATCATTATTTTCTATTATGGGGTTCTGAAGTCATAATTTAGTCAATTTTAAATGAAAATATTGATCGATTTATAGAGGTTAATAAGTTATTTAATGAGAGGTGGGTTTTGATGTTTTTTTGTTATAATTCGCTACATGTGGGTGTGTAGAGTGTAGATAACCCTCTTAAATATGAAGTCATCTACCCACAATATGGTATTTATGGATTTAGGCACTGTGTGTGAGGATGTGAAATTAACTTTTAGTGAACATGGGGGAATGATAAGAAGTATCTAAAAGGTGAAAATGGTTTTCCCTTAACAGGATGTGGACATACACATCAAATTATATTCCTGAGTTGGAATTAAAATGGTTTATAAGTGAAATGATGAACTCCCATTTGTAATTATAGGGAATTGGACTTAATCATTCCTTATTTTAGTTCAAGTAGGATATCTTTAGGAATTTAATGAATTAGTTTAGTCTCATCAAGAGAGTAGTATATATGAAATACACTCTCAAATAATGGAATAAGGATTCATGGGGTATCATTAGTCCTAATGAAGTTCAAACCATGATAGTATATTAGATCTTAGTGACACATCAATGGGAGTGTATTTGATGCTTTTAATAGAAGAATCTATTTACTATTAGTGGAGGATATGTATGAGTATGTTGATTTATGTTACATTAGTTTTTCATTGATAGGGATAAGCTGCTCACCTTCAGTTTATAGCGGTGTCCCTAAATTATTCTCTTGTGTGTGATATACCCACAATTGTGATGCCAACTTAGTAATTTGTTATGAATGGGTCTTCTCAGGTGATAAACCTGAGGGGATCTCCTAAAAGTAAGAATCATTTCATCCACTCCCCCATCAGATAATGGTTTTCTTGTGATGTTTGTATGAAATGTAATGGTGGATATCCAAATTGGTGACCACCCTTATGGAACAATATCCTTATTGTGTTATGTTTAGTGGGTCCTTTGTGGATTTAACCACCACATGGATACTCTCACAATATAATTTATATGGAGGTTTACTCAGGAGGTTATTGATGTTGGTCACTTGAGAAGATGTTATCATGGGGTCAAGAGGTGATAAAGTAGGTTCATTTGAATAATCATCATGATCTTATTAAAATTGTGGTGTAATGTAAAACCCGATGGTTGATTATTTGATGTTGATAATTTTTAGGATGTGTTACTATTTGTGGATATACTCATTGTGGATTTAGTGAAATAGAAAAAACACTACTAGGTTTTATTTGATAGTAGGAGAGTGCTTGTTATAGATTGACCAAAGATGAAGGATTGAAAAAAATGTTTTGATTGAAGTAAAAGATTAAGGCCTATGATAATCTCAAGACACAGTGTAGTGGTATTAGTATTGGTACCTTTCTAGAAGGAAAGAGTAAGATAAGATAATGTTGATCCCAGAGAACATAAATCCTGGAAGCTCTAATGAAGTCAATGATGAGCCTATTATAGTTATTATTGTTTACGTGTAGTGTGGATGAATTGTTCTCATGATATAATCATCGAGAATAATTTTTAATATTGGTGTCCAAATCACTCATAGCAGAATTAAACTTGGAAACGAACCATTTTGAGATGGATGTTAGTGGTTCATGGAAGTATTTCATCCCAAGCGGAAGGATATCATTTGGATGAAGAAATGTTTTGGGCGTTAGAGTTTGGTAGAAATCACATTGAGTAAAGGAATATTTCTGCATATTTTATGCTTCAATATGGCTAGAGATAACTTCTTTGTGGATAAAAAAGTATTCTCTCTTTATAGATGATTGTGTACCAAGTTATTATGGAGATCATAACTCTTAGATGAAGGAAATGCATGTGATGATGGATTTATTTCTACATAAGGTTGTTATGTGATTTTATTTTTTTAATATCTCCAGTTAAATTAATTTTTTGGAAAAAAATATTTACATGAGGTTTATATGTAATAGCCTAAAATTTCCTAGTCCATACTTAGCCTAGTTGTGAATTTTAGAGTATTGAGAGCTATCTATGGGTAAAAAAGGAAAATTTCCTTTGAAGATGTCCATATAATTTTTTTATGGTAACATTAATTATTGAGTGTAGGGTTTATCCCCAGTTTCATATGACATGGAATTACAAGTGATATTGGAAAATAATGATAATATATTAAGAATAAAATATTTTCTTAACCTGTGCACACACATTATAAGGAATTATTATTTTCCTTCAAAGAATATATTCAAATGTGAAATACAAGACCACGGTTGTATTTAAAATTGGGGGGGGGGGTACCATAGGTATGGATTAATTTAAGTTCATGTTAAGGTATTTGAGTTTAGACCATTGGGGGTGGAGCTTATTAACTAAATTGGTTTAACTAATTGAATTAATTAAAAACCTAGGAGAAACCGTAGAAAAATGGTTATCTATGGCTACCAAAAGTGCATGCGGAAGGGGATTTCATGAAATGGGTTACTACTCTACTGCTACATTTGGATGTCATGGTCTATTGGGTTGAAAATACCAATTTAGTTTCTACCTTTAGTGGATACTCCAAATTTGTGGTATTTTTAAATACCAAACCAATTGACGGTGGGTATAGGGGTGTCAATGGGGAGTTTTGGTGGTGATGATGGTGGCGGGTGGTAGCGGTGGGGGCAGTGGTGGTGAGTATTGAAAATGAGGGTGATGGGGGTTGAGGTGATGATGATTGGTGGTAGGTGTGATGACCATATATGGGGGTGATGAATGAGGTGGTGAAGTGGGAATCAATAGGCAATTATGAGTGTGGTGATAAAGATGATGGATGGTGTGGTGAAATGAACCCTATGACACAAGATGATAAATATGTGTGATGGGTGTAAGAAATGAAAAAAATGACCTGGTTAGGTGTGTGATGAGTGGTATCACGATGGAAGAGATAAAATGAGCGTATTATGATGATGACAAAAGGGGATGGAAATATAAAAGGTTGTGTGGGGGGGGGGGAATCTGGAAATAATAATGGTGGCAAGGTGATAGTGATAATGATGACATAGAGGCTTGGTAACATGGAAGTTATGATGATAGTGGGGGTGGGTGACTAATTAGCCACAACAGGGGAGGGTGATGTTGGACTGGTTCATAACCATGGAGGGATGTATGGAGTGTGGTTAGTGGGAATAGAAAACTTGGGAGGGGAAGAAGAATTTATGGTAGACAATATTTTTTGGCCATTTTTTTGTATTAGAAGCCTCACCTAACCATCACCAATACCGACATTTAGTGACTAACTTAGGGGATCACTCATTTTTCACCTCTAACAATGCATATTTTTATAATAGTAGAGAACTTAATATACAAACCTTGTCATGTTTCCTATCTAGGATTTACTTATTTATGATGACATGACTCTAAACATGGTTGGAGGGTGGGAGGCCATATCTTGCTTGAATCTATGATGATATTGATGATTGAATTATACGATGATGAAGAATATACCTATAAATATGATCAACATCCAAAATGATTATGATTTTTCCTCAGGGTAGGTATTTTTTTTATTCTTTTTTCTTCTTGAATTTTATTAATTATCAAGATTCCTCCTCAACCAACCCCTCCTAGATATCCATACATGAACCTAATTGACCCCCAATGAGTTCTTGAGGGGAGGAAATATCTAATAAGATCCTCACTCAGTTCGTCAAAGGGTGAACCATTCCAGGAGAGTGTAGTGTATCTTACATATCCTGGATGAATTGATCCGCTTCATCATAGGGAGAATAGAAGCCTTCCTTGACATGTCCCAACCTGAGGAGGAAAATTTCTTCATTATTAAGGTACTTATATATCACATTGAGGGTCCAAAGATGTTATAACATGTCTGAGTTCCTCCAATATTCAAGGAATATAGTGTTTTTAGGGACCACCATTCATAACAAAAGCTTCCCCAAAGCCTCAAATTATTCCCTTAGAACTGCTCTAAAGGGTCCAAATTCTTCTCAAGGACACTTTTTTGGGAGCCTCATTCCCTCCACTACACCACCCTCTAGATCTATAGCCACCAACCCACCTATTAGGCCTTTTATTCAACCTTAGTGTGTTCTACCTAATGACATACCCCTGAACCCATAGATACATGGACCCATCCTCAGATTCCACCCTTGTGGTTGAATGCCTCAGAAAACTCCTAGGGTACACACTTTCCCATCTTAGTACATACTCAAGAAAAACCCATTAACATCATTATTTAGTGGCATATAATTACTTCCTGTACCATCCTCCTGAGAAAACATCTGCCATATTTTTAAAAGAACTGAGGGTTGGTTCTCTTCATGTACTCTAGTGTAAACCTTTAGGGTAAGTCTTTGGAGGCACCATTATTTATTGGAAAACTTGTGTAGATCATACCACCATCCATTCCACCCTATCCACTAGTACCCCACCTAGGAAGCCCAAAAATTTGGACTGATACTCCATTATTCTCATTCCATTCTCTATAACCACTCCTCTTGGAAAGGGGAACATATGAAATTTGAAGTGGCACGCTGACTGGATCCAGTATGAGAAGATTTTTCCCAAATATGTGCAGATTTTTTATCTAGAAAATTGTAGTTGGGGGATAGATCGGGTTCAAATAATTATACCTCCCCACATGGGTATTTAAATAGATATAAATGAAATATAATGTCCCATACACAATAAATAATATCATTCACTGGATGATGTGGTGCCACATTTTGTCCAAATACTACAGTAATAACACCACTAGGTTAATATGCCTTCCTAATTTTTGCATTGACACTATAATAGAAGTGTTTGTTTTCACACCTATGTGGGAATCTTGAACCAAGAGAATATGTCCATAGATAAGTGATATGATAAATCTCACCAGTCAGATTGTAAGGGCTTCAGGCTTCACACTATACCCCCACATGTTTGACATAATCACTTCCAAATCCTCTAATGTGAGTGATCCTTCCCCAATTACAATGCTTTTGGTCACTGGTGATGCTTCTCTCGTAGCATGTCCCAGGGCTCTTTTAGGATGAAACTAAACCATTTCCTGAATGTTTCATCATTTATCCATAACATATTCTTATCCTCACCTTACAATAGATATAGTAAAGAACTTTATACTATTGGAATCTTCTCATGGTCCTCCAAAACATCCTATGTGGGGATGAATTAATCATAATTTCCCACAGGATTAGTAACCAAATGATATGGTGGAGGTTACACAAGTAACGAGAAACCTCTCCATTGTGAATATTAAATGTGTTAGTCCCTAGTGACCACCTACTCATAAGCTCTGACATAATATCAGGGTAGAGGTAAACATGGAACTGCGAAGTCCACACTACTTCATATAACCCACCCACTTAAGCTATGCCTAAAATTTATTGAAGGATAATATTTCTATTAACCCCTTTCACACTAATCCATGAAATAGACTCAATGGAACAAATACCTTTCATCAATCCATCCATGGAGATTGTTTTCCAAAACCTATTTGAGAATGGTCACATATTGAGGGGAGAATCTCTCATTCAAGCACCTTCCTGATGATGTTTTCCACATGGTTCGATAATGAATGTGTGGTGATTGACACATTGTCCTTAATTCAGTGTCCCATAAAATCTTGTTTCCACCTCTATAACTGAGGCTATCTTCTAAACTAGTAAGTGGGATCATCTTGATTAGAATTGGGGAAGACCACATCCTCCCTCTACTTGTATCCATATAATTTTAGCCTCTTTCATATTAGATATTTATATTATACAACCCTCAATAATTTTGTATGATTTTCATGATAAAATTCTATTTTTTAATCTCCCCAACCATGAAATTTATATTCATATCCCTCTATAGATAAGAAACATCTTTGGCACCTTCTGAGGCCATTTGTAAGAATTTGAAAATTTTCAGATCCTTGTTGAAAAAATTCAGTTTATTGAAGGTCTCATTCATTAAGTTTCACTACCTCACAAAAGAGGTTTTTTGGAGTTCAAAAAGTTCCATAAATAGTAAGGATTGAAATCACACAACACATGTGAAGGTTTTGAGTTTCTTGAAATGAGAGAAATGTCATGTCATTCTTGAAAATTCCATGGTACCCCTCCCCTATTTATATGCTAAGGGGTTGAACCAATTTTCATGGACATGGAACCCATATCACTATTTCTTTTTGGATTTAAACTCTAAATATGACTCTCCTATCCTACATTAGCTCCTATTTATAGGATAGTGGACATTTTTTGATGCCAAAAAAACTCATTATGGGATATTTAGAGGAATGAATGGGTGGTTCAGGGAAAATATAAGCCCAAATGTGATAAAAATCCTCCAAAGGGGATAGAGTCGAGAAGGTAATAACCTTTAAAAACAAACATTATCATGAGAAGGTTATCTTAACCTCATGATACAAATATCACATGTATTACGCTAACCTTTAAATAACACATGTTGAGTCGTGAAGGCCACCAACCCAGTCCAAACCTTCATGAAATGAACCTCCTATGAAAAAACTTTTGTGAAAAATTCATTCTTGATTCCAAAATACTTATAAATACCACTATCAACCCCTCAATTAGGGGAACATGACTTTTTTATGTCCTCTAGAATCTATGAATCCACAAAACACCAAACTTCATGAAAAAAGTATAAATCAATTCCTATAAGTAGCCTTTTTTCATAAATATCGTCCCAATTGATCTTAAAACTAAAATTCCATGGTGGAGATGGATTTACAGAGAGATCATGACCTTCATAAGAGTTTAATTATCCAAGATCTTCTTGGTGTTTTAGAATATTTTTATCCTTCATAAAACTAACTACATGAAAACCAAGACTTTACCCCATGGTAGGGTCACCCTGTTTCGCAAAGCTCCACCTTTCATGAAACCCTTGACCTTCATGAAACCCATACTTTTATAATACACATAAAGGTTCTCTACATGTTTCCTTATTTCATTGTTTATACTTTCATGATTGTTGAGTTCCTTACAACTATATACCCACTCAAAACTGGTTTAACCAGGCCACGATCTCCAACTCAACCGGAATTTTCAACTCTCATATTTGGCCTATTTGGTACCAGTTTGTCCTAGATGGTAGTATCACTAATTTATCCTAAGAATATGAACCCGAATTCTTATTTCTCTTAGTAATAGGAACCATAACATTGGGATACCTATTTTCCACTTCACTATGGATGTTTTTATGCTATACACAGTAGACACGTAAGGCCCGATGGTGGAATTATTTGGGTAAACAACATTACTTTACATTTGATGAGGCTTAGTGTTGAATCCTACTCTCCTACTTGTGAATGGTCACCTTTGGAGTTGTACTAGAAATTTTTTGATCTTTATGATGGAAAACTACCTATCCCATTGTACTAGTCGTATGATATTGAACTGTATGACCACATCCTCAACACATAATGATAAACTATATCTCTACCTTATGTAGTGAGAAATGGTTTCCCCTTGTATGAATTTCAGAGGATGAAACCTACAAATATACCATTAGATAAACCCCCAACACTAGGGATGGAACCCTAACACCAAGGCAACCCATATGCATAATCCCCACACCATCATGGGATAAAATACCAACAACAGGATTGCCTATATGTGTAATCCTCTGTCCTTTATGGAATGAAACACCGAACCCCAATCCATTCCTATAAATAATCCCCACCAATTAAATTTTTTTCAATCTTTCTATGACATGATATTCCATACCAAATGAAATTAAAATCCATGGATCGATCCAGTCATATGGCCTTAAACTATGGCATCGAAATACATGGGTTTTGATCCTTATCTTCTAATAAGGTATGTAAGACACCTCCATGAGGTTGAATCCCAATATCCCAACACTCTTAGGATACCAACCTAAAATGAAATTCATATGCTCCCAACAACACCATTTGATCTTAATATCTTCTCCCTATAAGGACGGAACTCTGAAGAGTTATCATCTTACCTAAGGGAACACACCGAAACCACAACAACCAATTCACATTAGATGTTAAACATGTGACCTACCTATCCCCAAAATAAATTAAACCTATAATCAACCTATGCATAAATTATGATAAAACTATAACCTAACTATCTCTATAGTATATTAATCCTGTGATCAACCTATCCCAAAAATATGTTAAACATGTTACCAACATGTCCCCACAGGACATTAAACTTGTAACCAACCTATCACCACATGATATTAAACCTATGAATTTCCCATATCCACAAGATGTTAAACCTATCTTCAACAAATCCAAGCAATAAACTATACATGTGACCAAACTGTCCCCATAGTACATTAAAATTATAACCAACCTATCTTCCCAAGACATTAAACCTATGGGTAACCTATCCCAATATGATGTTTAACCTGTGACCAACCTATCCCTATAAGCCATTAAACCTATGAGCATACTATCCCCACAATACATTAAAATTATGACTAACCTATCCCCATAATATGATAAACCTGTAACCAACCTATCCCCAAAATATGTTTAAAATATGGCCAACCTATCCTCACAAGACATTAAACATGTGACCATCTTATCTTCATAAGATGTTTAACCTATGACCAATCTGTCCCCATGGGACGTTAAAACTATGACCAACCTATCCCCAGAAGATGTTAAACATATGACCTACCTATCCCTATAAGACATTAAAATAGTGATCAACACCACCACATACTCTTGAACCCCAACCCCATGAACTCTACATGGGATCCCTAATGCATCAAGCCTTTTATTCCTTAGGCTCATAATATAAGTTTCCTTATATCAAACTAGGGATGCCTCAGGTTCTCAACCAAAGATTCCTAACATACGAGATTACCGCAACTTTAAATGAGGAAAATTTTTATAGATGTCCCACATGACTTGAATTAAAAACCCACATCAAATCTAAACATAATGTAGCTACCATTTGGTGACAATATATAGAATAATTAACCAACGTTTACTTCGTTATGGAATCAGTAACAATATTTATAGGCATGTCTTAGATTTAGGAGGGATACCTAGATTAGGCAATGAGATATATGGAGGAATCGATGGAAGGAAGAGTTGACATCCCATAATATAATTTAAATCAAGGATCCAACATCACTAACCATAGTGGTAGAGGCTACCCACCTTTGGAATGTTGGAATGTGGGGAAAGAAAAAACGTTGCCACCTCGATGTTCCCCTGACATAAAGTGTCCTAAAATTTTCATATACATGAAAGTGATGTTGTATAAATCCTCAAATTGTGTATGAGAGAAAATCCTAAATATTTATGATGGTGAAACCATGGTACATAAATCCAAATATTTGGTTTTATAGAACAAGATTAAGGAATTTATGATGCACCTAAATGAGACAATTGATGCATTATTTGATTGGGTTAACATTCTTGTGGTGGGTATGTATAGGCTTGAAGAAAATTCGGAAGATATCAAAGTCATGAAGAGAGTCTTGAAAAGTTTACTACAATATTTCAATCTGAAGGTACTAGTTCTCTAGGAAAAGGATCCAAAGAAAGTGACACTTGATATTATTTATAAAAATATTGTTATATACAAGTTAAAGATTAATGGAATCAAATCTACATAGAATGAGATTTATCAAAAAGTATCATTCAAGGGAATAAAGATGCTTAGTTTGGAAGATGATATTGATGAAAATAAATTATATTATGTTTTGAATTTCCTATCCTCAAATCCTAGAAAAATAAAAGGATTATTCAATGGTAATATTACACTTTATTTATTCAATTGTAAAAACATTTGGAGTCTCACTCCAAATTTTCTAAATAAATTATGAGATGAATAAAAAGATTAAGATCTATGAAGAAAACTTTTAAGGGTGTGATAGGATAAAGGATTTAAAAATAGAAATTATTTTTGAAGAAATTGTAAAATATGAAATTGAGGATTGTAAATTAATTAGTGAATAATTTATTATGGCTTTCACATACGTACCAAAAGTAGAGGCCATTGATAATGAAGGTATTGAAGTTGAGGGATGAGTTAAACACAAACTTTATATAGATGTTAGTCTTGAATAAATTTATTTTTAGAGGGAAAAGGTAAATAAATATGATGGAGTGGTATGTGACTCCAAATTGTACATGCAATAAAAACATGAAGAAAATTTTGAGTTGAAAACATATATTGAATGGAAAAAATTATAAAACTCAGATATCTCAAAAAATGTGTTCGAGTATAAGTTGAATTTTGAAGAGTGTAATTATATTGTTGATGGATTTATCAATTCATTAAAATTTAATTTTAAAATAATTGGGTAAATTAAAAATGAATTCATAGAGTTGTGATGACAGATTTTTGATCAAGAGAGACTTATAATTCCCATATTTTTATAAAAAAGATAGAGCACATGAGTTGTGAAAGATGGTAGGAAGGTTAACAGGGAATCAAAAAAATATGTAGATAGATATCCACTCGTGTAGTTATTTAAAAAATGACAGAAATACATTGAGCTATTATATCAAAATAAAAAATTATGTAATGATCAATGAAAACCCATGATCACCCACAGTCTAGAACAAGGTTGAATTAGATAACACTATAAATACCAAAAAGGATATGGGTGTAACCATAAAGAGACATTTTTTGATGCACACATATCATAGGTCTTGGTAAAATAGAAATTCTTTTACATTTAAAAGTATCATAGTCAATTCAATCACTAATTTCTTATTCACCTAATCTAAATTTGTTTCGCTTTTTTTATCATTTATTTAAAAATTTGGTTTTTGGTTTTGTAAAAAAATTTAATGAAATAAAATAAAACTATCCTAACATATAGATGCACCATATATTGATGGTCATAAATAAAGGTATTGGTTCTAGGGTTGGACACATGGGTTCTATCGTTATTTTCCTGTTATTTAAATTAAATTTAATAATTCATTAGGTGAAACCACATTAATAAATTAATTTCCTTTTATTTATTGAGTGAGTTATTTTAGTTTTCCTTCAGTTCACCAAACCTAACCTCTTACAATAGTCAAATAGGATAATACCTCAACTGAGAATTCAATTCACAAAATACACATCTTCAACGTATTCCGTTTGATCCCTTATAGAAACCCTATAGCCACTGTATGAAGGATTTTATTGAGAGAAGGAAGGAATTTTTTTTGAATAAATGAACATGAATGGAAGCATAAATAATGTTGTAGTGGATGACTACCACACACATGAAATAATCTCATATCTAAAATATATAGATTTAAAACATGTTCAACTAAAGAAAAATAATTAAGAACACCATGAAACCTCCCCTAGGGACAAGACTTAGGTTAGTCACTTTCCATTGAAAAGTGATAATAGGTCATGATGGAAAGATAAAGAGAGGTAAAATGAGAATAGAATTGGAAGAAAAATTGAATTTAAGAAGAAAAGGGAAACACTTTAACAAAAAGATGTGTGCATTACATGAGAAAAGAGAAAAAAGAAAAAGAAAAGAAAAGAATATGAATACAAATAGACCATGCCTCCTCTCTATTGGTGGTGTGGAAAAATCCTTCATCATGAGTTACATATTCCTTATCTAGGCCTATGGGGTTCCATAAATCATTATTATATTCAAGATCTTCCAAATCTCTATGTAAGATCTCATCCAGATTCATTCCACCAAAATATTTCTCGTGGTAGACCCATTTAACTACCAAATTAGAAATAGAAGTATTCCATAATATTTTTAAAAAAATTGATTTTAGTTTTATCACGAAATATAAGCTTCATCCACTATATTTAGAAGAATTTATATTCTATTTATTCTGAAATTTTATTCTGTCCATCCAAAATTGTTGAATTCCCAAAATTCAATTTGCCATGAATTTAAGGCATTGATATCATCTGAATCAAGTGTGGCCATATTTATTAAAGTTTTCCATAAATATTTTCTCTTTATCAATTTAGAATATATGTTCTATTTTGTCATCCATTTACGATATATTGGAAAAAAATTAAAAATATCTAGATCTTTGCACAGATTTTGAGGACTGACTTGTGAGATTCTTTTGGGACTTCAAATGTTGTATTTATCTTTGGTTCTAGAGGAATTAAATTATGTATAATATATTTTGAATCTTAGAAAAAATTAATTTCATAAATTAAATCAGTTTCTAAAAAGTTATGGCCTAAATAATTAAATAAATTAACATAGTTAAATTCCAAAATTAGACCATTTTCTAATTAAGTTGAAAAAGATTCTAAAATAAAATAAATTGATAATTGACATTAAAATATAATTTTTGTATTAAAACCAACGAAATTTGATTAAAAACATTAATTAATGTTGATTGTGTTAATACTCCCACACATAAACTATGCCTGTCCTAACGAATAAAATCTGAACATTAAAAATCAGAGGGCACCAATGCCATCATTATTCACATTTCAAGGAAATAAAATTAAATAAAATTAAATTTAAAATCAAAATATCAAATTTTTTATAAAATATCATTTCAATTTCCCATTTTGGAAGGAAACAATAAATTTATGTATGTTACTTTTCCTATTTAAAAAATAACGGAAGGCCTCATTTTATTCATTTAGGATCCTCAATTCATTATTATTAAACCTAAAAATCTTGATCTACCTTACATTTGAATCATTTATCTCATTAATCATGATAAAATTTCAAGTATAGCTATAGTTATATCATGAGAAAATTCTCCTTATCTATAAGCTTTAAAAAAACTATTTTCTTTACTTTTTAAAGACAAAAAGAAGACAAAATCATGAGGTATTTTAATAAAGGGTTTAATTACTTTTTGGATTACGGTTTGTAGGATTTTAGGTTTAAAAATTAAGTCTCAAGGATGAGGTTCATATCTTAAAAAAAAGTGAAATATATCAAAAGTAAAATCTCAATTAAATTCTCCCCTTCAAATTACAAAAACTCCCACTTCCCATGCTCAAACTAGGGTCGTGATCAAAATAAATAAAAATAAATTATTTATACACCCTTTATATTATTATTAGTTTTCCCAATTTTATACATTTTTTTATTTCTCAAATAACTTTTTCATTCTTTACTTTTATAAATCCATTCTTATAATAATCATAAATTCCACCACCTAACCAGATATGATTAATATCATCTGTATAGTAATGGTGATTTTTGGTTTTACCAAATCACAACCCCTTTTTTCTCATTTTTGATTGTTTTTTTCATTTTCCATTTTTATTCAAGAGTGGTAGAAAAATAAAGATGAAATTAATAAATCAACAACCATTATCAGAAACCAAAATTACCACCCCCACAATTTTTTCCTTATAATGTAAATCAACTCTTCCACTATGCGACCTTTCACCCCCACACTTCAACTTAAAAATATCATGAAAATACTAAGAGTATGGTAGTAATGGATAAAATGGTTTTAAAATATGGCTCATACCTATCAATTTTATCCATGATATATATGGTATAAATAAGGATTTATTTAAATGCAACCTTTAAGGATAAGGGATTTTCCAAATAAGCCTTAATAATCATAAATGTCTTTTTTGCATAGTCATAAATTCGATAAGCTCAAATGCAAGTTATGGTAGGTGACATGTCCCAAGATCACTCAAGAAATATTTACAAGGATATTTTTGAATCACTTAGTCTATAAATCTTCTTGGGAATGGGACATTTCACATTGGACAATAACTCATTGGCATGACTAATGATAATAAATCCATTTACATGAATTTAAGAAATTAAAAGCATGAGAAATGTTTGGGAAATTTCATTTACAAAAAACAATAAATTACCTTAAATAATACATCCTCATTTTAATATTCATGATTCATTTTAAGGATTCAATTATTCATTTTACTCATTCAATTTCATTAGCATTAAAATATAGAACATGGAATCACAAGATTTATACAAAACTAAAGTCTCTTAGATAATTCAAGTAATGAATAAATCAAGGATGGGAAAGTAATTTCTATTTTAAGCTCAAAATAAGTTTTTTTGAAAAAAATCTTGAGAGTTTAAAAGATAAACATTAAAAGTGACCTCAATTTCTCATGAAGCTTCAGTCCTCTTCATTCACCATTTGGGGGATACCATGAGAAATCATGCACCTTTAAAACAATTATTCAATTAAATATATGGATCATGTATTCTAAGATAAAAAAGGTGATTCGGAGTGGGAATACATTCTAGACTAATCCTAGAAAACGAAATTTAAAGCCCTATAAATAATGTAATGGGTTACTTCTTGGTATTATATCAAATGTGAGCCCTGAATTTTTACTGCCTCTAGAGGGTAGTACTAGATGTTATCTAAAGTATGATGATGATTGGATCATTTTTAATTTGATCCAACACATGTAGAATTTAATAGATTATGATTATTATTTATTGGTGAATAATGATCTGTGGATAGGGTATAATAGATCCATACCATTCACAATTAATTTTATATTTCATGGTGTTTATAGGATAATGTATGGATAATCCTCTTCCTTTATTTATATGTGTGAAACTTCTTCCTTCTTATCCAGTGCTGGATCAACATGGGATGCATGAATTAAATGATAAAAGGGAAAGTGTGTAAGTATTATTACTTGAATAAAATCTAGATTTGAATTATTAGAAATATTTTCCCTTTCATAATGAGTAGCTTATGTCTCAGTTTACTTAGGCTCAGTTACTTGAGGATTTTCACAGATTTCCTCAAATTTATGTTAATAAAATTTGGGAGATACATGTGTTCCTCAAAATTTTCATGTGTTATTTCTTCATCTTCCTCTAAGGTATAGTAAAGATTGTCTAATTTTGAAAATTCAAGACAGTGGGAATTAAAAATCAACTCAAATTGAATAAAATAAAATGAAATTGAGTTTGAGATGAGATAAACACCATTAATTAGTTCATTTTCAATATCGTCTTCATTATTGATTGCCTCATAGAGTTTTATGGGAGAAATTGGAGGTATGTGGTTGGTATCCTCTAAATTGTCTTTAAATTACACCACATGGGTGGCGTATTATTCTTTTATGGCTAATAATAGGTAACCTTGTATTAATTATTCAATCCTTAACATGGGAAGATCTTGTTTCATTTCATATTCTGCCTTGTAACTCCAATATTGGTTTGAATATTTTCCCACATTTCTATCAATATGTGACTGTTCATCTTCACTCTATAGATATTCATATTCATACTTGATTTGATTCTAAAAATGGTTGTGTTGTTGAAATTATTTAAGTGTTTCCTCAATATCTTTGATATCCTTAGTAAAATTGGATAGCTTTAGTGATACTTCTTCTTTGGCCTAACCAGGTTCTTATTGCTTGATTAATTCATGAACATATTCAAATTATATTATAGATTTTATTTTTAAATATTCTATTATTTCTCTATATAATTTTACCCGGGCTCTATTATAACCTTATTGAGATGTTTCATCTAGTTTTTGTTGTTACACCTTTGAGTAATCTATCCATGAATAATAATTTAAATTTTAATGAATCATGGAAAGTGTTTTTGTAGATTTTTTAATGAAGAAAAAATGAAAACTATTTTAAAAAATTAGAATTTAGAAAAAGTGATCAAAAGACTCCTTAACTCCATGAAAACTGTGTTATTTTTAACTCACGCTAGTTATAGGGCATAGAAAAAGAAAAAATTATTTTTCTAATGCAGCGTAGAGGATTACTATGGCCATCTCACTTAAATAGAATCACAATCAGTTCAATCAACAATTTCATACTTGTATAATATAATTTTTTTGGTATTTTTATTATTTATTTAAATTAATGATTTTTTGTTTTGTATAATAATGCAATGAAATAAAATAACATTGTCTTAACATGCATATGTAACCTAGAATGATAGTCAGAAATAATGATATTTGTCCTAGGGTTGGTCTCATGGGATCTTTCATTATTTAATTTCCATTTAAATTTAATTTGATAAATCATTTGATTAATCCTCATTAAAAAATACTTTCCTTTAATTTATTGAGCGTGTGCTTTTATGATTCCCTCAGCATGTAACACCTCACCTCCACAAATATTCAAATACAATAATTCCACAAGCGAGAATGAAATTACTAAAAAAATCCAACTCCACCGTATGTTGTTTCATCTCTTCATCTAACCCCAGATCCACCATAGAAGTGTTTTCCTAAGATAAGGGAGAAAAAAATAATAAATCAAATAAAAGGAATAAAATTTGAAATAATTCCATGGTGGATGACTGTAACACCCTTGAAATACTATCACATCCACCAAAAATAGATTTAAAACATGTTGAATTGATGAAAAATAATTAAGAGCCCCACAAAACCTCCCCCAAGTCTATGTATCGTGTTAGTCACTTTCCATTACAATGTAAAAATAGATCATAAAGAAATATATAATATAGAGAAAATGAAATTAGGTTTGGAAGAGAAAAATATGTGTAAGAATAAAATATATACCCTTTAATAAAAAAGATGCATGCATTACATGGGAAAAGATAACAAAAGTAAAAATAAATAAAATAAAAAAGGAAAAGAACAGGATATTACATGGAATGTTTCCTCCTCTTAATAGGTGGTATGGAACACTCCTTCAGTATGGGTGAACAACTCATTGTATAGGCCGAGGGGATTATATCCTTTGGTATTTAAATTCAAGATCTTTCATATTTTCCATTAATATCTCCTCCAAATTCTATCCACCAAAATATTTCTCTTGGTATACATATTTAGTGACCTAATTGGAAAATTTTGTCTTATCAAAAGTTATGAAAACATTTGTTTCTAGTTTGGTCACCAAATTTCAACTTCATCCACTACATGTTTAAGAAGTATATGGAATTTATTTTATAATTTCATTATGACTAAATAGATTCTTTAAATTTACAAATTTGATTTCATATACATTTATGGACTTGATATTACCTGAATCAACTGGGTCCAATTTTATGAAAGTTTTTACTAAATATTTTGTCTTTATCAATTTCAAAATTTAGCACTATTTTTTCATCCTTTTATGAGATTTTGGATGAAAATAAAAAATATCCAAATATATTCATAAATTTCCAGGCTTAACATTTGAGCTTTTCTTGGGCCTTCAAATGAAGGATTTATCTTTTGGTATATAAGAATTAAATAAATACCAAGATGTATTAAAACATAAAAATTAATTTCATTAATTAAATCAATTTATTAAAATGTATGGCCAAAATACTTGAATAAAATTTAAAATATAAATTCCAAAATTTGGACATTTTTCTAATTACGAAAAAGAAGGTTTTCAAAACATTGAATATGAAAATTGACATTAAAATATCTCTTTTTTGGTATTAAACCCATTAAAATGTTTATGAAAATATGTTTGAAAATTTAGTGTGTTAACATTACAATAAAAATTTGGTCTTTTTATATTTTAAAGATTTGGTATACATAGTTTGTGTGTTCCATAGCCAAATGAAATTTCAAGGATCAAGAATGAAAAAAATAATTAGAATAATTTCATGTATTATGTACGTTTTTTATTTTTATTGATTTTATTTTGAAATTTATTGACACAAGGGTGTAAAATTACCATCAAAGGTATAATATAATAAATCAATGAAGAACCAAATAAAAAGATAACAAACCCTAGAAACATCATTAAGAAGTCTAGAAATACATAAAAGTTTTATAGTTTTTCATGATGGGGATGGTCTAATGGAGTTGTAGGTGAAAAATAATACTTACCAAGGAAATAATTGAATCAATGGACATGAAAAAAGAATGAAAAGGATGAGAATATAAATTTCATGGATATTTATTTGGTTGAAATGAACTGACATGCAGTATGGATTCTAGATTGAAGATTGTTTATCCAAAACATAGAAGAAAAACATTTTATCGTAGAAAAAAATATGATAAATATGGTGTCTTATACTTTGAAAATGATGAAGGACTGAACATTATTGTATATAGGAAGTCAAAAATTGGTCTAAGAAATGTACTTTTTAGGAATATATTATTGATTTGAGTCATTAATTAGAACTTACTAAGTGTAAGTCATTTATGTGACTAAAAATATAAAATAATTTTTAACAAAAATACTTTTATAATAAAAGGAAGTTATGGGGCCATTTTAATTAAAGTAAAATAAACAAAGAAAGATTTATATCTCATTGATAAAGATGAATATAGGTGTTTTCTATCTAAGGGTAATGAAAATAAATTTTAGTACAGACAAATCAGGCTTTTGATCAAAAAATATTTGGAGGGCTTGGTGAAGAATGAAGGTGCATGTGATTTCAAAAACTCACATGTGATTGTATTCACACATGAAATAATTCCCAAAATGGAAGATCATTTGGAATACATCCAAGAGGAGGGAAAATAAGCTGAAATTTCTTCTTCATTTGGTGAATTCCAATGTCTATGGGATAATATTAGACAAATAAATGTATGGAAATGGGTATTATATTATATTCATTGGTGATTTTAATAGGTTGACATAGATGACGATTATCTCACAAAAATCTGAATTTTTCATGTATATTAAATAATATAAGAGATTGTGAAGAATATTCTTTGTAAAAAAATTTAGAAGTTCAAAACCAATAATGACATGGAATTCATAAGAAATAGTGTGTAGGAATATCTTAGAAAATAGGATAAGACACTACGTATAGGTAGTGTGGAATCCTCTACAAAACGTTTTTGTTAGGAGAAAGAATTGGATCATCAATAAAATTAATAAAACAATGTTAACTACAAAAACATATTCTAGAGAGATATTATGAGAATGTCGTGGTTATATTAATATATATTTACAATAGGTCTATGTTGGTCCTTGGTGAATAGAATATGCCCTAAAAATTTTTTATGAAAAAAATCATACATTGAAATACCTTCAATAATTTGAGTGTAAATTTTTTATTCTCAACAAAGAGTAGAATTGAAATTTTTAGGATTGTTGGGATGAAGGAATTCTCCATGGATATTCATAATAAATAAATTATTGCAAATTTTATAATAATTTTTTAAATAATTTTATAAAAATTCAATATTTCACTTTTGTGGAAACCGAGAAGAATTTTATGAATAGTGAATTGGGTTTTCAGAAAAATAATGATGAAACATCAAATAATAGTGATGATGATGTGATTATATGAGAGGATAACATGAGGATGATGTGTTATTATAATAATACACTAATAATGAGGGAAATAAAATAGAATCAGTAGCTACAAAAAGAGATAGTAGAAAAGTAAAAATTACTAAGAAATACAATTTTGAGGACCAGATAGCTCTGGTGGAAAAATTAAGGATGAAGACAATAAAAAAAATATTTTTTCATAGGTAGTGATTAATTTTTTTGAATATTTATAAAGGATGAAAACTGGATTAAGGATATTCATGTGTATCTTGACCATATTTTGAAGATTAAGACATGGGAAATTGTTTGGAGGTCAGAAGATTAAAATTTTGTTTAAATTAAGTTGATGTTCCACAATAAACTCAATGAATATGGAAAAAGTGACACATAAAAAATAAAAAATAGTGTGCAATGGTTATTCCCAAATTTAAGGAAATGATGTCAATGAAACAACCCCCATCTAGACTTGTTGGAAAGTATCCAAACTTTCTTAGTTATGTTGGTGAAAATGTAACACCATGACCCCAGTTACACAGAGTCGGTGCATTATTTTAATACATTTCCATGATTACAAGGAGTCAAGTCCTGAAGGACCGATTAGTTTAGCAGTCTTGGAAAATAGATTACATACATAAGTTCAACTTTACAACATGAAAAGAAATACAAAACGAATTTATTCCATTGGAAACATCCAAGCCTTTTAAATAATTCCTGCCAGTCACTCATAACTAACATCTTCATATCCTGGGAAAACGAAACATAAGAAAGGGGTGAGCTCAAATAATCAATAAGGGTAAGAAATATAGTGGAAGATAACATAAAAATTAAGCATGGTGAATAATTGAAACCACATGACTTTACCAATAATAAACATGAATACTTTTATGGCAGAAATATAAGCTAAGTAAATAATGCCATAATAAAACATTATCATTGGTATTCTACAAGTCTAATGAACACATGAACAATCAATATTATTTTCATAGTGAGGAAATGTATAATGCCGGACATACTGAAGCATTTTGTCAAGGCCTTGGCCAAGACGTCTAAAAATTATTAAGGCATCGGCCAAAACCATATATCAAAATGGGAAAAGGCCTCAGCCAATTCCACGTTTAGTTGCCTCATGAGACCTACCAATGCATCGAGGAGCTATAGCGGGTTCCACCCATCACTTACTAAGTCCAATACATTCATCATATGAAAATGTTTATACATATCAAAAACATTCTTTTTAAAAATAGCATATGAAATGTCAATACTTTAACAATAAATCATGAATTGTGTAAAAATAGCACATCCACAGTCAAACATATCACAAAAACTTCATTACAATATGGAAGTTTTGTATCATAATAAATCAACTACAAATATACTTAAAATCCATCAAAGGATATTGACATAGATGAAATCAAAATCCTTTTTAGAGAAATATCTATTTATATTTTGAAATAATTTAAGAGTCACATAATTATAAATTAAAACAATTAATTTTAAAATATTATTATAATATTTTAAGGGAAAATTCTACGAGTTTATAATAGTAGAAAATAGCCGTAGCCGCTGTATAAGTTAAAAAAACATTCTTTTCTTAATTTTGTCGAAAAGGTTAAAAAGGACCTTGTTTGGAAAAAAATGAAAAGATTCCTTTATAAACATTTTATAAAAAGTCAAAAAGGGTATAAATGAATTTAACGCATAGTATATAGAATAGTAAGAATGTTTCGAAATAAATTTTTGAGAAACATGGATGTGGATGATAAAGAGGTCCCAGTAGATAATTACGTATAAACAACCTTGAATAATGAAGAGATTGTGAAATTAACCCTTACCTCACTCTAATCAATTGAGTCATATGAAAAAAAGATAATAAAAACCAAATGAATCACATAATAAAATGAATATAAATAGTGTCATGATAATATATATTGAATGGAAGTAAACAATACACCACATGAAATAAGTGGCGAACAATGGAAATATCACAGAATTAAAAGTGAGATAAGAAATTCCTTACAAACATTTGGCAGCCTAACGACGGCAATTAAAACATTAAAAAATGGATTAATTAGATCAAATAGGGTCTCTCATTATAAAAATTATAGTAAGAGGAATATAAAAGAATATCCACCAACATAAGAAAGAGGAGCTTAAAAGAAATGTCATAAAAGTGAGTACTTAAAAAAAGGAGAGAGGTAGGATCCCTTACCTCAAGTCTAACTTGACCAGTTCATTCATTAAAGTAATGAATAATATAATAAAGTTAATTTATACTTGATTAATAACCTTTTCATGTTTATTATTCCTCTAATATCACTTATTACCATGTTATAAACATTACATATTCATTTATGTTCATAACAGTCGTTTTGTCGATATTTAGTACTTGAGTCAAAAATGGACTTCTTATAATTAGAAGTTGTTCAAGTGGTAAAATATCCATTATCATCAGAATTATATTAATGATTTTGATATTATATATGTCATATATATCCATTAAATACATGTATCTATAATAGTACATAACATTTAGTGGTAAGAAATGAAATGCACCGTTCATGGAGACGGTATGTCGTATGTACGCATGAACGCTACTTTCATTTATATTTATTATTTAATGGAATTAAAACATAATGATACATAGTTATATCATAATTCCATTATATTATCATATATAATATTATTAACTCCATCCTTTATGTATACCACATATGGTATTAACAAGTCACATCACTTTGAGGGGGTGGTAGTCCACACTTCCTCAAATGAGATTATCGTGTTTACCCATAATCGAAGCCATAAAGGTATGATATAAATGAAAAATAAAGAAGAATAAGGAAAACACAAACATATTATATATCATATATAAAAATAGTTTCATCATAATGCCCACCATGAGATGTGTTAAAAGAATATTGAACACTCATCGTTTCGTGAGTCAGTAATTCTCCACCCACAAAAACAGCATGTTCTTTAGCCATTAGACGAAAGTGTGTGTAAGTTTAAATCAAATAATTCTCATATAAGAATCCTAGTATATTGAAGATACTGGTGTTATTATAAAATAAAGGAATAAAAGAGTTTAAGGTGTTGGAGAATCAAAATAAAAAAAAGAACATAAGAGAAGACATTGCCTTTAAATCGGGTAACTCCCCATGGTTTGAACCAAAAGGGTTTTTTTTGAAGTGATTTCAACCTTAGGTAAGGCTTCTAGGATGAATACAGGAAATTTGAGAGGGTATTTGGGAAGAGGTTTTCTGAGCCAAATGGCTTTGAAGTTGTGAATAAAGTGGTACAGGTGGGGGCCTTTTATATGAGGAGAGGAGGGGCTCTTTTGGAATGATTGAAAATATTATTTTATTATAAAATGGTTTTAGAATTATAAAGGTCCCAAAATTATATATTTCTAGGATAAGGTTATAAGGGTTCAAAATAAACCCATAAAATTGTATTTAGATAAGTGTATGTCTTAGATTTTACCTTATCTTTTCATTTTATTTAAATCGTTCATTAATGAGGTAATCGCTGAATCATCATGGTGTCATAAATAATTTTATTTATTTGATATCTAAAAATTATAAAAAAAATACCATGATGCAGGAAATACTTTTATCTTTATAATAAATATTTATAGTCAAAAAGATAACTTAGATAAAACCATGCAATAATTGTTTTAGTAAAATAATACATGTTTGTGACATTTTTATTTTTGTTTTAAATACAAAGGTATTAATGTCATTATCTTAGACAAGTGGTTCCATGGGGTCCCAAAATTGACTCATGGTTTTTATTGGTCATCCAAGACTCATCCAATAAGGGTAGGAAATGTGTCAGGGTAATTTCATATTATTATAACACTATTTTTACCTTAAATTACCCTAATTACCTCCAATCGCGGTTAATGATACTCAAAAGTTACTATTCACCAAAAAATCATTTTAATCCCACTTATAAAAATTTTACTTACTAATGGGAACCATGTATGTTTGATTTTTGAAATTAAATTCACAGAAGTGGTAAAATTTCATTTAAATGAAAAATCAGTTTTTTAACTACCACTTAGTGGTTTCACTATTCATAAAAAATTGAAGTTTTTCAGAAAAATACGAAAAATTCACCCTAAGCTATATTTGATATTCCAAATCAAAAATGATGTCTATTTTACCAAATTAAAATAATATAATCTGAATTAATTAATTTTATAATTAATTCCCATTGTTAAAACAAATAGCGTGTTTTTAAGAAACAATATAAATCCAAAGATTGGCAATTGTTTATGTCCAATTTCAAAGTAAAATTAATTATAATGACCACCATTGGATAAAATGGTAAAAATATATTCTGTAATGCCCCGACCCTAGTTACCCAGAGTCGGTGCATTATTACATAACATTGGCATGATCACAAGAAAGATCAAATCTCGAAAGACAGATTGGTTTAGTAGCCTTGGAAACACTAGATATATTCATAAGTTTTACATTACATCATAATGTGAAAAACTACTACGACAACATAATGTCTCCATAGTCCACACTATTATCCCCTCATAATATCCCTGCAGGTCATTCATAACTTACTTCTTCACATCCTGGGAAAAATAAAACATAGAAAAGGGGTGATCTCAAATGCCCAGTAAGGATAACAATATAGCGGAACATTCAAAAATAAGCATAAACATTTAAGGCAATTCATTACTAAAAAAAGCCTTTTAAACTTGAACTTAAACATAGTATGGAAAAAGTAAAATGAAATAATGCCATTTACTTATTCACATGGATATTCTATTAATCGAATAATCACATGCAATATCAATAACCACTTTCATAATGTCGGAATGCATAATGCTGAACTTTAACTTCTTTGTCAAGGCCTCGTCCCAAGACCTAGGGGCTAACTGTAACCGGAACCCAACCCGGAGTGCCTCTAATAACCGAACACCAACCCAGAGTGCCTCTAATAACCAGATACCAAACTGGAGTTCCTATAATAACTGGAGACCAAACAGGAGGGCTTACTTTTACCAGTCCCCAACCCGGAACATACTTGTCTAACCCATTAATCTGAATGAAAGGTTGAAATATAACATAAACATTCAGATTACAAATAACTTATGAAATGTCAATAATCTAAACAATAACCATGAGTGACATAAGAATAACTTATCTACAGTAAAAAATATCACAAAACCTTCAATAAAATATGGATGTTTTGTATCATAATAAATCAACTTCAAATAAGCTTAAAATCCATCAAAGGATGTTGACATAGATGAAATAAAGACTATTTTAGAAAAATATCTCTTTCTATTTTGAAATAATTTAAGAGTCTTATATTTATGAAATAAAACATTTTTTTTAAAATATTCTTATTATCTTGTAAGGGAATCTTTGACGATTTTATAACGGCGGAAAATAGCCACACCCGCCGTATAAGTTAAAAAAATATTCATACCTTAATTTTGTCGAAAAGGTTAAAAAGCACCTTGTTTGGAAAACGACAAAAATATTACTTTATAAACCTCTTATAAAAGTCAAACAAGGGTATAAATGACTTTAACCCATATTCTAGTAAATAGTGAAAATGTTTTGAAATTCACTTTTAAGAAACATGGATGTGGATGATAAAGAGATCCCAGTAGATTATTACGTATAAACAACCTCAGAGAATGAAGAGATTGTGAAATAACCCTTACCAATTTGGTAAATAATGAAACATACAACCCATGAAAGAGGTATCATACAATTAATATGTAAATACACATAAATTAAAGTGTATTACACAAAGAATATAATTATGGGCAGTACATACACCACACAAAAGGTAATGGTGGCAATATGGCATGAATCTCACGGGAATAAGGAGTGAGATGAAAACCCCTTACCTTGTACATTTACTTGGTTGGGGTAGGTTAAACTCCAATATAATGGTGAAATAATTGTTATTAAATTATAAAAGAATCATATACATTAATATTATATCATATATGATCTTTTAATATTGATTTGATAATAATATCTTAGTATTATCGTTGTTTTGGGTGTTAACTTACTTGTTTTCTTTTATATGTTTTGTTACGTAAGCCATGTTTGTAATGGATAGGTTGTATATTATTCATATCCATAATTATATCAAGTCCTTAAACATAATTTTTAAATCATCAAATGATAATTATACTTGAATGGATACGATGGAGAATGAATCTCATCGCGTTCGTGGAGACGGTAGTCCGTACGTACGCACGAGCGACAATATCATTCTTTTGATATTAAAATAATATATAAGTTGATAGTATATCATATATACAGAATAATTATCATGTTATATTTATTATTTACATGAGTTACACATCATTATTATACCCATCCAAATAATAATATATTGAATAACAATTACACCACGACGTGGAGACGGTAAGCCGTACGTACGCACGTATGGTGACATGTTATTCAAAGGGTGGATAGAATACTGAATATGGTTGTACCATATTTATAATAACATCACAATATATATATGATACTGGAGTTATTATTTTAGAATGTTAATAACAAAGGAAGAAGAAGTGGAAGAAGAAAGGAACTTGGAAAAGGGTGGTGAAATCATTACCTCTTCTTCGGGTTCTTCCTTTTGATTCGATCAAAAGGGCTCTTTAGGTTGGCTTTCTGATCAAACTAAGGCCTCTAGGTTGTATTTAGGTAAGTTGGTAGAGTATTTGGGTAGTGTTTTTCTGAACCAAAAGGTTTTTAAGGCATGAAGAAATGAGAAGGAGGATTGCCTTTTTATAAGAGGGGTGAGGGGAACCTTTGGAAAAGCTAGAAATATTAGTTTATAAAAAATTAATATTCGGTTTCTAATGGCTCCAAAGTTGATTATTTAAATTTTAAGGTGGGTATGGATCGAAAAAAACTCAACCAATAGAATTTAGACAGGTTTGGGTACTTATATTAACCTTATCTTTAAGTATTAACTCTAAGTTAATTAGTTTCACTTTTACAATGTCTCTTTGTATTTTTATATAATATGGTTAATAAACATACTATATACATCCAATAGACCCCCAAGTTGTCCATTAATGATGAAAATATAATTATATAAGTATCTTTGCCGAACCTTAGATTTTTAGGAATTTAATATCAATTAATAATATAATATTTTTTTTAAGAACTATTTTATGTCAATTTTGACACTATTCAATAGTTGATTTTTGTGAAACTCATAACAGATTGATTACTTCAAAAAAATTCAATTAAATCAATCCTAATATATCATATTATCCTATAAAATTAGTTTAATTCATTAAGAGTTTCATATTATATTTATTTGGGTATTTATAATATCAATTATTTTAATTTTTCACTATTATAGTCATTAATTCATCATCATTTTGTCATAAATAAATTAAATTATTTAATTTCTAAAATTTATAAATAAAATATAATTATGTAGGAAATATTTTTCTCTTTATAATTAATATTTATAATTTAAAATCCAACATATATAACCCTATGTAAAAATTGTTTTTCTAAAAGATATATACTTGTGTCATTTTTGTATTCATTTTAACTTAATTAAAATAAAGTGTCCCTATCACCTACAAGTGGCACCATGGGGTCCCAAAATCAACCCAAATATGCCTATGGTCGAACATGTATCAAAAAATAATGCTAAGACAGGTTTTAGGGTAATTTAGTATTATTATAATATTATTTTTTAACCCTTATTTACCGGATTTACCCTTAACCATGGTAAATAAAATATTTACCGCAGTAATTATTCAAAATGTCTAAAAATAAAAGTTACCTATTTACAAGATTTGAACATCCTGATTCCAAATATGGAATCCATTTTTCTAAATTCAAAACACAAAAGTGGCGGAAATTAATTTAAAATTAATTCCCGATGTCAAAACAAAAAGCGTGTTTTTAAGAGATAATAACTATCAAAAGATTGACACTTGTTTATGTTCGGTTTAATTGTAAAATTATTTCCAATGACCAACATTATATTAAATGGTAAAAATATATTATAAATATACTTTAAAACCACTCAAATTCATAATTTATCACTATTAATTATTTTGATTAAAAAAGTTGTTTTTAATTAAAATTTAGTAATTTTCACTATTCATCAAAATATGAAAGTTATCCGAAAAGTACCAAAATTTCACCTTAGGCTAAATTCGATACTCCGAATCCAAAAATGAAGTCCATTTTGAGAGATAAAATTTCTAAAATTTTAAAAGTTAGGTATTACTATTCATAATGGCTAGTTTGATTGGTTGTGGTGTGTTAGAACTCGAAGTTGCGTACAACACACGCTACTGTATTATTCAAGGGAAAGCATACCGTGGAAGTTTGGGATGTTTCATTTTAAATTTTTTGATGTCCCCATTTAGTCAAAAAGTTTAAAATATTATATTTAAAATGGTTTCACTATTAAAAGTTGAAAAAAGTGCAATTCTAAAAATGAATCTGTTCTTGCATTATGTCTAAGAAACTCATAATATGGATTCTAAAATTATAAGGATTATATAAAGTTTAAAATTTTGTTAATAATATTCATAACCTCTTTTGAATGGATTTTTTTGGTATGTCATGGTGTGATTGAACTCGGTGTTGCGTGTAGTGCAAGTTATTGGATTATTTTGAAGAAATAACACACTATGAAATCATGGGGTGTTACATTCTCCCCTCCTTCAATAAATTGCGTCCTCGCAATTTGAAATTGTTCTTCGAAAATAAAAGGTTGAAAATAGAAAATATATTTGTGGGAAAACCCACATCAGAAATTGGGTTACTAAAATTTAGTCTTAATATGAGGAAAAGAGAAATGAAAGGGTCACCACGAAATTATGATCTCGATTAGGAGAACATTGGTGGAAATTAGAGACATATAATTGGAGGAAAAACGTAAATATTTATAAGTAGTGATTATGGTCATAAATCAAAAACAATTATAAAATTGAGGTCCTTAAACTCATCAATCTATGATGATTTGAAATACCATCGGTTCAACAAAACATAGGGTATTGGGATAACACATTTTTGACGTTTCAAAATATCTTAGTTGAAATCCCACATCGAAAAATGAATTAATGTGCCCTCTATTTAAAATAAAGAGTGGAAAGTAGGAATATTACCAAAAATAACACATACTAGGGTTCCATTTAGGAAAATATGGATATGGAAGAGAAATCTAACCATCAATTATCTGATGGAGAGTGGTAGAGAACATGGCTATGAAAAGGCCAACAATCCCAAAGCCATAAATTAGTGATGATTTAAAGTACCATCTAGGACAACATTTTTGTTCTACGTTCCTTTTATTAATGTTGAGGAATTTATTTATGAGATTGTCTAAGATCATAAAGAGATATACTTACTTTATAATTAGAGTTTTATCCATTAATAAATTTCTACCACAAACTCATCTTTTACTCTAAAAGATAATAGAACGTAAAAAAATTTCTAGTTATACTATTCGTACAGGGTTCCAAAATAAATGAATTTATAATTCATCTACCAGATCTTTTAAAAAAAACTACATTATTTAATCCAGGACATCTCGTGTGCCAGTGGTAGGTGATACACCCTTGTCGCCCTTCGGTTGCGAGTTCAAGTCTCGCAGCCTTGCCGGACGCGACGGGTTGCCGCCCGACCTCCGGGTTGTCCTTTTATGGCAATCCAAAACAATCCAAACTATAACTATCCAAAATACTTCTGTCCAAACTCACAGTCCAACATTTATAAGGTAGTTAAACATAATATAGATCCTTTTTACCCTGTAATAGCATATGAATACCTTCATCATGTATTCTTTTAATACACTGAAACATCCTGAATTACCATATTCCTTATTGATTACATTCATGCTCCCTTATTCCATATAGAATGCTGGATATACTTCATCAATCCAAAAATGTTTTAAACCCCAACAATGATTGAATATACAAATCATTAATCAGTTCCAAGGTAGTCAAGAATATCCAATATAATTTATCCAAAACAATCATGTATTATTCCAAAATCACTACCTCAGTATCAGAACTATATTATTGTTTATCATTCTCTCAACCATATATTTTCCAAAAATTTATCCTGCTATTGAGTCACTTTTCTTTGTTCCACACAATCTCAAGTCCTTAATGAAATAGTTCTGCTGTAAAATCCTTATATACTCCATAAATATTATAACAAGTATATTGTTGATACAACACTCAATTGACATAATCAACATAAGAACTCTAATCATTCCTCTTCATCTGTGGTAGTATCATAACTTGATTATTATCCAATAGCATCATTTGAGGCATAGTCTGATGACTGGGACATAGGTTCGTGTAGTGTCCAAACTCCTTGCAAATGAAGCATTGTACATTTGAAACCATTTTCTTACCCTTGCAGTCACGTACTTTGTGTCCTTTTCCTCCACACTTATAACAAACTCTCATTCCTTTCAGGCATGTTCCAGGGTGTTTCTTTCCACAGTTATCACATATGGGAAAATTCTTCTTTTCCCTCTTCACTTTATCCATCTTTCTCTCTTCCATCCTTTTATTCTCTTGCTTCCCTTTAAAGCCATAGGACTCAGCAAACTCTTTACTTATCTTATCAACACATGATATTATTTCTCCATATGATGATAATACATGCGAAACTATTTCTCTAATAAATTCTGGCTTAAGACCATGAAAGATATGATCCTTCTTTCTCTTTGTATCATGTACATTTCTAGAGTTCTCATTCCTTCTACTGGGTGCTATTTCTAAACAATGGCATACATTAGATTAGTTTATGAATAACAATACCTAATCCAAAACTTGTAAAATACATAACATAAATTAAATAGTTTATGGATATAATCCATAATCATAAAAATGTCTCCTTTGAGGAAGTATATACTCATAAACCCTTCATAATGATTTGTAACGAAAATGAGAGTTATCCTAAGCATATCCCCTGGGAGTGTCGTAACCAAGAGTGCAGCAAGGCCCGTTGTCGTGCACCAGTTCCCGTTCGAGTCTAGCTCAAAGCAGTGTTTTCAGGTTTTACCCCTAGGTACATCTGTGCCAAAGCCGCCTCTACCTGCTCGAATCCAGACAAGGATGTATTGCTCAGAAAACTCACAAAATCTCTACAATACCAAAATTCTAGGAAGTTCTTCTATACTAATCCTCAAAGTCCATCTTAAATCTATGTGCTCTAATCAGAGTTTATCTAAATGTAGCTTCCAAGGTTTATACTAAACATCCTCCGATACCAACTGTAACGCCCCGACCCTAGTTACCCAGAGTCGGTGCATTATTACATAACATTGGAATGATCACAAGAAAGATAAAATCTCGAAAGACCGATTAGTTTAGTAGCCTTGGAAACACTAGATATATTCATAAGTTTTACATTACATCATAAAGTGAAAAACCACTACGACAACATAATGTCTCTATAGTCCACACTATTATCCCCTCATAATATCCCTGCAGGTCATTCATAACTTACTTCTTCACATCCTGGGAAAAATAAAACATAGAAGAGGGGTGATCTCAAATGACCAGTAACGATAACAATATAGCGGAACATTCAAAAATAAGCATAAACATTTAAGGCAATGCATTACAAAAACAAAAGCCTTTTAAACTTGAACTTCAACATAGTATGGAAAAAGTAAAATGAAATAATTACATTTACTTATTCACATGGATATTCTACTAATCGAATAATCACATGCAATATCAATAACCACATTCATAATGTCGGAATGCATAATGCTGAACTTTAATTTCTTTTTCAAGGCCTCGTCCTAAGACCTAGGGGCTAACTGTAACCAGAACCCAACCCCGAGTGCCTCTAATAACCGGAAACCAACCCGCAGTGCCTCTAATAACCGGAGACCAAACTGGAGTTCCTATAATAACCGGAGACCAAACCGGAGGTCTTACATTTACCGGTCCCCAACCCGGAACATACTTGTCTAACACATTCATCTGAATGAAAGGTTGAAATATAACATAAAAATTCAGGTTACAAATAACTTATGAAATGTAAATACTCTAAAAAAACCATGAGTTACATAAGAATAACTTATCCACAGTCAAAAATATCACAAAACCTTCAATAAAATATGGATTTTTTTTATCATAATAAATCAACTTCAAATAAGCTTAAAATCCATCAAAGGATGTTGACATAGATGAAATAAACACTATTTTAGAAAAATATCTCTTTCTATTTTTAAATCATTTAAGAGTCTTATATTTATGAAATAAAACATTTTTTTTGAAAATATTCTTATTATCTTGTAAGGGAAGCTTCGACGATTTTATAACGGCGGAAAATAGAGGCACCTGCCGTATAAGTTAAAAAAACATTCTTACCTTAATTTTGTCGAAAAGGTTAAAAAGCACCTTGTTTGGAAAACGAAGGAAATATTCCTTTATAAACCTCTTATAAAAGTCAAACAAGGGTATAAATGACTTTAACCCATATTCTAGTAAATATTAAAAATGTTTTGAAATTCACTTTTAAGAAACATGGATGTGGATGATAAAGAGATCCCAGTAGATTATTACGTATAAACAACCTCGGATAATGAAGAGATTGTGAAATAACCCTTACCAATATGGTAACTAATGAAACATACAACCCATGAAAGAGGTATCATACAATGAGTATGTAAACACACATAAATTAAAGTGTATTACACAAAGAATATAATTATGGGCAGTACATACACCACACAAAAGGTAATGGTGGCAATATGGCATGAATCTCACGGGAATAAGGAGTGAGATGAAAACCCCTTACCTTGTACTTTTCCTTGGTTGGGGTAGGTTAACCTCCTGTATAATGGTGAAATAATTGTTATTAAATTATACAAGAATCATATACATTAATATGATATCATATATGATCTTTTAATATTGATTTGATAATAATATCTTAGTATTATCGTTGTTTCAGGTGTTAACTTACTTGTTTTCTTTTATATGTTTTGTTACGTAAGCCATGTTTGTAATGGATAGGTTGTATATTATCCATATCCATAATTATATCAAGTCCTTAAGCATCATTTTAAAATCATCAAATGATAATTATACTTGAATGGATATGATGGAGAATGAATCTCATCGCGTTCGTGGAGACGGTAGTCCGTATGTACGCACGAGCGACAATATCATTCTTTTGATATTAAAATAATATATAAGTTGATAGTATATCATATATACAGAATCATTATCATGTTATATTTATTATTTACATGAGTTACACATCATTATTATACCCATCCAAATAATAATATATTGAATAACAATTACACCACGACGTGGAGACGGTAAGCCGTACGTACGCACGTATGGTGACATGTTATTAAAAGGGTGGACAGAATACTGAATATGGTTGTACCATATTTATAATAATATCACAGTTTATATATGATGTTGGAGTTATTATTTTATAATGGTAATAACAAAGGAAGAAGAAGTGGAAGAAGAAAGGAACTTGGAAAAGGGTGGTCAAATCATTACCTCTTCTTCGGGATCTTACTTTTGATTTGATCAAAAGGTCTCCATATGTTGGCTTTTTGATCAAAATAAGGCCTCTAGGTTGTAGCGAGGGAAGTTGGGAGAGTATTGGGGCAGAGTTGTGCCGAACCAAAAGGTTTTGAAGGTGTGAGGAAATGAGAAGGAGGAGTGCCCTTTTATAAGAGGGGTGAGGGGCACCTTTGGAAAAGCTAGAAATATTAGTTTATAAAAAATTCATATTCGGTTTCTAATGGCTCCAAAGTTGATTATTTAAATTTTAAGGTGGGGATGGGTCGAAAAAAACTCAACCAATTTAATTTAGACTGGTTTGGGTACTTATATTAACCTTATCTTTAAGTATTAACTCTAAGTTAATTAGTTTCACTTTTACAATGTCTCTTTGTATTTTTATATAATATGGTTAATAAACATGCTATATACATCCAAGAGACCCCCCAGTGGTCCATTAATGATGCACCTATCATGATATAAGTCTCTTGGCCGAACCTTAGATTTTTAAGAATTTAATATCAATTAATATAATATTTGTTTTAAGAACTATTTTATGTCGATTTTGACACTATTCAATTGTTGATTTTTGTGAAACTCATAACAGATTGATTACTTCAAAAAAAGTCAATTAAATC
Source organism: Viscum album (assembly GCA_963277665.1). NCBI lineage: Eukaryota > Viridiplantae > Streptophyta > Magnoliopsida > Santalales > Viscaceae > Viscum > Viscum album. Next base: position 1,026,535,483 of record OY728129.1, on the reverse strand, counting down.
AATCATAATATATCATATTATCCTAGAAAATTAGTTTAATTCATTAAAAGTTTCATATTATATTTATTTGGGTATTTATAATATCAATTATTTTAATTTTTTACTATTATAGTCATTATTTAATCATCATTGTGTCATAAATAAATTAAATTATTTAATATCTAAAAATTAGAAATAAAATACAATTATGTAGGAAATCTTTTTATCTTTCTAATTTATATTTATAATCTAAAATCCAACATATATAACCCTATGTAAAAATTGTTTTTCTAAAAGATATATACTTGTGTCATTTTTGTATTCATTTTAACTTAATTAAAATACAGTGTCCCTATCACCAACAAGTGGCATCATGGGGTCCCAAAATCGACCCAAAGATGCCTATGGTCGAACATGTATCAACCAATAAGGCTAGGACACGTTTTAGGTTAATTTAGTATTTTTATAATATTATTTTTTAACCCTTATTTACCAGATTTACCCTTAACCATGGTAAATAAAATATTTACCGCAGTAATTATTCAAAATGTCTAAAAATAAAAGTTACCTATTTACACAATTTGAACATCCTGATTCCAAATATGGAATCCATTTTTCTGAATTCAAAACACAGAAGTGGATGAAATTAATTCAAAATTAATTCTTGATGTCAAAACAAAAAGCGTGTTTTTAAGAGATAATAACTATCAAAAGATTGACACTTGTTTATGTTCGGTTTAGTTGTAAAATTATTTCCAATGACCAAAAATATATTAAATGGTAAAAATATATTCTAAATATACTTTAGAACCACTCAAATTCATAATTTATCACTATTAATTATTTTGATTAAAAAGTTGTTTTTAATTAAAATTTAGTAATTTTCACTATTCATCAAAATATTAAAGTTATCCAAAAGTACCAAAATTTCACCTTAGGCTCAATTCGATACTCCAAATCCAAAAACGAAGTCCATTTTGAGAGATAAAATTTCTAAAATTTTAAAAGGTAGGTATTACTATTCATAACGGCTAGTTTGATTGGTTGTGGTGTGTCAGAACTCGAAGTTGCGTACAACACACGCTACTGTATTATTCAAGGGAAAGGGTACCGTGGAAGCTTGGGATGTTTCATTTTAAATTTTTTGATGTCCCCATTTAGTCAAAAAGTTTAAAATATTGTATTTAAAAAGGTTTCACTCTTAAAAGTTGATAAAAGTGTAATACTGAAAATGAATCTGTTCTTGCATTATGTCTAAGAAACTCATAATATGGATTCTAAAATTATAAGGATTATATAAAGTTTAAAATTTTGTTAATACTATTCATAACCTCTTTTGAATGAATTTTTTTTGGTAAGTCATGGTGTGATTGAACTCGGTGTTGCGTGTAGTGCATGTTATTGAATTATTTTGAAGGAATAACACACTATGAAATCTTGGGGTGTTACATATTCTAATTATGCTTTCAAACCACTAAATAGTATAATTTATCACTATAAATTATTTTTATTAAAAAAGTTGTTTTTAATTAAAGTTTTGTATTTTACACAATTCATAAAAAACTTGGAAGTTCTAAGGAAAATACCAAAAATTCAACTTAGGATAATTTCGATATTCTAAATCCAAAAATGAAGTCCAATTTGAATAATAAAATATATAAAATTTCAAAAAGTGGGTATTACTATTTATAATGGCTACTTTGATTGGTCGTGGTGTGTTAGAATGTCGAACTTGCGTACAATGCAAGGTATTGAATTATCGAAAGAGAAGCGTACCGTGGAGGATTGGTGTGTTACATTCTTCCCTCCTTCAATAAATTGAATCCTCATAATTTGAAATTGTTCTTTGAAAATAAGAGGTTGAAAATAGAAATACCTTTGTGGAAAACCCATATCAGAATTAGGGTTAATAAAATTTAGGTTTAATAAGAGGGAAAGGGAAATGAGAAAGTCACCACCAAATTAGTGTTTCTAATAGGAGAACATTGGTGGAAAATATAGACACGTAATTATGGAAAAAATGAAAATATTTATAGGGACTGATTGAGGTCATCAATCACAAACAAGTGTAAAATTGAGGGCCTCAAAGCCATCAATCTATGATGATTTAAAATATCATCAGTTCAACAAAACATAAGGTATTAGGATAACACATTTTTGTTTTAATACCCCTTCCCTAGAGTTTAAGAATTAATTTCTTCATAGAATAAGATATATATATATACATACTTTACATGTAGAATTTCACCGTTCAACTAATTTATACGACAAACTCATCTTTCACTCAAAAAGATAATAGAACTAAAAAATATTATATTTATCCTAATCGTATACGGTTCCCAATATTAACACATACCATGAAGAAAAATATTTTGTAATAACCAGGGACTTTTTGTAGGCTAGTGGTAGGTAATAAAGGCCTGTCGTACTATAGTTGTGGGTTCGATTCCTGTAGCTTTGTCTGACACGACGGGTTATCACCTGACCTGCTGGTTTTCCTTTTCCTAAAACTATAGTATTATAATATTCGAAAATTAATCATAAGAAATGTTTTAACCTTAAATAATACTATTCAAAGTTCAACTTAATCCATTCCAAAAATTATAGTTATCTAAGATACCTTTGTCCAAACTCTCTGTAAAAGGTATCTAAATTCGAAAAAACAATTATGAAATCAGATTCCGTAGACAATGTAAAGATTCTCTTATTGTCACATACTAAAAATATGATTACCTTAGTCATATTGAAACCTCAATTCAAAAAATAAGTATTTCAGTAAAACCCTTACATATATCCCATTATTCATATAACCAAAATATAATCCTTGAGTCCAAAAGCACCAATAAATAAATTATTCCACTTCAAATATAGTAACAACATAAGATTGGCCTTGATCCATTGGCCTTTTTGGAGGTATGTTTCCCTGATGCTTAGGAAATTAATTTTCATAATTCCCCATTTATCTAAAATTGTAGCATTCAGCATTGCCAACCTCTTTCTTTCCCTTGCAATCACGAGCCTGGTGACCTTTTTCTCCACATTTATAACAAACTCCCATTCCTTTTTGTCAAGAACCAGGGTGATTCTTCCCACAATTATCGCATAATGGAAAATCCTTCTTTCCCTTTTTCGGTTTATCTATCTATTTTTCCACCATTACCTTCTTCTCTTTCTTTACTCTATTGTCATAAGATTTAGAGAATTCCTTTTCTATCTTGATAGCACAGGAGACTATATCTTGATACATTGAGAAAGATTGTGATACTAATGCTTGAAGGAGAAATGGTTATAACCCATCAAAGAAACGACCGATCTTACTTCTTGGGTTATGTATATAATCTGTTGCATGCCTCGCTAACCTTTTAATGTTAGCTTCATACTTTTCAACATTCTTATCCTCCTTTTTCCTCAGACTGAGAAATTTTCTTTCCATATACGCTCGATGGTCATGAGGAAAGTATTTTTCTATGAAAATTTATTTAAACTCCCTCAATTACATATTTGATACTTTATCATCTTCATTTGTGTTTTGAATCAGTGACCACCATTTATTGGCATCTCCAGTGAGGCGGTAAACTTCCATGAAAAATTTCTCCCTTTCGCTACTCCCCAAGTAGTTGAATATTTTATCTAAGGAGTTTATCCATTTCTCATCTACTAATGGATTTGTACCCCCATTAAATGTTGGTGGTTGTTTCCACATGAAGCGGTCTAACATTGATCCTCAACATTACGGATCAGGGTGCTCTATAATAGAAAGGTTATTATTAATAACCTGAGTGAGCTGTCCTAGAATAGTGATAAGTTGACCAGCACTAGTTGTATAACCATCTACACTATAATTATCTTAAGTGGGAGGGAAATCCCTACATGGAGGGAGTGCATTGATACGATTTCCATTCCTTGCACTAGGAACCATTTATAAAAAATTTCATAAACTAGATTAGTTTTAGAATCGAAATACATAATTCCAAACTTGTGACATACTTAACATAAATTAAATTGGTTTATGGATATAATCCATAATCATAAAAAGTTTTTATATGAGGAGCTATATACTCATAAATACATATAATGGTCTGTAAATAAAGGGATAATTATCCCAAGAGTATCCCCTGGGAGGGTCATAACCAATAGTGTAGCAAAGCCTATTGTCGTGTACCAGGATACCCCTGGTCAAGCCCGAAACTATTTTTTCGAAGTTTTCACTCCTAGGTACATATATGCCAGAGCCACCTCTACCTGCTCGAATCCAGACATGGATGTATTTCTTAGAAAAAACACAAAATCTATACTTTTCCAAAATTCTAGGATAATCTTCTACACTAATCCACAAAGACTATCTTAGGGTACTGTGCTCTAATTAGAGTTTATCTAAATCTAGTTTCCATGGTTTGTACTAATCTTCCTCTGATACAAACTGTAACACCCCGACCCCAGTTACCTAGATTTAGTGCATTATTTTAATACATTGGAATGATTACAAGGAATCAAGTCTTGAAGGACTGATTAGTTTAGCAGTCTTGGAAAATAGATTACATACATAAGTTCAACTTTACAACTTGAAAAGAAATAAAAAACGAATTTATTCCATTGGAAACATCCAAGACTCCTAAATAATGCCTCAAATTCACTAATAACTAACTTCTTCATATCCTAGGAAAATGAAAAATAATAAAGGGGTGAGCTCAAATGATCAGTAAGGGTAAGAAATACAGTGTAAGATAACATAAATATTAAACATGGTGAATAATTAAAACCACATGCCTTTACCAATAATAAACATGAATAATTTTTGGCTGGAATATAAGATGAGTAAATAATGACATAATAAATCATAATAATTGGTATTCTAATAGTTGAATGACCACATGAGCCATCAATATTATTTTCATAATGAGGAAATGTATAATGTCGGACATTCTGAAAAATTTGATCAAGGCCTCGACCAAGATGTCTAAAAATGATTAAGGCCTCGGCCAAAACCATATATCAAAATGGAAAAGGGCCTCATCCAATTCAATGTCTAGTTGTCTCATGAGACCTACTAATGCATCAAAGAGCCACAGCGGGCCCCACCCATCACTTACTAATTCCAATACATTCCTCATATGAAAAGGTTTAAACATATCATGAACATTTGTATTAAAACTAGCATACTAAATGTCAATACATTAACCATAAATCATGAATGGTGTAAAAATAACACATCTACAGTCAAACATATAACAAAACCTTCAATACAATATAGAAGTTTTGTATCATAATAAATCAACTCCAAATAAACTTAAAATATATCAATGGATGTTGACATAAATGAAATCAAAAGCCTTTTTAGAGAAATACCTCTTTCTATTTTGAAATCATTTAAGAGTCACATAATTATAAAATAAAACATTTATGTTGAATATATTACTATAAGATTTTAAGGGAAGATTTGATGATTTTATAATGGTAGAAAGTAGCCAAACCTGCCGTATAAGTTAAATTTTTTTTACCATTATTTTGTCGAAAAGGTTAAAAAGGACCTTGTTTAGAAAACGACATAAATATTCCATTATAAACATCTTATAAAAAGTAATCAAGGGTGTAAATGAATTTAACCCATATTCTATAAAATATTTAGAATTTTTTGAAATACATTTTTTAGAAACATGGTTGTCGATGATAAAGAGGTCCCAGAAGATAATTACGTATAAACAACCTCAGATAATTAAGAGATTGTGAAAAAAACCCTTACCTCGCTGTAATCAATTGAGTCATACGACCAAAAGATAATAAACAAAAAATTAATCACATAATAAAATGAATATAAATAGAGTCATGATAATATATATGTAATGGAAGTATAAAATACACCACATGAAATAAGTGGTGAATAATGGAAATATCACTGAATTAAAAGTGAGATATGAAATTCCTTATGAAAATTTGGCAGCCTGACAGCGCCACATAAAACTTCTAAAAATGGATTTATAAGATCAAATAGGGTCTCTAATTATAAAAATTATAGTAATATTAATATAAAAGAACATCCCCCAACATAAGAAAAAAGATCTTAAAGTAAATGGAATAAAAGGGAGTACTTAAAAAGAAGGAGAGAGGTAGGACCCCTTACGTCAAGTCTGACTTGACCCGTTCGTTCTTTAACGTCCTGAATAATAAACTAAAGTTAATTTTTACTTAATTCAGAACATTTTTCAAATTTATTATTCCTCTTATATCACTTATTACCATGTTATAAACATTACATAGTCATTTATGTTAATAACGGTCGTTTTTTCGATATTTGGTACTTGAGTAAAAAATGGACTTCTTACAATTACAAGTTGTTCAAGTGGTAAGATATACATTATCATCATAATTATATTAATGATTTAGATATAATATATGTCATATATATCAAGTATATAAATTTATTTATAATATTACATAACATTTAGAGGTAAGAAATGAAATGCACCGTTCATGGAGACGGTAAGCCGTACGTATGCATGAACGCTACTTTCATTTCTATTTCATATTTAATGGAATTAAAAAATAATGATACATATTTATATCATAATTAAAGTATATTATAATATATAATATCATTAAATCCATCCTTTATACATATCAAATATGGTATTAACGAGTCACATCCCTTTGAGGGGGCGGTAGTCCGCACTTGCTCTAATGAGATTATCATGTTTACCCATAATGGAGACCATAAATGTACGATATAAAAAAAATACAGAAGAATAAAGAAAACATAAATATAATATATATCATATATAAAAATAGTTTCATCATAATGGCCACCACGAGAGGTGTTAAATGAAGAGTGAACAATCATCTTTTCATGAGGCAATAATTCACCACCCACAGAAACAATATGTTCTTTAACCATTAGAAGAAGGTGTGTTTAAGTGTAAATCAAATAATTCTCCTAAAAACATCCTAATATATTTAAGATACTGGTTTTATTATAAAATAAATGAATAAAAGTGTTTAGGGGTTGGAGAAGGAAAATAAAACAAAAGAACATAAGAGAAGACATTACCTTTAAATCGGGTAACTCCCCTTGGTTTGAACCAAAAGGGGTTCTTGAAGTTATTTCTGCCTAAGGTAAGTCTTTGAGGATGAAGAGAGGAAATTTGATATGGTATTTGGGTAGAGTTTTTCTGATCCAAATGGATTTTAAGGTGTGAATAAGGTGGTAGAGGTGGGGGCCTTTTATAAGAGGAGAGGAGGGGCTCTATAAGAATAATTGAACAAATTATTTTATTATAAAATGGTTTTCGGATTATAAAGGTCCGAAAATGATATATTTCTTGGATAAGGTGATAATGGTTCTAAATACACCCATAAAAGTGGTTTTAGACAAGTTTATGTCTTAGAGGTTACCTTATATTTTCATTTTATTTAAATGATTCATTAATGAGGTAATCGTTGCATCATCATGGTGTCATAAATAAATTTATTAATTTGATGTCTAAAAATTATAAAAAAATTACCATGATGTAGGAAATATTTTTATCTTTCTAATGAATATTTATAGTAAAAAATATAACTTAGATAACCCCATTAAAAAATTGTTTTAGTAAAATAATACATGTTTGCGACATTTTTATTTTTGTTTTAATGAAAAATGTATTAATGTCATTATCTTACACAAGTGGCTCCATTGGGTCCCAAAATTAACCCATGGTTCTTATTGGTCATCCAAGGATCATCCAATAAGATTAGGACATGTGTCAAGGTAATTTAATAATATTATAACATTATTTTGACCATAAATTACCCTAATTACCTCTAATCGCAGTTAATAATACTCAAAAGTTACTATTCACCAAAAAAATCATTTTCATCCCATTGAACCAAAATTTAAATACTAATGAAAACCATGTATGTTAGATTTTTGAAATTCAATTCACAGATGTGGTAAAATTTCATTTAAACAAAATATCCGTTTCTTAACTACCACTTAGTGGTTTCACTATTCATAAAAAATTGAAGTTTTTCAGAAAAATACCAAAAATTCACCCTAAGTTATATTTGATATTCCAAATTCAAAAATGATTTCTACTTTACCAAATTAAAATCATATAAGCTGCATTAATTGATTTTGTTATTAATTCCCGTTGTCAAAACAAATAGTGTGTTTTTAAGAAACAATATCAATCAAAATATTGACAATTGTTTACGTCCAATTTCAATGTGAAATTAATTATAATGACCACCATTGGATAAAATGGTAAAATTATATTCTAATTATGCTTTAAAACCACTAAATAATATAATTTACCATTATAAATTCTTTTTATTAAAAAATGTGTCTTTAATTAAAGTTTTGTATTTTACACTATTCATAAAAAAATTGGAGGTACACAGAAAAATACCCAAAATTCAACTTTGGATAATTTTGATATTCTGAATCCAAAAATGAAGTCCGATTTGAATAATAAAATTTATAAAATTTTTAAAAGTGGTTATTACTATTCATAAATGCTACTTTGATTGGTCGCGGTGTGTTAGAATCTCGAACTTGCATACAATGAAAGCTTTTCCATTATTGAAAGAGAAGTGTACCGTGGAAGATTGGGGTGTTACAGAAAAGGTGATTCAAGTTGTACCAAATGGATATCAATTATTAATTTCTCAATTTTTTCCTTGTAGATGAAATAAACATTGAGAAACTAGATGAATTTATCATTGATAAAGATGAGATAAAAGTGTTCTAGATAAATAATTATTTCCTTATACTGAAGCAAGAACTAAGGGATTCATATTCAAGGTAGGATTAATATCTATTTTTTTGTTTTTAGTGAGGTTTAGTTGATCTTAATATCTACATCTAGAAGGAAAATGATCAAATAATTTTGGTGCTCAAATATATTGATGACATAATTTTTAGAGGAAAAATTAAAGAACAATGCAATCTGCTTTTAGAAGTTATAAGGTTTGAGTTAGAAACTTCTATGATTGTTGAGTTTACCATTTTACTTGGATTACACATGACTTGAATAAGGGATGGTAATTTAATTTTACCATAAAATATTCCAAATAGGTTCTTATTAGGATTGGAATAAAATATTATAAACAAATGAAAGATTTGACCACTTCTTGGATGATGTTTTCAAAAGATGATAGGGGAAAAGATGTTAATATCATGGAATATAGATAAATGATTAAAATTATATTATATCTAACAAAAAACCAAACATTTTATTTAACACATTTCAGGTTACAAAGATCCAATGTTGTCCAAAATAGATCCATATACTAGTAGTGATGAGGATACCTTGACATATCAATAATACAATTGAATTCAAGCTATTATATCAAAGAACATCGTAGAAAGATTTATTGGGGTACACTTATACAAATTTGGTAGGTTCAAAAAATGATATAAATTCAATTCTATGCAGTTATTTTTATCTTGGAGTTGATTATATTTCGTGGATAAGTAAGAAGAAATATTTCATTTCGTTGAGAATTGTGGAGGCTGACTACATCATGAATACTCAAGAATATACTAAATTATTATGGGTGAAATAATAGATTGCAGATTATAGAGTAGATTTAAAATCTAATATTTTTATCATGTGTGAAAATATGAGTACTGTCAATATTTGAAAAATCCTATCCCACATTCAAGGACTACGAAAATTTAGATCAAGTATCACTTTATCAAGGGGATAAATGAGAAAAGTATGGTATAGATAGAGTATGTGTCAAACTGGGATTAAATTAAAAACATTATGGAAATGAACTATCCAAAGTGGATTTTTAAATTCATCAATTGGATCTTGGAGTCTAACCAAATACTTACAACTAGATGAGTTGGACAAGGGTCCCACAATACCCCCTATATGCTTCTTAAATGCAAAATATGTTGCATAGGTGATCTAAAATTCCCCCACAGGGACCACTATGTCAAGTACTATTCCATATTTCCCATTTTTGGTATCTATTCTCTACCATTATAAAATTACATTTCATGGTTTCACATATCTTCTTATTCATTTTAACGATTCCCATTGATCATGGTGTGGTATTTCCAATGTTAGAAAAGTTCAACATAACATGCCTTATGCTATGACACAGTCCTACTTTTGTAATCTATATGATTCTTACAAAATTTTAGTTGTATTTATCATTATCATGTTGGATATATGAAGAATAACTTCCCACTCCCATATTACCTTTAGACATCCTTAAAATTGATCAAACTCCTTTAACACTAAGAACCACCTTTAGTCAAGCTTTTCTTAACAATCAACTTCTTATTAAAAAGACCAAATTCACTCAACCACTTCTTCTTATTTAAAAAAATTCTATAAAAAAATTATTATTAAAAAAATCCAATACAACTATTTCAGGTTACTATAGTATGAAATTTTAATTTTTGTTCCTAAAGTAGGGTATCTTCTAAGAATTGAAATTCAGATAAATATTCTAAGAGATATAAAATCTATAAAAAGTGTTTTTGGTTTTTTTTCGAGGGTTGGAAGGTATCTTGTTTATTTTATAAGAATTGTAATAGTGTTGGGATAGCCCAAAGATATATTTCTACTATAGGTGACTGATCACGCTGCAACTATGGGTGATTTTCCTGGGGAGTGTTGTGTGAGGCAAAATATTTTGGTGAAGGGAGAAGGTTGTGTTTTGAAGGAAGGGAACTATATTAAAAACCCACATAGTAAGATTAAATTTATGAAGTTCAATATGGATCATGTCATATCCTGATGGATTCACCATGAGGGTTGCATAAAGAGGAACGATAGTGATGTAGAGGGTGAAATACATAGGGTTATCAAGACACTATAGTATATAGATACTCCAGGTTGTTGGTTTCTCTATTGACTTAGGGAATTACATCATTGATATATTTCATGATATTTTTTTCTAGATTTGGTATAAATAATTCCATAGTGTATAGATTTAAATCATGGTGAATACTACATAAGGGTAACATTATTGCCAATCAAAGAATGATTCAATGCTATATAATATTAAAAATCATACCCATGTGGCTGGTTGCAGAGTAGCATGTCTCTAATATGTTATGAGGCACAAATATTAGATGATCACTACACTATTAAGGAAGAGGGTTGAATTGTTAAATTCTAGAAAAAATGAGGGTGTTTTCTTTGATGGGGTAGATCAAATTGTAACATGAACTATGCCTAGATATTTGATTTTTAGTGACGCTGGTTGTAGGGTGATTCACTATGGCCAATTATTCTGTGCACTAATAGAAACCATGGAAGGGTTATTATACAATGACCATTTTTTTATGTAAAAATTGTTGTTTTAGGAATTTTTTGAAAATAAATTATTCAATTTAATTTTTTTTTCAAATTATCATATATAAAATGTTTTTATCATATTTTTCCTTATAGGTCATGCCTATAGCTCAAAACTACTTCATGTATCCTTCTACGCTGAGATCATTATTATTCTAACTCATATTAGAGTTATGTTTATTACAAAATGTTACCTTAGGTAAGGCTATGACTCATCTTCCTTCTGTTCATTTATTCCCTCTTATTTTATCTGTTTATCGTCAATTTTTCCCAAAATTTTGTATTTTTCTTTATTTTGTGGAATATATTTATTAGATTTTATTCTTATAGAGTTGTTCAAAGATAACTCTTCCAGTTTATTGAGGTGTATGGTCCCATAATTTTCTCTCTATAGTTTAATAATATTTCTATTTTACATGTGATACTCAGTCTCATGACTTATATATGATTGACCTTAAATTAAAAATGAATTGTCCATCATTGAACTATATGAGTGTTATAGAATGACTAGGTATATGATGGATTCTTAACCCCAAGCATTGATTCCATGACAACCTATGGAAAAAGGAATGACATAAAGAGTGAAATATATGATGTGTGGTCTTAAGAGTGATATAAAATTTCTGGATTAAAAAAATGGATTTTGAGTGAGTTCCCTAGTCACCTCCAAATATGGAATGTGATTGATTAGGAATAATTTTCCTAGTGTTAGGCCATGTGAAACCATGATTTATCTAATAGACTCTTGTATAATTTATTAGTGTGGGGTGTGATAATCCTCCCTCATTATAACATGGTATATATTTGTGCATACCTTTGGAATGGACCTATGTATAGTTTGGGAATGAGAGTACCAACATAGATAGAGGTTAAAAGTGAGATGGATGATATTTGATACCATATATGATTTCTACTAGATGATGTTATCTAAAATAGTTATTAAACCATGGTGTGTGTATGGATTTGTAAAGGGATGTTACTCCCATTTAGCGATGGGCCTTGGACCAAGTGTTTATAAATTGGAAAAGGTAACCCTTGCCTTGTGTTTTGATTCAGATGTGAGTTAGTGTACCTTTTAAGTGTCTTAGTATCATTTTGAAAACTGAGGGAATAATGGAATTATGATAACATGGGTGTATCCTTGAATGAAATGGATGTTTTAATAGGATGGGATCTTGATATCAAACCTCAATAATGTATATCGAGTATGGAGGAGTTGACAATCCATGTGACAGTAATGACATTAATGATTATTAAATAGTTTTACATCTTTCTTGAATAAACAAGGAAGGATTAAAACTTCATTATTGCTAATTTTGGGTATAAAGAATTGTTATTAAAATTTAAATGGGTTGGGTGAGAATTAAAACTTTGGATTTGTGTATTTTTATGAGATAAACCATGATAAAAGTTAGACATCATGGCAACCATGAGAATATTGTGAAGTGGGATAGGGATTCATTCCAAACATATATGAATGTGATCATATAAAATGTGTTATGTGGATATGGGTTTAGAGATCATGAAAACCATGGATGTGTTTATTTATGAAATAGATCTTGTGATATGGGTTGGCTATCATTCCCACCAAATTTTCTCTTAAGGGACGAGTTAGGTGTTGTTAAAACTGTCACCTGGTGGAGGTTTTGGGTTAGGTGTTCATTTCAACTATATATAATATATGACTATATACTGATGTGTTATTTGGGTTGGGAATTCATATAAAATTGTGAGACTTGCAAAGGCATGTGGTACAGATTGGACGTGGTGCCTCCTAGGGTGGTTGTGATTTTTTAGGTTGGATGAGATACCTCTTGTGGGTTTTTGGTGATGAGTTAGATGTATGATAAGGGTTAGACACAGTGCCTGAGAATAATTTTGGTAAGAATTTGTATGTGAGATGGCGGTTAGATGTTATTCATGTCATGTATTTATGGTATAAATTAATATTCATGATACATTTTAGACTTCATGCCTCTCAAGATAGTTGTGATATGGTAGGTTAGACATGATGCTTCTCTGGGAAATTGTGATGTGGGTTTTGACATGATGCCACTTAAAGATAGTGATTGGTTATGATCAAAGTTGATGAGCTATGAGATATGGATCAAAATTCCATGACCAACCTATATCATTTTAACATGTTAAGAGACACCCCAACAGAGGCCAAAGCATGTATAGTCACTCCTAGTTGGTTTGAGTAATATTAATGGATGTGACATGCATTATATTTATTATTATTTATTTATTTATTCTATGATTATCACATTGTACATGTATTTTTAATACTTGATATGTTTGGGAAACCGTTGGTGGTTTACTATTAATTCAGACTCACACCTTTCTCTGGAATCCCTACCACTTTGGTACCTATGAATACTTATGAATTATATGTATAGGTAGGGTATATACTCAAGGTCATATGTTGAGCTGGATAGCTTGCTTGGAGTTTGGAGATGGTTCTGAGTTAAGACTTAGGACAATGTTGTTTTAGTTTTTAGTTTTGTTTACTTTGATATGGGTTATATGTGATATTACTACATGATATCCCGTTGATTTCTACTTTACTTGTATAGTCTTTATAGTTCATTATATTATATCATGTGTTTTTTTATTTCTATTATATTATTAGTTATGATAGTCTCTTTAGTATGTTAATTACTGTGATGACTATTTTTATGTTACTTACGCTATGTTTTATGATTTATTTACCTGAGGGTATAATTGTTAATAATGAGAATTTCTTTATAGTTATAATTCAGTTTATCTAAAGGAGAAAATTTGAAATTTACTGTTTAATATGACGTTCACATCTACAATAGTGAATGTACATTAGTGGAATTTATTTTAATGTTATGTCCTAGAGGTTGTGTTTGGTGGACAAATAATTAAAAGAATAATGAACATATGTTATGACATATATAGAGTTTTTATAATGATGATAAGTTTGGGAATTCCACACAATTTTATAAAAAAAGAAGGAACATCAGAGTCCTTAAAATGGAATGATAGAGTAATTTATTCAATTCATTATAAGTCCACAGTAAAAAGTAGATATATAAATTTTTTTATAATTTACCATGTTATATATTGGAACACTCACAGGTTTCCAAAGGCGGTGAATCCAGCTGATTGAAATTCCCAACTATGAGGGTGGTACCTCTTGAATATTTTGGTGTACTATGAATTTGAAAATAAAGAGTAATTAATGATATAATTGACTATTTTTGCAATAGTAATTGTCATCTTTTTACTATTATGAAACGAAATGTTAAAGTAGTGATCCCTCATAGATGTATAAATTATTCTCCAATCTATATAAATCCTTATATTTAATTTCTTATATGATTTTATTTCTATTTAATGTGTTTTGATATTTTTATTTATGTGTGGGCGTTATCAAAACGACTTGGTGTGGAATAACTTCGTCTGTTATTGTACATATAAGTTTTTGGGTCCCTTCTTGTCTTGGAGGTTCAAAATATTTATTTCCGTTGAGATGAATTTTTGGTTGTTTTATATTTTAGTGATCATTTGGGGGAACTATAAAAAGTGGTATCAAGGAATATTCTTATCATTAATGGTAGCACACTTAGTTGAAAACTTGAGTAATATTCATGTCTTAAAATAGTTTTTAATTTAGTATAAATCATTGTTTCTGAACAAATATCATTATAAGATATTAATCTCTTGACCAATAAATTAGATGGAACAAACATCGTATTCTATAGGATAAAAATAGAAAAATATGTGAATTAGAAGGATATTGTGGATACCCTGAAGAAAATGAAATTAGATAAAATAAATAAATCAGAATAGAAATGGTCGGATAGAAAGGCCCTTGTATTGATTCATATTTCATTAGCACATATCATTTATTATAACATCTAGAAATTGATGGCTTAAATATATATAAAGAATCCTATAATATACATGTATAAGAATTAAATATCTTTGAATAAATTTTCAATGATGTGAAGGTTATTTAGTATGATATTTTCAGAAGGCAGAACAATGGAAGATCGTGTGAATGGATCTAATGTGGTTCAGATTTAGCTTGAATCTATTCAAGTAATGGTTACATAATATGTGTGGGTGATAATATTGTTATAATCACTTAAAACAATAATGTAATGGAATGGTAAAAAACCATAAATAATTATTTCAATAAATAAAACCTACTAATTTAGTATGTGAGAGAACATGTTCTCAATAAAGAATTTCAACATAGAGAAGTCTGAGTACCTATTAAAACCATACTACAAGTGGCAGATAGAAGATGTTAACATTAATTAATTTTTAAAAATAAATTATAAGTTATATAAAAAGAGATAATTCTAGTTAAAATTACTGGGCTTGAACTAGTATATTAGCTTTGTGTGAAGAGATAGAATATTATGAAATATTGGAGTGATCAGAAGGTGAATTATAGAAGAAAAAAGTCATAATGTTTTTATTTGGTTAATTTCAAAATTTGTGGGAATGAAAGTTTATTTTTGGGTGTCAATTTTATATTTGAATCTTGGATCTTATATTTTGAGGCTGTATTCCATTCAATGAAAAAGGAGATATGCATGTAAAATTGTGTATCCACAAGACTCATCAAGGTTCCATTGGCCAATGATGATGCTCTTGAAGCCATGGGGAAGAGGGTTTTAATATCTGTATGAAGAGCTGTAGTTTCCTAGGTTTATAAAGAGTGAGTTACATTCTGGGTTTATAGAAGAACTAAATTTATTTTGGTCTGTTTGATGAAGTATGATTTAAATGAGTTTTACTAATAATGTATTGAAAATTACTCAATGCTCCATGATTGTGGTTTGAGGTGTATAATATAAATTTTTGAATTTGATTAGAAATTTATATGGAGAAATAATTTTTTGAATTAAAACTTCCAAATGTTTGAAGTAGTGGCACTATCATCTTGGAATCTTTGGGATAAGAACAATAATGTTTTTGAGAAAAAGGTAAAATTAAGTTTGATCACATGAAGTTTCAGAGTTGTGATATTTGAATTGAGAGAAATTAATAGAAGGTTTCATTCAAATTGTGTGTAAGAAATATATATCTTATATGTTAGATATCATACACACATACATTTGGGGCCCTGCACCAATACATTCTCATAGAGGGTCATTGTGTTACACCCATAATATAGTAACCTAGAGTTGATAGTTATTTTATTATAATGGTACAAAATATATAGATCACATTAAAATGGATTTAATAGGTTATTAGTATTAGGAAATTAGATTTATAAATGAACATTACATTGCGTTAAAAAATAAAGATACATCATATGAAAATATAAAAACGTTATTTTTCATCCTTTAAATCCCAAACATCATACGTAGTAGTCTTCATAGTTTCTAGGATAAATGGGAAAAAATAAATAAAAGGGTGATCATAGAGATTTATTAAAGATTATAATATAACATATGATATCATAGAATAAATATGGAATAAATAATATGATAGGAATATAAAATTGAATAATTCAATAAATATTCATATTATATCTAGGGATAACATGGCAATATAAATAATAACAGGGAAATAATAATTAATTTTATAATGATGGAATGAATAATTCTAGACATCTTAATCTTATCATCAATGAAAAAAACCTTGAAATTATGTTTAAATGAGTAATGAATACACCAAATTACCTAAATTAGTTTATCTCATGTTACTTATTGATTCATTAAGGGCATATATAATTGTGGGCCCCACTCACCACCAATTAAGTCCAATAAATTCATTATTTTATGTAATGAATAAAAAATACATATCATAATGTTACCCAAGGAATACCATACATAAATCATGGATAATTGATCAATAATTTCCCATATAAGAACACAGATATATAGTATTTTAATATTTCCCCATTCAATGGAACAATATAGCTATCTAGGTGAATATTACACTACTAACGTAGAAATAATAGGATATCCATAACATAATGGAAGGAATCCTTATCAAAGTAATGATAAAAATTAAGTGTTTAAGACTACTTTTATAGAGTATATATATCAATAAGAAATAATCCTTCATTATAGTCTATAAATTGATCATGAGGCATCTACAGCTTATCCCTCGAGAGTGTCAAACTAGGCGTGTAGTAAGGCTAACAAGTTTTTCACCATGTGAAGGTCGATTTAATATCAAATTTTTTTTTGAGATTATTACCTATGATTTAATTATTTTTAATTTCCTACATATAATTTTTTTTATATATTCATGGATCATATTTCTAGTATACCACATGCTCTTTTCTTTTCCAAATTTTTTAATGTTTTATAGAAACAAGAGTGTTTGAGAAATGTAACAGTTTATAATGGTAGTATAAAGAGGGGGATGGTGATCTATCATTGATGATATACTAAGTAATTTATAGCATTGAATCACAATAATTTTTCTCATTGAAAATAAAAGTAATTGGAAATATTACAAAAATTAATGTAGAGAAGAGGAACCCTTATATCACAATAAAACAACATAGGTGAAGGATATAATGAGAGGGAATAATTAATATTCCATTAATAATTTATAATTTTAATGATAATTCCCAGTAATAAAAATAATGGAAGTATAAAAAATGATTTTAAATGACATTATAACAAAATTAATTCAATTTAAAAGCAAAGAGAAGGATTTGAAACCCTTACTTTCAAGGTAGCTTCTAAAAATTTGAGAAGAAATTATTTGATCCTTATTAAATCCATGGACATAAAATTAAGAGTTTAAATTAAAAGTAATTCATGATAAATGGATTTTGAGTCTAGGGGTATAATAGAATGTTTATAAGTGAGGTCCTTATAGAGGTAAAAATGAAGGATATTTATTTGGAAATGTAAGTTGGGTGAGGTGTAAAGGTGGAATCACATCAGAGTTAGGTTATTTAGGGAAAATGATATTGATGAGAAATGTGAATTTGAAGTTCAAACATAGATTTTTTTCTTCTAAAAGGTGTTCGTGTGAGGTGAATTTAACAAAATTATATCCATGGTAGATTACCTCTTTTTACCCTTTATTAACTTGTTTAATTATTTACCATATTAATGATTTTATTTACCTAAAAAATAAGATGAACCTTGTTAACAAATTTAATAATTATGATTTCAAATTTGGGATCCATTTATTTCAATTATATTTCTAAATACAAGGAATTATAATTATAAATTAAAATATAATATATATATATAAGAAAATATATTTTTTGTAATATTCCTTTTTAATATTAATATTTTTAATTTGTATTTCTTATAAAATTATAATTAAATTTTTTTTAATATGTTTCCTTATAATCTCAAACATTACGTTAAATTCATTACATGAAATATAACAATTAAATTTATTTTGATAAAATCACACAACACATATAAAAATAATTTTTTTAAAATAATCCTTTTACCTTTACCTCATAACTACCTTTTACCACGATAACGTATTTTTATACCTAAAAATAAAATTTCCATTATTTTTTAATTTCGATATACCGATTCCAAATTTAATTTACTTTTTATTAAAATAATTATCTATTTATGTCAAATTTGTTTATTAAATAAAAATACCTGTGAATTTTTAATTAACCCATTTGACATTTAAAATTATAAACCCTTCCCCTAGTAAATATAATTTTATTACTAGTTATATGTTTGTAATTATATTACTATTTATTGATTAATTATTATTAATTATATTAATATTAAAAAAATTTATCATTTTATTAGGCACATGAATAAATAATTGTTACATTACCTTTTTTTATCTTGGGTGTTTCATTATAACCCCTAAAATATTTCATCCTCCAAATTAGGGTCCACATTAAGACATAAACAAATGATGGTAATAAATCCTCATTACTTACTTATGTTCTCATTTTCTTTATCTATATTGTGATTCTCCAAAGTACGTTCACCATCCATATTAAAGAATTCTATAACACTTTCAATCTAGTGTCAAAGATATGGGCATGTTACTCATTATATGCTAAGTTGGGTTTTACCACTATTCCATTAGTTATGAGTATATGGGTTGGGTTTTGAATTTAATTACTTATAATTGAGACATAAAAAACATCATGCACTTTAGAGATGTTGGGTGAAAACTCTAAATGATAATCCACAATTATAATTCTATCCAAAATATTAAGATACCTGATGCCACTTAGACTCAGATTTCCATTCTTTCTAAACCTTATAAATCTATTACATGGGGATGGTTTAAAGAAGAAATAATCTCTTTATTGGAATGAAAATTCCATCCTATGTTTTTTATCATATATTTTATTTTTTATAATAGTATCCTTGATATAATTCTAGATAGCTTTCACTTTCTAAATTGTCTCCTCAATGAGTTTTTGGCCCAATAGCCTTTTTTCCACATCTACATCCCAATGAGTTGGTGTGTGATATATTTTATCATAATAGGACTTATAAGGTGCCATTGGTATACACTAATGGAATTAATGTTTCTATAAAAAATCTAGGAAAAATTGATATTTCAACCATATTCCTTTGAATAAAAGTAGGTATGACCCAAAAATATCCTCAAATGGTTGGATAATTCTCTCTACCTACCCATAATTTTTAGAATGGTAAGTTCTTCTTAAGTGTATTTCTATGTTCAAATCCCTTTGAAGACTCCTGTAAAACTTTGACATGAAATGAGGTTAATAATTAAATTAAATTTATAATGGTACACCATGAAGTTTCATAAATTTATTGATAAAGATTGATACAAGAGGTTCAATGTGAATATCCTCCCTTGTTACGATGAATTATGAAATCTTGGTGAATCAATCCACAATGGCCCAAATAATCTCATTCATATTATATGTCTTAGGCATTATAATGAGAAATTATATAATGAAATTATTTCATTTCCACTTTGGTATAGGGAGATATTTCATTACAACCTTTGCGATTTGTCTCTTAGATTTTAATTGTTTTCATACCAATAATCATGAAATGTAATTAAAAATTTATTTCTTCTTGTTTCCCACCAAAAGTTCCCCCTTAGATCCCTACACATATCAGTGCTACCATGGTGTATAGATAAATCTAGTCTATGATCTTAATCTAAAAATACTATCTTCAGCTAAGGTATTTATTCTACATAGTCACTTTCCAAATTTTTACACACCATCTAAATAGGTTAATTTTTTCATTCTCCTATTTTTAATATATTTAATCTTCTTTTATAATCCTTTATATCTGTTTGAAACTTATTTACATTATCTAGTAACTATTGTTGGGAAATTACTGGGAATGTTATTTATGTTCCCCCATTTTTAAAAATTTTTATATCCAAATTTTATTAATACATGGATAATGGATCCTTGTATATCCTTATCATTGATAGTATTCCATGATCCTTCTTGCACCATATTTTCTTCCCAAGTGTGGTATTACATAAATCATTCATAGTCCTTGAGTAGTTTTAGCTATCTAATTTATCTCATATTGATCTATTTCTATCCTAATATATAATTTAAACTTTTTTAATCCATATATATTCTACATATTCCAAAATAAATAGTGTCACAATATCTTAAATATAAATATTACAGTTTCTATCTTAATATCATGATTTGGATAGTTTATGTCATGGTCCATAAATTTCATTAATGAAATAGAAAAAAATATCATTATTAATAAAGACACATTATAGTCTTTTATTTAATGCATCACTATATATGACAAAACATTCCTTAACAATTATTAATATTAATACTAGTGCATTGATTAATCTCATCTTTATTTCCTTAAATCTTTCTACACAATCCTTCAACCATATGAATTTCAATCCTTTATATATAAACTTCGTTAATGGATTAGATAATTAGATATTTTTTTGGAAAATCACCGATAATAACTATCTATGACATGGAATCTTTGTATCTCTGTTATATTTATGATCGGACCATTATTTAACAATATTTTTCTTTCATGGTAATTTGATATTCCATCCTTAGAGAAAATATTTCTAATAAAATAAACATGTTGCATCCAAAATTTTCACTTCAATTTCCTTTATAGATCATTCTCCCTTAGGGTGCCAAGGATGATTCATAAATGGTCTTTGAAATCTTAATATATCTTAGATTATATCAAGATATACTTAATAAAAACCACATAAATTTTATTAATATAATAATTTATTACAATATTAATTAAATCCATGAACATTGAGTGTGCATTGGTTATCCTAAAAGGTGCCACTATGAATGAAGTTTTACCAAAACTTGTGAAAATTTTAATTTTTGATATGTCATCCTTCTTCAATGTTAATTTATGACAACCATAATAGATATTAATATTTTAAGAGCTTCACTATTCTTGTAATTGAATAAACATATAATCAATATGGGGTAATATATTCGTGTTCTTTATATTATTGATGTTTATTTCTATATAATTGATGTAAAACATCATATATCCATCCTTATTTTTCAAAAATAAGATAGGATCTCACCAAGTCAAAACACTATTTTATATAAATCCCATATCACACAACTCTTAATGTTGTTTCTTTAATTATAGTAATTCCACTAGATCCATTCTATAAGGAGGCTTAGATATGGTCTTTATTTCAATTATGAGATCAATAAAGAATTAAACTTCATTATCAGGTAGACATTATGAAAGTTCCTTAGAGAATAAATCAACATAATCTTTCTAAATGAATAAATTATCAATTCCAAGGGTATATTTATCATTTATTGGTTTATATTCCCTAATAATTTCATTAATATGGGACACTATAGGTTCTTCCAGACATGAGTGAGGAAATAAATTCTCTCCTTTAGAAGTAATGGATTTTATTCTAACCTCATTGATTTTAATATCATTATAATTAAAATAAATCCTTGAATTATACTGTATGGGGAAATTCATACCTAGTATTATGTCAATGTCAACCATTGATTTAAAAAAAAATTTCTATTTAATATTGTTTTATAATTTTAATGGGGATAGTGAAATATTCTTTGAAACCATTAATATTTCAATAAGTATTTCTAATTGAATTTTTTTTGTTATTATATCAGAGGGTGATTCAAATTTCATCATAAACTTTTAACATATAAAGGAATGAGTGGATTCAGAATCATATAATATATTATATCACTTTGATTTTAGGCTTAGGGTACCTATTATAAAATCATTTGGGACCTCAAATTATACTATAGTCATAACATAGGCTGAGCCATAAACCTTTGCCTTCCTCTATTGTGGATTACCATGATGCTTGGGCATTAATTTAAATATCTAGCTAGCTCATTTCAATTGAATAATTGGGAATTAATAGCTTTTTTATGTCCCTTTAACTCATGATATAGATGGAATTTATATCTATACTTGTAGAAAATTGTCATTCACTTTAATTAATCATTGAGGTGTTTCTTCACATATTTATTTCATTATCGTAAATTTACTCATCCCTAATTTTCATTTTCTAAATTATTTTTGATATTGTGTTCAACCACCATTTTACTATCTTACTTACCATTTAATGTAATGGAATTGTAGAACTTCTTATCAGTATTTATGTAACTTTTCACAATCTTTATAAAAGATTAAAATTAATAAAGGACTAATTCCATTCGAATATATGGATTTTATCTTGAAAATAATAGATCAATATTTCATTTAGTGTTGTGTAAATAATTAAAATTCTTGTCTTTATAACCTAGTAAAGTTAATCTTGTATTTAAAAACAAAATTGTTTTCTTTTTGTATTAAATTAAAAAAAACTAAGTTTCATATATTCTAATTGATCATGAAGAAATTATTTCTCTATGAATATCGCTTTAATAGATTTCCAGTCTATGATTTTTATCTCTTCCTCAGTCATAGTGTTTTGAATTAAATATCACCATTGATCAATATCTCTCCATAAATGACATACATCCATGATAAAAGTTTCTTGTTAATTGTATCCCAAAGCATATAACATTTTCAATAATGACTTGATTAATTACTATTATACTAATGGGTTAGTGTTCTCATTAGAAGATGGAGGTTTTTTCCACATGAAGTGATCCATTATTTTTAGAGCATGATGAGGTCAAAAAGTTGCTCCATAATAGAAAGGTTATTTTTTTATAATTTGAGTTAACTTATTTAATTTATACATTATTTTCTCATTTATAACACATATATAATTTATTGTATTAGCATTTAAATATCTAGATCGATTACGAGTGTTGATACAGTTTTAATTCCATTAATAAGGTGCCTTTTCTAAAAAATGTCATATATTTAATTATTTTATCAATAAACTATGTTTTAAAAATAATAGTTTATAATTAAAATGAATTTATTATAAATTAATTTCCTGTAATATAGAAATATTTTTAGAATATGTTAAGGGTTTTTATAGGGTTATGTTCTCTAACTATGTCTTTTTAAATATTATTCCTAAGGTTTCTACAAAACATGCTATCATACCAAATATAACTCTTGAATATAGAAACTTGGATCTTGTGATTATTTTATTATAATGGTATATAATATATAGTTCACATTACTATAGAAATTATAGTTTAGTTTTCTTATAAAACCATTTAAAAAATTAAGGTTACATTACCTTGAAAATTGAAGATACATAATATGAAAACATAATAGGTTTATTATTTCTCTGTTAAATTCCATATGTCATATATAGTATACTTCATTGTTTTATAGAGAAATAGGAAAAAATAATGAATATGGTGATCTTAGATATCCACTAATGGGAAAATTACAACAAAATTTATCTTATCATAAGCACACATGAATAATATGGTATGAATAAACAAATTGAATAATTCCATGAATGTGAATAATATATCCATGGTCAACATAATGATATAAATAATCACATGGAAAATAATATGTGATTTCATAGTGATGGAATGAATAATACCAAACATCTTAATATTTTCATTAGGCCCTCAGACTAAGAAATTATACATAAATAGTTATGGAAAACACAAAAATTTGAAAAATAGTTGTTCTCATGAGACCTAATGATACATTAAGGGGCTATATAATTTCAGGCCCCACCCATAGCAAATTAATTATAATTCATTATTATTATAAATAAATGAATAATAAAATATCATAATGTTGTTCCTGGAACCTCATATATAAATCATGGAAATATTATCAAAAGTTTCTTGTATAGAAACATGTATATATGGTATTTCAATATTTCTCCATTCTAAAGAATAATATGGATGCCAAAGTGAATATCCCATAATAAAATTATAAACAATTGGATATTCATAATGTAATGGAATGAATCCATATCAATTGAAATATAACTATGAAGTTTTTAAGATTAATTTCATGGTGTAGGTTTATCAATTGAAAATATTCCATTATTATAGTTCTTAAAGTGCTCATGATTCATCCAAAGCATATCTCGAGATATTTTCAATCTAGGAGTATAGTTAGGCCCACAAGTTGTGCATAGAGTGAAGGATGAATTAATAAATAAAGATACCTTTTAGGTTTATTACTCATAGGATAATGTTTTCTTGATCCTTCACCCAGTTTTTTGTATCTAGACAAGTATTTCATTGATAAGAAAGCACAAACTTTTTCCGTTAACAAAATTTTTGTATGTTTTATGGCTACATGAGTATTTGAGAATTATAAAAACATATGAATGTGGTATAATGATAGATAATGGTGATTTATAATTAATTATATGATAAGGACTTTATATTAAAGAATCATCATAAATTTTCTCATTAAAAATAATCAAAATTTGAAATATTTTAAAAATAATGGTTGAGAAGGTGTTAAGAAACCTTATTTTGGCCTAATAACGACTAAGGAAAAGGGTACAATGAGAGAGAATAAATAATATCTAATTAAAAATAAATAAAATTTAAGATAATATAATTTAATAAAAATCATGGTATTTGATTCAAAATAATATTTAATGACATTATAAAAAAGAAAATGAATTTATAAAAGAACGTAGAGGATTCAAAACCCTTACTTGAAGAGTAGATTCATAAAGATTGAGAAGAACTACATAAAACATTATAAACTCCTTTTAATGACCCATTATAGGTAAAATGAGGTGTAATTAATGATAAATGTATTAGGTGATGAGAGGAATGGAAGGATGGGAGGAAGTTAGGTCCTTTTATAGGTGAATAAGAGTGATGTTTCATGAAAACTTAAGTTAGGTGAGGTTTAAAGGTGGAATCACATGGAAGATTGGTGGGATAGGTAAGGGGATGTTTTTGAGACATGTATGTATAAATTTAATACATACAAAGGTTATTTTATAATTTTCTTATGTCAAATATGTTTAACAATAATAAATATATGGTAGATTACATATTTTTATTTTTTATTAACTAGTTTAATTATTTAAAATGTTAATTTTTTTTTCTAAAAATATAGATTTACCCTCCTAGAAAATTTCTATATGATTATATAAAATATGAAAAAAAAATTGTTTAGTTAAATTTATAAATATATGAATTTTAATTTTAAATAAATAATATATATATATTATTATTTTGTATAAACATGATTTTTTTAAAATATTAACCATTATTATTATTATTTCCTATACATTTTTAATTAAATGAGTGTCAGTATGTTTATCTAAATTTGTAACCAGTACATTAGGTTCATTATTTAAAAAATATAAATTTATTCTTTTTAGATAAAAATTACACAATGCTTATAAAAACAATTCTTTGAAAATAACCCTTTCACCTTTACCATGGTAACTGAGTTTTACCTTCGTAAAATATTTTTATGCTTAAAAATTAAATTTTTATTATTACATAAATTTTATATTATGATTACAATTTTAAATCTATTTCTATGAATAAAGTTTCTTTAAATATGAAATTTAATTTTTGAATAAAACATTTTTGCAATTTATAATCATTCATTTGGTGCTAAAAACTTGAAACTCTTCCCATATTTAATATAATTTTATTTTGAGGCATATTTAATAATTATATTATAGTTTATTTATTAAATATTATTAATTATATTATTATCAAAATTTTATTTTCATTTTAGTGGGGGACAGGACTAAATAATACTTTTATTACCATATTTAAATCTTAGGCCTTACACATTGTACTTCATGACTTTCCTTGAAGATTCTACACGTAAATTTTGTGTTTAATTCCTTAAACACAAATATAAGGTGTAACTCCCCGAACCTAGTTACCTAGAGTCGGTGCATTATTACATAACATTGGCATTATCACAAGAAATATCAAATCTCGAAAGACCGATTAGTTTAGTAGCCTTGGAAACACTAGATACATTCATAAAATTTTACATTACTTCATAAAAAAAACATATCGTCTTCATATCCCCTCATACTATCCCTGCAGGTCATTCATAAATAACTTCTTCATAATCCTGGGAAAAATAAAACATTGAAAGGGGTGAGCTCAGATGCTCAGTAAGGATAACATTATAGCAGAAGCTTTCATAGATAAGCATAAACACTTAAGGCAATTTATAACTAAAACAAAAGCCTTTTAAACTTGAACTTCATCATAAAATGGCAAAGGTAAAATGAAATAATGACATTTACTTACTCACATGGATATTCTACTAGTCGAATGATCACATGCAATATCAATAACCACTTTCATAATGATGTAATGCATAATGCCAGACTATCATAACCACATAGCCAAGGCCTCGTGCCAAGACTACAAATAAGATTTTGCCA
Organism: Viscum album; assembly: GCA_963277665.1. NCBI lineage: Eukaryota > Viridiplantae > Streptophyta > Magnoliopsida > Santalales > Viscaceae > Viscum > Viscum album. The sequence goes on along the minus strand of OY728129.1, from coordinate 1,026,508,493 downwards.
AGGCCTTGTGCCAAGACACTAGTTTGTCTCATGAGACCTACCGATGCATCAAGGAGCTATAGAGGGCTCCACCCATCACTTATTAAGTCCAATGAATTCCTCATATGAATAGGTTTAAACATAAAATAAACATTCGTATTAAAACTAGCATACGAAATATCAATACTTTAACCACAAACCATGAATAGTATAAAAATAGAACATCCACAGTCAATCATAACTCATTTGATACAATATGGAATATTGTGTTGTATCACATTAAACTCAATCAAAAATAATGAAGGATGTTGACATAGATGAAAATAATTATCAAAACTATTTGAGATAAATATCCCCCTTTTCTTGAAATCATTTAAAAGTCACACTATTTGTCAAGAAGCCATTTAAAAATAGATTTTTGAATCAAAGTGTCCCATACCATTTTGAAACATTTAAAAGGAGTTTTAATTTTAAAACATTAATGTCCATATAAATAAATCCTTAAAACCATTTTTAAAACATTGACATTAATGAGAAAGATTTAGAAGAATAAGTCTTTAAAACATTTTAAAATGGTATTTTGGTTAGAGATTATAACCAAAAGAGAGACACTTGAATAAAAATAATTGAGGTAATCAAAACTTTGTAATATCATGAGAATAAAGGGATTCATGATATACTTTGTCAAAGTACATTATATACACCACATAAAAGTGATTTGGTGTATATCAACAAAGAAGTCTCAATGGAATGTAAATTGAGATGAAATCTCTCATAAAGGCCGTATCCTTTGGTTAAGGATAAATCAACGACATAATTATGTGTGAAAAATATAAATACACTAAATATTATTGAATATTCAGTGTAAAACAATCATAGGATATTCACACATATTCTTGTAGAAACAACACCAACGAATTGGATGTTTAACTCAACAAATGGTGAAAGAGTTAAAATTACTCTTATCAAATTCATATCAATGACTTGAGAATTATCAATGGAGTGATTATGTGTATCAAAAGTATATCCACAGGAAGGGGAGTGGAAATTATGACATAATCAAATGAATAGTGATTCCACACATAATCTTGGAGTAATATAATCAATGAAATATGCGTAAAGCCGAATTAGTGGAAATTGAAATCCCAAATCCCCTTATCGATTTGGTAACTTATGAAACATACAACCATGAAAGAAGGATCATACCATGACTATGTAAATACCCAGAAATTAAAGTATGTTACACAGTGAATACAATCATGGGCAGTACACATACACCACATGTAATAATTAAGTGGTGAACAATGGAATTCTCACGAAATTAAGAGTGAGATAAGAAACTCCTTACCACATTAATCAACTAAGTCGTATGGACAAAAGTTAATAACCACCAAATGATTTAAAGAATAACATGAATATAAAGAGAATCATGATAATATATATCAAATGGCAGTACACAATACACCACTTTCAATTATTTAGTGGCGAACAATGGAAATCTCATGGAATTGAAAGTGAGATAAGAAAATCCCTTACTTTGTAATTTTTCCTTGGTCGACAGTAGGTTAACCTCCTTTATAATGGTGAAATAATTGTTATTGAATTATACAAGAATAATTTACTTTAATATGATATCATATATGATCTTTTAACATTGATTTGTTAATAACATCTTAGAATTATCGTCATTTCGGGTGTTAACGAGTTCATTTTACTTTATATTCTTTGTTATGTGAGCCATGTTCATTATTAATGGGATGTATATTATTCATATCCAGAATGATATAAAGTCCTTAGATTCTATTTTTAAATCATCAAATTATAATTATACTTGAATGGATATGATGGAGAATGAATCTCATCGCGTTCGTGGAGACGGTAGTCTGTACGTACGCACGAGCGACAATATCATTTTTTGATATTAAAATAATATATAATTGGATGGTATATCATATATAAAGAATAATTATCATGTTATATTTATTATTTACATGAGTTAAACATCATTATTATACCCATCAAAATAATAATAAATTGAATAACAATTACACCACGACGTGGAGACGGTAAGCCGTACGTACACACGTACGGTGACATGTTATTCAAAGGATAGATAGAATACTGAATATGGTTGTACCATATTTATAATAACATCAAAGTATATATATTATACTGGAGTTATTATTTTATAATGGTAATAACAAAGAAAGAGGAAGTGGAAGAAGAAAGGAACTTGAAAAGGGGTGGTGAAAATATTACCTCTTCTTCGGGTTCTTCCTTTTTATTTGATCAAAAGGGCTCCTTAGGTTGGCTTTCTGATCAAACTAATGCCTCTAGGTTGTAGTGAGGGATGTTGATATAGTATTTGGGAAGGGGTTGACCGAACAAAAGGGCTTTGAAGGTGTGAAGAAATGAGAAGGAGGAGTGCCCTTTTATAAGAGGGGTGAGGGGCACCTTTGGAAAAGCTAGAAATATTAATTTATAATAAATTCATATTAGGTTTATAATGGATCCAAAGTTTATTATTTAAATTTTAAGGTGGGGATGGGTCTAAAAAAACTCAAACAATAGAATTTATACAGGTTTGGGTCATTATATTAACCTTATCTTTAAGTATTAACTCTTAGTTAATTAGTTTCACTTTTACAATGTCTCTTTGTATTTTTATATTATATGGTTAATAAACATACTATATACATACAAGAGACCCCCCAAGTGGTGCATTAATGATGCACCTATCATGATATAAGTCTCTTGGACGATCCTTAATTTTTTAGTAATTTAATATCAATTAATAATATAATATTTGTTTTAAGAACTCTTTTATGCCAATTTTGACACTATTCAATAGTTGATTTTTGTGAAACTCATAACAGATTTCTTACTTCGAAAAAAGTCAATTAAATCAATCCTAATATATTATATTATCCTAGAAAATTAATTTAATTCATTAAAAGTGTCAAATTAGATTTATTTTGGCATTTACAATATCAATTATTTTAATTTTTCACTATTATGGTAATTACTGCATCATCCTTGTGTCATAAATAAATTAACTTATTTAATGTATAAAAATTATAAATAAACCATCATTATGTAGGAATTCGTTTTATCTTTCGAATTAATATTTATAGTCTAAAATCCAACATATATAACCCTATGTAAAAATTGTTTTTTAAAAGATATATGCTTGTGTCATTTTTGTATTCATTTTAACTTAATTAAAATAAAGTGTCCCTATCACCTACAAGTGGCTCCATGAGGTCCCAAAATTGACCCAAATATTCCCATGGTCGGTAATGTATCCACCAATAAGGTTAGGACACGTTTTAGGGTAATTTTATATTATTATAATATTATTTTTAACCCTTATTTACCGGATTTACCCTTAACCATGGTAAATAAAATATTTACCGTAGTAATTATTCAAAATGTCTAAAAATAAAAGTTACCTATTTACAAAATTTGAACATCCTGATTAAAAATATGGAATCCATTTTTCCAAATTCAAAACACAGAATTGGCAGAAATTAATTTAAAATTAATTCCCATTGTTAAAACAGAAAGCGTGTTTTTAAGAGATAATAACTATCAAAAGATTGGCACATGTTTATGTCTGGTTTAAATGTGAAATTATGTTCAATGACCCACATTGTATTACATGGTAAAAATATATTCTAAATATACTTTAAAACCACTCATATTAATAATTTATCACTATTAATTATTTTTATTAAAAAAGATGTTTTTAATTAAAATTTAGTAATTTTCACTATTCATCAAAATATGAAAGTTACCCGAAAAGTACCAAAATTTCACCCTAGGATAATTTCGATATTACGAATCCAAAAATGAAGTCCATTTTGAGAGATAGAATTTATAAAATTTCGAAAAGTAGGTATTACTATTCATAACAGCTAGTTTGATTGGTTATGGTGTGTCAAAATCTCAAAGTTGTGTACAATGCACGTCATTGCATTATTCAAAAGGAAACATACCAAGGAATCCTGGGGTGTTACATTCTCACCTCCTTCAATAAATTGCATCCTCGCAATTTTTAAAATTGTGCTTGGGAATATAATGGAAAGTCCCACATCGGAAAAAGAGTCAATAAAACTATCACTTTAAAAGAAAGAAAGAGAGGTATAAGGGTCATCCAAGATAACCCATACTCGGATTCCATGTAGGAAAACATGGATATGGATGATAAACTAAGTGTCAAATTCTGATGGAGAGGGATAGAAATCATGATCAGGAGAAAGTTAACAATAAGGAAACCACAAACTTGTGTTGGGACAAATGACCATTAGTCTCCTAGTAGGAAAGTAAACGGACAACATTTTTTTTAAGTTACATTACATAAGGACGAGGAATTAATTTATGATATTGACTAAGAACATTAAGAGATATACTTACTTTTTAAGTAGAGTTTCATTCTTTAATAAATTTCCACCACTAACTCACTTTTTTTAAACGATGAGTATTCAAGAAGACTTGGTCACACTGGAAGAGCTAGAATAAACTTCTATAGAATCACATGATCCATGCAGGATAAACTATATATTTAAATTGTCTTTGAAGATTAATCAAAACCAAAATGGTTAGTGAATGATCTAATGATCCCCCAAAAGGATATTCCTTGAGATAAATATGCACTAATCTTAATTTCTAAAAATAAACCAACAATACCCAAAAGTTAAATAAATACCATTCAATAATCAATTGTCCTTAAAATACTTCAATATAATCCAAACTAATATTGAAACCCAAAACATAGAAGAATTTGATTATGTAGTCTCCCATTTTAAATTGTATCTCCAAATGACATCAAATACTCTTAAAGTCACATACTTAAAAGTAATTAACATCATTATATATTCTCTGTTATCGGTTAATCATTTCCATAAATAACCCAAATCACTATAAATCCACAATAAAAAATGTAGATAAAAATATACCATTACTCTACAAATGAAACCCCATTGTATTCTATTTTCCTTGGGCATATAGTGTTCCCAACAAAGCGAACATCTTCCAAAATAAAATTTATCACTTAATCACCAAATCATTTTCCTATACCAAGGGTATTCATTTGATAAGACATAAGATCCCAAATAAACTTATTATTGATCAATAAAATCATTTAACTAAAAAAATAGTCACACTAACTAGGGACATGACGTAGTCCAGTGGTAGGTGATAAATCACAATCGCACTTTGGTTGTGGGTTCGATTCCCACACCTTTGTCCGACGCGATGAGTTGTCCCACGGTCTACGTGTTGTCCTTTTTCAAAAACTATATTTTATAATATTACCAAAATGAGATAAATTCTTCAAAATTACATAATTTAACCACAAATGTTATATCATACCTTGCATTTTCATCCCAAATAATAATAACTTATAATTCTCTCAAACCAAAATGATTATATAAAACCAAATGGTTATTTATAACTATATCCACAAGAGAAGAGACAATTCTTCCTCAAATATCATTCTCACATGGAAAACTGCGGGGTTACAAATACAAGTGAAATTTTTTCCAAAGTAAACCCATCAACAAAGAGTGCTAATACTTTTTAAAAATTTCTCCAACCATTTATTTCCACACAGCTTCTTCTTTGACCAAGAAAATATCCTATAGAATAGGATATTCACTCGGTTAATGGCCAGGTCCCCTACATTTACGAAAAATGACTGTAAATGGACTCTTGGGACCATTTTTATCTTCTTCCATAGTACTCTTCATTTTTCTTCAGCAATTCTTCACTTTATGTCCTTCCTTCCCACACGTAAAGAATTTCCTTGTCCCATTGAGACACTTTTCTAGGTGTCTCCTTCCACATTTCCTACAGGATGAAAATTGATGGTTCTTTTCTCCATGGTCTCCAATGCTGGAGCTCTTATCATTCATCACCTTTCCCTTCTTTGTTGAGTCTGGGAGTTGGTTAATATATATGTTGTTGATCATATTTTTGGAAAACTGATTTGGCATAAAGACGATATCTTTTATGCCTATCAACATTCCATTTTTTTTCTCATTGCCACCACCGTTCCCACCTTGTACATCATTCTCAAATTCACTATGACTTCCTTGGAATCTAGCCATTGACTAAAACCAGAAAGCATTGTGTGAGTAACAGTAGTCGTAAAATCATTTAGATATTAACATGTCACCATATTCTCAATTTGAAACATATTAGGATTAACCAAGGTCATTTACTCTCATCTTATATATATATTACATAAATCGGTTTGTAAAGAAAATGTAAATTATATTAAGAATATCCCCCGGGAGTGATGTAACCAAGAGTGCAGCAAGGCCCATTTTCGTGCACTAGTTCTCGTTCGAGTCTAGCTCAAAGCGGTGTTTTCAGGTTTTACCCCTAGGTACATCTGTGCCAGAGGCGCCTCTACCTGCTCGTATCCAGACATGGATTTATTGCTCAGAAAACTCACAAAATCTCTAAAATACCAAAATTCTAGGATGTTTTTCTATACTAATCCTCAAAGCTCATCTTAGGTCCACGTGCTCTAATCAGAGTTCATCTAAATCTAGACTCCAAGGTTTGTACTAAACTTCCTCTGATACCAACTGTAACGCCCAGACCCTAGTTACCTAGAGTTGGTGCATTATTACATAACATTGGCATGATCACAAGAAATATCAAATCTCAAAGGACCGATTAGTTTAGTATCCTTGGAAACACTAGATACATTCATAAAATTTTACATTACTTCATAAAAAAAAATATCTCGTCTTCATATCCCCTCATACTATCCATGCAGGTCATTCAAAAAATTTTTCTTCATAATCCAGGGAAAAATAAAACATTGAAAGGGGTGAGCTCAGATGCTCAGAAATGATAACATTATAGCAGAAGCTTTTATAGATAAGCATAAACACTTAAGGAAATTTATAACTAAAACAAAAGCCTTTTAAACTTGAACTTCAGCATAAAATGGCAAAGGTAAAATGAAATAATGCCATCTACTTACTCACATGGATATTCTACTAGTCGAATGATCACATGAAATATCAATAACCACTTTCATAATGATGTAATGTATAATGCCAGACTATCATAACCACATAGCCAAGGCCTCGTGCCAAGACTATAAATAAGATTTTGCCAAGGCCTTGTGCCAAGACACTAGTTTGTCTCATGAGACCTACCGAGGCATCGATGAGCTATAGAGGGCTCCACCCATCACTTATTAAGTCCAATTCATTCCTCATATGAATAGGTTTAAACATAAAATAAACATTTATATTAAAACTAGCATACAAAATGTCAATACTTTAACCACAAACCATGAATGGTATAAAAATAGAACATCCACAGTCAAACATAACTCATTTGATACAATATGGAATATTGTATTGTATCAAATTAACCTCAATCAAGAATAATGAAGGATGTTGACATAGATGAAAATAATCATCAAAACTATTTGAGAGAAATATCCCCCTTTTCTTGAAATCATTTAAAAGTCACACTATTTGTCAAGAAGCCATTTAAAAATAGATTTTTGAATCAAAGTGTCCCATTCCACTTTGAAACTTTTAAAAGGAGTTTTAATTTTAAAACATTAATGTCCATATATATAAATACTTAAAACCATTTTTAAAACATGGACATTAATGAGCAAGATTTAGAAGAATAAGTCTTTAAAACATTTTAAAATGGTATATTGGTTAGAGATTCTAACCAAAAGAGAGACACTTGAATACAAATAATTGAGGTAATCAAAACTTTTTAATATCATGAGAATAAAGGTATTCATGATATACTATGTCAAAGTACATTATATACACGACATAAAAGTGATTTGGTGTATATCAACAAAGTAGTCTCAATGGAATGTAAATTGAGATGAAATATCTCATAAAGGTCGTATCCTTAGGTTAAGGATAAATCAACAACATAATTATGTGTGAAAAATATAAATACACTAAATATGATTGAATATTAAGTGTAAAACAATCAAAGGATATTCACACATATTCTTGTAGAAACAACACCAACGAATTGGATGTTTAACTCAACAAATGGTGAAAGAGTTAAAATTACTCTTATCAAATTCATATCAATGACTTGAGAATTATCAATGGAGTGATTATGTGTATCAAAAGTATATCCATAGGAAGGGGAGTGGAAATTATGACATAATCAAATTAATAGTGATTCCACACATAATCTTGGAGTAATATAATCAAAGAAATATGTGTAAAGCCGAATGAGTGGAAATTGAAATCTCAAATTCCCTTATCGATTTGGTAACTTACGAAACATACAACCATGAAAGAAGGATCATACCATGAATATGTAAATAACAATAAAATAAAGTATATTACACAATGAATACAATCATGGGTAGTACACATACACCACATGTAATAATTAAGTGGTGAACAATGGAATTCTCACGAAATTAAGAGTGAGATAAGAAACTCCTTACCACGTTAATCAACTGAGTCGTGTGGCCAAAAGTTAATAACCACCAAATGATTTACAGAATAACATGAATATAAAGAGAATCATGATAATATATATCAAATGGCAGTACACAATACACCAATTTCAAAAATTTAGTGGCGAACAATGGAAATCTCACGGAATTGAAAGTGAGATAAGAAAATCACTTACTTTGTACTTTTTCCTTGGTCGACGGTAGGTTAACCTCCTGTATAATGGTGAAATAATTGTTATTGGATTATACAAGAATAATTTACTTTAATATGATATCATATATGATCTTTTAACATTGATTTGTTAATAATATCTTTTAATTATCGTCATTTCGGGTGTTAACGGGTTCATTTTACTTTATATTCTTTGTTATGTGAGCCATATTCATTATTAATGGGATGTATATTATTCATATCCATAATTATATAAAGTACTTAGATACTATTTTTAAATCATAAAATTATAATTATACTTGAATGGATATGATGGAGAATGAATCTCATCGCGTTCGTGGAGACGGTAGTCCGTACGTACGCACGAGCGACAATATCATTCTTTTGATATTAAAATAATATATAATTGGATGGTATATCATATATAAAGAATCATTATAATTTTATATTTATTATTTACATGAGTTACACATCATTATTATACCCATCCATATAATAATAAATTGAATAACAATTACACCACGACGTGGAGAAGGTAAGCCGTACGTACGCACGTATGGTGACATGTTATTCAACGGATGGATAGAATACTGAATATGGCTGTACCATATTTATAATAACATCACCGTATATATATTATACTGGAGTTATTATTTTATAATGGTAATAACAAAGAAAGAGGAAGTGGAAGAAGAAAGGAACTTGAAAAGGGGTGGTGAAAATATTACCTCTTCTTCGGGTTCTTCCTTTTGATTTGATCAAAAGGGATCCTTAGGATGGCTTTATGATAAAACTAAGGCCTCTAGGTTGTAGTGAGGGAAGTTGAGATTGTATTTGGGCAGGGGTTGGTTGAACCAAAGGGCTTTTAAGGTGTGAATAAATGAGAAGGAGGAGTTCCCTTTTATAAGAGGGGTGAGGGGCACCTTTGGAAAAGCTAGAAATATTAATTTATAATAAATTCATATTCGGTTTATAATGGATCCAAAGTTTATTATTTAAATTTTAAGGTGGGTATGGATCGAAAAAAACTCAAACAATAGAATTTAGACAGGTTTGGGTCATTATATTAACCTTATCTTTAAGTATTAACTCTTAGTTAATTAGTTTCACTTTTACAATGTCTCTTTGTATTTTTATATTATATGGTTAATAAACTTACTATATACATACAAGATACCCCCAAGTGGTCCATTAATGACGAACCTATCATGATATAAGTCTCTTGGCCTAAAATTAAATTTTTTGGAATTTAATATCAATTAATAATATAATATTTGTTTTAAGAACTCTTTTATGTCAGTTTTGACACTATTCAATAGTTGATTTTTGTGAAACTCATAACAGATTTATTACTTCGAAACAAGTAAATTAAATCAATCCTAATATATTATATTATCCTATAAATTTAATTTAATTCATTAAAAGTGTCAAATTATATTTATTTGGGCATTTATAATATCAATTATTTTAATTTTTCACTATTATGGTAATTACTGCATCATCATTGTGTCATAAATAAATTAACTTATTTAATGTATAAAAATTATAAATAAAATATAATTATTTAGGAAATAGGTTTATCTTTCTAATTAAAATTTATAGTCGAAAATCCAACATATATAACCCTATGTAAAAATTGTTTTTCTAAAGGATATATGCTTGTGTCATTTTTGTATTCATTTTAACTTAATTAAAATAAAGTGTCCCTATCACCTACAAGTGGCTCCATGAGGTCCCAAAATTTACCCAAAGATGCCCATGGTCGGACATGTATCCACCAATAAGGTTAGGACACGTTTTAGGGTAATTTTATATTATTATAATATTATTTGTTTAACCTTTATTTACCGGATTTACCCTTAACCATGGTAAATAAAATATTTACCGCAGTAATTATTCAAAATGTCTAAAAATAAAAGTTACCTATTTACACAATTTGAACATCCTGATTCCAAATATGGAATCCATTTTTCCAAATTCAAAACATAGAAGTGGCAGATATTAATTTAAAATTAATTCCCGTTGTTAAAACCGAAAGCGTGTTTTTAAGAGATATTAACTATCAAAAGATTGACACATGTTTATGTCTGGATTAAATGTGAAATTATGTTCAATGACCCAAATTTTATTAAATTGTAAAAATATATTCTAAATATAATTTAAAACCACTAATTTTCATAATTTATCACTATTAATTATTTTGATTAAAAAAGTTGTTTTTAATTAAAATTTAGTAATTTTCAGTATTCATCAAACTATGAAAGTTATCCAAAAAGTACCAAAATTTCACCCTAGGCTAATTTCGATATTCCAAATCCAAAAATGAAGTCCATTTTGAGAGATAGAATTTATAAAATTTCAAAAAGTAGGTATTACTATTCATAACGGCTAGTTTGATTGGTTATGGTGTGTTAAAATCTCAAAGTTGCGTACAATGCACGTCATTGCATTATTCGAAAGGAAACATACCGAGGAATCTTGGGGTGTTACATTCTCCCCTCCTTAAATAAATTTTTTCCTCGCAATTTTTAAAATTGTGCATGGGAATATAATGGAAAGTCCCACATCGGAAAAAGAGTCAATAAAACTATCACTTAAAAAACAGAAAGAGAGGTATAAGGGTCATCCAAGATAACCCATACTCGAATTCCATGTAGGAAAACATGGATATGGATGATAAACTAAGTGTCAAGTTCTGATGGAGAGGGATAGAAATCATGATCAGGATAAAGTTAACAATAAGAAAACCACAATCTTGTGTTGGGACAAACGACCATTAGTCTCCTAGTAGGAAAGTAAACGGACAACATTTTTTTAAGATACATTACATAAGGATGAGGAATTCATTTATGATATTGACTAAGAACATTAAGAGATATACTTACATTTTAAGTAGAGTTTCAATCTTTAATAAATTTCCACCACTAACTCAATTTTTTTTAAACGATGAGTATTCAAGAAGACTTGGTCACACTGGAAGAGCTAGAATAAACTTCTATAGAATCACATGATCCATGCATGATAAAATATATATTTAAATTGTCTTTGAAGATTAATCAAAACCAAAATGGTTATTGAATGATCTAATGATCCCCCAAAAGGATATTCATTGAGATAAATATTCACTAATCTTAATTTCTAAAATTAAACCAACAATACCCCAAAGTTAAATAAATACCATTCAATAATCAATTGGCCTTAAAATACTTCAATATAATCCAAACTAATATTGAAACCCAAAACATAGAAGAATTTGATTATGTAGTCTCCAATGTTAAATTGTATCTCCAAATGACATAAAATACTCTTAAAGTCACATACTTAAAAGTAATTAACATCATCACATATTCTCTGTTATAGGTTAATCATTTCCATAAATAACCCAAATCACTATAAATCCACAATAAAAAATGTAGATAAAAATATACCATTACTCTACAAATGAAACCCCATTGTATACTATTTTCCTTGGGCATATAGTGTTCCCAACAAAGCGAACATCTTCGAAAATAACATTTATCACTTAATCACCAAATCATTTTCCTATACCAATGGTATTCATTTGATAAGACATAAGAACCCAAATCAACTTATTATTGATCAATAAAATCATTTAACTAAAAAAATAGTCACACTAACCAGGGACTTGACGTAGTCCAGTGGTAGGTGATAAATCCCAATCGCACTTTGGTTGTGGGTTCGATTCCCACAGCTTTGTCCGACGCGACGGGTTGTCGCACGGTCTACGTGTTGTCCTTTTTCAAAAACTATATTTTATAATATTACCAAAATGAGATAAATTCTTCAAAATAACATAATTTAACCACAAATGTTATATCATACCTTGCATTTTCATCCCAAATTATAATAACCTATAATTCTCTCAAACCAAAATGATCATATAAAACCAAATGGTTATTTATACCTATATCCACAAGAGAAGAGAGAATTATTCCTCAAATATCATTCTCACATGGAAAACTGCGGGGTTACAAATACAAGATAAATTTTTTCCAAAGTAAACCCATCAACAAGGAGCGCTAATACTTTTTAAACATTTCTCCAACCATTTATTTCCACATAGCTTCTTCTTTGACCAAGAAAATATCCTATAGAATAGGACATTCACTCGAGTAATGGCCAGGTCCCCTACATTTATGGCAAATGACTGTAAATGGACTCTTGGGACCATTTTTATCTTCTTCCATAGTACTATTCATTTTTCTTCAGCAATTCTTCACTTTATGTCCTTCCTTCCCACACGTAAAGCATTTCCTTGTCCCATTGAGACACTTTCCTAGGTGTCTCCTTCCACATTTCCTATAGGATGAAAATTGATGGTTCTTTTCTCCATGGTCTCCATTGTTGGAGATCTTATCATTCATCACCTTTCTCTTCTTTGTTGAGTCTGGGAGTTGGTTAATATATATGTTGTTGATCATATTTTTGGAAAACTGATTTGGTATAAAGACGATATCTTTTACCCCTAGGTACATCTGTTCCAAAGCCACCTCTACATGCTCGTATCCAGACAGGGATGTATTTTCTTAGAAAACTCACAAAATCTCTAAAATACCAAAATTCTAGAAAGTTTTTCTATACTAATCCTCAAATCTTATCTTAGGTCTACGTGCTCTAATCAGAGTTCATCTAAATCTAGCTTCCAAGGTTTGTACTAAACTTCCTCTGATACCAATTGTAACGCACCGACCCTAGTTACCTAGAGTCGGTGCATTATTACATAACATTGGCATGATCACAGGAAATATCAAATCTCGAAAGACTGATTACTTTAGTAGCCTTGGAAACACTAGATACATTCATAAAATTTTACATTACTTCATAAAAAAAACATCTTGTCTTCATATCCCCTCATACTATCCCTGCAGGTCATTCATCAATTACTTCTTCATAATCCTGGGAAAAATAAAACATTGAAAGGGTTGAGCTCAGATGCTCAGTAAGGATAACATTATAGCAGAAGCTTTCATAGATAAGCATAAACACTTAAGGAAATTTATAACTAAAACAAAAGTCTTTTAAACTTGAACTTCAGCATAAAATGGCAAAGGTAAAATGAAATAATGCCATTTACTTACTCACATGGATATTCTACTAGTCGAATGATCACATGCAATATCAATAACCACTTTCATAATGATGTAATGCATAATACCAAACTATCATAACCACATATCCAAGGCCTCGTACCAAGACTACAAGTAAGATTTTTCCAAGGCCTTGTGCCAAGACACTAGTTTGTCTCATGAGACATACCGATGCATCGAGGAGCTATAGCGGGCTCCACCCGTCACTTATTAAGTCCAATGCCTTCCTCATATGAATAGGTTTAAACATAAAATAAACATTCGTATTAAAACTAGCATATGAAATGTCAATACTTTAACCACAATCCATGAATGGTATAAAAATAGAACATCCACAGTCAAACATAACTCATTTGATACAATATGGAAGATTGTATTGTATCACATTAACCTCAATCAATAATAATGAAGGATGTTGACATAGATGAAAATAATCATCAAAACTATTTGAGAGAAATATCCCCCTTTTCTTGAAATCATTTAAAAGTCACACTATTTGTCAAGAAGCCATTTAAAAATAGATTTTTGAATCAAAGTGTCCTATACCACTTTGAAACTTTTAAAAGGAGTTTTACTTTTAAAACTTTAATGTCCATATAAAAAAATCCTTAAAACCATTTTTAAAACATGGACATTAATGAGCAAGATTTATAAGAATAAGTCTTTAAAACATTTTAAAATGGTATTTTGGTTAGAGATTCTAACCAAAAGGGAGACACTTGAATAAAAATAATTGAGGTAATAAAAACTTTGTAATATCATGAGAATAAAGGGATTCATGATATAAAATGTCAAAGTACATTATATACACCACATAAAAGTGATTTGGTGTATATGAACAAAGAAGACTCAATGGAATGTAAATTGAGATGAAATCTCTCATAAAGGCCGTATCCTTAGGTTAAGGATAAATCAATGACATAATTATGTGTGAAAAATATAAATACACTATATATGATTGAATATTCAGTGTAAAACAATCGAAGGATATTCACACATATTCTTGTAGAAACAACACCAACGAATTGGATGTTTAACTCAACAAATGGTGAAAGAGTTAAAATTACTCTTATCAAATTCATATCAATGACTTGAGAATTATCAATGGATTTATTATGTGTATCAAAAGTATATCCACAAGAAGGGGAGCGGAAATTATGACATAATCAAATTAATAGTGATTCCACACATAATATTGGAGTAATATAATCAATGAAATATGCGTAAAGCCGAATGAGTGGAAATTGAAATCTCAAATTCCCTTATCGATTTGGTAACTTACGAAACATACAACCATGAAAGAAGGATCATACCATGACTATGTAAATACCCATAAATTAAAGTATATTACAAAATGAATACAATCATGGGCAGTACACATACACCACATGTAATAATTAAGTGGTGAACAATGGAATTCTCACGAAATTAAGAGTGAGATAAGAAACTCCTTACCACATTAATCAACTGAGTCATATGGCCAAAAGTTAATAACCACCAAATGATTTACAGAATAACATGAATATAAAGAGAATCATGATAATATATATCAAATGGCAGTACACAATACACAACTTTCAATAATTTAGTGGCGAACAATGGAAATCTCACGGAATTGAAAGTGAGATAAGAAAATCCCTTACTTTGTACTTTTTCCTTGGTCGACGGTAGGTTAACCTCATTTATAATGGTGAAATAATTGTTATTGAATTATACAAGAATAATTTACTTTAATATGATATCATATATGATCTTTTAACATTGATTTGTTAATAATATCTTAGAATTATCGTCATTTCGGGTGTTAATGGGTTCATTTTACTTTATATTCTTTGTTATGTGAGCCATATTAATTATTAATGGGATGTATATTATTAATATCTAGAATTATATCAAGTCCTTAGATACTATAGTTAAATAATAAAATTATAATTATACTTGAATGGATATGATGGAGAATGAATCTCATCACGTTCGTGGAGACGGTAGTCCGTACGTACGCACGAGCGACAATATCATTCTTTTGATATTAAAATAATATATAATTGGATGGTATATCATATATAAAGAATAATTATCATGTTATATTTATTATTTACATGAGTTACCCATCATTATTATACCCATCCAAATAATAATAATTTGAATAACAATTACACCATGACGTGGAGACGGTAAGCCGTACGTACGCACGTATGGTGACAGGTTATTCAAAGGATGGATAGAATACTGAATATGGTTGTAACCATATTTATAATAAAATCACAGTATATATATGATACTGGAGTTATTAGTTTATAATGGTAATAACAAAGAAAGAGGAAGTGGAAGAAGAAAGGAACTTGAAAAGGGGTGGTGAAAATATTACCTCTTCTTCGGGTTCTTCCTTTTGATTTGATCAAAAGGGCTCCTTAGGTTGGATTTCTGATCAAACTAAGGCATCTAGGTTGTAGTGAAGGAAGTGGAGATAGTATTTGGGCAGGGTTTGGCCGAACCAAAGGGCTTTGAAGGTGTGAAGAAATGAGAAGGAGGAGTGCCCTTTTATAAGAGGGGTGAGAGGCACCTTTGGAAAAGCTAGAAATATTAATTTATAATAAATTCATATTCGGTTTATAATGGATAAAAAGTTTATTATTTAAATTTTAATGTGGGGATGGGTCGAAAACAACTCAACCAATAGAATTTATACAGATTTGGGTCATTATATTAACCTTATCTTTAAGTATTAACTCTTAGTTAATTAGTTTCACTTTTACAAATTCTCTTTGTATTTTTATATTATATGGTTAATAAACATACTATATACATACAAGAGACCCCCAAGTGGTACATTAATGATGAACCTATCAGGATATAAGTCTCTTGGCCGAACATTAGATTTTTAGAAATTTAATATCAATTAATAATATAATATTTGTTTTAAGAACTCTTTTTTGTCAATTTTGACACTATTCAATAGTTGATTTTTGTGAAACTCATAACAGATTGATTACTTATAAAAAATTAAATTAAATCAATCCTAATATATTATATTATCCTATAAAATTAATTTAAGTCATTAAAAGTGTCAAATTATATTTATTTTGGCATTTATAATATCAATTATTTTAATTTTTCACTATTATGGTAATTACTGCATCATCATTGTGTCATAAATAAATTAACTTATTTAATGTATAAAAATTATAAATAAAATACCATTATGTAGGAAATCTTTTTATATTTCTAATGAATATTTATAGTCGAAAATCCAACATATATAACCATATGTAAAAATTGATTTTTTAAAAGATATATGCTTGTGTCATTTTTGTATTCATTTTAACTTAATTAAAATAAAGTGTCCCTATCACCTACTTGTGGCTCCATGAGGTCCCAAAATTGACCCAAAGATGCCCATGGTCTGACATGTATCCACAAATAAGGTTAGGACACGTTTTAGGGTAATTTTATAATATTATATTATTATTTTTAACCCTTATTTACTGGATTTACCCTTAACCATGGTAAATAAAATATTTACCGCAGTAATTATTCAAAATGTCGAAAAATAAAAGTTACCAATTTACATAATTTGAACATCCTGATTCCAAATATGGAATCTATTTTTCCAAATTCAAAACACAGAAGTAGAAGAAATTAATTTAAAATTTATTCCCGTTGTTAAAACAGAAACCGTGTTTTTAAGGGATAATAACTATCAAAAGATTGGCACATGTTTATGTCTGGTTTAAATGTGAAATTATGTTCAATGAACCACATTGTATTAAATGGTAAAAATATATTCTAAATATACTTTAAAACCACTCATATTAATAATTTATCACTATTAATTATTTTGATTAAAAAAGTTGTTTTTAATTAAAATTTAGTAATTTTCACTATTCATCAAAATATGAAAGTTATCCGAAAAGTACCAAAATTTCACCCTAGACTTATTTCGGTATTCCAAATCCAAAAATGAAGTCCATTTTGAGACATAGAATTTATAAAATTTCAAAAAGTAGGTATTACTATTCATAACGGTTAGTTTGATTGGTTATGGTGTGTTAAAATCTCAAAGTTGCGTACAATGCACGTCATTGCATTATTTGAAAGGAAACATACCGAGGAAGCTTGGGGTGTTACATTCTCCCCTCCTTCAATAAATTGCGTCCTCGAAATTTTTAAAATTGTGCTTGGGAATATAATGGAAAGTCCCACATCGGAAAAAGAGTCAATAAAACTATCACTTTAAAAGAAAGAAAGAGAGGTATAAGGGTCATCCAAGATAACCCATACTCGGATTCCATGTAGGAAAACATGGATATGGATGATAAACTAAGTGTCAAGTTCTGATGGAGAGGGATAGAAATCATGATCAGGAGAAAGTTAACAATAAGAAAACCACAAACTTGTGTTGGGACAAACGACCATTAGTCTCCTAGTAGGAAAGTAAATGGACAACATTTTTTTTAAGTTACATTACATAAGGACGAGGAACTCATTTATGATATTGACTATGAACATTAAGATATATACTTAATTTTTAAGTAGAGTTTCATTCTTTAATAAATTTCCACCACTAACTCAATTTTTTTAAACGATGAGTATTCAAGAAGACTTGGTCACACTGGAAGAGCTAGAATAAACTTCTATAGAATCACATGATCCATACAGGATAAACTATATATTTAAATTTTCATTGAAGATTAATCAAAACCAAAATGGTTAGTGAATGATCTAATGATCCCCCAAAATGATATTCCTTGAGATAAATATGCACTAATCTTAATTTCTAAAATTAAACCAACAATACCCCAAAGTTAAATAAATACCATTGAATAATCAATTGTCCTTAAAATAATTCAATATAATCCAAACTAATATTGAAACCCAAAACATAGAAGAATTTGATTATGTAGTCTCCCATGTTAAATTGTATCTTCAAATGACATCAAATACTTTTAAAGTCACATACTTAAAAGTAATTAACATCATCACATATTCTCTGTTATAGGTTAATCATTTCCATAAATAACCCAAATCACTATAAATCCACAATAAAAAACGTAGATAAAAATATACCATTACACTACAAATGAAACCCCATTGTATTCTATTTTCCTTGGGCATATAGTGTTCCCAACAAAGCGAACATCTTCCAAAATAACATTTATCACTTAATCACCAAATCAGTTTCCTATACCAAGGGTATTCATTTGATAAGACATAAGAACCCAAATCAACTTATTATTGATCAGCAATATCATTTAACTAAAAAAATAGTCACACTAACCAGGGACTTGATGTAGTCCAGTGGTAGGAGATAAATCCCAATCGCACTTTGGTTGTGGGTTCGATTCCCACAGCTTTGTCCGACGCGACAGGTTGTCGCACGGTCTACGTGTAGTCCTTTTTCAAAAACTATATTTTATAATATTACCAAAATGAGATAAATTCTTCAAAATTACATAATTTAACCACAAATGTTATATCATACCTTGCATTTTCATCCCAAATTATAATAACTTATAATTATCTCAAACCAAAATGATCATATAAAACCAAATGGTTATTTATACCTATATCCACAAGAGAAGAGAATATTCTTCCTCAAATATCATTCTCACATGGAAAACTGCGGGGTTACAAATACAAGAGAAATTTTTTCCAAATTAAACCCATCAATAAGGAGCGCTAATACTTTTTAAACATTTCTCCAACCATTTATTTCCACATAGCTTCTTCTTTGACCAAGAAAATATCCTATAGAATAGGACATTCACTCGGGTAATGGCCAGGTCCCCTACATTTACGGCAGATGACTGTAAATGGAATCTTGGGGCCATTTTTATCTTCTTCCATAGTACTCTTCATTTTTCTTCGGCAATTCTTCACTTTATGTCCTTCCTTCCCACACGTAAAGCATTTCCTTGTCCCATTGAGACACTTTCTTAGGTGTCTCCTTCCACATTTCCTACAGGATGAAAATTGATGGTTCTTTTCTCCATGGTCTCCATTGCTGGAGCTCTTATCATTCATCACCTTTCTCTTCTTTGTGGAGTCTGGGATTTGGTTAATATATATGTTGTTGATCATATTTTTGTAAAACTGATTTAGCATAAAGACGATATCTTTTACACCTATCAACATTCCATTTTTTTTGCTCATTTCCACCGCCGTTCCCACCTTGTACATCATTCTCAAATTCACTATGACTTCCTTGGAATCCAGCCATTGACTAAAACCAGAAAGCATTGTGTGAGTAACAGTAGTCGTAAAATAATTTAGATCTTAACATGTCACCATATTCTCAATTTGAAACATATTAGGATTAACCAAGGTCATTTAATCTCATCTTATATATATATATTACTTAAATCGGTTTGTAAATAAAATGTAAATTATCCTAAGCATATCCCCCGGGAGTGTCGTAACCAAGAGTGCAGCATGGCTCGTTGTCGTGCACCAGTTCTCGTTCGAGTCTAGCTCAAAGCGGTGTTTTCAGGTTTTACCCCTAGGTTTATCTATGCCAGAGCCGCCTCTACCTGCTCGTATCCAGATAGGGATGTATTGCTTAGAAAACTCACAAAATCTCTAAAATACCAAAATTATAGGAAGTTTTTCTATACTAATCCTCAAAGAACATCTTAGGTCTACGTTCTCTAAACAGAGTTAATATAAATCTAGCTTCCAAGGTTTGTACTAAACTTCCTCTGATACCAACTGTAATTCCCCAACACTAGTTACCTAGAGTCATTGCATTATTACATAACTTTGGCATGATCACAAGAAATATCAAATCTAGAAAGACCGATTAGTTTAGTTTCCTTGGAAACACTAGATACAATCATAAAATTTTACATTCCTTCATGAAAAAACATCTCATCTTCATATCCCCTCATATTATCCCTGCAGGTCATTCATAAATTACTTCTTCATAATCCTGGGAAAAATAAAAAATTGAAAGGGGTGAGCTCAGATGCTCAGTAAGGATAACAATATAGAAGAAGCTTTCATAGATAAGCATAAACACTTAAGGTAATTTATAACTAAAACAAAAGCCTTTTAAACATGAACTTCAGCATAAAATGGAAAAGGTAAAATGAAATAATTCCATTTACTTACTCACATGGATATTATACTAGTCGAATGATCACATGCAATATCAATAACCACTTTCATAATGATGTAATGCATAATGCCAGACTATCATAACCACATAGCCAAGGCCTTGTGCCAAGACTAAAAATAAAATTTTGCCAAGGCCTTGTGCCAAGACACTAGTTTGTCTCATGATACCTCCCGATGCATCGAGGAGCTATAGCGGGCTCCACCCGTCAGTTATTAAGTCCAATGCATTCCTCATATGAATAGGTTTAAACATAAAATAACCATTCGTATTAAAACTAGCATACGAAATGTCAATAGTTTAACCACAAACCATGAATGGTATAAAAATAGAACATCCACAGTCAAACATAACTCATTTGATACAATATGGAAGATTGTATTGTATCACATTAACCTCAATCAAGAATAATGAAGTATGTTGACATAAATGAAAATAATCATCAAAACTATTTGAGAGAAATATCCCCCTTTTCTGGAAATCATTTAAAAGTCACACTATTTGTCAAGAAGCCATTTAAAAATAGATTTTTGAATCAAAGTGTCCCATACCACTTTGAAACTTTTAAAAGGAGTTTTAATTTTAAAACTTTAATGTCCATATAAATAAATCCTTAAAACCATTTTTAAAACATGGACATTAATGAGCAAGATTTAGAAGAATAAGTCTTTAAAACATTTTAAAATGGTATTTTGGTTAGAGATTCTAACCAAAAGAGAGACACTTGAATACAAATAATTGAGGTAATAAAAACTTTGTAATATCATGAGAATAAAGGGATTCATGATATACTATGTCAAAGTACATTATATACACCACATAAAAGTGATTTGGTGTATATCAACAAAGAAGTCTCAATGGAATGTAAATTGAGATGAAATCTCTCATAAAGGCCGTATCCTTAGGTTAAGGATAAATCAACGACATAATTATGTGTGAAAAATATAAATACACTAAATATGATTGAATATTCAGTGTAAAAAAATAAAAGGATATTCACACATATTCTTGTAGAAACAACACCAACGAATTGGATGTTTAACTCAACAAATGGTGAAAGAGTTAAAATTACTCTTATGAAATTCATATCAATGACTTGAGAATTATCAATGGAGTGATTATGTGTATCAAAAGTATATCCACAGTAAGGGGAGTGGAAATTATGACATAATCAATTGAATAGTGATTCCACACATAATCTTGGAGTAATATAATCAATGAAATATGCGTAAAGCCGAATGAGTGGAAATTGAAATATCAAATTCCCTTATCGATTTGGTAACTTACGAAACATACACCCATGAAACAAGGATCATACCATGAATATGTAAATACCCATAAATTAAAGTATAATACACAATGAATACAATCATGGGCAGTACACATACACCACATGTAATAATTAAGTGGTGAACAATGGAATTCTCCCGAAATTAAGAGTGAGATAAGAAACTCCTTACCACATAAATCAACTGAATCGTATGGCCAAAAGTTAACAACCAACAAAGGATTTACAGAATAAAATGAATATAAAGAGAATCATGATAATATATATCAAATGTCAGTACATAATACACCACTTTCAATAATTTAGTGGCGAACAATGGAAATCTCACGGAATTGAAAGTGAGATAAGAAAATCCCTTACTTTGTACTTTTTCCTTGGTCGACGGTAGGTTAACCTCCTGTATAATGGTAAAATAATTGTTATTGAATTATAAAATAATAATTTACTTTAATATTATATCATATATGATCTTTTAACATTGATTTGTTAATAATATCTTAGAATTATCGTCATTTCGGGTGTTAACGGGTTCATTTTACTTTACATTCTTTGTTATGTGAGCCATATTCATTATTAATGGGATGTATATTATTCATATCCAGAATGATATCAAGTCCTTAGATACTATTTTTAAATCATCAAATTATAATTATACTTGAATGGATATGATGGAGAATGAATCTCATCGCGTTCGTGGAGACGGTAGTCCGTACGTACGCACGAGCGGCAATATCATTCTTTTGATATTAAAATAATATATAATTGGATGGTATATCATATATAAAGAATCATTATCATGTTATATTTATTATTTACATGAGTTACACATCATTATTATACCCATCCAAATAATAATAAATTGAATAACAATTACACCACAACGTGGAGACGGCAAGCCGTATGTACGCACGTATGGTGACATGTTATTCAAAGGATGGATAGAATACTGAATATGGTTGTACCATATTTAGAATAAAATCACAGTATATATATGATACTGGAGTTATTATTTTATAATGGTAATAACAAAGAAAGAGGAAGTGGATGAAGAAAGGAACTTGAAAAGGGGTGGTGAAAATATTACCTGTTCTTCGGGTTCTTCCTTTTGATTTGATCAAAAGGGCTCCGTAGGTTGGCTTTATGATCAAACTAAGGCCTCTAGGTTGTTGTGAGGGATGTTTATATAGTATTGGGGCAGGGTTTGTCCGAACCAAAGGGCTTTGAATGTGTGAAGAAATGAGAAGGAGGAGTGCCCTTTTATAAGAGGGGTGAGGGGAACCTTTGGAAAAGATAGAAATATTAATTTATAATAAATTCATATTTGGTTTATAATGGATCCAAAGTTTATTATTTAAATTTTAAGGTGGGGATGGGTCTAAAAAAACTCAACAAATAGAATTTAGACATGTTTGGGTCATTATATTAACCTTATCTTTAAGTATTAACTCTTAGTTAATTAGTTTCACTTTTACAATGTCTCTTTGTATTTTTATATTATATGGTTAATAAACTTACTATATAAATAAAAACGACCCCCAAGTGGTCCATTAATGATGAACCTATCATGATAAAAGTCTCTTGTCCGAACCTTAGATTTTTAGGAATTTAATATCAATTAATAATATAATATTTGTTTTAAGAACTCTTTTATGTCAATTTTGACACTATTCAATAGTTGATTTTTGTGAAACTCATAAAAGATTTATTACTTCGAAAAAAGTCAATTAAATCAATAATAATATATTATAGTATCCTAGAAAATTAATTTAATTCATTAAAAGTGTCAAATTATATTTATTTGGGCATTTATAATATCAATTATTTTAATTTTTCACTATTATGGTAATTACTTTTTCATCATTGTTTCATAAATAAATTAACTTATTTAATGTATAAAAATTATAAATAAAATTTCATTATGTATTAAATCTTTTTAGCTTTATAATGAATATTTATAGTCGAAAACCAACATATATAACACTATGTAAAAATTGTTTTTCTAAAAGATATATGCTTGTGTCATTTTTGTATTCATTTTAACTTAATTAAAATAAAGTGTCCCTATCACCTACAAGTGGCTCCATGAGGTCCCAAAATTGACCCAAAGATTCCCATGGTCGAACATGTATCCAAAAATAAGGTTAGGAAACGTTTTAGGGTAATTTTACATTATTATAATATTATTGTTTAACCCTTATTTAACGGATTTACCCTTAACAATGGTAAATAAAATATTTACTGCAGTAATTATTCAAAATGTCTAAAAATAAAAGTTACCTATTTACAAAATTTGAACATCCTGATTCCAAATATGGAATAAATTTTTTCAGATTCAAAACACAGAAGTGGCAGAAATTAATTTAAAATTAATTCCTGTTGTTAAAACAGAAAGCATGTTTTTAAGAGATAATAACTATCAAAAGATTGGCACATGTTTATGTCTAGTTTAAATGTGAAATTATGTTCAATGACCCACATTGTATTACATGGTAAAAATATATTCTAAATATACTTTAAAACCACTCATATTCATAATTTATCACAATTAATTATTTTTATTAAAAAATTTGTTTTTAATTAAAATTTAGTAATTTTCACTATTCATCAAAATATGAAAGTTATCCGAAAAGTACCAAAATTTTACCCTAGGCTAATTTTGATATTCAGAATCCAAAAATGAAGTCCATTTTGATATATTGAATTTATAAAATTTCAAAAAGTAGGTATTACTATTCATAACGGCTAGTTTGATTGGTTATGGTGTGTTAAAATCTCAAAGTTGTGTACAATGCGCGTCATTGCATTATTCGAAAGGAAACATACCAAGGAAGCTTGGGGTGTTACATAAGGTATTCAAAAAAACTTTATGGAAGGTCATTATTTAAAGGGAGGATATAAATATGATAAATTTATAATTTTTAGATAATTGTGGTGAATATATTAGCAAGGTTATCTAGAATTCCTAACAAATAAAAGGAATCATATTTTAGAATAATATACCTAAAACACGAGAATATAATAATAGAGGGGAGTAGATGAATTATATATTAATTGAATAGGCTTGGATCATGAGACATTATTATAGAATTTAAATGGAAATTTTGGTGTAATAAGTCAATAGCACAATATATATTATTAATAGGAGGCCTTTAACATTGTTGGGGAAGAATATTTTTGGGAAAAAAGTTTTTAAAACCAATTTGAAATTTTCCACCTCAAAGGTTTCATAAGTTTATCCAGTATCCGTATTGATGCTAAGAATTAGGGAAAACTAAAAGTTATTTCCTAGATAGGTTTTATTATGTGTTAGGGATATGAAAATATTTTATTATGAAATTGGGATAAAGGAAAAGGGAAAGTCATTAGAATAAAAAATTTTCTCTTTAATGAGAATATATTATAGAAATTTAAAAACTTGATTTAAAAAGAAAGTTGACAACAAAGAATCAACTAACCAAATCCAAGTTGATCAAAATGGAAATTATTTAAGTAAAAGGTTTTTATAAATTTTAAGAATCACTTAGAGTGTAGAACTTAGGGATTTAGAAAATGTCCCATAATTCTCTTGGATTTTGAAATTTCAAGTAGAAGATTTGGAAGATAATGATATGAATGTTGAATCTAGAAATATTACAGTTTTAGAAATATAATATGAATTATTCTAATTTTAGTGTCCTAATTTCATTTAAAAATAGATATAGAAGTTATAATTTGATTTTAAATATTTTTTCTAATGGACGAAGGAGAGAGAGAGAGCCTAAAATAAGTGACTAGTCTTAGAAATTTTGGAATGTGGGAGTTATCTATGTATGAAAAATTGGATTCATTATATGTAAATGAAACCTAGGACTCAATGAAATTACTAATGTGGAATAGGGTGATAGAAAACTGCTGGTTCTTCTATTTAAAATTAAAATCTGATAGTAGTAAGTGGTTTAATGATAGTCTACTGGTGAAAGATTTTCAATATAAAGAAATAGTAAATTTATTGAAAATATTTTCATTGATTGTTAAATATACTACCATTAGGATACTATTAGGTCTTTTAATTTTGTATAGTTTAAATTTGGAACAAATATATTTAAAGATGAAATTATTTCTTAGTGTTTTAAATAGGGAAATATATATGAATAAATCAGATGGTTTCACGAAAAATAAGAATAAGGACTTGGTTTATAAGCTAAATTAGAGGCTTTCTGGATTGAAAAAAGTACTAAGATTATGAAATATGATGTTCAAAAAATTCATGTAAGAGAAATGATTCATACCAAACAAAATAAATCACAGTTGATTTTGAAAGGCATTTTAGGATTTGAGTTTTAGGAACCTGCTCTTGAATGTGGATGGAATGCTCATTGTGGGTCCAAAAATTAAACCAATTTAAGAGATGAAGAATTATTTTTCAAGAATGTTTTAGATGAAGGATCTTATTGACGAAAACAAAATATTGGGAATATAGATTGAGAGTGATAATAAATTTAGAATCTTGGCTTTTATTCAAAAGTGTACATCCAGAAGATCGTTGAATGATTTGGAATGTCTAGATATAATCTGATACCAACCCCATTGGTTGGAAACTTAAAACTATACAATTGGAAAGCCCTAAAAATAGTATATGCAATAAATTATTTGGATAAAGATCCATTTTTAAATAGTGTTTGGATGTTTTATATATGACATGGTGTTTACTAGACTTGAAGTTTCATTTATAATGGGAGTTCTTAGCTGGTTCATGAAAAATATTGAGAAATAACAATATCAAAATATAAAATGGATTATTTAGTATCTTAAATAATTTAAATATATAGCCTTGTGTTTCAGAAATGATAATATGTGGTAGGGTTATGTGGGTGTGGAATTTGGAGGAGATACATACACATGAAATACTTTCACAAGCTATGTGTTAAATTTTTTAGGAATGATAGTTTTCTTAATGTTAATGATACAATCAGTTGTAGAATATTTCAAAATATACGATAAATATGTGAATTTTATAGAAGCAGGGAAAGAATTTTTATGGTTAATGTGATTATTAATAAAGATCACAGGGATTCAGGAATATGGGTTTCTCAATAGTGATATTCAAAGTGCAATCTATTTAGCTAACAATATAATGTTTCACTCATAGATGCAACAAATTAATCTAAAATGTCATTCCTTGTAAATAATGATTGATGAAAGAGTTTTTGAGCTATAAAATATAGATAAAATATAAAATACAAATTATATGTTAACTGAAATTTGAGTACTAAAATATATGAGGAAATATTATAAAGAGGACCCTCATGATCAGTGGGAAATCACTTGGTGTGAATCAGTGACTAACATTCCTTTTTAGGTTTATTTTTGAAACAACCATCACCACCAATTAATGTGAATAATGTATTGTTTTTATACACACAAAAAAATATACATAATAGGAACACCATATTTTCACAAAGTTAACTACTCAAAATGAGCATATTATCCTTAGAATAATCAAGATTCACCTAATATCACACAATCCTATAGTTTCATGATGTGTATGAAAAAATAGTAGGGTTTATCCTTTACTTTGGATACAAAAATGACTCTCAAATGTGTAAAATGTTATCAAGGAATCATAAATGTTAAATCTATTTTAAAAAAAGACTGTCTACCATCAAATTAAACTTCTGTAATGTTTTTTGTATTTATTTTTATTTCTCTTGTCCCTCTTCATATTCTACTTGCATTTCATTATGTCTCTTCTTTGTCCCTATTTCTGTCTACTTAATAAACTCTAAAATTTTCTCTTTAATGAATATTAATATTCTCACAAGAGTGTAGAATGTCATTATATAATGTTATAAATATATGATTTAAATTTTATATTTAATTTAAAATTAAAATTAAAACTTATAACATCCTTTAACCTCATATTCAACTACTATTGATTCATACATTCTATTACTAATATTAGTTACCAAAATTAGCATCTACAGAATTGTATAATTTAATATCTCAAATTAAAATTACATTATTAAAAATAATTATTCTAATAATTCATTATAAATTTATATAAATAATTCCCTATTAGGTTTCCTTAAAACCAAAATTTAACTATTTTGGCTCCCTTATGAATTCAGATACCACCTCAGATATCCTTATAAATTACTGAAAATTGGCCCTTTCATTTTTAGTATACTCTGAGGACTTTATGGAATTTTTAGTTTGTTTTCTAGAATGAACTTCCAGAATTCTGAGAGTGACCCTTACAAAATGTCAAATTACTTTTATGAGTCTCAGCTAAACTCCCCCTTTTACAAATTTTCACTCTTGGATGACTCATAAGAAATATTTGAGTTACTATTATAAAATTATTTTTCCCCTAGAGTTACTATTGAAAAATAACTGAAATGAATCATACACAACCTTGTAAGAAATCTTAGTTTTCCCCCTTTCTCTCTCAAAATAACTTTATGATTTTTTTGACAAATCATTTAAAATTAGGATTATTATTTCAAAGTTGCTCTTCCTTGTAATAACTATTTATGAAATCTATAAATGAATCTTTTTAGATGAGACTTAGCTAATTATATGAAATCTTGCCTGGAAAAATATTATAAAAACATTATGTTTACACTTAAAAACAGGGGACATAGGCAAAGTTTCACTGATCTATTAAACGTTACCCTTACATAGGGTATAATGACTTATATGAAATTGAAATTATCATTTTTTGTTCTAATATTCTACAGTACTATGAAACTTCCATATTTCTTTTAAAAACTTCAAACTTATTTAAAACATCTTTAAAACCTTTACCTCACAAAAAAAATTAATTTTATGTGATTTGAACAAGATTTATGAATTTTTAAAAATATACAACCTATTTTCACAACCACTCTATCTATTCATCAAATATTATTCCCAAGACAAACACAATATTATTTGGAGATACTTCCTCAATTATAGATCTCAAAAAACCCACCTTGGGAATTAAAAATCACCCAATTATGTCAAATTTGGTTTAATACATATCTTAGTCTCAATAATACCATCTATTTTATTTTTTTTGTCGAAAAATAAAGATAAATAAATTTTAAACACACCACACATTGTAAGGAATCATTATTAAATAATTCTAAACCTACTTGAGTAAACATGGTGTAAGAAACTAGAATATTGAATAATAATATCAATTTATTGATAAACAATGATGTACATTTATTTCTTCATATCCTTTTAAATCACTTGATACCAACTTAGAAGCCATACCAACACATATTCCATTTATGGAAAACAATTTATAGAACTTGTGAATAACAATTTTATATATTCAAACTCACTAAAAATATTATAACAGTTCCTAAATAACTAAAAATCACACACCCACATTCCAACCACATTGTTTATACATTTTAAAAACTCTCACTAAGAACATAGTCCCCAAAAATATTATATCACTCCCCGGTTAGGCTAAACAGATATATTTGGATTCTCAGTAAAATTATTTTCTCTCTCTTTGTAAATTTATTTTGTAAATGCATAAAGGAATAAAAAAAGATATTTATTTTTTCTTTCTTCACCTCTGACAACAATAACCAATAAAAAATTGTGATAGGGGACAAAATCATCATACCATCACCTTCAGATAAATAATGTTAAACTACCACCATCAACCTCAACCTTTAAAATGTATTATTAGTCAGTGGTTGTGAGAATATATGTTCTATTTTCTATATTGGAAATAAATCCATATTAAAAAAATGCTCCACAAGATCATTATTGGCGTGATATTTAATATCAATGTGATTTGACCATCAATCATGTAACAAAATTCAAGATAGATTGATTACACTTTCATTACCATACCCTAAATTAGTGGAAACTTCACTTTCAGCTTGCGATCATCCAACTAATTCCTCACCCACATTAATTGGGAATAAATTGAGTGGAAACCATATATTTGTCTTCAACTATACAAAATTCCATGGAGATGTTTTTCTATATAATCCTACATATAGAACTCTCAACTAAAAATAAAAATACAATAGATATTGATGTTTGATTAGTATTTCCATGTGAATAAAAATATGTAAATCCAAAAAAATAAAGTTATCCCATATTATTATATTTCAGTTCATAGTCCATTGTGACTTTAATATACTTGAAAATTCTTTTTTATTAATTAAATGAGACACTTAACGCTAAATTTAAGGCCTGAAACATAATGGAACATCATATACAATTTCTAGTTTCAAATTTTCATGTATATAAAACATTTAATTAGATTACCGAATTCTATTGAGTAAACTAATGTTTCTTAGTTTAGTTCCTACTAAATTTGGTTTAGTAACTAGATTTCAATGTTCCATGACAAAATTCTTTATATGTTCTTGAGTATACTTATTTTGAGATAGAAATATTTGATTTAAATCTTGACAGAAATATAATCCTAAAATTAATATCATTTCTCTAAGCATGAATTTTCAATCAACATCTTCATTTCTAAAGATAACTCTTCAAAAAATCCTTCTCCATTTCCAGAAAAATGATATCATTTATATAGACAATAATCGTAAGTGATACCGATTTATATCATCAATGTATATATTTATTTCCAATCATATTTCCTTTAACTTTATCTTCTTTTTAAAAGAATTTAACTTTTAATACCATTCTCTTATGGCTTGTTTTAATCCATATAGAGACTTCTTTGAATACAATGCTCTTGGGAAGTTTCGCTTTACTACGTGTCCATAAGGTGGATTTTTTTGGATTATTTTTAAGGCCTTATAACTCTTATTTGGTAAAAAATAAACCAATTAATTTCACATAAATAAATGTTTTTGATAATTTTACCTTAATCATAATTTTTATGTAAGAAAATAAACTTATTAAAAAATAGGTTTTACACATTCTGTGTAGTTTAATCAAATTAAAATTTATTACCCTTAAAAATTTTATTTAAAAATATTTAAATTATATTTAGAAATTTTATGTCAAAATTATGTAATAGGTCCCATTTTTTGTTAATTAAAATTAAATAACTAAGGTAAAAATTAGTTGCCATTCTAAAAACCCAAAAATGGTAAAAGTGAAAAATCTAAGATTAAAAAAAATAAATACATGTAAAAAATAAGTGAAAATAAATTGTTGAGGATTAAAAAACCTTACCCTTCCCCCCACTACAGTATTTATTACAAATTTATTTACTTTCCATTTGAATACTGACTTTACCATTTAAATTATTATAAAAATTCCACTCATATCCCTTATAAAATAATCCATCACCACCCCACTTCTCCTCACAATCCAAGCCTATTATATTCAATAAATATCCACCAAAATAACTACCCTACACTATTATAAAATTACTATTTTTTTATTCTCAATAAACTACTTATCAAATCCCTAATCTATTTTTAAAGTACTTCTTCCAAAGAGTAAAGTAAAATTCACAATTACTTATTTTAAATTCTATTTACAATTTTTTTATTTATTCAACCTCCAAGTATAATATAACCTTATTTAAATAATTACAGTAGTATAATAATTATATTAAAATATTTTAATGTTTATTGAAAACCCATTTTCTACCCTCCTTATAGCCATTCTAAAAACAAAAATTTCACTTCTGTTACATGAAGACTACCTCCTCCATAAGTAATGTGACTTGTCTTTCATTACTTCAATACATCAATGGTTAAAAGTGGGTATTAAATGAATAAATAAATTATTTAAAACATTATTAATATTATTAAAATATAAACAATTTCATACCATATTTACATTCATTGTAAAATAAGAATAATGCCTTCTGTATGTGCAAACTACCGCCTCCATGAAGAAACATACTTAGTTTTTCATCTAGACTTTTCTCATTCATCCAACTTATTTTTCACCTAATTATTTTAATGATTAAAAATTATGTTATTTGTGTTTATAACAAATATAATATTTTATGATAATATACTAGTTTCATAATAAATTGTTAAAATTGGCTAATTCTAGATCCACCATCGCCATCTAAAGTTAGTTATAATGAGATACCATTATTTGATGCAAGATACCACTATAAGCTACGATTATGATGAAGCTACCACTAAACAAAATAGACCACTACCATTATCTGGATTTACCTGCAAGGTCTACAACCATTAAAAATATCTATTATCTCATGATGCTACCATTTAGAGAAGAGCTGCCATCAGATAAATATATCATTCAATGAAGTTATATCATTATAAAAATATAAAATTCAGAATATCCACTAATAGAAGATCTACCATCAATAAAAAACATTCAAAGATATACCGTACTTATCCAAAATTAAATTTAAAATTAATTCTTTAATAAATAATTTATGCATTTAATTCTGGAAAAAATAACATGGATTTAAGAATTTTTATGGTTAAACAACACCATGTTTGTCTTAAAAAAATTCAAAAATTTCTAGATATGTTTCTTATAAAAGGATCTAAATTATTATAATATTATGATGAAATATATAATTATACTTAGAGTGTTGTAAATTTATAATAATCTCCCTCATGTGCATATGGGAGTGCAAAAATGCATGAATATAGAATAAAAAACACTCACATACTAGAATAAAAAAGGAATAAGTGATACAAATGTGTGTGTAAGAACCCTGGAAAATTACAAATAGAAATCAAAAGCTTTTTCATACTCTCATGACCCTATATTTTACTACATTTTCTATGAAACTTGTTAGAGATCATTCCAAATATATATTAATTTAATCGAGAACATCAGAATCTATTTTGATTGATAATCACTACATATTATCATATCTAAATTTTTTCTCTTTATTTTTATGCTTTAAATTTTATCTGTGTTTTTGTTTTACCATTATTAACTATAAAACAAAATATTCTATGCTAAATTGGATATTTCATAACTATCACTCCCAATTTTATTCATTTTTTTCCTTTGAGAAACTATTGAATTGGTCTTTTATGACTTATATTTGTTTCATACCATGTATAACAATGGAAGATGGTAATTTCCTTGAGATCCTTGTGTGATTTATTTAGTAACACATGATCTATGATGTGGATCAATTTATTTTATAATATACTATTTCGTAGTGGGTGACTTCCAAGTGGAGGGGACTATGTATCATCTTGGTTGTTTAAAATTTATATTTTTTGTTCTTTAATTGATTTAATTTATTCCAATGTCTTACTAATCAGAAAAAGTTTATAATATTTAACATAAATTAATATTATATATACTCTATTTGATAAGATTATATCAGTTTGAAAAGTGAAATTATTTTAAATTTTTTTTATGTAATCTATAATCATGTTTTTTATAATGATTTTTAAAGAACAAATTATATAATTATATAGTTTTTATTAACTAGTAATTTTGATCAAATTGAGGGTTTTATGTTTTTAGAATTTATAAATAGTTATTTTATTGAAGACTAAATTCACCCCTATTGAGTTGTCCATTTGGAACAACACAACTCTTTTAAAATATGATTTGAAACCTTAGAAAAATAAAAATAATGTCATTATACTTATGTAATAATGATATTATTCTAAAATAATGACTTTAGGAACCATAATCACCCACCAATTATATCTTTTTATTGTTTTTTTCGTTTTAATCACCTATGTAGACAATTATATAAATTTATATCATAGATGAATATGAAAATTAACCAATTATATTATTATATAGATATGAGAAATTATTTTTTTATTGTTCTAGAAATATTATGTTAATATTTAATTTCTTATTATTATACCACACATTTTTTCATTAAAAATTTCTGAAACAAGCTCATCAATAACTTCATTTTCATGAATCATAACTAAAATATATGTGAAATGAAATAATAACATTATAAATCATTATAAAAATTCAATTATACTAACTATAATGATCTTACAAAGGATAAATTTGAATACGTAAATAAGAATCGACACCGTAATTATGAAACAAGTACTATACAAATACTCAAAACTAAAAAAATATGATAATGAAAATAAATTAAAACCAAGTAATTTATTAATAATAAATGATTATAAATTATTTTTTTCAAAGGTTATAGGTGTTTGTTATGTATTGTCCAAAAAATTATCTATAAATATTATTGATTTTGATGCTCACAAATTCCATTGTTTGTTTTTCTAATGATATTACTTTATGTGTATTTCATGAAATTAATATTATTTATATTATATATTTATTAATTAAATTAAATATTATTAATCATGTGAAACATTTTTCAATGTCTTTGAAACTCTCTTAAGTTTGTTCTGGAAACACTGTTTATACCATACGTTGAAGAACATAATGTAAGGTAAAACCCTACATTTTTATTAAAACATATGCTGAAATAGCATCACATATGGTTAATCAACCCTACATTGAAAAATATTTATGGATAAATAACCTTATTTTTGGATAAACCCTTACATTTTACAGAGAGAAAAATTGTGGTTAAATAAACCTACATAAGTATTCAGCATTCCGTTTGAGAAGCAAAGGTATGGATCATCAACCTTACTCTTGCGATCAACCTTAAATTGTAAAACATACATTTGGAGAATAAAAACTACATAGTTTAACCCTTTTTTGTATTTTTTAATTTTGTTAAGGAACCTTACATTTTACTTTTCATCACAAGAGATTTGAATTTAACATTTTATTAGAGTTTCATATAACGGTCTTTGGGGAATATCAGGCCGCTTTAAATATATTTTTAGAATGATTCAAAGATCATTATGATTGATTCAATGAATTGTATTAGGTAGAGATTTTCTATCATATTCTTAAGGGAAGTTACAACTTCTCTGAATTGCGTCTGAAATTTGGATTCTTATGATTTATTGGGAAATTTTATTTGTTATGGAATTGAAAATATGACTCTATTATTTATTTATTTAATTGGTTTATTTGTTATATATATGAGTGTATTATTCAAAGGAGAATATATATATTGAGATATATATTGATCCAATTATTGAGGCACATATTTTGCAAGTGGAACTATATTATTGTGATGATCTTTTATAGATCTACCGCAATAATCTGTTCGACTTTTTTTTCTACAAAAGATTCTACAGTGGATATATACGTTATCTGAATCTATTATTTTATGTAATTATAATTTTTTTTATTCATTTATGTTTTTATTTCAATGATCTATTGCAACCAGATCGCTTGGGAACCAGTTTTTCTTAAAGAAACTATTTTTAGTAGAAGAAGATCCATCTACTTTAAATTTTTGTTTCAAATTTTATGTTCATATGGAACCCTTTTTAATCGGTATCTTTTTTGAGAGTTTCAACTTCTTGTACTCAGTTGTGGTAGAGTATAAGCTTCTCAATATAAGCAGTGGTTTTTCAGTTCACTTTTAAAGAACCCAAAGGATATATTTTTTTCCTTATTGGAAAACGTGTCAACTACCTACACTCAGTTGTATATTGGTCTTATGATATGGGGACTTGACCAGTGAAATTCAACAAACTCGCATAGATAGTAATTGGTTGAGTAAAATAAGGGATATTTATTCCCCAAACCACTATAAATATCCATGTTCTATTTTTCTATTTTATCTGCTGCTCATAATTTCATATAAAAGGTAAACAATACTTATCCGCATAATCATAAGTTGACATCAAAAGGCAGAATTGTGAAAGATTTTGAGAAGTTGAAAAGACACAATTCACCCCCTCTTGTGTATATTTTTATATTCCGACGTAATAATTGGTATCATCGGTGATCTTTTTGAAAAATCTATAATAATTTAAAATTATAAGGTCTATACAAAGATGGAAATGACTAATCAAAGAGAAAAAATTTCAATGGTTCATGCTTCTTATTTCAATGGTTAAAATTATAGATTATGAAATACACATATTATTATCTATTTGAGAATATGGGATTTAATGTCTACTCAATGATCAATACTCCTTATATAATTCCTGAAAATCATGAAACTTGGACTGCTGCTATAGAGGATAAGTATGACTTGAACTCTAAATCATTGAATGATATTCTCTTTG
Source organism: Viscum album (assembly GCA_963277665.1). Taxonomy (NCBI): domain Eukaryota; kingdom Viridiplantae; phylum Streptophyta; class Magnoliopsida; order Santalales; family Viscaceae; genus Viscum; species Viscum album. The sequence continues at coordinate 1,026,472,344 of OY728129.1, read as the reverse complement.
GTCTCGGACCAGATGAATTCAGAAGTGTATCAAAATGTCCTACATCTTATGAAAATTGATAGACCATTGCAGTTTCTTATGAAGAAACATATAATGTAAAACAAATGAGGAATGCAATAAGAAAGATTAAATTTGATAAATTCAGAATTTTTGATAGAGGGAGTATCACTCATATGAATGAAATTCATACAAGGATTATCAATAATATTAAAGACTTAGGTGATCCCATAAAACAAGCATATCATGCTTTAAAATTACTAAGAGTACTACCAAATTAATGGAGTGGTATATCAGTAGCAATTTGATAATATTCACTTATAAAAATACTAAAAATGAGAGAATTAATTTGGACCCTGATGATGTATGAATTTGAAATTAAATATTCATATAAAGATAATAAAGTCTTAGTGAAAACGGATAATACTAATATAAAGGTAACATCTCAAAAGAAATTAAAAATAATAAAGAATGAAGTCAGAGAAGAAAATAATTCAAATACATATGATTATAAAATTGAACTGGCTCAATTAGATAGAATATTTAGAAAGTTTAATAAGAAGAAAAATGGATTTAGAACACCATTCAAGAGCTATGATAAATACTCAAGGGAAGTTAGATACTGTGAATAAAAGAAATTAGTACATATAAGACTTGCTTTTCCTCAGATAAAAGGTAAAAATGGAATGAGAGAAAAGACATTTCAGATAAATGCTGACTATAAAGATAAAGGAAAAGGGGAAATGAAGGATACCTGGAGTGTTTTTCAATACTCACAATGTTTATAAAAATATGATTCAGAAAAGGAAGAATAAAATCTGAAAAAAAATATATGATTTATGGCAGAAGAAGATATGGTACAAACCAATTATTCATGTAATTCTAATTCTGATTCTAATTAAAAGTATTCAAATAATAAATTGGATGCCTTTAATAAAATTATAGAAAGAATATATGAATCCTTATTAAAGAAACACAAATATTTAAGGAATATTCATAATGTTGTTTTAGGGGAAAGATAATCCTTACTTAAACAAAATCCATAGTTAATTGAAAAATTTATCTTGTCTACCAAAAACTGTGCTAATCATGAAAATAAGATTAAATAATTACACAATGATTTAGAAACATATAATAGTGGTGCACTATTCATTACAAAAGTTGAAAATATTCTGAAAGAAATTATTGGAAAAAATTTCATTAGAAATAAAATATTTGGTATAGGAATTAAGGGTGAATAATATAAATTATATAAGAATTTTTTTTATAACAACTCAAAAACTATTACTTTTAACTTTTGTGGAATAGATGGACTTACAGAAAACTGTTATATAAAAAATCCTTAGATAAGTTTAATTAAAAATGATTTAATTTCAAATAACTTATCTAAAGAAAATGATATTAGTTGTAGAAAAACAAAGCAGATCTGGATTCCAAAATCCCTACTAGTTAACACTGTTAGACCAAAGAAAATATGGGTACCAAAAAAAAATCTTTTTAAATTGCCTTTGCATGAAACATATCATAGAAAAAGAGAAGATATATGTTATATGAATAGTGGATACTTTTTACATATTAGTGGAAAATCATAAAACATCAATACACTAACTCAAATAGATGGAGGACTAGTGACTTTTGTTAATAATTCTAAAGGAAAAATAACTAGACTTGGAACTGTTGGAGATCCAAAAATAGTCTCAATAAAAAATGTTGTATACATACAATTGATGGAGTGTAATATGATAAGTATCTCTCAACTCTATGATGATTAATATTATGTTTATTTTTCAAACAATTCATGCTATAAAATTAAAGTTAAATTTCTTATGTCTAGAGATCCTAGAACAGAAAATGTTTATACTTTGGATTTAAATTCCTTGTGTAAAGATATTGTTAACTTTTTAACTGCTATGATAAATGAGTATTGGGTATAGAATAGGAGGCATGGTAATTGTAATACGTATTCTTTACATAAATTATCTAATAAATAGTGAGTTTCTGATTTACCTAGTTTTAATTTTGATAGTGAGAGGTTCTATGATGCATGCCAAATTGGTAGGGAACACAAATCATCATTCAAATCTATTTAAAAAATTACTACATCAAAACCTTTAGAACTTATCCACAGGGATATTTTTGGACTATCAAAATATAAATGTTTGGATGAAAAAATATATGTATATATTTTAGTTGATGATTATTCTAGATTTAGTCAGAATTATATTCTAAAAATCAAAAGTGAAGATTTTACTCTTTTTGAAATTTTCTATAAAATTTTTCAAAATGAAAAAGTTTTTAAGATAATATAATTTAGAAGTGATCATGGTGGATAATTTGAGAATTAGGAATTCAATTCCTTTTGTTCTAATTTGTCTATTAAACACACCTTTTTTGCACTAAGAAAACCTCAACAAAATGGAATTACTAAAGAAGAAACAGAACTATTCAAGAAATGGCTATGACTTTGCTCAATGAATATAGTCTACCTTTCTAGTTATGGGCACAATCTATAAGAACTACCTTTTACATAATGAATAATGTTTTAATTCAGCCTATTTTCAAAAATAAAACTTATAAACATTGGAATAATAGAAAACCTAATGTAATGTACTTTAATGTTTTTTATGTAAGGTGTATAACCTGAACACCAAGGCTAATATTGGTAAGTTAGATCCAAAAGGAGATGAAGGAGTATTTTTTAGATAGTATGCTACCTCTAATGTCTATAGAGTGTTTAATAAAATGTTAAGAATTTTTAAAGAATTAGTTTATGGAAATTTTGATGAAACTTGCCCTTTTAATAAAGAGAAAGATCAAACTGATGAAATTACTGACTCTTCGGAAAACATGAGACTTTAAAACCTGAAATATTATTTTCAAAATAACAAAAATAAAATTCAGTAATGTTTAGAATAACATGATACTAATTACACTAGTAGTGTTTTACCTAGGTATTCTAGAACACTAACGAATTATCCTTTAGAAAATGTTATATAAGACCTAGACATAGGAATAATAATTTGAAGAAATATAGTAAAACTTGTTGAATTCTCTATCCTTCCACCTCAACTAGAACCTAAATCCTTTGAATAAGCCCTTTAAGATGAGAGTTTTATGTTATCAATACTAGATGACTTAAACAAATTTAAAATGAAAGAATTTTGGGAATTAGTTGAAAGACCATAAAATTATCTTGTTATGGAAACTAAGTGGGTCTTTAAAAAAAACAATTGATCAAGGGATTATAACTAGAAACAAAGCATGATTAGTGTCTAAAGGATATAATCAACAAGAAGATATAGATTATAATGAAACATTTTCCCTCTATCTAGATTATAAGTAATTTGAATTATTTTATCTTAGGTACCTCTTATGAACATACAATTATATCATATGGATGTTAAATATGATTTTTTAAATGGCTATTTAATGGAAGAATTTTATGTTGAACAACCTCTTGGTTTTGAAAATTCTGAAAAACCAGACTATATTTTTAAACATACAAAATCTTTATATGGCCTTATGCAAGCACCTAGAGTTTGGTATGAAAGAATAATTTTTTTGGAAAAATAGATTTACTGTTGGATTGGTAGATCCAAATCATTTTAAGAAAACCATTCATTATAATATATTAGTAGTTCAATTATATGTTGATGATGTTATTTTTGGTTCAAATAATGAAAACAATTGTAATGATATTTTAGAAATTATGAAAAAATATTTTTAAATGAGTATGGTGGGATAATTGATCTTTTTTTAGGACATAAAATTTATCAAAAATATAATGTAAAATTTTTAAACCAAAGTAAATATATTACACATTTATTGAAAATGTTTTTTCTTGATAACAAAAAGAAATATATAACTCCCATGTGTACTAATAAAAAACATGATTTGGATGAAGCTGGAAAACCTATGGACATCATGTTAGATAAAGGTATGATTGGTAGTTTATATTGTGTTACGACTGGAAGACAAGATATTATTTTTTCTATATTCTTATGTTCTATATTTCAAAAAAATCCTAAATAATCTCATCTTATTTCTGTCAAAATGTTTTTAGATATTTAAAAGGAACTATTTTTTAATATCTTATATATCTAAAAAATTATTATTTTAATTTATTATCATATTCAAATGATAATTTTTGAGGTTGTAGACTAGAAAAAAAATTACCTTAAGAAACTCTCACTTTTTAGGAAAATATTTAGTATCATGATCAAGTAAGAAACTACACTCAGTTATCCTTTCAATAGCTGATGTAAAATATGTATCTGCAAGAAGTTGTTGTGCACAAGTATTTTGGATAAAAAACAAACTAATGGACATTGGATTATATTTTAATAGTTCACATATTTTATTTGATAATAAAATTGATATAAATATTTCAGAAAATTCAATAAGTCATTGAAAAACTAATCATATTGATATTATGAATCATTTTTTAAAAGATCATGTTCATAAAAAGGATATATCTTTAGAATTTTTAAATACTAAATATCAACAAGCTAGTATATTTACTAAAACACTTTCCAATAAAATATTTTATTTTAATAAAGGAGAGTTATGTTTATTTAATTTTAAAATAAATGTTAATCTTTTTAATATTTTTAAATTTAAATGTTTATTTTATTTTATTTTTATTTATTTATTTATTATAATTTGTTTATATTAAATTTATTTTCTAATTACTTTAAATTTGATTTGTTTTAATATATTTTTTCTTCACTATAAATTTATTTAGTTTATTTTATCATAAATTTATTCACCCCGCAAGTTTTCAAAATTTTTATAATTATCTTACGTAATGACACTAGAAAAAAGAACTATAAGAAATGTTTTGAATACCTAACCATTTCATTTCTCAATCCCTTTTGGAATATCGTACCTCTCATATACCTTCATTTACCTCTAATTTCTTTTAAAACCACAGAGCATAAAAATATCAGACCATTCATTTTGGAGAAATGATGAAAACTAAGATAACTGAAGAAGGTGATGCTAGCAACCCGAAGCGTCAGAGAGTTCCAAAATTAAAAATTTTGTAAGGAAAAGTAGTTGATTTAAAATGGATCTATCCACAAAATATTCCCCAGAAAAAAGAAGTAGATTTTAAAGGATTAGAATCTATGTTCAAATAGGTGAACTCAGAGTTCCTTTATAAGTTAGAAGTGAAACGTTTCTATAACAGTGTTCAGTTTAGTTTTGGTGATTTTGAAGATACAATTTTTTCAATAATATAAGTTAAGTAATTTTCTGTTTTTTAACTAAAATTTCTCAAAATTTAAACTTTCATAATAAGGTATTTTTTCATTTAGATATGTGATCTATCAGAAATAAGGACCGTATGTTAGAAGACATTATCTATTTTCTGTTTGGTTCAAAAAACATTAGGAAAATGGTTTTCAAGGATCTCAAGGCAGACCTGAAAATCATGGTCAAGTTTATTCAAATATGAATGTTTCTAAGAATGGATGAGATAGAGAAGATTATATATCCAAACATGTATATCATGTTTCTATTTTTTAGTGAAATAAAACTAAATTTTACAAGGTATATGTTCAGATATTTTCACTACTATTTTCAGAATAATGTTAGGATGACTTTTTAACCTTATGGAAGGATAATCTCTCGAATTTTTTTCAAGAAAGGAATGATTCATTTAATAGATTCTAGAATAAAATTTCATCACAATAACATATTAAATATAGAAACTTTGAGGATGTTAGGTTTTTACAAGAGTATAGTAAAAGTAAAACTCTTACTAGTTGGTGTAGATGACTGACAAAGATCATGATCTTTTACTCAGGTGGGGAAGTGCAATTGGAAATGAAGGAATTGGTTAAACCTGAGGTGATGGAATATCCAAAAAAAGGAAAATAAAATTGAGATTTGTTGAATAATAAGATGAATATAAGGGTATACATGAATAATTGTTGTAATCCCAAGGAAAATGCTAGATCCACTTGCGGAAGATCGATAGGTTAAAAGACAAATAAGAGATATATAGAATGTTGTTTTACCAGTTATTCAAGAATAAGAGCCAACTGTTTAGGATAATAAAAAGATGCTCAGATCAAAAAATGTGGCTACTAAAATGGTTGAGAATCTCATTTTTTGTTTTATGATCATTTGGATGAAAGGAATATATATTAAACTGAATAAAAAATAGAATTTATTTATATTTTGTTTTTTTCAAGTGAAAATTCAATTAAAATACCAGTGGAGAAGTCATTGGAAAATTTTCCTTCAAGATAATTAGAAATTGTGGGAGTTGGTTAGTCACAACATCTAGATGTAGGGACATATGATTCCCTAACAAATTAGGTTGAAGAGATTGGGATTACGTTTAATAAGTCTCATAAAGAGAATTTCAATTTTCTTCTAGAGATAAATGTTTAAAGGAAAAAATTACAGGATATTATAGAAAATTATATTTCCAAAAATGTATTTTTTTCTTTCAAAAGAAACATATTGACTAAAGATGGAAAGGTTAAGTCTGAAGTTATTTCAAAATATAACTTTTTTGATATAAAGTGGTATTTGGGAAGTGAGTTTGAATCAATCAAGAGTAGTGTCAGTCAGACCATTACATCTACCTCTACTCTTAATACCAGTCTAGATATGATTCATAGATTTCAGGAAATCACCTATGTCATGGAAGATATGAATGATCATCTTCAGAATATATAGTTAAATAGTGCTCCTCTGTCAGTTCTGTTGGACAATCATAAATTTCATGTTGACCAACTCACTCAAAATGACCTAGGTATCATATTTCTGTTGAACAAGTTTACAGATAAATTAGAGTATTTTATGCAGTATGAAGAGATATCGCATGACTTTTTGAAGCTCAATCATGTTGAGAATTTTCATATTAATCAAGATTATAGAGTTCTGACTATGTTGTTGGAGAAATTCTTATGAGAAATTTGTGGTTATAGATGGAAGAGTTAAAAGATATGTTTGAAGCTATTCATAATTCATAGAACCTTAACTGAGCTAACTCCTACCCAATATTTTGTACCCTAACCGTTTCCATTGACTAAACATGTTTCCTAGTCATGCTGATTGTTGTATTTATAAATTTTTTGATCAATAAATTTTTCTTATTTTTTATTTTTGTGTAATTTATTTTATATTATTTTTTGTTTATGTCTTAATCTAAAGATCCAGTCTTATTTGTTTAAACAGATTATTATAACATTCACTAACAGATCTATTCAAAATTAAACATGTTTTAATCATTTTACTACTTTATTTTTGATCTCACAAAACAGGGGGTGAAATTTGGATAAATTCAATAGTTATTTTTATCAAAATAATTCTATCAAATCGAATTTTGGATTATTTTCATTTAATTATTTGAAAAATTCTAAATTATGTTATTAATTTTATGGGTTTTTTGATCATTAAAACGGGGGATATTGTTGGGCATGTATTGTCACAAAAATAATCTATATATCTTATTGATTTTGATGCTCATGAATACCACTATTATTTTTACTAATAATAATATTTTAAGTGTATTTAAGGAAAATAATATTATATATATATATATATATATCAAATTTTGGAATTATATTCAAGCTTAAAATCCATGTGAAATATTCATAAAACTATTAGAAATTATCTTAAGTGTGTGATGGAAACATTGTTCATATCATACGTTGAATAAAGTAATGTAAGGAACAAACCCTACATTTTTATTAATCCTTATGTTGAAAGATCAGAGCATATGGTTAATCAACCCTATGTTTATAGAAACATATGTATAAAGAACCTTCCATTTGGATGGAACCTTATGTTTGACAGAGAGAAATAGTATAGATAAATAACCTGATAGAAGTATGGAACCATACATTTGAGAAGAAAATGTATGGATCATCATCCTTACTTTGGTGATCAACCTTACATTGTCAACATTACACTCAGAGAATTGATGCTATTTATTTGAATCCTATATTTGGTATTTTTTCATTTTGCAAAGGAACCTTACATTTAACTTTTCATCACTGGAGATTTTAATTTATGATTTTATCAGAGTTTCATGAAATGTCCATTGCATAATATTAAGAAGATTTAATGATTCTATTAAAATAATTCAAATATTGTTATGATTTATTAAAAGAATCATATTAAGTAAAGAAATTATCGCCTATTGTTAAGGGTAGTTACGACTACTCTGAGCTATCTTTGGAATTTGAATTATTACAATTTATTATGGAATTTTCTTAGATCTTGAATTGAAAAGTAGGCTCTATGCTTTATTTATTCTATCCGGGTATTTTCTCTATATATGATTGTATGATTCGAAGAAGAATATATATATGGAGATATATGTTGAGATATATATTACGACACATAATTTATGAGTGAAACTGTATTTTTGTGAAGATGTTTTACATATCTACTGTAATAATCGATTAGAATTTTTTTTATACAAAAGATTCTAAGTGGAGATATATGTGTTCTAGATCTTGTATTTTCTATAAGTCTATTGTTTCTATTATTTGATGTTTTTATTTCAAATATCTATTGCAATTGGATCTCTTGGAAACTACTCTTTAGTAAAGAAACTGTTTTCTAAAAAAAATATCCATCTACTATCAGTTGTTGTTTCAACTGTGAGGCTCAACTAAAACCCGTTATAATCAATATCTTTTTTTGAGAGTTTCAACTATTCATACTCTGTTGTGGTAGAGTATCAACTTCTCAATCTAAGATTTGGTTTTTCGGTTCCCTATTAAAGAACCTGAAGGCTATGTTTTTATCCTTATTTGTAAAGGTGTCAAATGCCTATACTCAGTTGTGGATTGGTCTTCTGATATGAGGACCTGACTAGTGAAATTAACCAAACTTGTAGAAAGATAAATTGGTGGAGTGGATTAGGGGATCCTTAGGCCCTAAAACCTCTATAAATAGTCATGTTCTGTATTTCAATTTTATCCACTACACATAATTTCATACAAAAGGTAAACACTTCCTATCCTAACAATCATCAGTTGACATCAAAATGAAAAAATTGTGAAGGATTTTAAAAATGTTGAAAAGACACAATTCACCCCCCACTTGGGTATATTTGTTTTTCCGACCTACCAATAGGTATAAATAAGGTTACCAAAAAATTGATTCTAATAGTTATTTTTTTGTATATGAGGTTATATAATGTTATTCTAAGCATTATTAATGTTATGGGGAATTTTCTTGACTCAAACTTTTCTTCTTGAGTTATAATTGTTCATATTTGAAAAAAATCTTCCTCCTCTAATCCATTTTTTTGTATTTATAACAAAATATATTTTAATGTAAAATAGATTAATCACACATTAAACCCCCAGAAATCAAAAATAGATCCAAAAACCAAAACTGATTCATATATAAAGTATGAAATTAAAAACGACAAAAAATTGAATACCAAAAAATATTCAAATTCATGGAAATGTGCCTTGGGCCATGAGCTCTCAAATCATATTCACATAAATGTGTTGTGATAATATTAATAACAGTTATCATTCCATGCACTCAAGACACCCCCACATAGTGTCATATCAAAACACCACATCGGGAGACATTCATCAAAAAACACCTCCATCCCCAAGTACTGAGAAAGAATCACCAGAGCTCAATGCCATCAATGATCAACACAAAAAACTAGTGTGTCCAAACCAACACCAATAACCTCCACAAATATACACCCAACACCTAAACTACCACTAAAATAGGATCAAGGCCTCCTGACCCAAACTCTATCACCATCCAAAAAAATGAAAAATCTCGTGAACAAGAGACCACAGGACCGCTGAGCCTCTATGAACAACACCACTAATCCAAAAGAGAACCCATTAAGATCTACCTTCACGGAATCCACCAACACAATCCAAAATAGCATGGAATCTATTAAACCTAACCAAAATGGGATTGTTCATGAAATAAAAAGATGAAATGGAATAGAAAACTATGGATAAATATAGACATTTAGGAATAGAAAAAGGAAACAAAAGGAATCATAGAAAAAACTAAAAGGGAGTCAATAAATGAACTAGTGAGGAGAAGAAAACACCACAAACATCGAGAGTTCTTGCATCTGCCATCTATGTCTATATATTGTACCTATATGGAATAATACCTTTGGGAGATTGAATGTTTGTATCAATCTATATAAATTTTTTATTTTATATTATGCAATACCATTTGGATTTGATATGAAACTGATTTTGTTTCCATGAGTCCTTTATGACATGATGAATGCTTGGTTATAAATGGCACACATATGTATGGATGTTTATGGGTGAGGTCCTATATCATCCACCCATGAATTGGTTTAGGATTGTTTGAACATAACCATTGTTTTACTCTATTATTGTCCATTATTGGATCTATTTCACCATTTACTAGTGAGTATACCTTTTATATTGTTATAAAAGTGCCACTTTTATCCCTTATAAAAAGAGCCATCACCACTCCCACTTCTCCTCACTCCACCAGCCTCGAATATTTGACCAAAATATAAATAAATATCACTAAAACACTCATAGACACTTCTTAAATGTTCTAGTTCTCTCAAAATACCGCCTCTCAAATCATTAAATAGTTTTGGGAAAGATAAATTTATAGGATTATGGTAAAATTCTCAGTTATAATTTTTTAATTCCTTTTCCTATATTTCTTATTCTACCTCTAATGTATATACTTTAAAAAAATTAGAAAATTAAATAAGTATTATAAGTATGCTAAAATATTATTATGTTCATGGAAAACAATTATCTACCCCTCCCAATACTTCAAAAAACAAAAATTATGCTTGGGTTATGTGAGGAATACCACCAACATAAGTGACACGATCTATTTTTCATAACTAAATTAAATGGATTATTATAAGGGGTTACTAAATGAATAAATTTTATGTTTAAAAAATATTAATATTCTGAAAATATAATACAATTAATACATTTTTTTTTTGTTTTACGGAGAATGATAACGGTGCTTATGTGTACGTGCGAACTACCACCTCCATGAAGCAACATAATTAATTTTTCACTTAGAATTTTCTCCTTTATCCAAATATATTAAAACATGACTCAAAAAAATAAAAATAATAAAAATAATATCATTATAATTCTATAATAATAATATTTTTTTAAAATAATAACTTTCTTAACCGTACACACCCATTAATTATATCATGTTCTTCTCTGGAGAATTTTAACAACCTATGTGAATGATGCTATAAATTTATATTATGGATTACTATATGAACATAAATATTCTAATTATTCAAAATAAATGAGAAAAAAATGTTTTACTAATTTTTATAAATCTTTTATAATAATATTTAACTTATTATTATTGTACCGCAATTCTGTTCATTAAAAATTATCGAAATAATATCATCCAAAATCACAATTGGAATACATATAAATGAAATTTTAACATTATAAATAATTATAAAACATATATTAACGTACACATAATGATATTTTAATGATTAAATTTTAATCAATAAATAAAATTTTACATCTCCATTACAAAACTTGTACAAAAACAAATCCAAAATAATAACACATGATATTGAAAATAAAATAAAAATAACTAATTTATTTTAAAAAATGATTATAAATGAAATTTAAAAATTAATATATATTTATGAATAAGGTTATTAAATGGGTAATTTAGATATTGTTTTTATTATATATGAGTTCAGATAATTTTAGGATAAGCTGGATTAAGGGTAAGGGTATTTTTCTTAACTCAACTTCATTTCTTGAGTCACAATTATTCCTCATTGAATATGATTTTATAGGATTTATTTCTCTAATAAATTTAAAATATAATAATTCCTTTCCTCCTTCTCTTATGTATAATTACATTTAAGAATTTATTTTTTATAAATGTTGATGATGTATAGAGTAATTCTTATCCTCCCAAAATGAGGTCCTTCTCTTCCATATTCATACTAACTCTTTCTACAAATATTCTCCTATATTATCTTAAAAAAAAAATATGATTTATTTGTGGAGAACTTGAAATTTATATTAAAATATTTTCAAATTAAATATTTATTACTATATTTATTATGTGGGTTTTAATATTGTTATTTTGAAAATACTAAAAATGATTTCCTTTTGTGTTCATATTTTTATCTTTCAGGACACTTTTATATTATAAAACCTTTATAACTATTTCAAGGATCTATTATTTTGATTTATTTTAAAGTGGGGTTAAAAAAAATCATGCTACCTTTTTGAAATCAATTTTTTCATATGATTCAAAATTTTATCCCTTTAAAAAAATTTAGAAACTATTTTCTAATATATCTTTTTTATTTTTTCTTTTCCTTTTTTAATTAAAGGATCGAATTCATATGGAGTTATATTTTATGAATCAACCTATAATTGACCCTATTAAATAATAATTTTTGGGTGATTTAATGTTGGTATCAATTGATATAATCCTTGATTTGTGTTTATGTTGTAGATTTTGGAAATTATATGAAACCCATTTTATTTACACAGGTTTCTGTTGATATGTTGAATGATTTATTTCAAATGTCACACATATGTATTGATACTCATGTGTTTGTTTTTATATTACCCTCCAATAAATTTATTACTGTTTTATATCTCATGCAATAATTTATCATGGTTCTTCCAAGATATTATATCAAATTAAAGGGCGAAACTTCTTGGATATGCATGAAAACTAAAGGGTGGGCCTTTGGAGATATTCTCATAATAAGATTATACCATGTTCTTATGTTTGCTTCAAATTTAATTCTTATTCTATTATTCTAGGTAATGTAACATTTACATTTCATATGCCTATTATTATGCACCATGACTCATGTTTACTATCATATGATCATTTTCCATGGTATACATTTTTTTATTAGAGAATACATTTCCTCCTATCAAGATTGATAGAGAACTATTATTATTTCTTTTTCATTTTAATAAGATATATATCCACTGGTCAAATTTTCTTATATTTTTATGATTCAACCCTTAATGAAATATTGAAAATGTTTCACTAAAAAATGATTGAGCTCATCCCCTTCTTATGTTTACTTTCCCAAGTTTATGGTGATGTACCTAACTTATGAGAAGTATTAACGGGAGTATTTTGTTACATAATTATAGGGAATGTTCCACACAAGTATTGTAAAATAAGTTTCATATATTTTATCCTTAAAAACATGAAACCTTATGTTCTAGGTATTTTGTTCTTATTATGAAATGTATTGATTAACATATTAAATTAATGTAAAATAAATATATTTTTATCCAAGTTATTCTCAGTTGGTATCCAAGAACATGTGTAAAGATTGTGTTTTTATCACCGATCATGGGATTTCTTATTTAGGTTACCTTAATGAAGGGGATTAGGACTCTAATGTTTCCTCGACTGTATAGAACTAGATTATAGATTTTTTGTACAATTCATAGAATAATCATTATTTGGTTATGAAAAAGTGTAATGACGTGATATATATTTTTGAGGCACCGTGTTTTGGTTGTGGATTTGGTAAGGGAGTCAACCTATAATTCTATATCATGCATTAGCTATAATAAGAGTTTCTCTGGGAATGTCTAGGTGGGTTTCAGAATTGAGAACTATTGTATTGTGATATGAATAGTGCGTTAGATAATGTCTCTATGGTGGGAAAATAAAATTATATAGGGATCATGAGATCGTGGATAGGTCATGATAATCCACTGATATGAGAGATGATTTGAAACCTTTTATAAAAAGTAAAATGTGGTCTAATTAAAAATGTGACTGATGAGACACCGATGGATTGAGTTTCTTAGCATTATGATTTTGGATTAAGGAGAGTACCTCATATACGGTGAGTATGGAACCAGATAGATGGGGAGTTTATAATGAGACTAGGTGAAGTCTATGGTGGGTTGGAACTTGAGAGTCACATGATGGTGACTTCGGTTTTGAATATTGAGATACATCCCATTATACTATATGTTAGGATGGGTGATTATCAATATAATTAGATAATATTTTTTTCAAGGAACTATGATATCCTGAGACTATAGAATGAGGTTAATGGGTTGGGTATATTGGGATATAACAATCAAGGTTCATGAGTGTTAGCATTTGTATTATAGTGGATGTATGGAAGGTTTGTTCACATATAATAGTGATAGAAGGAATCTTTGGGTTAAAGTACACTATAGATAATTAGATAAAAATATTCTCATTTCAATATAGTTTTGGTAAGAATTTGGAGTGATATTTTTGTAGAATCATCCCATAGGTGGGTTTGGTTTTGTATCGAAACATGGATGAATGTGGATAGATTATGTATGGTAAATATAAAATACCAATATGTGTGTATTTATTGATGATAACTAGGTAAATTCATCACATTTGATATCTTATGTGCATGAGTTTTTTGTTACAGTCTGGTATGGTGTTCGAGTTAGTGGAATATCAACACTCATGGAAGACTATGGAAAATTGTATAGAGGAGATAGGTTCAGTTTTATGATTATAGTCTTTGGGATAAGACTGTGGTCTTGATGAGAATAGTTAGTAGGAACTCGAGTTTTGTTTTAAGTGAGTAATGGTCTAGTTTGTATCAGTAATTCCATCCATTGGTGTATGGTATCAGTGAATTTGGAATTACAAAATTACATTATAAGTATAGAATCATCATATAATTGGTGGAGTTTTTCAATGTCACGATGTCTGGGACATTGGGTTTTTAGAGGTAGTCAGTGTGGCGGGTTACCGACTAGTGCATTTCAGGTGTGATCGAGTGTGATGGAGAAGATAAGAATTAATATAATTTATTGGGGGGAAAACATTTTTATGGTATGAAGGGATTGTTTTTTAGGATTTGGTATATTAAATTGGTTTAAGTGTGATATGGAATGACAATGATTGGCCAAATATTATAAATTGGTTACTCAATCATGACTCAATGGGTAGATCATGCCATGGGTGATGCACCTGGAGACTTCTCTGGGATGTGATGTATTATGGTGGGGAGTTTGTAATGACCCATGTCATTATCGGTAATGGGATTTGGGTGGCCATAAAATGATCTTGTAAATAGAAGAAAAACCATCAATGTATTATCTAACATCAATCAAATCAACATTCTAAAAACAAATTATATAAAAAATTTCTACCTTCATCATTTTATATTCTATATCTACTAAACATGATTAAGAACTCATGATTGGGATCATAAAACTTTTGGAAAAAGGCTATTCTTTGCTGGAAATGGTGTTTTGTTTGTGATTGTTGTCAATCAACACTGGGATGATCAATGAGTTTGAAATACAAGTGATCTTACAATACTTGATAAAAATAGTCTTGAAGGTTGAATCATTTCCAAGTGTTTGAAAAAAAATTGGGGTCAAAATTCCATATGAAGGGTCAGCACCATGATGGGTTGTTTTTTGGAATCAAATATTCATAAATATGGTAAGATAATGGGTTTCATGATGATTGGGATGATTTTCGTGAAGATATAGATGATCATGATTGATGATGGTGTTCTCTATGATTATGAGAGTTAGAGGATCATGATCACATGATGGTTTGATAGAAATCACCATGAAAATGTCAAATCTCAATGTAGCATTGTGAATGGAGAAGCATTGAGATTTATTTTAAAATATCCAAATAATTTCGTTTGAGGTGGAGGATCATCACAAATGGATAAGACAATAAATATAAGGCTACCCCACTTATTTTTCATGAAATTATTTAATGAAAATCCAGAATCTCCTTAATTTCGTGAAGCAAGGGGAGCTCCTAAAATCTGAATTTCTATGTGAGATTGAGCTTCTATGAAAACTAGTTTGGTCTGGAATGATTCAAATGATATTAGGTAAAGGGTGTTTCACAATGATAGGATATTATTCATTAACTCAGTGATCATCATGAAGGCAAGTAGTTCTTTGAAGGTATGGTGGTTCATTAAGGTAGTGAGGTTCACATTGGAGCATCATGGAAGGTAGTTTTGAATATCATTTTTTCAGTGAATACAACTTTCATAGTTCATCAAGTCAGGTCTATAGTGAAAGAAGAGTCTCCTGATATAAAGGTACAAATAATGTAATTAAAATCTATTGAAGCGACCTTCAGGTCAATAAACTGAGTAAGACTTCACCAAACGTAGTGATCTTGGGGGAGTAGATGGATTTATTCTAAGGGATGTAGTGTGCTATCCCAAAAATCTTTTAAATTTAGTGTTCCAGGAACAAAGTGACTATGTATAAACTCTTGTATTCTATAACTAGTGAACATTATTGAATTTAGGTATGAAAGGAACAATTTTTGTGTATGCTCCTTGGACTATCCATTAGTGGTGAAGTAAGTAAAATTGGTGTGTGATCTCTTTATAGGTTGTTCTTTTTTTCTTTACATTCACATCAAATAGGTTTAATTGGTTACTACCAATATGGGAACGACACCTTTCACTTTAAATGAAAATGTTGACACCCTGATTCACCCCTTCCCTCTCGAGATGTTATAGGGTCCTTTAAGTGGTATCAAAGGGAGGTTACAAGTTGTTGGTGTTAAATATATATTTATTTTCTATCATGGAGAACATAGTAAATATCAGGGGATCCCCCTATTTTATGGAAGAAACATAAAAATTGGAAGAATAATATGAGATCTCATCTAAGATCTATTGGAATGAAAGTAATATTTCTTACTACACAAGGGATTTTTGTAACTTATGCAACAGGACTGTCTATGACTGAAATAGATAAGAAAATTCTTGATGTAGATGCTAAAGTGAAAAATTCCTTTACTGCAGAACTGACTGATCCAATCTATATAAAAAAAGTTTTTGTACCTCATTCAATTATATGTGAAAAAATATATAAAATTTATATGAATATTATGACATGTTTAGGGAGGAAAAATATCATGTTTTTCACAATATGTTTTACGATATAAAGATGAATCCTCATGAAAATTAAGATACCTTTTTCAATTGAATTAATGAACTTTTAGGATAAATTCTGTGGCTTGATGAATAAATTAAATATATTGAAATTTTAATGAAATTATCGATAAGACATACACCTCGGTATAATCCAAAAGATTCAGCCCTTGAGGAAAGGGATATTTCAAGAAATTCCTTGGATAATCTATTGAGCAGTATGATAGCTTATGAAATGATAGTTAAACCAGAGGATGCAACAAGTTGTGTTAGAAAAGAGATGGAATTTAAATCCATAGAAAATTGTGAGATTTTAGGATATAGTGTTAATGAAAGTAATAAAGAAAATGAACTCCCTTCCCTATTTTCTAAGAAATTGAATATAATAAAAGTGTTATTTTATGGAAATATACCATTGGTATGTTTCAGTTGTGGTAGGGTTGGTAGAATTACCTCTCTGTGCTCAAGGAAGTTTGACGATGAAGAAAGTGAAGAACGAAACTCACAAGAGCATCAGAAAATGATTTCTCAAAATAGAGTCTTCAAATTTGGAATGAAATTATAGAGAAATAGTTTTTTCTGTAAGTAAGATGATGATGAAAATAATTTTTTTGAAGAACAAGAACCTAAGACTAAATTTGGAACACAAGTATCTATGATGGCTAGATTTGAAAATTCAAATCCATCAAAAGATAAAGCTAGAGATAATCAATTGATTTATGATACTGATCTCAAGATGAAAACTTAGTTTGATCTTAGTGAACTTGAGAATCAAATAAATAGAAGAAAAAAAAGTTGAGGCTAGCTTTGGAAGAGTCATTAGAATGTTTTGATCGAATGGAAGATGAAATTAATTGACCGAAATAAGTAGTAAATTAAAATTAAACATATATTAGAATCTCAGAAGATATAGTAGAACATAATCTCATAATTGAATAACATGAATTTCTCATCAATGAACATACATTCAGATGGGTGGTTAAGTCCAAGACTGTTGAGATACTTAAAGAAGAAGTTGTTACTCTTAAGAGTAAACTTGAAAGTGAATCAAACTGAAAATAAACAAGGAAGAACAAACAGTTTGGAATATTCTCAGATACTAGGATGCTGGAGGGAGCTAATCATGTTTCTAAAGGTATATAGAAATATTTTAATTATAAAATATTTACATTATTGGTAAAAAGTGGAATTTTTTGTGATTCTAAAACATCTAATTATGGAAATAAAATAGGCCAAAATAAAGGAAAGCTAAAATTTGGACATATCACAAAGTCACCTGAAGTCCTAACAAATAAATCCTAAAATAAAATATAAAGGAGAACATAAAATTGTCCTAAAGTTTCAAAAAATGACCGACATTCAAAATATTTTCCAATGGAAGGGGACATGAAGAGGAATAGAAGTGATAGAATGTTCCCTCTTAGGAAATGTCAATTTTACATCTATTTGGGTCACACTATGTCGTACTCTGAGGAGGTAAAAAAATGAATGGGGAAGATCTAGGAAGTCAATAAAGGAGAATGAATTCATGTCATACATCCTAAACAGGAAATAAATTTTATGGATATTACTTTCATCTCTATAATGTTTTCTATAAATCTATTCATTTAAGAATAAGTAAAGGTAAAAATGGTACCTTCAGAACACAAAGACAATTCAATACTCACCAACAGATGGTTTTTCTCTTACAAAAAGGTTGTCTTATCTAGAATAATAATATGAGTATTTTGAACCAATAAACTTGTAAAAGAGAGTGGAAATACCATCATTATCTTCCACTCAATCAAATATTTCACAGAAGGAAAATAATAATGTCAGTAAATCCAATATCAGAGAAGTCACTCTCAAAGTTCAAAGAACAATAACTCCTAGATTCTAGATAGTGTATTCTAATCCCATATGATATGAAATGTTGATTTTTGGAATAATATAGAGAAAAGGGTTAATGGAATAGTGAGGTATGGGAATGATAGTTCTTTGAAGATCAAAGATATTGGGAGAAGAAACTGGAAAGGGATGAGATTAGGAAAACCAAAGTTATTTATGTAGATGATTTAAATCATAATCTTTGGAGTACTAGTCAACTCTCTGGCTCCAGACTTATAATGACTTTCAAAAAAAAGTCAGCACTATAAAAGTAAATACATGGAATTATATCCTAGAATTTTTCATAATAGAGGAAAAATTATATCAGGTTGATACTAAGATAAATTTTAATATTCGAAAGATGAAGAAGAAAAAAATTGCGTCATTGAAGGTTAGGTCACTTTAATTAACAAGACATGAAAAATATATCTAAGCCGAAGATAGTCTTGGATATCCCAAATATAAAATGTGAACAAGAAAGGACTTATGATGCTTAAATACAAGGGTTGATGGTTTGCAGTTTATATTGAACAAATAAAAAAACGGCATAAAATATTATTGATCTTATCCATCTAGATGTATGTGTTTTGATAAATATTTCTAGAACATATGAAGAAAGGTACTTTGTTCTTTTAATCTATGATTATCGTAGGATGTCTTGTGTTATGGGTATAAATAAGAAATTGAAATTTCTTGACTTCATGAAAACATATCATTTAATAATAGAGAATGATAATGTTTGTGTGATCAAAGTTCTATTATATGACAATATAGGGGAAAACACATCCATTATGTTTGAAAATTACTTACAGAAACATGGAATACCACATGAGGGTCTATTACAAAAACCCCACATAAAATGTTGTTTTTGACCACATGAATCTATAAGTGAATAATATAGCCAAAACTATGCTGATTGAGAGTGGTATCTCTTTCCATTATAGGAAAGAGTACGTTCAGGAAATAGTGTATACTCAAAATCAAAAAGGGATTTATATGGGATAATCCAAGATACCATATGAGTTTTTTCATAGAAGGAAGCCCCATTTGAAGTATTTTCATGTTTTTGGAAGTAAATTTTTTGTTATAAACAAAGCAGGAAATCATTGGAATTATAGTGATGTGTTAGATTAAGTAATATTCCTTGGTTATTCAATACATATAAAAATTTACAAATGTTTCAATAATTTTCTTAGGATAATTATTAACAGAAATGATGTTAAGATCAATAAAGATAAGACCAAATATACCATAGTAATACCTTATGATGATATTATAGAAGACAAAGAAGATAGTAGACATGGAATAGGTTCAATTATAGAAATGGAGGAAGGTATAAAAAACATTCAGAGGAAACAAAATGATGACGATTTAGAAGAATAATTGGATGAATAAATTATGGCTAAACAAAATTCATCTGAAACACATAGAAGAAACAAAAGAGCTTAAATTTATGAATATAATATAATTGGAGATTGTATATCACCCACATAGATAATGATATTGATGAATAATGCACAACATGGCTTCTTATCAATTTTTGAACAAACCTTATTTTGAAGAAGCTGTGAAAGATGAATCCTAGGTTAAATCCATGAATGAAGAACTCAATTATATTAATAAGAAACATACATGGGGTTGCATTAATAGACATGAAAACCACAATGTTATTGGAACCAAATTTATCTTCAAAAATAAATTTTATGAGAATGTATGTGTTATCATAAATAAGGCTTACCTAGTGTGTAAAGGATATGCAATGATTGAATGAATTGATGTCGAATAAAAAATTTATCTTGTGGTGAGACTGGAGTCGATTATGTTTTCTCATGCTCTGTAAATCTAAATATGATACAATGTTTATCATATGGATGTCAAAAAATCTTTATTAAATTGAATTCTTTATGAATAAGTACACATTGAATAACCAGATGGATTTGTTATTGTAAATGATGAAGAAAATGTTTGTAGATTAAAAAAGGCTCTCTATAGTCTAAAATAGGAAAAACAAAAATGGTATTCTCTTCTAGATACTTATTTGAAGAAGCTCATATTTAAAATAGGATGGTTAACCATAATAATTATGTGAATAATTTGAAGAAAGATCAATTTATGGTGCTGGTTTATATGGATGATATTATATTTGGTAGAAGTAGGAAGTGATTAGTGGATGAATTTTAAAATCATATGAAATTTTAATTTCAAATGTCTATGATTGGTGAACTAACATATTTATGGGGGATTTAGGTTATTAATAAGAAGTATTACACTTTTATTTCCCAAAAAAACATGCAAGAGAATTGATGAAGAAATTGAATATTCATGACTCCAAACCAATGTCAACTCTGATTTCAGTTGTAACAAAATGTGGAAATTGTTGGATGGGAATTATGTGGATCCTTCCATGTATTAGAATATCATTGTAAGATTATTATACATGAATAAAACATGGATAAACATTATATTTTCACCATGTTAGTGGCCCAATTTTAGAGAAATCTGATGGAAGAAAATATGTCGATAGTTAAATGAATCATGAGGTATATTCAAGGTACACTGAATTTGGGATTATACTTTGCTGCTATAAGAGAAAAAAATTTGTTGGCCTTTTTTGATGCTGAATGGGTTAGAGATGTGGTTGACATAAATTCCAAAAGCAGTGGAGCATTCTTCATTGGTAGAAAATGTGTGGTCTGGTTGAGTAATAAATAGGAAAGTACTTTTCTTACTACTATTAAAGTAGAGTATATCTCTACTATAAAGGTTTTTACTGAGCTATTATGTATGAATAAACAATTGAATGATATTGGTGGTGTGGAGAAAATCCAATGGTGATTCACTGTGATAACAAGGGCATGATCAATCTTATAAAAAATAATGTTCATCATTCTCATACGAAACATATTGAAATCATATATCACTTCATCAACGAACAATTTGAACAAGGAATTATTAAAATAGATCATGTTATAACAGATGATAAAGTTACTAACATAATGACCAATCCATTTTCAGAACATGTTTTGTAGAAACATCATTTGAACCTCAGTATTGAACCACCTCCCAATACAGGAGGGATTCACATATGATCTTATCTCACCATTTTTGTTAATAATATTAATTATTTTGTGGAATTGATATTAGTTTGTGGAGGATATACGACCCATGGGGAGTGTGTTTTTTATCTCTACAAGTAAAAATCAAGTTCTTGAGGTTTATTTCCATAGTATGAGAATGAATAAGTGGATTAATTTAATGATTTACAAAGGGGATATTGAAAATGGTGAAATAATTTAGCGTTTTGAGGAAATAGTTTGAACATTTCTTGGACATATTTAAGAACTCCAAAACATGAGAACTCAATTCATGCTTCCCCACTTTTTTTTCAACACTGATAATCGCTAATGTATAATTAGAGTTTTGGATGATTTGTTTCTTTAATATCATATTTTGATAGTGGCTGGTTCTTTATTAAATTTATATACAGATTGCCAACAAACCCAAAGGGGGAGATTATTGGAACCAAGTATGTTATTTTCAATAAATGGAGTTTATTTTTTGTTTATTTTTAATCCACACCTAGTTGACCTAGTATTTTTCAAGACAAGAGATCTTACAGTACAGACTGACAATAATTTTGAAGGTGGTATTGTTCTATAGGGTTTTCCAAATTTTTGGGTTAAAAAATCCAAAGGTAGGGATAAGATCATGATAGGTTGTTTTCTGTAATCACCTCTTCATAATTATGGTAAAATTATGAGTTACAAAAATACTAGGATGATTTTTACAAATATATAGAGCGCCATGGTCAGTGATGGTGTTATCCATGATTATGAGAGTTGGGCATCATGAGCATGTGATGGTTTGATGAAAATCTTCAAGACAACGTCAAACCTAAATGGAGCATATTGAATTGGAGAATATTGAGAACATGTTTCCAAAAGATATCGAAGAAGAATTTTTGGCGTTAGAGCATGCTGAACTGATGATCCTATAAATACAAGGTTACCCCACTTATTTTTTTTAAAATTATTTAATGAAAATATAGAATCTATTTGATTTCATGATTGTAGGGGAGCTCCACTAATTTGGATTTCTATGAGAGTTTAAGCATCATGAAAATACTAGTATAGTCTTGACTGAAACCAATGGTTCAGAGTAAAGGGTGATTTGTGATTATGTGGTATTACAAAGTGACTCAGTGAGATTCACAATGTCAGTTTGTTCCATGAAGTGAGGGTGCTTCACAAAGGTAGTGATGTTAATAAAAGAGCACCGCAAAATGTAGTTATGAATATCAGTTTTTTTGTGAATAAAGATTTTATAGTGCATCAACCTAGGTCTACGGTGTAAAAAGAGTCTCATGCTAGATAAGGGAGAAAACATTAATGTAAATCTATTAAAGGAAACTTTTTGTCATTAAACTAAGTAAGACTTCAACCAAATCAGTGAGAAAGGGGAGTAAATGGATGTATTCTGAGGGACATAGTGTATTATCCTTAAAATATTGTAAAGGAAATATTCCTGGCACATATTGACAATGTATAAAATATTTTATTCCAAAACTAGTGAGGATTAGTGGATTTAGGTAAAATTGACCCATTTTTGGTGTATTCTCCTTTGAGTATCCCTTTGTTGTGATCCAAGTACAGTTGTTATGCAATATCTTTGCATGTGTTTATTTTTTTCACATTCCCTTCAGACAGGTATAAATGGTTCTTACTAACATTGGAATAAGATGCATCCCTTTGAAAGAAACATTTGACACCTGGATTCACCCATCATCTCTCAGGGTGTTCTAGGGTCCTTTATAAAGAAACATCTAAAAAACTCTTACCTTTATGAGAATTAAACTATCCTTGGATCCACATTAATAATAATAGGAATCCATTTCTTCAAAGGCATGTCATAACCATCATCAGTGAATATGAATAAAGAACCAAGAACTAAAGAAAGAATCAAATTTATCTTCTAAGATTTATATTGTGCATCAATAGGGGTGTCCAATAACTTTTATAGATAATTTTCATTAATTTATGTTATTTGGATAATCGGTTCCCATATCCTGGAATTTATATTTCATTAATATAATTAATTTCTCATTGAAGATATATAATCACTGAACACTTCAATGATTAATATCATTATTGAAAATCCATAAATAAATATTATTAATGTTTTATAACCAAAGGAAACTAATAGGGAATACATGGGGTTTCCATGAACTCACTTCCCATATCATAAGCCTATTGTACACTATGATAGAGGCTAACAATGTTATCTTGATGCATTTTATGATTTGATCATACTATAACTTTTGATATACATCACATTCATATCACAAATTATGAATCAAGGGATTTAATACAATATATAATCCTATATTTTAGTTCATTTACAAAAATCTCACACATAACTAAAATCCCCTAAAAACATTATGAAAAATTTAACAAGTCTTTTTGAATCCATCCAGAACACATTTGGATATGGTTTATAAAAAGTCTCTTAATTTTCGAAAAAAACGTTGTCTAACATTTAATACTTATCTTAAGGATTAACTATTTTACCCTAATAGTCTTTGATGCATTGATAGAAAATAAAAAATCCGGATTTTACTGATATATGTAAATATAATCCTCTTGAAAAACATAAATTCTACTCAAACAACAAAAGGTTCTCAAGTGATATCCACCAAACATACTCATATATCAGTACCAACATGAAAACATGAAGTTGTATCATATAAATTATATATAAACCTATATAATCCATTTATTCATGACATGGAGTAACCATTATATGTGGAAAACATCCATCTAGTATAATCCATTTCATCCACTCTAGATTCTTTTAAAAGGTCGACTAGATCTATAAATAAATCACATTTCATTGTTCTAATAGATGAGAACATCACCATTCTCTAATCCAAGTAAATAACCACATCACATATCATTCAACTAAGAATGTGCATTTATTACTTTAATTTAATTAAATAAATATCTCAAATTTTATTTTCCCATCATATGAGGGGATGAATCCCACATTGGTTTTTCTCCAACTGATCTGGTGATCAATAACATTCAGAACCCCTCCTTGACTAGATAAGCCTTAAAGATAATTTAAACAATTTATCAAAGTTTAATGTTTCTCATGATATGTATCTTGATAACTATGGGAAATAAGGATTAATTAAATTTATACACCCCTATGTATATTGATGGTCATGTGAAACTTCTTGAGATATAATTTTTATGGTCAGTCCAAGTAATAAGTGTTGACTTATTACTTCATGATTGTATTATTCAAATATCATATAAAATTATTTATATTGAGAAAATAATTATAATCATACTAACCTTTATATATCATATTATCCAACAGTAATACATGACGATCATCAATTTTGGGAAACTAAAATTTATACTTTGAAGTTATATTACTATTTCATGTAAAATAAATGGTATCACAAATGAATGAATAATAAATAGATAATTACTTTATTATAAAATAAAAATAAATTACAAACCCATTAAATCTATTCTCTCATGTATCTTATACCAATATATTCAACATGTCACTCAAGCTTATGCTTATGTAATGGTACTTTCAATCATTATACGACATTACCCTCGATAATCACCTAATATATCTATACATTTATCCTCTCAATGATATTTTATATGAGATAGTGTTTACATAGGATGTGTTTGGTTTATTGGTGTGACTGAGGATCCTTTTCCTTAGAAATAGCTCCATTTTTGTCATAGTACTTCTCAATTCCTCAGTAAATACTAGTAAGCACCCTATGTTTATAAATGAACTTATTAATCCAAATAGATTCATTTAAAACATTTAAGGTGGAAAAGTACCCTTCCTCTATTTTAGAGTTTTTTATGATGGATTTTTTGAAAACCTTCCAAATGATAACACTAATATTTTATAAAAACATGAAAACAAATTGATATTTATTTATGTCTTTATGATATTGGACACTTTCATCAATGTAACCACTTACATAGAGCTCATTATCTCATCTAAAGACCAAGAACGTATTCTTAGTTCTTTTCAAGTACATAAGGATATTCTTAATAGAAATAGAGTGAATCTCGCAAATATTGGATTGGTATCCACTAGTTACTCTAATATCATAAGTGACAACATATTGAGTACACAACATGTCATACATGATAGGTCCAATGGTGGGTGCATAGAAAATTCTTAAAGATGATATTCTTTAAATACCTTTATACATGATATGAAATTAACTATTTCATATTTAATGATATGGGATATCTTAAAATATATATAACATACTACTATCTTATGGGAAATCATAAGGTATGATTGGACCATATCATAAGTTTCAATTTCCATAAAGTCATATAGTACAACTTTTCACGCCATATGGAATGCCATAATTTATGATTGAAATAGAATCCAAAAATTAAGAGTTAATGTTCGAGTGAGTCTTTAATGATTTTTATATTAAATAATCCATTTAATAAGATAAAATGTATGGGAGATAAAATCATGAAAACATTTTATGAGACACCCT
This sequence comes from Viscum album, assembly GCA_963277665.1. Taxonomy (NCBI): domain Eukaryota; kingdom Viridiplantae; phylum Streptophyta; class Magnoliopsida; order Santalales; family Viscaceae; genus Viscum; species Viscum album. The sequence continues at coordinate 1,026,446,002 of OY728129.1, read as the reverse complement.
AAGGTTTTGATAGAGCACTATGTTTGATAATGTTTAAAACATGCATCACCGAGAATAAACGAACACCAAATATTATTATTTAAATATTAATATTATATTTAAGAAATTAAATTTAAAGGAATGAATATTATTAACTAATTTATAATATACATATATATAAATTTACTACCAAAAATAAATTTAATATTAAATATTTTGTAAATAATCACTCACTTCTTAGTAAAGTAATTTTATTCTCAAAAAATATAGTCACTTCAAAAAATGGATTTTCTTTCTCTTCAGGAGAAAATATGATAATTAATTTTTGGATATTTTAGAAATTTCATTTGATAAATTTTATATCATTTTTTAAATATATATATATATCTAAATTATCTCAGGGTGGAATTTTTATATTTCCCTAATATTCAAGATTTTTCAATGAATAGTAAAAAATACTAGTATTTATTGAAAACTATATTTTATTTTCAAGTATTTACACATTAAAATTATATTTCAGATTAGTTTTAATTGATATTAAATCCTTTTTCTTAAAGATATTCTAATTTTGGTCTTTTGAATTAATTTTATACCTGAATATAGTAAAAAAATATTTTATACATAAAAAGCATTTATCTAAGAAACCACTTTTCATTCTATTTGTGGGTTTAATTTTAAATTACATTATAGAACTTCATTGAATTGAATTTGACAAAATAGATTTCATAATTTGTATCAACAAAATTCATAATATTTAATAAGGTCAAATTAATTTATAGTAATTATGAATATTAAAAATAGTAAATATGTATTTCCACAATAAAGGTAGTTCAGATAATTAAGTTTATAAATAATAATATAATGATCAAAAAATAGACGCAAACACTCTCATTTAACCTATTTGATATGTTTTGTTTCATCCATTTCCATCCAAGTCTCGGATATATAGACACTTGGTTCCATATTTGTTTGATTATGTCCTTTATAATAATTAAGTAAAAGATAAAGACAAAAATGTCACATCCTTAATTTTAATATATATAATATTTTACTAAGGGGATAAAAAACATATATTCAGTTATAAATGTTAGTTTTAAAGACAATTTTTTTGATCATGGTAATTTATTTATAATTTTTAGTGATGAAATAATAACATTAAATTTATACACAACATTGTAACAACATTTATTTAATTAAAAGAAAAATAATGTGATTTTAAAAATAATAAAAGTAATACAATTTGAAAGAGTTATTGTGGTATTTGAAAATTTTAGATAAATATATAATTTTACTGATTTGTGAAAATATTATGTTTGAATTCCATTCTTTTCATGTTGATTTCAAAGTCAAATTAAATTGATAATTCAAAAAATAACATTAATGATATTTTATAATAAATTATATTTTATTAAGTGGTTTAAAACTGATAAAAAACCTATATTAAAAAAATAGATTGGGATATAGTTCTAAATATCAACAATGGTACATTTATTGGCCAATTTTACATTTATATTAACTATCTTGGACCAAAAAGAGTTTGAATTTTATTATCATTATAGTTATCAAAAAGGGTTAAGACGGGTTTAACCAAAAATATAAGTGTAAAAACTAATTTAAATGTGTAATTATTTCATTTTATGATATTATTTAGACCTCCAATCATTATATATTCTAAATATATTATTTTAGATTTATTTTTCAATGATAAATACTCTATATAAATTTATTATTTTACAAAATTCCAAAAGTGTCAATTCGCTCACTTATAAAATTGAACCTCATATCCTATTTTATGGACACATAAAGAACCATTTGTTTCAGCGAAAACCTACCCAAAACAATTTATTATTTCTCTTTTAACATCCTAGAGGAATTCTTTTATTATAAAGATAATCTAAGAAATATTTAAGTAAAATATTAGAGGTTTTCTGATAAGAGGTGTCATTCTTAAACAAGAATTTTCGTTTTATTCAGTTTTCCACATAATTGAAATCTTATTCAATAATGAATATATAATAACATCAGTATATCACATATAATTATATTTTATTATGTTAATGGAATTGCCTAAATCCATCTCATCTTCAATCAAATGGGAAATGAAACCATCATTCATGTGTATGGTGAAGTACAGCCTCACTAACCGATGTAATTCATTTTCAATCATTGACTCTCAAGGATATTTATGATTAAGGATTTAACATATATATATATATATTATATTAATAAAATAAATATATTTCTGTAAAATTAATATGTCATATAATCTATTTCCTTACCATCTATTAAAAAATGATAATGTTGTTCGTCCGCACGTGTGGACTACCACATATATGAACCGATGTGATATATTTTTCCTTACCACATCACGTTGTTGACACATATAAGTTTATTAAAATAAATAATATGTTGTTTATCATATTAATATCATTATTTAGAGATTAAATAGTTCTTACATTCCTGATTCGTGTATTGAGGTAAAACACTTCCGGCATCGAGGGAAACCATCGATCTTTTTCTCAATAAATGAGTTAAATATTTTCTCTTTGAATTTAAGATTTGTGTTAGTTGGGAAATTAATTAAATGTAGACCACCATTGAAGTTATTACAAATCTCTCTCGAAGATGTTGGATTTTTGGGATTTCACATTGGATTATTGAATTCTTCCAATTTCCTTTCTCGACTGTCTTCTGAAGATGACTATTATAGGCTATGGGTGAGATGATCATAGTATTTTAGGGGTAGTGTTATGAGAGTTAATAAATGGACCCCTGATTTTGACCCTCACATTGAATCTCCCATTGTTCCTATATAGATCAGCTTCCCTGGGTTGTTGCTGCATCTGTTCAAACAAGCTACTCTGTTTCCAATTTATAGATTTATCGGAAACCCCTTAAAGTGGGATTTTTCAATGAAGAGTTCTCAAGAACCTCGATTCCTAGAATTTTAATGGAGATTGATTTTTCCCAAGACTTTCCATCCCAAATAGGGATATATAATGGTAAACAAGGAATTTTTTTTCAGGTAGTGGTTTATGAAAACTACCCTGATTATTACTGCACCTGCCTTGAGCTTGGACATGCCTCAAATGATTGGGCCAATAAGGTAACACAACATCATGCTATTAAATTAACATGGGAGGAGATGGAAAATGATAAATATGAATCAAAAAAGTTTAATTAAGGTCTCACAACTAATGATGGCCCTTTTGGGGTTCAGGCTTCTATTGGGGGAAAAGGATGAGGTAGAGAAGCTGGAGGAGCATATGGTGTTGGAGATGGATAAGGACCATCCTAAGATATATGTAAACGGTATATTAGGTTTTTTATGTTATTCACAATTACATAGATGGATCTAGTATCTGTACCACCCAAATAATAGATCAGAAGGAGCTCCGTGAATCTCATGAATCAGTCTAAGAGGGGGACAAAAGTATCCACTCTAAGTTATATGAGTCCTAAAATGATATTGGTGACCAATACGATTATATAAGGGAATATTATTTAAAATCAAGTGCTAGGAATGGTAAAAAACTCATGACTGACTCAGAGGGATTCATCACTCCAAATCCCAAGAAAACTGGAAAATGTAGAGACTATTCTAATATTGAATGGATAATTTTCACTAGATCCTTTGGTGTGGATGAGCCCCAAAACATAGATCCCACCCCATAGTTTATTGGGAACAAACATTATAGAACTTTTTATAGTGAATTTATTCCAAAAGAATATGTTTTTGATGAAGATGTTTATCCCACTTTGAAGGATGCTTATAGAGTTAAGGAGGGGTTGAGGGAGGAATTAATTCCCTGGATGGAGATATAAGATGCTATTTTTTTATTAAAAATACAAATATGGTGAAGTCACTGGTGAATTATATCTTCAAGTTAGAGAACAAATACTTTCTAAAATAGAGGAAGTGTTTAAATGAAATCCCAAAATTAAATATATTTACCTCCCTTGGAAATGATTCTGATTTTTTTAATAGAAGATTACGGACCTTTTGTGGGTATAGTTTCATGGGTTGATTAAATTTAATGGTGACATATGTTTTTATTCAAGCATCACAAAGTTATGATTTAATTTTTTTGATAGTTTTTTATCTATTTCAGGTTACTCATTTCAGGTGGTTTTCTCTATTCTTATTCTCTTCATGGAAGTTGACGTTAATGTTTTGATGGAAAATATATGTGGTTCTCCATCTTCAAGTAGTATGTCTGGTGCATGAACTTGTTGAAGGGATGTGACTATGTTATATGTAATTGTGTTGAACCTATTTTTGAGTGAGTAGTATGAATCATCCTTTTATCTGATCTAGATTACTGGATTTTTGGCCAGAATACAAAGATATAGTTAAAAATGTTTGCAACATGACTGTTTGAAAGGGAGTTTATGCATTTTTTTAGAAGTTGAGATTTTCATGATGATAGAAATCTAGATCTAAAATGATGGCTGGGATGGACTCATACAGAGTTTTAACCAGACAAGGTGGAAGATGCAGTGATGAAGTTGCACCGACTGTTCTCCCAAATAATGGATTTTCCCGACCCTCATTTTTTATGATGTAGGGATATTCAAAGTGTGTGGTCTCTCCTTTCAATTTAGATGTTAATGCTTCATTAGTTATTGCCGTAATTTCTTAAGGGTGTTAGTGCATTACACGTCGTGCTTCCTTTGTTAAACTTTTTATTCAATAAATTTCTTTGGGAATGAATTGGGTGACCAATTCATGCCATTGTTTTCAAAAAAACCATTGTCAACAAACCAAAGTAATTTTTTACATATGAAATGATATCTCAAAAAAACTAACCTGAAATAAATTGATTTAGTAATTATTTATAACCTGAAAATAAATAAAATTAAAGGAATAATAAACATGAATATTTTTCTTTATAAAGTAAATAATTAACAAATTTTTTTATTTAGCAAGATAAATAATGTACAAGATGAGTCAGACCTGAGGTAAGGGGTTTTGTAAATCAATTTTATTTCATTGAGTTGTAATACTTCATCATTATCTTTGATATTATATTATTATGTGTGAAATTAACCCTCGTTGTATCATTTAATATTTATACTTTGTTATTTAAATTGTTTCCACATAATCACATCATTTATTAATTATCACTTTAAATTTATGATCATTTTAAGATATTTTGTCTCAATTTCCACTATATTAGTAAATATTTGATATTATACACCTATTTACATCTATATAGTGTACATAAAAACAATTTTATATAAATTACATAAATAAATATTAATTCATGATGATTAATAATTCAATTTATTATTATTTTTTCAATGGGTTACAATTTAAAAGTTACCAAAGAGGTAAGGATTTATTTTACATTCTCATTTATTTGTATTTTCTTAATTATTATAGAAGAAATATTATAATACAACCTTTTTAAAATCCATCAATTTTATTGTCCTATGGTTTTCTAAGGAGTTTATATATTTTCTTCCAAATTTTCCCAAATCTTTCACTTGAATCATGAAAGGAAATGTTTTGAATAAATTTTGATATAATTTATCCTTTTAGTTAGGTATATTTTTCATCCATGTTTGTTTTTTTATATATTTTTTTTAAAAATAATTTTATTTAATCAAATGACCTGTCAAGGATGTTATAATTTTTATATATTTTAAAAGATTCATTAATTAACTTTTCCTGAAAGGGTTCATTTTCAATATCTGTACAAAAATTCAAAAAGAATATTTATTTTTAACATACATGACATGTATTTAAATTCTTAATATCATGACCACTAAGTGATTTGAATCATGTTTTAAAATTTTCTCTTATTTTTTTCATAATTTTTTTTCAAAATATTTGATATTCTTTTTAAAAAAAAGTAAATTTGAAAGTAAAAGTGGGGTTTTCCTCACGAATGTTTTTAATAAATTTTTATGATATTTTTAATTATTAATGATAAAACCTTTTATTTTAATTATAGTTAACATGAGATTTGTTGTAATAATATAGTCCTTATTCTATCTTTGGATGTTTTATGATCAATTTGACCTGGGAATGTGTTGAAAAACGATTTATTGATTAATTCTTTAGTAATTGACACTCTTTTAAAATATTCAATTTTTAATAATTAGACATTACATTTCTCTAAAATATACATATTATTTGTATAATGGATATAATTAATGCATAAAATATATACCATTTTTATATATGGTGGTTTACTATAAAAGTTATTTGATTAACTGAGTGAAATCATGATAAATATGTATTATATATTCAATATGGATATTTTTTGATAATGAATATTAATTATAAAATTAATTTTTCATCAAATATACAAGGAATGAAGATGACATGTAGTGACAGGTGGGACTATTATAGATTTCCTATCAATGCATCAACATGTATAATGAGACAAATTAGTTTTCTAAATTAAATGGGTTTTGGTGGGCAGATAAAAATCAATTAAACTATTTAGAACAAGTTATTCAAAGTATATATATCATGTTATTTGAGATCATGATACCTAATATTAATTATATCCTTCATTAATAATTTAGTTACTATTATCCATGATATTTTTTCATTGATATTATCTATGGATTAATTTAGTGATCAAGTTTATGATTAAATGACATGTTTTTTTTAGTAATTTACCATTCCAAATTTTTTTATTCCTTATTTACTCATGATACCATCCAATATACATAACCCTTATTGAACATATGAGATCAACATTATTTTGTTTCCTTTCCCTAGGTTATGAATAAGGGATCTTTGAATGAGTTCAAGAATGTGTAATATTTACTTTCACAATGTTTTTTTATTTTATGTTTTCAAATGTAATGTGATATTCATGTATATATCTAGTTTATAAATTATACTAAGCTATTCATTCTATCCGAATATGATTCCTTGAATGTAGTTCCATGTAATAAAGTAATTACTGAATCTTAGCTTCTAGGGATGGGGGATTTATAGTTGGTATCATAATAAGTTTAGTAAAAACCTTGGTAACTATATTTACAAAAATATAGCTTATGGAACATAACCTTGTGACTAAATTTGAGGATAAGTCTATGTATATTATTACATCATTAAGGTTTTTTAAGGTATAGATTATGTAGTTTTCCTATCAATACATATTTTTATGGATGGTAAAGGTGTGTGTCGTTTTATAACACTTGAATGTAGTGATAATAAGCCCAAAATGAGTTCGTTGAGAAAATCTGATCCATCATTCTAGTGCATGGTGATCGTTTCCTCACTATACACCAAGTTTGAAACTATTGAGGGATATGAATGGGTTATGTAAAATTTTTTCTACAAAAAATTATGATGAATTAAATAATATAACCTATGGAAATATATGATCTTCTATAGTGATATGGTAAAACCTAGATTTTATTGAGATGATATTTCAAAGTTAATCATATGTTTAAAAGCTTAGATACTCCATTCTAGGTATTATGTGATGGAAGTTTAAAAATATTATGGATATTTTGGTAGAAATTTATGGTAAAATGACCCTTAGGATTAGTATGTATTTTAGTAAAAATATTATTTGAGGAATGATTCTTTAATATTTTATGGACATATGTTTAATGTTATTTATATCCTTTAGGGTTAATATGATCCTTCATGTTAAATTAATATGAGTCCATTAATATTATCGTATTTCATGAAAAAAATGAGATATATAGAAAACCTTATTTGATAAAAACATATTTGCAGATTAATTTTATATTCCTTATATTTTTGGGAACCTTATAGGAATTATATAATTACAGTTTTTGAAAAAAATAAATCCTACATGTCGGGTGATGACCCATCACATTTGGCAAGGTCTTATTGCTTGAACCCACAACTAAAGGGCTATATGTGTAAAATTTCTAGCAATGGATGATGTCATGTCTTGGTTAATATGAAATTACATAGAGAATTTGATGAGTACATATTAAGTTGACTTTTGGAAACATGTTATCAGATACAAACTTTTTGAATTTTTTGTATTTTCTAGTTATTAATGATATTTTGAGAAATTTTTCATTAGGTGAAGGTATATGTACCTATTAGATATAAAATATGATATAAATGAAATTTTATTTAAAAAAACAATTAAAATTTTGAATGTTGAGGTTATTTGATATAAAGGGTTATTTATTTTTGGAATTATTTTTGACAAACATTTGGTCAATTATTAGATTTTAGAGATTAATGCATTATTTATTTATATGAATGTTTATTCATTTCATGTATTATCTTACATTGTGTGAACCATTTTGGTTTTATTAAAGATATGATAAATTTATTTTTATTATTTTGTGGAATATGTGATATGTTAAAATTAAATTTGAGTTCTTTGGGAAATAAAAATTCATCATGAATACTTATCATTTGGAGAAAATGAAAAAATTGTGGAGGAAATTGATTGAACAATGAAATTGAAATTTTCAAGTAAGTATTTTTCCTTATGTTATTAATCTAGATGGTAAATTAATTCCTCAACTCTAAGAAAAATAACTTGAAACCAATTTTTTACTCTATTGTATTTATTTGAAATAAATCAATGGTATATTCACCCATCATATATTAATGTTTTTTTTGGTTTTTAACATTCTCTTGAAAATATTCTCTATCAATCTATATTAGTCATTGAGTTTAAGTTTTCTCCTCCAGGACCATATCTTCACTTACAACTAATGTTATCCTATTTGGAAACCTATATTTTTCATATTATAGATGACATTGATATTTCTTTTTCCCCATTTTCAAGAGGTTATTTTATTCACCCTTTTTACAATGTGGGTTTTCCATATAAGAGTTTTCAATTATCAAACCCTTTATTACTAAGAAAAATTTCATATGGTTAGGATTAAATTTATAGAAGGGGGTTTTGGTACATAACACCATGATATTTTAAAAGAACATTTTGTTCTATAGTGCATAGAACATGCAACACTGTGCTTAAATAAACCAAAATAGTATTATTTAAATATGACTGGTATGAAAAAGCCATTAATTTTAAATTTATGGATAGAATTAATTACATTATGATATATATATTTGTATATATTATTATCAATATAAATGTATTGATAAATTCTTAGTAAATAATGACACAATTTTAAGATAATTCATTTTATTCTTTAAAAATATGTTTTCTTAAAAAAAGGGATTTTATTGATTTTCATAATAAAATATTATAATTAATTTTTAGAACTTTATAAAATTTTATTTTGTAATTTTTTTGAAATCATCATATCAAAATTATATTATTGTAAAATTTTAATATTTTTCTAAAAATCATTTATTTTTAAATTAATAGTAAAAATATTGATTTTTATTTTAAACTGTATTTTATTTTCAATTATTTACAGATAAAGATTTATTTTTTATTAGTTTTTAATGTAATTAGTTATTTTTTTCTTAATATAATCCATTTGAGGTCTTTGAAATAAATTTTATACTTTGATATAGTATAAAAACAATTTATAGTTTAAATACATTTCTCTAAAAACCCACTTGTCATCACATTTGTGGGTTTAATTTTATATTATATTCTTCAAAGTATATGAATTTAATTTGATAAAATATATTACATATTTTGAATTATATTAATTACTACCAGTTAATATGGTCAAATTACTTTTTATTAATTATTAATAGTGAAAAAAATAAATATTTATCACCATAATATTGGTAAATAGAGAAATTAAAATTAAAAATAATATGACAAGGACATAAAATTGACCCTAAAAATTTCATTTATCCTTTTTTGTAAGTTTTTAGCCATTTCCATACAAGTATCGAATATATGGCCACTTGGTGTTATATTTTTTATTTTTTATAATAATTATGTGAAAGATAAAGACAAAAATGTCACTTTATTACATTTAATAACTATATTAATTTATGACAGAAAAAAACTTTTGTTTGGTTATAAATTTTTATTTGAATGATAAATTATTTATTATCATTTTAATTTGTTTTGAATTTTTAGTGATGAAATAATTACTTCAAATGCTTGTGCAATGCCGGCAGATAATTTATTTATTACATGTAAAAAAAATGATACTAAAAATACCAAAATTAATATAATTTGAAATAATTATTGTGTACCATGAATTTTCTAGATAAATATAATAATTTACTGATTTCTTAAATGATTTGGTTTTAATTACATTTTTTATGTTGATTTCAATGCCAAAATTAAATAAATAGTGAAACAAATGAAATTAATGATATTTTATAATAAATAATATTTTATTAAATGATTTAAAATTCTAAAAAATCCTATATTTATCCATGTTATTTTTATATGGTTGAAAATATCATCCAAGTTCAATTTATTGATTAATATTTCTTTTATAGTAACTTTCTTAACCTAAAAATTATAATAAAATTTATTAGAGTAATTATCAAAAAGGGTTTATACGGGTTAAAATAAAATGAGAAGGGTAAAAACCAATTATAATGTTTTTAAAAATTTAATGGATGATATTATATCAACTCATAATCATCCTATATTTTATAAATATTATTTTGGATAAAATTGTTCTATGAAAAATATAAAATTTTAATTTTGTATTTTAATAAATTACAGAACTGCCCCTCCCATCACTTACAAAAGCTAACCACCTCCCCTCTATTATTCACACTTAAACAACCATTTTTTTCATCAAATACCTACTCAAGTTAATTACTTCTTCCAAAACCACATTCTATATGCCTTGATTTTATCATAAATATAATCTCGCAAGGCTATTGATATAATCCAAATGAGGTTGTCTTAAGAGGTGGTATTGTTCCTAACCGAGCGTTTTTTGGTTTATTCCTTATTACACTTATAATATTTTTAAAAAATGACAATATAATAAAATCATTATATATTGTATAATTTGATATCAGCATGTTAATTTAATAACCTACACCCATCTTCTCTTCAACCTGATATGGAACGAAACCATTGTTCGTGCGTATGGTGGACTACCACCTTATGAACCGATGTAATTCATTTTCCATAATAACTTTCTACGGATGTCTATCATGATGGATTAAAATTTTATATATATTATATTCATGAAATATTTATCATTATATAAAATTAATATATAATAAACTTTCTCTCCTTAACATCCATTGAAAAATGATAGCGTTGTTCTTCCATACATGTGGACTACCACCTCCATGAAGCGATGTGATTATTTTTACATTAACACATAACATGGATGATATATATAAGTTTATTTATGATATAATTATAATTATATGATGATAAAAAATACATTTGTTTTTCCTTTATGGTCATTGATAAATGAAAACCTTATTTTTACGTACGTATATCTTACCATCTCCTTGATTCCAACATAGATTATTTTCCATAACACTATATTATGATTTGTTTTCAAATTATATTTTATGTATAAAAATGATAAATATATAATTATTATTATTCTTGAGATGATTAAGTGAAGACTAATTTTTTCATTATCCACATATCGAATACATTTAGGATATATAAATCCAATATCATCAAAATTTCTGATGTGAACATAATTGATTTTGTAAATAAGTATAACATGGAACTAAATAAAATAAAGGGATTAATAAAATTGAAAAATTTTCTTGAAAAATTAAATAACTAAAGTAATTTTTTTATTTATGGAGATAAATAATGTACGCGACGAGTTGGACCTAAGGTAAGGGCTTTCATAACTCAATTTATTTTCATTAGGTTATATTGCTTCTTCATTGTATTTCATAAGCTATGATTATTTGTGAAATTAATATTGATTATATAATGTTTTATTTAAACTTATTTTATATGTATTTACATTTTTTACACATAATCACTTCATGTATTAAATCTCACTTTAACATTATGATAATTGTAAGGGATTTATTATCAATTTCCACTATATTGGGACATATTTAATATTATGAAACTATATACTTTTATAAGGTGTATATAATTCCAAATTTATATATTTATAATGAACTAATATATATTCATGATGTCTAATGGTTCAATTCATGTTTATTCCTTCAATGTGTTACAATTTAAAAGTTATTAAAGTGATAAGAATGTATCTATCAATCTCATTTTTTTGTATTAACTTAATTGTCGTCAAAGGAATGTCATAATACATAATTTATAAAATCCATATATTTTCTTATAATATGTATATATAAGAATAATCCATATTTCATTCCAACAATTCCACTATTTGGCACTTGAATTAGTCAAAAATTGACTAAAAGAATCTTTCTCGAGCATTGAGTGATTTGGTAGCATGTGGAATCCTATGAAAGGGGGATTTAATTCAAATACCTTTCAAGTAATATTCAGCAAGAATGGATAAATATATATTCTCATACAATCAACAATGTAATGTAAATATTAAGGCCACCCACCTTTTTTATACATAATTTTTACCTAGTTCTTCAAAAAATTACTACGTTGACAACTTCTAAAGATCATTTTAGGTTTGGAATCTCTGAGGCTAGGTACATGATATATTAATTAAATAAATTAAAATAAAAACATAAACTTGATTTAATAGTCTTGATATACTCTTTTATAAATCCATCATTTTACATCTTACTACATATGATTTCCTATGGATATACCCCAATAGAAAACAGTGAGCATCAAACTCAATAAGGGATAAAAAAAGTAAATAGAATATGAGTGATCATAATGTACAAAACATGTAGCCTGAAAATATATCAAAATAACAAATACATGAGGCATAATATAATATAATCATCAAAAATAGACAATGTATAACATAGAAATGTGTCTACATATAAAAATGATACCTTCATTAGTATATCACAAAGGATCATCACTGATGTGTTGTATAATTACTGGGGGTTTTCACCAAGTAATGTTAAAAAATTACCAAGGAATAGTTCCATGGTATCATAAACATTTCATTTATATAGCTTAATTCATTATCGAATTCAATATAGCACTATCAAGGAAAACCATTTATTTTTCAAACATTATAAAATGCCACATAGATTATATAACATAAAAATATATTTCATCATTTCAACCCATGAGTAGGGAATGTGGGTTTTATATATAGAAGTCCAAAATCAATAAATTATATTCATAAAAATCTGAATACCCTTTAGTGAAATAGGGATCAATATTAATAACTAAATATTATAACAATGAAAATCAAGGAATGATTTTTGGAATCATAAGAGGTATAAATAATGGGTTATGAAAAGGTATTTATGATAGTGGAAGGTATTATCACATTAATAGTTCATCAATTAGATATTAATTGAATAATTATGAATGCATGAACACATAACCATTTTAAAAGAAAAATACATTTTATAAATTAAGTAATTTAATAATAGGAGAGTATAAGAGAATCTATCAATTACAAAGTGGATTCTAAAAACCTGAGAAGGGTTTAATGGAACCATTAAAACTCCAAAAAAGACTCTAGAGGGAGAAAATGAGATGAAATGTTTTATTAAAGGTTTTCAGTAAAGATTCTTGGAATACTAGGTTGGTATTTATATAAAAATAGGGTTCTTTTTTATTAATTTTTATACATAGTCCCTGAACATCTATTTTATAAAAAATGGAAAACCATTAGCACTCACATGGGTTTTCCCATGGTATTTTGTAAGGGGAAGTGGTTTCTTGCAGTTGAATAATTTATGACCAGATATCCTTAAAATAATATTATTTTTGAGGTGGACGTAATTTTTATTCATAAATAATTGTTTTTAAAATATAAAAATATAATTTGGATTTTGGAATATTCATTATAGGTATGGAAAACAAATCATATTAGTGTAAAATATATTATCTTAATGTGAAATAATAATTAGAGTTAATAAATATGTTTTGAATTTATTTCATCAATTTTAATTGATTATGATTTCATAATAATTACCATATATTTAAAAAGTGTTTTATTTTTTACCCAAAAATTTAATTGTTTCAGAAAATTATAAAAAAAATCACTGTTTGACAATTTTGATGTTAGGATTTCAAAAATGACAGTAATTATATAAAAAATATTTGTAAAATATATGTAATTTAATAAAATAATTATTTTTTTAAAAATATTAGTTATCATGACATAATCAACTTCCTGACCATTATAAAACTACTTTAGGACTTCGTAAATATATATTATTATTTATATATAAATAACTAAGGTCTTATGATACTATATTATAAAACAAATCTTAAATAAAAATTAATTTTAATGAAAATAAATATATAAAATCATGTTTTTTTCAAAAATTTATTTTATCATACTCTTCCTTCAATCATGTGAATTTAATTCTCTATATATTAAATCAATGAAGAGAAGTAATGGGATCAGTGAAACCACTATTTAATTTCTAAAATAAATTACACTTTAAGACCACATAAGAACTATATATATTATAAATTATCACACCAGTAAACTATTTAAGGGTAATATTTGTGATGGTGTCACTCTCAGGGGGCGGTTCGGCCAATATCAATTTGGTGGTGATCACTACCAACTTAAACTTCTCCAAAATATTATTCTTCTCAAGCCTCACTTGTTAAACCTCCACTAGGGATTAGTCAAGTATGAACCCTAATGATAATAACTCATTCCAAAGCTCTGATAAATGGGATTTAAAAGGTATGATCTTATTGGTTGAGGCCATCATTCATCCCTTTCATATTAAATATCTCTTGGTGGTACCATTAATAGAAAAAACCACAATAATCACTTTATAGTGGATGTATTTCTAATGGTCACAAAGCATAATAATTTTATTGACTAATTTCTAGGTAACTGTCAAATACTAACTCAATTTTCCCATTATAGACTATATATACTCCACCACTCTCATAATTAATTATTCACTAAATCACTTAAGAATATTTTATAATTCCCTTAATAATGTCAATTATATTATTAATTATTGTCTTTATTTTTTCCAGTTTAATATTAGGGGATATAATCCTGAGAGAATTTGAGCCTATGAATTTTACATTAGTATGTGTATTACTCTTAGTTGTTTATCCCTTTACACTATTCCGAATTTCAATAGCTAATATCATTTTAGGATGTGAAACTGTATTTTCATGGTAATTTTATTATAAAAAAATAAAATTATTATTGTGAAGCATAATTAATTTTACTGATAAAATAATGAAATTTTAGGACATTACATATATTTTACGGTTCTTTATTTGTTATACACATGTTTTTTTAATTATATAATTGTTCACTCTTGGTTTTGGGTTTCAATATTTCATTCATTGTGTTCTAAAAAATAGTTTTTATATCCTATGTGTGATGACTCTATTTTTTCCATGTAATACATTGGAATAATTTTAAGGATATTTTTGGAGTAAGGCATGGAGTCAACATTGAATTCTAATCCCCATAGAGCCTTAGTGTTTATATATTAAAATTTTGAAATATAACATATCAAAAGTGTAAAATGTTTTAGAAATAATGGTATGTCTCGTGAATGTTTTCTCATATGGTAAAACTGACACATCCAATAAATTTAGAGAGTAGGTTCTACCATAGGAGTGAAAAAATATTTTTTCATGTTGGGTGTTTCATTTCGGTTTACGCATGGGTGATATTATGGAATAACAAATCAATTTAAAAATTTATTTTCAATTAAATTGCTATAACCCAATCCTAGCTTATTTAAGAATGGATATTGTAAAATACTAAAATAGCTTCAAACCCCTAGGAATTATAGGATAAGACCATAGAGGAGAGAATTAGAAGACAAGGACGAGATCATTGATCAATTATCTGTATACTACAGGGATTTTCATAATTAGTATAGTTCTTGGATCTCAATAATTACATTGAAAAAAAATCATCATTTTCAGCAATAAATTCTATATTTAGGGAGGAAATTTTGTTTTTTTGGTTTAATCTTTATTTTTTATTTCTTCATGATAAACTCAATATAATCCCTTAGAAATTAATTCATGGATCACCTTTATTATTTTATCTTTTTCTTATTTTAATTCCTACAATTGATAACAAATTATAAAATGTGATTTATCCTACCTGCCCATAATTTTTTTCATCAATGAATGAATTCCAAACTAAACAATGGCCAAATTTCATTTTTCCTTTTTTTTATTATTTTCTATAATGACCATGAACCTAGTATCCCATATCCATTTCCTCACTTTATTACATTCGTATAAGATAAAATAAATATAATCCCAATGGACTGAATAGTTTAGAAGTATTGGTAACGAAGATACATTTTTGAAATTCAAATTACATTTTATACATAAAAAGGTTTTTTTATTGATACAACCATTAACCCCGTTAGCATAACCAAAATAATAAATCATAACAAACTTCTTGAAATCATGTGAAATAATAAACATAAGAAAATGGTGTGCTAAAATTCTCAGTAAGGGTTAGATAAAATAGAATTTAACATCAACCAATAAGAATAATCATCATTGAAATGTAAGTAACTAGAAAACACATGAATATCAATAAAATGAGAATGAACATGAATCCATATATTTTTTAAGAGTGAAAAAAATCTAGATGATAATATATGGATAATAAATGGAGGAAATTATGAATTATAAGAATTCATGTATCTTGTACATGTACCATTTGAGATTACCCAACCTCGGTTCAAGTATAAATGAGAGGGGGAAGTGGTGAATAAGTGATATATTTTTATTTTAAGTTTCTTTACATTAGAAACAACCTTAACCACTTGTTAAATATTTTTTTATCTTCTAAAAAAGTCAAACATGAAAATATCAAAACAAAAAAATTTATAAGTTATACTACTTAATAAGAGTTTCTAGTCCTTGATATGGTTCGAAAACAATCCAATTCCATAAAATCAACTAGAAAAAAATTCTTTTGTATTAATAAAAAATGTACTCTATTCCCATATAATCATATAGAACTATGTTCTATAAAATAGTTAAAGTGATTCAAGTATCATGAAATAATGTAAAACAATATTTGTAATAAACATGTTATGGCGATTCTTGATCAACTTTCACAAATATGATCTTTCAAAATAATTCTTCAATTTCTTACCTAGAAACTGGTAAGAACTTCCTATACTTCATGATAATACAATGTATAGTCTTCCAATATAATTCCCAAATCTAATTGATCAATACGTAAATAATAATCTATCAAAATATTATTGAAACAATCCAAAACATCTTCTTTCTTTGTCTGAAAATCCCAGTCCAATTTCTCAATACAATTCCAGAAACTCTGATTATGATATTGTCTCTTCTTCTTTATTTCTTATGTCTAGAAATATTATTCTAGAAAATACTATCCGAAAACTTCTTATTATTAAAATTGTGGATCTTATATCTAATTTTAATGAGTGATGAAAGTATAATAATTAAAAAAGTATTTTACTCCTTTCATAGACATGACAAAATGGTTTAAATAGAATTCTAAAAAAGTATTCATACTTCACAAAATTTCCTAAATATTTATACTTCCTTAAATCTCGCATAACTATTTGAATTTTTCAAATACTTTTCAAATCTTTAAAGCTCTTTGATTTTTAAATATCTATTTAACATTTTCAATTCTCTATATTTCATAAAAAACATTTTGTCTGAATCTGATTCTTGATTTTTATTTCCCATTATGATTTCTTCATTTTGATAAATTCATTTAGTCACTATATTTTTCTTAACCCACATAAAAACAAATTATAACAAATGAAATATTATAACATTTCTCTACATTAATTGAAAAAATAATCATCTATTCTGATTTCCCTATTACGATGAAGACAATAGTTTTTTCAATAATTTTCACTGTATCAATTGAAAAACTAATCTTTCCATTCTGATTTTATCATTAAGATGAAGAATTTTTTTTATTAAATACATTTATCTATATCAATGATGAAAAATGTAAAAAATATTTCTTCTGATTAAGATACTTCATAACAAATGATAAAAACAAATGGAAAAAATTCTTGGAACTTCAAGAAAGCTTCTTGCCCCCCTTTGAAAACATTTTCCTAAAGTATTTAAACATTAATATTATCTTTATTACTTTATATTGAACCACTTATTAGAGATATTCAACACTTCATTTATCTTTTTATTCTGTTAAAAAAATAATCTTGATTGGTAATGGTTGACTATATTGTTGATTGATATATGTCTCAACCAAAAAATTCTTATTCAATTGTTTGAACGTCTACTATAGAAATTCTTCATAAAAAACATTTATGATTCAATAAAATTTTATTATCAATATTCCTATGATGTCACAAGGATTCCAATAATGTAATGACTAATTGTTGTAATAATAAGTCTAATTATTACTTGTAGACCAAGTCTGAGGGACCGGTATCATCAGTAACTTCTCTCATTCTAATCAAACCTGAATATGATTGGCATCAACTTTTCTCCCACATTCCATCATCAATTTACCAAAATATGTTTTATATCATACATATGATTTTTTAGAAATATAAAACTTCAAAGAATAAAAAATATTCAAGAATATCCATAATAATTTTGATTCTCTTCCTCATTATGATTTCAATTTCATTCTGACCCAAAGTTAGACTGATAAATATTTTCTTCCTGAAAAAAATATTACCATTCCGATGGACATTATTAAGCTTTTTTATTCTAATTTTCTTTAAACAATATTGATTCTGATCACCAAATGTAACACACCGAGATTTTATAAAAAATATACTTTTTAATTTCATTAATGTATTGTGTTGTATGATACACCAAAAGGAGCTTGCACAACATGCATCCTTGACTTGGCTTGCATTAAACACAATCACGACCTTCCTCGATAGCGTGTGTAGTACGCAATCTCGAGTTTCACTAAACAACGATATGCTTAAAACTAGCCGTTATGAATAGTAATAACCACTTTATGAAATTTTGTAAATTTTGTTTTTCAAAATGGACTTCATTTTTGGATTCGGAATATCGAAATTAGCTTAGGGTGAAATTTTGGTACTTTTTGGATAACTTTAATTTTCTGATGAATAGTGAAAATTAATAAATTTTAATTAAAAACAACCTTTTTAATCGAAATAATTAATAGTGATAAATTATTAATTTGAGTGGTTTTAAAGTATATTTAGAATATATTTTTATAATTTAATACAATTTTGGTCATTGGATGTAATTTCACATTTAAACCAGATATAAAGAAATGTCAATCTTTTGATAGTTATTATCTCTTAAGAACACGCTATTTGTTTTGACGACGGGAATTAATTTTTAAATTAATTAATTCAACTGATATGTTTTGAATTTAGTAAAATAGACATTATTTTTGAGTTCATAATATCAAATATAACATAGGCCTAATTTTTGGTATTTTTCTGGAAACTTTCAATTTTTTTGATGAATAGTGAAACCACTAAGTGGTATTTAAAAAAATGAATTTTTCATAAATCATAATTTTACCACTTCTGTGAGTGGAATTTCAAAAATCCGAGAGACACGGTTGATGTTATTAAGTAAAATATGGTTCAATGAGATGAAAATAATTTTTGGTGAAAAGTAACCGTTTACTTTTTTTTACCACGGTTAAAAGTAAATAGGGTAATTAAGGGTACAAATGTTATTATTATTACCATAACACATGTCCTAATTCTACTAGATATGTGTAATTCGACCAAAAATAACCTTAGGAATAAAATATGATCATTTAGGCCCACTTAGATTAGATTAGGACATTTATTATTAATTTATTTAAAGAAGGGTTAAAATAGTTAAAATCAAAGTTTAATAAGTAAAACATTTTTAATATAGGGTTATACATACGATAAATTCAATTGTAAATATTCATTAGAAACATAATACAATTTCATACAGAATGATATTTTATTTATAATTTTTAGACATTAAATAAATTAATTTATTTATGACACAATGATGATGCAGTAATTACCATAATAGTGTAAAATTAGAATAATTGATATTATAAATACCCAAATAAATATAATTTCAGACTTTTTATGAATTCTAATAATTTTGTAGGTTAATATGACATGTTAGTATTTATTTAATTAACTTTCTTCGAACTAATCATTCTGTTATGAGTGTCACAAAAATCAATTACTAAATAGTGTCAAAATTGACATAAAATAGTTTTTAAAACAAATATTATATTATTAATTGTTATTTTATTCCTAAAAATCTAAGGTTCTGCCAAATGACTAAGATAAGGTTATATATATTAATAATAAACAACTTGGGGTTCGTTTGTCTTGATAGAGTAAGTTTATTAACCTTATAGTATAAGAATACAAGAAGACACGGTAAAAGTAAAATTATTTTACTTAATGTTAAATCTAAATGATAAGGTTAAAATAGGAACCTAAAATTGTCTAAATTCTATTGGATGAGAGGATTTAGACCCATCCCCACCTTATATTCTAAATTAATCAATTTGGAGCTATTTAAAACCGAATTTAACTTTATAATAAAATAATAGTTTTAGTTATTCTAAAGGTGCCCCTCTCCTCCCTTATAAAAGGGCATCTACTCCCTCTCTTCCTCACACCACTTTGAGCCTTTAATCTCGGCCAACCTCTGCCAAATTCCCTTATACAATTCCCTAGAAACATCCTAGAGATTCTGTTCTTCCTTAAAGACCAATTTTAGTGCCCTAAAAGGAGATCTCAAAGAGGCGCTTCAAAGAAGAGGTAATGTCTGTTACCGATTCTTTCACCTTTATTTCTTCTTCCACTTCTTATTATTAGGTTGTTTCATTATGAAGTAATAACATCAGTATCAATCATATACTTATATGTTATTATAAGTATGAAACAACCCTATTTCACCATCTATCCATCCTACGGAAAATGAAATCACCACACGTGCGTACGTAGGGAATACCGTCTCCACACCGTGGTGAAATCTATTTTCCACCACCACCTTACTTGGATGGGTATAATGGTGTAAATAATAACAATATATGATTATTTTCAAGTGATATTGATTCTGAAATAGTATACATACACTCTAATATAGTCCCACGATCATGAGAATGATATAATCGCTCGTGCGTACGTACGGACTACCGTCTCCACGACGCGATGAGATTCATTCTCCACGTTAACCATTCATGAATGATTATAAAGTATATATAATAAGTAATAATGAAATATATGACATAATAATGATTTTGGATTTATGTTTATATATATGTATGTCATCTATGTAATTCCATTCAACTCAATAAGGAAAAGAAAACAACGTTCATGCGTACATACAGTCTACCGTCTCCATGAACGGTGTATTTGTTTCCATTTACTAATATATTATATATATATATATATATATTCTGAATATATATTATATATAAATCATGTTTTATATTCTAGTATTATTTAATCATTATCTAACTAATCATATGAATAATTACAAGTCAAAACACGGATGAAAAATGAAACGATTTTAACCAAAATGCTCTTTAACATGGAATTTACAAAAGAATGGGTAATATAAAGTCATAAGTGAACCATACATGATATCATAACAATGAGTATGATTCTGGAATAATTCAATGACATTATTTAAATCATTATACAGGAGGTTCAGACACATACGAAGCAAATCAGACCTAAGGTAAGGGAAATATCACATTCTCATTTTTATCTGAGATTGTTTATACTTTAGTATTTACTGGGGTGTATTTTATCATCCACATCCATGTCTCCTCAATATGTAACATTATTTCCATCCACCTACAATTTTTTAAATCCAATTTTACCCTTCAGTGAATTTTTAGTAAAGGATATGAAAGGAATCTTTTGTCATTTTTCATACGAGGTACTTTTTGACTTTTCCGACAAAAGTACGAAGAATATTTTTTTTAACTTATACGGCATGAATGGATTTTTAAAAAATTATTTCCAAGAAGCGTCCTTTACAAGTTTTCAAGTTTATTTTTAATCAACTTCTTTTAGTTTATAATTGTACGACATGTTAAGAAAGGAAAAGTGTTTTTGAAGCAGAAATGATATTTTCCCCAAGAATGGAGTTCAAGTGTTTTATCAAAATTATTTTCCATCTAAGATAATAAAGGGTTATGTTTTTATCCCTATTATTAATTTGATTTTATTATGTTGTGATTGAATTATATTTTTATGAATTCATTTATCTTATATGAATTGTTTTATGATGTCACGATGTTTAAGATTCCCATTTTTATTACATGGGTTATGAAATGATGTATGATTTATGATTTTGTGGCACACATAAGAATGGTATCATTATCAGATGGGTGGGACCTATATATCCCTCTAATGCATTGGGTAAAGATTTTATATCTCATGAGATAGACATGGTTGGAACGGTAGGTTATACTGGTTTAGTGAAATAGGACTGAAACGAGGAGTGAACTCGGTTCAGAAAGGGACATTGTCCACTAAGATAGTCTTGGCAATGAGTCTTGACTAATAAGAAATGATTCTCTATGATTATGTGTGTATGCCACAAAGTTTCATGTTTTAAGTTATGATTATTGGGATTACATTTCACTACTATGATTTATCCCATGTTATGAAATTAGGATCTCCTTTGCAGGTTAAGATTTCCAAAAGATATGTTCTTATGAATATGACATGATTGACATTTCTTTTGTTTACCCTTACTGAGCATTTGAGCTCACCCTTTTATGTTTTCTTTTCCCCAGGATATAATGAAAGGTTTTAGGTAAAAAAAGGAAGATCTTTATGGGATATGTTGAAGATATTTCACCATGTTTAGAAGATTATATTCCGATTTTCCAAAGACACTAAACTATTACGGTCCTTGTGTGTCTGTTTTTGTTATGTATTATGTATTCCGCAAAAGTAATGTAATGTCCATGTACGTCAAGCTTCGGGTCTCTACAGTTGGTATCAAAGGAAATGTTTAGTCATCGTTTGTAAACTAGGATGCGAAAACATTAGTGAGATCCCTAGAGATATTTCTAAGGTATGTCTTGGGATGTCTCTAAGGATAAGTATACGTATAGGATACAGTCCTATAACTACGGTAACGGTCATAGAATTTAACCTAAGATGTTAGATATTGACGATACTCCCCCTTTATTATGTTGTTTTCCCTAGCATGATTTTTGCCTCTCACACTATTCTTTTTGGGTTTTAGACGATGGCTGGAACCCGAAGGAACCGTGTTGATCAATGCAATGGACAATGCAATGATTGTCCTCCTGAACAAACAAATGTTATGGGAGATGGAGTCAAAAATTTTATTGCTATACTTACACAAGCTATGAATCATTCTGGACTTCCAAATTAGCAGAGAAGGGAACAAAATTCTATTGAGTCCTTCATGAGGCAATGCCCACCTTCTTTTAGTGGGTCTTCTGATCCACTTGTTGCGAACAATGGATCAATACCACTGAAAAGATACTTTCAGTTTTTCAATGTTCTGAACATGATAAAGTCATCTTAGCAGTATATCGTTTGGAAGGTGAAGCTGATCAGTGGTGGAATCTTATCAAGAATACGAGGCAAAGAGATTAAATTGAGTCCATGGAATGGGGCGAGTTCAAGAACTTATTTTTCAATAAGTACTTCCCTAATATTCTTCAAACAAAGATGGAGAAGGAGTTTCTTGAACTAAAGCAAAAGGATGATGAATCAGTTGGTATATACGAAGTGAATTTTACAAGACTTTCAAGGTATGCATCTAGATTTATCATCTAACCTGAAAGTAAAGTTGATCGATTCTTCAGTGGCTTAAAACCAAATCTTTGAAGGGAATTAGCTATAAGAGACTTCAGTAGCTATGAAGAAATTGTGCGTTGTGCTATCAAGGTAGAAATGGAAGTTTGTGTTACTTATCCATCTCATAGTTTTGACAAGAAACGAAAGATGTAGTTCAAGGAGAAATCTCAGAATAATGGTGAAAAGAAGATGAATGTTTCCTTATGCTTAAAGTGTGGAAAGAAGCATGGTGGAGATTGTCTTAAAGGGACAAGTAAATGTTTCAAATGTGGAAAGGAAGGTCATCGGGAATTTGAATGCCGCAATGATGGGAAGAAGATGCCTATTAATGCAAACAAAGGAAGGGATACACAGAATGAACGTACTACACTTCAATGCTTCAATTGTAAGGAAATGGGGCATTATTCTAATAAATGCCCTAATCCAAGGGTTAGTGATGATCGACATGAGCATCCACTTAAGTCAAATGACAAAGGGAAGTCACATGCGATCACCATTGGTGATGTTGAATATGACAATGATGTGGTGGCATGATTAAGTGTTTATGTAATGGGATTCCAGAATAATGTTGTATATAGTATTGTGGAATATTGGAATATTTATGTTTTGGTCTATTGTGGTTTTCAATAATTTTATGGCATCGGTAACCATGAAAAGTGATTGAAATATTTTTTGAAAGAAGATGATATGCACTAAATGAAGGGATAAAGAGAATATAATATGTTTGATAGTATTCATGATCTCATGATTGATATAAGGACAAAGTGATATCATGGTTTGAGGATATAGAATTTTGAGGATTTTGGTATGTGGAAAGTGTTAACTTTTAACTGCATTCATGTTTTCACTAAGGTTAAATGGATATTCATTCTTCAATAGAATACATGATTAAGGTATTCACGTATTTGTAATTTGACCAACAAGATATATCTTATAATATATGGGGGATAAATGATGGCATTCACGTGATGAATTTCTTTATACTATGAGCTTGGACCGAAGTATTTTAGATAAGCCTAAAGATTGGAATGGATTATGTTCGTCATAAGTTAGTATTGTTTAAGGATACAACTTTTTTGATATTGTTGATGGGATGTTATAGTAATATAGCTTTAGAAAAAGGACAACCTGCGGGATGGGCGACAGCCCATCGCGTCGGACAAGGCTGTGGGAATCGAACCCACAACCAAAGTGCGACTGGCCTTTATCGCCTACCACTGGCCTACAGGAAGTCCCCGTTTGGTAGAAACAAGTTTTATTATATTAATCAGTATGATATATAAAGTATAAGTCCATTTTAGGAACCATATATGATTAATCTCACTAAAGATGGACTTATGTATTTTTTGATAACTTTTCTAACCTTTTGTTTGAGACAGATGGAATGACCCATCATTCTATCACATGATCTGCTAACACATCATGAATGACAAATTCAACTTCATTTCTTTAAGAGATGAAGTGGAAATTGTCCAAAGAACGACCAACGATGAGACTATACCAAAATCACGAAAGTATTTCTTCTAATTCAATTTCATCAACTTTAGGGAAATGATCTTGAAAACCAAAAATGTTGTCCTAGTGCTCTTATATCTGATGAATCAGATGGTACATTAGATCGTCACAAATTTATGGCTTTGTGATTGTTGTCTTTTTCATAGCCATGTTCTCTACCACTCTCCATCAGAACATGATGGTTAGATTTCTCTTCCATATCCATATTTTCACCTATGTGGAAACCCAGTGATTAGTTTATTTGGGTAACTGTTACGTTTCATGCTTTTGTTTTTAATGATTGGTTTCAGTATTACATTTTACGATGTGGGTTTCTATCAAAGAAACTTTCGAATAGTAAACCATTTATAACCCCGACGAATTTCGAGGGCGAAATTCATTTAAGGGGGGGGGGGTAGAATGTAACACCCTGAGATTTTATCAAAAATATTATTTTTAATTTCATTAATTTCTTGTGTTGTAAGCTACACCAAAAGGAGATTTCACAACACGAATCCTTGACTTGCCTTGCATTAATCGCAATCACGACCTTCCTCGATAGCATGTGTAGTACGCAATACCGAGTTTCACTAAACAATGATATGCTTAAAACTAGCAATTATGAATAGTAATAACCATTTTTTGAAATTTTGTAAATTTTATTTCTCAAAATGGAATTCATTTTTGGATTCGGAATATTGAAATTAGATTAGGGTGAAATTTTGGTACTTTTTGGATAACTTTCATTTTCTGATGAATAGTGAAAATTACTAAATTTTAATTAAAAACAACCTTTTTAATCAAAATAATTAATAGTGATAAATTATTAATTTGAGTGGTTTTAAAGTATATTTAGAATATATTTTTACAATTTAATAAAATTTTGGTCATTGGATGTAATTTCACATTTAAACCAGACATAAACAAATGTCAATC
The DNA here is from genome assembly GCA_963277665.1 of Viscum album. Lineage (NCBI taxonomy): Eukaryota > Viridiplantae > Streptophyta > Magnoliopsida > Santalales > Viscaceae > Viscum > Viscum album. Next base: position 1,026,419,877 of record OY728129.1, on the reverse strand, counting down.
TTTTGACAGTTATTATCTCTTAAGAACACGCTATTTGTTTTGACGACGGGAATTAATTTTTAAATTAATTAATGAAACTGATATGTTTTGAATTTGGTAAAATAGACATTATTTTTTAGTTCATAATATCAAATATAGCTTAGGTCTATTTTTTGGTATTTTTCTGGAATGTTTCATTTTTTGATGAATAGTGAAACCACTAAGTGGTAGTTAAAAAAATGAATTTTTCATAAAACTTAATTTTACCACTTCTGTGAGTGGAATTTCAAAAATCCAAGAGATACGGTTGATGTTAGTAAGTAAAATGTGGTTCAATGATATGAAAATAATTTTTGGTGAATAGTAATTTTTTACTTTTTTTTACCACGGTTAAAAGTAAATAGGGTAATTAAGGGTAAAAATACTATTATTATTACCCTAAAACATGTCCTAATTCTATTGGATAAGTGTAATTCGACCAAAAACAACCTTCGAAATAAAATATGATCATTTATGCCCACTTAGATTAGATTAGGACATTTATTATTAATTTATTTAAAGAAGGGTTAAAATAGTTGAAATCAATGTTTAATAAGTAAATCATTTTTAATATAGGTTTATACATAATATAAATTCAATTGTAAATATTAATTAGAAATATAATAAACTTTCCTACATAATGATATTTTATTTATAATTTTTAGACATTAAATAAATTAATTTATTTATGACACAATGATTATGCAGTAATTATCATAATAGTGAAAAATTGGAATAATTGATATTATAAACACCCAAATAAATATAATTTGAGACTTTTTATGAATTCCACTAATTTTATAGGTTAATATGACATGTTATTAGTTATTTAATTAACTTTTTACGAACTAATCATTCTGTTATGAGTTTCACAAAAATCAATTAGTAAATAGTTTCAAAATTGACATAAAATAGTTTTTTAAACAAATATTATATTATTAATTGTTATTTTATTCCTAAAAATCTATGGTTCAACCAAATGACTAATATAAGGTTATATATATTAATAATAAAAAACTTGGGGTTCGTTTGGCTTGATATAGTAAGTTTATTAAAGTTATAGTATAAGAACACAAGAAGACACGGTAAAAGTAAAATTATTTTACTTAATGTTAAATCTAAATGATAAGGTTAAAATAGGAACCTAAACATGTAAAAATTCTATTTTATTAGAGTATTTCGACCCATCCCAACCTTATCTTTTAAATGAATCAATTTGGAGCTATTTAAAACTGAATTTGACTTTATAATAAAATAATAGTTTTAGTTATTACAAAGGTGCCCCTCTCCTCCCTTATAAAAGGGCACCTCCTCCCTCTCTTCCTCACACCACTTTGATCCTTCAAGCTCGGAAAAAACCCTGCCGAATTCCCTTCTCAACTTCCCTAGAAATATCCTGGAGGTTCTGGTCTTCCTCAAAGACCAATTTTAGTGCCCTAAAAGGAGATCTCAAAGAGGTGCTTCAAAGAAGAGGTAATGTCCATTACCGATTCTTTCACCTTTATTTCTTCTTCCACTTCTTATTCTTAGGTTGTTCATTATTAAGTAATAACATCAGTATCAATAATATACTGATATGTTATTATAAGTATGAAATAAACCTATTTCACCATCTATCCATCCTACGGAAAATGAAATCACCGCGCATGCGTACGTACAGAATACCGTCTCCACGCCGTGGTGAAATCTATTTTCCACCACCACCTTACTTGGATGGGTATAATGGTGTAAATAATAACTATATATGATTATTTTCAAGTGATATTGATTCTGAAATAGTATTCATACACTCCAATACAGTCCCACGATCATGAGAACGATATCATCGCTCGTGCGTACGTACGGACTACCGTCTCCACGACGCGATGAGATTCATTCTCCACGTTAACCATTCATGAATGATTATAAAGTATATATAATAAGTAATAATGAAATATATGACATAATAATGATTCTGGATTTATGTGTATATATATGTATGTCATCTACTTAATTCCATTCAACTCAATAAGGAAAATAAAACAGCGTTCATGCGTACGTACGGTCTACCGTCTCCATGAACGGTGTATTTCTTTCCATTTACTGATCTATTATATATATATATATATATTATGAATATATATTATATATAAATCATGTTTTATATTCTAGAATTAAGTAATCATGATCTAAGTAATCATATGAATAATTACAAGTCAAAACAAGGATGATAAATGAAATGATTTTACCCAAAATGCTCTTTAACATGGAATTTACAAAAGAATGGGTAATATAAAGTGATAAGTGAACCATACATGATATCAAAACAATGAGTATGATTTTGGAATAATTCAATGACATTATTTAAATCATTATACAGGAGGTTTGGACACTTACGAAGCAAATAGGACCTAAGGTAAGGGAAATATCACAATCTCATATTTATCCGAGATTGTTTATACTTTAGTATTTACTGGGGTGTATTTTATCATCCACATACATGTTTCCTCAATACGTAATATTACTTCCATCCACCTAAAAATTATTAAATCCAATTTTACCCTTCGGTGAATTTTTTGTAAATGATATGAAAGGAATCTTTTGCCGTTTTTCATACAAGGTATTTTTTGACTTTTCTGACAAAAGTATAAAGAATGTTTTTTTAACTTATACGGCATGAATGGATTTTTAAAACATTATTTCCAAGAAGCTTCCTTTATAAGTTTTCAAGTTTATTTTTAATCAACTTCTTTTAGTTTATAATTTTATGAAATGTTAAGAAAGCAAAAGTGTTTTTGAATCAGAAAGGATATTTTCCTCAAGAATGGAGTTCAAGTGTTTTATCAAAATTATTTTCCATCTAAGATAATAAAGGGTTCTATTTTTATCCCTATTATTACTTTGATTTGATTATGTTATGATGGAATTATATTTTTATGAATTCATTTATCTTATATGAATTGTTTTATGATGTCACGATGTTTATGATTCCCATTTTTATTACATGGTTTATGAAATGATGTATGATTTATGATTTTCTGGCACACATAATAATGTTATCATTATGATATGGGTGGGACCTATATCTCCCTCCAATGCATTGGGTAAAGGTTTATATCTCATGAGATAGACATGGCTGGAATGGTAGGTCATACCGGTTCAGTGAAACAGGACTGAAACGAGGAGTGAACTCGGTTCAGAAAGGGACTTTGTCCACTAAGATAGTCTTGGAAATGAGTCTTGACTAATAAGAAATGATTCTCTTTGATTATGTGTGTATGCCACAATGTTTCATCTTTTAAGTTATTATTATTGGGATTACATTTCACTACTATGATTTATCCCATGTTATGAAATTATGATCTCTTTTGTAGGTTAAGATTTCCAAAAGATATGTTCTTATGAATATGACATGATTGATATTTCTTTTGTTTACCCTTACTGAGAATTTGAGCTCACCCTTTTATGTTTTCTTTTCCCCAGGATATAAAGAAAAGTTTTAGGTAAAAAAGGAAGATCTTAATGGGAGATTTTGAAGATATTTCACCACATTTAGAAGATTATATTCTTAGTTTCCAAAGACACTAAACTATTACGGTCCTTGTGTGTCTGTTTTTGTTATGTATTATGTATTCCTCAAAAGTAATGTAATGTCCATGTACGTCATGCTTCGGGTCTCTAAACCAAATTTACAGAGTACAGAATTTTTTTTATTTGATAAAAAATACAATATACATGTAAAAAAAACTTCTTCTAAATTTCAAAAACATACTCATCTAACATCTTCTTTAAAATTTCCACCTCTAGATTTTGTTTTCAGCCTAGGTTTATAATTTAACGAACTTTATAAACTCATGAAATGGATTGATTATTAATAATTATAAATTGAAATGATCTAAATCATTTTATAAAACAATAATCATTGATAGTAAGACCATGTTGTCCAAAAGTAGTGACTAATGAAAAACTTCCTCAGATTTATTCATGGAACTTTGTTCCGTGTATTTATTAAACATCTTTCTTCATCATTCTTTCTTTCTCATCTTGTATCAACTTATTCAGCTTCTCTATAGTTTTTTTTTTCATATAGCCACACCACTAAACAATTAGAATAGTTCAGACCCTTACATGCTGGATTCACAACTTACCCAAAATTCCCCCTTTATGCATGTTTTCTTTCATAAGGACAGATTTATGAAACAATTATCCCCCTTTACAACACTATCCAAATATAATTTGAGATTGGGGAAAAAAATACCACAACTTTGATGATAAAGAAGTTGGATTATCATGTTCAAACTCAACTTAAAAAAGTTTTATCTGGTAATGGTTTTTTGAATATGTTAGAAACATGTTCTGAAGTAGAAACATACTCCAGATTCAATTCATTCTTCTCCACATGCTCTTTGACGAAGTTGTACTTTATGTCAATATGATTTGAATGAAAATGTTTTATCAGAATCCTTTTAAGGTTCATTTCACTTTTATTATCACATCCCAAGGGAAAGGGTAACTTTACATCAACAAGTATGTCATCCAAATGAGTTTTTAAACACATAATTTGGGTAGTAGGCTAAGTGGAAGAATCATACTCAGATTCAGTCATGCTAATAGTAACTTAATTTTTTTCTTTATATAGAAACTCGCATAACTTTTTCCCATAAGGAAAATTCCACCATATGTAGATCTTCTATCATTAATATTTAATTCCTAATCAACATCTCAATACCCAAAAAGTCAACACTTTCTGAGATATGACACCCAATTCCAAATTTTCCTGATATATCTGAGAATTATTTTTCTTGAATTTAAATGTGATTCTTTAGAAGAACTATGAAATCTTGAATATAAGGAATCAACATAAACTATGTAGAGTCTTGAGGAATTCCAATAAAAAAAAATTTAATCAACTTATCAAAATTTTCTTGATCAACTTCATTTCCTTCTCCACCTTTATTCAACTTTTTCCCACTATAATCTATATGGAATCTTGTTTCAAATTTTCCATTAGGAACATCTTAAGATGTTCCTTTGCATAACTATTTTGAGAAATATTTTTTTTCTTGTTTCGTAATATTTATAACCCAATAAACTATTTCATTTCTCCGAGCATGGACATCTCAAACAACTTTTTTTTTATTCAGAAAATATTTCATAAGAACTTTAATCATTTATATCAAAGATAATATTATCAACATAAACAATTATAATGAAAGAAAACTGTAAAATTTCTTTGATGCAAAAATTTATATCAACTCTTCCATTCATGAAACTCATTTTTTTAAAGAATGTATCCAATTCCAAATACCATAGCCATGAATCTTGTTTCATCCCATATAAGGATCTATTTAGATTAACCACGTAAATTTATCTCTCTAAAAAATAAATCATTAAGGTTTTTCAATGTAAACCTCATCATTAAGATCCCCATTATAAAATTAAAACTACACATCCATATAAAAAATTGTGTAAAATCATTGTGAATCAATAGAAAGAAAGATTATGATTATTTCCAGTCATTCCAATAGATGAAAATTATAAAGAAAATCAAAAAATTTAATTTTTAAGTAACCTTTATGTAATAATATTTATTTTTTCCTTATATCTTCAGCTTATTCATTAATAATTTTATGTGAAACCCATTTTGTTTGAATAAAATTTTATTATTCGTTTTGGGTACGAGTTCCCAAGTATCATTATTTTCTATCTGGTCAAGCTCTTCATTTGAATCCTAAACCCATTTTAGACGTTCAAAAGCTCCATTCACATATTTCTGCAAGAATTTGGAATACAATGAAGTATGTGTATCTTTTTTTGAAGTTCTTATTTCATGAACTTTCTAATATTTATTACCATTAATGTTCTGAGCCTCAACAATATTTCTTAACATAAGATGTTTTATTTGAGTTTCTTCCCCGTCCCTTGAAATATAAGATTTTGAGTCTTCTTCTTGAGTAGGATTACCACTATTTAAATCCTTATCATAATTGGTACAAATAATTTCCTTATTCTGCTAAACTTCCTTATAAAAATAATTCTATTTTTCTTCATCATCCTTTTGATCATCTTTCACATCAGTTGAATCAACACTTATTCTTTTCTCTTCATTGAAACAGTTGTACCCTTTTTCTTCTAAAGCATAACCAATAAAAAGTATATCTTCACCACCCCCTCAATATTTTTAATGTTTCTATATTTCTTTTTTTATGATGCATTGAATCCAAAAAACTCTTAAGTGTTTAAAACTTGTAGTTTTTACATGAAAAATTTTATATGGAGTCATATCTATACATTTCATATAGAAACATTAGTTTTGGATATAAAAAACATTACTCATGGATTTCCACAAAAATGAAATAGAAATACCATATTCAAGTAACATAATTGTCTGTATTTCCACCGAACTTCTGTTATCCCTTTCAGTACCCACATTTTATTGAAGATTATATGGTGAACTAAACTCATGATAAATTCCATGATTCACAAAACAACTTTCAAATTTTTGATTTTTTATTCACCACTGTTATCAGTTGTTAAATTATTCACTGAATACTGACATTCTTTATCAGCTTTCCTCTAGGATATTTTAAAAAAATAGAGCATCTAACTAATATTTCATATACATAACAAAATTAATGAATGAAAATTAATCAATGATAGTGGATAAGTACATATATCTAATAGTATATTATTTTTTCATTGTCCCATGATATCATAATGAATAATTTCAAGGGATTTTTTTGGAAAAATATAAAATTTATTGTGCACTGAGTTAGTAATTTTTCCCGTTTGACTAATATTGAATCACCAATATCTTCTTCTTGACATATTTAGAGTATCTCAAACACTGTCTTGATTTTATTTTTTTCCCATGATTCTTTAACAGAAGTGTATCAATATTTTTCCCCCAACTAATTTGCTTCCCCCATAACCAAGTTACAATACTTTTTTATTTAACAAACATTGAACAAGTTTACATTTTGAACGTTTTCCTCTCTTAACCAGCATTAAAGATTTCAAAATATTCAAAAAAACACAAATTTTATGAAGATAAAATTATTACCCTCATCACAAAGTTGTGAGACACTTTTTAGGTTTTGTTTCATCCCATCAACATATAATGATTTCTTGGATTTCATCTTTTATTTCTTAATGATGGTTGATCTAACACCTATTATTCTTAGAGATTCACCATTTCCAAATGGAACTATTAATTCCATGAAGTATTTTAAATTTTTCAACAACTTTAATTCACCTATTATATAAGAAGAACACCCACTTTTATGAACTTGAGTTCATTATCCTTTTATAGATTTCAAAGTGGTTTTAACAACAAGATCTTTTTCTTTCCCATTTTATTTATTCAACTTAAACTTTTGAAAATTGTTAGGAATTTTTTGTTTACAGGTAAAAAAATAATTTAGACCTTATATATATGTTTAGTTTTTTCCATCTTTCAAAAATAGTTTCTAGTGGGTGGAACCTATTCTAAACTTCCACATAAACCTTCTTTTCTTTCTTCTAAACTTCTCTCCCAGGAATCTTATTTTGAGAGGATTGAATCACACTCAAATATTTCCTTTGTTGGTTAAAAATATTTCTCATATATCAGAATCTAATAAAATACAAGTAGTATCCACAGAAAGAGTATTTTTCTTTGAAACTTTCAGATTGGTTGGTGTTGTGAGTATGTTTCTCAGAAAAATTCTTAATAGAACTTTGTTGATTACCAAAAAATCTATTTTCAATAAGAATATTTTTTTTCATCTTGGGTTTCTTTTCATCTGTATTATAACTAGAAGTAATAGAGACTTTTCCATACACTAAATGTGTATAAATTAATTTGGACTTAGAATTTATAAAAACTGATGAATCATCCAATTTTTTAATCTTATCAGTGTATATAACTTTCCTAGAGTTCTTCCTCTCTGGAACCATTATAAATTTCATATCAACCATTGAATGTAACTTTTGATGATCCTTCATAGGTTCCTCCTTACAATAACTTTCACAAACATTAGAGATATATTTTTTGAATATTATATCCCTCAGTTCATATTTAGAATATTTTTTGGACAAGCACCAAATATTCTTCTTTTTTTCTTTAAGATTTAGTTCCAGTTTTTAATTACAATTTTTTCTTTTTTAAGATATTTCTTAAAATAATGAATCCCTTCTAAAAGTTTTAATTTCTCATTCAAAAAACATTTTTCGAATTTTCATGTGTAATTTTCATTTTACAGCTTTTCGATTTCATTTTCAAGCATTCCAATCATCCACAGACATTCTTTCAATTTTTATTTAAGATGAAAATCTAATTAGGTTTATTATTCTTCTAAATTTATAATTGTGAATTATTTACTATTTACTATTACAATAAAATTATTCTCTCAAGTGGTTTAAAAATATTTTACAGATTCAAATCCACTATCTTATTATTCATTATATTTTGAAAAAATATTCTTCTTTTTATTTGAATAAATTTTAGTCTTTCCCTTTAAAAAAAGATTTATATTTATCACCTTGTTTCTTCCATGACCTTATTGACCGTATTTCCTCTTCAACACAACCCTCGTCTTTCTTTCATAGAGGAATGATAGTCATAAAGTTCACAATAGATCAATATTCAAAACACTTCAAGGGAATTTTCAGTTTATATTTACCTCTACCACTTCCTAAAGTTTTCAAAAACAAGGATAAAAATTCATCATGGTTTTTACAAAGATAATTTTTAGAGTCAGATTAAGAAAAATCATCATCTTCAAGAACATTCTTAGACTTTTTTTCTTAAACTCTTTAAAAGACACTTCTCTATTGTCTTTTTTTACCTTTATATCTTTTTCCCTTATCATTACATAAGTAATGAGAGTACTGTGAATATTATCCAGATATAGAGTTTCAAGATCTCAATCTTCTAACAAGGATACATTGGCATCAAACTTGTGAGAATGTATTCTAGATATCTTTTCAAAAAAATTAGAATCTTACATATTTTCACCAAGACATCTGGTATTATTGATTATGTCATTCAACCTAGTAAAGATGTCACCAACTGATTCATATTAACCAATCCTAATAACTTCATACTTCAATATTAATATTTTAAATTTTTCCTTCCTTAATATTTTATTAACTTAATAATTGTTTTCAACTTATCCTAGGTACCTTTGGTAGTGGAAAAACCTTTCACTCTTAAAAGTCGTTTGAATAAAGAAGAGAGAGTAAATCATTTTTATCTCTTCTATTATTTACATAATTATTCTTATCGACATGTGTAAGAGGACCATTATAATCAATAGGAGTAAATCAATCTATGTTATATTCACAAACGTCATACCACAGAGACATAAGATAATGAATCAATATATAATTCCAGATATGATAGTTATTTACAATAAAGATCATAATAGCTTTATTTTTCACACAATTCAGATTCTCCATCACAACTTATCTTCAAAACTTCATCAAAGAGTAAATGAAGGGAACCTTCCATATGATACCAATTGTGATTTACCATCTAGGATTCAAGTATCACTAATAGTGGGAGGGGTGAATTAGTGATATTTTTTTCTTTTTAGTTTCTTTAATTTAGAAACAAACATTTCCTCCAATTAAATATTTTTTCTTATACTAAAAAAATCAAACACAAAACCCCAGGAACACATGAATTAATAATTCTACTAATCTAAAATTGTTTCTATTCCATGGTATGGTTCAAAAACAACCCAATACCACACAATCCATAAAAAATCATTTTGTATATAATATAATGAGTAAAAAATACCCTCACAAGCATGTATCACTATGTTCAATACATTAGTGCATGTGCTTTAATTATTCTGAAATTATGTAATACAATTTTTATGACAAACATGTTATGGTGCTTCTTGATCAAATTAAAAAAAAATATTTTAAAAGAAATTTTCTCTTTCTTACCTAGAAGCTAGTAAGAACATCTTAGACTTCCTGATGATACTCAATCCAATTTACCAATCTGATTACCAAGTCCAATTACTCAATACGGAAATAATACTTTGTCAGAAAAACTTTGAAATAATCATGAACTTATTCTTCCTTAGTTAAAAAAGACCAGTTTGATTTCTTAGTCTGATTTTGGAAACACTTATTACAGTATTATTTCTTCTTCTTTATTTATTCTAACTGGAAAGCTTCTTTAATAAAACAAAATTCCGAAACATCATATTACTAGAAATTTGGACAATCCCCATCCTCTTTCATTATTGATGAAAGTATCGATGTATAATGATTATTCTCCTCCTTTTATATACATTCCAAAATGGTTTAGCAAGGATCCTGAAATGGTTTTTTTACTTCATAAAATTTCCTAAATCATTAATATTCCTTAAATTTAGGATCTCTATTTTAATTCTACAACCCACTTTCAAGTATTCAAATATACTTGATTTTTGGATCTCTCATTGACTTATATAGTTCTTTATTCTTCATAACAAATCATCAGTCTGAATTTAATTCCTGATTTCTATTTCCCATTAAAATTTATTTATTCTAATAAATACATTTGGTCCGTCAAATTTTCCTGAACCACTTGAAAATAAATTGGAACAGAAGAAATATTATAACATTTATCTATATTAATTGAAAAACTAATATTCCAATTATACTTTCTTCATTATAATGAACAAGATAGTTTTTCAATATGTTTCTTTGTATCAATCGGAAAAATAATCTTTCCAGTATTTTATCCTCATTAAAATGAAGACAAAATTTTCTTTAATAAATTTCTCTGTATCAGTTGTGACAAATGTAAAACATATTTATTATGATTATGATCCCCCAAAAAAACTAATAAAAATATGGAAAATTTCATCGGACTTCAAGTAATAATTTTTGATTCAATCAACAAATCATCTTGATGAGAAATGGTTTACTATATTATTTATTGATCTTAGTATCCAAAAAAATTTCTAATTCAATTATACCAACATCTCCTAATAAAATTATTCATAAAAAAAATTAATCCTCCATGAAAATTTTCTTATCAATATACTACCGATGCCATAATGATACCAAAAAAATGTAATGACAAATCAGTGTCAGAGTAAATATGATTATTTGTGGTATACCAATTCTAATTGAATGGAATAATTAGTAACTTATTTCCATACAATAAATCCTAAATACTATTATAATAATATTTTCTACCCCATTCCTTCATCAATCTCACATCACATGTTTTATAACATACTTCTGATTTTTGAGAAATATAAAATAGTAAAGAATTGTAAAATTTTTATTGAATCCATGCTGATTCTAATTCAATTCATTATTATGATTTTAATTTCATTCCAAACCCAAAGTTAATCTAATAAATATTTTATAATAGAAAATATCATCTCATTTTGATGGTATTTCTTATGTTTTTGAGTCATATTTACTTAAAACTACAGTGAGTGTGATCATAATGATTTACCAGTTAAGGTGATTTTTCTTATAAAAATAAAATACAACATACTTGTAAAAAAACCTCTTATAATTTAAAAACCCTTCTCCATTGAACTTGGTACCAAAACCATTATACCTTTAATACTGTTCATAATAAAATTAATGTTTGTGGTTATAGAGTCATCTAATTCATATTGGAAACAAACATGAAGTGTTTTTTGTTAACTGATTTGTCTCATGAGACCTATCAATGTATTGAGGGGCTATCTATTTTTGAGACCCATACATGTATGCCTTTCTAAGTAATTATTAAAAATATTTACAAGATTTATTTAATTAATGAATAAATTTGACTTATCAAAATATATTTATTGAGTAGAGGATATAGATTTGTCAATATTTTCACATCGAAAGTAAACACTGTATGAAAAAATGGTTTATGAATTAGAAAATAATTATATCCCTAATAAAAAAATATGGATATTTAATGAAATATTTAATGATTAATGATCGTAAATAAAATAGTCAATGTACTTACACCACACACCCGAAATTAGTCATGATAAGGCATATATCACAGAAATAAAAGTGATATGAGAAACCCCTTAACAATTTTTAATCAGTCGAATCATACGACCTATAAAAGAAATAATTATCAAATTAATTATTTAATACCATGAATATAATTATATTCATGATATTATATATAAAATATAACCATACATTCAACATACAATATAAATTAGTAGTGAAAACAGTTTATCTCACAGGAATAAAAGTGAGATGAGAAACCAATTACCTTGATCTTTCCCTTGATTGAACATGATTTAACCTCCTATATAATAGTTTACAGAATGTAACTAATTTATAAAAGAATCATATTTCAATTTACTATATCATATATGATCCTTTTATTTTTATTTATTACTTTTTTGTTAATAATATTTTGTTTTTACCATGTTTTGGTTGTTAACTGCATCATTTCTCCTATGCATGTTTTGTTGTGTAATCCAAAATTCTTGTATATAGGATATAGTTACATAATATGAAGAATTATATTAAGTTATTATATAACATATTTAATCATTAAATTTATTTTTTAGAATCATTATTTCATGGTAAACATGAAAAATTAATTGCATTGAATCATGGAGACGGTAGGTCGTACGTATGCACGAGTGATAGTATCATTCCCTTAATGGTGAATAGGTAAGAAAGTGTATGGTATATTAACTATTACAAAATCAATATAATTTCAAAATTATCATATATATCTATTATTTCCATCATTATTACCATCCATTAAAATTTGGGATTAAAAAAGTTACACCACAGAGTGGAGATGGTATGTTGTACATATGCACGTGCGGTGCCTTCATTTTTTGTAGTATAGATAAAGGGTGGAATATGGTCATCCCATATTCATAATAACATATTAGTATATATATTATATTGGATTTATTACTTTATAATGGTGAAAAAACCGTGAAAAGGATGTAGAAGAAGAAATAAACTTGAAGTAGTGACTAAGGATGATTACAACTTCTTCAGAAAACTTCCATTAAATATCTTCTAATGGGATCTAGGGTTGATCTTTTGGAAGGAAAATAATAACAATATCTTGGATAATTATGTTGGTAAGAGAAATAGATAATTAAGTTATGATTTATAGGGTTAAAGGTTGGGAAATAAAAGGAATGAAGAAGTGAATTTTGTAATTGAGGTGTGGGGATCCATTAGAAATCAAAAAACAATATTAAATTATAATAAATTAATTTTCTATCCAAATACAGAAAAAAGGACAAGGATTAAAATATATGATGAGATGGATTTTAATATTATATAAAATAAATATTTTACATATTTTCGTTTTACATTAAACCTTATAATCTTTATTGAATTTAGATAACACTTTTTAATTTTTATTATAGTATAAACTTATTTAACATTATAATGTTGTAATTTGTACATATAAAATGTCAATTGAACCTTAAATTAAAATTTTATGACATTTTAAGCCAAATAATAATCAATTTTTAGTTTTAAATAATTTTTATAAATTTTAAATAGTTTAATAAAATATTTTTTTGATAAAACATCAATATTGACAATTTTGAAACTATTCATCAAGTTGGACTTAAGAAAAACAATACATTAAGATGATATTGAACCAAAACATTTAATAAAACCATAATTTGGAATAATTAGATATAAAACTCTTTTATCACCCTAACGAATTAAATTATATGTATTTTAATATATTTAAAATCATTTATATGATTGTTTCATTAAAAAAATAATTATTTCACCACCATTGTATTATTATATAGGGTAATTATTTATTCATTAAAAATTTAAAATAAACTACCATGATGTAGATAACTATTTAATAATTAAAAATAATATCTATAATATAATATATGTTCTTAATAACACCATTTTAAAAAAATATAGTTATTAAAATGTGAATGTGTCATCCTTGTCTATTCTTTAAATAAAATATCTTAAATTTCAAAACCTCATCTAAATGGTTCCAAAAAAATCATAAATAAATTCATATCAGGAAAATAAATTTATTAAGTTCAAAATGGACACTTATATTTTCTCACAACCTATATGTTACCCCATGTGGACACATAAGTGATATATAAGACAAGGAAAGTGATATTTCTGATTTTCAACGATTTAAATCTTTTAAAAGTAATTCTCAAGAAAAAGTGTCCATTAAATAACTAAAAATTTAAACTTATATGTAAAGATTCAAATATAAATCATCCAATAAAATTTGGGAAAATTTTATGGTTTTTTTTAATCTTTATCATATTATTTTTACCCTAAATTACCATATTTTTCTCACACTGATTAAAAAAATTACCAATGTTACTATTCATATTGGTAAAAAATAAAAGAAGAATATTTAATAAATTTATATTTTATTTTTTATAAAATTTTAATCTATTTTTGAAAATTAAAGATATAGAATTGGGAAATTTTAATTTAGAATTAAACTGATAAAACGCAACTAAAAACAGTTTTCTTGAAAATGTATTTTTAGCCCAAAAATGTACTTATTCCCCAAAAAGTTATAAATATGATTAAAATGAAATATATTAGATTATTTATAAATAAATATTATTTAAGTTAAATTTAAATAAAATTCAAATAAAAAATATACTTTTAATCAAATGAAATAGGCAGTTTTATAGAAAAATTTATTTTTCACTATTGACTAGAAAATAAATATTTTTAGAAAAATACCAAAATGTTATTCTAATATAATTTTTAAATATATAATTTAAAAATAATGTTTATTTTGTTCAATTTAATTTCTAAAATTTTCAAAATTTATTTTTAAATCAAATTTACCATTAAAAGTCGGAAAAATTATCTTTAGAAAAATGTATCCTTTTATACATAAAATTAGATATATTCTAATCTTATGACTATAAAAATAATTTGGATGAATGTAAAAATATTTTATTGAATCTATAATAAATAAGTTTCATAATTTGGTTAATACTATTCATTATCCCCAATTTAACAGCTAGGCTACAATAGTTTCCTTTTAAATAGAATATCATTGTTTTAAGCTCGGTGTTCCATAAAATAGAAGCTATTGAAGAATATAAATTTAAAAATAGAGATACCATAAAATCATTGGGTGTTAAATTTTTTCCCACCATTATTCATATGTTTCTTATTGGTATTTTTATTAGTCTATGATTTGACAAAACTTGAGAATTGATCATTGTGGAATCTCTCTTTAGAAAAATGGGTCATTGCTGTGAGTTAATTATCAGAAAAAATTGAATGGAAAAACTATGAAAATTATAAGTTACATTCAAATATGGTTTATGTTATTGATTTATCATGATGCAGACCTTGTTGGTACATTGGGACAATGATTGTAGTCGATTTTTAATCAAAGGTTTGATGGAATCTAGCCACTGGTGATGACGTGGGCTCAATCAACTCAGAATTGGTCTTTGTGGGTGAGAATAATAGATGGAGTGAAGGTGGATGATACACATGTGGATGCATGTGAATAATATGAATTTATTTGAAATTCTAATATACACTATGTGCAGTTCAGAATAACATGCATTTGTGGTCCCCCTTCCACAATGAATAGGGTTTTTGTGTGAAGATAAAGATCACATTTTAATGTGATCTATCCACATTCCCTATGATCCTGCTAATGAATTGGTGACTACACCCTAGGGTGAATGAGAACACATATTGATAGTTTAGATAGGAATGTATAGATTGCATAGGTATAATATGGAGTACATGGATGAAGATATGGGTAGGACAAGACTGGGTGGGACACACTATGTGTCCCTTATAAACTTTGTGTACTCTTTCCAAAGAATGTTAGATCCCTTATTTCCCTTATTTAAATTTAAGTATCAGCATGGGTGTATTCCCTTTGTATATCCCTATTGAGGTTATAATGTGGAATCTCATCCTAATCATATGATATGTTCCACCCTATAAAAGCAAGTTCTGGATAGAGTTGGGTATCCCTCCCCATGGCCCGATGTGAAATCCTCTATCATGATTCCCTAGGTTGGGTTATGTTTTCTATTTCTAGTATCGTGGGCATGTGATCCCTTTCACATTGTGGTTTTTAGGATATTGTTTGGCAGCACACATAGGCCATGGGTGTGATCCCCTACTTGTGTATCGACCTCATATGAGTTCCAGTGTGTACTTTAACATAGAATGGCATAATAATTGTGACCTATCAGGTGATTTTCATCAGTGTTAGTGAGACTAAAGAAGTGTGTTCCCCTAAATAATTCTACCTTTGAGCATTTAGTAGAAATCATAGTTTGGTAGTGAGGACATGACCTTACATTGAGGGTTGGTGTTGATCTATGAGAATATATGAGTGTTATATATTTTCTTCTCAGTGAATCGACCTTTGTAGATTTTGAGTTAACTATCTTGAATTATTGGATTTATTTTTTGGTGTGTCCAACTAGGTATGTTATACTCACCTTTGTTTAGGCTATTCCTGCATGTGTAGTATCTTATAAAGATGATAGGCCTTTCTATGGAGTCCAAATAAGACTAAGAAAAGGTTGATCTTTTTTATTCTAGAGGGACAATTGAGCAGTTCCATGATTTTCATCTTGATTATAGTAACATTTTTATAAGTAGATTGGAGTCTTTTTACTGTTTTAATGGGCTTGTATTTGGAACTTTTCTTTTCATTACTCTTTGGTGTACTCTGATGTGGTATTAGTTTTCATGAATTAATTTACAGTATCATTTTTTTATCTTTTCCAAATTATACCAGTGTATGGTTATGTGTTCATGTGTATATTTATTTTAAGATAAGGGATCTCATGTGTGTGATATGACAACATGGTGCTAGTATCCACCCCCAGACATATTATAGGTTGGTTTGGGATGTCACACTTAGCTTACTACTAGCTGTGCGGTCCCAAATGGAATAGATCATGATAGAGTGGAATTAGATCTTATGATATATTATGATTAGAGTTTGAAGATATTTTAGCTATGAAGATTGGTTTGGGAACTAAGGTGATAGTGTAAAATTGTTTCAAGTTTATCTATAAGAATAGATAACCTAGTGATAGTGTTGTGGATAATGTATCCATTCACTAGGACATTAATAACCATTTTATTGACTTATAACATGAATGAACTAGTTATAGGTAAAACATCAATATACACATAATATTGGAATGTGTTATAGTTTCCATGTCCTTACTCAGTCACCTCCCTCAATATTCTCTTTTATCATGGTCTGTCTTAACTAATATAATATTCATCTATGATGATATCCAAATAGGATACCTAAATAGAATTAGGATGTTCATCGACTTAGAGATGAGGCTTCATTTGAGGGACTTATATAAGAGGAAATTTCTCTAGGTGGTTTTTTGATATTACATCAGCTTATTGTGTGTTAAATTATTTTAGTATCACTGGAAGATGATGTGAATAGTATGAACACAATTAACAAGTTATAGAGGTAATGACCACTCATGTTTCAGTCTGATCTAGAACCTCAGGCCGTATAGGTCTGGCTTGAGGTAGTTTGGAATGTTTTCTTTCTTACTAGGACCCCTACCGAACATATGTGGGTCCTAGTGGAAATCATTCCCATGTCCTAAGAGGGTGATTGTGGAGCTTGGTGATGCATCCTCACAATGAGGTGAGTCTCTCTTGATTTTTATTTGAGCACATTTTAAAAGATAATTTTTATCTAGTGACACTAGGAGTAGTACGTATCTATGAGATTCTAGAGATCCAGTACTATTGCATTATAGTCATGGAGTATGAATTATGTTTCACTAACCGTTCAATATAATTCATGGATATGGTTTCATGTTGGGTACTTTCAGGTGAACAACATTGATTGTGGATTCTTCTAAGATATCCAGGCTAGAGTGGTATCTCTTTGCATCACTTCCTACACTGGAGTACTAGATCATGCCTTAGTTTTGTAGAGATTCTTAACTAAGCAGTTTTTGACTACTGGTTTCGGTAGTGGACACCATAGATATGAGACCTTAGTAGATGGTAGTCAATGTTAGGCTCAGGGATATGAGGACATAAGGATGCTTCAGAGGCAGTTTTAGGATAGAGGGTTTCCCACCTAGGGATCCCAAGTACGTTCTCTTCAGTCAAGGGAGAGGCTGTGATTTTCCTATGATGGTGTGTGCATATCATTTGGGATTTTACAAACCTCCAGGCAATACAAAAGGGGACAGTCAATGGGATTCCAAGGTATAGACAACAACTTGAGAAGATATTTTTATAATGTGGTGGAAATGAAAGATGATCTAAGAGAGTTGTATGAAGTGGATAACATTATTATCAGTTAACACCACTACTTGGTCCAACTAATCTATGTCAGGAATAGTGGGATGGTGGTTATGGCCATTGATAAATTCTAGGAGTGGAGCCTTATGAATGGATTCTATGAGCATGATCTAATATAAGATCTATATCTAATAAACTTTAGCTACATTTTTTATTGACATAGTAACAAGTTATTCCTTCCATTCAACATACCTTGTTCGAGATTTGGAGATTTAAATTGAACAATTAACTCAACCTTTGAGATTAAATACTCCAACCTGGGGAGATTCAGTGATCAAACACTTCTAGAGATAGTTTAAAACGACCCTTAGAGGATATAGATTCACATGGGATCTATTTGTAGCTATGATGAGGCCTTACAGAATCATTCTATGTATGTAATGCATGTCCATGGTTATATTAAAATTGATTATTTGAGATACAAGATATGATGAATATGATCTTATAAGAAAATATTTTCCTTCATTGGTGAGAAGGTATCCTCGACATATTAAGATGGGATCATATAAATGAGGATACAACATATTTCTTATTAGTTAGACAATAAGATATATATCCCACAGAAAATGTGGTATGATTATGAATCAAAACATCTATATGGTTTCCATCATATTTATTTATGGAACATGAAACATCCAATTGTTATGTATCAAAATGGACCTTCTTTCCAAAGGTAGACTTTCGTTAGGTTCATTGAGCTAAGATACTTAAGAACTCATATTGGTCCCGAGGATGGGAGGTCGGGCTCATCACACCCATTTGGGGGAAATTATTGCCTATATAGAGACTCAATTATATAATTAAGATATGATCATGAATCCATACTTATTTACCAAGTAAAATGTAGGATTCCCTTGATATTTTCAATCAATTATTTATAATATATGAAATTCAAAATCAACCATATCTATTTGAGGTTATTTATCAATGAATATAGTTTTATGTATTCAAGGTTCCCCATTAATGGTATCCTCTCATATAATACTTATATATTCTTTATCTGTTGTTACGAAGATGCTGGTTTTAAAGCCACTCATTGGAAAACTTTGGAATTTTTGGCCATCCCAGTAGAAAAAGTTTGTTTTGATGTTGGGATAGAAACTATAAATTGGATACCTATATATCCTTGTGAATGGAATTGGAACCCCTGTAGTTTGGTGTGACTTTATGGGAAACACCATACATTTTATGGTCGTGTCATAACGATCTAACCATATAGTTTAATGTCATGTGGTAGGGACATATTTTATGGAATATGCCTAGTAAATGCTTAGTGTGGGACTTAAGCCTAATCATCCCAAAGAACATAGAAATTATATAGGATTACAAGTTGTATTAGATCCTACTGGGAATATTTCCATAATAGAATAGGGTTAATTTGGTGTTTCGGGTTTGATCCTCAGAGAGGATTCCTATGTATCCCACTAGGATGGGAATCGATGCCCATGTAATTTGATAAGTCTCACAGGGGAATATGGACCTTTAAGAGAAATATGTTTGGTCTTAATCCTAAAAAGGATGCCCTTATAATAGGGTCCATGAGATATGTATTGAGATAAAAAGATTTAGGGGTATTAATTTTGGGTTTTCTTCTAAAGGGGTTGTCTGGATTAAAGAAGTTAGGGTTGGAGTCTTGAGGATTATTTCCAGTGAGCCCGGGACATGGTTGAAGTCTTCCTACATATCCCAATTATGGTGGGAATCAGAGTTCTTGTAGTTTAAGGGGTGAGGTGGATTGTGTGGATGTTTCATTCATAACAAATCTCTATGCCCATGTGAGTCATTCTAAGTGTGAGAAACCAGAGGATCTAAAGTATTCAACAAACCAAAAATTTTCCCCTTTTTTGATGGAAGAGGTCAATCCTATGGTGAAAGAATCCAAGTTGATGTTGGACGAGGTAGTGGAGAAATAAAACATTCAATGTGAAATAAAAATTTATGTTCATTGGGTTCAGATGAAAGGATAGGGGATAACTCATAGAGGTATTACCTGAAATTGAACCCGGTAGAGGTGGGAGACTTTTCATTTGTCGAAAATGAATGTAATTGTAAACCGTACCTTTTAAATAGGGTAACTGAGGCTCTGGGTTTTAGATACAGGGGACAGACATGGCCCGAACCCTTATCCTCTAAACCAAGAAATCCTCAAAAATATTCCTATGAGAATATCCCTCATGAACAACGAGATACAACTCCATAGACAATGAAAGAACCTTATCTTTCCAATAGGAAAAGTATGGGAAACCTCGGACTGTAAATATACAAATATAAATAGGAGACACACTGGTGTGCCTTTCTCTATGGTTTTTTAAATTGGGATGCCTTGGTGGATGTTTCAACATGAACCATTTTAGACAAGGGAGCCAATCATGAAGAATCTCTACCAAAAATGGCTTTGAAGAAGGCTTCATGAAAGGATTAAAAAGGCTGAAAAGGAGAGGTCAACCAAAGAGGGGAACTCAAGTCCCTCGTGCAAAGGTATTAGGAATGAAATTAGGTTTGAGCAACCTGATATCACCTAAAGTGACAAAAAACCTAGAGGATAAGACTAGACGAAACTTGGTTTAAGCCTTCAAGAGTCTTCACATGTATTCCCAGGAGTGTTGCGCTAATGATCCTGTAAAAGGAATGGAGGGTTTTCAAGTGTTCTTGATTTAGGGAGGTTTTGTGCTTTAGGTGTGAAAGTGTTAATGATTTCAAATAATGAATGGACTTAAGTCTGATTACCCTCTTTTAATCCCCTCACCTTGGGTGTTAAAGAACTACCTGAGAGGTTTTAGAATACATGGTTGAAGAACTAGGGAGAACAGAGCAGCCATTGGGATTCATGGAAATTTTTCCATCCAAATGAATACCTAAAGCCTCTATTTATAAAAATAAATATGACTCTAGGAAAATTTAGTTTGGTCATGCAAGTGGGTAGTGCACCAGTTTGTGCACAAATACCATGAGTGCTGACGTCGATTTGGATCAACTTGGGAAAACTCAATTTTTAAAATTTTAAAATCTTAGTATCCTCCATGTATTTTATCCTATTTTTTCTAATTTATTTACCTTTGTAACTTTTTCATACATGAAATGGAAGGATTTGTAAAAAAATCCCCCCCCCCCGTTGGATTAGATCCAAATAAAGGGTCTTATGATGAGGTAAAGTAATGATGAAAACTATCAATAAGTTTCTCTTGATATTCAACATAGGGTAGAATTACACAAGGTAGTGGAGGTCTTGGCATCAAGGTAGGATTAGGTATGTATATATAGGCCTTCACTTCTGTGAAAATCACAAAGGCTCTTAGAAATCAAGCTCTCCATGTTCAAGTTCCTTCTTTCAAACACTTTTTCTAAAACAATTTGGCATGTTTATTTTATAAGTTTTTTTAGTTGTGCACTAAATGTGGGATGACACCCTTGAATTACAAAGTGTCACTTTTGGAACAAATGTGGGGAGAAACCCTTGCGTAGCATAGTTTAACCTGTACGCCTTAATGCCTTTTTCAATTTTTCTTAATTTTTTAAAAAATATTCAAAAATGAAATCACATAAAATATGATTTTTTATCTTCTTTTCAAGTTTAATGGATTCCATGCGAATTATAATTGCTAACGAATTATCTATAATGATAATTGATAATATTATTGAGATTTTTGGGCATGTTTACTTTGAAGTATGCGACACTACTATCCCTATTTTGGAAAATTATCTGAAGAAGTATCTGCAAGATTTTCTAAGGAGTAATTATCTACCGCATTATAGTTATGGTCATATTCAGGATGACAAAATACAAGATCCAATAAATTATATTCAAGTTTCATGGTTTCAAGAACATACCAATTTCCCATCTGTCAATGCTTTGGTTGTGGGAACATATATCAATTTTAGGATGGAAACGAAGCCCCATTTCATAAATTACAACCCATGTGCTCCAAATTTGAAAGCACATACACCTGAGCTTCAACCACATTTCTATTCATCCATTTTCCAAGATTCGAAAAAAGATCAATCAATGGTATTGAAGAAAAGTCAAGACGTTCACCTAAGAGGTGGTGTTAAACCAGCATCGATGTTAGCATACTAGGTGAGGAAAACATGTGTAGAATTTATGGATGATTTGAAAGATGCTGAAATTTATGAAGATCTATGGATTGAGAAAACATATGTATATAGAAATGATAATTTTGTGATAGAGATGGTGAGCCTATAGAGTCTAGAGACGAATTCCATCCATTTGACACATTGATATATGAGAATCAGTTTTTGGGATGTTTATAATATTTCCAAATATTCGATCCTTATAAATATGTAAGATGAATTTATTCCTCCAAAGATGACATGGAATGATACAAAAAATACACAACCCTTGGAATGTGAGATATTGAAAATATTTTACAATATCAAGAATGAAGAAATGATAAAGTACCACACAAGAATGGATATTAACTAAGAGGATTGGACGGAAATATTCCTAGTGAATAATAAGAAGAATGGTTCCACCTACACCCGTCTAAAAAGTCGTCCAAAGGCAGAAAAGAGAGGTGTGACCCACACTTTGTGGCCAACATTAGAAAAGGGGGATTATGAAAAGTGATGTTATGAAGTTAAATCCAAAATTTATATGAAGATGAATATTGTGAGCTTCTAGGATATGTGGCTCAGTTTATATTTATTTCCTTTTCAAGATTCCAAGGGTGGTGTAAGTCATGGAATGTTTATTATATTGGACAAGCTGGCTGAGAGGAAGATGGTGGGGTTGGATACCCTTATTTTTGAAAATATCCATAGGATCTTATTTCATATTCATGGAGGGATGTATGTTATCAAAATATTAGGACCATTAAAACATTTATGGTGATGGATTGCCACACATTTTATAACCTATGTTGTGAAGAGTGGGATTTAGGTCCTTAAAAGTTCATTCCAACCACCATTTCAAGATTTCTCTAGTATATAACCTTTGTCCAGGAAAACCTATGACATTAAGGTAAGGTTGATTATTTTCAAAGAGTTTTACATTTTTTATATGGGTATTTTCCTACAAGTTAATTCGTTTATAACGAAATGACCATCTTAGAGTTAAGGAAATATATACTGGCTTGTAGAGATGTTGTATTGTTCATAAATATTTATGGGAAAATCATATAGGAGGCCTATGCTCCTAACAGATTCACATTTAATTAAAATTCTTGTAATATATTACTATCTTGACTTTAGTTCACATTATATTAGAGAAAAATGTAATGGTGGATCAATAACTATGGTTCTTGATGGATATAGATAAGACTAGGGTAATATTTAATTTACCTATTTCTGATGAAATGAGTAGATTTACTATCTAGTATGCAAAGATTTGGGTTTCATCACAACCTAAAGGGGTTCCAAATAATATAGTTTTTTGAGTCAGAGTAAATAGAGGAAATATAAAGGAACCCTCTCTTTTGGAAGGTGCTTCTTCGACATCAAAGGCAAATTCATCGGTGTCAAAGGGTAAAGATGATGAAGCTCCAAGTTCACCAATGAGACCTCGTGCAAGATACAATCCACTTGCCAGAGTCAAGATGGATAAACCATAATCACCAATATAATCTATATTGAGACGGTCTAGTCATCATCATTCAGAAGATCAATGGGTTCCATTTTTTCACCCACTGTCTCGAATAGCAATAATTAAGAAGCCTATCACATATAAGCATATGGGATCATCTTAAAAAGTATCTGGAATGTACTCTGAATATGTATGACCATAAGGGGTTCAAATATTAAAAATCCTACATTCTGATGTTGAAACCATATGAATAAATTTATGTGAAGGGCTTCATACTCCAGGAATAAGAGATATACAAGCTTCATCTAATATCTAAATTGAGAATAATCCTAATGAACTAGGGATTCATATTCAAGAGTTGGAAATGACCATATATGAAATGGATGAATCAATTACCACCATAAAATGAGTAAATGAGATGATAGATTGTAGTTCCATATAAGGAATTAAACCATTATTTGATGAATAATGACATGCTTTTGTTTATTTTGACGAAGTGAGTTTTATTTTTCTCAATTTTTCTTCCTATTTTAAATTTGAATTAAGTCAAAGAATTATTTCTCATGGGAAATACCATATAAAATTTTAGTTAACTAAGGGAAATTTGATTGAAGATCCATCCTAACAGTATATCCCTCGTGGTATTGGACTTAGAGATATCAGATCACCCCCTAAATCGAGAGATATATCTCTAGGATGGAAATTCATGGAGAATGAGATGGAAAGAGGATTGGAGTCTCAAATACATATTTTTAAATATGATTATGCAATTCCATCAAAAAAATAAAACAAATAAGAATATACACATAATAAAGAAAACTATGGTTTAACATTTTCTCAATAGGTGTAAGAATTCTTAATAGCATTAATTTCATCCTTATCCATATAAAGTTTTTAAATTTCATGGAATTGAATGAAATTATTCTATTTATTCCCTTAGGTAAATTACTGATGACCCACAAGGAACTAGTGAGGGAAATTCTAGTAATGTGAAAATCTCTACCAATGAAGTGACTCCTTTGATTGAAGGTGTATCTAGGCTAGTGGAAAAAATATCTATTCGTAGAACTTCTCCTATTCCTGATATTTAAATAGAGAAGACCTCTGGTAAGTTAAAAGTTCATTCATGAGAAAGTCTGTGTATTTATAGGTGACTTTAATTTCTGTAATATTTTTGGCGTATCACATGCACCAAAAAATCCTGCAATGACTAATGCTGACCCTATAGCTGTCATTGAAGATGTTTTTCAAGATCAAAAGTTTTTGGAGTAGGGTCATGAACCAACTTCATTGAATAGTCTCATGGGTGAGACTAATATGAGACTTGGGATGTCATGTGAAGCTATAATAAATCTTGGAATGTCTTTTGAAGAGACCATAGAGCATGTTATTATACCCAGTTATTTAGAAGAATGTGAAGTTCCTTATATAGAAGAAAGTGGTTGTGAGTTTTTATTATCTGTTCCATAAATCGTCCCATCCATAATTTTTAACCATAATCAGATGAAATGTACAACTCCATATATAGAAACTATTACAGTGATGATGCCTGGAGGAAGTGTCGACATCACTATTAATCCCACTATTGTGAAGGGACGAGCTTAGGTAAACCATGGATTGGAAAATCTTCATGAAGTTCATATGGATGACATTGACTAGGTTTATGAAGATATACCACACCAAGAAGTGTAAATCAAAACTACTACAACTGGAAATTTTGGGGATGAGTCTTCTCAAGCTGTCAATCTATTGTTATGTAAAGGTTATCAATATTGTGAGTTTTATCTATCTTGATATTCCTTTGAAGTTGATCATGATTTAAATTTATTATGTAGGATTATCATCTTCAATGGGTATGTCATAAGGTTAAATTTTTGAATCATCTCAACCTACATCAGGAAGTAAAGTAGCCACTATTAGAGAAGGAATAGAACGTGTCACTTATTTAAGTGAATTAATCATGGAATACGTTCCCCCTTATGACAGCGATTCAGAATCAGATCTGGAGCTGCATAAGGATATTTAATTTTCACATCACATGGCATGTAATAACATATGGAAGATAATGTCTAAGGTTCCCCTTGAGGAATTGTCTTCACGAATTCCTTGGATTTCATCTTTATTCTTCACATAAGGGATTTGGTGGCTTTGAATACTGTGAAATTCATACTACAGTGAAAGAGACCATCAGAAAAATTTAGGAGTAGAAAACACAACAATATCTGATAAAATCCATAAATTGTTTCAATACTGATGAATTCCATGTATCATTATCCCAAGATAGGGCCAACCATACTTTAAAGCTGACATGACTCAGGTGGAATGTTAAAGAGAAGGTTTTTCAAATGTTGCATCTTCAAAAATAGCTGAATATCATTAGAGGGGAAAATGACCATATTTATGGTTTGATAAAAGAAACTTAGAAATAGGGAGAAAAATCCATTGCAGATGTTAAGGAAGCACTTCATCAAGAAAAGGAGAATGAGACAGGTCAAGTAACTGAACATCAACAGGTAGCTGATGGAGCTCAATAGAGTATGAAACAAATAAAAAACTATTTTTATGCTATATTATTATTTATAATGGGAAAATTCCATTTTTTTGGATGTTACTTTGGGACTTTTATTGATTATAAATGAAAATAGTTTTGTTTCATAATCATTTCTATCTTTATCCTATCATTTTTTTCCTAAGGTCAATAATAAGGAGACTTAGTAGGCAATATTCTACTTTTTATTAGATTTTTCTTTTCTAGATTTCAACCTTATAGGATTTTCATCTTTTAATTTTATTTCTTGATATTTATTAGACCATACAGAGTGTAATTCTAGTGAGCTAAGAGTCGACCATTTTCTAGATTTCTATTTGTGGGTTTTCAACCCGGTTAGTAATGTATCTATTTTTATTGGAAGTTTAAATTCTTTCATGTTGAAATAATATGTATAATGTTTATTTTTTAGTATATATGACCATTAAGTTTGTTATTATAACCGAAACAATTATTGATATTAGGGGAAATTCCCAATATTCATTAAACATTTTCAAGGGAAATCTTGAGTCACAATTATTTTTTATGGTCACCGAATCTAAAAATTGAAGTATCATCCAAGAACAAAGTTTCATCTATTTGACACAACCTTTATGGTGGCTATATTATGTAGGGAAATCTTGGGAATATGTTTCATAACCAAATAGTGGCGTCCTTATACTAACATGATTGTTATATAGGTGAATTTTAAGCATGGCCACTTAAGGGAACAAACTACATAGTTAGATAAAGAGCTCTAAAAAATTTTACATTCTATTACTAAAAGTAGATGAATGTTTTTGGAGATTCGAATTTCCCTAAGCACATAATTTAGTTTATGAAGAAAAGTATCTGACTATAGAGGGGATATTTCTAGTTATGATTTTCAAAGAATTAGAGGAATATGCTCTCTACAAAGGTTTGACCCAAACATAAGAAATATGGTGTTTATAGTTTTAAGTCATATTAATAGGGCTATAATACCATGGAAATAATGGATAATATGTGGTAAAATGATCAAGGTTATTTTAATATGATTTAAACATAGGGAAAATGTGTAAACCATGATCTTTGAGGCTTTAAAGTCAAGATAAACGATATGGGATAGATAAACAATAGACGACCGCTTTAAAATACAGGTTCCTGTATATCATCATAAAAGTTTTAAGGGGATAAAAGAGGGTTCTACCAAGAATGGAGTTACCGTTGTTTAAAAAACCCATTACGGTGGCTGTATTATGTAGGTAAAACTCAGGAATATGAGTCATAGACAAGCAATGGAATCCATTATATGACATGCTTGTTATGTAAGAGACATTTATACAAGGCCACAAAGGGGAACATATTGCATAGTTAGGCAAAAAAATTCTCAGGTATTAGAAATTCTTCCTCTAGAAATTATAGAAATATTATAAATATAAGAAAGTATTCAAGATTAACAGTGTGAAATGAAAAAGGGTTGATTTTCAGTGTATAGAATAAATATTTGAATCAATATTTTCAATGAGTTTGGAGTCTCTTACATAAATCTGACTCATATGTATAATAGAAATATCTTTTTTTCCTTCGTGGGCTCTCTAAGGAGAGGAAGCAAAATAAAGGTCTCATGCATGGATTTTTAATAGTATGCATGATATGGGTAATTTTTTTATCCCTTAGCTGGAACTAATATCTAATTTCTAGTTTTCATAATGTATCTCAATAAGATGAGAATCAAGGAATAAGTATTTCTTTAGGTACTATGTAGTTTAGAGTCATGTAGAATGGACATTAGGGCTTTGATACATATAGAATTTGAATCACCTCATTTAGATCTAACTCATACATGAAAAAGAGAAGAGGACTTTTTACATCATGTTTTAGCTGGGACATATATTAAAAATCTGTATGTCACTATGAATCACATATAAATGAGAATCAAGTCACACATAGTTATTATAGGTTCGTGCAGTTTATCCTCATGTGGTGAGGATGTGAAGTGGATTTGACATTAAAATGAATATTTTAGTTATACTAGAAAATAAGACTCAGGTTTCACTATGAATCTTGCTGATGAAAGAATGAAGCAACACATTGTTCTTAAATAAAGGTTTCATCACTCTAATTGAACTAACAAGTGATGGATAATAGGGTTTTTTTGAATATGGGTTCATACATAAGATGGAAACACATATTCATTCTCCTTATGTAGATTCAATTCATATATGGGAGAAGAAAGGCATTTATTGGATGATGTTGTGTCTAGGTCCATAATTTGAAAGTCTAGGCATAGCTACATATCTCATATGGTTAAGAAACACTCCAATTCCCATGTAGTTTTACGTCTTGTGGTGAGGACGAAGGTGAACTAACATGGAATGAATACATATCTCATTAAAGTGAGAATCAAAACACAAATAAATTTTTTAAAGAGATAATACAATTTATTGTCATGTGATGAGGACACATAACCCAAAATTGGAATTGAAATACCTTATTTATGAAAATAAGTTCTTTAACTAATTTCTAACCCCACGTGAGCTATTGTAAGAGTGAGAAGCAGGGAGTGGTAAAAGGTCTCTTCTGCAACACAAAGTTATAAAAAGTGAAGGACACTAGTGTGATAATTATATGGTGTCTAATCTAGCTTATAGGACCTAGTCATCACTATGTATATTTTTGAAGAAAGAATCAAGCCACACATACTTCTTGAGATTTTTCCCTATATCAATCAATTTTTGACATGGGGTAGAGGGTTTTTTATAATTTTGATGCTGATGGTTAGGCCAAAAGTATAAATACGAGGCCTTACAATGTATCTAATTAAAATGATAACCAACTTAGAAGTCTTGGAAGAAGTCCCTATACAAATTTGATATGTTAATATTTAAAAAAACGTTTTCTTCAAGAAATTGTAGTTGGGAGAAAGATTAAATATTTGGTTGTGACTATGTTTCTCATATGGATGAGAATCAAGCCCCACGTAGTTCTTTAAACATTTCATATTTAGGTAATATACATACACATAGGGAATAAAGGGTTTTTCTATCATGGTTGGGCCCAATATTATAGATCTATGAATTTTTACATATCCCATTGAAATGAGAATCAAGCCAAACGTAGTTCTAGAAAAGATCATTTCCCACACGAATTTAATTTTATGTAAGATAAATGGGATTTTCATAAATTCTGGAATAATGGTTATACTTAAGACACAATATGGTATTAAGATAGAACTATGTGTTTTGGAAGAGCACTCTATATTTTTTTGGTTCATATACAGGAGAAAAATGGGAAATAAATTTTTGTACGGTTGTGGTTGGGCCCAAGATTGGTGATCTAGGCTCAATACAAATCCCATTTGAATGAGAATCTATCCATATGTAGTTCTTTAAAATGGGTCTCTATTAATATCTAATTCAAACATAAGTATAAATGGACTTGTATTCCTCTAATGAGTATCAATGATTTGAGTAATGCTTGCGCATGGAAGCTACTCATTTTTATGAAACCACAAGGAATGCCAATTTGTGGTATCATGGGGGATTTCATAATGTTGAATGAAGGAGATGTTTACCATATATCATAATGTCATGTCGAGAAGAAAAATTATGTTGTTTAGCTTAACACCATGTGACAAGGACAAAGATTCTATGAATTTTAATGTCATGTAGAATGGATGCATATAATTGTTATGCAGTTTAATTTCTTACAACCAGGATATTGCTCTGTGTCATTACACAAAGTACTTATTCTAGAATCATGAATTGGTTAGAGTTTCAATAAGTTCTCTATCAATTTAAATTAGGGAATAATATCTATTAGAGTATACCTTATGTATGGAATAAGGTACTTCCCACTTTGGATCATGCATTGTAGGGTTCATTCTTAGTATCATCTGATTCTTAAGGGATAATACCTATTCTCCTTTAATAAATTAGTGGAGGAGAGATTTATTGTTAAAATATCATGCTATTATTTTTTTAAATACTATCAAATTATGGAAAGTATGCAATATATTTTCATCTAATCATTCCATATCATCAAATCAAATATGAGACTATTCTTCTATAGATATATGATCACATTTAGAAGCTAGGAGTGAAGGAAATTGAATTTAAATATGCAAAACTAATTCTGTCTCATACACTAGTGAATAAGGGGTTTATTGTGTTGTAGTATGTGTAGTAGTCTAATAAGACCATAAGGCGTGAAAGAGCATATCAGGATAGGAAATTTTATCTTTACCCACCAACTTGCGGAATATATTCAATAGGTTCTTGTTGAAATCCTTTATCTATCCATTGGTTTTTGCATGGTAGCAAGATTAATGGTTTTATTTGATATTGTGATCCTAATATACCTTATTTAACTTAGAGTAATAGAAATTGGTGTCATTGTCCATCAATATTTTATGAGGGGTACCAAATTTGGTAATGATATTAGCTTCGAAAAAGCTAATAATTCTTTTGGATCTGACTTTATTGAGAGGTACTTCTTCATCCCATTTGTAGAAGAAATTAATAACATTAAGAATATACTTGAACTGATAAGATGTAGCTAGAGGATAGGGTTCTACGTCATCCATTACCCATATAGAAAATGGCCATGAGTATTTAGCTATATGTATCAATTTAGTGAGTTGCTGAATACAGTTGGCATGCATCTGGTATGGATGAAACTTCTTAGTAAAATTTCTGCAATCTTCTGTCATCGAAGGCCAAATATATCCAATCATTTAGATTTGATTAGAAATATTATGCCTAGAATGGTGAGAACCATAGGATTTACTTGTGCTTAATTTATGATAGCTTTGATTTTGTCCCCATCAACGCATCTGAGAAGAATTCCATTGAAGCCTCATATATAAAGGATATTATGATGATCTGGGCTATCATAAAGTGTGAAATTAACTTCTCATCTCCAGATCTATTATTTTTTAATTCTGTTCAGTGGAAGTACCCCATTTTGGATATATTTCATGATGGGTGTTATCCTTCCCATGGTTTGACTATATGGCTCATAAATTAGACTAATTCCATTGATTTATACTTTTCTGATTTAAAAAAAATCTGAAACCACTTGAAGATGAGCAATTAAAATGATTGTTTCATCCTGATTTGGATCTTCCAAAGTTGTTGCTTCATTTACCAATGCATCAGCTTAAGCATTTTGGGACCACGAGATGTAATATAGTGTTGGATATAAGGGGAATTATTCCATTAAACCTTGAACATAATTACACATGGGGATTCATTCTTCTTTTCTACTGGAATAATCTCCATTGATTTGTTCAATTACCAATTATAAATTACATTTCACCTCCAGGTAATCCAATGGTACATGGAGTACTAATTCTAGGCCTATAACGAGATCTTGATATTCTATTTCATTGTTGGAACCACCTTCTAATTAAGGAAAGGAATATAGAAACACTACCTTCTCTAGGGAGATAAGAATAATTCCTAACACAAATTTTTTATGTTTAGGGTTTCCCATTCTCTTCCATATTGACTTATAGAAGCACCATTAAAGTATATTTCCCATATTTAGGGACATTATTTAATAGAGAAGATTTATTCATCAGGAAATTCAATATTCGATGATGTATATTCTTCAGATGGGTGATTTGCATGAAAATCTGCTAAATCTTGGACTTTTACTTCTTTTTAAGTCACAAACTGTATATCAACCTATTGCAGAATAACTGCCCACCATTCTATACATCCTGTAAGCATAGTATTACCAAGGATAAATTTTATTGGGTTATTGTGAGATACCAAATGGATCTCATGATGCTGAAAATAGTGACTCAATTTCTAAACTACAAATATTTATGCTAGATAGATTTGTTCAATATTTCAATATCGAGTATCCGCATCAAGCATGGTTTGACTGAGATAGTAAAGGTTTTTTTTCATTCCCTTCATCATTATTTTTTTCAAGGAAGGCACAAAGTGATTGCTCCAAGGTTGTCACATAAAGAATGAGAATAATTCCTTCTATATATGGAATCAATACCTATTAGTTCAAGATGTATTATTTGAGGATATCAAATGACTCTTGGAAGTCATTGGTCCATAGATATATGTCCCCTTTATTCATCAATTTGGTGAAGGGAAAACCCTTGCCTACCAAGTTGGCTATGAAGCACCAGATATAGGGAAAGTTTCCTTGAAGTCCTCTAAATTATTTCAACATCCAAGGAGGTGACAATCCCAGGGTATTTTTAGTCTTATTAAGGTTTATTTCAATGTCGTGATGGCATACAAAAAACTTTGAAATTTCCCTAACGTAACCCCGAAATCATATTTAAAGGGGTTAATCTTCAACTTATGTTTCCAAAGCTTATTGAAGATGGTCTATAGATAAACCAAGTGATCAGAATGTTGTTTGGACTTAACCACTATATCATCCACAAAGCATTCAATGAATGTACACAAGAAATGTATGAAAATATGATGCATTGCACGTTGACATGTCTCACCATCATTCATCAAGGAAAAGTGAATCACCCAATGGAAAAATATGTCTTGAGGGGATCTAAAAGATATATATTCCTCATATTTTAGGGCCATTTTGATTTGGTTATACCCACAATATCCATCCATGGAGGAGAGAGCTTTGTAGCCAGCAATTGCATCAATCAAAATTTCTGTGATTGGAATCAGAAAGTCATCATTCAGACAATTCTGGTTAATATCTCTAAAATCAAAGAAAACTGTAATATTCTCATTCTCCTTTTCACTGGAAAAATGATGGCTATCCATTTGGGATATTGTAACTCTTTAATAATTTTATCTTTGATAAGATTTTCGACTTCAGCCTCAATTTTGGAGGCTTGAGTTTGGTGTATTGTTCTTGCCACCTACTTAAATACCCAATTCTCTTTGGGAAAACCCAAATGATGAGTGGCCACGTCAGGGTCAATGCCTGTAATTTATATATAGTTCCAGGAAAAACCACCTCAACATTTCTTTTGAAATAAATTATACAACTCTTTCTATTTGGATGTCATGGCCACACTAATAGGAGTTTGGTGTGGATCATCCTCTATACCAAAATTTATATCTATAAGCCCATAAAGAGTAGTGGTTACACCTTCCTCAAATTACATAGGTTGTCCCTCAGATCTTCCTCTTCTTCCTCTTCCTCACTTTTATCTTCTTTAATATCTTCTTGAAGTGTGGGTGATGAAACAAGACACTCAGAGCTAGGGGAGGAGTAAGAATTTAGACATCCTAAAGAAAAAGAAACCACATTTAACCCTACTGATGATGAAGGGTCTTCTACGATAATTGAAGTGAAAATGATAGGTTGGGAATGATAATGTTTATATTTTGTACATTAACATGATGAATTATTCCAATATAGATGATGAAGAAGAGACTTTATGACGTTCCAGGGATGGAATGAAGACATCTCCACTTGGGCTTCCACCACAGTTTGGTAAATTAATAATTTCGTCCATGCTATTAAGTTTGATTTCAATAACTAACATTATGGAATTCATTGTATGAGTTCTTGGATTTGGGTTTACCATTTCAATTTTATTGAAATGGCTCATGTAATCTGCATTAAGATTCTTGATTGGGTTGGATGGGATCTTTTTCAGAGCATTATGTTCATTTATTCTTGTTATATCTTTTCCCACGGACCCTGTTTCTTTTATGTGGTATAACTCCAACTCAATATATTGAGATTCACAAGTTCAAAATGGGGACTTGTCACTATGTAATGTCCCAATTTGACAATTGAATCAATAATTGATACATTGTTGGTATGATGAAGGAATGGCCACAAGATGATGTAACCAAGGCCTTCCAAGAAGAATGTTGAAAGCTGTGTCCTATCGGAGGACTAATAAATCTAAATTAGATACATGATCCTCAAACTAAGTTATGAATATAATATCACCTATAGGGTCTTTTTCATTCTTATTATAAAATTTCAACATCAATGTGGTGGGATAAAATCCATATTTAGTGAGACCCAACCGATGTAGTGTACAGATGGGAATGACATTGACTCTTGAGCTATTATCAATGAAGGATCATTAAATGTGTGTATCATTTACCATTCCAGATAAATACAACGGTCTTATGTGTCCATATACAACATCATCCTCATCTTGATCCATGAAAGATATAACTACATGACATTATTCATGGTTATTCTCTATACAGTAGACCTCTACAGCAACAACCTTAGTTTCAAACTCTTGAGGACTTGAAAAATCCTCAATAAGTGATTCCTAAAGGCCTTTTGATAGATTCAAAGCATCCTGGATTGATAACATCGATGGTTCATGGGACATTTGTTTCAAAACATCATACTTCTAATTTTTCAACATGGAGATGTGGTTTTGCAGGTGCCTTGGATGTTGATTCTCTTGATGCGGATGTACCATGTGTTGGGGAAGAGGCTGGAACTACTTATTCTCTTAATGGGATAGGATAACTGGGTCTTCCCATCTGTTGAGAAAGTTGTGGTATATACTCTAATTGATATTACAATATGATCATGTTGGGTCCAAACCTATCATGTGTGGGAGAATTCCCTTGTTCTTATTGAGATAGACCAAGGGCTATCCCATGTGTTTTTTCCACCTAAATAGTTCGAGCATAGGTGGAATTAAAATAGTGTCTTCTAGAAAACCCACATCTTCCCTTGTATCCTTGACCGTGACTTCTCTATATTATTTTCTAATCATATACATGGAATTAATGTACATATTCAGAATCATTATTTTCATAGGGGTCAATTAAGTGGATAACATTAATGGAAATGAAGATCAAATCCTCATCTGATGAAGATTCATCCAGATAGGTCGATTCTTGTTGGGCCTTTTAGCGGGGTGGTGCCCATTATTTTGAGATTGATGGAATTAAATCTTCTATATTCAAGGACAAATTTTGTTTTAACATGACTTCATCTTATTTTGACTACTCTATACCTTTCTTATCCTTCCACTACTTTGAGGATTGCCATTTGGTGGACTGATTTTTTATGAAGATGGATTAGTTGCAGTAGGAGTGGCAGGAGGCATTGTCATTTTTCTCAACTAAGTTCCTAGAATGTCTTGAGATATATTTATTGTTTTATGAACCATACAATCATTAAAATTATTCGTATTATTTATTTTTACTTTACTTTATTCGCCTTCTTCCTCTAGATCGATAATGGTAACACATGCTACCAATGCAGATTAACTTTTTAGTCTCAATTGTCCAGATTCCACCATATTTGGCAGGAAATATTTGAAAAGAAAACATTCTTTAATGGGGTGTCCCAACATTTTATTGAAGGTACAATTGTCTGGGAGGCCCTCATCTCCTTATTTTCTCAGTTTCTTTTACCTTGGTTACTAGATTAAGTTATTTTCCATGGATGAAATAATGTCACTAGAAACATGTTTGTTTTGAAAAGAGTGTACTTTGTTCTTTAACTCCTCAATATGTCTTCACTTTTGTTATTTTTGATCATATTGAAAAGGCATTCATTATTTTAGATTATTTGTAATAGGATCCTAATGGTATTATGAGGGAATTGATGTAGAAGCTAGTATAGGTTCTTTCTTGAGTGTAATTATGGAAGCCAATGTTTTTCATATTCTTCTTCTTGGAGTTATTGGGATTATGTGAGACTTAGATTTGGTTTCCATGATTGAATTCTCCACTTGTTGGGTGACTGAAGCATGGTCATGAAAGCCTCTTATGTATTTCATATTAATTAATGGTTTGTGAAACTCATTATGTAGATTTTCCACAATGATTGGAATAAACTCTTCTTGAGGGGGTGGTATATTCAAGGAATATGTTAATCCTTTCCACCAAGACATGAAGTTTGAAACCCTTTCATTATACCTTTCATTTAAATTTTTAATATAAAAAATATTTTTCTTCTACAATGTTGAGCTGAATTGGAACAATAATTTATGATAGAGGTCTTCCCATCCAGTAATTGATTGAGACTAAATACTTGTATACCAAACAAAGGTCAGACCGTGTAGTGATTTTACAAAGCATATGAGCGTTACTACTTCTTGTTGTTGAGGGTTCCCCATCATGGGGTCATAGTGAGAAATTATATGTTTTAAGTGCTTCTCAAGATCTCGTAAACCATTAAATATTCAAAAAAATGGTATTCACAACGTTGGGTGGGGAGGGATTAGATCTACCCATTCAGGGTAAGCGTTTGTTTCTAGTTGTACTGGTGCACACCATTCTTCCATAGATTACAATCGATTTTATAATGACTTAATTATATTCAAAAACATTTGGGGAATATATGGATGAGCTAGGACCTGTAAAAATACAACAGCTGAAGCCTAAACAGGTGAAACTACTAGAAAACCACTAATGCCGGTGCTGCTGGTATTTGTCTTGGATAACCCATGGGGACAGACCTATAATGATGTGCTTAAACCTATTATGGATGTTTAACCAGTGGAGGCAAATTAGTATCCACCTCAGTATTTGTAACACACCATCATTTCTAGGGATCTTTTAATGGAATATCAAGCTGAGTATCTTCTTATGGTGCATGTCTGGCCGGAATACTGCTTTAGAGTAACTATACATTGAGTCTTCTAAACTCCTTCATCTCCTCATCTTATTGGAAAAATATTTCTTCAGGAGAAATAGATTGACCTTATATACAAGAAAAGTGATACATAATCTGACCTTTACCTTTCTCCACGTTAGGTGTCTTTCGAAGAGGTGGATGTTTATTATTCAAGGGAATAGCTAAATTTTGGGTAATCTTCTAATTTCAGGTATTCACACATCCCTCATCTTCTTCAGTGTGTATGACATTATGAATAAGAACTTCATCCTCTAACTACCCTAAATTAAACAAATTTTATTTAGAATCTTCCACAATTGAATTAGTGACATTTACTGATGGAAAATGAAAAAATATAGTTCTACTAGAATCTTTGTAATATATTTTTTTCTTTGTCCTCCATGAGAATTTATTCTCCTTTTTTGGTTCCCTAGAATCTTTTTGATGAAAATTAATATGAAGGGAATCCTAAAATATATTATTTGTACATTTACTTTATGTATTGTTCCCATATCGGGATAAAACTAACATCCACTGAGGAGGGTATTGTAGATGTGAAAAATCCGTCATCCCTTTAGGTTGGTTATATTCCTGTTCTTTTTCCTAAACACTTCAGGCTCTACTTTTTGACTCCAATGAATGGTTTAAAATTCCCCTAGACCTATGAGATGGGCTGGTTTCTAAACTACTATGGTTGATATTAGTAAAAATATTATTTGGATTTTACGAATTCTTGTCTAAACATTAGCTGGGTTTATTATCTAACACTTGCTTAAATCCCCTATTTCATAATACCATTACACTATTTCAGACATTTTTCTAATCTGATGGATGAAATCCTCTAAGTAGGAAGCTTGCATGATGTTTTCATATGAATTATATAGAATAATATTAATATATTTCTCTCTTTGGGCCTGACTTTGGGGAAAACCAGTCAAGGCCTACTCTTGTTGAGCACCTCTTCGGTCATGAATTGAGTTTTTTTTGTTGTAGTCGTCCTGAGGTAATAACATTTCATGAGACCAAAATCTCTGGGATTTTTTATTTTAGTGTCTAGAAACATGAAATTCTCTATATACATCGTACCCTATAATAGGAACACTAGGTATAGTTTCTACGATCAACAGTCACCACATCTTTAATGCATTGAAGAATACAAGTTGAAGGGCCTCCTATTGCTTATCAATATTTGGATGTTAGGAAATCTGGAGAGATGCTAAGTCAATTTGGCATTGAAACCCTTTGATTACCTTGACATGACATTGATATTCATTACATGGTATTACTTTGGTTTTCAAATGATGAATATTCTTCCATATCTTGAGGCAGATATCATGAATATAATCTTCTACCATTATTTCAATAATGTTATATTGAGAGGTTTCCAAAGGCAAGAACATGACTGGTATTTCACCCTTATCCAGTTATTTTCTCATTTTTATAACATTCCATTGATCTTTTATAGAGTTTTCTCAACTTGGTCTGATCGAGTGGACTCTTTATTATTGATTTGTCACAAAAATGGGATTAGTTGGTGTTTCCTATTCTTTATTAGAAGGCCAATGACCCAATGGAAGTTCAAAGAATGATCATCGTATTGGGATGGATTCCAGTTGAGAATGTATTTCACCTTCTAGTAATAAGGAATTAGACATGATTGGCCTTATGTTTGCAAGGGACTCAAGATAACAAGGATTTCTCATCAGTACATTGTTAGTTGGATAATTTTCATGCTAATGTATGGAGAAGACTTTGTAGTTAACACCATCATGGGGAGGACCAACATAGTGGATTAGAAAAAGGGATAAAACGTCTTTGTCCTTGGTTTTCTGGCCACACAGAGGGTTTTTGTGGCTCTCATCTAGACGTAGGCTCCATAAATTAATTGAATTTTCATGAAGCAATACATGATAATGAAGTATCTGATGAGGAACTTCAGAATTATTGCTACTAATCCCATAATTTGGTAATGGGACGACATGATCTTGAGCTGAAATATATAAATATATGAGGGTAGGATCTTGAGCTACAATAAATAAATACCAGAGGTCCTGAAAAACTCCATCATTAAGAGGATCCAAATGAAATATTGAATCTTGATTCTCCAATTGTCCTTGGTGAGCCGTCTTCTTAGATTCTCTTTTACATGTAATTGGGGACAACTACTGTGAAAATTTGTTATCATGAGTAGGTGTATGTGACTGATTTAGAGTGGTTTTTAGAAAAAATGATTATAACTAATTGTTATTGGTGTATGTGCCTAATCTGTTTGTCCGTACTATATGGGAGAGTAGGCCCCATAAACCCTCCTGGACCGGAACATAGGTATGTATTTTCTCTGGGATGGTCTGCTAATGAGTCATCCCAAGTGTGGGGAAATTTTTTTTTGCCGTTCTCTATGGTAATACTGATGATAATATTATTATATTTTCGAAAGATTCTAGGATATGATAATGAATTGTTGTCTGCCCTTTCACCATTGTGAAAATGTGAATGGTAACTTCAATGATCGGAAAAGGAATATATGTTCATTATGTATTTGGAGTAGGTGTTTGTACCTTCTATTATCCTCCATTTCTTTTCAATGGATACTAACAGTACTCGTGTATGGGGGATGAGAGGTGAGTCTGCCTCATGTTTTTGGTCAGAGAATTTTGAAGGACTTCTCTGAGTGCTGCCAAATGAGATTATTTGCAAGCTTGATGGATGATCGAAGGTGTATGTTCATGCTTAAAAACTTCTTTTATACTTGGTTTCTGGGCTTTCATGAATGAAGATATATGAATATATTGAATGGCTAGAGTATTTTATGTAGGTGTAAGTTCTATCTCATGGTATTCCACTATATTTGAATGGCGGGATTGGTGAGTGCCACTTGACAAGTATGCTGGCTGGTGAATTACGGTGGATGGGTGTATGTTCCCATTCACTATTTATTATCAATCTAGTATCATTAACTTATCTAGTGGGGGAAAATGTCTGAGGCTACTTCTTATTGTCTATTTTTTGTCCCCATAGGTTCATCTTGTGTTCCTAAGACTGAGGGACCTATGACCGACAATCAAAGATAACACCCTCATTATGTTGATGTTTTACTACCGTACGACGTTGGCAGAAGTGATTTTTGGAAGGAATCCTTTGGAGGGACCCATGTGTTTTTGAGAAGAGTCCATGGAAGACCTATTAGTTGATCTCTATATAATATGGGAGGGATTGGTGATTGTGTTCCTGGAATAAACATCTGAAATAGATGAAGATGGTGGTTGGCATCGTCTGCTTCTAAATCACTAGTCATCATTGACTGGATGACTGGGGGGTTATTATTGACTTGGAGGGACATTATGGAAGCCTCCAAGGTCAGGATTTCACCATGTTGATGGTACTATGAGACCAATGCAATGGAGACCCAGTGTTGGAGATGCTAAGTTGGTGATGCCATCCTTTCAAGTGGATGGTGATCCAACTTGATCAGTAGTTGGGGAATTCATGAGTGCATACTTAAATGGATATATTTGGATTATAGGGAGTTAATGGAAATAATTTTAATGCATATATGAAAAATAAAAACAATGGACTCCAGTAAATCAGAATATTTTATATGAACACATGTGTGATGGATTCCTTTGTGTGGCCCTCTTTTATCAATTGACAGGGGCCAACAGATGGGTAACACTATCATCTTGGTTATGGATTCACGTCAGCTTCATGATTGTTTTTAATAGATAATGTTTTATGAATAGGAATCACTACTTTGAAACAGTTTCCATAAAATTTATTTATAGAACTGGAGACATCCAACTGTTCTGTATCCAAAGGGACCTACTTTCTAAAGGCAGGTGTTCCTTAGGTTTGTTGACCTACGATACTTAAGAACTCACATTGGTCCAGAGGATGGGAGGTCAGGATCATCACAACATTATTTGGGGAATTATTTCCTATTCTAGGGAACTCTTATAGATTTAATATATGTTCATGAATCTTTATTAATTTACCAAGTATTATGTAGGTTTCCCTTGGTATTTTCAATCAATTATATAGTATGTATGAAATTCAGAATCATCCGTCTGTATTTTAGGTTCTTCATAAATAGAGTTATCTGTATCTATTTTAGGTTCTCCATCAATGGTTTCCTCTCATATACTACTTAGATATTCTTTAGCAATTGTAATGATGATGCTGTTTTTTAATCCACTCTGTGGGGAACTCAGGAATTTAAGGTCATCTAGGTAGACATAAGTTGTTTTTGATGTTGGGATGAAACCCATAAATAGAATACCTACCTATCCTCATAAAAGTAATCACAACCCTCATATTTTGTTACCACTTAATGGGAAACATCATAGATTTTATGTTTTTCTGATAAGGACCTAACCCTATATTTTAATGGAATGTGTCAAGTAAATCTTAAATGGAAGTTTCCTAGACAATGTTTGGTGTGGGACATAAGCCAACAAATCCCAAGAAACATGGAAAGGATATAGGTTTCCATGTTGGATTAAAACCTACTGGGAATATATTCCTAAAAGAACAAGGTTGATTTGGGGTGTTGGGTTTGAACGTCATGGAGGATTCCTATGTATACCACTTGGATGGACATCAAATCCCACATTGTTCAGTATGTATCATAGGGGAATATATCCCATTGAGAAAAATAGTTTGGGGATTACTATTAAAGAAGATTCCCTTGTAACATTTTATATGATAGATTTATTAACTCATAGTGATTTAGGGGTGCTTAATTTGGGATTTACATCAAAGGAGGATTCCCGGACTAAGGGAGTTAGGGTTGGACTCCAGGGGAGGATGTCTAGTGAGCTTGGCCCCTGGGTGAAGGCTTCCAACATATCCCAATTATGGTGGGAATAGTTTTCATAGTTCAAGAAGTGAGGTGGATTGTGTGGATGTTTTACTCATAAAAAATTCCTAATACCATGTGATTCATTCTCGGTGTGAGAAATAATAGGATGTTAAAGATTCAACAAACCACACACATTCTCCTTCGTTGATAGAAGAGGCAGGGCCTACAATGAAAGAATCTAGGGTGATGGTGGATGGGGGCATCGAGCAATGAACCTGTAAATGTGAATTGAAAGTGAAGATAATTGGGTAAGTCTAGAAAGGATAGGGTTTTAATCTAGGAGGGATGCCCTAAAATTGATCCTCATAGATAAGGGAGAACTTTTGTTTATCGAAATAGAAAGCAGGTGTGAACCATACCTTCCATACCTGGGATCTAAGGCTCCTGGTTTTAGAGACAGGGGACAGACTTGGATCGAACCCTAATCCTCCAAATAGAGAACTCCTCAAAACTATTCCTAAGAGAAGTTCCTTCATGACCATGGAGATACAACTCCACACAAATTACAAGAACCCAGCTTCTTAATTAGATAATATGGTAAACCTCTAACTGTAGAGATACAAATCTATATAGGAGACACAGTAGTGTGACTTTACCTAAGGTTTTGTAAATTGGGAAGACTTGGTGGAGGATTAAACATGATCAATTTCAGATAGGGGAGCCAATGAAGGAGAAGCTTTTCCAGGAATAGATTTGAAGAAGGCTTCTTAAAAGGCTCTAAGAGGCTGAAAAGGTGTAGTGAACCAAATAGGGGTGCTCAAATCTTCATCATTTTGGTATTGGGAATGCACGTAGGCTTGAGAGAAATGATGTCACCTTAAGTGATAAACAACCTAAAGGATAGTACTTGGTTGAAACATAGTTTAGAGTTCAAGAGAGTTCTTAGGAATTCTATAAGTGTTGTGCTCAAGTTTCTGTATAAGTAATGGAGGGTGCACAAGTTTTCTTGATTTATAGAGGTTGAGTGCTTTGAGCTCACAAGTGTAATGGATTTTAAACCCTGAATGGACTTAAGTCCTATGATATTCTTTTAATTTCCTCATGTTTGGTGTTAAAGAACAACCTGGGTGGTTTTGGAAGACTTGGACAAAGCATTAGGGAGACCAGACTAGAAATTGGGATCCGAGGAAATTCATCCATAAAAATGATGACCCCAAGAGTCTATTTATAGGAAAAAATACCTTGGAAAATTGAGTTTGGTCATGCAAGTGGGTAGCACACGAATTGGTAGCACACAAGTACCTTGCACGCTGACGGTGGTTTGGATCAACTTGGGCGAACTCAATTTTCAACCTTTTCAAATATTGGTATCCTCTATGTATTTTATCATATTTTATCTAAGGTATTTCCCTTTGTCACTTTTTCATCCATTAAATGGAATGAACTATCAGCAGGACCGTTGGACCAATAAACACTATATGATTTTAGTTTCCCATAATGGTGGAGGAGTATGATCACATCTTCACTGTGGAATTCCAAGTTGTACCAACCCACTAAGAGATAAAATTTTTCATATACATGCACCAATGGAAACCCCTAATATATATGCCAACATATCAAAAGGACCTCATATATCTATATGAGATGAAGGTACAATTGGAGGTTCTATAGAGGAAGGTATTTGTTAGATCCTGTGTGTCACCATGGGTAACCGCAATGTTGTTTTTCATGAAGGTGAATGAGAGTTTGAGGTTCTGTGTGGGTTATCATCAGATAAATTTGGTGAAAATAAAGAATATAAATTAGATTTTGATAACTTATGACCTCATAAGCTAGTTGAAAGTGGTGAAGTGGTTCTCAATGATAAAAATCCAGTCGAGTTATCATTATCTTCAAGATCAAGAGGATACCATATCGTAGGTGACATTTCAAAGATGCTACAGTCACTATGAGTACATGGTGATTCCCTTTGTCTTGAAAACACCCAAAGAAATTTGTGTGTTACTCATGAACTAGATCGTTTAGAGCTTTTTAGACTAGTTTATGGTGGTCTCCATAGATGACATACCGGTGTAATCATTATTTGAAGAGGAACTAACAAGATATTTGTGTATGGTTCTCAACATACACCAAGGAAAATTACTTAATGTGAAGCTCTCAAGGTGTCATTTATGGATTTGAGAGGTCCACTTTATGTTCCATGAAATCTCATTAGAGGTATTAGTAGTAGACCTGACCAATATCTAGGATGTGCTAGATTAGAAGCCACACAAGATCATGACTGAGGTGTGAAGCTTCCTTAGGTTGGTAGGTTATTATAAGATATCCATAAAATATTTCTCTTATATTATGACACATATCTCTACCTTGAACAAAAAATGGACACTACAAGAAATTTAAGCTATATCCACAAATCTATAGCCACAATTTTATAGATCTATGGCTATAAAATCTATATAGCCACAGTTTAATTATCAAACCGTGGCAATTTTTTTCACATAAGTGTTAGGATCCTCCCCCCTTGATAACTGAACCCTCCTCCCTTGACCTATTCGTACCCACCTCCCTGTCGAACACTACCACTCCTCCCCCGATCTGCGACCCTCTGAACCCTTAACCTCTCTCACAATGGAGCGACTCATCTCCCACCTGGAAAACCTTCTCCCTTATTTTTGAACAATCAATTCTCCCTTAACTGATCCTCACTAAATTATCTATTCTATCCCAACCACTTCATCACTTGATCCTTCATTTTGGATTTGTGGTATGATCACTCCCCCTACCCCCTTCTACATTTTCAATTATTTTTATACAATTTGGTTTTATCAGTCAGGGTATCAGGGAAATGATTCCATTGAGAATGGTTGAATCATCAAACTTCAAGGGTAATTGGTGTTTATCTTGAATATGAGGTCCTTAGAGCTGATTATTATGTTTTAT
Source organism: Viscum album (assembly GCA_963277665.1). Lineage (NCBI taxonomy): Eukaryota > Viridiplantae > Streptophyta > Magnoliopsida > Santalales > Viscaceae > Viscum > Viscum album. The sequence goes on along the minus strand of OY728129.1, from coordinate 1,026,375,246 downwards.
TTCATCATTCATCATTAGGTACATTTATCGGTTGACTTATTTATGGTTATTGATAAATTTAGAATAAAATGATCATTGATTCAATGATGTAAGTTGGGGATATTTTTGTGGATTATGCTTAGGTTAATTTATGATTTAGTTGAATACTGTTGTTTGTGGGTTTGGTGTCATGATTAAACCCAGTGATTTTGGAATGATTTATATAAATTTGTGTTTTAATGTTTATTTTTAACATAGTTATGTTTATGGATGATCTTATGATCAAATTAATGATCTTAGATGGATGTAGATGGATATTATTTTTCTATGTATATTGTTCTTTTGGAAATTTTATATTCATGTTCCATCGTTATAATTTATTATGTTTATATTCTGTGTCTTGTTTATTTTTTCCCAATAAATTTATATGGGCTCATGTCCTCCCAATATTCAACATGGAATGAATATATTTTTAAACAATTTTCTAGTTTTCATGTGGTTGGTTGTGTTGTGAATGCATAAACATATCCATTCATTTTAACTAATACAATTTATTGAATAACAGGAGGGGGTGATTCAAAAAGAATTCAATTTGGTAAAAAGGGTCACAATGACACATCCCTCATCTATTAGAGTGATTTTATGCACTTATGGAACTTAATTTTTTCTAGATAAGTATAAAAACTATGATTACTATATTATGTTTTGTATTTATCATGTTTATTATCGGACATATTCAATATGTATAACATTTAAATTTTTGATCACTCCATGTATCTGATGTTACAGATATGAAGGGATAAATGCAGCCTATTTTGGTAATCTATATAGCTCCTGATTTAGAGCATCATGTGTCAAAAATCTAATATAGAAAATTTCATATGGAATGTTTGGAATTATGAACCCATGTTTCTCCTACATAGTGTATCGAATATCACCTTGTCACTTTTAAATTATTCTAGAAAATATCTATTAATTACTACCATGATAATTTGAGTTTTATTTTATTTTTAAAATGAGTAGGTAGAATAAAACTATGAAATTATCTTGTGGATATGAACTCATTCAAATATTTTTAAGATTCATGTGAAGAGACTATTATGGAAGCTATAATTATATAAATTTTCATATGAATAAAGACTAAATCTAATTTATCCATTATTAAGTTTCTAAATATGTGATGATAAAACGTCTTTGGGAAATATGATTCATAATATTAATCATATATTTGGATTTATGGTAGGTATTTATAATATTTCAATTCACTTTATATATAAAACTTCGTGATAACCAATGGAGTTATTATAAAAATCCATACTACACTAACATATCATAAACAAACATATTTTGGATAATGCATTCATGCCAACAATATCATGAACTATCCCACTAGAGACTACTTAGTCTATGTTATGTTGAGTGTGACACACCAATCATTCCTCTAATAAGCCAGGGGTTAGGGAGTATTGTCATATAGGAATGAATCATATATGGGAGGCCTTAGCCAAGGGTACACTCACATATACACACATCTATATGATCTTATAATGAAGTAGGGAAAGTGACAATTGATATCAATATACATGCATACCTATAAATATAACATCATAGTATAACACATGTATAAGAAATCATAAATTCCATATACAATCCCACCAAAATGGGAAAAGAGTCTATCATTCTAGTAAATTTGCAGATGTTTTCAAATGCACCCCCTAGAACCAACCATGATATATATATATATATTTAAACTATACTGCATCTAATCTTAGTCTATCAAGTAAATATTCATTAGGAATGTCTAAAATATAAGACAATACATGTATGGTTTTAAGAAATTTTTTTAGTATGAAAGTACCCAGTAAGACACTGTGAAATCAGCAAACAAAAAGAATTAGGATAGTTGGTATCTCATCATTATTAAGGTATCTCGATTAGAATATGTGATAATAAAAGTAATAACCCAAATATAACTAGGATGAAAAAAATTCTCACAGTAAGCCAACAACCATACTACCATCCTAGGATTCTTCTCTCAAGGATTAAATGTAACAAACATCAATGATAACTCACTATGCATGTATAATAACAGTGATATTTCTCATTTGAGAATTAATTATTAACAATCCCCTCTATGAAGAATTAATTATCGAAACTATGATGATGTGGATACGTGGTCATGGGATCAAACCCAGATCCTACTAGGGATACGTGACCCTACCTGGGGTAGACTTTCTACTATGGGGATCACATTTTTTGGAAGTTGGTAATGGGATTCCTTACCAAACCCAGGGAGATGTAATTGAGGACCATGCCACAGGTCACATGGAGAGATACCTATATCTATATAAGAATAACTTATTGAGGGGGAAAATAATCCTTTATTTATGAAGGGGTACATCATATACTCTCATAGAGATTTACTAAGTGAATATACCATAAAATTTGTGTTTTGGTCCATTATACCGTTATTCTTTGGGAAATAATCATCGATATTTCATTCAGTCAATGGATTAATAAATAAATGAAATAATATCATTTCATAATTGATCACTAGAAATATAGATTAATTTTATTCATTTAGATTCATGACTGGATGAATGATAAAGTTATGATGCATTGTAGTTGAAGATAGATTTTGAAAATAGACTAGATCAATGGTTTTCATCATCTGTTCAGTGATATAGGATTGGAGTGTGTTAAGGAGAACCCCTAAGGGGACTGGGTGTCTAGAATCCTTCCACTGGTGATATCTCGGGTGAGGTCAAACCTATATATGAGATCTATGGTTGGGATTCTCAGAAAAAATTACAATGATGGTCGGATAGGAGAGATGCGTAGAACGAGTGAGTGTTTATGGAAATTCGTGAGTTATAAGGAGTGTAGTTTTGGAACATAGACCATGTATTCCCCTTTCTAAAAAGACTAGTTTTTTAGGAGAAAACAAATATCATAGGATTTGTTGGTTTCCCACACACCATGTTACTAGTAAAATAGACCATGTAGTACCCTTTCTACGAAGAATAGGTATTTTGGAAATTTTATATTAATGTTCCATCATTATAATTAATTATGTTTATATTCCTTATCTTGTTCATTATTTTCCAATAAATTTATATGGGCTCATTTCCTCCTAATATTAACCATGGAATTTATTTATTTTTAAACAGTTTGATGGTAGTTCCTTAGAAGAATGAGTTTTAGTGGTTATATTAATGTATCATTGGGGGTGTGGGTGTATTTAAAAAACAATCATGATTCCTTTTTAAATAACGATTTCAAACAATTGTATGATATGATTTTAATATAAATGTAATATTTTCATTAATAGGTTTTAGAGTTATATTTCAAAAATGTATGAGGAAATCTAATAAAACTTTGATGGGATTTTGTCCAAGGGAAAAAATGAGTAAGATGACATGTTAATACTTTTCCAAATTATTTGAAAATATGTATTTATATCTGGTTTCAAATTAAATACGAATGGTAGTGGTTTAAAATTTTTATGGATTATTTTTATTTCAGGAGAAATTCCCTATTTTTTATGTGTGTTTTCCTTTGTGTGATCCTTATTTATGAATAAGTATAGATTTTTATTGTTTTAGTATGGTTAAGGAATTTGTGAATTGGCTCGATGATCTTATTTTCTGGTATCAAATATTTTTTGGTTGTGATATCATAGTTAAAGACTTATTAAAAATAGCTCTACAGAGTGATTTATATTTAACAAAAATGTGACCACTTCTACAAAGATCGTTGTGGTTACTCTTTCATGAAAACTGCTCTCCCAAGAAATTCATACCATCCTCCAATGATCGTTAGACCATACCTCTGAAATCAATGGCGATTTTCAAGGTTATCTCTCTTCTAAAAATGTGTCAATTGAAAAAATAGTACTCTTGAAAAGTTCAGTTCGAAGTGTATGAGGTTGTGTAAATTTTAGTTAAATGAAATGTTATCTTTAATAATGTTTACATTTATAATGTTCTACAGTATTTGATAATTTTTTATTTCAGTTGGTGTTAAGGTTTATTCCTCGTAATTGGTTTTTGTAGTTTTTTTATGTAAAAGTAGTTTCTAATTTGTTGGAATTTCTGATGTTGTTAACTTATTTTATAACTGTGATTTTTTAAGATGATTGTAGAATCATGGGTTCTAACTTTATCCATAAGCTTAAAATATTGTGATTTCTAGACAACCATGCATTTTTCATATTATAGATACCATAGAGAACATTACAAAGTATTCCTTTTTTATGTTTTCAAGACATAACAGTTGTAGAATCAGTTTTTCAAATCACAATTTATTTTCTTTTTAAATATATATTAAACCACACCTCGTTTAGTTTTCCATCTACTAAGAATAATTCATTATAATTCTTACACTGTTAATTATTCCCATATTTCATTCAAATATCAAGATATATTGAAATGGTTATTATTGAAACTATTTACAATAATTATTTCATGATACATATTCACATTGTAAAAAATATTCTGTACTTGGGGAATTAGTTACTGAAAAAATTGAATAATTTGTTCTTTGATTGTTTTATTTTATAATAATCTCTCATTTCACCCATACGTTCATGTGAAATTGTGTTGACATCAACAAGATATTGTTTTCCAGACATCATAATCATGTTGATGATGTTGCATGTTTATGTTGTTATCATCATCACATATTATATTATTGCCTTTATTACTATTCATGTACCTCCCACTTCAATTTTTAGGTTCAATAAATGATGATTTATTAGATCTCTAGAATTTTTTTGAAGTCACCCGGGACCCATTCTTGTGTGTTACGGCAACCAGAGTCAAAGACAACTCATCGCCTATGTATAAGTAAGCATATATATAATATGTTATCCTGTTATATGTATATCCACCCATGTTATCATGATTACATATAAGGGGTATGTTTTCTTATGTATATATATGGAAAATTCATACATGTGTGGGTGATAACGGGATTATTCATGTGAGAATATATATAAGGATCATCTTGTGCATGTTCAAGGCCATGTAGACACGTACTAAGGGGGTAGGGCATCCTTATGTATATGCAAAGGTGGATAGGCCCAGAGGAAGGATGAATTAGCATAGATTTTTTGCTAACAAAAGTGTCAAGGGCTGAGTGTGGCTTGGCTCATTTGAGGTAGGGTCCCTCTCCTAGCCACTTTAATTAAAAAATGTTTTAAATTTCATTTAGTTTCCATCAAAATTATTCTTATTTATATTAAATTGATGTTCATGAATAATCTTCAGATAATATAATTGTTTTATTGATAAATTAGTGATTGTTTTTTAATAAAACCCATCCATCAGAGGTGTGTTTTCTGTAAAAAATCACAGTGGTATACCTTGCTTGACATTATTTCATTAATTTTTTTTCTTATACTTGATGTCATTGTTAGTCGTAAAGCACACATCGTACTTGAACCTTTTAATATCTATGTAGGTGGTTTTCCTCTTTTTATTAAAAAGGTTTTTTGAACCAAAACACCATTTAAGTGTCATTAGACTATTAAAATATAATTTACCAAGTAGGTAAGTGATGTAATGACCAAGTCACCACTAAGTGACCCCTTTGATATTATAAATGGAATTTCAATGTTTTAATGAATTGAATGAGTTAAAATGGAATAAAACATGGTGAAATTGGAATATGAGTGATATTGCCTCATGTAGTGAATTATGTAACAGTTATGACTCCTTTATAAAGGTTAATTGGATGTCATGAAATAAATAGGGCGTCTTATTGATGGTGAATTGCACTCCACTTTTGAAATTTCTAAAGGGAATGTGTTAAATATACAATTATAACAAAACACATCCACTATAAGGGGTGCATGGTGTGGATATGGGGTGTGAAGGGGGGTGGGTAGGGGGTGCAGGGGAGGGGGAAGGGGGAAGGGGTTGTGCTGGGGGAAGGGGGATAGAGTGTGTTGGGTTATTTTTCAAGGGGAATGGGGAGGGTGCTAGGGGCTGGGGGAAGGTGTAAGGGGTGTGCAGGGGTGCATGGGGTGTGTATGGGGGGTGGGGGGGTAGTGTTAATCCCACCTATGCGACTATATTGTCTTATATTCATTGATCACATAGTCAAACAAAGTCATATTTTAAATATTTGAATACTTTTAGGAAAAACTTATTCACAATATTTTCACATAACATTATAAGTCTTATGATCATCAAGGTTTTACAACATAACAACAATTTTCATATAATTTTTAGTTCCTCTCGAGACTTTACTCTGAATGAAATACCCTTCTTCTTGAAACCATAATATTGAGTACTTAATAATTTGAAAAAACAACCATCTACATGGCCACATAACTATTTAGTCAAACACCTCCTACACATATATTCTTATCTTTCAAAACTATAATATGTCCACAAAAACACCAGTAGCGGGTTTCTAGTTTCTAAACATTTTTCTACATTGTTTTCACCCAATTTTTGAGGGTCTTTATATGAAGATAATATCCAAAAGTCTTGGTATCATTTCACAATTATTTTTAATGGTTTCAATAAAAAATATGATGCATACGTGAAATTTGTAGATTATTGTAAATATACACCAAAGTATATGATATGATGTAGTAAAATCCATCATGTCATGGTCTGGGCTATCTGGTGATACATGATACCACTTTGTAGTGTATGTATTAGATGTAATAGGATATAATTTGAACAAAAAACTTTAATATTGGTCATTTTATTTAGTTTTGGGATGTACATATCAATATGATCTTAAAAGAAGAAAACAATGCATGCATGCACACCTATGACACTATGAATCCCTACCCCTAAGGATTCCATGTCTTAACCAAGATACCATGACACCTGATCATTCCAGATTTAGTGCCATTAGAAAATTCCACCTACAAGGGGTGTGTAGGGGGTGGTGGAAGGGGTATGCGGGGGGAGGGGGGTTACAGGGGGTTGTGCAGGGATATGTTATGTGGTGAAGGGGTGTTGGAAAGAGGGTGTGTGCAGGTGTGCAAGGGGGGGGGGGGGGGGGGTTGTGCAGGGTGGGGTGCATGGGGGTTGTGTAGGTGGGTTTAAGGGGATGTATTTCTAGGGGGAGGGGGGGTGAAGTGGGGGTGTCTAGTAAGGGTGGTGCATGGGGTGTCAAATAGGGGTGGTGCGGTGGGGGTGTTTCGGGGGTTGTGCAAGGGGTTTTGTGCAAGGGGATATGTGGGGTGAAAGGGGTGTGTAAGGGGGTTCAAGGGTGGGGGTACAAGAGGGGTGTCTATCTCAGGGGGGGTGTTGTCCGGGGGGATGGGGTGCAAGGTAGGAAATGGTGTGTAGGGGGGTGTCTTTCCAAGGGGTGGGAGGGGATTCTGTCCGGAGAGGGGTGTGTGTCTAAGGATAGGGGGTCTGTCTAGGGGTAGGTGGTGTTTTTCTAGGAGGGGAGTGTCCAACATGGGTTGTGAAAGGGGTGTCCAGCAGGGGTTGTGTAGTGGGCGTGCAGGGGGTGTGAAAGGGTGTGTGTACAAGGGGATAGGGGTGAAAGGGGGCTCTGAAGTGTGGGGGGGGGGAAGGAGGGTTGTGCAAGGGGGTGCAAGGTGGGATGGGTGTATAGGGGGTGAAAGAGGGTTGTTTGTGTAGGGGGGCTACTGTTCAGGGGGTGGGGGTGTCTGTCTATGGTGGTGCGGGGGGGTGGAGGGAGGGTCGGTGTAGAGGGGTGTCGTGTGGTTTTCCAACAATGGTGGTGTCCGAAGGGGGGGTGGGGGTGCAATCGAGGTGGTGGTGGTGGGGGGGGTATGTCCATAGGGGCGGGGGTGCATTGGGGGTACCCATCAGGGGTGTTTTCCAGGGGGCTATTGTCCAGGGGGTGGGGTGTCTCCCCAAGGTGGGGGGGGTCTGTCTAGGGGGTGTAGTGGGGGTGTTCAGCAGGGGTGGTGTAAGGGTTGTCAAGCAGGGGACATGGGGTGTTTAGGGGGAAGGGACAATGGGATGTGATGGGGGGCATGGGTGTCCATGAGGGTGTAAGGGGGTGTTTGTCTATAGGGGTTGGGTCTTTCCAGGAGGGTGGTGCTGTCTAGGAAGGTTGGGGGTGCTGTCCAGAAGGGGGGTTGAGGTCTATCCGGGGGGGTGGGTCTATCTAGGGGGTGGAGGGGGCTCTTTTAGGTGGGAAGGGGGGATGTAGGAGGAGTGGTGTGGCTGTGTAGGGGGAGGGTTACATGGGGGTGTAAGGAGTATGTGGGGTACAAGAAGAGACTGAGTGGGATTTACAGGGGGTGGTGAGGAGGATAAAAGGGGCCATCACCAACTGAACGATGCTAGTTTTTTTTAAAATGTGATGGACTATAGCCACGGTTCAAAACAATGTCTATATATATTTAGCCATGGTTTGCAACTGTGGAAATAGAAGATGAATGATTTTATCCTATGCCATAGTTTTCAAAATGTGGGTATAGGGTTGTTACCATGGTTTAAACTCTGGTTATAGGATTTTCCCTACAGCCCTGCCAATACCATACATGATTGATCAAACCATGTCAATAACCTATAGAAATATTGTTTGGGCTTGTTTCCACAATTTAATACTTTGTCTATAGCCATATTTTTTAGTAGTAGGAATCCTTTTTGCGGATGGATAAGTATGAAAAGGATTTGCAGGATTTTTGAAAGAGGTTTAAGAGCAGTCCCATACAATGACTTTTAGAGGAGTATGTTGATTATGTGTTGGTCTGTGATATTTCTAGAGATGTGAATGGTAGTTTTCTAATGTTTAGATAGATGGTGATATTATATGGGTACCAAAATCTAATCCCCCCTCTGAGTATAACTATGAAACTAATAATTAAGAGCCAGAATCAGTGGTGTCCACCCTAATTCCTTCGAAATTATATCTTATGGCGGAGCAATTCATCATATATTCTGACCATTAGAGCCATAGGTATATCTTCTCATAGTAATATGTTAACCTAAGGAAAAGGTGATTGTTGGAGTTCATAGTGCACTATAACATTATGATAATCTATATTTCAGGGAAGAGTAATGTGGTAGTAGATTATATTAATAGGAAATCCCATTCATAGTTGTTGAGTGAGGCATTAGATCAGTTGGCCTCATTATAGTTGTCCCTAGTGGATGATGGTGATATATAATACATCCAGTCAGTGGTTGTCACTCCTCTAATTATTTAGCATGTCAGGTAGGAACAACTTGAGGATATCAGCTTTGAGATCTTTCTTGAATAGATATCTGTAGTACATGCTTCTAACGACTTTTATAAAGGTGAGGAGAATGTTATCCTTTTAGAGGAAAGATTATGGTACTGGTCATGTTGCGAGTGGATGTGTAGAGGGAGTTCCATATATAATCCTTATAGGTACATCAGGGAGTAGAAATATGTTCCATGACCTTAACCATCAGCTTTGGTGTCTAGGGATAAAGTAGAGTGTATCCACGTTCATCTCAAGATTCATCACATATGAGAAGGTGATGGTTGAGTATCATGTACCTGTTGGTAAAGCTCGCGCCCTTTAGGTTCTAGAGTGGAGGTGGGATAAAATGTATTTGAATTTTGTGATGAGAGTTAAATGATAAAAAAGTGGCCACATTGATATCCGGATGATCATAGACCAACTTACCTAATCTAACTACTTATTATCTAGTAAAGAACAGAGATTAGTGGAGAGTTTATGACACCTGTGTATATAGGATATATTCCACCTTCAAGGAGTTACTTTGATGTTCATTTCATACCATGATTCTTACTTCACCATATAATTATATACATGATTACAGGATGATTTTTGGATGTAGTGTTAGTTTATCCTGACATTAAACCCCTAGAGAGATATGACTATCTTGATTTTGAAGGACATGTTTCAATATTTCATATTTGATTTTGGCTATAGTTGAAAGGATCACTTTACTTGGTTGAGTTTTTACATAATAACTTCCAAACTTACATGGATATGGAACAATTTGATTCAACTTTCATATGACCCTACAGGCCACCATTGTGCTATATAGAGCTAGGTGAGGTAACACTTATCGGTCTAGAGTTGGTGCGATTGATGATAGAGAATGTGGATACTCTCTAAGAGAATACGAGGACTTCCAAAGCCATCATAAGTTCTATATGAACTAACAATGGAGTCTTTGTAGTTTGAAGAGGGAGAAAATGTTTTCCTAACACCTCACCTCTGCATGAATTTTTGATATTTGGATATGGCGGAAATCTATATATGAGATTCGTGGTCCCTTTCTAGATATTGGGTAGGGATGGAAAGGTGGGGTACCACTTAGACTTACCACCATAGTTTTATTGTATGCACCATGTATTCCACATGTATTTCCGGAGGAGATTTTTGTACGAACTATCACAAATTATTGACTAGTCTCAGCTGGACAATGAGGATGGATCTACATTCATAGAGTACCATGTGACCAACATGTTTAGAAAGAATAAGACTCTTCATGGGAAATTAGTTCCATTAGTTCATTTTTTCTCGTAGAAGAATTTTATGGAGAGATCATGGGAGTTGGAGAACTAGATGCATGACATCTACCGTCATTTTCATAATAGGATTTTGATTTTCGAGGTGAAAATACATGAAGGTGAGGTGAATGTATTAACTTTATTTATACCATTTAAAACATTGTAATTTTTTACAGAATATTTTATGAGTGAGGAGTGGATCCGGCATGGAATCTAGAGCCTCATGGAGCTTCAGAGATGATATATAGAATATAATATATATAATAAATAACACAAATGTAATTTTTTTGGAAATAATGGTATATATACCAAATGTTGTCTCAAATGAGAAAATAGATAATTCCATTAAATATAGAACATGGTTTTTACCATAAGAGTTATTGAATCTTTACACACATTGATTGTTCATTTAAGTGCAGTCATAGGTGAAAATATTAATGAATAATTTATTTAAAAAATTATTTTCCATTAAAATATTGTAACATAATCCTCTTATATTTAATGATTGGTATAACCAAATCCTAGGGTTATCCACATAACCCAATATATTGGAGGACAACACCATGGAGGAGATCATTGGTGGATGACGATCGTTATACCACATAGTTTTTTATCATTATTGGAGTTCTTAGATCTCACTAGTGATAGTGAAACAAAATCATTCTTCAACATCGATTGATCTAATATTGAGGTAAGATTTTTGGGTTTTTTGGTTTAATATCTGTTATTTATTTCTTCATGATGAACATAAATTAATCCTATATAATTTAATTCATTAATAACCTTTATTTTTTTTATCATTTTTAACTTTTAATTAATATAATTAGGAATCTATTGTTATTGATTTATCATCCCCACTTGTTAACGTTTCCATATCAATAAATGAAGGAAAATCTGAACAATAACCAATATTTATTTCTCACTTTTGTGTTTCTTAATTTCTCCCCCCATTTTATATACATCATTGTTCGATGATTCGACAAAAACTAGTAATCGATAGTTGTGCAATCACTATTTAGAAAAATAGATCTTTTTTATGGGTTCAATATTGGGATCTAAGGCATGACAAAGATGTAACATCGATGTTGGAGATTTGATTATGGTGTGGATGATGGGTTTTTTAACTAGGGTATGTGGATTCTTTGATACAATGAATGCTTGCATGTTTTGATCAAAGGGTGGCCGATATCCAGCCACTAAGCATGATAAGGGGTTAGTAAGCTTAGATACAGACATTATGGTTGAGAATTGTGGCTAGAGAAATGGAGGAGGCGACATGGATAGATATTTATTAATACAAGAAATTTATGTTAAATCCCATTCTACCTAGAATGTTATCCAGAAGAACACATGTCGTGTAGTCCCCCTTCTATAACCGCTACAGTTTACACATGAATATAAATACCACATGGGCATGTGAATAATACATAAACCATGTGATCCTTAATCCTATGACCTATTGTGTAACCCATAGGGTACGCATGCACCGGTATAGATAGTCTACATTATCATGGACAATACACAAAGGCATGTGATGGATTACATGAATAGATACACGAGTAGGACTATACTTAGTAGGACACACAGTGTGTCCCTTATACACACCATATACTCCTTCTAGGGAAGGTTAGAGATAGTTTTTCCCACATTCCAATTTTAGTATTAGTGTGGGTGTGTTCCCTTGGTCCATACCTAAAGAGGGTGAAGTGTGGTGTATCATCGTAAGAATTGGATGAACAATCATCTTTATAGGATAATTCTAGATAGATTTATATATATATATCCACATATCCCAGGGTGTGATCCTCAATAATTATTACCTAGGTTGGGTTGGGTATCTAGTTTCCAACAACCTAGGCTTGGTATCATTATCCCTGTGGGATTTTCTAGAAGGGGTTATCTATCCCCCATATGCCTTGGGCATGATCACATACTAGGTTATCATCATCATTTGAGTTCTATTGAATTCTTCAACATGTATAGGCATGACATGTGTGACCTATCAAATGATTTATATTAGTGTTAATGAGACTCCAGAAGTGAGTTCTCTTATACGAATGTTATCATTGGGCTTCAAGTATCCTAGGATAGCATTGAGGACATCACTATAATCTGAGACCTAGAATCTATCTCTGGGGATATTTATATTTTTATCTTTTCTTCTTGTGGACTCTCCCATTGGTGATATTGAGAATAATATTGATTCTTTTATTGTATTTTCATACTATTCTACTTGTTTTGTTATACTCACCCTCATATGGGGTCTATTGTGTATTTAAAAAACAACATGTATTTCGATGGAGTCATAAGAGGATTAGAAGTATATGGATCTTAGTTATGTTAGATGTAAAGTATGAAGTATCATGATTTACATCTTCATATTAATACCCGTTTTGAGAAGGTTGAAAATTTTTTATAGTTTTTGAGAGAATTTATATAACCATTCAGTTTTAAGTATTATTTATCATATTCTAATGTGGGATTAGTTGTTATGAATGCATTTATAGTATCATCAGTTCATATTTTTTGCATTATACTGGTGTATGGATATGAGTTCATGTGTATAGGTACTTTAGGATAAGACATCCCAGGTGTGTGACATGCCTACTTGGCACTAGTTTCCATCCCACACCTATTTAAGGTGAGATTGGAGTGTTAGACTCGTCTTACTTTTGGATAGGAGGGCCTTTGCGGGTCTTATCATGACACTATAAAAATCAACAATGGTATCAAAGCCTTATAATTATCTTTTATTTCTGAAATGATGTTGATAAATGAATATTGTGGAAATAATATTCCTTCTCATAATACTATTCATAAAACACAATTGAACTGGTCAATTACCCCATAACATAAAATATAGGATATCATAATCCATGAATCAATACATATCCTCTGGATCTGTATTACTCATCAAAAACAACTCACGTGTGTCATATCCTATGATTAAATTGCACCTTATTTTAAAAAATGGAGTATCATATCACCTTGATGATATCTTTATGAAACCTAAAATATGATGGATAGTCGAATTATATGATTTCATTATTAGTCAAAAAATAAAACTAATAGAGCATAATAGGTTAAAGTGCCACAACCCCTTAATCTTACCCTATGTTTCCTTTCAAATAATTAAATATGATTGGCCAAGAAAATATATTTTTATTGAAATTCTATTATAATTTTTATTATTATATTTATAAATTTCTTATAAATTAAAATATAAGGTATTATGGGGATAATTTTACCTTTAATAGTGTTTATAAATTTCTTAGTTAAAAGAAGATTATAATTAATTAACTACTTAAATGTTTATAAAACATTTATTAATAAATATACAAAAATAGTAAATTATAATATTAAAATATATTTTACAAAATTATATGTAACGTCCCAATATTTTAAAAAGAACACTATGTTCGATATCATATACAAGACGTAACACCGAGTTAAATGAACCATGAATTTCTATTATTTAATTATTATAGATATAACCTAGAAATTTAATTAGTGAGAATCAATTATATTAACCAAATTATTAAATATATATAATTTTAATAATCAATAAAAATTTTATTTTTGATTCTTAGGTAGTTATCACTCTTTCATTGGTCAATTCAATTTATTCATTAAAAATAAGTTTTATTCAAAAAAAATTCTTGATATTTTTTTAAAATAATTAAAATTAATTGTTGCAAATATTATAAAAATTATTTTATAAAATTAAATTAATTATTGAAAATAGTATATTAAAATTTTATTGGGGAGAAATTTTGGGGGTTTTAAAAAAATATTGATTTTTAGCAAATGATGAAAATACCATTTCTTGCATGATTTTTGTAAAAATATTATTTATTTTAATTTTAATGTATCATTTTTTTGAATTTTATTTTAAATTAAAATAATTATATTTATAAAAAATATAATTAATTACATTGGAATTATCATTTCACTTTATTTTGGTATAATCTCTTTTTTGGGATTAAAGATGTTTTTTCTAATTCTTTTTTTCATTGCATTTAATGCATTTATATTAAAAATAATGTCATTCACATATAGGAATTGAATTTGATAAAATGGTTTTTAATTATGGAACCATCAACTAAAATTTATCTTAGGATGAATGTCTTAAATTTTTCGAATGAAGTCAATTTTTTTTAAATAGTAAAAAATAAAATATTTATTAAATACAGTATATTTATGATATCTCCAAGACATAAACCTGATATAAAAATTTATTAATAAATTTTAAAGACTCATGTATGATAATATTCTACTAATTTCATAAATAAATAATTAAAATTATATAAATTAGATTTTTTTAGGATAAATATTAAAATCCCTTTCAGTGTTGACACAATCCTTGTGCAGCCCTAGAAAAGTCAAATTTGGTGTCCTAAAGACACTTTTTGAGAATAAATAGGTCCATGATAGAATTTTTTATTAAATATTAAGTGTTAATTATAATTTTAATTAATATATACATAATTTTTAGTTATATAAAAAAAAATTATCCAAATTCATCTGAAATGCTTGCGTTAGGATGAAAAAGTCAAAATAACACATTAAATAAGTTTCCATTACATCAATGAGAGTAAATACACATATTAAATGAATATAAAGTTTTTATTGAAATTAATTAATTTATTTTTAGGATGTAAATTTAATTTTAATTTTTATTGGTGAAATACTTACCGTAAATTCTGATGCAACCCTGACACATTATTGGTGCAAGAAGTAGAAAGAAATCAAATAAATTATTTTAAATACTCTCAAAACAATATTTTTTGGATGATTTAAAGTGTTTGATGGATTTTAAATATAAATATTAATTATTAAGGGTTTCTAAATTATTATATTATAATTCTATCGTTATCGTTTTATCTTTAGAGTCATATTTAATGAATAGTATCAAAAATGACATTAATTTTATTTTATGAAACTAATATTTTATTTAAAAATTAAAAATAATAAAATTTATGAAAGATTAAAAGGTGGTTTATATATATTCTAAATTTATTCCCTTTTTAATTTAGGATCCATTTTTAACATTATTAGTAAAATTGTAACACTTTCAAAGTGAAACAACCATTATAACGATTAGGGTTAAAAATGGTTAATGAAAGGGTTAATCAAAAAGATAAAGTTTAAAATTGCACTAACACTGGTATAAATTTTATTTTTTGATGATATTTAGACTTTATAAGATTTTTAATCAAATATATATCCATTTTTAAATTATTTTTCATGATAATTACTCTATAATATATTAATCTCTTTTGTAATTCCATGTGTGTCACTTCCTTCCCATAAAAAATTATAGCACTTATCGATTTCCTTTAAAAAATTATGAGAAATAATAATTGGCCAAAACCTATCAATTTATCATATAAAAATACTTATCCAAGTTCTATAGGTTTGGGGATTATAAAAAAACTAACCCTTGGTCCCTTAAGAGGAGATCTTAACTTAGTCTATGATGAAGATGTAATATTCTTTACCATCTCTTTCATATTTAATTATTTTTTTAATTCATATAAATATATATATTAGATTCTGAAATAATTAATAAAACATAATAAATATATTTAAATTTTATTGTTATAATTTGAAAACTATTTTATACCTCTTTTTTATCATATGGAAAGCGAAATCATTGCTTGTGCGAATGTATGGTTTACCATCTCCAACTTGCTATGTAATTAATTTTTTCATCACCATATTTTATGGAGGGTTATTATGATGGGTTAAAAGTTTATATAATATATTTATGACGTCTTTATTATATTATAATTACAATATCACATCTACATTCATACTTTCCAATCAATTGGAAAATGATAATGTCAAGCGTACGTGTGGACTACAACCTCCACAAAGTGGTGTGATTAATTTTTCATTAATATTTCAATTTTCTAGAAATAAGGATGGATTTAATGAATATATATGATATATATTATATAATAATGATTTTGTAAAGGGTATTTTGTATTTAACTTTCTTCTATTCCATCCGTCAAAAAGTCAAAACACTATTTATGCGACTGTACAACTTACCATCTCCAAGAATGGTGTAATTAATTTTTATCCCTTTACCATTTATGGATAAATATATGTATAATGAATATATATTATATTTATATCATTACTGACATTTTTGAGATGATGTATCTATGATCAATGTATAATAACCAGAACTAACAAACCAAAATTCTCTTCAAAAACTAAATAATTAATATACAAAAATGAAAATTTTAATAAAGAATTATCTTTAAATGGTTTTTATAATTTTATAATGTGAACATATATAATATTATAAGTATGTAAATTATTATAATATATAAATATAATAAATTTGAATTTATTATATAGGAGGTTAGAGTACCTTTAAAGCACGCCAAACTTGGGGTAAGGGGATTTCTAGTCTCACTTTTATTTTTAAGATTCATATGTCATATGAACCAATAGTTTATTTTGTGTTGTGTATATTATTACACATTGATAGTTTATATTATAAATATTCTTATTTTTAAGATATTTAATGTTTCATATAATTTTATTCTTTCATGGTCTTATGATTCCAAAGTTTCTAAAGTGGTAATTATTCAATATTATAATCTAATTGTTTATCAAGATTGTTTATGATTATGTTTCTATTAAGGAAATTTTATAATATACCTCCCAAGAAACTAATAAAGTTTCTCACCATATGGTTATTTCTTTAAAATTAATGTTTTCCTTTTATTTCCCTCTCTTTTATTACTCAATATACCAAGATAATGTTTTTAAGAAAACTGACCTTAATTTTCTACTTGGTTAAGGATATTTTTTATGAACATATCATACATAAAAATTTTAAGATAATATTTTAATATTATTTTTGATTTATTAAATAAATTATTACAAAAAATTTTATTTTTAAAAATTGTTTTTAATGTAATATTTTTTTGTTTTATAAAATAGGTACTTTTTTACAATAATGTAAAAAGAATGTTTTCTTTTAACTTATATGATATGAATATAATTTTCCTCCATCATGACCAATCAATGATTTGAACATTACTTTATAATTTCCCATAGTTATTTTTATAGAAAAATGTTCTTTAATAATTTGGATATTTTTAGGATTCAACTAATTGATTTTAAAGTGAAAATGGTGTTTTATCCAATAAATGTTCTATGTGATATTTAAAATGAATTTTCCATCTATGATGACATCCTTTGTTGATAATTAAAATTTTAATAGAGATATGATCCTGTAATACCAGCCTTACTCTTTCTGTTGCTGGTTTATGATTATGAGGACAAGAAATTTCTGAAACCCATTTCTTTTCAACAGGTTATGTTATAATAAAATGATGAAATTTTTAGGAAAATAATTTCTTTTCCATGGGTTTTGATATAATTAAATATTTATGAAACATATTTACATTCTATGGGTTTCGTTATGATGAGTTTTTTATGATCTTTTGGCATACATATGTATGATATTCATTCTGTGATGGGTGGGTTGTAAATTATATATTCTTCTAATGTAATGAGTTAAGACAGATAAATAACGAGTTAATTATTTTATGAATAAAACTATTTTTTATTTCCATAAGTTTATGTGCATACCTGTTTTCTTGTCCATAAGTTTATGTGATGGAATTATTTCATATCCACAATTTAATAAGTGAATTTGTTTATATTTATACATTTTAATGATGTTATAAGATTATGTTTTTACCAAATTACAAGGTCTATGTACTGATATCATGGAAAATGTTATTTTATTCCTTTATAAATCATGTCATATTAACTTCTAACATTTTATTCATGACTCAAGATTATGATCTATGATATGTATGGTATGGTTTTTTAATGTTATACTTAGGTTTTTATACCGTAAAACTCATGTTCTTTTTATGTGATCATTGATATCTTTTTTGTGTACCCTTAATGAGTGTATAAGAACACCCTTTATTATGTTTACTATAACTAGGTTATGAATAGAGGTTTTAAGTAGGGTATGTGTAAAACCTTGTTATTTTTAAGAGAACACAATGTTTGATAGCATATAAAACAAAAAACATTAAGCTTAACTGAAACATGAAATATTATTATTTTATGATCGTTATCATATAGTCATTGAATTGGATTGTATGAAAAAGATTAATTTTTTTTAAAAATATATAAATTTCTATATAAATAAAATTGTATTGATTAATGATTATGATATAAGTACCCTATTTTGTTTTTAGTAAATTCATTTTATTCATCAGAAATATGTTTCATTAAAACAACAATTTTATTTATTTCTAGTTAATGAATATTATAATTAAATCTTTTAACTTTTAGAATTTATATTTTATTAAAAGGGAAAATTTATTTATTTCATTAGGTCAAAATTATCTTAAGATAAATTTTATAAAACTTTATGAAAGATATGTTTTTTAAAAGAATAAAAAAATATAGTAATTTAAATTGAAAAATATATTTTCATTTCAAGGATTAAAATATTTCATTTTGTTTTAAAATGATTTGAATTTAACATTAGTTTCATAATATTATTAATAATCCAATTAGGTTCATTAGAATCAATTTTAATTTTAAAATTAGTATAGAGATATTTTTACTCATAAAAGGTATTTTTTTAAAAACTATTTTTATGTACACATTGATTTTTTTATTAATAAATAAAATTAATCACTCTTGATGAATTATTTTAATAAAATCTATATATTATAAATTTTTAAATGTTTTAAACATTCATCTATATTTTTTTAGGTGTTGTATATAAATAAATCTAATTTTATTCTTAAAACTATATTTTTTCTGAAAAATATTTATCATCATGTTTTGAACACTTATTTCATAAATAATTTCTTCAACTTATTGGTATTCAATTTGATAAAATGGATTCCATATATGGAATGAGGAGGATATAGTTTTTTAAATTTGTCCATTTTATTTTTAGGCATTATGAATAGTAACTGTTGTAAAATTTATCACCTCGGTAAAGAGTAAATCAGGTTAATAATGTTTAAAATTAAATGTCAAGTTACTATTTTTTCACTTAAATTGTTATTGTATGAAGTTAAATTGACCCTTATTAGTATAGGATATAAATATAATTTTTTTGAGAAATAATTATCGACAAAAATAATCTATCTGATATTTAAAGCAGATAATGTTATGAAGTGTCACTCTATAACACCACGTCCTTTGAAAAATTGTTGTATTTTATTATTGGATGGATTTGAATATTCTCATCAGGGTTCTGGCCATTTGTCGGTTGGAATATTGTTTTTTTCTAATAAATGAATGTTTTATCCCTGACAGCATCCGGTGCATGGGCAAAGCATAGTCGAAATTGTGCGGCTTCACCCAAATAACAATGTGGCCTTCCCAATGTTCAAAATAAACAAATAAAGTGAAATGAATAATAAATAAATAGAATTAAATGAGTGAAAAAATGTATATAAAATAAAATAATGTAAGTGTAATAAAATCTAAAGAATTTTTTAAATAATAATATTATTATTAAATGAGATTATTATTATTATTATCAGTGTTAATCATATTAGTATTATTATTAATATTATTGACCTTATTATTATTAGTGGTAGAATATTTATATTATAATTCATATTATTAATTTCATTATTATTATTAAGAATATAATTATTGTTAAGCTTGTTACTATTATTAATTTTATCATCACTAACTATGAATGTTATTATTATTGTTATTATAAAGTTTATTATCATTATTAAGTTTATTATTATTATTATTATTATTAGTAAAATTATTATTATTATTATTTTATTTTTATTTATATTTTTGTTACTGTTAGGGATTTGTCCCTCGCCCTCCTACCCATTGCGTCGCACCCACTCTCCCCTGATCTCACTGTGCAAGTCACCCCTTGGGAAACCCTCCCCTTGGCCAGCTATTCTCTAGTGCAACCTCTACGGGGCAGCCTCTTTCGTCCCTGTTGCTGCCACCCTTGCTGTTTGTGGTCTGGTCCTGTGCACCTTCTCTACTAGCTGTGGCCTGGTCTGGCATTCCCTCTGCCCTGGCTGATGCTTCTTCCAGTAACCACAACCTCGGCCGACGACCCCTCTTTTGATGCACCACCTCTCTCTAGTTACCACAAATCCGCCATTTTCATCAAAGGTAACTCTCCCACCTTATTTTATGGGTTTTCTTTCCCTTTAGGGCTTCATTTTTAGGGTTAATATTGAGTTAGGGTTTGATCTTCATGAATAGGGTTTGTTTTTGGCATCCTTGTAATGCGATTAAGGTGAGATTGTAGTTCCTTTTACGGAAATTTCTACACCCTAGATAGGTGGTTCTATGTATATCCATTATTTGGCTAATTATTTCTTCTTGATTATTTAATTTAATGTGTTCTTTGATAAAAATGTTTGGTGTGAAATTTTTTCTGAATAAGTTTCAGAAGTGTTTGATCTTTAAACTCCTTGTTTATATGTATTGGGGTTCAATTTTATCAAAAACCATGTTGTGTCATTTTTTAGTGTTTTATTAAATGTGTAACTAGTTTATTAAATTTTACAAGTGATGTAAATGGTATTTGGAAAGGGTTTTAGTTCACATTTGATTCTAAAAAGGGGATTTTGTGTATTTTCTTGGTGTAAGTCATTGTTGTGTTTATTTGGGTTGTTTTATAAATTATTAATATGGTTTATTGAATGATATAAGATGTGAAACTCATGTTTCCAAGCTGTTTTGGAGAGTTCATGATTTTAAAATGGGTTTTTTAGAAGTCCAAGTAATGATTTGTGATGTGTAACACTTTAGTAATGTTTTATCAAGTGTTTAGTTTATTTATTAAATTATATGTGTAGTGTGTGATCCCTTCTTTGTGGTTTTAAGTCTTCAGGTCTAAGGTGACTCACCTACATGTGCATAGGTATGTATATATATATATGTGTGTGTGTGTGTGTGTGTGTGTGGGTTGGTGTCGGTTCCCTCATTACATATATAGTCATCCATGGAAGTGAATATACACATATGGGGCTATATGTGCCCATGTATATATATGAAAATGCATACGTAGGTGAGTGATGACTTGTATATTCATATATTTAAGGACCCATTTACATATGTTCATGGCCATATGGGTGTGCACATATGGGCTACATGTCTTAACATGTATTTAAAGTTGCATATTCTTAGTGGGGGAGCAGTAGCTTTTAGTTAGAAAGTGGAATAGGTCAACTATTCGGTTTGGTTACACACAGAGGTAGGCCCCTTATTCAAATTACTTTAATTTGAATCCCATGATTTCTTGCTTGTTTTTAAAACTTGTTTTATATTCGTGAATTATACACATTATATGAAATATAGTTGTAGTTTCTAGAAATGATTATTCCCTTGTTTAAGAAAATGAAATGTATTTCTAATGCTCATTTGGTTTTAAGTGACTTTTCATAAAAAGTGATTTCCTATGTAGTTTTCAATTGGTAATAAATATTTCCAAATGCATCTGGTCTTTTGGTCTATTTAGTGATAAAATTGTAATGAAATGTTTGTTCTTCCAAAAATCACTAATGTGATTTCTAAATATGTTTTTTGGTGTGAACTCATTGAAAAATTTTGGTTTGACTTTCTTAATATAATTTCATTGTTACAAGCATGGGTAAAAAATTGTTTTAAAATATTTATTACACTAGATGTTCAATCGAGTTTTTATAGGATTTTTGAAACTTAAAAGTGATGGGGGATTATGTGTTCTAAAATGAAATGTATTAATTATAAATAAATAATCTCGTTTGGTAATTAAAGAATGGTTTTTGAAAAAGGAATACCCATATTGAGGCATGACCCATAGTGGTAGAAAATGATGTGTATATTGAAAGTGTGGATTGTGATATTTACTAAGTAAAATTTTTCCTACATTTTATTGTGTGATAGAAAAAGGGGAGATGTTCTCAATGAGGGAAATTGGTGGTGAGAGGGTGATTGTGTTTTTTAATGAAGAGAATTATATGTTCATGTATGTTAGTTTTATGAAAACTCAACACAACTTCAAATAGAGCACATGGTAATCCTAGTATATCTAGGTGGGAGGACTAGGACTAGTATGATAGATGGTCTAGATGTTGTTTATCTCAGTTTTGTCTAGTATTATGGATGCTACAACACCAGCTAAATGATTATGGATAATGATGGGATACCACTAGGGTTACGAGGGTGTCCTCTTTTAGTGGATCAAGAATAAGAATGCTGGTTGTCATGGTTTATATACTAGATTTCATTAAGGTAGGAGTTTCCTGAGGTCCCATTTGTGCTAGTTACCTATAGATATTGAATATAGTGCCCGCTTATGACTTGCTGTTTGTGAAATCATTTCCGATTTTTTTCTTCAAGATTGTTTTCTTATTTTAAAAATTTATATTATTAATTTGAAATTTTTGCCTTTTATTTTGGAATATTAATGCATGTTTGGAAACTAATTTTAAAATATGGTGGAATAGAATCAGTTTCTTTAAAAATAAAAACTGATGACATTAATTTTAAAATAAGATTTTTTTTATTATGTCTTATTTTCAAACTAGAATGATTGGGTTTCATGTTAAAGGCAAGGTAATAGGGCACTGTTCTATTTTGACATTCCTAATGAGTATCTTAGGGCTCATCCCTAACTTATCTTTTCAGTTTCAGGCTCTAGTTTTGGATTGATCTATGTGTGAGCATGTTTCCATGTTTAGTAGTGACCCATGGGGTCACATAGAGTTACGTTTAGCTGGAAATATTTTTTTATTTTCCTCTGCTAGTGTTTTCTTATATTTCATAGTTTATATTTATTTATTTATTCGTCTTTATTTTATTGTAAAATAATTCCCAAATATCTTAGTTTGATTTTTGATACTCGTTTCTAGCATATGTAGAACGGAAACTCCCTTCGGGACCTGTCACATACCGGCTTGAGTAGTTAGACCCAAGATTGTTCGTGAAAAAATGGTATCGGGGGCAGGTTTTCCATTTTGTGTCTTGTTCCATGGAAATAGTCTTGGTATATAAGATATAGTATTTTCAAGAATTGACATTACCATTGCGTATAAAATGTCTGACTAGCACACCTCGTGATAGGATTCAGGTTTCCAAGGAAGTCAGATTTCATCCTAGAATTTTCTTCTTTGTGGTTTCTCATTTCTTGGAGAAATGAAAAAGGAGTTGGGTTAATTGTATTAGGGAGCTCACAGGGCATGGAAAGCCTTTTGAAGTTTGTAATGTTGTCCTAAAACACTCTTCATGATGGTTGAGTGGTTAACGTATTTCCTCCAACTATATTTCCAAGTCACTCAGCGACACTAATTTCCTCTTACATTATTTTGTGTCTCCTTAGATCCTGAATATTAATATGAAAAACATCATTTGAAAATTAATGAAATATTTATTTTAAGGGGAAATGATCTTATTTTCATGTTATGGGAAAATGGGTTTGTATAATTTTTTGAATGAGGTTTGAAAAGGGTAAAATTTTATGAAATTAGTTTTTTGTAAAAATGAGTATGATTCAAAGGAGATTGAGTATTCATGATCATAGTTTATGGTTTATTGGAAAAAATGGTAGTTTTAAAATGATACACTTGTTTCAAAATGGTTTTATAAACCTATTTTAAATGAGAACATATGAGTCCTAATTAAATAGTTATTGATAAAATTGGGTTATTGTGAAACTATATGTGTTTTGAAGTAATTTTGTAAAATTTGAAATGGAAAGGTTGAGGAAGTGGGTTGAATGATAGTTCTAAAAAATAGAAATAATGTTATTAATCCCTTTGTTATTTTCATGGGTGACTATGTGCATCAGTTACATGTGGCAAGTGAATTGGTTCTCGGTTCGCATGAGTACTTGCATATGTGAGACATGTGTGATACCATTTGTGAATGCACAACCCATTGGCCCCGTTTACTTTCAAAAATTATTAATAGAAAAATTTTATATTTCGACAACTGGTGATTGTGTGGTGTGTATTTTGTGATTTTGGGATTGTTTTTGTGGGGTGTTTTGAGTTCAAAAATCCCACTTGTTTGAACGGTGTTCCAGTTTTGTAATTTTTTTTGATAAGTTGGGTTGAAGTGTTGTTTAGTGGTCTTTTTCAAGAGGTTTTTCTAAAATCCCATTCATTGGTCCACAGAGTGTGTTCGATTTTGGTTTTTGGAACATTTTGGACACTAGATCTATTTGATTGGGTCTCTGGTTTCCTAATTCTCTAGCGTACGCCCCCATAAAGAGTTAATGCACGATTTAAGTCCTTCCATGTGTGATTCGCCATTGGAAAATCCTCTAGTTGATCAACATTAGGACTTCCGTATTGAGCTTTGGAGATTGAATCTACCCCTCTCCTTATGAAGTTTCTATCAATGTCAAGGTTCATATTAGATGACATCTTGCAGTGTCATGTTCCCTTCTAAATGTGAAGGAAAATGTTGTGGAACCTTAAGAGACCTTCCGTTTTAACAGAAGCATGTATTAATTTTTTGGAAAATTACGAATCTCTCTATTTTATATGGGAGTGTCCAATATGTGGTTTTTTTATATTTATTATTTGATGTAAAGGTGGGAGATGCTTGGGAATCTTTTAAGCCCTTATTTCAGTGAATTGTCGTGTTCGAGGAAAGCGAGTTTTGATGTGTGTTATGTCATGATGGTTCTATCTGGGATGTGGGGTGGTTTCTTTTGGAACCAAAAATAAAAAGGTCTATTTGGGTGTTTAAATGCCTGACTATGAGGAAGGATATGTTTCAACCATTATAGCATCAACCATAGGTCCTAGAGTGAAGCTGTAATGTAGTCATGAACCCCATGGATGTAAGGGATCTTAGTATAATATCTGTTATCAGTGTTGGAATTGGAGGTAGTTCAAATTGTCTTATGTATCCCTCTCATTCCAACTGGACCTATTTGGTTGAAGGAATCATGGGGGCCCTGATTCTTTATAGAAAACTTCACGGTGGCATCATTTTATTAAGTATTAGTTGTTGTACCCTTGTGGATATGGGACTCTGTGTGGTTTCTCATATAGGGAAATCCTTGAGAATCAGTCTTGGTTTTTGGTAGGATTATATGAGGAGGGCAATGCCCATGGGAGTGGTGAACTATGTAGTGTATTCTGTTTATGTTGGAATTGATTTTCTCAGGGCCCTAATGGGGGTTATGGTCTTTGTGGGATGTTCCCAAGCTGGAAGATTCCATAATTTCTGTGCTAATTTATTCTAAGTAGTTAAGCTTGTTGGTTCCTATGGTGGGGAGACCCACCATAGGTCTCGCTGAATTCCATAAGAGTAAACTGATGTTAGAGTATTTTAATGGGGGAGTCCATTCGGGCCTCCCCATGTTTTTATTAGAGCCTTGTCTCAGTTTTTTGGTTCATTTATAATGGTGGGGAGTCTATTTGGGCTTCCCTATATGCTGCACCAAATAGTTTCATTGAATCAAGGTTATAGGAGTATTATTCGGGATGTGGTTGTATTTTGTTCTCTAGTTTTATGTAAGTGGTGTGGGTTCCATTGGGATATATTTGAGGTGTTTTAACTTAAGAATTTGGATTGTCTATTATGGTAAATCTCTTCTCCTTTGATCGATCTACTGGAGGTTTTGTTACATTTGGGGGAAGGTGGAACATTTCAGGGAGTCCATTTTAGTCCCTTGAGATTAATTTACAGTTCATTTATCCTTATTGATAATTTCATATCTTCTTTCTGTTTTTTGTTTTTCAGAAACCTATTTGAGCTAAGAGGATGTACCGACTCTATTTTCTTAACAACCATGTTGTGTATTTCTAGGGGTGGAAAGTAACATGGTGGGGAGAATTGTCACAACTGATCTTTTAAAAAATTATATTATTTTATTATTGGATTGATTTGGATCTTTTCATCTGGGTTCAGGCTGCGTCTCGTTTGGAATGTTGTGTTTTTGTTGATAAATGAATGTTTTGGACTTGATAACATCCGAAACACGGGCATAGTATTTTCCAAACCGTGCGACATTTCCAAAGTCACTGTGCATCCTACCTGATGTTCAAAATAAATAAATAAAGAGAAATGAACAATAAATTAATACAACTAAGTGTGTGATAAAAAAAATAATATAAGATAGGTGTAATAAAATCTAAAAAATTGTTTAAATTATTTTATTATTATTATTATTTGATATTATTATTATTATTATTATTATTTTCAGTGTTAAGAATAATAATATTATTATCATTAACTATGATGCTGATTATTATTATTATTATAAATTTTATTTATATTATTAAGTTTATTTTTATTATTATTAAGAAGATTATTATTATAATTATTAACATTATTATTATAATTATTAGTTTTTATTATTTTTATTTTTATTTCTTTCTTTGGGATTGGTCCTTATCCCTCCTACCCATCGCGTCGCACCCCTATCCCCTAATCTCACTATGCACACCGCCCCTTTCCCAACCCTCTCCTTGGCATGCTATTATCCAGTGCAACCTTCATCTGCTGAACTCCTTTTTCCCTGCTAGTTCCTACCCTGGTAGTTGTGGCCTTGTCCAACTCACCTCCCCAACTGGGTGTGGCTTGACCTGACACCCCCCATACCTAGGCTTCTTCCAGCAATTGCAACCCTGACCGATGACCCATCTTCTGGTGTGTCGCCTTTCTCCGACATCTGTGCATACCCCTTTTTCCTCAAGGGTAAGTCTCTCTCATTATTTTAACATTTTCGTTTCCTTTAGGGCTTTATTTTTAGAGTTTAATCTTGATTTTGGGTTTGATATTCATGAATAGGGTTTGTTTTTGGCTTCTTTATGATGCGTTTAATGTGTGATTTCAGTTTCATAGTTTTTTCCGGCAATTTCTACACCCGAGGTAAGTGGTTCTATGTTTAACCCTTATTTGACTAATTATTTTTCTTGCATAGTTACTTTAATTTGTTCTTTGATTGATATGTGTAGTGAAAACATTGTTTTTGAAAAAGGCTCATATGTGTTTGATCTGTAAGTTCCATGTTTATACGTATTGGCATTTATTTTGGATAAAAACCCATGTTCTGTTATTTTTTAGTGTTTTATAAATTTTGTAATTATTTTATTAAAGTTTACAAGTGATGTGAATGGTGTTTGGAAATGTTTTTAGTGTGCATTTTATTCTAAAAAGGGGAATTTTGGTATGTTCTTGGTGTAAGGAATTGTGGTGTTTCTTTGGGTTGTTTTACAATTTTTTGGGATGGTTTATTGAATGATATAAGAGGTGAAAATCATGTTTGAAAGCTTTCTTGGTGGGTGAATGTTTTTAAAATGGTTTTATTGAAGTTAAAGTGATGATTTATGATGTGTAACACTTTTCAAATTTTTTATTAAGTGTTTAATTGATTTATTAAATTATATATGTAGTATGTGGTCCCTTCATTGTGGTTTTGAGTCTCCAGTGACTCGCTTGCATGTGCATAGGTAAGTATGTGTGTGTGTGTGTGTGTGAATGTGTGTGTATCTATATTTGGGTTCCCCTATTACATGTATAGTAATACATGGTAGAGAATATACATTTATGGGGACATTTGTGCCCGGGTATATATAAAAATTCACATGCAGGTGAGTGGTGACCAGTATATGCATATAAAAATATATCTAAGGATCCCCTATGACATGTTCATAGAAATAAAAGTGTTTCAACAGTGGATAGGTGTCCTTATATATATATATTAAGTTTCATGTTCTTAGTGTGGGAGCAAAATATTCTAGTCAGAATGTTCAAAGGGCTGAATGTTCTGTTTGGTTCCACCCTGAGGTACGACCCTTATTCCTATGACTTTAATTTGAATCCCATGATTACTTTCTTGTTTTAAAAATATGATATATATTTATGAAATATACATATAATATGAAATGTGGTTGTGGTTTCTAGAAATGTTTATACCCTTATTTTGGAAAATGAGGTTTATTTCTAATGCTCATTTGATCTTATGTGAATTTTCATAAAAAGGGATTTCTTAACTGGGTTTGAATTGGTAATGAATATATCCAAAGGAATTAGGCCTTATAGCTGATTTAATTGTAAAATTGTAATGAAATTTTTGGTTTTACAAAAATCTCCAATGTGATTTCCAATGATGGGTTTTGGTGTGGACTCATGGTCAAATAATGGTTTGACTTTCTTGGAAGAATTACAATGTTCTATGTATGGGTTCAAGATTGTTTTTAAATGTGTAGTACATTGGTTTTTCACTAGATATTTTAATTTATTTTGGAAACAGAAATGTGTTTCATGATTTCATGTTCTAAAATGAAAAGAATTCCTTAAAAATAATTAATCCTATTTGGAACTTTAATAATGGTTTGTGAAAAAGTAAAACCCCCCTTAAGGCATGACCCCTAATTTTAGAAAATTATGTTTATATTGAATGTGTGGACTGTGATATATTTATAGTAAAGAGTCTCATGATTTTTTTTTGTGGAATAAAAATGGGGGATGTTCTCAAGGAGGGAGATCAGTGGTAAGAGGCTGAGGGTGTTTTTGAATAAAGAGAATGATATGTTCATGTATGTTATTTTTATAAAAACTCAACACCACATGAAATGGAGCACATGGGAAGCCCGAGATATCTTGGTAGGTAGATGAGGAATAGTAATATAGATGTTTCAAAAGTGTTTTTACCTAGTTTAATGTTGAAGGATTGATGATAAAATACTAACTAAATGACTATGGATGATGATGGGAGACCATAAGGGTTATAGGGGTGTCCCCTACTAGTGTATCGTGGATGAGAATGCTTACTATCACAGTTTATATACCACATTTCCCTGAGGCATGAGGTTTACAAGGTCTCATTTGTGCTAGTTATATATAGGGATTGACCATGGAACTCGCTTATGAGGTGGTGTTTGTGAAATAATTTCCATTTTTGTTGCTTTAAGATTGTTTTATTCTTTGAAAAATCCATTTTTTAAATTTGAATTGTTTTCCTTTCATTTTTGGAACGGTAATTCATGTTTTGAAACTATTTTGAAAATATAGTGGAATAGATGCACATTCCTTAAAAATGTGATGTTGTGACTTGAATTTTGAAAAGAATGAAAAATATTATTTTATTATGACTTATTTTCAAACCAACTTGATTGGATTTCTTATTAGAGGAAAGGGCATAGGGTGTTGTTGTATTTTGGTATTCCTACTAAGCATCTCTATGCTGGTGTATACTTTAACTTATTAGTTTCATGTTCATTTTTTGGATCTCTCTTGCCGCAAGCATGTTTTAGTGTTTGGTGGTGACCCATGAGGTAACATGGAGGTATGTTTAGCTAGACATCATTGTTTTTTTTCTGGTTCCAGTATTTATGTATTTTCTTAGTTTAAATTTACTCATTTACATATATATATTTTTTAGATTATTTAGAAAATAATTCTCAAAATTCTTTCATTAATACCCTACACAAGTTTTCAGCCAGTGGGGATTATAACTCCCTTTGAGCCTTATCTTAGACCATTTGGGGTGACTAGATCCGAGCTAGTTCGTGACACACTCTCTTAGTTTTTAATATCCATTATGTTTTCACATTGGTACAAAAGTATATTATCAATGGATATTTGTAGAAAATTATTTTATACTAAAATAATATTTATTATGGTATTTTATTTGGATTTTTTTGTGATTAAATAATTACTTTAAATTCTAGTTCAATTCAAAAATTATATTTATTCAATTAACTGAAAAATGAAATTAAGGATTTTAGGAATATTAAAAGTAATATAATTTGGGTTATTTATAGTGTTAAATGACTTTTTAGAAATAGATAACATATTATTAAATTTTAAAATGATTATATTCTAATTTCATTTTTTATTGGTGTCTTTAATGTCAAATTCAATGAATAGTTCCAAAATTTACATTAATGATATTTTTTAATAAAAACTATTTTATTAAACGGTTTAAAATTCATAAAAATTTATCTTATGTTATGGGAAAGGAATATCATTTAAAAAATAATCTCGGTTCTATTTATGAGTCACATTTAAATTTATAATAACATTTGTGACCCTTTATGGTTAAAATATTTTTTATCATGGTTAATGAAAAAAATAATGAACAAAGGGGTTAATCAAAGAGATGTGTTTTGAAATGATACAAAAACCAGTATAAATTTCATTTTATAATGTCATTTCAATCCAAATTTATTTATTTAAATATGTGTTTATTTGGATTCATTTTGCTTAAGAATTACTTTATTAAATTTTAATATTTTACGAAATTCCATGTGTGCCCTCTGTCTACATTATAAAATCACATCCATACTTCCTCTTTATTAAAACACTTTGAACCATCTAGTATGACCATAAAAAAAATACCTTCTAAAATTCTTTATACACATTATATAGGTTCTGAACTTCCCAAAATTCCAACCCTAGGAACCTTAGTTGGAGATTTAAAATAGTTCTTTCAAAGAAAAGGTAATCACATTAACAGATCATTTTATTTTTTACTTGTTATTTACCTCATGTAAATATATGTAATTTATAATAACAAAATAAATAAAGTTTTTTAATTATAATGAAATGTTATTATGATTATAAAATCACCATTATCTACCCTATTCCCAACAAATGGGATGTGAAAGTATTGATCGTTCATATATACAACTTACTATATCCACGTACCGATACACTTAATTTTACACCACCATATTTCATGGATGAATATTATAATGGGTTTAATGTTTATATGTAATAATAAATAAAATATTAAAATTTTGGAATCATAATATCATATTACCTTCTTACCTTCCACTCCATTGGAAAACAATAATGTTGCTCATGCATACATCTAGACTACCACCTCTACAAAGTGATGTGATTCATTTTTCATTCCAATTTAACATGGATGGTAATAAATATAGATTTAATGAATAATATATATATATATATATATGATATGATAATTATTCTGTATTGATTAATTTTTCTTTTCTTTTATTTCATTCCATGTGTAAAAAAGTGAAAATAGCTTTCATGAATTTGTATGAACTACCATCTTTACAAATGATGTAATACATTTTTCTATCTCTAACTATTAAGGATGAATCAATAAACATATACATATAAAATTTATATATATGATATTAATATCATTATTAATATTTTTTATATAATTTAACCCCAATCAATGTACAAGTACTCAAACTACTGAACTGAAATAATCATGATAAACAAACAGTTAACAGTAGAAAAAAATGATTTTAATAAAAAATTATTAATAAATAAATATTAAAATGGTATAAAGGGATAATATATGATATTATAATTATGCAAATTATTCTTTTATATAAGTATAATAAATTTATATTTATTATAAAGGAGGTTATAGTGATTTTGAAGAAATTGGAAATCGTGGTAAGTTTGTATTGCTTCAAATTATCTTCTTTGAGATATAGGTTATATCATGATCATACCTTATTTTATGTGGTTTATATAATACCCTTTCAAATGTTATATCAGTATTATCATTATTTTCATGATTTTTTTAATTTATTTATGATGTTATTCTTTTATGGGGCTTATAATTCAAATGTTACCAATGCTGTAAGGGTTTTATGTTATAATCTCATTATTTACCGTAATTATTTATGATCATGTTTTTTATGATAAAATCATATTACGTACCTCTCAAGAAACTCATGAATGTTCCTTATCATATGGATATTAATTAATAATACATGTTTTCTTTTAAATTTCCTCTCTTAATGTACTCAAGATGCTGAAATAATATTTTTAATGAAAAACTGTCTTTATTTCTCTCTTCAGTCAAAGGTCTTTTTTCTTCCATATTCGTGTTTTTGAAAAATGTGTTTAATAGGGGATTTAATATTATAATATTATTTTTTTGATGTTGTTTTTTAAAAAAATTTAATTTTTAATACAATTTTGAATTGGAATTTTCTTTTCATTTTTCAAATAAGGTACCTTTTTGATTTTTTACAAAAATGTGAACAGAATGTTTTTTATGTTACACAGTATGATTGGAATTTCCCACCTATATGAACTCCTAATACAATAAATATCACTTTATTTATTTCTATGTATATTTTTAAAAATATTTATTCGCAATATGTTTTAATTTATATTTTTTGGAAAGTAATTTCCAAAGTACAAAGGGTTTTTTTCTAAATAATTTTTTAATGATCTTGTAATGTTATTGCTATTAATCAAAAGGCAAAAGTTATTAATTTCACTTATTATTTATTGGGGGTATGACAAAAGGTTAAAATCATTATTATTTATTTGGATGGTTTATATTCACGATGACAATACTTTTATGAAACATGTTCCTTTTCCACAATTTATGTGATGATTAAATTAATAAAAGATTATAAAATCTATTTCCTTTCCATAGGTTATGATATTATAAAATGATGATTTTTTTATGAATCCTATTTATTTTACATGTGTTATGATTTGATAAAATGTTTTTGAAACCCATTTATTGTTATGGTTTTTGATATTATTATTTTTTTTTGATCTTGTGGCACACATATAAATGATTTTCATTATTTGACAGGTAGTTTGAAAATTATGTAGCCCCTAATGCATTGGGTTAAGATAGATATCTCACAAGATAAATATAACTTGAATGAATAGTGAACCCAATTTACTAAGGGAATCTGTCCACTATAATATTTGTGGATGTTAATCGTTACTACTATGTTGTTTTGTGGAGTGATACCAATCCACTATGATAGTCTTTATAGTGAGCCTTGACTATCACATGAATACTTTTCTATGCTTATTTTTACTCCAAAATTTCACGTCTCATACCAATTTTAGGATCTCATGGATCATGTTGTTTTATTTATTTATGATTCATGTCTTGTGAACTTCTAAATGTTTTTCATGACTGAATATTAAGATCCTTGATATACAAAGTATGGGGTTAATATATTATGCTTCTGTCTACAACCCTTATGCTCATGCTATAATTTTACCTCCCTTATTTACAGTTTCTAGGAATTTTAAATCACCCTTGATTATGTTCTCTTTTACATTGTAAATTAATAAATGTTATAGGTATGATGTTTCTAATAAGTTTCATAGTTATATAGAACTAAGTGGGAGGTGATGTAGACATTTTATGAACTATTTGTTTATGTATTCAATTTTACAAAGACACTAAAATGTTATAGTCATAACATGGATCATGATGTTATGTATTTAATATTCATATAAAAATATGTAGTATTTATTAATGAGTAGTATGGGTGTCTAAATATGCTATCAAATAGTGGTTTAGTTAATATTTAGATATTATTATGAGAGAAGACTTGTGAAAAAATGCGGTTAATTATAATCATCGGATAATATCCCAAAGTCTAGGTAATGATCATGAATGACCTAAGTTAAACCTATGGTTCATAGATTTAAAATTAGGAATCCTAATTTAGACATCCTTTAAATTATTTTTCAGGCTCAATCGGTCTCCTACTATAAATATTGTTACTAAAACTATAATTTTTGGTCTTAGTGAATGGTTATACCTATGAGAAGTCATTTTAACACTAAGTGTGATGAACAATGTGGTTATTATGTGAAACCAAATGTAATTATGATTTGAGTGAAATATATATTTATTATGAATAATAATATATCATGTTATATCATTAAAAAAATGTACCTTATTAAACTCCCGGTCTCGCCAAAAAAAGAAGGTTGGAGTTCACGAGAGATCGAGTGGTGGAGACCATAGGGGAAAGAAGACTCAATGTCCATAATATTAGAAATGTGGAAAGATACACCCATAATAAAATAAAAAATGAACAATAAAACATTTTATATGTGAAAAATAATGAAATAAATAAAATAAATGAAATGAAAAAAATGAAGAGTTTAATGGGGGATATGATGTTTATTCTAGTGTACCATTTATAGTTCATTATATTAAACGTAGAAAACTTGGGAATTATCTAATTCAATTTACTTTTATGAAAGTTGACTACTAGGCTAAGGAAGGACATATTAAATCCCAATAGATTTATGTGAACGGATTGAAGTGGTTATATATTAGGATTTGATAATGATGTTGCAAAAGAGTTATTTAAGTGATATTTTTGATATAGCGATCATCAAACATCAAAGGATTTTCCAATAGTAGGATTTGAAAATGTATTTTAAATGGTAATAATAAGAAGGAAATTTATAATGTTAAATTAGGATATAAAGATGATTATCATTGATGGTATATTATTGGTGTCCTTTAATTTGGTTAGTAGATGACTTGATGATTTAGGTCATATTTGATGATTTTTATTTCATTTATAGATTTATGGAATATATTCAATATAACATAAACATATTTAAGGAATAAGTATTATGTTAATTTTTGGAAGAATATTTGTTTTCAAGTGAGGATATCTTTAGATTTATGGATACCATCATAATTTTAAGGTATATTATAATTTTAATTGCATCGACAGTGTAGTCGCCGGAAAAGTCCATTGTTCCCAAACGAAGCTCCGGATGCGGAAAGAGAGGTCATATTTAGAGTCAGAAGCATGTTTCGGAGGGCCCGGAGGACTTGCGCGGAATTTTGGAGACCCGCGTGCAAAGTTGAAGTCAGGCGCGCAAACCTCCCGGGATGCGCGCAATGCGCTGGGCCGGCGCGCAATTTTGCGCGCCCGTGGCCCGCGCGACTCCCTTGCGCGCCGGGCCCGATTCCGCGCCCGCGAAGGAAATTCCGCGCCCGTGAACCGGATTCCGCGCCCGGGGTTGCCTATAAATATAAGGCGACCCCCGACGTTTTAAAGGTTTCCGGAATTCGAAAAGTCGCCCGTTCGCGCAATCCAACCCCCTCCGCGCGCAATTCTGATCTTCAGGTAACCTCCTTTCTTTCGCGCAATAAAGCCTTGGGGTTCGCCTTCGCGCGCAATCCCTTTGGCTCCTTTCCTTTGAAACGACTCTTAACCCAAAGGCCTGCGCGCGCAAAAGAAGCCTCTTGCGCGCAATTGCCCCCGGGTGCGCGCAATCCAGCCCGATTGCGCGCACCCCCCCTTACTAAGAGGCCATTCGTTAAAGAATGAGCCGTTGCCCCCGCGCTCTATCCGAAGCCTGGTGCGCGCAATCTCCATATTCCACGCGCAAAGCGCTGGCCCAATTGCGCGCCAGCCTGCCCATTTGCGCACCGACCCGCGGTATTGCGCGCCATGCTTCTCTTTTGCGCGCAATCCGCCGGGGTCGCCCCCTTTGACCCCCTGAGGGTACCCGCCTGCGTGGCGCCCGATAATCATCACCCCGGGTGCCCGCACCGTGCGTTGTCTTCCCGTGCGGCCCTCCAGGCTTGCGCGAAGTGACACGAACCCATCGGCGACATCATTCGTCCGCGCTGCAAGACGTTAAACTGCCAAGTGTTTCGTCCAACATGACGTTAAACTGTGCCACGTCCAAGCTGCACGACGTTAAACTGCCTAGCATATCGTCCGCGCTACAAGACGTTAAACTGTTCAGCATTCGTCCTGCAGGATGCTAAACTGCACCACGTCCGCGCTGCAAGACGTTAAACTGCCAAGCATCTTCGTCCTCAACACACGACGTTAAACTGTACTTCGTCCGGCAAGACGTTAAACCGTCCGCATCGCCTGATCTCGTGCCTCGCACGCAGGGTCCCCCTCCTGATCCCGTGCCTCGCACACAGGGTCCCCCTCCCGGTTTGGATGTGGCCCCCACCCGCTCGTCTCTACAGGGATGTCGGGATTGGAGTGGCCTTCGCCCACGGGGGTAGAGTATTATAAACCGAACGAACTACGTGGACTTTGATCCCTGTCTCCTAAACAGGGTACGTAGGAAGCCTCTCCGAGGTTCAAGCCCACCACCTGGTCGTCCCGGTCGTATTCACATCGGTTCGTCCATCAGTGGACCCCTCCCGGGTTCACACTTGCGTCGATTCACCTATGAATCCGCCCTTGGGGGAGACTGCACATGTGTATCTCCATTGTGCTTCCCCACTGCCTTTTTCTCCTTTCACCGTCCCGCATGACGTGAAACTATGATCCACCCGGCCGTTCCATCCCCCTCTGTGCAAGGTGGTTCGGTTCAATCCTCCGCCCGGCAGCCTCGACCTCTTCGTGAGTCGGCTTGCCGACGTCCAGCATGACATTAAACTGTATATCCGAACTACGCTGACTTTGATCCGCGCTAACGCGCGGTACGTAGGAAGCCCCTACGGGGTCCAAGCTCTTCACTCCATCATCCATCCTGATCCTTACCCGGGCCGCCACATCCCGGTGGGGTCATGCTATTTCATTCCACTCCACTTCACTCGGGAAGCCGCCCATGTGCTGGCCCCAGCGTCGGAGGTTCCCCGCAAGGGGTTCTGTCATCTGATCCCCTCCTCGTGTTGATCAGTCCGATGCCGTCCCCGCTGGACGTTAAACTCGCGGCATACCCCGTGTTAAACATGGGAAGCTGAGGAAAACCTCAGGTAACACAGTTCCCCGCACCCAGCGCGGGATGCCTCAGGCCGTCACGCCTTCGAGAAGCCCTATTAGGGACGGAAGGCAGACATGCAGAGCCGCAGTGTTAAGACACGCCCCCAACACCCAGAGCTACCCGGTCTCCTCACCGCAGGTTGCTGCCCCAACCGGACTCCTTGGAGCGTCCGGGCGGAAGCAGCGTAATTAACCGGTGTCCATGGAGACATGGCGCCGGGAACGAGATTCACGAGCACGTCTTAAATCTATGAGGGAGACCCGGATAAGGCAACGAGTTCTGAGGAGACGTCCACGGAAGGAGGAGCCGACATCCCATCATCTCGGTTTCGATCAAGGAGAAGACGCACCTGAATAAGGGATGGATGATGCCCGCCTTTGGAAAGAGGGACTGCGGGGCCACAAGCCGCGCGCCCATCCCCTCGGGTCGACGAGCGCACGCGCGAACGCGTCCTGGCAGAACAACGTCGGAACAGAAACCCGACGCACATCCGCACCGAAACAGAAAAATGGCCGCATGATTCACATTACATTTTCCACCTCCCATTCTGGCCAGGCGAAACCTCGACACCCTTGACACTATCCCTCAGTGCATCTTTGCATATCCAGGGGATAGGACCACGATGAGGCGTGCTTTGAGGTTCTTATGGTCCGAGATCTAAGACCTTAAACTAAGATCTACCCCTATGGTCCAAGCTCTACGACCTTAAACTAAGATCTCCCCAAACGGGGTTCTACGTCCCGCATGACGTTAAAACTGCACTCTCAGAACTACATGTGGCTTGATCTCCAGCCTGATGGAGTACGTAGGAACACCCGGGCATCTCGACTCGGGTCCAGCCTCAGGGATCGCTATGTCCCGCCCCTCCTCGTCGTTGACCGTCTGGCCTGGCTTCTGGTAGAGTGGTGCAGTTGTGATATTCTCCCCGATCCAGCTCGGGATGCCCCATTGCAATGATGGGAAGCGACAGTTTCCTCGTCAAAGAGGTTCTGTCTGAGAATTGGGGTGATTCACGGCCAGATTAGTGCATCCGCCTAATACGCTTTCCCCACGGTGGCACAATTTTGAGAGCGTTAGATTCTGTCCGAACAAATCGTCACTTCGCCCCACCCTTCGCATGCCCTGTTGATCTGGATTTCCACCCTTGTGTCTGAAGGAACCCCCAAAGCGGTATTGATGATGACATGTGATCCGCCTCCTACAATATGAATGATGACCTTCAGTCCGTCTCTTGCAGTAGTATGGTCGATTGATCCATTGTCCGCTTTCCGCCTTGGGTATTTCCTGGAAGGCCAACCATCGTCGATTTCTGAATTCGGGACACGCGATTCACCCTTTCTCATTTTCCTATGTTCGGATAAAATCTTAACGCCCCTAGCGTTGTCCCGCTCGTGTGTTGGAACAAGTTGGGGGGATGATACATTGATTAGGTATGAGTTCTCCTTTCCTAGGAATGACCTCCCTCTTTTCTCTAGAAACCCAGGACTTCGGCATTCTGGCGTCTCCCTCGGAACCCGATCGTTGTGACCTCTCATCGATCAGATTCCGAGGGGGGGATATTGTAGACGCCGGAAAAGTCCGTTGTTCCCAAACGAAGCTCCGGATGCAGAAAGCGAGGTCATATTTGGATTCAGAAGCATGTTTCGGAGGGCCCGGAGGACTTGCGCGGAATTTTGGAGACCCGCGCGCAAAGTTGAAGTCAGGCGCGCAAACCTCCCTGGATGCGCGCAATGCGCTGGGCCGGCGCGCAATTTTGCGCGCCCGTGGCCCGTGCGACTCCCTTGCGCGCCGGGCCCGATTCCGCGCCCGCGAAGGAAATTCCGTGCCCGCAAACTGGATTCCGCGCTCGGGGTTGCCTATAAATATGAGGCGACCCCCGATGTTTTAAAGGTGGCCGGAATTCGAAGAGTCGCTCGTTCGCGCAATCCAACCCCCTCCGCGCTCAATGCCGATCTTCAGGTAACCTCCTTTCTTTCGCGCAATAAAGCCTTGGGGTTCGCCTTCGCGCGCAATCCCTTTGGCTCCTTTCCTTGGAACAACTCTTCACCCAAATGCCTTCGCGCGCAAAAGAAGCCTCTTGCGCGTAATCGCCCCCGGGTGCGCGCAATCCAGCCCGATTGCGCACACCCCCCCCCCTTACTAAGAGGCCATTCGTTAAAGAATGAGCCGTTGCCCCCGCGCGCTATCCGATGCCCGGTGCGCGCAATCTTTATCTTCCGCGCGCAAAGCGCTGGCCCAATTGCGCGCCAGCCTGCCCATTTGCACGCCGACCCGCGGTATTGCGCGCCACGCTTCTCTTTTGCGCGCAATCCGCCGGGGTCGCCCCCTTTGACCCCCTGAGGGTACCGGCCTACATGGCGCCCGATAATCTTCACCCCGGGTGCCCGCACCGTGCGTTGTATTCCCGTGCGGCCCTCCAGGCTCGCGCGAAGTGACACGAACCCATCGGCGGTATCACCTCGTCCGCGCTGCAAGACGTTAAACTGCCAAGTGTTTTGTCCAACATGACGTTAAACTGTACCACGTCCAAGCTGCACGACGTTAAACTGCCTAGCATATCGTCCGAGCTACAAGACGTTAAAATGTTCAGCATTCGTCCTGCAAGACGCTAAACTGCACCACGTCCGCGCTGCAAGACGTTAAACTGCCAAGCACCTTCGTCTTCAACAAACGACGTTAAACTGTACTTCGTCCGGCAAGACGTTAAACCGTCCGCGTTGCCCGATCCCGTGCCTCGCACGCAGGGTCCCCCTCCCGGTTTGGATGTGGCCCCCACCCGCTCGTCTCTGCAGGGATGTCGGGATTGGAGTGGCCTTCGCCCACGGGGGTAGAGTATTACAGACAGAACGAACTACGTGGACTTTGATCCCTGTCTCCTAAACAGGGTACGTAGGAAGCCTCTCCGAAGTTCAAGCCCACCACCTGGTCGTCCCGGTCGTATTCACGTCAGCTCGTCCATCAGTGGACCCCTCCCGGGTTCACACTTGCGTCGATTCACCAATGAATCCGCCCTTGTGGGGGACTGCACATGTGTATCTCCATTGCGCTTCCCCACTTCCTTTTTCTATTTCTCCTTTCAGCGTCCAGCATGACGTGAAACTGTGATCCACCCGACCGTTCCATCCCCCTCTATGCGAGGTGGTTCGGTTCAATCCTCCGCCCGGCAGCCTCGACCTCTTCGTGAGTCGGCTTGCCAACGTCCAGCATGACGTTAAACTGTATATCCGAACTACGCTGACTTTGATCCGCGCTAACGCGCGGTACGTAGGAAGCCCCTATGGGGTCCAAGCTCTTCACTCCATCATCCATCCTGATCCTTACCTGGGACGCCACATCCCGGTGGGGTCATGCCACTTCATTCCACTCCACTTCATTCGGGAAGCCGCCCAGGTGCTGGCCCCAGCGTCGGAGGTTCCCTGCAAGGGGTTATGTCATCTGATCCACTTCTCGTGTTGATCAGTCTGATGTCATCCCCGCTAGACGTTAAACTCGCGGCATACCCCATGTTAAACATTGGAAGCTTAGGAAAACCTCAGGTAACAAAGTTCCCCGCACCCAGCACGGGATGCCTCAGGCCATCACGCCTTCGAGAAGCCCTATTAGGGACGGAGTGCAGACATGCAGAGCCGCAGTGTTAAGACATGCCCCCAACACCCGGAGCTACCCGGTCTCCTCACCGCAGGTGGCTGCCCCAACTAGACTCCGTGGAGCGTCCGGGCGGAAGCAGCGTAATTAACCGGTGTCCATGGAGACATGGCGCCGGGTACGAGATTCACGAGAACGTCTTAAATCTATGAGGGAGACCCGGATTAGTCAACGAGTTCCAAGGAGACGTCCACGGAAGGAGGAGCCGACATCCCATCATCCCAGTTTCGATCAAGGAGCCGACACCCCTGAATAAGGGACGGATGCCGCCCGCCGTTGGAATGCGTGACTGTGGGTCCACAAGCCGCGCGCCCATCCCCTCGGGTCGACGGGTGCACGCGCGAACGTGTCCTGGCGGAACAGCGTCGGAACAGAAACCCGACGCACATCCGCACCGAAACTGAAAAATGGTGAACCCGACGTGAATCTCTTCTCCTCAATACGAAGACCGATAGCTTTCATAGGTGTTGGAAGACTAGCATGTTGCCCGGCTGAGCATTCAGCACCGGGGCACGGAACCCGCCAGGGGCTGGGGAAGGGAAATCGGGCACTCCGTCTCACGACGTCGATGGCCTGGGTTCCCCCCATGGAAGGCGTCGATGGCCTGGGTTCCCCCCATGGAATCATCTGTGCGCGATTGAATCAGCCTGAGCCCCCAGAATCTGCGGGTGCTGCTTCGGCATCGTCGTCCCCGCTTTCCTCTTCCGAGAAGAGAAAACGGTGGCGGCGCAAGAAGGAAGAGCGCGCCCCGCCAGTTCCGCCACTATCCCGCACTCTCGGCGATTTCATGCCCCCGGAGATGGGGGTCCCTCCCCGGATCCGCCCGGTGATGAATGATTCGTCCGATGACAGTGTTGGGTACGCTTCGGTTAATACCGTCGAGCTGGTAAATCCCTTTTCGGTTCCCGACGTTGAAGAACACCAGGTGGACCTCCCTAGTGTCCCCGGTCGTCGCCACCGTCGGAGGAACCGCAACAACAGGAGTCGCCGGGGCACAGCAGTTGGTACCTCCAGCCAGGCCGTGCACGCCACTGAGACT
This sequence comes from Viscum album, assembly GCA_963277665.1. NCBI lineage: Eukaryota > Viridiplantae > Streptophyta > Magnoliopsida > Santalales > Viscaceae > Viscum > Viscum album. The sequence goes on along the minus strand of OY728129.1, from coordinate 1,026,333,657 downwards.
AGGCAGCAGGCTCAAAACCGAGCTCAGCATGCGCAGCCCCCCCATCCGGGGATGACGGATTCGCCTCCGCCACTGTTTATGGTGTGGGACCAGGCAGAACCGCCTCAGCCGCGTCACGATCAGCTCCGCCCTGCCACGAGTCCATCCCGGCCTCCTGACCCCAGTACGATGACTACTTCCCGGGCTTCAACCAATGAACAGCGAGATGCGCCAAGCACCAGTCGGCCGCCGGTCCAACCGGCAAGGCCCGTCATGCCTCCAACCGCAGAGCAACCTCCTACAACCAGGGGCTCGCGCTTGGCCAAAAAGTATGATGTCCTGAAGCACTTGGCTGACATCCCAGCGAGGCTCTCCATCCTTGAGGCTCTGCGCATGTCACCTGAGATGCGCGAGGCGCTCGTTGAAGCCCTGAAGAGCCCCCTCCAGTTTGAGATGGAGGTTGCGGCTGCAGAGGCCTTTCACGCCGAAACGATTGAGGACGCCGAATGTCAGGCAGTTATCTCGTTCTCTGGTAAGGATAAAGACCCTCCTATACAGGGGCACATTTGTCCGCTGTATGTTACTGGCCAGTTCAATGGCCTTGAAGTCTGGCGCTGTCTTGTCGACACGGGGTCCGGGATTAGCCTGATTCCCACTCGGACGCTCCGGAGATTGGGGTTGTCTGAGGATGACTTGATTCCCTCCGACCTCAGGATCCAGGGGTACGACCGCACCGAGAAAACTCCGGTCGGCAAGATACGTTTGAAGACCCAGTTCGGTGACCTGGTTGCCAACACCGAATTCATGGTAGTCTCTCAAGACACTGCGTATAACGCATTGATGGGCAGGCCATGGCTCCACCTTCATGCGGCGGTTCCCTCGTCATACCACCAATGCCTTAAATACTCCCTTAATGGTCGAGTAGGCGTGCTTCAGGGAGATGCCTCTCCTTTTGCCTCATGTGAAGCCCGTTATCTGGACGCGGACTATTACAAGAGCAAGGATAAGCAGATCCTGGCAGGTGAGGTTTGAGCCTGTCGCTGTTGCAAGTGATCCCTGGGCAAGGTTGGATGACGCTTACGTCCTCCCGATTCAACGGTTGGACGTAGCCATGGTCTCGACGGCCTGTGAGTCTCCTGATGAGATGACCGCGACCGCCCGTGCCAGCACCAGCGGCCCAGCAGGATCTGGTAGCCCCAATGCAGTTTCCAACGCAGTCTCTCCCGTGGACGATCCCTCCCCAAGTGGAGAGGACGTGGAAGATGCACCCCCAGCCTTTGAGGAGGGCGTCTCCGCCACGGTCGATGAGTTAGTACAGGTGAACCTTGGAACCGAGGCAGATCCAAGACCCACATTGGTCAGTGCCGCCATGTCCTCTGAGGAGCGGCAGCAGTACGTGGACTTCCTCAGACAGCACCGTGATGTGTTCGCTTGGGGCTATGACGAGATGTCGGGGCTAGATCCTCAGGTAGCCGTCCACCGCCTTGGTCTCCCGGCGAACCATCGCGGGTTCAAGCAGCCTCCCAGAAAGATGCACCCATTCCACGGTGCCATGGTTGAGGCCGAAGTTGACAAGCTTATCAAAGCCAACTTCATGAGGGAAGTTCAGTACCCCAAATGGCTGGCCAACATTGTGTCGGTCAGGAAGAAGAACGGGAAGATCAGAGTCTGTATCGACTTCCACGATCTCAACCGCCACTGTCCGAAGGATGATTTTCCCCTTCCGGTGACAGAGCTGTTGATTGATGCCACGGCAGGGTTCCAAGCCCTCTCCTTCATGGATGGATACTCCGGATACAACCAAATCCGGATGGCCCCTGAGGATGAGGAGTTCACTGCCTTCAGGGCCCCCCAAGGTATCTTTTGTTACCAGGTCATGCCCTTCGGCCTGAAGAATGCAGGTGCCACCTATCAATGGGCGATGCACCGCATATTCAAGCCAATCCTCGGCACACTGGTGGAATGCTACGTCGACGACTTGGTGGTCAAATCGTGCCAGCGTCAGGACCATCTCAAAGATCTTGAGAAAGTGTTCGGCTTCCTCCGGCCTCGCTACCCGAAGATGAACCCGTTGAAGTGTGCCTTCGGGGTCACCTCCGGGAAGTTTCTTGGCTTTGTGGTAAGGTACCGGGGTATTGAGATCGACCCAGAGAAGATCAGGGCAATTTTCAGATGCCTCCCACAGGTAACATCCGGGAACTGCAAGTGTTCCAAGGCCACTTAGCCTATATACGCCGATTCATCGCGAATCTGGCCGGCAAGTGTAAGCCCTTTTCTCGGCTCATGAAGAAAGGTGCCACCTATGTATGGGATAATGAGTGTCAGACCGCTTTCGAGGAAATCAAGAAGTACCTGCTTCAACCTCCGGTTCTGATGCCGCCTGTATCCTGGAAGCCACTGGTCCTTTATGTGACTGCCCTGGAACGGTCCCTTGGTGCCCTTCTCGCCCAAAAGAACAAAGAGGGAACAGAGAATAGCGTCTATTACCTCAGTCGCATGCTCCTCGATGCAGAAGTTAGGTATTCCCTTATCGAGAAGAGCTTCCTGGCGCTCGTATTTGCCATACAGAAATTACGGCACTACTTGCAGCACCACGAGGTACAGTTGGTTTCTCGGGTAGACCCGTTGAAGTATATCCTGATCCGGCCTATGTTGACTGGCCGTCTAGCGTGGTGGGCTGTGATTCTCCAGCAGTTCGACATCAGGTATGTGTCTCAGAAGGCCATCAAAGGGAAAGCATTGGCAGACTTTCTGGCTGCTCACCCGACCTCCGCGGATCAGCCGCTGGATCTAGGCTTTCCTGATGAGGCCATTCTCTCGGTCGATCGTGCCGATCCATGCTGGCAGATGCACTTTGACGGTGCCTCCCGGAGCCCCACCGGTAGAAGACTCGATAATCCTAAGCTCAACAATGTGGGTTTGGGTATCGTCTTCATTACCCCGGAGCAAGCCGTGCTGCCATACTCTTTCCTGTTGTCAGAGGGCTGTACCAACAATGAGGCGGAATACCATGCCCTCATCACCGGCCTCGAGTTAGCTCTCGAGATCGATGTGCCCCATCTGTGTGTGAAAGGGGACTCCGAGCTGGTCGTTAAGCAGATCAATGGTGACTATGTTGTCAGGAAGCCGGAACATGTGCCATTGCTGGAGTGCACCCTCCTCCTGATGGCCCAGTTTCCTTCTCACCCAGAAATTGTCCATATTCCCCAGTCACAGAACGATCGAGCAGATGCTTTGGCCAGCCTTGCTGCGTCACTCGCGGAGCCTGAACAGGACAACCTGATCATCCGCTTGACGCACCGCAGGCTCATCGCTCCCGTTATCCCGGAAGGAGATCACGGCCCGTCGGTAAGTAATATCACCACGGTTTCCCCTGTGCCCGGTGCCCCGAGTACCCCAGATATGGCAGTCGAATCAGCCTCTGATTGGAGGGCGCCTTTGGTTGAGTACCTCCAACATGGCATTCTCCAGTCGGATCGGGCCGAGCGCGAGTGAGTTCGACGCCGCGCATCGCAATTTGTCCTCCAGAGCAGTCCCGGCATGGAGCAAATCCTCTATAGGCGCGGATTTGATGGTGTTCTCCTTCGTTGCCTTCAAGGAGTTGAGATCCCACGAGTCATGCAGGAGGTTCATGCTGGTTCATGTGGTGCCCACCAGACTGGGCCGAAGCTGTCCCACCAGATTCGGAGGTTGGGATACTTCTGGCCCTCCATGATCCATGACTACATCGAGTATGCTAGGAAGTGCCATGCGTGCCAGGTTCATGCGAACTTTGTGCACCGGCCGCCGGAGTCTCTCCATACCACTAGGTATTCATGGCCCTTTGTAGTCTGGGGTCTGGACGTTGTGGGACCTTACCCGCCGGCGACGGATCGCCAGTGCTGGTTCATTCTGACCGCCACAGACTTCTTCTCCAAATGGGCAGAGGCAATTCCGCTCAGAGAGGTCAAATCCTGTTCGATCGCTGACTTCATGACCTCCAACATCATTCATCGATTTGGAGTGCCTCACGCTATCCTCACGGATAACGGAGCCAATTTCCGAGCAGCCGAGTTGAAAAAGTTGTACGCCAAGTACAACATTCGCTCGAACCATACATCTCGCTATCATGCACAGGCGAATGGACAGATTGAGGCGTTTAAAAAAACCCTCTCTAACATTCTGCAAAAGATGGTTGGTCAGAACAAGAAGAGTTGGCCGGACAAGCTCCCCAACGCCCTCTGGGCTTATCGGAAGACGACTTGCAATTCCACCTAGATGACCCCTTATTCCCTGGTGTATGGAGGTGAGGCCGTCCTGCCCATCAAGATCCAGTTACCGTCCTTGCGCACTGTGGTCTACGACCATCAAGCGCCGGACAAAGCTGCTGAAGCCCGTCTAGTCGAGTTGGAAGCACTGGATGAGAATAGGCTTCACGCTTTGCACAACTTGGAGATACATCAAAGCAGAATGGCTCGAGCTTTAAATAAGAAGGTTCGCCTCCACTCCTTCCTGCAGGGTGACCTAGTACTGGCCCTAAGAGCGCCAATGATCCCTGGCAGGAAGCCACCCAAGTTGGAGCCCAAGTGGGAGGGACCTTTTGTTGTCCACAAGGTCTATCCCAATGGCGCGTACTCCCTAGCAACTATGGATGGTGAGCATGTCACTCCTCCCACCAACGCTAGGTTCCTCAAGCAGTACATTGCCTGAGTGCACTTTCGTCTGCGCTGCAAGACGTTAAACTGCCAAGTGTTCCGTCCAACATGACGTTAAACTGTACCACGTCCAAGCTGCACGACGTTAAACTGCCTAGCATATCGTCCGCGCTGCAAGACGTTAAACTGCCAAGCGTTTCGTCCAACATGACGTTAAACTGTACCACGTCCAAGCTGAACGACGTTAAACTGCCTAGCATATCGTCCGCGCTGCAAGACGTTAAACTGCCAAGTGTTTCGTCCAACATGACGTTAAACTGTACCTTGTCCGCGCTGCAAGACGTTAAACTACCAAGTGTTTCGTCCAACATGACGTTAAACTGTACCACATCCAAGCTGCACGACGTTAAACTGCCTAGCATATCGTCCAAGCTACAAGACGTTAAACTATTCAACATTCGTCCAACATGACGTTAAACTGTACCACGTCCATGCTGCAAGACGTTAAACTGCCAAGCATCTTCGTCCTGCATGACGTTAAAATTCCCCTCAAGAACTACGTGCGGCTTGATTCCCATCCTTATGGGATACGTAGGACCTCTTGAACATTCATGTTTCAGGCCCAGCCCCATCCTTCGGGAATTTACATCCCATCTCGGGCCCTTGGCCCAGTTGCCTCTGGGTATGCGGCATATGGTGTGAACGCGGGGCTATGCCCTCATTCACGTCGGTTTGCTCGCCACGCTGTACGCCCCCCACGTTTGGGGATGCCTTCCGCTCCCCCCTTTTCTCTTTTCTTCCTGCATGAAGTTAAACTGCACTTCAAGAACTACGTGCGTCTTGATTCCCATCCTAATGGGATACGTAGGACCGCCTGGACATTCATGTTTCAGGCCCAGCCCCATTTCTCGGGAATCTCTATCCCGCGTTGGGCCTCTGGCCCCAGTTTCCCTCCTTTTTGTGTGAGGTGTATGGCGTGAACACAGGGCTATGCCCTCATTCACGCCGGTCTACTGGCTGCGCCGTACACCTCCCCCGTGTATGGGACTACCTCACACCCCTCATCGTCCTGTATGACGTTAAACTGCCTCTCAAGAACTACGTACGGCTTCATTCCCATCCTTATGGGATACGTAGGACCGCCTGGACGCTTGTGTTTCAGGTCCAACCCCGTCTCTTGGTTGATCACGGGGATCTGCCGTCTTTTGGTTGCTCTCAGGTTGAGTCCTCCGACCCTTTCCGGTGATCTGTTAACATGTTTTGGGTACTCAGGTCTATGACCCTTGGTGTCAGATTCAATCCCGACAAGTCCTGTGTTGCTTGTCGGGCCTCGCGCTTCCTATTGTTCGAGCCTTCACTCAAATGGATCCTCGTTAGCGGTTTTGGTACGATGCCTTAGTTCTCTCCTATCGCTCCGGGTCGATTTACTGGCGGGTCCTGGGCCGCAAATCGATATGAATCCTGTGCTTGAGCGGTTGATGCTCGTTTTCTTGCCCCGTCCTAGGCTGACGCGATCGGATGTTGTGTTGCGAATATGGTCAGCGACATCCTTGATCGCCATGTTGGCTCTTTCAGGCTCTGAATATTGGTTGCGCAGTCCTCATCACACTACGCCTTTGTGTGTTGTAGTGGAATCTCGACACTCTCTTCATACTGACCTTCAGTACACCTTTACACGTTAGGCAGGCCGACCAGGGTAATGGTGTCCTTCGAGGCTCCCATGATCTGAGCACCAAGGATATATGCTGATGTCCTCCCTAAGGGCCATGTGTAGCTGGACCCTCGTCCCCATAAGGAGGAAGGAGTCGACCGAACAATCGCGTTTTGGGCCCAGTATAGCTGGAGGCTAGCATCTCTTCCCCTCGGGTGATGGACATGTGCATGCCCCTATCCCGGGATCCTTCTCCTGGAATTGTGCGTGACCGCAGGGCGGGGGTATGTTCCCACCTCCACTGGGTCCGCCGTATCGCGATAAGCGGATTCCTCCATGGTCCGAACCACACGACCTTAAACTGTGTTGTCTGGTCTTACCACAGGACCGTAAACTGTGATCGTCTTGGCCGCCCGACGAGAAACGGCACTGCATCGTGATGTTCTCCTCAGGGGACACTCACGTTGGGTGCTGGTTAATAACCACGCCATTTATCAATGCCTTTCATGGCTTGATTATTGTGGCGACGCCAGAGATTTCTTAATCACAGGCATGTCGCTGCACAAAGAAAAACCATCCACCTTTAAGGACAAAAAAGAAATATCAAATACCGCTTCTTCTGTGTGCGAGGGTCAGACCCGCACCCTTACCCGCGCTGGTGCCCGATTGTGTTGCGCCGCGCTTCCAGAACTACGTGTGGCTTGATTCCCATCCTTATGGGATACGTAGGAACGCCCGGATGTTTGAAACTTCGGGTCCAGCCCCCCACCTCTTAGAGATTCCCCCTTCTCTGGGGAATCCGCCGCCTTCGGGTCACCCTCAAGGCGTGTCCCTCGACCCCTTGCAGTGGTCCATCGGTGTCAAGAGTACTCTGGTTTATTGCCAGGAGGGTCAGGTTCAGCTTGGTCAGGTTCCTTCCACTTTTCAGGCTTCGTGCTCCCTTTCATTCGGACCCATCGCCTATGCCCTGGGTGGAGCCCCCGTGAGCGGTCTGGACACAATGCCTCAGTGCTCTCCCACCGACTCGGGCTGGTGCCCCCAAGGGCCTCAGGCATCAAATCGATATGAATCCTGCGCTTGAGCGGTTGATGCTCGTTTGCTGCCTCATTCCATCAACGGTCAGTGCGATATTGATGCTGCTTTTCCGCCACGGTCGGAAGTACTCCCATATTGTTACACCGGTGCCCCCAGTCCTTGAGTGAATGGCCGCATGATTCACATTACATTTTCCACCTCCCATTCTGGCCAGGCGAAACCTCGACACCCTTGACACTATCCTTCAGTGCATCTTTGCATATCCAGGGGATAGGACCACGATGTGGCGTGCTTTGAGGTTCTTATGGTCCGAGCTCTAAGACCTTAAACTAAGATCTACCCCTATGGTCCAAGCTCTACGACCTTAAACTAAGATCTTCCCAAACGGGGTTCTATGTCCCGCATGACGTTAAAACTGCACTCTCAGAACTATGTGTGGCTTGATCTCCAGCCTGATGGAGTACGTAGGAACGCCCGGGCATCTCGACTCGGGTCCAGCCTCAGGGATCGCTAAGTCCCGCCCCTCCTCGTCGCCGACCGTCTGGCCTGGCTTCTGGTAGAGTGGTGCAGTTGTGATATTCTCCCCGATCCAGCTCGGGATGCCCCATTGCAATGATAGGAAGCGACAGTTTCCTCATCAAAGAGGTTCTGTCTGAGAATTGGGGTGATTCACGGCCAGATTAGTGCATCCGCCTAATACGCTTTCCCCACGGTGGCGCAATTTTGAGAGCGTTAGATTCTGTCCGAACAAATCGTCACTTCGCCCCACGCTTCGCATGCCCTGTTGATCTGGATTTCCACCCTTGTGTCTGAAGGAACCCCCAAAGCGGTATTGATGATGACATGTGATCCGCCTCCTGCAATATGAATGATGACCTTCGGTCCATCTCTTGCAGTAGTATGGTCGACTGATCCATTGTCCGCTTGCCGCCTTGGGCATTTCCTGGAAGGCCGACCGTCGTGGATTTCGGAATTCGGGACACACGATTCACCCTTTCTCATTTTCCTATGTTCGGATAAAATCTTAACGCCCCTAGCGTTGTCCCGCTCATGTGTTGGAACAAGTTGGGGGGATGATACATTGATTAGGTATGAGGTCTCCTTTCCTAGGAATGACCTCCCTCTTTTCTCTAGAAACCCAGGACTTCGGCATTCCGGCGTCTCCCTCGGAACCCGATCGTTGCGACCTCTCACCGATCAGATTCCGAGGGGGGCTTTTGTAGACGCCAGAAAAGTCCGTTGTTCCCAAACGAAGCTCCGGATGCGGAAAGCGAGGTCATATTTGGAGTCAGAAGCACGTTTCGGAGGGCCCGGAGGACTTGTGCGGAATTTTGGAGACCCGCGCGCAAAGTTGAAGTCAGGCGCGAAAACCTCCCGGGATGCGCGCAATGCGCTGGGCCGGCGCGCAATTTTGCGCGCCCGTGGCCCGCGTGACTCCCTTGCACGCCGGGCCCGATTCTGCGCCCGCAAAGGAAATTCCGCGCCCGGGGTTGCCTATAAATATAAGGCGACCCCCGACATTTTAAAGGTTGCCGGAATTCGAAGAGTCGCTCGTTCGCGCAATCCAACCCCCTCCGCGCGCAATTCCGATCTTCAGGTAACCTCCTTTCTTTCGCGCAATAAAGCCTTGGGGTTCGCCTTCGCGCGCAATCCCTTTGGCTCCTTTCATTTGAAACAACTCTTAACCCAAAGGCCTTCGTGCGCAAAAGAAGCCTCTTGCGCGCAATTGCCCCCGGGTGCGCGCAATCCATCCCGATTGCGCGCACCCCCCTTACTAAGAGGCCATTCGTTAAAGAATAAGCCGTTTCCCCCGCGCGCTATCCGAAGCCCGGTGCGTGCAATATCCATCTTCCGCGCACAAAGCGCTGGCCCAATTGCGCGCCAGCCTGCCCATTTGCGTGCCGACCCGCGGTATTGCGCGCCACGCTTCTCTTTTGCGCGCAATCCGCCGGGGTCGCCCCCTTTGACCCCCTGAGGGTACCCGCCTGCGTAGCGCCCGATAATCTTCACCCCGGGTGCCCGCACCGTGCGTTGTCTTCCCGTGCGGCCCTCCAAGCTCGCGCGAAGTGACACGAACCCATCGGCGGTATCACCATCGTCCGTGCTGCAAGAAGTTAAACTGCCAAGTGTTTCGTCCAACATGACGTTAAACTGTACCACGTCCAAGCTGCACGACGTTAAACTGCCTAGCATATCGTCCGAGCTACAAGACGTTAAACTGTTCAGCATTCGTCCTGCAGGACGCTAAACTGCACCACGTCCGCACTGCAAGACGTTAAACTGCCAAGCATCTTCGTCCTCAACACACGACGTTAAACTGTACTTCGTCCGGCAAGACGTTAAACCGTCCGCATCGCCCGATCCCGTGCCTCGCACGCAGGGTCCCCCTCCCGATCCCGTGCCTCGCACGCAGGGTCCCCCTCCCGATCCCGTGCTTCGCACGCAGGGTCCCCCTCCCGGTTTGGATGTGGCCCCCACCCGCTCGTCTCTGCAGGGATGTCGGGATTGGAGTGGCCTTCGCCCATGGGGGTAGAGTATTACAAACCGAACGAACTACGTGGACTTTGATCCCTGTCTCCTAAACAGGGTACGTAGGAAGCCTCCCTGAGGTTCAAGCCCACCACCTCGTCGTCCCGGTCGTATTCACGTCGGATCGTCCATCAGTGGACCCCTCCCGGGTTCACACTTGCGTCGATTCACCTATGAATCCGCCCTTGTGGGGGACTGCACATGTGTATCTCCATTGCGCTTCCCCACTTCCTTTTTCTATTTCTCCTTTCAGCGTCGAGCATGACGTGAAACTGTGATCCACCCGGCCGTTCCATCCCCCTCTGTGCGAGGTGGTTCGGTTCAATCCTCCGCCCGGCAGCCTCGACCTCTTCGTGAATCGGCTTGCCGACGTCCAGCATGATGTTAAACTGTATATCCGAACTATGCTGACTTTGATCCGTGCTAACGCGCGGTACGTATGAAGCCCCTACGGGGTCCAAGCTCTTCACTCCATCATCCATCCTGATCCTTACCTGGGCCGCCACATCCCGGTGGGGTCATGCCACTTCATTCCACTCCACTTCACTCGGGAAGCCGCCCAGGTGCTGGCCCCAGCGTCGGAGGTTCCCCGCAAGGGGTTCTGTCATCTGATCCACTTCTCGTGTTGATCAGTCTGATGTCGTCCCCGCTGGACGTTAAACTCGCCGCATACCCCGTGTTAAACATGGGATGCTGAAGAAAACCTCAGGTAACACAGTTCCCCGCACCTAGCGCGGGATGCCTCAGGCCATCACGCCTTCAAGAAGCCCTATTAGGGACGGAAGGCAGACATGCAGAGCCGTAGTGTTAAGACACGCCCCCAACACCCAGAGCTACCCGGTCTCCTCACCGCAGGTTGCTGCCCCGACCAGACTCCTTGGAGCGTCCGGGCGGAAGCAGCATAATTAACCGGTGTCCATGGAGACATGGCGCCGGGAACGATATTCACGAGCACGTCTTAAATCTATGAGGGAGACCCGGATTAGGCAACAAGTTCCGAGGAGACGTCCACGGAAGGAGGAGCCGACATCCCATCATCCTGGTTTCGATCAAGGAGCAGACGCCCTTGAATAAGGGACGGATGTCGCCCACCTTTGGAAAGCGAGACTACGGGGCCACAAGCCGCGCGCCCATCCCCTCGGGTCGACGGGCGCACGTGCGAACGCGTCCTGGAGGAACAGCGTCGGAACAGAAACCCGACGCACATCCGCACCGAAACAGACACTGCCTTTTGAGATTTTAAGTGATGGGATTTTGAGGTAAATTGAATTTTTTTACTAGGATTTCAAAAGATTAATCCATTGAGGATTAAAAAAAATTGGTTTAATATATGATTAAATATTATTTTAATTATGTTATATTTTATAGAAGGATGTAGAAAATATTGATGGTTGAAAAGGGATTCATTGAGAAGGAAACATTTTAGAGGATATTTTTAGTGAAGTTATGGATTACCTTTTAAGTTATTATCAAAATTTGGTTCTTGATATTTTTGTGAAGTTCACTGAATTAAAAGAATATGTAGTGACTTATCGTGGTGAATAATGAAATTTAGGGATACTTTTTATATTTTGGAGGTATATGTAAATTTTATGTCTAATAGGTTATTTCAAATGAAAAATTAACTAAGAAGAATGAAACTAAATTTTTTGAGATAAAAGTTAAAAGGTATAAGATAAAATTATAGGTTAAAATGTTCCATAATTTTGAGTTTATTGAGATTATTTTTTATTTAGTCTTTTATGATATTTTCTAAGTGGAACCATTGTTGTTATTATAGAAATTTTGGATTTAAATGTATTATTCCATGGTTTATACATTTGAGAAATTATCTTAGAATGTTCTAAGAATTTTATGTATTAGTTAATGCCTAAATACTTGAGGAATATATTGATAATCTTTTTAATAAATTATAATTTTATTTTAGTGTTTTAGGCATGAAAATGCATCTCGAATACTCATCATTTGAAGAAACAGATTAGATTGTGGTGGAAAATTATTAAATGAAGAAATTTTTCTTATAAAGTAAATATATTTCATTATGTTCTTAGTATAGATTTCAAATGAGTCAAAAAACATTATGAAAATTATATTAGGATATAAATATTGTTTTATAACCTTAAATATTGATGAATTTATGGTTGTTTAACCCCTCACTAATTGATGGTATTATGGTCATTAAATTTCTCCTGGCAATTTCTTTATCACCATTTATTAGTCCATGGGAATTAGTTTTATACTCGATTTAAATATGTTTCCCTTTCAACTAATGTTATCATATTTTGAATCCCAGTTGTTTATTATTCCAGTAGACCTTCATATTTTTCATTCCCTCTTTCCAAGAGGATGTTTTATTAACCCTTTTTATGACGCATAATTTCAAATATGGAATTTTAAAATATAAAACACTCAATTATTAAGAAAAGTTAAAATTTAGAGGGTTCAATTTATTAAAATATAGGATAATGTAACACCACATCTTTTTTAAGATAACACTATGTTGGATAGCATATAAAACACACAACACTGAGCTTAAACTAAACACTAAATTTTATTATTTTATCATCGCTATTATATAGTTGTTAAATTGGGGGGGGAGGCGGTATGAATAGGATTATGAAAATTATGAAATATATATTAATGACCTTATAAATAAATATTTATTGATTAATTATTATGAAACTAACACCAAATTGTTTTAGTAAATTCATTTTATTAATAAACAACATGTTTCTTTCCAAAATAAAATTTAATACTTTCTGTGAATGAATATTATAATTAATTTCTATAAATTTTAGAAAATATATTTTATGAAAAGGATATGATTTTTTAAATTATTTTTTAAAAAATAAATTAGGATAAATTTTTATAATTTTTTTTAAAAGTATGAATTTTTAATAAACAGTGAAAAATAATGATTTTGATTGAAAACTGTATTTTTATTTCCAGAATTTAAAAATATCAATTTATTTTTAAATATTATTTAAAAGTAACATAAGTTTTATTTTATTATGAATAATTTAATTTTTTTCATTTAAATCAATTTTTTTTGAATTTAGTATAAAAAAAAATTTACATATAAAATGTTATTTTTTCGAAAAATATATTTTTATGCACATAATGGTTTTTTATCTTAATAAATAAAATTTATCACTATTGGGGAATTATTTTAATTTTTTTTACATATTATATATTAAATAAAATATATTAACATGAATCTATCATTTTTTAAGTGTGTTATAAGAATAAATCTAGTTTTATATGTAAAACTATATTTGTTTAAAAAGTGGATATCATCACATTTTAAAATATTATTTGAAAATAAATTCCATCTTCTTATAGGTATTAAATTTTATAAAATTTAATCTACATTTTGAATTAGGGGGTTCAAATTTGGTAATCAAGTATCTTTTCTTTAGGCAATATGAATATAAATGATGGTAAAATTTATCACCGTAGTAAAGGGAAAATCGAGTAAATATGGGTCAAAACAAAGTGTCAAGGTCACCAATTTTAACCCAAATTCATATTATATTATTTAAATTCGACAATTATCACCTCAGGATATATATTTATTTATTTAATATTCACGTTACTTTAAAAATTACCTATATAATATTTAAATCAATGTAAGTTACAAAGTGTCACTCTCTTATTTTTAAACATCTCTTATGTGATCCCATAGGGATAAAAGCAAGTTATAAATAAATATTTTGATTAATTTTATGAATAATTAACTTATATTAATTATGTAAATATATTTTTAATTTTTAGTGATTACGTAATGTTCATAAATTCTTACACAATGCAAATACAATATTTATTCAATTAATATAAAAATAAAATAAATGATTTTAAAAATATTAAAAGTAATATAATTTAAGTGAGATATAGTGTTCCATAAATTTTCTAGTATATATGAAATTATAGTGTCGTTTAAAAGTATTATATTCAGAAAACATTCATGGTTTCTTTAAAGTAAAACTAAATTAATGGTTTCAAAATTGATATTAATGATATTTTATAATAACTAATATTTTAATATATGGTTTAAAATTTATAAAAATCTTAAATCCAGTAAACTGAATTTAATATGGATTAAAAATACAGCTAGGATATATTTATTATTCATTTTTTATTTACAAATATATTATTAACCCTTTACGGTTCAAATAGTTGTTATCGCGGTTATGGTCAAAAATAATTTGAAAAGGTATTAATAAAAAATATATGGTTTAAAATGAAAATAAAACCGATATAAATTTCATTAAATGGTTTTATTTCAACTTTAAACACTTTTTATTTTATTTTATGTCTAATTTGAAGAATTTTTATTTAGAATTTCTTTATTATATTTTAATCTTTTAAAACCATTCCAAGTGTGTCCTCTTCCACCCTTAAAAAAAGGACACCCCACATTCCTCTTAACTACATCACTTTGAGCCATCTAGATCTACCATACCCTTCTAAAATACCTTCTTAAAATTCCTATAAAAATTATAAAGATCTTTATCTGACCAAAATATCATCCCTATGATCCTTAATTGGAGATCTAAAGGTGTTATTTCAAAGAAGAGGTATTCACCTTAATCGATCGCTTTCTTATTTTACTTCTTATTTACCTCCCATAAATTATTAACAGTTATAATTAAATATTAAATTAAATATTATATATTAAATAAAATGTTATTATGATTTTTAAATCACTATTACCTTCCCTATCACCCATCAAATGGGAATTGAATATATCGCTCGTGCGTTTGTACGACAAATAGTCTCCACATAGTGATACACTTAAATTTCCACAACCAAATTTCATGGATGGTAATTATGATGGTTTTAATGTTTAAATATGATAATTATAAAATAAATATCATTTATGATTCATAATATTACATCTAATTTCTTACCATCCAATCCATTTTATAATGATAACATCGGTTGTACGTATGTATGGACCGCTACCACAAACAAAATAATGTGATTCATTTTTCATTTTCATTTACCATGGATGGTAATAAGGATAAATTTAATGAGTATATATCATATATATTATATAATAATTATTATTTAAAGTATAATTATTATTTAAATTTTTTTATACCACCTATCAAAAAGTGAAACTAGTATTCGAGCATACGTACGGCCTACAGTCTCCATGAATGGTGTGAATATATTTTATACCTCTAAAAATTATTTATAACCTAATTATATATGTATATATATATATAATAAATATATATGAAATTTAATTCATTATAAAAATTATCTAAATGATCTAACCTTGATAAATGAAAAAGGATTAGAATTACTGATCTGAAATACCCATGATAAACAAAATATTTAACAAGTAAAAATAACGATTTTAGTAAGGAATTATTGATAAATGTCAGTTTAAATTATATAAAGGGATCATATATGATATTATAAGTAAATAAATTATTAATTTTTGGAATTATATTAAATTTTTATTTATTATATAAGAGTTTAGAGTGCTTTTGAAGTAAGTGGAAGTTGAGGTAATGTTTAAGGTAGCAAATTATTTTCTTTGGGACAAATGTTATGTCATCTTATTTTATGAGGTGTATATATTAAAATTTATTATTATACCTATGTAAATGATATCTGAAGTTTCATTTGATGTTATTATATAAAGGGTATTACTATTCAAATGTTACCAAAGCGGTAAGGAATTTATATTAAAATATCACTGTTTATGATGATTGTTTATGATCAAGTTTCAAATAATGAAATATTATTATCCACATGTAAAAAACAAATTATTTTTTAATATCCTATATTTATTTGTTTATAAAACATGTTTTCATTTAATTTTCCTCTGTTTTTGTAAACAATAGACCAGAATAATAATTTTAAAGAAACACCAACTTTAATTATCTATTTAATCAATGTTCCTTTTTACTATATAACTATATTTTCTATAAAAATATAAATAGGGTTTTAAATTTTCTCCAAATATTTTTTATTATCATTTTTAACAATATTTTACCTTTCAAAGATAATAACCTTTTATTTAACATATGATTTACTGAGGATATGAATGAAGGGTATTGCCCTTATTCTTTCTCTAGATGGTTTATTTTTTTTATAATATGATTTTTATAAAACTTTTTCTGTTTCTATAGGTTTATTCTATGTTGAAATTTTTTGGGAACTAATTTATTTTCCATGTATTGTTCTTTGATTAATTGTTGAAATGTTTATGAGACATATTTCTTTTCTATATGTTATGCTTTCACAAAATGTTTATGAAAACCATTTCTTTTCATGGGTTTTTATTTGTTGAATTTTTTATGATCTTATGACACACATATGAATGATTTTCATTATGTTATTGTTGGAATCATAATAATATTGTCCTGAAATTAATTGGGTAAAGATATATATATCTTCTGATAAATAGGAATGGAATAGGGAGTAAACCCAGTTTAGTAACAAAGTCTTTCAACCATGATAGTCATCGGATAGAATAATTTCCAGAATAGTTGTGTTGGGAGTGAACCCAATCAACTATGATAATATTTGAAGTGATCCTTGACTACTAAAGAAATAAATATATATGCTCAGGTGTTTTCCAAAATTCCTTGAATTATTCCTCTCTTATGCTCTCATGGCTCATGTTTTTTTATTCCTTTACAAATCATGTTTTATGAACTACAAATACTTATTCCTTGACTCAATATTATGATCCTTGATATGAAGAGCATGGTTTTAAAAATTTATACACATGGTTTTATACCCTTAGGATGTTGTTATATCATATTCTCCCTCATTTACCCTTACTGAGTATCTGATCTCACCCTTTATTATATTCTTTTTTCTATAGGATATGGAAAAAAATTTAAGTATGATATGTCTAATTAGGGTAATATTTATTAATTACTAAGCGAGATATGATGTAGATATTTTATGAAAAAAGTTATATATGAATCCATGATTCCAAATACACTAAATATTTATTGTTTTGGCAGCGAAGTAATGTTATTTATTGAATATTTATTTAAAAATTTGTGATATATATGTATGAAAATGTGGTTGGATATAGTATATCTAAAAAGAGTACTATGTGAGAAGGTATTCATGGGAGATGTTGATGAGTTTTAAGGAAATAAGAATATTTCTTATCTAATATCTAAGGAAACCAACCCTTTATGTTCCTTTAGATTGTATTTATAAAATATATTTTATATTCATATATTGAGATATAGTATCTATGTATAAAAATATTGGGTTTCTATAGTTGGTATCTGAGAATTGTTTAGTTAATAATTAGAGATTAGGGTTAAAAAACATTAGTGAATATCCTAGGGATATGTATAAATATAAGATAACACCTTAAAGTTTTTTTAACGAAAGGATTATGTGATTTTCCTAGAAACACATACCTATTTGAGTAAAACATGTGTTTTTGGTTTGTAAAAGATAAATTTACTTCTAATAACCATGAAATTATTTGGTCGAGAATATCTCAAACAACATTTTTTTGCATAGTGAGTGTGCCCTTAATGTGCACCTGTTTTGACACTCCAAGGGTATATGATTGGGTTAATGAAAATTTTATCTAAAAATAATTATTTAGTATTTAAATAGATATGATCATGGATAACCTAGGTTAAAATTAATAAATCTTAGATTAAAAAGAACATATCATTATTTAGATATCATGCTATTGATATTTCATGATTTCTCAATATGATTATTGTTTCTAAAACTATACTTTTTTATTTAATGTATAGAACAAGGAGGAATTATGTTCACATTGAATATAATGGACAATGGAATGATTGTCCTCATGAGAAAACAAGTGAAACCAGAGATTGAAGGTAAAACCCTATGATTATGCATAATAATCTATCTTGTTATACAATAAATGATATAAACACAGGTATGTTTATTGATACACATAATAAGATAAAAGTAGTGTTTTATTAATTCCATGGAGGGAATAAAATTTTGCTTCTTATATATCAAATCTGTGGGAAGAATCACTCTTCTAATTGTCTCATATGTATGAAAATATGTTTTATGTTTATAAAATAAGGGCATCGATCAAGTAATTACCTAGAAAAAATAAATATTTTTATGGAGGTATAGGAAGATAATCATAAGGAACCATTTATAGTTCACTATATTATGTGTGGGGAACATGGGAATCATCCATGTCAATGACATAATACTATAGAAAAATCCTAGAATAGGGAGGGGACTAGGTCATTTCGATCATTGAAGTGGAATTATTAAAATGTTTTTATATCAGAATTCAAAAAATATTTTGTATAAATATTTTAAATAATAATATTTTGGATATAGGAATCATGAAACATCTATGTATTGTTCTAAAGTATTTTTTATTTACATATTTCAAAGAATATATCGAATGGTTTTGATGGCCTAGAAAAGTGATTTAATTATACATGATATTTAATGGGAAAACACAAGATTTAGGAAAAGATAACCCTTAATATATTCCAGATTGTAATATACTGATATATTATTTAGATAAAGATATTATTGGTATTAATAAAGTAAATTATATAGTATTTATAACCGGAAAAATGATTTGTGAGTTTATGATAAAGGGGTTAATGTTATCTTTGATCGAGTATATAGTATTTTTGGATTTATTTGGTGTATTCAATAGTTTGTGATTTTATATTATAAGTAATTATTTTGTTAATTTTCTAGAAACATATGTTTTTTCATTGAGGTTTTATGGTGATTTCGGATATTATCATGTTTTAAGGGAATCAAGGTATTCACATGTTTGGTATGATACATCAAGAGATACTTTATGTTTTGTGGGGGATTAATGTTAAGTTTATTTTTTAAATTTAGTGACCTTTTTTATAACTATTTTGGATATAGAATTGGGTTAAATGTATTTTAGAAGAGTTATAAGGTTAAGTATTTATGGAATGTTTAATGTTGAAATATTTATATCATTGTTAAGGATTTAGAAATTAATGTTCGATTTTTCTAACAATTTTTGTTTTCATAATTGTATAGATATAGGATAAATGACTTGTCATCATTTTATGGATTTTATTATCCATTAAAATTTAATTTTAGTGCATCAGTTATGAAAATATCATCTTTAATATTCAATTTTTGGAGTAAGGCATAAAGTGGAAATTGATTGAAGCACATCCAAAGGATGAAAATGTGATTATGAAATATGAAATAACTAAATTAAATGTATTTCCTCATGTTAAATATCTTGATCATTAAAGAATACATAAACACTAGGACAAGGATATTGTTAAAAAATTAATACTTTTACCTATATTTCTGATGAATTTATTCTCTTTTCACCCCTCACTAATATATAGTTATGTGGTCATTAAATTTCTCATAACCATGTTCTATATCACCTTATATTAGTCTATGGATGTCAGTTTTATCCTTCATGTCTAATTTTTAACATCCCAACAAATTTCTCTATTTCGGGGTACCTGATTAAGTGTTATTTCAGGTAAACATAATATTTCCCAAATTCCCTTTTTAAAAGAAGTTTTATTAACCCCTTTGTATGATATGGGATTCAACATAAGTATTTAAAAATACCAAAACTTTTATGATAAAGATAAAATTATGAGGGTGAACTTTATTAATCTAAGGGTATAATATAACACCCCAATATTTTAAATGAACACTGCATTCGATAACATATACAACACGCAACACTGTGTTAAAAGAACCATAAAATATTATTTTTAAATGCTATATTTATAATCTTATGGTTAAATTAGTGGGTATGAATATTATTAACCATATTATGGAATATATATTAATTTCCTACACAATACAAACTTTTTGATTAATTCTTAGGAAATACGTACTCATTTTGTTTTGGTAAAGTCAATTTATTCTTCAAAAACACATTTTCATCAAAAAATATGTTTATTTCCTTCAGTGAGAAAATACTATAGTTATTTTATAGAAAGTTTATAAAATATATTTGGTAAATTTAACTTTATTTTGGAAATTATCCTATCGAAATTATTTTAGGGTGAAATTTAAGGTTTTTTATTAATAGAATCATTTTTAGCAAATATTGTAAATACCATTTTTTCTACACTTTTTTTAAAACTGTCATTTATTTTCTTTTAAATGTAAAATTATTATTATTATTTTATATTAAATCAACACAGGTATTATTTATTTATATTTTATATAATTAATTACAAAGGAATAGGTATTATACTTTAGTTTTATAGAAGTTCATTTTCTTCATAAAAATTATTGTTTTCTAAAAACTGTTTTTCATTGTATTTTACTAATTTATATTAATAATAATTTAAAAAAATATAGGAATTTAATTTCAAAATTTTTTATTATTATGTATTTATAAATTCAAATTTATCCTTGGGATTAATTTTTTTATTCTTTTTAAGTAAATTAAAATTTTGTGAATAGTAAAAAATTACAGTTTTGATGAAATACGATATTTTTTATGATACCACCAAGACAAAAAAATGATATATAAAATTTTAAAAATTTAAATAATTACTCATTTGTGATAATATTATAAAAATATAATATTTAAATAATTCAAAACATATATATTTTCATTTATTTTATGATAAATATGGAAATCATTTTCAATGTCGACGTTATGTTTGAGTGACCCTGGAAATGATAATTTTGGTGCCTAAAGATAATTATGGAGAAAGAAGAAGTATTTGATTAAATTTTTATTAAATATTAATAAATATTTTTGATTTGTTTTGATATATATGTATTTAGTAGTAATATAACATGTAACTTATCGAAATTCTTATGCAATGTTACACAATATTGGAAAAGTCAAAATAAATTACGAATTAAGATACCATGACATATTTGGGAGTAAATATACATATTTAATAAATATATAAGTATATATTGAACATAATTTATTTATTTTTTTATGATGGTATTTTATTGTTAATTTTTAGTGATAAATTATTTCCATAAATGTGTACACAACGATGACATAATGCATGTGAAAGCAGTAGAAAAAATCCAGTAAATTATTTTAAAAACTCTAAGAAATATTTTCAGGATGAGATAAAGTGTCTGATTTTTTTAGAGATAAATATAAAATGTTATGTATTTTTTTAAAGTATTATATTCAAATTAAATATTTTTTGTGGTGTCTTTAGTGTAAAATTAAATTAAAACTATAAAAAAAGTCATTAATGATATTTTATAAAAAATAATTTATTAAATTATTGAATATCATTAAAATATTTAAAGAGGATAATGTGGATAATATATGATATAAATTTCATCCATTTTTTTTAATCATTATAAATTAATTATTCTAGTATAATAAATATAATTATATGGTATTATTATTATGGAACAAAAAATTTATACCTTTTTTCTATCCAATTAAAAGTGGAAAAATTTCTCATGCGTACGTTCGGATTATCGTCTCTATGTAACAGTGTAATTCATTTTTTCATCACCAACATTCACAGGTGGTTATTATAATGGGTTTAAATTTATTATAATATATTTAATAAATAATTAAAAAAATTAAATATAATATCATATCTACATTATTACATTCAAATCTGTTAGAAAATGATAACGTCGCTTATGTGTACCTGTGGACTACCACCTACACAATGTAGTGTGATATATTTTTCATTTTTCATTTTACATGGATTATAATAAGGATGTATTTAATTAATATGTATAATATATATTATATAATAATAATTCTTTAATATTTAATTATTAATTATCTTTATTTCTTTCAATTCATCGAAAAGTGAAAACAACATAAATGAAAACATATGATCTATTGTCTCTATGAACGTTGTCATTAATTTTTATATCTCTATTATTTATGGAAGATACTATATATATATATTTAATGACTATATATTATATTAATATCTTGATTAAAATTATGGATATTAGGAAACCATGATCAATGTATATTGATGAGAACTACCAAACTGAATATTTAATAATAATAAAAACAGTTAACACCCGGAAACCATGATTTTATAAGGAATTATTTGTAAATGGGTGTTAAAATGATATAATTGGAACATATATAATATTATAAATAAGAAAAAATTTATTTTATAAAAGTATAATAAATTTTAATTTATTATCCATGAGGTTATATCACCTCTGAATCAAGTCACACATGAGGTAATGGGATTTATAGTCTCACCTTTATTCATGGGATACATACTCCATATTCACTACTTATTTATTTCGTGTGTTGTATTAAAAAAACCTCTAACATGTTATCCCATGAACATCATTCTTTTAATGATATTTCAAGTTTATTTTATGTTATTATTTCATGGGATTATTATTCAAGAGCGACAAAGGTAATAATAGTTTTATGTTAAAATCTCATTATTTATTGGGATAATTTATGATAATGTTTTTTATGATGAAATTTTGTGATATAACACTGAATAAACTCATGAATTTTATTATCCTATATTAATTTATTTAAATTACATGTTTTAAATTAATTTTCCCCTCTTAATTTATTAAATATAATGAGATAATGTTTTTAATGAAAACCAACTTTGTTTTACTACTTGAATAAGAATATTTTTCTTCCATCTCAATATTTTCTTTCAAATGTTTAAAATATTTTTTTAGTATTATCCATTTAATTATTAAAAAAATTCCCATAAATTAAATTTTTAAAAAATTATACAAATGTAATCTTTTTTATCATTTTCTGAATGAATTAATTTTTGGGTTTTTTAAAAATGTCTAAAAGGAAAGTTTTCTTTTAACTTATACAATATGAATGGAATTTACAAAAATTATGACTGGTTAATGATATAAATGTTCATTTAAAATTTTCAATGTACTTTTTAGATATTTTTTTCTTTAGTATCTTATATTTTTGGTTTTTAAAAAAGTTATTTAAAAGGGAAAATGAAATTTTCCTTAATAATTTTCTTACTGACCTTTTAAAATACTTTTTTCATCTATGATGGAATACATGGATGCCACTTAAATTTTTAAAAGGTATTTGATCAATGATTCCATTCTTATATTTTAGTTCGATGGTTTATGATTATGATGGGAATATATTTATGAAACCTATTTCTTTTCCACATGTTATGTTATGATTAAATAATGATGTTTTTATGAGACATGTTAATTTTCCCCGGGTTATGCTATGATGAAATGTTTACAAAACCCATTTTCATAATACATGTTAGTCTATGATTAATGTGTTATAATCTTATGGAACATGTATGTATGAATTTTATTATGTGATTTGTGGTCCCAAAACTATACATCCCTCCAATTCATTTGGTAAATATGGATAACTCATGAGTCAATTATGTTATTTGTGAAAATGTTTTCATGATAAAAATTGTATCGGTGGGCATAGATTAAATGTCAATAATTTTATGTGTGGACATGATTTCTTATCCATAAGTTTAATTGTCAACCTAGTTTCATATCCATATGTTAATTTTTGTACATGGTTTTATGTCAGTAAGTTTATACAATAGCTAGATTTCATGTCCTTGACATAATGAGTGAACTTATTTCAATTTAAACATAATGAGAATGTTATAAAATTATATTTTACCACATTATTATGATTATATTATGATCTCATGGATCTTGTTCTAATATTATTTTAAGATTCTGGTATTATGAAATACCAAGATTTGTAACACGACCCAGGATTGTGATCTATCATTGTAGGGTATGGATTTACAATGTTAATCTCATATTATTATACCCTTATACTCATATTATGATTAAGTGATCATTAATATCTCCCTTGTTTACCCTTACTTAGCATCTAAACTCACATTTTACTATATTTTATTTCCATAGGTTATAAAGAATGGTTTTATATATATTATGTATAATAAGAGTACTATATGGGAATATATTCATAGGAGATGTTGAATGTTTTTCAAGAAATAAGATGATTGTGTATCTAGTCTTTGAAGACACTAAAACTCAATTTTCATCAGAGGTGTATTTGTAAAATATATTAGATATTCATATATTAAGATATATTATCTATGTATAAAAATATTGGGTCACTATATTATAGGTCATGAATTATGAATTAGAAGTAAAGTGTTTATTTATAAATCATAAGGATAATTTATAATGTTTCTATAAATTACAAAATACAACCAAATATTAATGTTATTGTATTTAATTATTAATTGGTAAAAATACTTAAGTAGAATTTTTAAAATTAAGATCTTTATATAGAATATTATTTAAACCACATCAAAAAGAGTTTTGATGATTGATTTGATCAAGATTTAAATAATGTTATGTATATTATATTTAGATTACTTTAAAAATTTACATATTATAAATTGATATATAAAATGTTATATTTTATATAATATTATATATTTAAAATTAAATGACATATAATGATTAATATAAATGAGTTTTTATTAGTAAATAAATATAAAGAGTTTATATTCAAGATTATGAAATTTACATAATGAATTGATAAAGTTATATAGTGTTTAAAATTAACTTTTAAATATAAATTTTTTATAAATATTTATATCATGTTGAAATATATAAGTTGTTAACCTTTTCAAATTTTATTCCATTTTATATTATTTATAGAAATATGTTTTTTATATTTTTAACATTTATATGATTTAGATTAAAAATTTTAAATTTCTTTTATAGATTATCATCCATGCATCTAGGGAGTTGTAAGTTAGGTATGATATTGGATTTTGTTTCTACCTACCTTTAATTCTATCTGAAATTAATGTTAGTATCTTTAATTTAGTTATTAAATATAGTTTATACATATCACATATTGGAGTTTAAATTAATTGAAATCTATCTTATGTGATGTATCCATGGATATAGGGACTTTGGTTCAGAATTTATACTAAACTAGTGGTTTATACTATTTTATAGATAAATGAATGACATCATTTTTCACAGGGAAAATGAACATTCCT
Source organism: Viscum album (assembly GCA_963277665.1). Classification (NCBI taxonomy): domain Eukaryota; kingdom Viridiplantae; phylum Streptophyta; class Magnoliopsida; order Santalales; family Viscaceae; genus Viscum; species Viscum album. The sequence continues at coordinate 1,026,308,860 of OY728129.1, read as the reverse complement.
CACCCTCATAATAGAGGTATTAAAAATGTTCAAAGGAGTTACAAGATCCTTTTATTCAAAATGAACAACATCCCATATTATCTCATCAGATATTTACCCATTAGAATGAGTTTGACTTCCACCATGTGCTCCCACATAGAGTTGGAGAGTTACATTCACCATTTTGGATGTCCAAAAAAACCCAACAAGATTTATGTCATGGTGAATGCATGATCTCCCTTTTAGTCTTCCACATTAAACACCAAGACTTAAAGATCCCTGACTTCCTATTTTTCCCTATACCTACCCAAATTGAATTCAATTTACTCCCTCACCATGTAGTAGTTTCATAACATCATCTATGACATTTTGTTGATTGCCTATTTGACATTGGTGAAGCTCTAAAACACCACTATCCACATCACTTTCTAATATGCATAATTTTGTGGTAATGATGACCTTCCAAAACCCAAAAATGATCTCTATGATATCATACAACATCAAACCTAAAACAATGGTGTTTTCCCCTCCTCATTTATGATGGGAGGGAATATCCTCTCAAAACACGAAATGAAATGACCATACTGACTATTTAACTCCTTGTGGTGAATCTCAAAACCAACATGACCAACCAACAATGCCCAAGATCTAAAAGCCCATCCAAAATGACTATATCTTTTGGAAAACACTCCACCATGACCTCCAACATGCCTAAAACCATGGGGTATGACTGTAAAATCTCACTATGTCTCAAAATGGTTTCCCACTGTACTTTATAAGAAACCTAAATAGTCACTATTATTCTTTCCATAATGGATGAATGGTCCTATCAATGTCCAAACTCATATATATCCTTCAGAACATCTCAAAATCCATCATAAATACACTAAAAACCTAAAAAACAAAAGAATGGGCCTAAGGGGTCCAATACATTACATAAAATACCTATAATACTATTATCATCCATCAAATAAAAACATAATACAAATAAATATATAAAGTAAGGTTTGAAAAAACCAATCCTCGAGATAAATATCAGAGTTATCACAATAACTCGGAACACGGACACTAAATAATATGAATTGACACTTAAAACCTGAAACATAAATATCAAAAACTACACTCCCAAGGGAGATACCTCAAAAATAAGAACACCACCACTTAATGGAAACTATTATAGAACTAATCACCATGGATTACAACCTAATTCCCATCCTCTATTACATTCACTTACAGAATGATTCGAAACAATCCCCACTTTTGAAGAAAAATACTCTACCCATTTAAAATCAATTAAAAAAATATTTTCAATGGATTATAAGAAAATAAATTCCTTAATAATTTAAGTATAAATCACAAAACCTTTAAAAATAAACAAGTTAAAATTTCCCTATAAGGGTTTTTGTGAAAGGAGTTGGCTCAACCAGATCATTCCCCCAAATAATTATATATCAAAGGCTGAGAAACATCGAAAATATTTTGATAATAATTTTATTAATTCAACAAAAGAATAATATAGATATAGTTTATTTTTACATATTCAATTCACCTCAATATACTCAAACATAGAGATTGAAACTACACTCTAACTCTAGAAGATCGACTCACTCTCTTCTTTTGTGAACTCCAAGTCCTGTAACACAGAGCATTAATCCCAAACGTCTAAACCACTAGGGAGGGGACTTCAATAGATCCCTCCATCATAGTTAAACCTATATATATGATATATTTAGGATCTATATTTTCTTCAAAATAAATAATCTTAAATGGAATAATCAATCATAGAATATTGAACCTTATGGACAACTGGAAATGTTGCGCCCATTCTCTCTTATCAAGAAGGAAATATAGAACCCGATAAATTAGATTTATTAAATGGCTACAGAATCTACTCATAGTATAAAAACCTATTAAATGTTTTAAATCCATTTTATATGATCTATCATCTATACATAATAAATTATTCATGATTTAGACAAAAGATGAAAATTTTCAAACGATGAGTTCATACGAACTATATCTTACATGATTAAGAAATATCCATTTAATCATTTTACCAGGAAATTAACATTATTTTAGATTAAAAAATAAGAATTTAAATGTTTTACTTCCTTGATGGAAAATTTTCATTCACTATTTGATGATTTCCTTAACCATTTCATCACAAAAAACAAGATATCTTAAGTGTAAAATGAAAATGTACAAGTATTTGTTCAATTATATATGATGATCATGATCAAATTAATGGATATTTAATCACATTAATGCCAATAAATCATGTTTTTAATGCATAATGGATGGAATTATTTTCATTAATATTTTGGTAAAACATGATCAACACAAAACAATATTAAAAAAACTTGTACTGAGTTTTCTATAATAGATTACACAATCATAATTCAATCTTAGACATGGTTGTTTTAATTAAAAAATATATATTTAAACATTTAACATGATCATTTATATTTCAATAATTATATGTAGAATATAAACAAAATTTCACATATCACACATAAATAATTTATCATATCAAAACATTAATCATTATTGTAAAGGGGATACAAGTTCTATTAATGTATAATTTCTCAAGTATTTATTGGGGTTATAAATAAGAATATTTTTTATTCCACCCATAATAGATAACCCAAACCCATAATTATAATAAATGTAAAATAAATTCATGGTATATATCATGAGTGGGAGTTGACATATTGAATAACAGTCCATAAAGAATTTAAAACAAATCGTTATATAGTTACAAAACTACTTATTTTAGTCAATCAACATAAAATATACTAAGGGAAAACATAGATTATAAAGGCTCTTAAAATCATCAATTTCAAATAACATGAAAAATCTAAACATGCTTTAATAATAACTCTAAATATAATATAAACATGCTAACATGTTGTAACACCCCAAGATTTCATAGTGTGTTATTTCTTCAAAATAATTCAATAACATGCACTACACGCAACACCGAGTTCAAGCGCACCATGACTCACCAAACAAGCCGTTCAAAAAAGGTTATGAATAGTATTAACTAAATTTTAAACTTTATATAATCCTTATAATTTTAGAATCCATATTATGAGTTTCTTAGACATAATGTAAGAACAAATTCATCTTCAGTATTGTAGTTTTACCAACTTTTAATAGTGAACCCTTTTTAAATAAATTATTTCAAACTTTTTGACTAAATGGGGAAATCAAAAAATTTAAAATGAAACATCCCAAGCTTACACGGTACGCTTTCCTTTGAATAAAACAGTAGCATGTGTTGTACGCAACTTCGAGTTTTAACACACACCACAACCGATCAAACTAACCGTTATGGATAGTAATACCTAAATTTTGAAATTATGTATATTTTATATTTTAAAATGGACTTCATTTTTGGATTCGGAATATCGAATTTAGCCTAAGGTGAAATTTTGGTACTTTTCGGATAACTTTCATATTTTGATAAATAGTGAAAATTACTAAATTTTAATTAAAAACAACTTTTTTAATAAAAATAATTAATAGTGATAAATTATGAATTAGAGTGGTTTTAAAGTATATTTAGAATATATTTTTACCATTTAATATAATGTTGGTCATTGGACATAATTTTACAACTAAACCGAACATAAACAAGTGTCAATCTTTTGATAGTTATTATTTCTTAAAAACACGCTTTTTGTTTTAACAGCGGGAATTAATTTTAAATTAATTTCTGCCACTTCTGTGTTTTGAATTTAGGAAAATGGATTCCATATTTGGAATCAGGATGTTCAAATTGTGTAAATAGGTAACTTTTATTTTTAGACATTTTGAATAGTTACTGTGGTAAATATTTTATTTACCATGGTTAAAGGGTAAATCCGGTAAATAAGGGTTAAAAAATAATATTATAATAATACAAAATTACCCTAAAACGTGTCCTAACCTTATTGGTGGACACATACCCGACCATTGGCATCCTTGGGTCAATTTGGGGACCCCTTGGAGCCACTTTTATGTGGTAGGGACACATTATATTAATAAAGTTAAAATAAAAATAAAAATGGAATAAGCTTACATCTTTTAGAAGAACAATTTTTACATAGGGTTATACATGTTGGATTTTCGATTATAAATATTCATTAGAAAGCTAAAAATATTTCCTACATGATGATATTTTATTTATAATTTTTAGACATTAAATAATCTATTTTATTTATGACACAATGATGATGCAGTAATTACTATAATAGTGAAAAATTAAAATAATTGATATTATAAATACCCAAAAAAATATAATATGAAACTTTTAATGAATTAAACTAATTTTCTAGGATAATATGATATATTAAGATTGATTTAATTTACTTTTTTCGAAGTAATCAATCTTTTATGAGTTTCACAAAAATCAACTATTGAATAGTGTCAAAATTGACATAAAAGAGTTCTTAAAACAAATATTATATTATTAATTGATATTAAATTCCTAAAAATCTAAGTTTCGGCCAAAAGACTTATATCAGGATAGGTTCATCATTAATGAACCACTTTTGGGTCTCTTGGATGTATATAGTAAGTTTATTAACCATATTATATAAAAATACAAAGAGACATTGTAAAAGTGAAACTAACTAACTTACAGTTAATACTTAAAGATAAGGTTAATATAAGTATCCAAACCTGTCTAAATTCTATTGGTTGAGTGGTTTTCGACCTATCCCCACCTTATCCTTTGAATAATCAACTTTGGAGCCATTGGAAACCGAATATGAATTTATTATAAATTAATATTTCTAACTTTTCCAAAGGTGCCCCTCACCCCTCTTATAAAAGGGCACTCCTCCTTCTCATTTCTTCACACCTCTCAAGCCACTTGGCTCGTCCAAACTCTGCCCAACTAAGTTCCCCACATCCCTCTCCTCCTCCGTGAAGCTTCCCCTTAGGCAGAAAGCATTTCAACAAGTCCTTTGGTTCCAACCAAAGTGAGTTACCTAAATTAAAGGTAACGTTTTCTCTTAAATAATTTTCATTTATTTTCCTTCTCCAACCCCCAAAATCTTTTTATTTCCTTTACTTTGTAACAAAACCAGTATCCTCAATATACTAGGATGTTGTTATAAGAATGATTCAAACTACACATACACACAACTCCATCTAATGGATGATGAACATAATGTTTCTGTGGATGGAAAACTAACGCCTCACGAAACGATGATTGTTCAAATACATCTTACCGCCTCTCATGGTGGCCATTATGATGGCACTATAATTAAATATGATGTTAATGATATATATTTTATATATAAGCTTCTGTAATTCCATTTTATTTCATACCATTATTCGTTTCATGTTGTATATACATACGATAATTTCATTTGAGGAAGTGCGGACTACCGCCCCCTTAAAATGATATGACTCGTTCATACCACACATGGAACGTATAAATGATGGTGGTAATGAACTTAAGTAACATATATAAAATATTATATTATACTGGAATAGTAATATACCTATGTATCATTTGGATTCGATTCTTTTAAAATAAAAATTAAATGGAAGTAGCGTTCGTGCGTACGTACGGACTACCGTCTCCACGAACGCGATGAGATTCATTCTCCATCGTATCCATTCAAGTATAATTATCATTTTATGATTTAAAAATGATGTTTAAGAACTTGATACCATTCTGGATATGAATAATATACATCCCATTAATAACGAATATGGCTCACATAACAAAGAATATAAAGTAAAATGAACCCGTTAACACCCGAAATGACGATAATTCTAAGATATTATTAACAAATCAATGATAAAAGATCATATATGATATCATATTAAAGTAAATGATTCTTTTATTATTCAATAACAATTATTTCACCATTATACAGGAGGTAAACCTACCATCGACCAAGGAAAAAGTACAATGTAAGGGATTTTCTAATCTCACTTTTAATTTCGTGAGAATTCTATTGTTCACCACTTAATTATTGCATGTGGTGTATGTGTACTGCCCATGATTGTATTCATTGTGTAATATACTTTAATTTATGGGTATTTACATCATCATGGTATGATACTTCTTTCATGGGTGTATGTTTCGAAAGTTACCTAATCGATAAGGGAATTTGAGATTTCAATTTCCACTCATTTGGCTTTACACATATTTCATTGATTATATTACCCCAAGATTATGTGTGGAATCACTATTCATTTGATTATGTCATAATTTCCACTCCCCTTCCTGTGGATATAAGTTTTATTCACATAATCACTCCATTGGTAATTCTCAAGTCATAGATATGAATTTGATAAGAGTAATTTTAACTCATTCTCTATTTGTTGAGTTAAACATCCAATTCGTTGGTATTGTTTTTACAAGAATATGTGTGAATGTCCTTTGATTGTTTTACACTGAATATCCAATCATATTTAGTGTATTTATATTTGTCACACATAATTATGTCATTGATTTATCCTTAACCTAAGGATACAACCTTTACAAGAGATTTCATCTCAATTTACATTCCATTGAGACTTCTTTGTTGATATACACCAAATCACTTTTATGTGGTGTATATAACGTACTTTGACATAGTATATCATGAATCCCTTTACTCTCATGATATTACAAAGTTTTGATTACCACAATTATTTGTATTCAAGTGTCTCTTTTGGTTGGAATCTCTAACTAAAATACCATTTTTAAAATGATTTAAAGACTTATTCATCTAAATCTTTCTCATTAATGTCCATGTTTTAAAAAATGGTTTTAAGGATTTATTTATATGGACATTAAAGTTTACAAATTGAAACTCCTTTTAAAAAGTTTCAAAGTGGTATGGGACACTTTGATTCAAAAATCTACTTTTAAATGGATTCTTGACAAATAGTGTGACTTTTAAATGTTTTCAAGAAAAGGGGGATATTTCTCTCAAATAGTTTTGATGATTACTTTCATTTATGTCAACATCCTTCATTATTCATGATTGAGGTTAATGTGATACAATACAATCTTCCATATTGTATCAAATGAGTTATGTTTGACTGTGGATGTTCTATTTTTATACCATTCATGGTTTGTGGTTAAAGTATTGACATTTCGTATGCTAGTTTTAATACGAATGTTTATTTTATGCTTAAACCTATTCATATGAGGAATGCATTGGACTTAATAAGTGACGGGTGGAGCCCGCTATAGCTCCTCGATGCATCGGTAGGTCTCATGAGACAAACTAGTGTCTTGGCACAAGGCCTTGGCAAAATCTTATTTGTAGTCTTGGCACGAGGCCTTGGCTATGTGGTTATGATAGTCTGGCATTATGCATTCCATCATTATGAAAGTGGTTATTGATATTGCATGTGATCATTCGACTAGTAGAATATCCATGTGAGTAAGTAAATGGCATTATTTCATTTTACCTTTGCCATTTTATGCTGAAGTTCAAGTTTAAAAGGCTTTTGTTTTAGTTATAAATTGCCTTAAGTGTTTATGCTTATTTATGAAAGCTTCTGCTATAATGTTATCCTTACTGAGCATCCGAGCTCACCCCTTTCAATGTTTTTTTCCCAGGATTATGAAGAAGTAATTTATGAATGACCTGCAGGGATAGTATGAGGGGATATGAAGACACGATGTTTTTTTATGATGTAATGTAAAAATTTATGGATGTATCTAGTTATTCCAAGGCTACTAAACTAATCGGTCTTTCGAGACTTGATCTTTCTCATGATCATGCCAATGTTATGTAATAATGCACCGACTCTGGGTAACTAGGTTCGGGGCGTTACAGTTGGTATCATAGGAAGTTTAGTACAAACCTTGGTAGCTAGATTTAGATAAACTCTGATTAGAGCACGTAGACCTAAGATGAACTTTGAGGATTAGTATAAAAGAACTTCCTAGAATTTTGGTATTGTAGAGATTTTGTGAGTTTTCTGAGCAATACATCCCTGTCTGGATACGAGCAGGTAGAGGTGGCTCTGGCACAGATGTACCTAGGGGTAAAACCCTAAAACACCGCTTTGAGCTAGACTCGAACGGGAACTGGTGCACGACAACGGGCCTTGCTGCACTCTTGGTTACGACACTCCCGGGGGATATGCTTAGGATAATTTACATTTTCTTTACAAACCGATTTAAGTAATATATACATAAGATGAGAGTAAATGACCTTGGTTAATCCTAATATGTTTCAAATTGAGAATATGGTGACATTTTAATCTCTAAATGATTTTACGACTACTATTACTCACACAATGCTTTCTGGTTTTAGTCAATGGCTGGATTCCAAGGAAGTCATAGTGACTTTGAGAATGATGTACAAATTGGGAACAGTGGTGGCAATGAGCAACAAAATGGAATGTTGATAGGCGTAAAAGATATCGTCTTTATGCCAAATAAGTTTTCCAAAAATATGATCAACAACATATATATTAACCAACTCCCAGACTCAACAAGGAAGAGAAAGGTGATAAATGATAAGATCTCCAGCAATGGAGACCATGGAGAAAAGAAACCTCAATTTTCATCATGCAGGAATTGTGGAAAGAGACACCCAGGAAAGTGTCTCAATGGGACAACGAAATGTTTTACGTGCGGGAAGGAAGGACATAAAGTGAAGAATTGCCGAAGAAAAATGAAGAGTACTATGGAAGAAGATAAAAATGGTCCCAAGAGTCCATTTACAGTCATACGTCGTAAATGTAGGGGACCTGGCCATTACCCGAGTGAATGTCCTATTCTATAGGATATTTTCTTGGTCAAAGAAGAAGATATGTGGAAATAAATGGTTGGATAAAAATTTAAAAAGTATTAGCACTCCTTGTTGATGGGTTTACTTTGGAATAATTTTCTCTTGTATTTGTAACCCCACAGTTTGCCATGTGAGAATGATATTTGAGGAAGAATTGTCTCTTCCCTTGTGGATATAGATATAAATAACCATTTGGTTTTATATGATCATTGGGGTTTGAGAAAATGATATGTTATTATAATTTGGGATGAAAATTCAAAGTATGATATAACATTTGTGGTTAAATTTTGTTATTTTGAGGAATTTATCTCATTTTGGTAATAATATAGAATATAGTTTTTGAAAAAGGACAACACGTAGACCGTGTGACAACCCGTCGCGTCGGACAAAGCTGTGGTAATCGAACCCACAACCAAAGTGTGATTGGGATTTATCGCCTACCACTGGACTACGTGAAGTCCCTGGTTAGTGTGACTATTTTTTTTGTTAAATGATTTTATTGATCAATAATAAGATGATTTGGGTTCATATGTCTTATCAAATGAATACCCTTGGTATAGGAAAATGATTTGGTGATTAAGTGATAAATGTTATTTTGGAAGATGTTCGTTTTGTTAGGAACACTATATGCCCAAGGAAAATAGAATACAATGAGGTTTCATTTGTAGAGTAATGGTGGATTTTTATCTACATTTTTATTGTTGATTTATAGTGATTTGGGTTATTTATGGAAATGATTAACCTATAACAGAGAATATGTGATGATGTTGATTACTTTTAAGTATGTGACTTTAAGAGTATTTGATGTAATTTGGAGATACAATGTAACATGGGAGACTAAATAATCAAATTCTTCTATGTTTTGGGTTTCAATATTAGTTTGGATTATATTAAAGGATTTTAAGGACAATTGGTTATTGAATGGTATCTATTTAACTTTGGGGTATTGTTGGTTTAATTTTAGAAATTAAGATTAGTGCATATTTATCTCAATGAATATCCTTTTGGGGGATCATTAGATCATTCACTAACCATTTTGGTTTTGATTAATCTTCAAAGACAATGTAAATATATGGTTTATCCTGCATGGATCATGTGATTCTATAGAAGTTTATTCTAGCTCTTTCACTGTGACCAAGTCTTCTTGAATACTCATCGTTTAAAAAAAAATTGAGTTAGTGGTGGAAATTTATTAAAGAATGAAAATCTACTTAAAATTTAAGTATATCTCATAATGTTCTTAGTCAATATCATAAATGAATTCCTCTTCCTTATGTAATGTAACTTTGAAAAAAAATGTTGTCCTAGATGGTACCTTAAATCATCACTAATTTATGGCTTTGGGATTGTTGGCCTTTTCATAGCCATGTTCTATACCACTCTCCATCAGATAATTGATGGTTAGATTTCTCCTCCATATCCATATTTTCCTACATGGAACCCTAGTATGTGTTATTTTCGGTAATCTTCATACTTTCCACTCTTTATTTTAAATAGAGGCCTCATTAATTCATTTTTCGATGTGGGATTTCAACTAAGATATTTTGAAATGTCAAAAATGTGTGATCCCAATACCCTATATTTTGTTGAACCGATGGTACTTCAAATCATCATAGATTGATGAGTTTAATGACCTCAATTTTATACTTGTTTGTGATTGATGACCTCAACCACTACCTATAAATATTTACGTTTTTCCTCCAATTATATGTCTCTAATTGCCACCAATGTTCTCCTAATCGAGATCATAATTTGGTGGTGACCCTTTCATTTCTCTTTTCCTCATATTAAGACTAAATTTTAGTAAACCAATTTCCGATGTGGGTTTTCCCACAAATATATTTTCTATTTTCAACCTTTTATTTTCTAAGAACAATTTCAAATTGCGAGGACGCAATTTATTGAAGGAGGGGAGAATGTAACACCCCAAGATTTCATAGTGTGTTATTTCTTCAAAATAATTCAATAACATGCACTACACGCAACACCGAGTTCAAGCGCACCATGACTCACCAAACAAGCCGTTCAAAAAAGGTTATGAATAGTATTAACTAAATTTTAAACTTTATATAATCCTTATAATTTTAGAATCCATATTATGAGTTTCTTAGACATAATGTAAGAACAAATTCATCTTCAGTATTGTAGTTTTACCAACTTTTAATAGTGAAACCTTTTTAAATAAATTATTTCAAACTTTTTGACTAAATGGGGACATCAAACAATTTAAAATGAAACATCCCAAGCTTACACTGTACGCTTTCCTTTGAATAAAACAGTAGCGTGTGTTGTACGCAACTTCGAGTTTTAACACACACCACAACCGATCAAACTAACCGTTATGGATAGTAATACCTAAATTTTGAAATTATGTATATTTTATATTTTAAAATGGACTTCATTTTTGGATTCGGAATATCGAATTTAGCCTAAGGTGAAATTTTGGTACTTTTCGGATAATTTTCATATTTTGATGAATAGTGAAAATTACTAAATTTTAATTAAAAACAACTTTTTTAATCAAAATAATTAATAGTGATAAATTATGAATTAGAGTGGTTTTAAAGTATATTTAGAATATATTTTTACCATTTAATATAATGTTGGTCATTGGACATAATTTTACAATTAAACCGAACAAAAACAAGTGTCAATCTTTTGATAGTTATTATCTCTTAAAAACACGCTTTTTGTTTTGACAGCGGGAATTAATTTTAAATTAATTTCTGCCACTTCTGTGTTTTGAATTTAGGAAAATGGATTCCATATTTGGAATCAGGATGTTCAAATTGTTTAAATAGGTAACTTTTATTTTTAGACATTTTGAATAGTTACTGTGGTAAATATTTTATTTACCATGGTTAAAGGGTAAATCCGTTAAATAAGGGTTAAAAAATAATATTATAATAATACAAAATTACCCTAAAACGTGTCCTAACCTTATTGGTGGACACATACCCAACCATGGGCATCCTTGGGTCAATTTGGGGACCCCTTGGAGCCACTTGTATGTGGTAGGGACACATTATATTAATAAAGTTAAAATAAAAATAAAAATGGAATAAGCTTACATCTTTTAGAAGAACAATTTTTAAATAGGGTTATACATGTTGGATTTTCGATTATAAATATTCATTAGAAAGATAAAAATATTTCCTACATGATGCTATTTTATTTATAATTTTTATACATTAAATAATCTATTTTATTTATGACACAATGATGATGCAGTAATTACTATAATAGTGAAAAATTAAAATAATTGATATTATAAATACCCAAAAAAATATAATATGAAACTTTTAATGAATTAAACTAATTTTCTAGGATAATATGATATATTAGGATTGATTTAATTGACTTTTTTCGAAGTAATCAATCTGTTATGAGTTTCACAAAAATCAACTATTGAATAGTGTCAAAATTGACATAAAAGAGTTCTTAAAAAAATATTATATTATTAATTGATATTAAATTCCTAAAAATCTAAGGTTCTGCCAAAAGACTTATATCAGGATAGGTTCATCATTAATGAACCAATTTTTGGTCTCTTGTATGTATATAGTAAGTTTATTAACCATATTATATAAAAATACAAAGAGACATTGTAAAAGTGAAACTAATTAACTTAGAGTTAATACTTAAAGATAAGGTTAATATAAGTACCCAAACCTGTCTAAATTCTATTGGTTGAGTGGTTTTCGACCTATCCCCACCTTATCCTTTGAATAATCAACTTTGGAGCCATTGGAAACCGAATATGAATTTATTATAAATTAATATTTCTAGCTTTTCCAAAGGTGCCCCTCACCCCTCTTATAAAAGGGCACTCCTCCTTCTCATTTCTTCACACCTCTCAAGCCACTTGGCTCGTCCAAACTCTGCCCAACTAAGCTCCCCACATCCCTCTACTCATCCTTGAAGCTTCCCCTTAGGCAGAAAGCATTTCAACAAGTCCTTTGGTTCCAACCAAAGTGAGTTACCTAAATTAAAGGTAACGTTTTCTCTTAAATTATTTTCATTTATTTTCCTTCTCCAACCCCTAAACTCTTTTTATTTCATTTCCTTTGTAACAACACCAGTATCCTCAATATACTAGGATGTTGTTATAAGAATGATTCAAACTACACATACACACAACTCCATCTAATGGATGATGAACATAATGTTTCTGTGGATGGCAAACTAACGCCTCACGAAACGATGATTGTTCAAATACATCTTACTGCCTCTCATGGTGGCCATTATGATGGCACTGTAATTAAATACGATGATAATGATATATATTTTATATATAAGCTTCTGTAATTCCATTTTATTTCATACCATTATTCGTTTCATGTTGTATATACATACGATAATTTCATTTGAGGAAGTGCGGACTACCGCCCCCTTAAAATGATATGACTCGTTCATACCACACATGGAACGTATAAAGGATGGTGTTAATGAACTTAAGTAACATGTATAAAATATTATATTATACTGGAATAGTAATATACCTATGTATCATTTGGATTCGATTCTTTTAAAATAAAAATTAAATGGAAGTAGCGTTCGTTCGTACGTACGGACTACCGTCTCCACGAACGCGATGAGATTCATTCTCCATCGTATCCATTCAAGTATAATTATCATTTTATGATTTAAAAATGATGTTTAAGAACTTGATACCATTATGGATATGAATAATATACATCCCATTAATAACGAATATGGCTCACATAACAAAGAATATAAAGTAAAATGAACCCGTTAACACCCGAAATGACGATAATTATAAGATATTATTAACAAATCAATGATAAAAGATCATATATGATATCATATTAAAGTAAATGATTCTTTTATTATTCAATAACAATTATTTCACCATTATACAGGAGGTAAACCTACCATCGACCAAGGAAAAAGTACAATGTAAGGGATTTTCTAATCTCACTTTTAATTTCGTGAGAATTCTATTGTTCACCACTTAATTATTGCATGTGGTGTATGTGTACTGCCCATGATTGTATTCATTGTGTAATATACTTTAATTTATGGGTATTTACATCATCATGGTATGATACTTCTTTCATGGGTGTATGTTTCGAAAGTTACCTAATCGATAAGGGAATTTGAGATTTCAATTTCCACTCATTTGGCTTTACACATATTTCATTGATTATATTACCCCAAGATTATGTGTGGAATAACTATTCATTTGATTATGTCATAATTTCCACTCCCCTTCCTGTGGATATAAGTTTGATGCACATAATCACTCCATTGGTAATTCTCAAGTCATTGATATGAATTTGATAAGAGTAATTTTAACTCATTCTCCATTTGTTGAGTTAAACATCCAATTCGTTGGTATTGTTTTTACAAGAATATGTGTGAATGTCCTTTGATTGTTTTACACTGAATATCCAATCATATTTAGTGTATTTATATTTGTCACACATAATTATGTCATTGATTTATCCTTAACTTAAGGATACAACCTTTACAAGAGATTTCATCTCAATTTACATTCCATTGAGACTTCTTTGTTGATATACACCAAATCACTTTTATGTGGTGTATATAACGTACTTTGACATAGTATATCATGAATCCCTTTATTCTCATGATATTACAAAGTTTTGATTACCACAATTATTTGTATTCAAGTGTCTCTTTTGGTTGGAATCTCTAACTAAAATACCATTTTTAAAATGATTTAAAGACTTATTCATCTAAATCTTTCTCATTAATGTCCATGTTTTAAAAAATGGTTTTAGGGATTTATTTATATGGACATTAAAGTTTACAAATTAAAACTCCTTTTAAAAAGTTTCAAAGTGGTATGGGACACTTTGATTCAAAAATCTACTTTTAAATGGCTTCTTGACAAATAGTGTGACTTTTAAATGTTTTCAAGAAAAGGGGGATATTTCTCTCAAATAGTTTTGATGATTACTTTCATTTATGTCAACATCCTTCATTATTCATGATTGAGGTTAATGTGATACAATACAATCTTCCATATTGTATCGAATGAGTTATGTTTGACTGTGGATGTTCTATTTTTATACCATTCATGGTTTGTGGTTAAAGTATTGACATTTCGTATGCTAGTTTTAATACGAATGTTTGTTTTATGCTTAAACCTATTCATATGAGGAATGAATTGGACTTAATAAGTGACGGGTGGAGCCCGCTATAGCTCCTCGATGCATTGGTAGGTCTCATGAGACAAACTAGTGTCTTGGCACAAGGCCTTCGCAAAATCTTATTTGTAGTCTTGGCACGAGGCCTTGGCTATGTGGTTATGATAGTCTGGCATTATGCATTCCATCATTATGAAAGTGGTTATTGATATTGCATGTGATCATTCGACTAGTAGAATATCCATGTGAGTAAGTAAATGGAATTATTTCATTTTACCTTTTCCATTTTATGCTGAAGTTCAAGTTTAAAATGCTTTTGTTTTAGTTATAAATTGCCTTAAGTGTTTATGCTTATTTATGAAAGCTTCTGCTATAATGTTATCCTTACTGAGCATCTGAGCTCACCCCTTTCAATGTTTTATTTTTTTTTTCTAGGATTATGAAGAAGTAATTTATGAATGACCTGCAGGGATAGTATGAGGGGATATGAAGACAAGATGTTTTTTTATGATGTAATGTAAAAATTTATGGATGTATCTAGTTATTCCAAGGCTACTAAACTAATCGGTCTTTCGAGACTTGATCTTTCTCATGATCATGCCAATGTTATGTAATAATGCACCGACTCTGGGTAACTAGGGTCGGGGCGTTACACATGTTATGCACTTCAAAAATGTAAATGTAAATAAATTGAAGGAAAATAATATTGTATTAATCATGGGGAAAACTCATATATATTTTAAAAAGACCCTAATAAATAAATATATTCTATTTATTTAACATTTTACTTTCTTATTTAATGTTATGTAATAAGTTTAAATAAAAATAGAAATCAATTATAGTCAATGAAGATATTTTTAGTCATTGAAAAACTCATCAGATCAAGATTGAAAATGCCAATATAGATAATGGCCTGATTCATGTACCTTCATATGAACTCATCCCTCTAAAGAATACACTTTAACCTAAAAATGTTTATTATGTTATAAAATTCTTTGAATCGAATTACATGGATCACAAATATACCAATGTCATATCCATTATTTTTGGTATGTATAAAATATTAAGGCTGAGTTCCAAGGTTTCCTTACAAATCCCATGAAATCCTTACATATTTCCAAACCTAATATCCACCATATCTCTCATCTATAAGCTTTGATACCACTCTACCATGATCCTCCCCCCATCGGTACCCCTATTGGACTATCGATGAACAGAGGGAGTGAACCCCAATGCCTGCCACTACTAAGACATGGGGTGGGGACTACCATCGATGGTTTATAATACAAAATGAGAATAATTACACTCAATAAATATTTTATGGGTAGGTGATAAGAGAAGATCCACCAAATACCAAATAATTAAATTTCCAAAAAAAATTCTCACAATATAAATATTACTTATATGTAAAATAAATTACATCAAGAAGATATATAATAGAGGAACTAAAAACTCTAAGTCATCTTCTGAATTCAACCAATCTACCTGAATTGTACTTCCAAAATCTAGTAGTTTATCTTATAAACACATAGCATAATATGGTGGGATGATAAGTTGAGAGTAATTAGTAGGTTCATCCCACTAAAAAAATGTACATCCACTTATAATATATTTGAAAGATAAATAATCAGTTCAACTATAAAGAAAAATATCCAAGGCATAATAAAATAAGAAATATAATAATACATTCATAAAAAGAGAAGATACAATTCCCTTTTATTTCTACAACATCCTTAGCCACCCCCACATAATAATAATTTAACAAATTCAATCATTCATAACCAATTCTAACCTCAATCCAATAACCACCACCAAAAAACTATCTACTATATGTCCTATTATTTCCTCACCACATTAACCTATCAAGAGGGACAGGTTTCCTCCTTATGGTTGCTAGTTGGTAGGGAATTATCTCAATATAAATATGATATGATAATGGAACAATGAAAAAGTATGCTTATATAATCAATTTGAGTATGATATGGGTTGGGTCATGACCCTTCCTACCTCAAAATATGCTCATGTTTCCATTTTATGTTTGTATTAGTCAAAGAATTTAATCACATTTCAATATACATATTATATCCTTCATAGTAGGGTATCACTTAAATATATAGAATCAACCTCATTCCCTCCACCCACCATACATGACCCCTATAAAAATCATCAACATCATCAACCCATAACCACTTCCATAATTTTATCTACAATACAAAAGCTTAACATCAATTCATACTCATCATAATAAGGCCTTAAAATTTATTTAACAACCAATGCTTACACATAAACCATAGTAGTATAGTTTATATTTGTCATATACATATCCATCCAATGTCCTGGAGGCCTTCAAATTTTTTATTATATGATAAATCCCCCTTTTAAGGGAGGAAGGAAGAGAAAACCCATAGACAACATTGACATAGGACAATTACACTGAAAGGTAGAAAGAGTAAGGCCAAAATTAAACCACTGACCAACTCCTCCCAAGAATTTTATCACGGAGAAAATCTCCAACTTTACAAGGCTAATTGGCAAGAAAGTGTCCTGTGTCAAAGCACAGGCCCGATCCGATGGCTGATGCCATACCCTCTCAAACAATAAAATCCAAAAAACTCTGCAAAGAAGAAAAGAACACTCTGAAACCTCATGATGTCCATTCATGAAGTTACATCCAGATCATAAACTTCCCACCTTAGAAAAACAATCCATTCAATAATATAGTACTACCAAACCAGAACAACCAATGCAACCAAGTGCTTCAACACAACAATATACTTGCTTCTCCTCCATAGATTCATCACACAAAAGCCCCATCGCTGCCATCAACCCTGCACACAGAGACCACAAAGTCCTTCCAAGGAACCCCCTTCTGGAGAACATCAAAGATGACGGACCAGCCCATTCGCCATGGATCATAAACAAGACCCCAGAGGAGGAGAACATGATCCCATCACAGAAGAAGAGGTTGGACTCCACAGTAACAGAAGAGGATGAATAAAGCCCTAAGAGGAAATGACCCCATCACTGCTGACGACCCACACCTCCAGAGCTTGACCCCACGACGCACATAATCGCGACCCCAAGCAGCACCAGAGAACGACCCTAACAGAACAGAACAAGAAGAACTCCAGCCCAATTCACCGACAAGAAAATCCCTATGCCGCAAAGACCAGACCCTGACGCACCAGATCTCGACCTCACCTCCGCAGAGAACAGAGCCGCAACCTAGGAGCACTAGATCAGAAACCCACTCACCGCATAGTAGGTCCGCGACCCCGACACCGAACCATATCGCAACCCCAAGTCGTGAAAGAGCTGGATCACCACCTTGAAGCCATAGAAAACCAAACACACCCTCTCCAAAAAAGACCAGGCTCAGAGCCTTGAGATCCAGGTCGCCCTTCACCATGGGAGCGACTGCCGCACCTCGAGCACACCGGGAGGACCAAGGAGTAGAGTCCGCCATCCGAGCGAATCTGGGAAGAAGACGGTGATGAGATGGAGACCTAATTTGCAGCGCAACCCATATCAAACTCATTTCCAACTCATGTTTATATTCAAAACCAAAAGAAACTCATATAACTATCTATTTACCTTTATAATAAAATTATTCATTATTAGGAACATTATTACTTCCTTTATCATTTCACAAGAAGTTCATTCCAAAAACATCCCACTGTCCCTTCACATTTTTTATCTTTACAATTATATTTTCTTTATTCAAAAACTGTGTTTAATTTAATATAAAATCATTAACTATTAATTCCAAACATTAAAATTTTATGACATACTCATTATCATATTCACATTAACAACCTCGTTCATTACTTTTATATTTTTCCCACATGAAATTAATCATTTATTATGTGAATTCATGTTTTATCTTAATTAATAAACCCATTAATACCACCTATTCATTCTATATTTTAGTTTTATATACTATAAATCAATTTTATTGATCATAATTTCATCTAATTTCTATATCACTGATTACTCTCACATTATCACACCATCTAATTTATTCTTTCAAGGCGCATTTACCTCATAAAGTTATAAATGTTAAATTATATATTTTCATTCCCCATTATAATTTCTAATTATTATTTCATGAACCAAACTATCCATGTGAAAAAAAAAACACACAAATAGCACCACAACATGAAAAATAATAAAATATTTCTTAAATTTCCAGTTTATAGATTTTCATTCTTTATTATCATCTTTAAATAGTTACATTATTGTACGAGTAAAACAATTTATCAATAATTTTAGAAAAAAATGAATCCATAATAGTAGGTATAAATAAACATTCCCAATACACAATGATTAAAATGGAAATCAATTCCCTTTTCTCTTACTTTATTCAAGGAATTAGAAAATTAAGTGGGTTTCAAGGTTTCTTGAAATAAATAAACTACAACCACAACGGTTTAAGGAAATTATAAGCATTAAAAAAATATCATGTAGTATGTAAATCATAAAGAACATGAAATTTCTTTTTCAAATCCTATATTTTATCCAGATTATTTTCATTACCTTTTTAGTTCCATTCTATTTTATTATATGTTATATATAATCTTCCCATTTCCCTGTAATCCAAGAACACACATTAAAACCATGAATTAATATGGAAGAAGACCGTGATTGTTTGCATTTAATGAATAAAAAAAGTTATAATAGAACATATTATTCTAGAATATAGAATATTAGTATATAAATATCATACCTTAAGAAATCCAAAAAACTCTATGATAATAGAATAGAATCCAGGCAACAGTGAATTTATAAGAAAATTCCTTAAAACTCAAATAGAAGGAGGACCAAATCAACATAAATCAAGAATATAATACTTAGAAAGGGATGGAAAAATAAACTTAGGATAGGCTATATAATTTTCTAAGGATTAGAGGGAGGAAACTAGGTAAAAATGCGATACATGGATTACAATTATTTTCATAGGGAAAATGAAGATTCATACACCTCATCATAGAGGCATTAAAAATGATCAGAGGAGATTTGATATTCTCTCATTAAAAATGGAAAAATCTTCAAATTATTCAAGTGGGTTTTTTACTTATCTAAATAGGTTTTACTTCCACCATTAGATCCCATGTATCATAAGATTATCCTCCTAAAATTTTTGGATTCTAAAAAAAAACACCATGATATAAACTATGACATTGTTAAGACATGATAAAATTTTTAGAATACCACACCCAAGGACATTATTTGAAAACCCCATAATATATATTTTAATATATGAATTCCTAGCATAAATTCACTCCCCTACCTCCCAACACATTAGTATAATGAACATCTCGACATTACTTTCGACATGACCATTTCATCCAAGTAAAAATCCCAAACACCGCCAACCACTACTTTTTCCAACATGAATAATTCCTTGTGATGGAAAAATTTGAAAAAACCATAAATCTATCTCCATTATACTATAAAATACCACTACCAATACTATGGTGTGGTGTCAGTTCTCACTTATAATAGGAGTGTACCTTCTCTCAGAATTCTGATTAAAATGACCAACCTGGTGGTTTTACTCCCCGTAGAATATCTTAACACCACCACCACAGCCCTATTATGCCAAACATCTAAAATTATTGTCCAAAATGGCCATCAACTGTGTCTAACATTCACCCATGACCTCAAAGATTCCCAATAACTTGGTGTGTCACTTTACAAGTTCACAATCTCCCAAAACTCGTTCCCACTATTCCATAAAAGCATCCAAAATGATCACCATCAAACCTTCCACCATGACCCAATAGACCTCTAAATGGTTAAACTTGTCAATATCATCCAGAACATAGGTAAAATCCCCCAAAATACCACAAAAACCCAGAAAGAAATTTTAATGGGCTAAAGTTGTTTGGGTTATTACATGAGAGACCCTAAGAATTAGGATATCAGAAGAATAGAGTTGAGTCTTTCTATATGATGGGTTTTCAATAGATTTTTCCAATCAATTATCTGTGATTCATATATGATATGATTGAAATTATTGGCTACCTAAATAATTGAGTGGTGGGAGAAACCTAATAGTTTAATCATTACCTTTTTAGATATGTTAATTTCCCACTAATAAATTTTTAATGGAGTCTTCATTTTAGTGGGAGATCATTAAATAGTAGTTAAATATTTTTAAAACATGATCATCTGAAAAAAGATTCAATTATTGATAAATGAAATTATCATTATCAAGCATGGATTTTAGATCAAAACTATTCGAAGGAGAAGTTTAATGTAAGTAACTCCTATAACTAGTAACTTATGAAATATTATTAAGTAATATGAAATTATATTTGTTATATAAATAACTTCTTGAGTAAACATGTGTGGATGTTTTTCAATAGGTGAATCTAAATTAATATGTGAAGCATAAAATGATTCAATTAGGTTTTCAAAGGAATTAAAATAAAAATTACACGAGGACTATTAGTCTGTGTATATATATTAAATATGATTAGATATGTCAATGATGTATTGTGACTAAAGTTTTCCTTAAGGCTTACTCTGGTTAATGAATTCTTTATGATGTCATATAAATAATTTTTTTAAAAACATGAGTAAATTTGATAAATTTTTTCATAATATTCTCAATTTTTTTAGAATAGAAAAACTTGGCATGTGATGTTTAGGTTCTGTTGTTGCGTAGATAGTATAAATGGGTAAAATTTCAATTTAAAAAAGAAATGTTTGTTGGGGATTCTAATAATGATTATTTGAGTAGCCTATTAAGGTCATTGGAAAATTATGTTATTAAGAAGAAGGATTAATGATTCCATATGATGGGATTGTTTAAGTAACAAAATGGTGTTTTTAAAAGTTGATGGAATTTCCATGTAAGATCTCCATGTTATAAAAATAAATACATCAGTTTTGAAGGGTACATGATACAAAATGTGTACTTTATAAGTATTGTATATATATTGGAGTTAAAATAATTATAAGAATTTTTATAGATTAGTTTGAATTATATAGATGATGAAATCTTTTTCTATATCGAATAATTGAATGAAGAAAATAAATAAATCTCATATGTATCTATGTAAAAATTTGTATCATCATCTCATTTATTTTATATTTTAAGAGATGTTGGTTATTAACAGAGTTAAAATGAACAATATGAGATAAATAATTAAATACACTTGGTTTATGAATCATCAAGTTTGAAAATATGTTTTGAAAAAGTGGGAAGGATACAAATGTTTAATCCTAGATAAAAATGGTTTTCTAGATTTTCTTTTAAAAATCAAGGGATTTTGTTCCCACCACCCATCAATGGTATATATTGAAGAATTAATTTTTTTGAGTTAAATGATACAAAAATATATAATACCATATATGATATGGAAAAACTACTTTTCTTGTTAAATATTCCATCTAATAAAATGTAAGAGTCATTTCAGAAACAGAAAGGAGCTTTCTATCCTAGATTGATATTTTTAAGAGAATATAGTGTCAAATAGGCTAGTGGGAGTGTGTTTGAACATAGAGAAGATTAAAGTTTACCTATAAAAGATTATAATAAT
This sequence comes from Viscum album, assembly GCA_963277665.1. Classification (NCBI taxonomy): domain Eukaryota; kingdom Viridiplantae; phylum Streptophyta; class Magnoliopsida; order Santalales; family Viscaceae; genus Viscum; species Viscum album. Next base: position 1,026,286,453 of record OY728129.1, on the reverse strand, counting down.
CAAAAATAGAACTCATTTTCACTTAATACACTAATGTGTTTTGGATATATTATGGTAAAGAAAAAAAGTAAAGAGTTTCATTTAGTTACTTTGATGAAGTTAATACCTCTATATGACAATGATGTAGGATACTAGTTTTTCTTATGGTGTTTAGATGTTGAGTCAATAAGGTTTTCCTTATGACTTGTCCATTCCTTCATACTTGGGGGAGATTGTTAAGTCAATAAGGTTTCCTTATGAATTTACCATTCCTTCTTGTTTTGAAAATTATAAACACCTTATCTCAAGGAAAATTTTATTTTTACCCTGTGTTTTACTTCTATAAGGAAAAATTTCCTTCCCCAAGGAAATTTATCTTTAATTTGTTTTCATTGTTCATATCATAATTTTTCTAAGTATAAAATTCAGTTTAAAACCAAAACCTCGAAATCCTATAAATACCTATATATGAAGCATTCTATTTTAGAATCCAAATTCTCAGAATTCTGATTACGAATTCAGGTTACGAACTCTTCTAAGTTATGACATCGAATTATGATTACGAATTCTGATTACGAACTCTTCTTAGTTCTGACTCAGAATTATTACTATGAATTTTGGTTATGAACTCTTCTGAAGTTCTAACTCCAAGTTCACTAAATACAGACTCTGAACTCTTATGAGTTCTGAATCTGAATTCTCATGAACTTTGAATTCGAACATTGTATGTTCTAGTTTCAAATTCGTGTGAATCTAGATTCTGAATTTCCCTGAAATTCAGACTCTAGAAATCTATAGAATTCAGGTTCTGAATTACTAGAAAAAATATTCTGAATATCTTTGTATTATAGTCTCTAAATTCAACTTTGGTTAGACTCCGAACTTTCAAATTTCCTTACATTCCAAATATTGATTTTAGTTCTATAACCATACTTTTCTTACACATGATGTGTTATAAAATGATGTCATGCTTTTAGTTACTAACTAACAGTTGTTTGAGTGACACGTGCACAGGTCCCTCCGAAATTCAAGGAAGAATATGACCGTTGGGGGATGAAGCTGACTGTTTAAGCCATGCCTATAAATAGAATCTCATTTTAAAGAGCTCAACACTTCTCTATGACTCTAGAGATTATATTATGTAGAAGTGATTTCAAGAGAGAGATGTTCACTGCTTTGTGAATACTGAACTTCTTGTTCATATTTTCTTTGTGCGACTCCGATTTTTGCGTTGTACAATTGAGGGATTCCAGGGATAAGAAGAAAGAGGTGCCGACTATCTTGATGTTGAGGGCTTCCTTGCTGAGGAAGACAGAGGTGACAACTACCTTGAATTTGATGGCGTGATGGGATTGCAAGATAGATTCTGATCTTCGTATCGAAGGATTACCCTTGTGTGGGTAAGATAGACTTTCTTGAAAGTATAAATCAAGAGACCATTATCCATGGTGGTTGGTTACCCTTCTCTTTGGGTTAAAAGATTTACTACTTTTTACTTGTTTTTTACAAGTTTTTTGCTACATTTTATTTACTGAGGGAAGTATAACTATCTTATACATCCTTATATTTGTACTCTCATTTAGTTAGATTATATACGCATTAAGGTAGAATCTTCATCATTGTAAACTTTCATTAAGTTTCATTTCCAGAATCACTTTTCTAGAATTTCTTTCTCAAAATCATATTTCTTGATTCAAGAAAGTGTGTAGAACTAGAGGTTATGTGAATTACCTTTTTTAACCTTGTTAAATATAACAATCATTAAATGTTAGAACGGAATTTTTAAAAGTATACAATTCACCACCCCTATTGTATTCTAAGAATCATTAGATACACCATACAATATCTCTTTTATTTCGATCCTACATTTGGTATTATAGAGTATGACATACTCAAACATACCATATCAAAAATTGGTATCAGAGTAGGTGACCTTACATCTAGAACCAATCTAACAATTGGATTTAGAATTTTGGTTCAATCTGAATTAATCACATGATTAGATTCAGAACAAAAATCTTATTCTTCTTTTATCTTTTAGAGTCATATTTTCAGACTTGTATAGTTTAGATTCATTTTTTCTTAAAGATACTCAAGTTTTATTTTCTTTTATGAAGAATATTTTACTTGTTTACAAAATTTTTCTATTAACAAGTTTGTGTGGAAAGAATTTTTTTATTATGGTAGTAATCAATGATGGTTCCATAGAAAATCTCAATCCAACAAGACCATGTATTTTTTATGGAAATGATTATGAGTCTTAGTGAGATCATATGAAGACTTTCATTATCAATAATGGAGTTGATAATTTTGTTATGCTTACTAGAGGACATAAAATCCTTGACAAGGAAGTTAGTACCTTCACTAATTAGTAAAATCATGAATATCAAATGAATTATAAGGTACACAATACTTTTCATTGGCCCATGACTAGAAATATATATATCGAAATTTTATCTTGTAAATCAGCAAGCAGTTTTTGGAAGAGACTTGAATTTACACTTGTTGTTACTTCTAAAGTTATAGAGACAAGAAGAGTTATGTTGAGATCTGAATACCATGTCTTTAACTTTCCTTATGAAGAACCCATATGTAAGGTGAATCAATGATTTATGACTATTGTGAATATTTTACAATCCATGGGTGAGAAATGATTAGATGATGAAGCTCTTGTTGATAAGATCATAGACATTATACCCAATGAGTGGAAATCCAAAGGGAATGATATAGATGAGAATAGAATGGTTACTCAGATTACTCTTGATGAACTCTTTGGAAATCTTCTTCAACATGAGACTAGAATGAAGAGAGATGCTGATAATGTAAAGAAGAAGTATGGAAATGGCATTGTTTCTTTTACTAATACTTATATTCATATGAAATAAAAGGCTCATGATAGAGTTACTTGATCCAAATATAATAAGATTGTTATCCAATCAAAATCTAGTATAAGTGAATCTTCATAAAATGAGTTAGTAAATATTTCTCTAAGGATGAACAAGATAACTGGGCAGAATAACTTTCAATCCAGATATAAGAAGAAAGAATGGAAAGATAAGAAAGATTCAGAAGTTACATGTTATGAATGCAAGAGAGCAGGATATATAAGGCCTGATTTCCCCATGCCCAAAATAAAAGAAATAAAGGAAAATCATTCTGAGAGAAATAGGAAGAAGTATTACAAGGCTAAAGATAAGAATTTTTTGAAAGATAATGACACCTGGAGTGCTAGTGGTGGTGACTCCTCAGATGAATCATCAGATTCTGAATCTTCTAGATAGAAGAATCTTCGTTTAATAGTTATATTACCTATTGAAAATAATTGTTTAATGTATAAGGTACACAATGCTGAATCAATGAACAATATATCTTTGAATTCTAATGATATTAAATATTATAACTCTTTAGATGAAGAATATTCTTTTGATAAAGATTATACTTTACCTTTTTATGAAGAAGTTTTTAGGTTTTCCAAACATTTTGAGATTGAGAACTCAAAACTCATGAAAAAACATGATAAGGAAAAATCTATGAATACTATTATTACAAAGGAAATTTTAGATCTTTATACTGATCTTGATAAGAAAAGTTTTAATTTTGATAGTATTTCACAAAATATTTGAGGATGTAAATTCTGAGAAGAATAAACTTTCTGAAGATCTAGAAAACTTAATTTCTAAGAAAAACGTTTTCGAGCCTAACTCTAGTTCAAAATAAAATATTTTTAATGAATAGAACTTGGTTTTCAAACTAAAATACGAAATCTTTTCCTTGAGGAAGTGTATTTCAAACATTTCCTTAGGTAAGGAAAATTTTGATAAAATGTATTCCCAAGTCCGACCATCAAGGAACAATTCTGGTTTTGGTTATACTAGTTCTAAACCTGTTTTTTGTAACAATAATTTTGTTCCACAAAGTACTATGTTCTTTACTAAATGTCAGTGTGGTGGAAAATGGGAAAAAATTGTTCCCTAAACAAAACTCATTCTTTAGGATTTCATAAATCCTATTTTCTAAAAAGATGTGAGTACCAAAAATTTTTCATTATAAGACTTCCGGATCCAAACAAGTCTGGATTCTGAAAACCTAACTTTTTCTTATTTTAAGGAAAATAGAGAGAGTACCAACAGTAATAGATGGTACATGGATTTTGGATGTTCCTGGAATATGACTAGTAACAAAAAATATATTGAAAAGATTATCAAGATGAAAGAAGGAAAAGTAACTTTTTGAGATAATGCTCAGGGAGAAATTATTGGTATATGTAACATCGTTCTTCTTAGAAAAAAATTGATTTCAAATGTTTTATTTTTTAAGGGCTTAATCACTACCTCATTATCAAAAGTCAATTATGTGATGAATTTTACCTTGTGAATTTTAGGAATGACAAGTGTTTAGTACACAATTCCAAGGAAGAGTTTATTCTTTCTGCCCATATAAAAGAGAATTTATACACAGTAAACATAGAAGACCATAAGATCCAAGATCTATCTTTACTTAGCGCAATGGAGGATCAATATTGTTTATGGCATAGAAGTTTAGGACATTGTAACCTTAGGAACTTATGCAAACATTCTAAGAAAACATTAGTTAAGGATCTACCAGAATTTAGATTTTATTCTTCAAAAGTTTTTGACCCTTGTCAATATGGCAAGAAACATAAATCATGTTTTAAATCAATCACTTAAGTCTCAACTGCTGATGAATTACATTTAGTACATATGGATCTCTTTGGTCATAAACAAATAGGAAAAATTAGAAGAATGTATTATGTATTTTTTTTAGTTGATGATTACCCTAGATTTATGTGGGTCAATTTTCTAGAAAAGAAGTCTGAAGACTTATTGTATTTTAAAATTTTTAGAGCCCAAGTTAAAAATGAGAAAAACCTTCCATTCAAAAACAATTCATAGTGATCATAGTGTAGAATTTTAAAATTCTTATTTTAAAACTTTTTTTAGTAGAAAAGGCATTATTCATGACTTCTCATCACAAAAAACACCTCAAAAAATGGTGTTATTGAAAGAAGAAATAGAATTTTTCAAGAGATAACAAGAACCATGTTGAGTGAGTATTCTATAGCCAAACATTTTTGGCCTGATTCCATAAGTACTTCTTGTTATACTATAAATTGAGTTTTAATTAGAACATTTATTAATAAAACTATTTATGAGTTATGGAATGGTAGAAAACCTAGACTTTCCAACTTTAATGTTTTTGGATTCAAAGTATTCATTTTGAATACTAAAGATAATATACACAAATTCACACCAAAATCTGATGAGGACTTTTCTTAGGCTACTCCATAACTTTTATGGCTTTTAGAGTTTTCAATAAAAACACTTGTACAGTTGAAGAGATGGTACATGTGAAATTTGATGAAACTGATCCTTTTGTTTTTAAACAACCCCAACCAACATCTTCAGATGTGTTTTAAAAAATTGATTATTAACCTTTGTTAGAAGATCCTTCTGATATGAAAAATGTCCAAGAAGATACTTTTGATGCATTGAACCCAGAAGATTATCTACCCTATGTTGGTGAACATGGTTTACAAAACCCAAATCAGTTGTTTCTAATAAATCATAAAAGTGATAGTATCATTGGATATGTAAATCAACCCATAAGGACAAGACGTTCCTTAAGGAATAAAGTAGAACATCTAGCATTCCTTTCCCAATTAGAACCAAAAAGAATTGATGATGCTTTAGGTGATGATGATTGGATTAAAGTAGTGAAAGATGAAATAAATGAATTTGAAAGGAATAAAGTCTGGTCCCTAGATGAAAGACCTATGGAAACCTCTGTTACTGGAGAAAAATGGGTTTTCAGAAATAAATGTGATGAAAATAGAATCATAGTTAGAAATAAAGAAAGATTGGTTGCTAAAGGATATAATCAATAAGAGGGAATAGACTATGAAGAAACCTATACTTCAGTAGATAGACTCGAATCTATTCATATTCTACTTGCCTTTACAACATTATTTAATTTCAAACATTTTTAAATGGATATGAAATGTTCTTTTCTTAAGGGTTATGTTTAAAAGGAAGTTATTGTTCAACAACCTCCTGGTTTTGAAGATATAATACATCCTGATCATATTTTTAGACTTACCAAAGCTTTGTATGGACTTAACCAAGCCCATCGATCATGGTATGGTATAATTACATGATTTTTTCTTCAAAATAATTATGTTAATGGAAATTCAGATCCAAAATTTTTTATAAATAACGATTAGAAAAATGTTTTTATTATTTAAATTTATGTTGATGACATTATATTTGGTTCAACTTAGCAATATTTAACTGATTCCTTTGTGGATCTAATGAAATCTAAGTTTGAAATGAGTATGATGGGTGAGTTAGCATTTTTCCTTGGTTTTCAAATCTATCAAAAAATAGAAAGAATCTATATATCCCAACATATGTATATTAAATATCTTCTTAAAAATTATGTATATGACAACACTAAGAGTATAAGTAATCCTATCAGTACCTCAAACACACTTGATCATGATGAAGCTTGGAAACCCTTAGATCAAACATCTTTTAGAGGTATGATAAGATGTTTACTTTACTTGAAATCTAGTCATCTAGACTTAATGTTTTCAGTATTCTAGGGGCAAGATATTAATCAAATCCTAAGGAATCTCATTTAAGGGCAGTGAAAAGAATTTTTCTCAACTTAAAGGGAACCATGGATTTTGGACTTTTCTATACTTTTGGAAATGATTTTGTCTTGAAATGTTTTTTAGATGTTGTCTTTGGTGGATGTAGAATGGATAGAAAGAGTACATATGGAACTTGTCATTTCCTAGGAGATTCATTAGTCTCTTGGTCATGCAAGAAGCAACACTTAGTAGCACTTTCCACTGCTGAAGTTGAATATGTAGCAGCTGGAAGTTGTTGTGTTCTAGTATTGTGGATGAAACACACACTCACAGACTATGGTATGAGTTTTACCAAAACACAAATTTTGTGTGATAATACAAGAACCATTGCCTATATTAAAAACCCTGCACATCACTCTCGTGCAAAATACATAGATATTAGACATCACTTTCTTAGGGATCACACACAAAAAAGGAGATATCATTCTTCAATTTATTGGAACACAATATCAACTTGCTGATATTTTCACAAAATATTTACCCTCTGATAGATTTGAAAACATTAAATAAAAGTTAATAATGATAACCATATGGTAATCTTCTTTGTTAAATATCTGATGAATCAATATCCTTATAGTAATAAACTCATTTTCATAGGGGGAGTACATTTTTTTGTTAGTGTTTTCAATGTTTTTCGTAATGAGGTTTTTAATATTTTTCATAATGAAGTTTTTAATATTTTTCGTAATGATGTTCTTTTAAAAAATTTCTTAATGAAGTTTTTTTTGAAATTTTTCATAATGAAGTGTTTTTGAAATTTATTATAATGATGTTTTTCATGTTTTTCTTAATGATATTTTTTTCAAATTTTCGCAATGAAAATTTTCATACATGAAATTTTTGTACTTGAAATTTTCACAATGAAAATTCTCATACCTGAAATTTTCGTACTTGAAATTTTTGTTATAATGATTTTCATAATGGTGTTTTCTTTTTTTTCATTTTTTCATAATCAAAAGTTTCTGAATCAAAATTTCTTCAAGAATAATTTTTTCCTCAATACGAATAATCTTCCTAACAATCTGAAAGGTATGACTTCTTTGTTGTGTTTTCACAGTCATCATTTACTTGCTGGTATTGTCTTTTGTTTTTTAATTTTTTTGGATTATAGTACCCTTAAATCTGAATGTTTTCCTTTAAAAACCTCAAAAGATTGGATCCAACCAAATTTTCCTTACAACTATCATTTAAACCGTCAGATCTAATTAGAAGGATTTTCAGCCGCTAGATTGAGTTTGGATGTTCAATCATCACATTGATACATATATAAAAGACCCTCTAAGGGTGATCCCACATCGATTTCAAGCCTTTGCATGTCAAATATCTTCCCTCCTACAAAAGCATGTTTCGAACTTATAAGAGTTTTCTCAATTTAAAATGTCTACAGAAGAATCCTCTTAGAAAGATATGTCTTATGTCAAGCCAAATTCGGAATGGAAATTATATAGAGAGAGGTTAGTGCATCCGAATTTATTCAATAAGTATGAATCCATTATCTCCAAAAACATCAAGCTGAATGTATGGGAAAGTGTCTGCATATCAAAGCCTAGAGATCAAGACCTGGTTTATCTAGATCTACTCTTTGAGTTTTATGAGTCAGTTTGTTTCTTTATGGAAGAAGAGAGAGATAAGTTTTCATTAATAAGTTATTAGAAAACCTATTCTTTATCTTACACCAAGAATGCTAGCTTGGTGGGGCTGTCTTATGAAGGATAAGTTGAGTTCTGTACCCACAAGATTCCATATATTCAAGGAATTTTTGTAAAGGTGAAGTCTATGGAGTGTCTTAGAATTACAGATGTCAAGACCTCAACTATTTCTCATTTGTGTACAAATAATCAGATCCATGAGTTATGGGTTCAGGGTTTTATCGTACCGAGAAAGGGTGACAAGGACACGCTCAAGGAAAGTGATATGTATATCTATTATTTTTTGGTAAATCTAATAAATATCAATATGATGAAACATATTCTTATTATGATAGAGAATATCAATAATGGGAATTTGAGTGCTGAGATAATCATGTATCCTACCCTACTCTCCATGATGATTGTTCGGTGCTTGGAGTCCTTCAAAATCCCTTGCAGTTCAAAGTCAAGGAATTGAAAAGTTATGCTAATCAGTGATGATACTCTCAATAGGAAGAATGTTGTTTTATCTAAGGAGACAAGAGAATTTTATGAATTTCTAGAGGAATAAATTGAATCCATTCTGATGGAACAGGAAGTTCCTGAACCATCAAAGAAAGGAGGATAGAAGAGGAAGCTGAAGGAAGTGAATGAATCAGAGAAAATCCCTAAGGACAAAGAACCTATATCCACACCTCCGAATCCCAAGAAGCAGAAGAAGAATATTTCAAAAGCTGAATTAGTCCAATCTCTTTTGAGGGACACTAAAATAGAACCCGAGAATATTCTGGTACCAAAATCATTCTTGGTGGAGCAATTACCTGAGACACTAGGGAAGAAATTTCTCACTCTGGAAAAATTAATTTAAAAAGTTGTTGAAGAAAAGGAATCTCTAAAAGAATTACAAGTAGCGGAAAGTAGTAATGATATAGCTGATCTGATACAACATGTTGAAGACTTTAATGAGAAGGAATGTTCTTCTAAGAAACTATCAATCTGAACTTCTCATGCTGGATCTTCAAGACTTACTACTCCTGGGGTTGATGAAAAAGCTAAAGAGGAAGTCGAAAAATTATCTGAAGAAGAGAATCATAATAATGACTTCATTCATCCTAATGATATTGAGGCAGGAGTCGAGAAAGAATAAATTGATGATGATAAGATTGTTCAGTTGTCTGAATGTGATCATGAGTCTCCAGATGAAGAAGCTATTCTAAGAACCAATAAGGGGAAATTGGTAGCTGAGAATACACCTTCTAAAGTTGTTTTGTGGAACAAGGAAGCTGGTTCATCTTTTAAGAGGAATCTGGTTGAGCTAGAGGAAGAACCATTACCTAGAAAAGGGTCAGATTCAGAAACATCAGCTCTGGGACATGATTTTTTCATTAAATCTCTGAAGAATCTTATTGACACCATTTTGATCTTTCCAACCATAGACTCCAGATGTCAGATGATACAATATATCATGAATCAGAAATCGTATTCTGTATCCATGGTGATGGATAGGTGTGTAATGATTGATACTGATCAATAGAACTTGTTTATCAACTATGATTCCCATAGAAAATATTGTAAGAAAGTGGTCATTCGGTCAAAGAATATAGTTGAAGATTTGATAGAGCTTGATGAGTTCCAAGATGATGTTAAGGAATCTTTTGATACACAAGATAGAAAAATAGAGGATCTGACAAATATATTTGATGAAAAGATAAATCTTGAGTAGAATACTCTGATTCATGAGGTCAAGTATTTTAATGGGAAGTTAAACTCTGTTGCTCAAAGCTGGAAGAGAGAAAGGGATCTCCGGATTGAGATTGAATAAAAGATAGTGAAAAAATGACTTGTTGAAGGTTTAGGTAGAGGCTTTGAAGGCTCGAGATGATAGGATCAAAGCCTTAGATAAGTAAGCAGGGGAATATCACAAGGAGTTAATGAAGCTGAAAACCTTTTTCAAGAAATTGATACCCAAGGAAAAAAAGGAAAATAGATCCAATCAGATCTTTTTTGTATTTTCTTCATTGTCAAAATTCTTCTTATCTTAATGAAAATTTGGTTGCTCGTTCTTGTTTTCATGTTTATACTAATATTTTAGGTACCATATTTTTTTCCATTCCCTCAAACACATTTTGAAAACCACTAAGGGGGAGAAATGAAAAAGAATGCTAAGTAAAGAAGAAATATCCCTACGTAAAGGGGAGTTTATCTAAGGGGGAGTTTTTATACAGAGATTTCCATACACAAAATAATGAAAAATTCCTTTCTAGAAATATAGAATACGATCCTTAGTGTTCCAAATCCTATGGGGGAGTTAGTAATATTTATCTTTGCCAATGTGGAAAGGGAAATAAGTTTTATATCAAAGTCTAGGAAATTATTCTAAGTCCTTATATTCTTTTTCGTAAGGATATTTGTGCTTTCCAAAAAGGGTAGATTTTTGAGTCAATAATGTTTTCCTTATGACTTTTCCATTCCTTTATACATGGGGTATATTGTTAAGTCAATAAGGTTTCCTTATGACTTTACCGTTCCTTCATGTTTTGAAAATCACAAACACCTTATCTCAAGGAAAATTCCATTTTACCTTGTGTTTTACTTATATAAGGAAAAATTTCCTTCACCAAGGAAATTTATCATTACCATGTATTCATTGTTCATATCATAATTTTTATAAGTGTAAAATTCAGTTTGAAACCAAAACCTCAGAATCCTATAAATACCTAGATATAAAGCATTCTATTTTAGAATCTGAATTCTCATAATTATGATTACAAATTCAAGTTACGAACACTTTTGAGTTCTGACTCCGAAATCTGATTAGGAATTATGATTATGAACTCTTCTGAGTTATGACTCCGAATTCTGATTATGAATTCGTTTTATGAACTCTTCTGATGTTTTGACTCCGACTTCACTGAATACAGACTCCAAATCTTATGAGTTCTGACTCCGAATTCTCAGGAACTCTGACTCCGAACTTTGTAAGTTCTAGTTCCAAATTCTTGTGAATCCAGATTCCGAATTGTAGAGTCCCAAAGCTTGAAAAAAATGGACATTATAATGCATTTAGGAATACTTAATAAATAATAAAAACAAACATAGAAGGACCGTAATAGTTTAGTGTCTTTGGAAACGTGGATAAATAATTTTCTAATCTTGGTGAATGATCTTTAACATCTCTCATAAATATCTTCCCTTTTTTTCTTACCTAAAACCATTCTTTATATCCTAGGGAAAAGAAAACATAAAAAGGATGAGCTCAAATTATCAGTAAGGGTAAACATAGGGAACATAAAACAATCCATAAACATTTGAATGAAAAAACTAGAACATAAAATCTAAACATCAAAATCTTGAGTGAAGACATAAATATTGGAAGTACGTAAGGAATATATCATAATGGAACATCGATCCTGATAAAATAGCCTAGGAATAAAACATGTAATTGTCGAAAAACATTAAGCACTTTATATGATTTTCATAGTAGCCAAGGCATTGCTGCCAAGACCATCTTAGTGGACAAAGTCCCTTTCTAAATCGAGTTCACTCCTCGTTTCAGTCCTGTAACACTGAATCAGATTAACTTATCATTCCAGCCATGTTTGTCTCAGGGAATATAAATATTTACCCAATGCATTTGAGGGAGATATAGGTCCCTCCCATCTCATAATGAAATCATTCTTACTTGTCCCACAAAATAAACTTAAAACATTCATTCTAAACCAAAGAATAAAATGGGTTTCATAAACATCATCCCATCATCACATAATCCATATAAAAAATGGATATTTCATCATAAGAAAAGTGAAACCATGTAAATCATAGATAAATTATACTTGAAACATACACATATGAAATAATGTCATCCTAGATGGAAAATGGTTATGATAAAAAACTTGAAATGAATTCTTAAGGAAAATATCCCTTCTTTTTAAAAATCATTTTCTTTTCACAAAATTCCATCCAATTTTAAAAGAAAATTATTTTGTTGAAAATATTCATAAAATCATGTCGAGTAATCTTCATGAAAATGAGGCGTTATGAAACCGTAAAAATCCGTTCACGCCGTATAAGTTAAAAATAAAATTCTTCTTGTACTTTTGTCGGAAAAGTTAAAGAGTTCCTTGTGTGGTAAAAAAAGTAATATTCCTTTCATAACATGTGGTAAATTTAAAAAATGGGTAAAAAGGACTTTAAAAATACATAAATACATTTTAATAAAACATGGGCATGGATGATAACAATAACCCCAGTAAATACTTACGAATAACAATCTCGGATAAGAACGAGATTGGAATAGTTATCCCTTACCTTAGGTATGATATGCTTCGTACATATCCGAACTTCCTGTATAATGATTTAAATATTGTCATTGACTTATAATAAAATCATATTCATTGTTATGATATCATATCTGGTTCACTTATGACTTTATATTACCCGTTTTTTTGTAAATTCCATGTTAAAGCAGTGTTTTGGGTAAAATCGATTCATTTATCATATGTGTTTCGACATTTTATTCTTGATATTTTTACTTATATCATGATTTACATAATTACAGAATGTAAAACACGATATATACATCATATATATTTAGTATATAAATATATATGATAGATTGATAAATGAAATATACCGTTCATGGAGACGATAAGCCGTGCGTATGCATGAACGCTATTTTCGTTTCTTTATTGAATTAAATGGAATTAATTAAATGAAACATATATTTACATAAATCCAGTATCACTACTATGTAATATCTTTCATGATTATTTATTATATATACATTATAATCATACTTGAATGGCTAATCATGGAAAATGAATGTAATCGCGTTCGTGGAGATGGTAGTCCGTACGTACGCACGAATGATGATATCATTCCCATGATCGTGGAATTTGTATTGATGTGTATGTATAATATTTAATAATTAATATCACTTTAAAATAATAATATATAGTTCTTTATTTACACCATTATACCCATCCAAGTAAGGTGGTGGTGGAAAATAGATTACACCATGGCGTGGAGATGGTATTCCGTACGTACACAAGCGTGGTGATTTTGTTTTCCATAGGATGGATAGAATATGAAATTGGGTTGTTTCATAATTATAATAACATATCAGTATATGAGTCATACTGATGTTATTAATTTATGATGAAACAAATAGATAAGAAGAAGTATAAGAAGAAATAAATTGGAAAGAATTGGTAAAGGATATTACCGCTTCTTTGACGCGCCTCTTCTTAACCTCCTCTTAAGGTAGTAGGGTTGGTCTTTTGAGGAGACCAGAACCTCTATAATTTTTCTAGAGAATATTATAAGGGAAATGGGTAGGGGTTGGCCGAGCATCACGTCTCAAAAGGGTGGGAATAGAATAGGGAAGGGGTGACCTTTTTATAAGGGAGGAGAGGGGCACCTTTGGAAAAACTTAAAATATAATTTTATAATAAAGTCATATTCGGTTTATAAGAGCTCCAAATTGATTTAATTAGATTCTAAAGTGGGTATGGGTCTAAATACTCTCTTCCAATAGAATTTAGACAAGTTTAGGTTACTATTTTAAACTTTTCATTTAGATTTAACTCTAAGTTAAATAATTTACCTTTTACCATGTCTTCTTGTTTACTTACACTATATGGTTATGAAAGTTACTATAACAAGCCAAACGAACCCCAAATTGTTCATTATTAAGATATATATCCTTATATAAGTCATTTGACCGAACCTTAGATTTTTAGGAATAAAATAACAATTAATAATATAATATTTGTTTTAAAAACTATTTTATGTCAATTTTGACACTATTTGGTAGTTGATTTTTGTGAAAATCATAAAAGCATGATTAGTTCGACAAAAGTTAATTATATCAATACTAACATGTAATATTAACCTATAAAATTAGTTTAATTCATAAAAAGTCTCAAATTACATTTATTTGGGTATTTATAATATCCATTATGTTAATATTTAATTAATAAGGTAATTACTACATCATCATTGTGTCATAAATAAATTAAAATTTTTAATGTCTAAAAATTATAAATAAAATTCCATTATGTAGGAAATTCTTATATATTTCTAATGAATATTTATAGTCAAATTGATCTTATGTATAACCATATATTAAAAATGTTTAAGTTATTAAACTTTGATTTTAACTATTTTAACTCTTCTTTAAATAAAATAATAATAAGTGTCCTAATCTAATAAAAATGGACCCAAAGGGTAATATTTTATTCCTAATGTTGTTTTGGGCCGAATTACAATTATCCAATAAAATTATTACATGTGTTAGGGTATTAGTAATATAACTTTTACCCTTAATTACCCTTTTTTCTTTTAATCGTGGTAAATAAAAGTAAAAAGTTACTATTGACAAAAAATTATTTTTGTCTTATTGAACCACATTTTACTACTTGATATTAACCGTGTCTCACGGATTCTTGAAATTCCACTCACAGAAGTGGTAAAATTAAGTTTTATGTAAATTTTTAAATTCTCCTATGAGGTGGGTAAAAGACGGTGAAAAGTTCAATAAAATTTTTATATATCAAAAATTATTATAAAATTAATCCAATGAATTAAATTGAACTTATATAGGTATTATTTATCAATTTTTACCTAAGATAAATTTAAATAAAATATATAATTATTTAAATAAAAAAGTCGGTTTTTAAATAGTAACCCATTGTTTTCACTATTCATCAATAATTGAAAGTTTTCAGAAAAATACCAAAACTTCACCCTAGGCTAATTTTGATATTCTGAATCTAAAAATGGATTCCATTTAGAAGGATAAAATTTATAAAATTACAAAAAGTGGGTATTACTATTCATAATGGCTAGTTTATATAACATATAGTTGTTTAGTGAAACATGGTATTGCGTACAACACATGCTATCGTGGAAGGTCGTGATTGAGTTTAATGCAAGCCAAGTCAAGGATGCCTATAGTGAAATCTCCTTTTGGTGTAGCATACAACACCAAACATCAATGGAATTAAAAAGAATAAAATCTCGAGGTGTTACATTCTACCCCCCCTTAAAATGAATTTTGACCTCGAAATTCATCAGGGTTATAAATGGTTTACTACTCGAAAGTTTCTTTAATAGAAACCCACATCGTAAAAAAGAATACCAAAAATTAACTTTAAAAACAAAAGTATAAAACTTAATGGTTACCCAAATTAACTAATCATTGGGTTTCCACATACGAGAACATAGGTGAAAATATGGATATGGAAGAGAAATCTAACCATCAAGTTCTGATGGACAGTGGTAGAGAACATGGCTATAAATAATCCAACAAACACAAAGCCATAAATTTGTGATTATTTAAGGTACCAACTGATTAATTGGATATAAGGACACTAGGACAACATTTTTTGTTTTCAAGATCATTTCCCTATAGTTGAATAATTGTTGAATGAAAAGAAATACTTACATTATTTTGGTACAATCTCACCATTGTTCATGCCTTGAACAATTTCCACTTTATCTCATAAAGAAATGAAGTTGAATTTATCATTCATGAAGCGTTAGAAGATCATGTGATAGAATAGTCGGTCATTCTATCTATCTCAAATAAAATGTTAGAAAAAGTTATTAAATATACATACGTACATCTATGGTGAGATTAATCGTATATGGTTACTAAAATGGACTTATACTTCATATATCATACCAATTAATAAATTAAAACTAATTTATACTAACCAAGGACCTCCTTTAGGCCAGTGGTATGCGATAAAGGCCTGTCGCACTTCAGTTGTGGGTTTGATTCCCAATTCCTTGTCTGATGTGACGGGTTGTCGCACATCCTACGGGTTGTCCTTTTTCTAAAACTATACTATTATAACATTCCATAAATAATATCGAAAAATCTTATAGACTAAAAAATACTAACTTATGTCCAAAATATTCCATTCCAATCTTTAGGCTTATCCAAAATACTGCTTTTCATGCTTATAATATAAAGAAAAGAATTACTAGAAATGTCATCTGCCTAGCATGTGAATTCCATCATTTATCCCCCAATGATATATCTTGTTGGTCAAATTACAAACATGTGAATACCT
The DNA here is from genome assembly GCA_963277665.1 of Viscum album. Taxonomy (NCBI): domain Eukaryota; kingdom Viridiplantae; phylum Streptophyta; class Magnoliopsida; order Santalales; family Viscaceae; genus Viscum; species Viscum album. Next base: position 1,026,270,092 of record OY728129.1, on the reverse strand, counting down.
TAATCATGTATTCTCTTTAAAAATGAATACCCATTGAACCTTAGTGAAAACATGAATGATGTCAAAAGTTTATTCTCTCCACATACCAAAATCACAAAATTTCTATTTGCTCAGACCATGATATCAGTCTTGAGGTCATTTCATTTTCTCTTTATCCCTTCATTATGCACATATCATCTTCTTTCAAAAAATATCTGGATAACCTTTCATGGTTTCCAGTACCATTCAATATATACTTTCAAATACTTTAGGGGAAAAATAGTGTAACAATCCTTAGATTTTTTTTATTCCATAGTACCATTAAATTACCTATACAACATAAATCTTGATAAACCTACAATCATTCCACTACCTTCTTAAACCATTGAACAAGATTCAACGCTTCGTTCATCTCATATATCATTTGTAGTCTCCTCATCATCATCCACATTAATACTACCCATATGACCATGATGATTCTCTTCATGAGATTTTCCCTTGGGGAATTTGGTTTGTATAATTCCTATACATTACTCATTTAAAACATCTAATCACTGTTGATGTCGTAGCAATACCATTATCCTTCTCCATGGTGTTAACTGAACCTTTTCCTTTGCACTTACTGGATTTTTTTCCTTCTTTTCCACATGCAAAGCATCTTCCAGTTCCTTTGAAACATTCTCCCTTATTCTTCTTCCCACATGATTCACATGTGGGGAATTGAACTTTATTTCCTCTATGATCATCATGAAACTCCATCTTTCTCTTATTAGCCAAGTCAGGAAAGTTACCAAAGTTGAGATTATTGATCATGTTATGAGATTGCTGATTAGGCATAATAAAAATGTTTGGACTTCTAAATCCCGTTTCATTTGGTGTCTCATGAAGAATATCATTCCATTGTCCATCATATCCTCAATTACCATGAATCTTCCCATTTCCAGCCATTTTCTAAAACCCAAAAAGAATAGTGTGAGAGGCAAAAAACAAACTACGAAAACAACATAATAAAGGGGGATTACCTTCAATATACAACATCTTTGGGTTAATTCTAAGATTTTTACAATAATTCTAAGACTATAACCAATACTTATACTTAACCTTACAGACATCCCTAGACATACCTTATAAATATCTCTAGGGGTCTCACTAAAGTTTTCGCATCCTAGTTTCCAAAGGTTAACTAAACCTTTACTCTAATACCAACTATTGAGACCCAAAGCTTGACATACATGGACATTACATAACTTTTTCGGAATACTTAATACAAAATAAAAACAAACATACAAGGACCACAATATTTTAGTGTCTTTGGAAACTCAGAAAAATAATCTTCTATTCTTGGTAAAAGATCTTCAACATCTCCCATAAAGATCTTCCCTTTTTTTCATACCTAAAACCATTCTTTATATCCTGGGGAAAAGAAAACATAAAAAAGGCTGAGCTCAAATGCTCAGTAAGGGTAAACATAGAGAACATAGAAAAATCCATATACATTTGAATGGAAAAACTTGAACATAAAATCTAAACATAAAAATCTTCAGCAAAGACATAAATAATGGAAGTACGTAAGGCATATATCATAATTGAACATCAATACTGATAAAATAGCCTGGGAAGAAAGCATATAATTGTGGGAAACCATTAATAACTTGATATGATTTCCATAGTAGCCAAGGTATTTCTTTCAAGACCAACTTAGTGGACAAAGTGCCTTTCTGAATCGATTTCACTCCTCGTTTCAGTCCTGTAACACTGAACCAGATTAACTTACCATTCCAGCCATGTCTATCTCATGAGATATAAGTCTTTACCCAATTCATTGGAGGGAGATATAGGTCCCACCCATGTCATAATGAAATCATTCTTACTTTTGCCACAAAATAAATATAAAAAATTAACCCAAAGAAAAAAATGGCTTTCAAAAACATCATCCCATCATCACATAATCCATATAAAACAAATGGATATTTCATCATAAGAAAAGTGAAACCAGGTAAAACATAGAGAAATTATAATTGAAACATACACATAAGAAATTATGTCATCTTAGATGGAAAATGTTTTTGATAAAACACTTGAAATGAATTCTTGAGGAAAATATCATTTCTTCATCAAAATCATTTTCCTTTCACAAAATGCCATCCAATTTTAAAAGAAAAGTATATTGTTTAAAATAGTCATAAAATTATATATAGTAATCTTCATGAAAATTAGGCGTTATGAAACCTTAAAAATCCGTTCATGCCGTATAAGTTAAAAATAAAATTCTTCTCGTACTTTTATCGGAAAAGTCAAAAAGTTCCTTGTGTGATAAAAAAAAGTAAGATTCCTTTCATAATATGTGGTAAATTTTCAAAATGGGTAAAAATGACTTTAAAAAAATAAGAAAACATTTTTAGAAAACATGGGCATGGATGAAAACAATAACCCTAGTAAATTCTTAAGAATAACAATCTCGGATAAGAATGAGATTGGAATAGTTATCCCTTACCTTAGGTCAGATATGCTTTGTACATATCCAAAACTCCAGTATAATGATTTAAATAATGTCATTGACTTATTATAGAATCATATTCATTGTTATTATATCATATATGGTTCACTTATGACTTTATATTACCTGTTCTTTTGTAAATTCCATATTGAAGCAGTGTTTTGGGTAAAATCGTATCATTTATCATACGTGTTTTGACATGTTGTTCTTGATATTATTACTTATATCCTGATTTAATTAATTACAGGATGTAAAAATTGATATATACATAATATATATTCAGTATATAAATATATATGATAGATCGATAAATGAAATACACCGTTCATGTAGACGGTAGGCCGTGCGTACGCATGAACGCTATTTTCATTTCCTTATTGAATTAAATTGAATTAAGTAAATGAAACATATATGTACATAAATCCAGTATCATTATTAGGTAATATATTTCGTAATTATTTATTATATACACTTTATAATTATAATTTAATTGTTAATCATGGAAAATGAATCTCATCGCGTTCGTGGAGACGATAGTCCGTACGTACGCACGAGTGATGATATCATTCCAATGATTGTGTAATTCTTATTAAAGTGTATTTATAAAATTTAAGAATCAATATCACTTTAAAATAATCATATATGGTTATTTATTTACAACATTATACCCATCCAAGTAAGGTGGTGGAAAACAGATTACACCACGGCGTGGAGACGATATTCCATACGTACGCACGCGTGGTGATTTCGCTTTCTATAGGATGGATAGTAGATGAAATTGGGTTGTTTAATATTTATAATAACATATAATTATATGAGTGATACTAATGTTATTAATTTATTACGAAACAAATAAATAATAATAAGTAGAAGAAGAAATAAATTGGAAAGAATCTGTAAAGGATATTACCTCTTCTTTGACAGCCCTCTTCTTAACCTCCTCTTAAGGAAGTAGGATTGGTATTTTGAGGAGACCAGAACCTCTATATTATTTATAGGGAATATTATAAGGGAAATGGGCAGGTGTTGTACGAGATTCAAGACTCAAAAGGGTGTGAAGAGAATAGGGAAGGGGTGCCCTTTTTATAAAGGAGGAGAGGGGCACCTTGGGAAAAACTTAAAATATTATTCTATAATAAAGTCATATTCACTTTATAATAACTCCAAATTGATTTATTTAGATACTAAAGTAGGTATTGGTAGAAATCCTCTCAACCAATATAATTTAGACAAGTTTAGGTTACTATTTTAACCTTATCATTTAGATTTATCTCCAAGTTAAATAATTTAACTTTTACAGTGTCTTCTTGTTTTCTTACACTATATGGTTAAAAAACTTACTATAACAAGCCAAAAAAACCCCACGTTGTTCATTATTAATATATATAACCTTATCTAAGTCATTTTCCGAGCCTTCGATTTTTAGGAATAAAATAAAAATTAATGATATAGTATTTGTTTTAAAAACTATTTTATGTCATTTTTGACACTATTTAGTAATTGATTTTTGTGAAAATCATAACAGCTTGATTAGTTTGAAAAAAGTTAATTAAATCAATACTAACATGTCATATTATCCAATAAAATTAGTGTAATTCATATGAAGTCTCAAATTACATTTATTTGGGTATTTATAATATCAATTATGTTAATATTTCATTAATTAGTTAATTACTGCATCATAATTGTGTCATAAGTAAATTAAATTATTTAATGTCTAAAAATTATTAATAAAATACAATTATGTAGGAAATCTTTTTATTTTTCTAATCAATATTTATAGTAAAATTTATCTTATTTATAACCCTATATTAAATTTTTTTAGTTGTTAAACTTTGATTTTAACTATTTTAACTATTCTTTAAATAACATAATAATAAATTTCCTAATCTAATATAAATAGACCTAAAGGATAATATTTTATTCCTAAGGTTATTTTTGGTCGAATTAATCTTCTCCTATAAAAATAGCACATGTTTTAGGGTATTAGTAATACCATTTTTACCCTTATTTTCCCTTTTTATTTTTAACCGTGGTAAATAAAAGTAAAAAGATACTATTCACCAAAAAAATTTATTTATCTTATTGAACCACATTTTACTACTTGATATTAACTATGTCTCTCAAATTTTCTAAATTCCACTCACAAAAGTGGAAAATAATGTTTTATGTAAATTTTCAAATTCTCCAGGAGGTGGGTAAAAGACGGTGAAAAGTTCAATAAAATTTTTATATATTTAAAATTATTATAAAATGACTCCAATGAATTACATTGAACTTATATAGGTATTATATATCAATTTTGACATAAAATAAATTTAAATAAAATAAATAATTATTTAAAAAAAAGTCGGTTTTTTAATAGTAACCCTGGGTTTTCTGTATTCATCAAAAATTGAAAATGTTTAAAAAAATACCAAAAATTTACCCTAGGATAATTATGATATTCTAAATAAAAAATGGAGTCCATTTTGAAAGATAAAATTTATAAAATTTTAAAAAGTGGGTATTACTATTCATAACGGCTAGTTTATATAGCATATCGTTGTTTAGTAAAACTCGGTATTGCGTACAACGCATGCTATCATGGAAGGTCGTGATTTCGTGTAATGCAATCCAAGTAAGGGATCCATTTAGTGAAAGATCCTTTCAGTGTAGTGTACAACATAAGACATCAATGAAATTAAAAAGAATAAAATCTCAGGGTGTTACATTCTACCCCCCTTAAAATGAATTTCTCCCTCAAAATTCGTCAGGGTTATAAATGGTTTACTACTCTAAAGATTCTTTCATAGAAACCCACATCGTAAAAAGGTAGTCCAAAACATAACTTTAAAAACTAAAGTATGAAATGTAATGGTTACCCAAATTAACTAATCATTAGGTTTCCACATAGGAGAACATAGGTGAAAATATGGATATATAAGAGAAATCTAACCATCAAGTTCTGATGGAGAGTGGTAGAGAACATGGATATGAGAAATCCAACAATCACAAAGCCATAAATTTGTGATGATTTAAGTTACCATTTTATTCATCAGATATAAGGATACTAGGACATCATTTTTTTCAAGATCATTTCCCTAAAGTTGATGAATTGTTGAATTAAAAGAAATACGTAATTGATTTTGGTACAATGTCACCGTTGTTCATGCCTTGAACAAGTTACACTTTATCTATTAAAGAAAAGAAGTTGAATTTTTCATTTGTGAAGCGTTAGGAGATCATGTGATAGAATGGTGGTTCAATCTATCTATCTCAAATAAAAAGTTAGAAAAAGTTATTAAATATACATAAGTCCATCTATGGTGAGATTAATCGTATATGGTTCCTAAAATGGACTTATATATCATATATCATTCCACTTAATAAATTAAAACTAATTTATACAAACCAGGGACCTTCTTTAGGCCATTGGTATGCGATAAAGGCCTGTCACACTTCATTTGTGGGTTTGATTCCCATAGCCTTGTCTGACGTGATGGGTTCTCGACCATCCAACGGGTTGTCCTTTTTCTAAAACTATACTATTATAACATTCCAGAAATAATATCAAAAAATGTTATAGCCTTAAACAATACTAAATTATGTCCAACATAATCCATTCCAATGTTTAGGCTTATCCAAAATACTTCTGTCCAAGCTCATAGTATAAAGAAAAGAATTACTAGAAATGTCATCTGCCGAGCATATGAATACCATCATTTATCCCCCTATGATATATCTTGTTGTTCAAATTAAAAACATGTGAATACCTTAATAATGTATTCTCTTGAAAAATGAATACCCATTGAACCTTAGTGAAAACATGAATACTGTCAAAAGTTTACACTTTCCACATACCAAAATCACAAAATTTCTATATTCTCAAACCATGATATTAGTCATGATCTCATTTCATTTTCTCTTTATCCCTTCGTTATGCGCATATCATCTTCTTTCCAAAAATATCTGAATAACCGTTCATGGTTACCTGTACCATTCAACATATACTTTCAAATTCTTTAGGGAAAAAATAGTGTAACAATCCTTAGATGTTTCTTTATTCCATAGTACCATTAAATTACCTATACAACATAACTCTTGATAAATATACAATCATTCCACTACCATCTTAAACCATTGAACAAGCTCCAACAATTCTTTCATCTCATATATCATTTGTAGTATCCTCATCATCATCCACATAAATATTACCCATATGACCATACTAATTCTCTTCATGATATTTTCCCTTAGGTCATTGGTTTGAATAATGACCATACATTCCACATTTAAAACACCTAATCATTGTTGATGTCGTAGCAATACCATTATCCTTCTCCATGGTGTTAACTGAACCTTTTCCTTTACACTTACTGGATTTTTGTACTTCTTTTCCGCACCCAAAGCATCTTCCAGTTCCTTTGAAACATTCTCCTTGATTCCTCTTCCCACATGATTTAAATTAGGGGAATTGAACTTTCTTTCCACTATGATCATCATGAAACTCCATCTTTCTCTTATTAGCTGAGTCAGGAAACTTACCAAATTTGAGATTATTGATCATGTTATGAGATTTCTGATTAGGCATAATAATGATGTTTGGACATCCAAATCCCGTTTCATTTGGTGTCTCATGAATAATATCATTACATTGTCCATCATATCTTCCATTACTGTGAATCCTCCCATTTCCATCCATTTTCTAAAACCCAAAAAGAATAGTGTGAGAGGAAAAAATCATACTAGGAAAACAACATAATAAAGGGGGAGTACCTTCAATATATAACATCTTAGGGTTAATTCTAAAATTGTTACCATAATTCTAAGACTATAACCTATACTTATACTTAACCTTATGGACATCCATATACATACCTTAAAAATATATCTAGGGATCTCACTAAAGTTTTCGCATCCTAGTTTCCAAAGGTTAAATAAACCTTTACTCTAATACCAACTATAGAGACCCAAATCTTGATATACATGGAAATTACATCACTTTTGTAGAAAACTTAATACATAACAAAAACAAACATACAACGACCATAAAAGTTTAGTGTCTTTGGAAACTCGGAAAAATAATCTTCTAATCTTGGTGAAAAATCTTCAACATATCCCATAATGTTCATCCCTTTTTTTCATACCTAAAACCTTTCTTTATATCCTGGGGAAAAGAAAACATAAAAAGGGTGAGATCAAATGCTCAGTAAGGGTAAACATGGAGAACATAAAACAATCCATAAACATTTGAATGCAAAAACTTGAACATTAAATCTAAACATCCAAATATCGAGCAAAGACATAAATCTTCAAAGTACATAAGGAATATATCATAATGGAACATCAATCCTAATAAAATACCCTATGAAGAAAACATGTAATTGTGGAAAACCATTAATCACTTGATATTATTTCTGTAGTAGCCAAGGCATTGCTGCCAAGACCATCTTGTTAGACAAAGTCCCTTTCTGAATCGAGTTCACTCCTCATTTCAGTCCTATAACATTGAACTAGATTAACATACCATTCCAGCCATGTCTAAATCATGAGATAAATCATTACCCAATGAATTTTAGGGAGATATAGGTCCCACCTATATCATAATTAAATCATTCTTACTTGTGCCACAAAATAAACATAAAATATTTATCATAACCCAAAGAATAAAATGGGTTTCATAAACATCATCCCATAATCACATAATCCATATAAAACAAATGGATATTTCATCATACGAAAAGTGAAACCTTGTAAATCATAGAGAAATTATACTTGAAACATACACATATGAAATAATTACCTCTTAGATGGAAAATGGTTTTGATAAAACACTTGAAATGAATTCTTGATGAAAATATCTTTTCTTCTTCAAAATAATTTTCTTTTCACAAAATGCCATCCAATTTTAAACGAAAAGTATTTTGTAGAAAATAGTCATAAAATCTTGTAGGGTAATCTTCATGAAAATGAGGCGTTATGAAAACCTAAAAATCTGTTCACGCCGTATAAGTTAAAAATAACATTCTTCTCATACTTTTGTTAGAAAAGTCAAAAAGTTCCTTGTGTAGTAAAAAAAGTAAGATTATTTTCATAACTTGTGGTAAATTTCAAAAATCTGTAAAAAGGACTTTAAAAATTCATGAAAACATTTTTAGAAAACATGGGCATGTATGATAACAATAACCCCAGTAAATACTTACGAAAAAAAATCTCGGATAAGAACGAGATTGGAATAGTTATCCCTTACTTTAGGTCTGATATGCTTTGTACGTATCTGAACCTCCTTTATAATGATTAAAATAATGGCATTGACTTATTAAAGAATCATATTCATTTTAATGATATCATATATGGTTCACTTATGTCTTTATATTACCCATTCTTTTGTAAATTCCATGTTGAAGCAGCGTTTTGGGTAAAATCGTTTCATTTATCGTACGTGTTTCGACATGTTGTTCTTGATATTATTACTTATATCCTGATTTACATCTTTACATAATCTAAAACATGATTTATACATAATATATATTTAGTATATAAATATATATGATATATCTATAAATGAAATACAACGTTCATGGAGACAATAGGCCGTGCGTACGCATGAACGATGTTTTTGTTTCCTTATTGAATTAAATGGAATTAAGTAAATGAAACATATATGAAGATAAATCCAGTATCATTATAATTTAATAAATTTCATGATTATTTATTATATATACTTTATAATCATACTAGAATGGTTAATCCCGGAAAATGAATCTCATCGCGTTCATGGAGACGGTAGTCCGTACGTATGCACAAGCGATGATATCATTCTCGTGATCATGGAATTTATATATAAGTGTGTTTATAATATTTCTGAATCAATATCACTTTACAATAATCATATTTAGTTATTTATTTACTCCATTATACCCATCCAAGTAATGTGGTGGTGGAAAATAGATTACACCACGGTGTGGAGACGGTATTCCGTATGAACGCATGCGCGGTGATTTTGTTTTCTATAGGATGGATAGAAGATGAAATTGGGTTGTTTAATATTTATAATAACATATCAGTATATGAGTGATACTGATGTAATTAATTTATGATGAAACACATAGATAAGAAGAGGTAGAACAAGAAATAAATTGGAAAGAATTGGTAAAGGATATTACCTCTTCTTTGACGCGCCTCTTCTTAACCTCCTCTTAAGGCACTAGGGTTTGTCTTATGAGGATACCAGAACCTCTATAATGTTTCTATGGAAGATTAGAAGGGAAATGGGAAAGGTTTGGCCGAGCTTTAAGGCTCAAAATGGTGTGAAGATAAGAGGGAAGGGGTGCCCTTTTTATAAGGGAGGAGAGGGGCACCATTGGACAAACTTAAAATATTATTTTATAATAAAGTCATATTCGTTTTATAATAGCTCCAAATTAATTTATTTAGATTAGAATGTGGGTATGGGTCAAAATAATATCAACCAACATAATTTAGACAAGTTTAGGTTACTATTTTAACCTTATCATTTAGATTTAACTCTAAGTTAAATAATTTAACTTTTACCGTGTCTTCCTGTTTTTTTACACTATATGGTTAAAAAACTTACTATAACAAACCAAACGAACCAAAAGATATTAATTATGAATATATATATCCTTATATAAGTCCTTTAGTGGAACCATAGATTTTTAGGAATAAAATAACAATTAATAATATAATATTTGTTTTAAAATCTATTCTATGTCAATTTTGACACTATTTGGTAATTGATTTTGTGAAAACCATAACAGCATGATTAGTTCAAAAAAAGTTAATTAAATCAATAATAACATGTCATATTAACCTATAAAATTATTTTAATTCATAAAAAGGCTCAAATTAAATTTATTTGTATATTTATAATATCAATTATGTTAATATTTAATTAATTAGGTAATCACTTCATGATCATTTTGTCACAAATAAATTAAATTATTTAATGTCTAAAAATTATAAATAAAATACCATTATGTAGGAAATATTTTTATATTTCTACTGAATATTTATAGATGAATTTATCTTCTGTATAACCCTATATTAAAAATGTTTTAGTTATTAAACCTTGATTTTAACTATTTTAACTCTTCTTTAAATAAAATAATAATAAATGTCTTAATATAATCCAAAGGGACCTAAAGGGTAATATTTTATACCTAAGTTTGTTTTTGTTCTAATTAAACTTATCCAATAAAATTAGTACATGTGTTAGGGTATTAGTAATATCATTTTTACAATTAATTACCCTTTTTTACTTTTAACCGTGGTAAATAAAAGTAAAAAGTTACTATTCATCAAAAATTATTTTTATCTTATTAGACCACATTTTACTCCTTGATATTAATAGTGCCTCTCGAATTTTTGAAATTCCACTCACATAAGTGGAAAAATTAAGTTTTATTTAATTTTTCAAATTCTCCTAGGAGGTGGGTAAAAGATAGTGAAAAGTTCCATAAAATTTTTATATATCTAAAATTATTATAAAACGACCCCAATGAATTACATTGCACATATATAGGTATTATATATCAATTTTGACCTAAAATAAATTTAAATAAACTAAATAATTATTTAAATTAAAACATGGTTTTTAAATAGTAATCCAGTGTTTTCACTATTCATTAAAAATTAAATGTTTTCCGAAAAATACCAAAAATTCACCCTAGGATAATTTCTATATTCCAAATCAAAAAATGGAGTCCATTTCAAAAGATAAAATTTGTAAAATTTCAAAAAGTGGGTATTACTATTCATAATTGCTAGTTTATATAACATATCGTTGTTTAGTGAAACTCGGTATTGCGTACAACACACGCTATCGTGGAAGGTCACGATTGCGTGTAATGCAAGACAAGTCAGGTATGCGTTTAGTGAAAGATCTTTTTGGTGTAGCGTACAACACAAGACATCAATGAAATTAAAAAGAAAAAAATCTCAGGGTGTTACACGAATTTCCTTCAAATTCAGACTCCACAAATCTATAGAATTCAGGTTCCGAATTCCTAGAAAAAAGAATCTGAATATCTCTGTATTATAGAATCTGAATTAAATTTTGGTTAGAATCCAAAATTTAATATTTACTTACATTATAAATATTTATTTTAGTTATTTAACCATATTTTTCTTACACTTGTTTTGTTATAAAATGATGTCGTGCTTTCATTTACTAACTAACTGTTATTTGAGTGACACGTGCACAGGTCCCTCCAAAATTCAAGGAAAAATATGACAGTTGGAGGAGGGAGATGACCGTTGAAGTCGTGCCAATTAATAGGAGCTCATTTAAAAGATATCAACATTGTTCTATGACTTTATAAATTACATGTTGTTGAAGTGATTTCTAGAGAGAGACTTTCACTGCATTGTGCGTACTGAACTTCTTGTTCAGATATGATTTGTGTGACTCCGATTGTTGCTGTGTACAATCAAGGGATTCTGGGGATAGGAAGACAGAGGTGATGATTACCTTGAAGTTGAGGGCTTCCTTGTTGACGAAGGAAGAGGTGTCAACTACCTTGAAGTTGAGGGCTTGCAGGGATAACAAGATAGACTCCGATCTTCATATTGAGGGATTACCCTGGTGTGGGTAAGACATAATTTCTTGAAAGTATAAATCAAGGGACCGTTATCCATGGTTGTTTTATACCCTTATCTTTGGGTTAAAAGATTAAATCCTTGTTACTTGTTTTGATACTTGTTTTCCACTGCATTTTATTTGTTGGGGAAAGTATAACTATCTTATTCTTCCTTATACTTGTACTTTGATTTAGTTAGATTATATACGCCTTAATGTAGATTCTTCATCATTGTAAACATTCATTAAGTTTCATTTCTGAAATCACTTTTTCGGAATTTCTTTCTCAGAATCATATTTCCTGATTCAAGCAACTTTTTAGAACTAGAGGTTTTGTGAATTACCTTGTTTATCCTTGTTAAACATAACCATATTTAAAATTTCCAAAGGAATATTTAAAATTATAAAATTCACCCCCCTCTTTTATTCTAAGCATCATTTGAGACTCCACACAATATCTCTTTTATTTTGATCCAACATTTGGTATTATAGAGTATATTATACTCAAACATACCATCTCAAAAATATACCCTTTAAATTTCAGTTCAAAAAATTATTTTATTCCATATGGAAGTTAATAAGAAATTTAGATATATTTTAGGAGTTTATAGTGCTCATTCGTATCTCATATCTCTATATTTTGGAAGAAATATACTAGGCGTACGGTTTATTTAAAGTGTGCATCTGAGACTGTATAGTTTTGTTAAACTATGTAGGGCATTTCCATGTACTGCATGGTGGTGTATAGGCTACACATGGTCTTCCAAAACAATGTACCCAATCTACACATATAGTTCCCTTTAGGTAGTGTCTCTGTGTGGTTAGAACATGGATTGGCTAAACCATGTAGCTAAACCATTCTCCCTTTAAAAACTAGGTGAAATCATGATTTCTACCCTAACATCATTAAGGTTTTAACACTCATTATCCTTCCCAAATTGTACATTATCCACCTACATCCATTGTAAGTTCTCTAAAGTCCATTACCTAGGCTTTGAACGTGGTTCTTCATATTCCATTAGAATCATTTGTTTTCCATTACATTGGATGGCTAACAGTAATCTATTCAATCGACTTCCTTCAATTATTTTTTTCTCTCCCTTATGACTACTATTTCAAAGTGAGCTAATATGCCCTATTTTTAAGTCATTAATCTCTTCTATTGATTTATTCCATTCTATATCGAATCTGAAGAAGATACTGGATGATGAGTCATCTACCAAGCTAAGGTAGGTGCACTAGTTATTTTTCCCTGATGACTCAATGTTTATATTATGTATCATTGTCCACATGTCAGGCCTTCCATGTGACACCTCCTAAATTGAAATTTTATTAAATAAATTAATATATCCTATATTAGGGTAGTCTTAGAAACCAAATTATTATCTCTAGAGGATGTTTTACTCGGTGTAAGACACGCCTTAGGGTGGGTTTGCTTTAAATTATTATGTTCTTTATTCGTTTAAATTATTTTGAACCAAAAACTATGGTTACTTTAGTTAGACTTTATAAATGAAGTGTAATATGAATTAAACCAAAGGAAAATGGTAGGCTATGTACATATTTTTTTTTCTTTTATTATTTATAGATAGAGTTGTCCTTGTGAATTGAATTTTCTAAAATGACATAAGTGAAGTGTTTAAACGTATGGTCCAAACACTAGCCATGACCATCCTGCATTTCATGTCAATGGTAATACAAGGGTTCTAATTTGGAATATCTTGGGGAGGCTCGTTGAGAATTATAATTTTATGTTTATAAATGAATTATAACACACTATGAGTGATACACTGATTATTTTATATAATACCTTGGATGGGCTCACTGATTGGATGGCTTTGTGTAACCCTATGAGCGATACCTGGTTCCGAAAGTGGATAAATTTGGACAGGATCGTAGAGAAATGACAATACAACATTCCAAGAGTGATACCTAGCTCCCTTTATTATATACCATGGATAGACTGAGAGGTTTATGAATTCATACCATCACATGAGTGATACCTGAGCTCTTACATGGAATGCCTTGGATATAATCCTATTGTGATGGGTTTTTAATGTTCACCTTGAGAGATATCTAGGTTCCCTTTTTTATAGAACACCTTGGATGGGTTCAAAATGACAATTAATTAATTCAATTAACATTTCTTCCAAATTTATGAACATATATGGAGTTATTCTATGGTTTACATACTTTACTACCTAGTTGTAATTCCTTCTTAAGAACATATTCCTTGTGAATTATGGAACCTCTTATGATTATGAATGGATTCCTTAGATATACACCTCGGGCACTAGTTAATATTTTGTATCTGAATATATGAACATATAGGTTCATACATCTATAATGTATATATATTTATTCAAACATTTATACCTATATAATTATACAGGGTGACATCTCAATAGATAAATTTTGGATTAGTCCCAATTAGGTAGTATTGGTTGGGTCTCCCACGAGGAACCTAGACCGATGTTATTTATTATATTTACTATTATAAAATTATGATTACATTTAAACTTATCATTTTATAAAATAAGAATGGATAGTTCTAAACACTATTGGTGATGATCGATTGAGTGTATCTCACACCCTGTTTGGACCACCGATTAGCACCCCAATACACTTCGTGGATATAGGTAAGGAAAATGGGATGCACCATCCTAGGATTCAAGATTTTTCATACTAGGATGGAGTATGGGAGCAGCAACAAATCTTATTTTCTTGAAGGTATTGAAGATATATTTTGGTCCTCCTTTAATTTTTATAGCTTGTTTATATACCGATTTCTCTTATTCATTTTATTACCATTTTTATATCGTATAGTCATGATGCCATTTTTTATATGGTGTTTATTACTTCTTATTCTTTTTTATTTTATCTTGAAGAATTATTGTCCAGAAATTCATTTATAATCCTATTTTCACTATTTATTTTTACTTTATACCATTGTGATACACTCTAATAATGAGAGTATAGTATCCCCACCATACCATATTATAGCCTCATTTCTAGTCAGCATCCTCTGGTTTATCGAGAGGTGTGTTTAAGTCAACGTAGATCTCAGGTAAAATTATAGATCAGTGTACTAGAATCGGGGAATTGCAAAGTGGTATCAAACTTTCTTTCCATGTTTTCTTACTATTTTAGGTTAGTAAAAAAAGAAAAAAGGAACATTTCAAGATTTGGTAATTATCTTATGATTGGAAATAGCTAACCCACATATAAGGAAGATCCAAATTACATGGGATGGGAATTTATGTTTGGGTTTTTTTGTATTTTTATTGATTTCATCATTGCGTTAAACACATGATATGTGGCATTATTATTATTATTATTATTATTAGGTATTTTTTTCCTTTTTCCTTTTCCATGTATGGAATGAAGGAATCATTTCATGCATCATAGTAGGTACCTATGGATTCAAATTTCATGTATATTCCATTCCATATCTATATTACTGCATACATTTCCTGTTTTATGTTACTAGTTCCTTGATTTTTAAATTCATAATATTTATAATGATTCATGTAAGGGTATAAAAAATTGATTAATTAATGTTTATTAATCATCGAAAATGGATTTTCCATATATATCTTGATGGTGGGATTTTAATTAACAAATTATTCCATGATTTAGCCATGTACCACTAATCACATCGGCTGAAATGCTAGTTGATTTTGATTACATGAATTCCAATTATAATTTTTTATTCATGTACTTATATAAATTAGGAATGGTGATTTTCTAATAAAATAATTTTATACGACCTATTATATTCTGATACTGGATGTATGTGTGGGGTCTTAGTTACAAGATGTGAAAATTGTAACATATAATACATATTCCCTCATAGCACGTGAATGTTGAATCATATAACTAGAATATGATTCATATATACATATCAATGAGTATGAACCTAAATGCAATTAAATTATTAAAAAAAGTTATCATTAAATAGTATTTCCAATAATAACATAAAGGTTGATTTCTGATATACATTCTAATTGCCACACCATATAGCAGAACCACATATATAAAATAATGAACTTGAACAGGACCCATCCTTAGTAGATGGAAGTTGGTATTTTCTCTTGTGATTCTGTATGGTGTTATACACTGTTGATACCTCTCTATAAGAGTGGGTAGATGGGTTTGACTCTTATATATGAAGACATGTTCCAATCTTATTCTATTATCTATGATCATATCTGTTGTTAAACCTTATCTGAGGCATGTGATTGTAATGTTTAGAGATATTCCACAATAAAGGCCTTAGGTTGTATTCCAATAAGGTGGTGATGCACATGCTCTGGAGGTGGTGGGCCCTAAGTAACTAGTATTACCTCCTACAATGCCTCCTAAAGAACCTCATTATATTCTTAATCTTGGTTCTAATACTTAGTTCTTATAGGTTATTATGAAATAAGTAAAGTCTATTAAAAGATCCCTATGTCCCACACCTACTTTGGTATAGTTGATGTGAGGATTCTAGTAGAAGCACCCTCTTACCTTTTTCAGTGGGAGGTGGTCCTAAAGTTACTGGTTCATGGCTACAGGACATGTTTTCAATCTTTGAGAATTTAGAGACATCTCTAGAGAGGAGGATTAATCTCTTGACTTATATGATTTATGATAATCCTAATTATGGGTGGGACATTATTTCCCTAGCATGTCGACATAAGGGTATAATCTGAGTAGATATTTAGATAATCTTCAATGACTACTTCTTCCCCCAAAAACTAAGAGTAGACCGAGCTATTGATTTCATAAACATATTGTAGGGAGATATGTATGTGATGGAGTATTCATCTTGTTTCAATATACTTCAGTGCTTTACAGCGACACTTTTTGGCGATGAGATGATGATTATGATACGTTTTGAGGATGGTGTCAGTAATTCCTTCTAATCATAAGTAAATGATTTTAGTCAACTATTTTTTCAGAAATAGTAAATGAGATCCTCATCACTAAGTTCAACCTGAGAGAATATAATATTGTAGGCTAGGAGGTTCATCATCGAGACATGGAATCCATTCTTCTTGCAGTAGGAAACGTCACCTAGAGTCATATCATAGGGGAAAAGGAAGTCATATGACACACAATGACACTTAAGTGGTGTGTCAATAGTGTGGTAAGACATACCATACAAATAATCAGTGTTCCAAGGCCATAATCAAGTGTCAATATTGTGTAAAAAATAGATCATTCTCAATATTTTGGACGAAATTTTCCTCTAGTGTCTAGTGGGAGGGGATATGCCCCAATCCCATATTTGGTTGCAGTATTAGTAGCTCTAAGTTAGATATTGAGCTAGACCACTATTAGCCAATCATGATAAGGGGGTGGTCATGGTCATGGAATCCAGTCATATGAGATGGAATGATAGAAGTTTGGGCCTTCTTAGGGTAGTTAGGATGTACATCATTGCTACGGATGGGGCCAGTTGCACGCAATACATATAGAACCAGAGGATAAAAGTGTTGGACCTTCTATTGGTTGAGGTATAATTCTAGTAGCCTATACTTTAGTTTTGACTATATTTGAAACTTTTGTTCCATTCTTTTTATATCTAGGTCAATTATATAAATTATGGGCCTAGAGATAGAGTACATTTTTTATGTAATTATCACTACGGGAAAAACAGATTATTGCGATGGGGTATTTGCGATTTTCTTTATTCCTGTCGCAACAACTCCGTTGAAAAGCGTATTTGTGATGGGAATATATTCCAGTCGCAAATGGTCAGTTATTTGTGACGGTAATACAGGACTCGTCCCAACAGATATGGCGCGGTTTGCGCGCCAAAACACGGGAAGCCTATTTGCGACGGTCGCTTTCTACCCGTCGTAACAACCCATTAGTGGTAAATACTATTTGCGACGGGACAATTACCCATCGTAAAATATATTCAGCAGGTTTTATTTGTGACGGGTCCCGTCGCCAATACTGGCGGTGGTAAATTGGATTTTGTGATGAGAATATCCATCTATCGCTAATGGTATGTCGGCAGACAGCTATTTGCGATGGGCCCATCACAAAAACCCTTTTAACCGCCACCCGTAATGAATGCGGGCGAAGGTATTTGCGATGGGGCCCTTCACCAATACCAGTGGAGGTAAATAGGAATTTGCGACGAGGATATCTGCTCGTCGCTAATCGTATGTTGGCAGGCTGCTATTTACGACGGGCCTGTCACAAAAACCCTTTTAACTGCCTCCCGTAATTAATGCGGGCGAAAGTATTTGTGATGGATCCTGTCGCAAATATCGAGTATTTGCGATGGGATACGGTTGCAAATAAGACCGTCGCAAATAATCTAACCTATATATACCCCCACCCATTTTTTTCAAATCACTCAGATATCTCTTCCTCTTTCTCTTTAACTTATAGTTCTAAGTAGAAAATTTATTTATTTTTAATTTTTTCTTATGAGAAGAAAAGAGGAGTTAAGAGGTGAAAAGTTTTTCAAAATATCGAAAGTATTTATAATTTTTTTATTTTTTAAATTATATTTAATTGTTAAATTATATTTAATTGTTAATTTTAATTTTATTTGTTAATTTTAATTTTCTTAATAGAATTTTTAGTAGATATATAGTATAATTTGATATTTGGTTGTACCAAATAATCCTTTTCTGGATATGAACAAGTAAAGGAGGCTCTAGCACAGATGTACCTAGGAGTGAAACTCTGACAAGGTGTTTCTAGCATGACTCGGGGTAACCTGGTACATGACAACAGGCCTTGCTGCACTCTTGGTTCGACACTCTCAGAAGATGTTTTGGTAATAATTAGAAATAAATATATTTAATTATAAATAATTAGAAATAGTTATATTTAATTAGAAATAATTATATAATTATCAAATTATTAAGAAATAATTATATCTAATTAGATTTTATTAAAATAATTATCAAATAATTAGGAAATAATTACATTTAATTGATTAGAAATAATTAGAATAATTAAAATAATTAAGAAACAATTAAAATAATTAGGAAAAAATTAAAATAATTAGAAAAAAATTAAAATAATTAGGAAACAATTAATATAATTATGAAACAATTAAAATAATTAGGAAACAATTAAAATAATTAGGAAATAATTAAAAATAATTAAGAAACAATTAAAAATAATTATGAAACAATTAAAAATAAATAATATACAATTAAAAATAGTTAGGAAATAATTAAAAATAATTAGAAAACAACTAAAAATAATAAGGAAACAATTAATAATAATTAGGAAACAATTAAAAATAATTAGGAAACAATTAAAAATAATTAGAAAACAATTAAAAATAATTAGGAAATAATTAGAAATAATTAGGAAACAATTAAAAATAATTATAAAACAATTAAAAATAATTAGGAAATAATTAAAAATAATTTAGAAACAATTAAAAATAATTACAAAAAAATTAAAAATAATTAGGAAACAATTAAAAAAAATTAGGAAACAATTAAAAATAATTAGGAAACAATTAAGAAGAATTAAGAAACAATTTAAAAGAATTAGGAAAAAATTAAAAAGAATTAGGAAATAATTAAAAATAATTAGGAAACAATTAAAAATAATTAAGAAACAATTAAAAAGAATTAGGAAATAATTAAAAAGAATTTGGAAACAATTAAAAATAATTAGGAAAAAATTAAAAAGAATTAGGAAAAAACTAAAAAGAATTAGGAAAATTATCAAGCGTGATTGACTGCTCATCTACCTCAATTTTTTTAATTTGTGTATTGAGGCTTGATAGGAAAATTCTTCCTCCACATGCAATATTTGCTTTTACTGTCAAAATTATCAACCTACTCACCAGCATAGAGGTGAGGAGGTTTATAATTTTGACAGAAAAAGCAAATATTACATGGGGAGGTATAAGTTCCCTGTCATCCTCAATACAAAAATTGAAAGAAAATTGAGGTAGATGAGCTGTCAATCTCGTTTGTTTTTCTATTCAATGATTGATTAACCACCTGACCTATATGCATATCTTTGCATTACTAATTAGTAACATAATTAGTAATATAATTTGTAACATAAATAGTAACATAATAAAAAATATTATATTACTCTAATTTTAATAATTAAATAATAATAATAATATAATTTTTTTATTACTATATGTTTAATATTTATAAAAAAATATTAATATTATTAAAATTATAAAAAATTTATAAAATATTAAAATTATTAATTTTTTCATCATGTTTTGCTCTATTCTTAACATGTTCAAATCTTAAAGGGTTGCTAATTTTCAGGTCATGACCAATAAAAAGATTGTGTTGACTGTGTCCAATATAAACTCTATAATTGTTTTTGCATAGTTGATCACCTCGCAAGTAGCATTGTAATAGGATAACCCAAGTCATGTCTTTCTCATCTATAAGAATCATATCACATGACTTTTTACATAGACCATTTTTTCTTGACAAAATTAAGGGAAACATACTGAAGTTCTCTTAATTTTTCAAGGAAGAATGATCTTTGTAAAGGGTCATGTGAAATGATTCTTAAAGACGATAATGACATTACTTGTGTCGTCCTATTAAAACACTACTTGCGAGGTGATAAACCATGTAAGGACAATTATAGAGTTTACATTGGATATGGCTGATTCAAACTTTTTATTGGGCATGACCTGAAAATTGATGACCCTTTAAGATTTGAACATGTTAAGAATAGAGCAAAATCAGTTGGAAATATTGATATTTGTAATAATTAGTAATAATTAGTAATAATTAATCAAGAATCAAATAAATTCGAGTACATTGTTATAAATTGGCACAATTTCCAGCGGATTAGTGGCTACCTTTTGTTCAACGTCTCATATCTTTGCTACTTTCTCCCACTGAAATCAGTATGAAAAATGTGCTCTAACGTATGTCAGAGCAAGTTTTTCATACTGATTTTAGTCGGGAGAAAGTTAAAAAGAGATGAGATATTGGAAAAAAGAAGCTCTTTTACCTAACGAGGAGATGAGTCGTCAGGCAAAAGAGCTACCGCCAATCCGCTGGAAACAAATAAGAATAATTTGTAATATAATCTCCACAAAGATGACTAAAAACAATTATTTCATTAATTCAAGCATATTTCATTTTTCCAAGTATTGTTAAGTATTGCTAAATTAATAATAATTAGTGGGGATGATTACAAACTAACTGTGTCACCTATAATTATTGGTAATTACTAAGAAATAACTATAATTTTGTATCTTCTCTTTTTAGGATATTGTTTTTCTTATATCAAATTATTTAACAACAGTAATGGTTATAAATTTTTTAGAAACATATATATGAATATAGAACAAGGAAATTGACATCAATCATTATTAGATGATCGTGCTTGGATAAATCAGCATAGAAATCCAAACGGTTCTAGTTTAAATCCTGTATATGTTGATGGTGTTGAAGGTTTCTTATCATTTTCATCATCAAACCAGGAATTTTTTTTCACAAGGGACAATTAAGTGTCCTTGTAAAAAATGTTCTCTGAGAACGTTTGAGACAAGTTACCTCGTTGGGAAACATCTCTTGAGTTATGGTTTTCAATCAGATTATATTTTTTGGTATCAACACGATGAACGCAGTTCTAGAGAAGATACTAATAACTTGAATCCGAATCCATCACATTTTCAGAATTTAGTACATGATGTTGCAGGGTCATCTGTTCAACAAACTGAAATCGAGGATGATGTTGATTTACCTCCCAAGTTGGCACTATATGAATTTGTAGAGTTATTCAGGTCTGCTGAGGATGCATTATATCTTAGTTGCAAGATAAGAAAATTAGAAGCAGTTGCAAAATTTATGGCTATTAAATCAGATAATGGAATGTCAAATAACTATTTTGATCAGATATTTTATTTGGTTAAAGCACTATTACCTAATGGAAATGTGCTGCCTGTTAATTATTATGAGAGCAAGAGAATAGTTTGTAATCTGGGACTTAGTTATGAAAATATCCATGCATGTTAAAACGATTGCATATTATATTCTAGTGAAAATGATTCATTGGATATTTGTCCCACATGTGGAAAATCGAGGTATAAGAAAGCTCAATTAGGGAAGTCTGGATTTATTCCTGTAAAACAGTTGATATATTTCCCGCTTATACCCAGGTTGCAGTGTTTATTTATGTCTCAGAACACAACGACAATGTTATCATGCCACAAAACCAATATTTCAAATGATAAAATCTTGATTCATCCATCTGATGGTGATTCATGGAAACATTTTGATCAAGTGCATCCATATTTTTCTTTAGAATCCCAGAACGTGCGATTGGGTCTTTCTACTGACGGTTTTTGTCCATTTGGATCTTTTGGTAGTCAGTATTCCTGTTGGCATGTCTTTATAACTCCGTATAATTTACCTCTATGGATTTTGATGAAAGATACTTATATCTTCTTGACATTGTTAATCTCATGACATCTGAAAAAAAAATTGATTTTTATTTGGAACCATTGATTGATGAGTTAAATTTATTATGGAGTCATAGTGTTGGTACATATGATGCTGCTGCAGAATAGAATTTTGTAATGAAAGCTGCTTTAATGTGGACAATTAGTGACTTCTCAGCATATGGCATGTTATCTGGCTGGAGTACACATGGTCCAAAATCATGTCCTTTCTGTATGGGAGACAACA
Organism: Viscum album; assembly: GCA_963277665.1. NCBI lineage: Eukaryota > Viridiplantae > Streptophyta > Magnoliopsida > Santalales > Viscaceae > Viscum > Viscum album. Next base: position 1,026,247,381 of record OY728129.1, on the reverse strand, counting down.
AAGAATTTATGTTCTTGAATGGAAAAAAACCTTGTTATTTTGACTGTCATCGCAGATTTCTTCCAAGCGATCATCCTTTTAGAAGGAATAAATCTCATTTATGAAAAGGAAAAATTGAAAGAGATGAACCTCCAAAAATGATCTCAGGTACAGATCTATAATGAGTTGTATTTTCATTACCTTCCATCACTTTTGGACAGACAATAAACCAACAGAAAATTCATGGCTTTGGGAAAGAACACAATTGGACAAAACAAAACATTTTTTGGAATCTGCCATATTGGTCTGATTTGTTGGTCCGACACATGTTGGATGTCATTCATATTGAGAAGAACTATTTTGATAATTTATTTCATACAGTTTTGGAGACACCGGGTAAAACCAATGATAATGTAAAGGCATGATCAGATCTTGCCCAATTTTGCAGGTGAACAGAACTTGAATTGTTTTAAAATTTCAGATCACAGAGATTGATGAAGCCAAAAGTAGCTTATATGCTGACCAAAGAGAGTCTATTATTATTTTGTCAGTGTATTGTAGATTTGAGACTTCCAGATTTCTATGCTTCAATCTTGGGAAAATGTGTTAAAAACGGTCATACTACCGGATTAAAAAGTCATGACTATCATGTTATAATGGAAAGACTTATGCCTATTGGATTAAGAGGTTTGTTGAATTCTAATATTTGGGATTTGATAACAGATATATCATATTTTTTCTGAGACATGTGTGCGGGGACAACAGACTACGATACACTAAGCAAACTAGAAGAAGCTGATGTTGTAATTATATGCAAACTGGAAAAAATATTTCCACCGGATTTCTATGACTCAATAGAACATTTGAGATTACATTTTCCACATGAAGCAAAATGTGGAGGTCTGGTTCAGTTTCGATGGATGTACCCATTTGAGAGATGCATGCAGAAATTGAAGAAAAAAGTACGTAACAAAGCATCAGTTGAAGGCTCAATTGCTGAAGCTTATTTGCAAGAGGAAATTGCTTTATTCTACTTTCATTATTTTGATTCTGAATATCCCTAAAAATTTAACTTCATGGGCCGGAATTAGGGGAATGTTGATGATGATATGAAAAATCAATTATCAGTTGTCAATCAGCCCGAACTTGGCTTTGGTAGAGTTCATGATATATGGCTTTTAGATGATGAACATCATAGAGCTCATACATATGTTCTACTCAACTATGATGAAATGTCACCAATTTTACAGCGAGTGCTCCTATCCCTTATTCTATAGATTATGTTATAGTAAATTTATCATATTGTATTTGTAGGTTATATGATGATCATATCAAGAAACAATTTCCACAAATTACAACAGCTGCCTTAGAAGAACTTCGGCAAAAAAAATTGCCTACTGGTTTCAAAAACTGGTAAAATACATAATTTTTTTAATATATAAAATCAATTGATTACTTGTAATAGTGATAAATGTTTTACAAATTTTCAGGTATCTGTACTTGCTGATAAGATTGATAGTCGATTGTGTATATTGAGTAGCCCACCATCCAAAATGGTTAAATCTTATAATGCATATATGGTGAATGGTTATCGCTTTCATACACGTGCATATGGGGAATCAAAGAAAACAATGAACAGTGGTGTTTGTTTGAAGGGATCACATCATAGAGATATTGAAGTTGACTTTTACAGTATGCTTGAAGAAATTATTGAACTGTGTTATTTGGGACAAAATTATGTAATAATGTTTAAATGTCGATGCATATATACTGAGAGAGGCTTGAATATTCATCCGACTCATGGAATTGTTGATATTAACCATAAAATTCTTCTTGTAGTAAATGAACCATTTTTATTGGCTCATCAGGCATATAAAATTTATTGTGCAAAATACTATGCTACTGCAAAAGAGTTGGATGAATGGTGGAGTATAATAAAAGTTAAATCTTGATAAAATCAGTTTACTCAAACTGAATGTGGTTCCACTAAAGTGTAAGGAAATGAAATTTTTCCGGACACTCCTCAAAAAACATCTTTTTCACAAAGAGACATGAATATCGAGGATGGCACCCCACAGTTAAGGGTCGATGGTGACGATGTTGTCAATGATGCTACAACTGAATTTGAAATGACAAGAGATGATAAAAGTGAAACTAATATGGAAATTGATGATATTGATTAGGAAGATGAAGACATTAAAGTTGACAACTATGGAGATGATGATGAAGATGAACATTGACATAGTAAAATGCTGGTTAGAATCATAACAAATATATATCTATAAATAATAGTTACTTTCAGCTGTTTGATAATAACAATCATTTCATGTTTCAGATGGACTCAAAAATGTATCTTCAGTTGCTGAAGGATGATCTACATATGGATGATGTGGTTCTTGAGTCATCTGACCCTCAGGATATTGGCACAACAAGGAGCACTTGGATGGGGCGTAGTCATGCCATACTAATGATTCCAGATCCTATCCCTGAGTGACATCCACCTATTGGATTCGATGCACACACGAGGTGGTATGGTAACCTGTGTATTTTAGTTATCTTTAATTATAATTTATTTATATTCTAATTGTTTGATTATTTGTTCTTTTTCAACATTTTTACGCATTTATCTATTGGATAGGGGAGCGCTATCTTGTGCAATTATTTTTCTCAGCCCTGGCTCACATGGGATCAGATTCCCACTGATGTGCAGGCCGCCATGTTCGATAATTGGATGGTACATAATTAAATATTATTTATTTTGAAATTTAATTCATTAATAACATAATATTAGGGTTTCTAGTATCCCATCGATGAGAGCATGTGTGCCACTATCCATGCGGCATGGGTGGTGTCTATGCATGAACATTTCTGTCAGTTTTTGTATAATTTGAGAAAGGCAGCTGTAAGGAAAGCCAGAGTGACAAAATTTGATGAGTCCTATAGATGCCACCGACCAGAGTACATTTCATCACACATTTGGGATGGATTATGTACACACTGGTTGGGTGGTGGGTTTCAGAGGGGATCATCATTGGTTCAACAGAATTGGGGGAGACAAGAGGTGATGCATCGAGTCGGTTGTCCTACATTCGGTGCGCATAGAGAGAATCTAGTAAGTACTTTTTTTAATATTTTATAAAACTTTAAATATAAACAGTTTATTTTATATTCATATAAGAAGCCGAGCAGCCTGGTATTACGACGTACGACGTTTATCGGAGGATGTACACTGATCCGGCAACTAGAGACATCAGAGGTGACCGCCAGAGTCATATTGTGGTTAGTATTATTTTCTTTTTCAGTTTTCAAATTAAATGAATATAATATTGTCATTATTTTAATTTCTAATTGAAACTTAAGGAGTAATATGAGGCTGTGACCTCTCAGATACAGGCTGAGAGTCAAGACAAGACGGGTGATCAGACTAGTGCCCACTATTTTAATGAGACAGCATGGATGCAGGCAACCCGGTATGGCTTCGAAAAGGGCCGAGTAGTTGGTATCAGCTCTCATTTGACTCCTACATCTTATTATGGTACTGGTTCGATGTCGGCGTCCGTCTCGAGAGGAGCTCATGGAGAGACATCATCTTCTGCCTCAGAGTATCAAGAGCAGCTGCGTGCTCAGAGTCAGCTTATAGATGATTTGCGTCAAGGGCAGGAGCAGATGCGTCAGCAGCACGATGAGGAGATGCATCGATGGTAGGAGCAGATGCGTCAGAAGCAGGATGAGGAGAGGCGTCGATACGAGGAGCAACATCAGGAGAAGATAAAGTATATGTGTTGTCTGACTCATAGTTTAGGGATGGAGTTTCCTCCACCACCTCCTCTAGGTCCTCCAGATTATCCACCCCCCAGTGATTTTTTTACATGTAATAAACATTTGAGTTCGTAGTTTATTGTCATATTAACTATTTACAATTCCTCTTTCATATTGGTACGAATATTTCATGATTTAATTTGTTTTTTATTTTTTTCGATATTTTATTACTTATTAGTATTATTTTTAATGTCTCTTTATTTTAGTAATATTAATTTTAATATTCTATATTTATTGTTAATATTGAGAAGTTTATAATTTTATAATTTTATTAATATTAATAATATTAATAATATTTTTTCATAAATATGTATGTTTATTTTAATAATAAAAATGTTATATTAGTTTTTTATATTATTAATATTTGTGTTATTATTATATAATATTATAATATTTATATTCATATTATTTTTATTTTTGATATTAATATTTCATAATTATATTATATATATTTTTTATTATTAATATTATAATAATATAATTTCTTTATATTATTAATATTAATATTAATATTATATACATTATTTAATAAATTATAAATATTAATATTAATATTATATACATAATTTAATAATAATATTATTATATTAATTTTTTATATTATTAATATTAGTATTATTATATAATATAATATTATATATATTCATATTATTATTATATATTAATATTTCATAATTATATTTTATATATTTTTTTATTTATATTATAATATTAGAATTTTTTTATATTATTAATTAAATTATTATTTTTATATAATATTATATGATTTGTATTAATTACTTTATTTTATTTTAGTATTTGCGATTGGTGTATTTGCGACGGGGTATCCCGTTGTAAATTTTTTTTTACTGTCCCATTTACGACGGGAAGAATACCCGTCGTAAGAACTATTTCTACAACGGTTTGTCGCAAATACCTACGTCACAAATATTTTTTAAATTCACCATTTGTGATGGGTCAGAAACCCGTTGCAAATAATATATCTGCGACGACCCGTCGCAAATACCTTTTTTATATATAATTGAAAACCAATTTGCGATGGGGGAAAAATACCGTCGCAAATACTATTTTTGCGATGGGACCGCCGAAAAAACATCTATTTGCAACACCGTTTTCGACAACGGGCAATTTGTGACGGAGCCCCGTCGCAAAAGGTCTTTTACGACGGGATCCCATCGCATATATTCCTTTTTTCCTTTAGTGTACTCTCAATACACTGTTGGGGATTTGATTTGAGATCGTACACGGATGTACGGAATTCCCTTTGGGATATTTGCTTATATTATTTTTAAATAAACCCTATTTTTACTCAAGATTATTGGATTAAACATCAGACTCAATATGAATTGGTTAGTACCCTATCAAACTCAAGATTATTGTTATCATAGAAGGGTGTATTTTAAATCATTCAAGGATGGTACTTTTATTGATAATGGTGAATGGGATGTTCAGGAATGTCAAGATGGACTAGAGAATCATGGGCTGGGTAGAGTGATAGTAAATATTTAGTCTGTTTTAAGAGAGGTCTTGGAACACAATGTATAAATTTTATTCCTATTGTGGTTCATTTAAGGGATTCCTTACCTAATGAAATTTATGGACAACCACCTAAGAGAGAGGTGGAATTTACAATTGAGATATTTCTAGGAGGAACACCTGTGGATATTCCTCTTTACATGATGAAACTACTAAGCTTAAAGAACTTAATAAGTAGCTAGAGGAATAGTAATATATGGGTTTTATATAACCCAATACTTCATCGTGGGCCTCACCTATACTTTTAACCAAGAAGGTGGATAGTACCCTCATATATTTCATGTATTAATGAAGGTTGAATTAGCTTATAGAGAAGAACCAATACCCTTTTCCTCATTTATATGACCACTTCAACCATATCCAAGGAGCTCAGATTTTATCAATGATTTATTTGATATATGGCTATTCCCATGTGTGTGTGTAACCACTGGAAAAACCACAGAAAACATTATATAGTAGATATATACTGTAAAATTATTATTTCTCATGTTGTATGAAACACCTATATGTTAATTTCCCTAATTTCTACTTTTTTATCGATAAGGTTCACTTATTTGGACACATCATCTAAGAGACAAGATTATCTGTTGACCTAGAGAAGTTGAGATTCATTTTTTCCTTCAATAATTCTAATAATTTATTAAATATATATATTTTATTAGAGATGTATTGTTATTAAAATTGATTTCTTTAGTAGTTCTCATATGAAGAAGAACCTCTTATGGTATTGAGTATAAAGGGTGTGAAATTATTGTGGTATGAAGCATGTGAGATAGCCTTTAAGAAGTTGAAAGAATGATTGACTTTAGAACCAATCATGATTATTCCAAAGCGGGGAATAAGTGAAATAGTTTATTATCATGGGCCACATACTGGGCTGGGAGAATTCCTAATATAGGATGACCAAGTCATGGTGTACAGGTCTTATCAACCAAGGCCCCATGATTGGAATTACCAAATTCATAATCTTGAGTTAGTAACCAGGGATCATGACTTGCATTGTTGAAGGTATTAATTTCTAGGAAGTCACATATTAGTTTATACAAACCACAAGTTACTTAAATACATATTTACCCAGCAAGCCTTAAATATAAGATAGAGACAGTGGGTTTAATATCCACAATTGTTTGATTTTGATCTTTCATATACGCCTAGTAAATTAAATTCCATTGATCATTCTGTATGTTTTAAGACTGAAACACATCCAGTTTAGGAGTCTAGTAGTGAGTTTTATTTGATGCACCTTTTTATGACATGCATTAAGAGGCCTAGCAGCATCACAAGTAGTTTATTATTGCATCTTTAGCAGTGACCTCTTCACTTAATTATAGATTAATGGTGAAAAAAATATCTATTATTGAAGTTTTGGTCCTCTGAGAAAATGTTATAGGCGATTACCCTTAAAATGGTTGGGTCATTTATGGGTATGATATATTTTGAATTCCTAGAATTATCTTGGTTCCTTTAAAAATTGAGAGGAATTGTTGTGAGAGTCACATACATCTACTTGGACAGTACATCTATATCACACTAAGATGTACCATGATTTACATATCTACTATTTTTATTTGGGGATGAAAAGAGTGGTATTTCATTTCATTACTCGATGTTCCACTTGTAATAAGGTAAAAGAGGAACACTAGTGACCAACATGTATTTTATAGCAATTTATCATTCCACAGTAGACATGGGATGATATCACCATGGACTTCGTGAAGAGTTTACCTAGGTCACATTGAGGAAGTGACACAATATGAGTAATCATTGATATATTTCAAATGGTTTCTCACTTTCTAACTATCAGAGTGACCAATTAAGTGGACTATCCAAGAATGATATAAGTCAAATAGAGCATATTACTACATGATGTTTCACATTCATTCTAATCAGACAGAGATGCTCTATTTACGTCTTTTTCTAGAAGGGGTTTTAAAGGCACTAGGTTCATAGGTAATACTAAGTAAAATCTATTACACCAAGATTGATAGTCAGTTTGAGCATAGGAAATATGTTTTAGAGGATATTCTATGGGTATGTGTCCTTGATTTTTGAGGTTCTTGGGAAAAATAACTTCCAATCTCCAAATTGTCTTATAATAATAGATTCCAAGGAACTATATAGATGGATCCTTATGAAGCAATAGATGTTTGGATGTGTCGCTTACCCCTATACTAGTTTGTGGTAGGAAAAGAAGTGATACTAGAACCTCTCCTAGTTCAAGGAACTTTATGGAATGTATATATTATCAAAAATGAAAATGGATATAATTTAATCTAGGAATAATTGTTATGTTGATGGTCACTGCTAACCTGAATAGTTTGTGGTGGGACAAAGGGTTTTCTTTCATGTTTCATTAGCTGGGTCATAGATAGATTCTATGATAATAAAATATGTCACCTTGTTATGTTAGGGATTTTGATATTATGGAGAGATTTAGGATAGTATCATATTTTATAGCTCTCCTTTAGAGACACCAGGATATGCATGATGTAATCAATGTGTCACTGCTTCATCATTACTATTTAGACCCATCTCATTCACATCATTCAGATGAGTTTGAGTTAGATGTTGATTCTTATTTTGAGGAGTAGATTATTTATATAGTATACTATAGAACAAAGGCTCTTTGAGGTAGGTCAATTCCTCTAGTAAAAGTGTTTTGAAAGAATGGCCATGTATAGTATAGGAAGTGGGAGTGAAAGGTTGACATACATACTCAGTGGCCTCATCTTTTCTCAGAATACAGTTTTCCACCCATGGAAGGGAATCTTGAGAATGAGTTATTTTATGGAGGTTATATTATAAGGTCCATGTTTTTATAATGTGGAATGGTTCCATTAAATTTCAATTTATACATTTATTTTATTCTAAAAGTAATTGTGTTGACGCTCCTTTCGTCACAGAATCTAAAGATCGGAAAAGGGAATATCTGAGCTCAAAGTGATTCAACCTTTGAAGAAAATATCAAAAATCAACAAAGGCATAAACAAAGGATCAACAGCAACTGCACCGCGCAAGTTATATCACTGTCGCGCAAGTCCACTTGCGCGACGCCCTTGGTCGCGCAAGTGACTTGCGCGACCTAAGTGATAACCGCCCAGTAACCGCTCGGGGTCTTCTTCTGCCTATAAATAGAACCTGTGGGCCCCCCATTCGAGAGGATCTTTTTCTAGAAACTCGGATTGAAGCTCCCGACACCCAAGTCTCTTCTCAAAGCATTCGGAACACTTCTAAGGTAATTTCTTACTTAGAACGGAAGATCTAAAGAGAGGGAGGAAGGCCTAAGTGTTGAAACTCATCAACACTTGCGTGCCTGAGTGGCTGGCCCTTAAGGGAACTAGTCACACTTGCGCGCCGCCTTATTCCTTCGATAGAACTTGCGCGTCCCTTTTCTGGGAGAACCTCAAGAGGATTATAAAGGCTTTGAGAAAGAGTTGCTCAAGTATTTTAATGCTGGTTGAAAATCGCGCAAGTACCCCACATGTCGCGCAAGTATACCTGCGCGACCAATACTTGCATGCCCACTCAAGACTTGCGCACCATTCAAGACTTGCGTGCCCCTACCTTTTTGGGTGCCCATCTTTCCCATTTTACCCCTCTTAAGTCATTTCACCTTTCCTATTCAATATTTCGTCTTCAAGATACTCTTCAAAGCCATTTATGGCTTGATTTCTTGATTTTACTTCCTTATCTGAAAGGAATTCGGTGGAATATCTCTCAAAACCTAGTGATTTACACATCTTTATGTCACCAAAGATTGATAATTCATTCATTCAACCTCATCCTTTAAGATTAGAGAATCCTTAACCTGGGTCTCCTTTTTAGGAATAATCCCCAGTTATAAGTCCTTTAATCTGGGCATCTTCCTCCGGAGTAAGCCCCAAATTCTTAAAGTTCCCAAACTTGGGAATCCTCTTCAGGAGTAAGCCCCAAACCTTAATTCCTTAACTTGGGCATCCTCCTCAAGAGTAAGCCCCAAGTCCTCTAATTTTGGGCATCCTTCTTAGGAGTAAGCCCCGAGTCCCTTAATTTGGGCATCCTTCTTAGGAGTAAGCCCCGAGTCCCTAAATTTGGGCATCCTTCCTAGGAGTAAGCCCCAAACCTTAATTCCTAACCTAGGTCTCCTTTTCAGGAATAAGACTCAGTTATAATCTTGGGCTTACTTTTCAGGAGTAATCCCCAAGTCCCCTAACATGGGCTTCCTTTTCAGGAATAAGTCCCAGTTATAATCTTGGGCTTCCTTTTCAGGAGTAAGTCCTAGTCATAATTATGGGCATCCTCTTCAGGAGTAAGCCCCAAGTCCCTTAATTTCTCTTAACCAGTCCTAAATTACGTTTGATATGGGATTCATTCTCAGGAGTAAAACGCAATTATCAATCCTCTCCTAATTTGGGTTTCCTTTTCAGGAATAAGTCCCAAGTTAGAGTATTCAAATCTCCATAAAGCACATATACCTTTATGGACCCTGTTCCTGGATTTTCTCCCTAAAAGTAAATCCTAAACCTTCATCTATCTAGGCAGTCATACATACATAAGCCCCAAACAATTTCTTATGATTGCAACTTTCATGGCACAATTGTCTATTTTTTACTAATACCTCTTGTTTCTCACACCGAGCATGACTCACGTGAGCTTAGAGTGTAAAAGTAATTATGACATCCTTCTTTGAGCCATCAATCATAAACGTCATACTCCATTACTCGAACTACGTGGGTTCTGATTCCTTTTCCAAAACAAAGGATACGTAGGTAGCCCATTTATGGGTTCGATCCCAACTTTGAAATAATACATGTCCTTCTAAATGACGATAAAATTCAAGTGCCCCACTGAGTGGCTTTAAAACCAGCCTGGTCATCGTAATGACCAAGAGACTTTTTTATAAATGTTTTGAAGGATACCATTGACCAAGAATCTCTAAATAGATACATATGATTCTCTATTGATGAAGAACCTCAAATACATATAAAAGATTTTATAAATTTCTTACATATTTAATCATTGATTGTTAAAACTAAAGGAAAGATCATTTTATACTTGGTAATGTAATAAGGATTCACGAACATAACTTAAATCTATAAAGAGAGTCCCGGAGTAGACAATAATTCCCCTCAAAAAGGTGTGATAAGTCTGACCTCCCATCCTCTCGACCAATGAAAATTCCTAAACCTCATCAGTCCACAAGATAATGAGCGCCTACCTTTGGAAAGTAGGTCCAAACGGATGTGTAATCATTAGATGTTTCCAGTTCAACGAACAAACCCGCTAGAAACTGATCGGAACATTTGAATCTCCCGTCCAGGAGGTCATCCCCAGATTCCGAGGGAAACAAAAATGGTGAACCCGACGTGAATACATAACCAAGTTAAAGTGATGTTCTTCTTATTTGTTAGGCCCCTTGGGCCAACAAAGAAATCATTGACATGTGCTCATCCAAAATATGCAGTGGATGGATTCATCTTGATTATGTCTGTTATATGGAACATGCACTCTTTTCTCAAGATCTTCTGCAAAATGGCATTCCTTAAATTCACCCCTGTGAATACTGCTGCTGTGAACACCTCTACTGTGAGGTCTGCTGCTGTGAAAACCATTGTTGTTACTCTTGCTGGAATGTCGTCCGCTCTAAGGATGACATCACCAACTCAGTGTCTTCAACGCTGGGATTCTAATGCACTGGTTAAGGAGTACCGTCGCAACGGTACTATCCCAACTCTGGAGTCCGCTCGTCAAGCCCTCCAAGTTAACAACTACACTTGGTCGTCCGGACAAAGGCGGCCAGTGATCAAGAAGCCGGCAGTGCTGACTACCGTCTCCAACTGTTTCGGGTCGTTATCCCCGGAATGCAATTTCCATTCACTCCCTTACTCTGAGAATGTGAATGAGCAGGTCCCTCAGGGACTTAATTGAAAAATACAGGATTCCTTCCCGAGGGCTCCCATCAACAATTGCCGCCAGACTCGTGTGGTAGTGTGCCCTCAACATGATGAGGGTACCGACTCCAGGCATTCAGCTCAGGTTCCTCGAACCTGAGCAGGCAAGATGAACCGCCAGAGAAGGAATCCGGTTAACAATGGGCAGGTTATCATCCCTACCATCTCTAGAGAAGTCCACCAACCTAACTTGGTGGTGAACAATGAGCAGGCACACACACCTGCCCATTTTAATTCCGTTGTCCAGCAGACTCGTCTGACAGCATCAAGCTATTCCCGCCAGGCAATTCTGGCGGAGTACTATAGGCAGGAACATACACCTACTTATGCATCATTAGTTAGTCAGCAGGCTCGCCTGACTACATATGATGGAGTCCGCCAACCTAACTTGGTGGCGAACAATGAGCAGGCACACACACCTTCCCGTTCTAATTCCGCTGTCCAGCAGACTCGTCTGACAGCATCAAGCCAATCCCGCCAGGCAATTCCGGCTGAGTACTATAGGCAGGAACATACACCTGCTTATATATCACCAGTTAGTCAGCAGGCTCGTCTAACTACATATGATGGATTTCGTCAACCACGTTTGGCGAAGTGTAATCAGCAGGCATATACACCTGCTCATACTAATCAAACCTACCAATAGTCTCACTTGGTAGCGCACGGAGAAGTCAGTCGGAAAGCCCCGACGACAGACAGGAGGCAGACTCAACTATCTGCCTCCACACATGAGTACTGTCAGGATTCACTAACAGGAAAAGGAGGACATGAGCAGGCACATACACCTACTCCAAGCCCGGAATGGACGTATATCCCCGTTCTGGCGGCTGAAGTCACCAAGCATATTTTTTCAATGGTGAAAGAGCAGAGGCAAATTTATACTCATATTCTGGATGCTTGCCAGGATATCATAACATCTTCAGCATCATCTTAGGGACAGACACATAAATCTATCCCTAGCAGTGGAGTGACACATCAATGATTCACTCCGGAACAAACACACACATTTGTTCCAGTCCAAGAGGGTTATGGGGCATACTCCCCCATATCATACGGACAACCAAGTCAGGCACATACACCTGATTTGAGTAGAGATCGTCAGCCTAACCTGACCATCTTTCCTGATCAGGAACATTCACCTGCTCAGAGTAACCACTTTCGTCAACAAGTGGTTTCCAAAGCGAGTAAGAAGACATCTAAGAAAAAGATCTGCCCTGCACAGTCAAAAGATCAAAGGCCAATCTGCAACAAGGCCTTGCTCGATGCTGGAGCTCTTGAAGCCCTAAGACATTTATCTATCAGAATTCAAGATTCTACTCCCTCATTTCCCAATAACGGGAACATGAATTCCAAAGGTCTTCAATAGACACTTCCTCATGAAGGCTTGATTCATGAAAATTCGGTCAATCTTGAAGTTTCTTCTTCAGATGAGAGCCACAGGAACCCTCTGTGTGGTCAGAAGACCAATGAGCAAGAGATCTCATCTTTTGCTCTAACCCATTATGGTGGTCCTCCCCATGATGATGAATTTCGCTGCGAAATTCCTCTCCGCAGTAGTGATTCACATTGCTTGGAAAATACTCCATTGGACAATGTAGTGCCGAGAAAGCCCTCTTATCTTGAGGCACTTGCAAATGTGAAACCAGTCATGTATGATGCTTTATCGCTAACAAGTGAAATACTTTCTCAATCAGAAGATAGCCCAGGGTGTAGGTCATTCTCCGAACCACCCCTAAGTCATGAATCTTCTAGTTTGATCAATGATCTCTCTACCAATCTTGTTGAATCCGATAATGCAACAAGGAAACACCAACTCTGGTCAAAACAGGTAGAATAATCTTCATTTAATGATAAAGAGGAAATGCTGAACATGAGGAAAAAACTGGCAAAAGGTGAAGTACCAGCCATGTTTTGGCTTTTGGCTGACTCCCAGTACTACATTCCAAAGATGTTGACGGATGATGGAATCCATGATATTCGTCTCAACATATGGAAAACTCTTTGTCAGTTAAAGAAGAAGGTATTATCTTATGATGAATATGAAAATCATCTTAAGATAATAGAAGGGCTACAACGTCAGATTGATTTGGCATCTCTATCAGTCTCTCGGTATCCAAAGGCTGAAAACCAGCAGAGAACCCTTCAACGTTCATGCTTTGGCGCACTAAGAAAATTGCGTCAGTTAATTGCCAATGCTCCATATGATGTTCATATCAGAGGATGGGGTGTTCATGGAGCACTACATTTCACAGTGCTTTCCAGTCAGCAAAGCCCGCCGAAAATGGTCCCATGCAATATTATTGCCCATGGCCGGCCATAGTCAATGGGCTTTGTTCATAATCAAAGGCTTGCTCAAGAACAGGCTTCAACTAGTTCCTCTCAAAATCAAGCATATAGAGAACAAGTTGTTGAATTGCTCCTACATCAAGCAGGCAAGAATATTGCACAAGCCTCTTGTCTGGAGCAAACACATCATCAAATGACAGATGTTTTGGAAATCATCCAACGGTCTTTTGAACCAGGTGATAAAAATGGATATAGGCTAATGCATCCAGCTAATTTCCGAACTAAGATTCGCAAGATCAAGATATCTTTTAAGAAGATCTCAGACATAGCATGTCAAGAGCCACCACAGCTTGTCAGACTGAGGACTTCTTTAACCCAACCCTCAGAGTCAACAAATGGTATTCGAGGAGTTCAGCGGAATCAGCAGGAACATCCCCAGTTCACAAGACTGGGGACTCTTTCAAATCATCAATCCCCTCCTCAGAGAATATCAGTCTTTTCTCGATTGGGAAAAAAATCCCCAAGAGGAACGAGAGCCAAATTATCAGGAGATTCCCTCCAAGTTATATCTCGTCAAGAAGTTCCTAAAATATTGAATCAACAAAAGGCAATGTCTCATCAAATACATGAAAGAAGACAATATCACAGAAATGTTTATAGAAGAGATGCGATGCATTATTCATCAATCAATGTCATCAATGCCATTGTTGCTAATCCACCAGAGGAGGTTCTCTCAGGGGACTCAGATGAAGAGCGTCCTGCTCAAGAAAATGTACGCACTAATACAAATGAAGAAGGTGTGCGTGCACGGAGTCAAAGGATTACTCAGAACCTAGGTAATCCACTTCCCTCCCTCCAAAAGGTATCCAGCAAAGGGAAGGGAAAGAATCAGGTTACATATACATCCTCTGGAGAAGGTCAATCGCTCTCATTAGAGCAAGGATTTGCACAACAGGAGGAAGAAATGAAAGAATTAAGAAGGTTGAATGCAGAACTACTTCAGAGTAGTCTTCTTCTTAATAATGCTGAAGTCTGATAGCCGAAGGAATTTGTTGTAACTACTGAGATGGATCAGGAATATCCTCCTTTACCAGTACACCCTCAGAAGTCTAATCCTACGGGTCAAATGCAACAACTGTTGGAAACACTACCATCAGTTGCGACACCAACCACCACGTCTTTCCAAGCTCCATTCATTGCACCTACCCAATACCAAGTTCAACCTGATGTTTCTCAAAAGTTAATAACTACTATTGAGTCATTAACAGCTCGGTTAGAAACTATAGAAGGGAAACGGGTACAAGTTAAACCTGAAAAGAAAGTTTACCCTGAATGGGTAGATTCAATTTCTCCTCCATCCAGTTTTGGAAACCCTGTTTTCCCTACTTTCAATGGATCAGGCGACCCTGAACAACATTTGACGCATTACGTGTCTTGTTGTGATCTTATGATGGGAACTCCAGAACAGCAAGAAGCAGTAAAACTCAGATGCTTCGTACGAACCTTGCAAGGACCAGCTTTTGTCTGGTATACAAGCTTGCAATCCCGGTCAATCATTGGATGGGAGGATCTTCGTCAAAAATTCCTTCTTCAGTTCAGATCAACTTTTCAAAAAATGACAGTTTTCGATCTTACAAACTGCATGCAAAGGGAGAACGAAAGAGTCTCTGATTTCATTGCTCGCTGAAAGGGATTAACATATTCCCTGAGTTTAGCACTCCCTCAGGAGGAACTGTTTCCAATCTGTGTGGAAAATTTGCGTGACGAATTACGCATGCCATTGATCCCTGTGAAATACAAAGGAGGGTTTCGAGACCTTACTTCAATCGCTCAACAGATTGAAGATTCCCTTATACATGCTAAGGTTAAATCTCGTGTAATTCCATCAGCTCCAGGAAGAAGAATGGGTAAAGTAGAAACTGCTACAGTTATGCATAAACAAGCACCTGTACCTATTTCTACTTCAAAACCTTCATCTTCTCGAAGGGCTCCACCTCCTGAACGCCAATAACAAAGGTCATTTCTTCTAAATGATCAAAAAGATCAACGACGAAAACAATTTGAGGATTTGAAGAGTAAAACATAATCTTTCCGAAGTGAGCAAGTTTCTGGTTACTTCATTTCAGCTCTGGAAAATAATTTGGTTCAATTACCAATGCCCAAGAGGCCAAACAAGGAAAGGGATGAAGACCGTCCCAATTATTGTCCCTTTCATAAAATGTTGGGGCATCTCATCCAGGAGTGTTTTGTCTTTAATGACCTCCTGCAAAAGATGGTCGACTTGGGACAAGTCAAATTGAATGGTTCTTCAGCTCATGTAGCATGTGTTACCACTACAGATCCAGAGGAAGGAGGCGAGTGGTAGGATGTCAAAAGAAAAACTGCGCAAAAATATGATGATTGGATGGTCATAAAGACAATCAATCGGACCCATGCCATTTTGCAAACACAATTGAAGAAGCCAATTGTGTCTCCTACAAAAGATGCAGTGAAGCCTCCATCAAAAGACAAATCCTCAAAAGGGCAGCACGATTCAAAGAAGAAATAGGAATCAGAAGAAGATGAGTATGTATCGAGGCCTAAGTTGTCTTTGACTCTGGAAGATTTCATGTCATCTACTTCAAAGCCATGGGCACCGGCCCATCAAATGGCACAGCCTAAACAGGATAATCAGGCAAATTCTTTATCAGACGAAGAGTTAATCTTCGGTTCTGTTAATATGATTCAATTAACAGATCCATATTCCTATCTGGATGAGCCTGAATTCCCTTAATCAAATAAGGGAATCCGAGGAAGTTCTAGAGGGTCAGGATACAGGGGAAGACTTGGATCTTTCTGAAGCCACTACTCCAATTCTACCCCTTATAGCACTGTGTATGCAGCAGACACTCGTGGTAGAGCCCTTCAGCGAGCTCAAAAAGAACAAGCAAGTTCTTCTGCCAATAGTCAACTCAGTCTTGGCACAGTTATTTTGGATGACCGATTGAAAATTCCATCTTCTTTATCTCAGCGATTGAAAATTCCATCTTCTTTATATCAGCAAGTAAATGGATCTAATTGGTCTAATCTTCCAAAACCAAGGATATTGCCAACTTCTATCCCAATACAAGATGCATCCGCTTCCAAAGAATCTGCTTCCAAGGTACCTTCTAAACCACATATTCCTGTTGGGAAACACAGACCTTTAGATCAAAAGTATGATATATTGAAACACTTGGCCCAAGTACCAGCCAAGTTATCAATTTTGGATGCTTTGAATCTGTCAAAAGATCTTCGGGAAGCACTCATCGAAGCTTTGTCAAGTCCTCATGAGTTTGAAGCTGAAATTGTTGTAGCTGAAGTCTATCACATAGAGAATAATCCTGCAGAATGCCATGCAGTGATATCTTTTACTGGTAAAGATGAAGATGATGTTGTGCATGGGCACATAAAACCTATGTACTTATCTGGCACATTCAATGGAATAGATATCCGAAGAGCTTTCATTGACAACGGTTCAGGAGTCAACCTCATGCCCATTCGTACACTTCGTCGATTGGGCCTCACGGAATCTGATTTATCTCCTTCTACCATGATGTTACAATGATATGATAAAAATGAACAAGAACCACTGGGAGAAGTTACAATCAGAACTCAGTTTTGAGATCTTGTATCCAATTCGGATTTCATGATTGTTGATCAAGACTCATCTTTCAACGTCTTGCTTGGAAGACCCGGGCTACATCAGCATGCAGCTATTCCTTCATAATACCATCAATGTCTCAAATACTATTTCAATGGTCAAGTTGGAACATTGTATGGTGATAAGGCCCCATTCAAGACATGTGAGTCTCAATACATTGAAGCGGAATTTTATCACATGAAGGGAAGAGAAAAATCTACAATGAAGAAAATTACCAAAGTTAATGCTCTATATGGTTTGGAGAAAATTAAAATAAATCCATTTACACATGTGAGTACAGATTATGTGTTACCTATCAATAAAATTGAAAAAATAGGCCTAAATCAAAATACTCTTATGGAAAGATCCATAATTTCAATTACGGAAATCGAGCCAGACAACATGGGAGAAATTGGTAACCTACCAAACAGTGATGAAAGCATAAGTGGTGACGTTTTCATTTCATCTTCTGAAGTCCAACAAGTCTATACTTCGCCAATCAGGCCAGAAGAAGTTATATCAACACTAGAGGTGAATAATGATGTCGATTCTCAATCCATCATCTCCTCTTTATTTCCCAAAGAAGGCCCTTTATCATTAATAGGGTCGGAAATGGAAGCTTCTTCTTCAAAATGTGAAACTTTTGATATCTCTTATGATCATGAGAATTTCGTTTTGTCATCTACTTTGTAAGTAGAAACAGAAGAAATAGCACGTAATGAAGAGGAAGAGGAAGATCTTAGAGATGCTCCTCCAGCATTTGAGGAAGGTATCTCTACCACTGTGGATGAACTCAGAGAAATAAATCTGGGTACAGAGAAAGATCCACGCCCCACTTTAATTAGTGCGGCCATGACCCTTGAAGAGCAAGAGATGTATATTTCTTTTCTAAAGAAAAATGAAGATATTTTTGCTTGGAATTATACAAAAATTCCTAGGCTTGATCCTGATGTTGCTACTCATCATTTGGTGTTACCAAAAGAACATCAAGGATTTAAGCAAGCCGCGAGAAGAACACACCCAACTTATGCTTCCAAAATTGAAGCTGAAGTGGATAAGCTGATCAAAGCTAACTTCGTCAGAGAAGTTCAGTATCCCAAGTGGTTGGCTAATATTGTCCCTATAAAGAAGAATAATGGAAAAATTAGGGTTTGCATCGATTTCAGAGATCTTAATCGGTATTGTCCTAAAGATGATTTCCCAGTTCCGATTACAGAACTCTTAATTGATGTGACGACTGGATATGAAGTAATTTCCTTCATGGATGGATATTCTGGATATAATCAGATCCGAATGGCCCCAGAAGATGAGGAATCTATAGCCTTCAGAGCCCCTCATGTTGTGTTTTGTTACCGGGTGATTCCCTTTGGTTTAAAGAATGCAGGTGAAACATATCAACGCGCCATGCATCGTATCTTCAATCCTTTCTTAGGGAAGTTTGTTGAATGCTATGTAGACGATTTGGTGGTTAAATCCAAAAAACGTTCTAATCACTTGGCTGATTTGGAAGTCATATTCCACAAGCTTCGACAACATAATTTGAAGATGAACCCCTTAAAATGTGCTTTTGGGGTAACCTCAGGAAAATTCCTCAGCTTTGTTGTACGCCATCGTGGTATTGAAGTCGATCTTGAGAAGACCAAGTCAATCCTTGGTATTTCACCTCCTTAGAATTTGAAAGAATTAATAGGACTTCAAGGACACTTAGCCTATAATCGGCGTTTCATCGCCAATTTGGCAGGAAAAAGTTTACCCTTTACCAAATTATTGAAAAAAGGAGTCACTTATCGGTGGACTAAAGAATGTCATGAAGAGTTTGATGTTCTCAAGAAATACCTCTTGACTCCACCAGTAGTCATGCCACCTGTCGAAGGTAGACCACTTATCCTCTATGTGACAGCTCTAGAGAGATCATTGGGTGCCTTTCTTGCTGAAAATAATGATGCTAGGAATGAAAATAGCCTCTACTATCTCAGTAGAACTATGCTTGAAGCAGAAACCCGGTATTCAAGCATTGAGAAGTGCTGCCTGGCATTAATCTTTGCAGTTCAGAAACTGACACACTACCTGCAACATCACGAGGTCCAATTGGTATCTCGCAATAATCCACTCAAATTCATCCTTAGTCATCCAATGCTTACAGTACGTCTAGCAAGGTGGGCAGTTCTTTTGTAGCAGTTCGACATTCAGTATGTGTCTCAAAAGGAAATAAAGGGCCAAGCTCTAGCTGATTTCCTGGCTGAACATCCTTCATTGGAAGACACGTCTTCAGATATTGAACTCCCTGATGAGGAAGTTTTCTCTGTTCAAGAGAATCCTCAAACATGGGAAATGTATTTTGATGGTGCTTCAGAAGTCCAACAGGGAAGAAAATGGAAAATCCTTAATTCAACAAAGTTGTTTTCGGAATTGTGCTCATTTCTCCAGATAAGGCAGTGCTACCTTATTCCTTTTTATTGTGGGAAGGTGGTACCAATAATGAAGCCGAATACCAAGCTCTCATTACAGGCTTGGAGTTAGCGTTCCAAGCACAAGTGAATCAATTAAAGGTGAAAGGTGATTCAGACCTGGTAATCAAACAAGTCAATGGGGATTATGCCATCAGAAAAGAAGAATTAATCCCTTTGTATGATTACGTCAGAGAGTTGATGGCAAAATTCCCTTCTGAACCGACATTTTCTTATGTCCCAAGATCAGAAAAATCTCAAGCTGATGCACTGGCTAATATAGCCACAGCTTTAGCAGATCCAAATCGGGATGAGACAACCATCAGTATTGCCCACTGTCATGCAATTTCACTTTATGTTCAAGCCAGAACAGAGGAAATTAATGAAGTTAGCCCCATTCCTGAACTGTATGGTCATACTATGGGATGGATGTCACCTATCAGGGATTACCTTCAAAATGGAACACTTCCACCTGATAGAGCCGAGAAAGAACAAATCCAGAGACATGTGGTCAATTTTACTCTTTATGATGGCCCAAACCACCTAGAGAAAATTCTCTACAAAAGTGGTTTTAATGGAGTTCTCTTCAGATTTATTGATGGTGAAGAAACAATGGCTGTCATAAAAGAAGTGAATGCAGAATTCTGTGGTGCCCACAAGTCTGGACATAGACTGTCTGATCAAATTTGAAGGCTTGGATACTTTTGGCCTTCAATGATACAAGATTGTGTTAATTTCACAAATAAGTGTCATTAATTTCAAGTACATGACAACTTCATTCATCAACCTCCAGAGTTGCTTCATACGGCTAAATACTCATGGCCATTTTCCACATGGGGAATGGATGTGGTGGGACCTTACCCTTCAGCTACGACCAAGCATTTTAAGTACATTCTTACAGCTACTGATTTCTTTTTCCAAATGGGCAGGGGCAGTACCTCTCAAAGAAGTCAGTTCTAAATGCATTGTTAGCTTCATCAAGTCTAACATCATTTCTAGATTTGGTGTCCCTCATACCATATTGACGGACAACAGCACCAACTTCTGTTCTTCTGAGGTGAAGAAATTGTATCAAGAATACAACATTAAATCCAACCATTCATCTCGGTATCATGCAGCGGCCAATGGCCAAATAGAAGCCTTTAACAAGAATCTTTCAAATATACTTCAAAAGATGGTGGATAAAGATAAGAGGTCATGGCCTGATAAACTCTTTCATGCTTTATGGGCTTATCGGACTACGACCCGCAATGCAACGCGGTCAACTCCATATTCATTGGTATATGGAACAGAAGCAGTCTTGCCAATTGAAGTTCAATTTCCATCACTTAGAGTAGCCATTTGTGATCAGTTATCTACAGATGAGCAATCCCAAAAGCGATTGAATGAATTGGAACAGTTAGATGAGAAATGATTGTGCACTTTGTACCACTTGGAAATCTATCAGAATCGAATAGCACGAGCTTTTAACAAAAAAGTTCATCTTAGTTCATTCATTCAGGGAGAATTGGTATTGGTTCTCATAACACCAATGATACAAGGAAATAAACCTCCCAAACTTGAGCCAAAATGGGAGGGACCCTATTCAATACATAGGGTCTACTCCAATGGATCTTATTCATTAATCTCAACAGATAGAGAACTCATCACGACTCCAACCAATGCCAGATTTCTGAAGAAATATTTTGTATAAACACAAAATATGGTCCACGGAACCAAGATTCTTACAATTGGTTCATACAGCAATGGTCCAGTATGACCTTAAACTACAACATGGTCCAGTATGACCTTAAACTACAACATGGTCCAGTATGACCTTAAACTAAAACATGGTCCAGTATGACCTTAAACTACAACATGGTCCAGTATGACCTTAAACTACAACATGGTCCAGTATGACCTTAAACTACAACATGGTCCAATATGACCTTAAAATACAACATGGTCCAGTATGACCTTAAACTACAACATGGTCCAGTATGACCTTAAACTACAACATGGTCCAGTATGACCTTAAACTACAACATGGTCCAGTATGACCTTAAACTACAACATGGTCCAGTATGACCTTAAACTACAACATGGTCCAGTATGACCTTAAACTACAACATGGTCCAGTATGACCTTAAACTACAACATGGTCCAGTATGACCATAAACTACAACATGGTCCAGTATGACCTTAAACTACAACATGGTCCAGTATGACCTTAAACATCAACATGGTCCAGTATGACCTTAAACTACAACATGGTCCTGTATGACCTTAAACTACAACATGGTCCAGTATGACCTTAAATTATAACATGGTCCAGTATGACCATAAACTACAACATGGTCCTGTATGACCTTAAACTGCAACTTCATCCAACATGACATTAAACTGTAGGAAAGTCCATTACATCCGGAAAGACATTAAACTACATAAGTACTTAATAGTCCAGTATTACTTTAAACTGCATCATCCACGATGTATGCATATGACCTTAAACTATTTGCACTTTCGTCCAACATGACGTTAAACTGTAGAAAAGAACTTGTCCCCACAACATGACACTAAACTGTGAAGCACTAGTTTGTCTTTGCTATATGACGTTAAACTATACAGCAATGGTCCAGTATGACCTTAAACTGCAACTTCGTCCCACACGACGTTAAACTATGAAAAAGTTCCCTAAACCATCCAGCATGACCTTAAACTGCATCATCCCTAGTCCATGCATATGACCATAAACTATTTGCAAATCCCTTACGTCCAGCAAGACGTTAAACTGTGACATCCTAACTACATGACGCTAAACTGTATAAAAATCCCTTACGACCAGCAAGACGTTAAACTGTGACGTCCTAACTACTTGACGCTAAACTGTATAAAAGTCCCTTACGTCCGGAAAGACATTAAACTATATAATCATCAAAGGTCTAGCATGACATTAAACTGCACCATCCACGGTCCATGCATATGACCTTAACCTATTCGCACTTTCATCCAGCATGACATTAAACTGTGGAAAAAATCCCCAATACGTCCACCATGACATAAATGGTGTGTTATTTTGTCCTTACTGCATGACATTAAACTGCACAGTCCCTCTTTCGTCCAATATGACATTAAACTATATTTTCCCCATCGTCCTAACTACATGACGCTAAACTGTACAGAAATTCCTTGATATGTCCTACATGACATTAAACTATTATTTTGTCCCTGCTACATGACACTAAACTGTGCAGCACCAATAGTCCTAACTGCAAGACTTTAAACTGCATATTCCCTTTTTTTATGTCCTACATGACATTAAACTATGCATCGTTAAGGTTGCTGTTACCTCTTGTTTCTCACACTGAGTATGACTCACGTGAACTTAGAGCAAACCTCAACCATAACACTCTCTTTGGGCCGCTAACCATGTGTAAGTCCCAACAACATTTTTATTAGATCGTTGTCCCCAAAAACAACTTGATCATTAATTCATTCTTTAATTGAACTACACAGACTTTGATCCTTGCCCTCCAGGCTGGGTATGTAGGCAACCTCCCAGGGTTCAAGCCCAAAAACAATCTCTTCACATAGGTTCACCACCATCTCATATGATGTTGATTCGTGAAACCGCCCCTGGAATCAATATCTTTACATTGATTCACTTTCGTCCTTGTTATATGACGTTAAAATATGCAACACTTTTGTTCGGTACGACAATAAACTACAATACTCTTTTATTTCCTCATTTGAAAGGGAACTACTATTGACATTGATTTTTTCAATCATGTTTTAATTCAAAAGACTACGTGCATACATGGCAATGCCTAAACTTTTTATCTTGGGTTAAACCATCATTGTTCTAAAGTCCCCTTTCAACCTTCACATGTACGAACCAAATTTGTACAAAGGGTAGTTCTATAACTACGTGGGCTTGATTCCCATCCTTATGGGATATGTATGAATGTTCGAGTATCACTCGAATCCTGCCCCAAGACTTTTGGGCCTAACCCCAAATTTCACTTTCAGTCCCTTAGCTGAAAAGTCCTCATGGAAACACACTCTGTGTATTCATTATTATGGTTCGAATTCTATGACCCTAAACTAAGATCTCTCATACTTTCGTCCTGCACGACGTTAAACTGCAATTCAAGAACTACGTATGGATTGATTCTCATTCTTATGAGATACGTAGTGAAGTCCAAAATTTCAATTCAGGAACTAGCCACAACATGATTATGGTTATCATTGACCTATGTATCTCTATATACATCGGAAAATACCCATATTTATGTATTATAATCCTAACCTTAAATATTTTCAGATCTTCATAACCCTTTTCATGACTTCTAGTCACAAAAATGTCAAAACTTCTGAGAATTCTTTTGCCTGACTATGCAGCACGTGCCCATAGGTGGCCTTGCATAAACAGTCCACATAACAGACTTGTTATCCAAAAGATACTATTTTATTTAACTATACAGCCAATGCCCTTAGGTGGCCCTGCATAATTCAACCCCCTAACGGGTTTGTTAAATGATGGTAACTTCATTCTTGGGAAGAATGCCTCTTTTGTCCTTATTTGTCTTAAACGAAAGTATGTAGGAATCCGAAAAAAATATCCATCCTTAACATATTTGTCCCATATCCTTTTTCATGATCTGAAAGTATTCAAGTCTACGGTTTATTCTTCTTCCCTACGTTTGGGTCAGACCTTCGTGGGAGTGATATTCACCCAGTTCTTCGATAATCTTGTCTGGAAATATCTTCTCCATATTCAAGTCCCTCTTTCTATACAACAAACTCTACACTTTAGAAAATTTTAATCTCCATAAACTTTCACTAGCTTTTAGCACTAGGAAAGTAAATTTCTAGGAGTTCTTTTTCCTGACTATGCAGCACGTGCCCATAGGTGGCCTTGCATAAACAGTCCACATAACAGACTTGTCAGCCGAAAGATGCTATTTATATAACCATGCAGCCAATGCCCTTAGGTGGCCCTTCATAATTCAAACCCCTAACGAGTTTTGTTAAATAATAGTAACTTCATTCATGGAAACTACTTCTTATAATGCCTTTTAGCTCTTTTTCATATCATTCCTCAGATTCAAATATTCTTAATCCATAGTTTACATATTTTCTCTCATACTTGAGTATGGTAATATGTTTTCAGATAAATTGTCAAGGAATTGAATCAATTTTAACCCATTTCGGTCAAAGCTATTTCGACCTTAAACATTATCCCCTTTATGTCCGACATGCATGACTTTAAACTGCCCACAAAAGAAAAAGGAACTCTGAATAAAAGTCAAGTTCCATCTCACTAAATATACATTTTTTGTATTATTTAGGTAATATTGAGCAATTAAAAGGTTCAAAGTTTGTAGGGTTATTTGTAATAATCCTAGTAAAAATCAAACTATGCTTACTAGGCCCATTGGCTTAAGTAAATTTGAAGCAGGTAGTGATAGAATGAAGGTACAAATAAGTGAAAGTGAAAGTGTTTTTCATTGATGAAGAAGGGTTAGAAGGACATCCACAGACTGGAGTCTCTTCTCTTTTTCAAGAATTACAAGAGGCTTTCAACATAACGCTTCATTTGATTTACGGAATCCCGAACTTCATCTGCAACCACCTGGAACTCATTCATTCAACTGGATACAATAAGAGATGCAGTGATACCAGCTCTTCTTGGAACAATTGTAAAAGGATATTCTTGAGTGCGGTTTGAGAAAATTTTCTGCTGATCAAACAGTGACTCTGTTTCTGTCCAAGAGGCTTGGAAGATGGATACATGGATTTGAGAATGGAGCATTGAAAGTAAAGAGCCATTTGGGGAGAGTACTCTTTTTATATATTGCTCTAATACCATATTTTTCTTCTCTCCACCAACCGGCAGTGGAAAACATTTCAGCCCATAGGTTTTCCATTTTCATATCTGCAAGGAAATGACATAGAGGAAGAACTTGAAAGTTCACACCATTGTTGTTGCTCTTAATGCACAACATAACTAAAATAGAGCAGTAGCAGTGCAGCTGCATCTCAGGTATATAATTGTTTGCATTTGTAACATTGAATCCTTGTAGATGACCATGACCGTACAGAGGCAGATGGATGCTCTGTGGAAAATTAGGACGATATTTCTTCATGTACTTAGCCAAATCTGGGAGATTGTTGTTGCAGATATCATAGTAATCATGGCCAATAATGTTCATCATGTCATCAATCCGCTTGCTAGCCAGTTCATCAGCCATTCCAATTCCATTGGGAACCACTGAATCTGCACAAAAGATGAATAAACCAACTCTTAAATAGGTTTATTTTTCATAAAATTTGTGAAACATTTCGAAAAATGGCTAAGGCATTAAAGGCACGCAAGTCTAAAACATGGCGCGCAAGTATTCGTGTGCCATGCTAATTTTTGACGCGCAAGTATAAATCACGCAAGTACAAATACCTTTACAGTAGCACGACATCATGGAAAACACTAGAAAATAGAGCAACCTGCGCGGTTAAGGTGACCTGTACGGAGAGAGCTCGAAGGTATGAAGTCCGTAAATCTGTATGCTTGTACGGAAGTGAGGCCCTCTATTTATAGACGCGGCTGGGACCCTGCGCGTCGTACCCAGTGTGCTCAAGGCCTGCGCGACGACACTTGCACGCCACCCTCTGTGCCCTGAAGACTTGCGCACCCCCTTTTCCTTTGGATGGATTCAATTTCCTCAGAGTCAAACCCTCATTTCTCTTCGGATCCAACTCTGAGGGGGGACTTTTGTTGATGCTCCTTTCGTCACAGAATCTAAAGATTGGAAAAGGGAATATCTGAGCTCAAAGTGATTCAACCTTTGAAGAAAATATCAAAAATAGACAAAGGAATAAACAAAGGATCAACAACAACTACACCACGCAAGTTATATCACTGTCGCGCAAGTCCACTTGTGCGACGCCCTTGGTCGCGCAAGTGACTTGCGCGACCTAAGTGATAACCACCCGGTAACCGCTCGGGGTCTTCTTCTGCCTATAAATAGACCCTGTGGGCCCCCCATTCGAGAGGATCTTTTTCCAGAAACTCGGATTGAAGCTCTCGACGCCCAAGTCTCTTCTCAAAGCTTCCGGAACACTTATAAAGTAATTTCTTACCTAGAACGGAAGATCTAAAGAGAGGGAGGAAGGCCTAAGTGTTGAAACTCATCAACACTTGCGCGCCTGAGTGGCCAGCCCTTAAGGGAACAAGTCACACTTGTGCGCCGCCTTATTCCTTCGATAGAACTTGCGCGTCCCTTTTCTGGGAGAACCTCAAGAGGATTCTAAAGGCTTTAAGAATGAGTCGCTCAAGTATTTTAATGCTGGTGGAAAATCGCGCAAGTACCCCACATGTCGCGTAGGTATACCTGCGCGACCAATACTTGCGCGCCCACGCAAGACTTGCGCGCCTTTCAAGACTTGCGTGCCCCTACCTTTTTGGGTGCCCATCTTGCCCATTTTACCAGTCTTAAGTCATTTCACCTTTCCTATTCAAGATTTAGTCTTCAAGATACTCTTCAAAGCCATTTATGGCATGATTTCTTGATTTGACTTTCTTATCTGAAAGGAATTCGGTGGAATATCTCTCAAAACCTAGTGATTTACACATCTTTATGTCACCAAAGATTGAGAATTCATTCATTAAACCTCATCCTTTAAGATGAGAGAATCCTTAACCTGGGTCTCCTTTATAGGAATAATCCCCAGTTATAAGTCCTTTAATCTGGGCATCTTCCTCAGGAGTAAGCCCCAAATTCTTAAAGTTCCCAAACTTGGGCATCCTCCTCAGGAGTAAGCCCCAAACCTTAATTCCTTAACTTGGGCATCCTCCTCAGGAGTAAGCCCCAAGTCCTCTAATTTTGGGAATCCTTCTTAGGAGTAAGCCCCGAGTCCCTTAATTTGGGCATCCTTCTTAGGAGTAATCCCCGAGTCCCTTAATTTGGGCATCCTTCCTAGGAGTAAGCCCCAAACATTAATTCCTAACCTGGGTCTCCTTTTCAGGAATAAGACTCAGTTATAATCGTGGGCTTCCTTTTCAGGAGTAAGCCCCAAGTCCCTTAACCTGGGCTTCCTTTTCAGGAATAAGTCCCAGTTATAATCTTGGGCTTCCTTTTCAGGAGTAAGTCCCAGTCATAATTATGGGCATCCTCTTCAGGAGTAAGCCCCAAGTCCCTTAATTTCTCTTAACCAATCCTAAATTATGTTTGATATGGGATTCCTTCTCAGGAGTAAAATACAATTATCAATCCTCTCCTAATTTGGGTTTCCTTTTCAGGAATAAGTCCAAGGTTAGAGTATTCAAATCTCCATAAAGCACATATACCTTTATGGACCATGTTCCTGGATTTTCTCCCTTAAAGTAAATCCTAAACCTTCATCTATCTGGGCAGTCATACATACATAAGCCCCAAACAATTTCTTATGATTGCATCTTTCATGGCACAATTGTATAATATTTTCCAATACCTCTTGTTTCTCACACCGAGCATGACTCACGTGAGCTTAGAGTGTAAAAGTAATTATGAAATCCTTCTTTGAGCCATCAATCATAAACGTCATACTCCATTACTCGAACTACGTGGGTTCTGATTCCTTTTAAAAAAAAAGGATACGTAGGTAGCCTATTTATGGGTTCGATCCCAACTTTGAAATAATCCATGTCCTTCTGAATGACGATAAAATTCAAGTGCCCCACTGAGTGGATTTAAAACCAGCCTGGTCATCGTAATGACCAAGAGACTTTTTTATAAATGATTTGAAGGATACCATTGACCAAGAATCTCTAAATAGATACAGATGATTCTCTATTGATGAAGAACCTCAAATACATATAAAAGATTCTCTAAATTTCTTACATATTTAATCATTTATTGTTAAAACTAAAGGAAATCTCATTTTATACTTGGTAATTTAATAAGGATTCACGACCATAACTTAAATCTATAAAGAGAGTCCCGTAGTATACAATAATTCTCTTAAAAAAGGTTTGATGAGTCCTACCTCCCATCCTCTCGACCAATGCAAATTCCTAAACCCCATCAATCCACAAGCTAATGAGCACCTACCTTTGGAACGTAGGTCCAAACAGATGTGGAATCATTGGATGTTTCCGGTTCTACGAACAAACCCGCTAGAAACCGATCGGAACGTTTGAATCTCCCGTCCAGGAGGTCATCCCCAGATTCCGAGGGAAACAAATTGAATAAACTTTTAAGGGATATTTTAGGTATTTTGGGGCTCATTCAAATCTTAGAGATCTACGTTTTGGGAGAGACAAACCTTTTAAAAAATTTTATTAAATTGTTCTTTTATGGTCACATTGTTTGGTTAAAATGTGTGGGGGAATTATAGGGTGTTGTAGAGGGGCACACAGGCTATGCATGGTTCCCCAAAACTATGTTCCTAGCTCACAAAAATAATGTTATTAAGGAAGTGGGTGCACACAGTTGGTGTATAGATTGGAAAAAACCATGAGACAAAAGCACACACCATTTAAAAATTCAGTAAAATTATCATTTATCCCATGGATTATTTAATTTTTTAACGATATTTTTCCTTCCCAAATTTCATATTAGCCACCACCCTCCATTGGAAGATCAATCAAGGTCTTCACCTAGGATTTGAGCTATTTTCTTCATATTACTTCAGAATCATTCTTCATAAATTGTGTTGGATATATAATTGTAATCTATTCAATATTATTACATCATTTATTTATTTAACTTACCCTCACGAATGTAGTTTTTAGGAAATCTAATATGATATATTTCATGGAATTTGTCTATTCCTTCAATTTCTTCTATTCTAGATCTAATTCAAATCCTGTACCAGATGATGAGTCTTATACTAAGATATATTCTGTGGTATAGTTATTTTCCCTTAAATTCATCGGGTTTATATTATATGTCATTGTTTTATTTAATAGAACTACATTTGATGAATCCAAAATGAAAATAAATTAAATAAATTGATATAACCTTACTTAGGGTAGTACTAGAAACCTAAATCTTATCATCAAAGGATTTATACATTGATTCAAGCACTCCCTTAAAGAGTACTATCATTAAATAAAAATATTTCATATTCCTTAAAATAATTTTTAAGAACCACTTAAGGTGCATTGATTTTGAATTTTTAAATGAAATATAATATGAATTAAAGAAAAGGAAAATGATAGTTCATATAAATAGACCATTTTTTGTTTTTAGATTAATTTAATCTTGTGAATTGAATTGGACAAACTGACTTAAGATTAGTTTTTAAAGGTATGTGTTAAACAATATCCATGACAATCCTACATATCATGCCAAGGTTGATACAAGGGTTCTAATTCAGAACCAATTGGTCAGGCTCATCGAGCCTAATATTAGAAGTTTATAAATGAATTCTTACATGTTAGGAGTGATATAAATATTATTTTATAGAATAACATGGATGGGTTCACTAAGAAGATGCATTTAATTTACCCCATTAGAAATAATTGGTTTCATATGTCTATTACCTTGGACGGTCTCAGAGGGAAATGCTAATATAACACATCACTAGCCATACCATATTTCAATTGTATTGTGTCATGGAAAATTTTAGAGGGTTAATTATTTTTACCATGTCTTGAGTGAAATTTGGATTATTATACAAAATTCCTTTGATGGAATCCTATGGTGTTGGGATTTTATAATTCACCTAGAATGATACTTGTGTTCCTTTTTTGTAGAATTACTTTGATGGGATCATAATGATAATTAATTAAATCAATTTACATTTTTTATAAGGAAATAAACATAGTTTTAGTTTAAATATTTTTTAATTACTTGATGGCCTAGTTATACTTCTTTCCTAATCACATATGTTATGAGAATTATGGAACCTATTATGATTGTGCACTGATTCCTTGGGTATACACCTTGGGTCGTAGATAATATTATGTATCTAAATATATGATAGTATGTGTTCATATTTATATGATATATAAATATACATATATATTTATATAAATATATAATTATAAATGGTCACATCTGTTTAGAGATATTCCATCTTAGGCCAAAGTAGGTAGTATCATTTGAGTGTCCCATGAGGAACCTTATGTGATGTGACTTGTTTTATTTTTTATTATACATATATTATTACTTGAATAATACTCATTTTATATTCATAAACTAAAAAGTTCTGAAAACCATTGTTGTTTACCTTCTATTTATATCTCGCACCGCATTCAGGATGCCTTTTGGCACCTGAAAACATTTCATGGATAAATTTACTGACAAAGGGAAGAGTACATCATTGGATTCCTAATTTTACATACTTAGATGGAGTATGGGAGATGAATTCAGAGCTTATGATCATGATTCTATAAGAGATTTCCTTTTATCTTTTTCATTTTTTAGAACATGTTTTATATGCATGTTTCCCCAATTCCTTGTATTCAAATTTTGTATAGCATATAAACATGACATCATTTTTTATTTAGTATTGATTATCGCTTCTACCTATTTATTAAATATTGATGACCTAGGATCCTACAATTCATTTATTATATTTTTTATACCTATTATTATTTTATATCATTGTGATACACTCTAATTGTGAGGGTATAATATCCCCATTATACCATCATAGACCCTCATTTTTAGTAGGAATCCTATAGAATATGGGAAGGTATGCTTTATTCTAGGTAGTTATTAGGTTCAGTTACTGATTAGTGAACTAGAACCAGGATGTTACTAAATAATTATTCTATTAAAAATAAAATTGAATACTCACTTATTATCCTAAATGAGTTTTTTGGTATAGAGGTAAAGTGAAATGTTAAGTGTTAATTTTAGTAATAATAACAAAGATAATGTCACTTTACCCTAAAGTATTTATGAATTTGTTGGTAAGTAATAATGTAAATAGTCATATTAATTACCATAAAATATCAAAGGAAAATTTTAAATATGATGACGTCAAATATAGAAATATTTCTAAATGAAAAAGTTGGGATCATGACACTTGATGTTGTGATGTTAATGAGTTTGAATATTTTCAAGGAGTTTCACTCTAAGAGTATGATTCTTAAATATGAAAATTATTCAAACCTGGTAACTACATATATCTTACTCACTAAATATAATAGTGTGGGGTTTTATCAGTTGTTCACATAGTGATTTGGAATTAATTAAATATATATGTAATATGTTTAAAAAACTCTATAAATTATTAAAAACATAAGGTTGATCAATATTTCTATCATATATGATATTCTAGATAGGAGATTATATAGGGTGTTATTAATTATTCTTAAATGCATTAATAATATAAAATGTATCATATAAAAACAAATATGACCTTTATTATTCTTCCAGTTTTTCTGCATATATATATATATATATTGATATGCATTTCATGAAATTCTATAAAAATTAACCACTCAAAGTTTGAATTTGAGTTATCTCTAACTGATGTTCTTCATGGAGTATTATAGGTTGTGATGAAATGTTAATATAAACAAGAGTATTATTCATATATAGAGATAAGCGTATGATAATGTGGAACAAAAATGGGTTTTTTCATTGAGTAACTCACTAAGTATATCACATGTAGTGTTATACACTATGTCTATGGTATACTAGGGGTTTATAGATAAAATTTTGAGTCTATAATACCTACGTTTGTAAAGATACCTAGATTGAGAACCTTTAAAGTTTTGTATGATTATTATGCACGCCTTGAGGTAGATTTAAGCATGGGTGGTTGGTTATGTTGCTGATCATGTTGTTAGTTGGAGATTAACCATGATGATATTTGACCTCTCATGTGAAGTGTATGACATCTAGGCCCTCTGTCGAGATAGAATAAGGTGTATGTGGCTGACAGAGAAAATTTACGTGCATAGGTTTTATCAAATAATGATTATTTTTTTACTTTTTTTAATTAAAAACCCCATGTATTTACATGTTTTATTAGAATAATGGATAATTTAAATTTTAGAATGAAAAATAGAAAAATTGTGAAAAGTGCATAATTCTGGATTTTTGGACATATTTTTACCACAACGGTATTTTTGCCATTTAATAAAAAACATAACTCCAAATTCAGTGAACTTAATTGTTTTAGAATAATTAATTTATTTCCTTCATCTTTCTCTCTTGGACTAGGAGCTTATTCGGCTATCTAGTGGCTCTAAAAATTCATTGATGTTGGAAACATTTCTGGGCAGACAGCGTGGACCACACCACCGTAATGGAACCAAAACGTGGTCTATACACTTCCAAATGATGTGTTTCAACCTCGGATAGAATGGGGATATACAAGTATGACTCTAAAAATTTTTTTGGGGAGTTTCGAAATCATTTAGATGACAACTGAATGACATACTTTTGGAGGAACCTTCCTGGAACATTCATCCAGAAATATAAACCTCCAATGAGAAATCCATAATGCCTTCATCCGGGGTCCATATGCGCTGATGATTGGAGGGTAAACGACCAAAATATTTATGAATAACATTGAAGAAGGGGTACACGCGTGAATAGACCATTTAAGGGGCCATCCACATGAAAAATTTCAACGGAAAAAATCAGCATAAAAAGGAGGCCCTCACCTCTTTCTCAAATCATCAGCTCGACAACCAAAGCTAAGGAGGGATCCCACTGGGTCATGGGCCACTGCTTCTCCTCTCTTCCCCCCTCATTTTTTATTTTATTTTTAGTTTTATTATAGTTTTATTTTCAATTGTAATTCAAATTTTAGTTTTATTAATCCACGCATTTGTGTTTCTCCATCCATTTCTCTTCATCTCTCTCTCTTGATCTTATTCCACCCACTCCACTATGTAATCTCATAATATTGGAAATGAGAGGTTAATCATGAGACTTGGCTTGGGGTGAGGTCAATGTGTTATTGACTTTTATTTAATGTTTATTTTAAGTTTATGGAATATTTTAGTAGCATGAATTGGTGAGGCGAATGTATGCTATTCGATGACGGACCCTAATGACATGTAACATAAACTATTTCTATTATAGAAAAGGGTAGTAATTCAAATGTGAGATTTCATGTTTGGATTATCAAAC
Source organism: Viscum album (assembly GCA_963277665.1). Lineage (NCBI taxonomy): Eukaryota > Viridiplantae > Streptophyta > Magnoliopsida > Santalales > Viscaceae > Viscum > Viscum album. The sequence goes on along the minus strand of OY728129.1, from coordinate 1,026,213,663 downwards.
TGAAATAAACATATAAAAGATGATAATGATTGAACCTAAGACTAAACCCCAAACCACATTATTTCTTCATCAAATCATCATGTTTACATTGCATGATAGTTCTTATTTTTAAATAATCAAAAACCAAAAAAATATTGGGGTCAATTTCATTTAAATAGAAAACAAAAAAAATAAATAGTTTCGGTGAATTATATTTAATTAAGTGAAATAAACTGAGAAGGCTTTTCAAGAGAGATGACCATGGTCAGAAATTGTGCTTCAATAGTAAAAAAAATATAATTTTTTTTGTCCACAACCCGTGTTAGGTGTGCGTCAAAACTGGTGCCATTTTCGGGGATCCAATCATTATATCATTTATATTTACTATTTTTACTTCTTAGAAAGATTTTAATTTTTTTTTAAAAAACTAAAAAACATTCTTGAAGGATTAAAATTTAGATTATTATGCATGGATAAATTACTCACATTTGAATCAAAAAAACAAGAAGAATAAGATTTTAGAAGGACTCAGGTGAAACAACATAGAGAAAGCATTGAAAAACTGATGAGAAAACCTGAAAGAGAATTTGACTTTGTTCGTGCATTAATGGAGAAACCCAACCCTAAGCAGGATCAAGAACCAAAGGTGGAAAGGAATGAAGACGTACCTACTGAGCTATAAGAGGGAGATAAATAAGTATTGAATGATTTTTTGATTAAATGCAAGGAAAAACCTGATCTACCCATATAATACAAGGAATAAGAGCCAGCACCATCGAAGGAAGACACCACCCAAGTGGTGGAATTTGATGTCAAGATGGAGGAGCCTGACTGCCTGCCTCCATCCTCAGACAGTCTACTTCAAAAGGAACTTACCACTGAGGAATAGATTGAAGCTGAACCGACTCAGGGAGTTGAACCATTCATTGAATATATCTCTTCTAATTTCATTGAATCTGAATTCTACATCACTCCCAATTGTTTTAAATTTTCAGAATCAGATGACTCCTATTATGCCCCATAGGATGAAGAGATAAAAGAAGATGCATCAGTTGAGGAACCCCTTGAGCACCCTAAAGACAATGACTGTTAAATAGAGGGTGTACAAGAAGAGATGTAGAATGTTCCACAAGGAGCAATGATTGTGGTGGAGGTTCCATATTTAATTCTTCCCCAACCTTGCAAGCTATACTACATTTCAATGGGAAAGGATCTGGCATACTCTATCCACGGAGTCCTTCTAAAAAAGAATGAAGAAATAGATGCTGAGAAAAACCACCTCTGGTGGTTCTTTTCAATGAAGCCCCAACCACCATCAGACTTTGGATAATAGCTGGTACCACCCTCTGGAGGCAGTAAAAGAAGCCAAGGCCCAGTTAGGGGATCATACCAAGATATATCTTTATTTTTTTAGGAATTTAGATTTTAATTTTTTTTAAGAAATAATTTATCATGTGGTCCCTCCCTCTTTCCATTTTGATATTAAATGAAATAATCTATTTGATTAATTGAGTAATATTTTTTTAGGATCATGACTCTAGAAGGAAGCCCCAAACATTGAAGGATGAGGAGAAAAGATTTATTTTTAAAAGAGAGTTAATTTTCATTGTTTATCTTTTTAATTACATACATTTTCTTCCAAATACATTTTTTTGATCTTTAGAGATTAAATTGAATTCCCACAATTGAATTCAAGTTTTACTCAACTTGTCGAGGAGACATTAGTTTCTTTGGAACCCCGTGATGCCATGTCTTGGATTTTAATGCTTAAATGATTAAATGACTGAAACTGATAATTTAATTTTTAAATATGAAGCATAAATAATTAAATAATGACTCATAATTTGAAAGAATTAATTAATTCATGTAAATGAAATTTATTTACCATCTTTCATGCTTTGAATTTCAAAAATTTATGTAAATTGATTTGTTATTATTAGTCATACCATGAGTGATTATCCAATGTTATATTTCTTATTCCCGAGAGGGTTTCTAGACTAATTACTTCCTATTTATTATTGAGCATATTTCTTGAGTGATATTGGGACATGTAACTGACCAGAACATGTATTAAAACATGTCAAAGCTATGACTGTGCAAAAACTCATTTAAAATGTTTGAGGCATCCTTTTAAAATTCACTCATCCATAAAATACCACCTTTACATTAATCCTTCTTTTATCCCATAGAGACCATGAATGACCTTTATTGGGATGAGCCACGTTTCAAGACATTTTTTCCATTCTTACCCTACTCTTGGTATTTTCATGATATTTTATAGTTGAAGTGTGGGGTAAATGGAATCATGGTGGATGGGATGATACACATTGTAAAGAAGAAGTGTAGGGGTTTTATTGTGGGAATTGTAAAATATTGTAGAATAATTCATTATACTTTATTGTTTTCCCCTATTGAATTACGAAAAATGACAAAAATGACAAAAAGATCCAAAAAATAGAAAAATGGGTTTTGATTTGGGAGAACAAAAAATCACCATTTTCTAGATCGATGATATTATGATCGTATGTGGATAGGTGATAGATGTGATCTTTAATCTAATCATAACTTTCAAAAGAAGAAATAAAAGTACAAAATAAAAAAACATTGAAGAGGGTGCACAAATCATTCATTATGCATAATTTGATCATGAACTTACTTTGAGTTTTTTGAAGTGGGTGTTGCTACTTTGAAGGGGATAATTTCATTACGCTTTTAATTTTGATATCATGCATTGAACTTAAGAGATTAACCTCCTACTTGAGCCTTAATTTTCAAAGCATCAAATCCTACCAACCTTAAGCCTTAGAGTCGTTTGAACCTTAATTACAAGTCCCCATGATTTTATGTGTCATTTGTCTTTACAGAGTGGAGAAAGTAGTTCATTTACAAGTCTATGGATAAGAAGCATGTTCTCCTGATATGAGCATAACTCTACTTGAATTGTACCATGAGTGATGAGAAAAAAAATCAAAATTGATGTAAATCATGACATGGAATGTTTATAAATGATGAATCAAGGAGCTTGAATGAATGAAAGGATAAGTTCCTTCAATTTTCAAAGGGGAAAATTAAAATATGCGAATTATTTGTTTTTTTGACAAATGGGAATTTAAATTGATATTTTATATAGATTTTTTAAAGTTTTATTTCCCATTAAAAATTGTTTGATTTTATTGCATTTAAATTTGAATATTTCTATCATTGGAGTCCTCGAATCTCCATGTTGAGATTTTATGCTTGAGGACAAGCATGTTTTAAGTGTGGGGGTATTTGACAGAGAAAATTTATGTGCATATTTTTTATAAAATAATTAGTATTTTATTACTGTTTTTCAGTAAAAAACCCCATTTATTTACATGTTTTATTAAAATAATTGGTAATTTTAATTTTATAATGAAAATAATAAAAATTGTGAAACGTGCATAACTATGGATTTTTGGACAGATTTCTACCAAAATGGTATATTTATCATTACATATAAAATATATTTCCAAATTCAGTGAGTCTAATTTTTTTAGAATACATATTTTATTTACTTAATCTTTTTCTTCTAGACCAGGAGATGATTTGGCCATATATTGACTCTAAAATTTATTGAAGTTGGAAACTTTTCAGGGAGGATAGCGTGGACACCACCATAGTAACGGAACCAAAACACGGCCTAAAAACATCCAAATGATATGTTTCCTCCTGGGATAGTACGGGGATAGATAGGTTCGGATGTACAACAAATTTGTGGGTGTTTTGAAATCATAAAGCAGCCAGTGAGTGACATATGTTTGGAGGTACTTTCCTAGAAGCTTTGTCTTGAAACATAATCCTCCAATGAAAAATCCATAACTCCTTTATCTGGGGTCCAAATGTGCTGAAATTTTGAGGGTGAATGGAAGAAACATTTAAAAAAAATTGAATAGGGGTTCCACACGTGAATCGACCATTTATGTGGCCATCGATGTGACAAATTTCAGAGGAAAAAATCATCCTATAAAAGGCAGACCTTGCCTCCTCAAATCATCATCTCGACACCCAAAGCCAAGGAGGGATCCCACCGGTGCATGGGCAACTGCTTCTCCTCTCTTCCCCCCTCATTTCTTCTTTTTTTAAATTTTTTTTTAATTTTATTTTTATTTTCAACTGTAATTCAAATTTTAGTTTTATTAATCTATCCATTTGTTTTTCTCCATCCATTTTTATTCATCTCTCTCTCCCTCTCTCTCTTATTCCACCCACTTCACCAAGTAATCTCATACTCTAGGAAAAGAGAGTCTAATAACGAGACATTGTTTTTGGTGAGGTCAATGTCCTCTTGAATTTTCATTAATGTTTATTTTATGTGTGTGGTAGATTTGAGTAGCATGAATTTGTGAATCGAATGTCCCCAATTGGGTGATGACCCCCAATGGCATATAACTTAAACAATTTATATTTTGGAAAAGAGTAGTGATTCAGATGTGAGATTTCAGGTTTGTATTATCAAACACAAATCAATATATAAAAGGGAATAATGATTGAACCTATGACTAAACCCCAAAATCATGTTCTTTCTTCATCATATAATTCTGTTTTCATTGCATGATAGTTCATATTTTTAAATAGTCAAAAACACAAAAACATTATCATTAATTTCATTTAAATAGAATACAACAAATAGAAATAGCTTAGGTGAATGATAATAATGTATGTCAAGTAAATTGAGAAGGCTCCTCTAGAGAGACAACCCTGGTCAGCCACTGTGCGACACAAGGAAAAACAAATAATTGTTTTTGTCCATGCCCATGACAGGCGTGCGTTATTGGACACACCTAAATTGTACACATGACTTCATTATCTATTCAAATGAGGGTAATGTGATGTGATCATCCATAAAGGAGAATTTTAAGTGATGTATTTACCTACCTAGTCAATCAATACTCAGAGAGTTGATAATGTTTTTTTTGATAAAAGGGATTTGAATGCCCTATGTCCCATGGTTCCTCAGTGTATTTGAGAAATGTAATATTTTAGAATCCATGATATCTTGTGATGTGACTAGTGGACATAGGTATATTGATACATATGTTTAATATTAATTTCACCATATCCCTTTATATCTTGAGTAGAAATGATTCTTTTATAGAGGCTACCCATTGTTTAAATATAAGGATCCATGTGTTTATATCTATTTTAAATGATACAAAGAAATGTGGGGTAACACTTTGTGGTTGAATGAATGGTTATTTAATTTTACACATAGAGACACCTTAATTTTTTTTAGAGTTAATCAAAGAGATTTTTGGATTATTATTCATATGGTATTTCATATGATGTAATATGTGGTAAAAATTATTATAGCTTTCCAAAATTATTTTGCAAGATAAAAAAAGGAGTTTTGTATATGATTTAATAAGTTATTATATATGATAAAATATAAGGTGAAATGACATGAATTATATATATATATTTTTTTGTCAAAGTTGGGTATTGAGAAATATTTTACCTAGAGGCATTTATGAATGTGATGTAATTTTCTATTTTTTATATAAAGATATAGGATATATTAAAACATGTATAACATGTTGAAACCTTTTTTCCAAACATAAATTTTAATTTTTCCATATTATAAAGTTACATTTCCATGCAGTTGTATACTATGAATTCCAGAGGGGCTCTCAGCTTCAGCTAAGAGATATCCATCTTTGGTAGGGTTTCACCCCCAGCTTCTGTGTTGTATTTCTCTTTGGGATTATTGAAGGTGATGTCATCCATCATTGGCGACATTGAAGGTTCTGGGCCTTGGTGGAGACTCAGGCAGCGGAGGGTAGGTGTCCTCATCAGAACTACTTCATGGTCAGATCTGGAGGTAGTAGGTTATCCATCCTTGGGGATACTAGTGTTGCGACTATACAGACTGGCTATAGCAGGAGTTGGTGGAGAAATCCTCAGTGACAGGTGGTGCTGGTGGTTATGCGTGGTACCAATGTCATGTCTTGATAGCTTGATGGGCTCTTTGTCATGTCTCAGCATCAACGTGGAAGGTGGGACCTTCGTCTTCAGTTTTTATTCCCACAATGGTTTCATATCTTATCTCTTTAGATCTGGGATTTGTGGAGGGCAGCTATGTAGAGGAGGATCAGCTCATGTGGTAGCTGGGATAATCGGCAGTGCATGCATCCTAGCTTCAATGGGTGGTACGACTGTTCCCTATGCCATCTGTGGATCTGGTATCTCTAGATATAGGAATGTGGAGGTCTATTGAACAAAAAATGCTCGACTTGTGAAGCAGTAGGGTAGGTAAGGGGTGTGTGCAAGCTGGATTCGATGAGTATTAAGGTGATGTTTTCAAGAGACCATCATTTGTCATTTTTTCTCATATGACGGATCCAGTTTTGGTTTCCCCAAATCTTGGAGTTTTGGAGGGTGTACTTTTGTCATAGGATCTTCTATATGGAAGTTCCAATCTCGGTATTGGTTATGGAGGGTTTGGTGGCTTCATTGGGTCATGTTTCTTATTTCCTTTGTGTCATGTGTGGTTAAAGGTTCGGTCAGATGATGTGCGGTTGAGAGAAAAATATGGGCCATCTTTTGGGCCTAAGGCCACATTTAATCATTGTTCTTGGGTATATTTGACTTTGGGACATGTGTTTTGTAATGGTTGTGTACCATCGGGATTTCAGGAAATTGTATTTTAAGGCCTCTGTGCCTCTGGGTTCTCAGATTTGAGTTGGGTTCTCCCTTTTCACTTAAAAGGGGTTTGTGTGTTTTTATTTATTTTAATAAAGGGTATTTTCCCCATAATTTCTAGTCTATTATGAAATTACATATCATAAGGTATTCCACTATTTATGATTGAAATGGAGACCAAATGTGAAGGGTTAATGGTCAAGTAAATATTCAATGAAGGCTAACATTATATAATCTATTTCCTAAGATAGAATAGACATGAGATTCATTTATTAAATAATTACAAGAAGTAACTATGGTATTGAATCTTGTTTTATAATGCATGAGTAAATTTATATTCTTATAATACGTGTTCATAAGAGATCATAATAAGGATATAGTACCCATTCGATGTGGAGGTGTATGTTTAAAAAGTACTACCAAATCCTTTATCAAAAATCAATTACCCTTAGCTTTATTCTCCTACCTTTTTATGTTATTTGGTACTTGCATACTATAGAGGATATATAATCACACTTGATCAATGAGTGATTTAGTATCCCATGTACACCTCTTGATGAGGGATGTCATTTGACTATCTCTCATAGGATCTTCATCAAGTATTGATGCATATGGATGTTGTTGTGATCAATAGTGTAAGGTACACATTTTTGGTTATTAATTTATATAATTTATGATTTTATATTTATATCATGATTCTATCATTGTTTTTGGTTTCTATATTACATCCAATATGTTTAAAAATCATTTTTAGATCATGTGAAATCTAGAAATTCCTTCCATCCTTTCTAAATCTTTAGAAGGATCTTGAGTCATCCTAAGATTCTAACCATTCAATATTGGTAAAGATCTATTTTTTATTTCTCCATAATAAAAATATATACCAATTTACCAATATATATATTCTAACATAGTTCAAGAATCCTCTAGATCCATCTCTACATATATTCATACTATGTATGTAGGCTACTTCACCCATGTATTATTTAGAAGAATTTTCTTAACCATATCTTTATAGCATATAAAATTGGAAAATAATTTCTGATATGAATTATTTTATCCACATAAATTAGAAAAAATATTACCACACACCAACTAGTATACTATTATACATAATAATAATATGAATTATTGAGGAAAAAACTCTTTGATTACATAATCAAAATAGAAATTTCAACTATAAGAATATTTTTTCAATATGTAACAGATTTTTTGAAACAAGAATACCTAAATAAACTCATTTGGATATTTATAAATTTTAGGTTATTTAATATACCCATACTCAACTAAATTCACATTAAGAAAACTGGTTTTGACATCCATTTGATATAACTCATAGTAATAATGATCTTTTATGGAAGGTGATATTTGAATGGACTTATTCATTGAAACTTGTGAAAAATAATTAAAGCCTATGGATGTCTCCCCTTCTGTTGCATCCATTATGTTGAAAATATTACTTCAGCATAATTTTCCATAATATATACATATATGTCAACATTCTGATAAATCCTACTATAAATTTTACGTTCTTATGAATCTAGAGTGGGGTATTCATACACAAATCATTATAGACCAAACTCACCTTCTAACTCAAAAGTACGTCTTGTTTATTTCTCTTGAACATCTCTATGTTCAATTTTCCTACCACTATCTCCTAAATTGATATATTCCATCTGAATAAGTACAGAAAAGTTTTCCAAAAACATTGTTTTATCAGTGAGATTATAGAAATAATATCACTAAGTTACCTTGGGAAAACTAAAAAATAAATTTCTTTAGACTTAGGGGCCATTTTTTCATCTAATCATCATAAAAATTCTTCACAACCCCAAATATTCATAAAAAATTGACATTTTTTCAAACCATATCTCATGTAGTGTATTTATGAATTCATTATATGGAACATGATTACATATAATGTGGTTTTTTTTATAATATCCCTAGAATAAAATAGGATGGTCGCATTTACACATCATTGATCAAATCATTCCAAAAAATGGAAAGATTCCTCCTCTTATATACAAAATTCTTTTATATTTTTGGACGAGGAATTAGTTATATAAAAATTAAACAATCTCTTTGATGATGAGTGAATTCCTATATCAAGTATTCACCAATATTATTAGATAATAAAATCTCAATACTTTTCTCATTTTATTTTTTAATTCATCTAGAAACTCTTTTAAATTTTAAAAAGTTTCAAACTTGTGGTTCATCAAAAACACAAAACCATATCAAATAAAGTTATTAGGAAACTTCATTAAAGTACCCCAATATGCCACTTACTTGTCTAATAATTAAATACATATATCACCATATATGAGGTCCAAAAATCCACTAACCATTTCACATTTCCAGAAAAAATCGGTTTGATAATTTTTAGTAACCAACAATATTCACAAGTATCAAATGATTCATAATATAATGATTCCAATGATCCATATTTATGGATAATTTGGTTGTTTTTCTCATTTATATTTCCATGTAGATAATTCCCATGGTATCTAGGATTAGAATGAGCCATGATAATATCATTTTTATTGTTATAAATATGATTATCTCTATCCATAGTATATAAATACATTAATATAATTTTTCTCTGAGAAAACATTTAATTCTTATATATAGAAAAAAATTGATCTAAATAATGAATGAAATTACCTTCTTTTCTAAAAAATGTATAAAAATAAAATATCCATTTATTATAGAAACATAATAATAATTATCTGATTCCATAACTTATCCACCAGGTGGAATTAGATCATAAGTGGAGACATCCAATATTGCAACTCTTTCTCCATTGTTGACAGGAATATCTACCTTACCCTTATAATATTCCTTTATATATAATAGTAAATTATTATTAGAATATATATTTTAAGAACACGTGATATCTAATATCCATGAGTTAGAGTTAGAGAAGTTGATTTTAGTAACATTCACATTCATATAACTAGAATGATTCTATTTGAGAACATTTCCCAACATTAGATACTAATCCAGAACTATTTTAAAGGTCATTACTTAAAATAACATAAAATTATATACATAATGAATGAAATGATATATTAAAGAGAAATATATATGGGTTATTACCATGTTTTATATTATTTAATCCATAAATTTTAATCAAAATTGTTCATCTAAAAATGATGACCCGATATATTACATTTATTTCGTGATCCAAGATCCATAAATCACTAAGTAACATTTATTCTATGATGTTCCTCTCAAAAAATATATATTTTGGTATAGAATCGTCCCAATCATATAATATATGAATTTTGGATAGTTGAATAAATATATTATTACCCAAATCTATCAAATGGATATATAATCAACTATATTCATCTGATATCCTAAATCATGGTGTTTCTAGTACAAGTGTAAACCGAAATTAACAATTTGATTTGGTAACATAAATATCAGTGTTATCCATTTACATGATGCTATACAAATGATAATCCATGGGCACCCTACTATAGTATAACCTATCTTGTTGGATGATTGAGTTCATGACATGTGTTTTCTTTGGAATGAATCTTACACATAGTATATGAGGGATTTTTTTAAATTATAACCTAATTAAATATACAACATATTCATATTAAATTAAGGATTATTAAATCAGTAGAAATTTTAATTATCTCATGTTTTATTCTATTATGTATGCAGGATTATAATGATTTAGTTATTGAATCACTATTACATACACAAAAATAACATGGTCACACCATATTAATATATAACTTTTTAAATAACCCAAAATTTTATATTACTCAAACAAAAATTGAATCCAAACATATTCATTAATATCCAAACAAATACTAGGCATAAAGTACAATAAATTTTCATGTAATTTTTTAAAATTATTTCAGATTGATAAATTTCACATGAGTAAGCCTCTATCATGAACTAACCTCGGTCAACCCCAAAATGGCCACCCAAGTCGATCTTTGGAAATTCATAAGAGGGCTTCTTGATCCCCATAAGATGGAAACTATTGTTGGGGAATCAACAGATAACCAAAAGATCTACTTTCCAATATAAATAAATTAAACAATATAAATAAATGGAAAATCTTAATAAATAGTTAAGACAACAAAACTAAGAATCATATATAAGTGTAGTGAAAAAACAAAAAATATACAAAAAAACCCAAACTAAAATTGATGACCACAACATCCCCTTGTGACCCTGTGGGTCACACTCTAATACCAAAAACAACCATCTCCCATGGTGATCAAAACCCAGCTAGGACCAGTACTAAAATATAAAAATAAGAAACAACTACAGACACGAGTATTATAACTCAGGAGGTGTGCCTGGACAATCTATTCTGAAAGAATTTATTTAAATAAAAGTAACATCACTTTTAGTTTTGAAATAAAATATATAAAAATATTCTTTCCACACACATTTTCCACTTAATAAATGGCATGTTTCCTTTTTTCTAGTTCAAATCCAAATTCCCTCTATGGAAGAGATAGTAGCATTTTTTTAGAACAAAATGACTTTTTCAACTAAAAAGTGGAAAATAAAGTATAAAACGTTTTCTAAATTCTTTTCATAAACCTTTATAATCCAATAAAAAAATTTATCCAAGAATTACACCATACAAGAAAGTAGTATCAATGATCATATATAATGGGAAATAGAAAAATAGAAAACACAACTAACCAATCAACAAAGAATATCAATCATTCACCATAAAAAATAATTACCAAAGAAATGGAGAACCTAGGAGCTCAGTGGAATAATCTTGAACATACATTACATATTGACTCATGCCAAAGGTATACCTCACTCAATTATAAAAATTATCACCCACATGCTCAATCTCACCCTACCAGGTTTGATAGATTGGAATAATCCCATAGAAAAACAAAACAAAACAAAACCCCTACTATAGGACACTAACCAGAGTGAAATCCTAAGCTAGTTCAGCATACATCCACTACAAATCTACAAGATATTATAGGTTACCATGTCAAGACTAATGTGATGGTGAACCAAAAAATCCAACCAATCAACCAATCACATGCCCATATATCATAAATAAGAAATTCACACAAAAAGTAACCCTTGAGTCACCCCAATGAAAATTATCATTATTTTAAACCATCTGATCTAAAGGGATCCTCATATAACAGGTCTTCCATAACATTAAATATAACCAAGGGAAGATTATTATCCAAGTAGAGTTTTCCAAATGATCATTTTCATAAGAGAACCAAACAGCCCTTAAGAACCCTTCAAGAAACCACCCTTTTCCAAAGAACTAAATCCATCTTTCCAAAAAGGTGAAAACAAACCATTTATAATTTATCAAACACTTGGTGTTTATAGCATAATAAAAAAAATTCTATATACGTAAAAATAATTATGAATAGAACTTCATTTCACATCAATAAATAATTCTAAAAACTATACATCACTATTAAATATCCATGTAAGTTGAAAAAAAACAAGAAACCAATTATTCTTAAATTTAAAGGACAAATTCAAAGGGAAACGTACCCCAAACTCAAGACACATCAACAACACCCACCCAAAACAACCTCACAAAGGTTCATAGAAGAAATAACAACAACAAGGAACCTTCAGAACACCAAAAACCTAAATTAAACATAAAAAAGCTAAACCCTAGATCCACATAACCAATTGGTAAGAGTAACTTAAGAGAAAATGGAAAGAGAAATAAGAGGAAGAAGATAAAATAAGATTATCATGATAAATCACCCTTAAAACTTGATGAAGACCTAGTATCTACACCTTGGGATAGGATTATAGGCCTATAGAAGATGTAAGGGGATCCCTTTAGGTTTCAAAAACCAGGGAAAGAGAAAATGGGTGTTTGGGGGTCAAACCCCAAATAGGGTATAAGAGGAATTTCATAATTTTAATGACTTGGACAAGTCACACGGTTTTCTGAATGGTTTTCCAAACCATTCATTAAAAGTTAATCCATCTCTATCCAAGAAGAACAAGGATCAATGTTCATCTGTATGGTTTAGAAAACTGTGTGACAACCGTGTGGCTTCTACTGTCTAAAATGGATATTTTCAACACGATTTACTGGAGAAGGGCACACAGTTTTCCCTAACTGTACACCAATCATGTTCCACCAGATGTCAAGCCCAAAATATCCATTTTTCACAAAAACCATCTGATAAAACGAAATAATATTCACAAGACCAAAAATAATAAAATTAATTCCTGAAACTAGTGGTAAAACCCAGTAAACAAAAGATAAAATGGAGTAGAGGGTGAAAATAAAAATTCTAGTGTGAAATCCCCCCTATTACACTTTATTCCCCCTCAAAGCAAAAAAAATTCATTTTATATATTCAAAAGACACATTTCACATGATAAAATGATTAAAATACTCAAAATAAAATCACCTCAACTACTACTAAAAATAAAACATGCTCCTCTACCCAAAACAAACCAGTAGACCAAAACCACTTCTCAAAAAATGATTGAAAACTCGTACTCTAACTTCTACAACCTTTTTTAAAACATTAATTTTATGCATACTCAAAATGCCCCATTTTCACTAGAATAAAAACACCTAAAACCAACAACCCATATAAAACAACATGGTTCTAAGACAATAATGGATAATTTGACCGATTTACCAACACGAGTGGCTAGAATGGACTCATCACCTTTAAAAATTAACTAGCACCAATGGACTCTAACAGAAACCACAACAAGATCTATGATGGGTCTCCCCACCCTTAAGGACCCATCCGTTTAAATAAAATATCACAAACTAAAATGGTAAAAGCATCAAGAACTAACATGGTAACTCTTCACAAAGACCATAATATTACCACCACAAGGGGGTCCCAATTAAAGATACATTAACCCAAATGACATCCCAGTCCATGATTCATCATCTCGAAAAGATACAACCACATCTGGAAGAGAACAACCAAAAACTAAAGCTAACTCACCGGGGATAACCCCACAAGGATAACCAAATAGAGATTCACATCAAAAAAGGCACAACTCTAGGAATTTTATGATGGTAAAACTACAAAACTTTTGTAACAATGGGAAACTTACAAGGATTAGGAAAACTACTATGGAAACATTTAAATGTATAAAACCCCAATGATAGAGATAAGAGTTAATCCAAGGTTTACCACACCCTGGATGTTTATAAATTCATAAATAGCATCACTTTGGGGCCTATAGATTGATATCTTGAATCATATATTGCCTCATAGTCAAGAGACAATAACCCCATATCAGAACTCTTACTTCTTGGTGCCACATGCAGCCACATGACACCCTAGGTAGATCTATAAGAACACAACACAACATGAGACTCAGTTTCCCTAATAAGTAAAATTCACCAAGACAGTGAGTTATAAGATGTACACCACACATCCTCTTTCACACTAACATGAAACATTAGGAACAAGATACCCATGAAACACACCTCCACTTAAAGTGAAAAAAAAATCATAACTATCAAAATAAAAACAGACTTCCATTTTAACTGGAGTCTTTATGAGTTCCAAAAACATCCAATTTTTCTTTTTAAATAAAATACAACATCATTAAACAACATCAAATACAACTATTACAATGGATGGATCACTAAAAAATAAAGTTTCTTCAAACTAAGCCCAAAACAGCACCCTAATCCAAAAAATTGAATGGGGGTGTTTTTTAAAGGGGTGGATCTAGATTGATATCGATTCCTGAAAACAACCCATCATAATAGTTGCAATTGACCTAGGAATCAAAAAACATAGAATGTATTTGGATCATTCATACATGACAATTTATTATGATCTAACTTGTGGAACTGATGACACAATATGATCCTGTTCTTAGAAGAAGATAAAGATAAATCCAGTGGCATTTGAATTCCCATACCTGCACCACTAACTTCTAGATGATTTATGATCCTATTACCAGAATTCCCTTCACCAAATCTAAATGTTGTAGGAAGGTTGGTAGCCTCAATCACACCTTCTAACACAGCTTCAACCCAAACATCTTTCCTCACGACATCAGCAAAGCTGGTTTGACGGAACTCCAACACCTTCAACTACAATTCACTAAAAATATCATTCTAAAAATTTCAATTATTCATTGAATATTATACAACCTACTTGGAAAGGTATGTAAATAGATCCAAAAAACAATCAAAGAAATCCAAATCTAATTTATCACATTATCATAGACAACACCTCTTCATCCCCTACCTCACCCATATTTCCTTATAAAAATATCGCCAGATGAATGAATCATTGAATAACACCCAAGTAAGATCTTCACGAGGCTCGTTTTGAGATACTAGCTTCCACCACGTTCAACTCAGATCTTTAATCATAAAGGTATGAAAATTTACCTTTAATGGTAACTCAAAGAAACTAAAGTTTCTATAAATTTTCCACATCCTCCTTTCTGCTCAAAGAGGATCCTCTTTTCCAAAAAATAGTGGAGGATTCAATTTCAAAAATTCAAGAAGTAAATCAATGGTTTTATCAACTAGAGGGTCTAATTATGGTTAACCACCCATGGATACACCTTGAACATTCATCAAAACATTGGTAGGGGTATACACTAAGAAATAATAAAACCAAGAACTCAATGAAAACTAATTCATCAATAAGAATTATAAAACATAAAATTACAAAAAATCAAAATTTCCGAAATCATAAGAAAATAATACACACAACTCTAAGTAGATGAAACATCACACTTACATATTCTCTAAAATCACTCTTTGAAAACCAATATATACTTGATAAGTAACACAGTAACCAATGTTATTCCTTAGATCCTCACTAACATGCACATTTTTTGTAACACCCATGTTTTTTATGAAAAATTTAAATAGTTTTTCAGTAGTTGTTTTTCACGCAATTGTGATTTTAAACAAACTGTGGGATGCCCTTAATAAAAAGTTACCATTATAACCTAGCCTCTTTGTTAGCGGGAATAAATATAAATAAATATTTCAAAATCTATGACAAATTTAAATCAATTATTTATCATATTAATTTTTTTAGTGAATGAAATTAATAAGATATGTATGTTTTTAAAATGGTATTTTTGATATTCATCAAATAGATATTAAAAGAATTTTATTTCTGCCTTTTAATAGAAAAACCTTTTAGACACATTAACAACTTTAATATTACAATGTAAACCATTTCTTTGGAAGCATAATATAAAAATTTACTTTGGTTAAAATTCTGATATTTTTTTGATAAACTTCAAAATTTGATGAATTGTAAAAAGAAGATAAATTTTAATTGATTTTTTTTTCAGAGAGATAATTTATATGGTTAAATTATAATATTTAATGGTTTTTAATTACAAATATAATATATTTTTACCATTTAATATAATTTATGTCATTATCATTAATTTTACTTTGAATTCATAGGTAAAAACATTGCAATCTTTTGCAATGTTTTAACTTTTAGAACCCATTTTCTCAATAGCGGGATTAATTTAAAATTAAATATTTCCACTTCTGTGTATTTAATTTGGAAAAATGGATTCCATATTTGGAATCAGTAGGTCTCAATTATATTAATAGGATACTTTTTATTTCTAGGCATTATGAATAGTAACTACGGTAAATTTTATTTAACATAGTTAAAGGTAAATCGTGTAATTAAGGGTAAATATAATATTATAAAACTACCCTAACACCTGTCTTAATATAATTGGATGATTATATTTTTCCCTAAATCATACTTGGGTCGAAATGAAATCTATTGGAACCCAGTTGGATGTGATTAAGACCATTAATTTATTTTATTTAAAGAAAGTGAAATATGTCTCACTCAAACTTTAATAATTAAAGTATTTCTAATATAAGGATATACAGAATATAAATTTGATTATAAATACTCATTTGAAATCTAAATTTTTTCTTTTTATATTAGTTTATTTTTAATTTTTATGAAATATTTAATTACCTTAATAGCTTGTACATTAATGATGCGAAAATAATTTATTTAGTTAAAAATAAATAATATAGTTTTTATTAAAATAATAATACCCATCCAAAAGCCCAAACACATAACCAAAACTTATTGGTTTAGTATATATATACCTTAATCATCCAATGGTAGACTTGTGGACCATTTGTAGCCTTATAAAATGGATTATAACATTTATCTTATTTTATTTTGAATGATGTCAAAGTTGTCACATTCATACTTTAATAAAGATAACATTTTAATAGTTGGTTGTTTTAGAAGATAAATTCTACTAAAAGTATTCTTATGAAATATATTAGATTTATATTCATCATAGTATTTTTTATGAAATAAATAATTATGTTAAATAATTATAGAAAAATGTTGTAGTAATTATTTTATAAATAGAAATATCAAATAAATGGTTTTAAATATATTAAAATAAATAATATATGAACTAATTAATGTGCTATGAGAGTTTTATCTAAGATTTTCTATACTTCAGTATTTACTGGGGCATATTTATCATCCACGTCTGTGTTTCCTCAATAGGTAATATTATTTCTATCCTCCTACAATTGTTTAAATCCAATTTTACCAATTGGTGAATTTTTAGTATAAGATATGAAAGGAATATTTTTTCATTTTCAGTAGGAGATACTTTTCAACTTTTGGGGCCATTGTATAAGAAGAATGTTTTTCTTACCATATACAACATGAATGGATTTTTTTATTCTTTCAGAGAGAATTATTTCTATGAAGTTTCCTTTACATGTCTTCAATTTTATTTCTAATTAACTTATTTTATTTTAAAATTTCACGACATGTTGATAACATAAAATGTTTTTGAAGAAGAAAGGATAATTTACTCAAGAAATAAGTTCAAGTGTTTTATAAAAATTATTTTCCATCGACGATGCTATAGGGTTATGTTTATATCCCTCTTATTATATTGATTTGATTATGTTACGACGGAATTATTTTTATGAAGTCCTTTTATCTTATATAGATTATGTTATTATGGAATGATGTTTAAAAATCTCATTCTATTACATGGGTTATGATATGTTGTATGATTTATGATTTTGTGGCACACATAATGAATGGGTTCATTATGAGATGGGTGGGACCTATATCTCCCTCCAATGCATTGGGTAAAGATTTGTATCTCATGAGATAGATATGGCTGGAATAACAAGTAAATCTGGTTCAGTATTACAAGGTTGGAATGAGGAGTGAAGTCGGTTCAGTAAAGTAATTTGTCTGCTATGATTTTCTTGGTGAGGATCCTTGACTAATATGAAATTATTTTATAATTTTATGTGTGTATGCCACAAAGTTTCATGTCTTGTGTTCTAATTTTTGGGATTACATTGCAGTTTTATGATTGATCCCATGACATAATTTTATGATCTCTTTTGTAGGATAATATTTTCAAATGTTATGATCTTAAGAATATGATATGACAGAAATTTTATTTATTTACCCTTACTGAGAATTTTAGAACACCCTTTTATATGTTTCTTTTCCCCAGGTGATAAAGAAGGTTATTAAATATGATATTCCAAAAAGGAGTCTAGATATGATCAAATAAATGGGAGACAATGTAGATTCTTCATGAACCGATTGTTTATGTTTCCCAGTTTCTAAAGACACTATAAATATACAGTATTGTAATGGTTTTGTTATATTTTTTAATAAATATACATTAATTATGAAGTATTAACAATGTATGTAATGTATGGTTCGTTATAGTTGGTATCAGAGGAAAGGTATAGTTATCCTTTGGAAACTAGGTTGTGAAAGCCATAGTAAGAACCCTAAGGATATGTATAAGAAAATTACATAATCCAAGTGTTTTAGAAATGTCCATGTATAACCTATAATAATACATAGAATGCTAAATTTTATTCCTGATTATGTGGTTTTCTTGTTGAAATTGTTGTTTCACTCACTATGCTTCTTGGTTTTAGTCAATGGTCGGAACATGAAGGAACCATGTTAATGCTAAATGTGACGGGCAATGCAATGATTGTCCCCCTGAGCAAGAAAATGTTATGGGAGCTGGTATGAAAAATATTGTATTCATGGTCACACAAGTTTATCAAGCTATGAATCATTTAGGACTTCCAAACGAGCAATGAAATGAGCAACATTCTGTTGAATTCTTAATGAGGAAGCGTCCACCTTCATTCTGTGGGTATTTTGATCCATTAGTGGCTGAACAATGGATCAGTTCCACTGAAAAGATATTTTCAGTTCTACAATGTTCTAATCATTTTAATGTCATCATAGCAGTATATCATTGGGATGTTGAAGTTGATCAATGGTGTAATCATATTAAGAATACGAGGCAAAGAGTTGAAATTGAGTCCATGGAATGGGATGAGTTCCAGAACTCATTTTTCAATAAGTACATGCCTTGTATTCATCGCACAAATATAGAGAAGGAGTTTTTGAACTAAATCAAAATGACGATTAATTTGTGGGCACCTACAAAGAAAGTTTTACAAGACATGCATGGTACGCTTCCGGAATTATTATCCAACGTGAGAGTAAGATCGATCGATTCGTTAGTGGCTTAAAACCAAGTCATAGAAGGGAGTTATCCATAAGGGACTTCAATAGATACGATGAAACTTTTCATTGTGCTCCGAAGGTAGATATGGATATTGGAGTAACCTATCAGTCATATGTGTTTGATAAGAAGAGGAAAATAGAATTCAAAAGAAAATCTAAAGACCACACTGAAAAGAATATGAGTTTTCCTTTATGCTCAAAGTGTGGAAAGAAATGTTGATGAAATTTTCTTAAAGGGACAAGTAAATGATTTAATTGTAGAAAATAAGGTCATCAGGCGATTTAATGCCACAATGACGGGAAAAATATGTCTAATGATGTGAACAGAGAAAAGGCTACATAGAATGAACCTCCTACACTTCAATGTTACAAGTGAAAGGAAATGAGGCATTATGCCAATCAATTCATTAATCCAAGGGTTGTTGATGATGATCAATTTCAAAAAACTCTTAAGGCCAAAGGAAAAGGAAAGTCACATGAAATTTCTATCGATGATGTGGAGTACGAAAATGAAGTGGTGAAAAGTACACTTACCATCCACTCTAAAGTAGAAAATGTTTTATTTGATTCTGGATCTACCCACTATTTTATTTTTGAAGAATTTTCTAAGGGTATCATTGTACTGCATCAACAATTTGATGTTTAATTAGCTGTGGCAACTCTTAATGGCACAATGGTTGTATCAAATGTTTATAATTTTTCTCAAATTGATGTTTGTGGGAAAGTGTTTCATATAAATCTTGTGATCCTTCCTATAGTGGAATTTGATGTGATTCTTGCCATGGATTGGATTTCCTTATATGGAGGTCATATCAATTGCCAAATAAGGGAAGTCACATTTCATATTACAGATAAATCTATGATCATCTATCGATGTAGGGATGAATATAACCTTCAAGTGGAAATTTCATCTATATTATGGGTCTTGATTCCAATGAATGAATGTTATTTATCTCAAATTTTTGGAGAGAATATCACGATTTAGAATATTCCCATTTTATTGGATTTTGATGATATCTTTCCAGAGTAATTTCTAGGCCTTCCACCAAATCGTGAAGTTGATTTTTTAATAGAACTCATATCGGGTGATATTCCCATTTCAACAACATCTTATAGAATGGCCCCAATTGAGTTGTAGTAATTGAAGAATAAAATCCAATAGAATCTTGATAAGAGATTCATACACCCTAGTGCATCCCCTTGGGGAGCACCTATTCTATTTGTTAATAAGAAAGATGGATCAATGAGACCCTGCATTGACTATAAATAACCTAACAAGATCACTATCGAGAACAAATATCATGTCCCCCACATTGATGACTTATTTGACCGACTATGCGGAGCTCAGTACTATTCCAATATGGATCTTCATTCAGGGTATCACCAATTAAGGGTCAAAAAGGAAGATATACCGAAGAAGACATTCTATAAAAGGTATGGACACTATGAATTTATAGTGATTCCATTTTTTCTTACTAATTCCCCTGAAATTTTCATGGATTTACTGAATAGATTCTTTAGAGACTATCTTGATCAGTTTTTGGTATAATTTATAGATGATATTCTTGTCTATTCAAAGATAAAGTAAGAACATGAAGATCAGTTAATAATTGTATTAAAGACCCTAATAAAGGATAATATTTTTTCCAAATTTACCAAGTGTGAATTTTGGCTACAAAAAGTTTTATTTTTGGGTCACATAATCTCAAGAGAGGGGAAATCTGTGGATCCACCAAAAATAGAGGTTATCGAATGATAGCTGAGACCAACAACAGTAACTGAGATTCAATGTTTTCATGGTTGGGATATATATTATCGATGTTTTTTGAATGATTTTTCATGATTATCTAATCCACTCACTAGGTTGACTCGAAAAGGAGTTAAGTTCATTTGGATGGAGGAGTGTGAAGATAATTTAATAGAGTTAAAAAGAAGGTTATCCAGTGCACCTGTGCTCACACTACCTTGTTGTGGGGAAAGGATTGTGATCTACAGTGATGCATCCAAGAAGGGATTGGGGTGTGTTCTCCTGAATAATTATATGGTGATAGCTTATGCCTCACGACAGTTGAAAATTCATGAGCAAAATTACCCCACTCCAGATTAGACGTTAGCCGCAGTAATCTTTGCAATAAAAATATCAAGGAATTATCTTTATGGTGAAATGTGTGATATTTATACTGATCAGAAAGGTTTGATGTATATTTTCACACAAAATGTGCTGAATATGGGCCATAGAATATGGTTGGAGTTGATTAAATATTACGACTGCTCCATACATTACAACCCTAGGAAAGCAAACAAGGTGGCAGATGAATTAAGCTGAAAACACCATGCCATCTAATCCATGACGAGGATCACGAAAGATCCAATATTTATGGATTTGGAAAGGATGGATCCTGAAATTATAACAGAAGGGGAAAATTCTTATCTTTCTCAAATGAATGTTCAACCATATATACATGTGACGATTAAATAGGCACAGAAAGAGTTGCAAAAGAATGTGATAAATGTTCCAAAATTCAACATTGATTGTGATGAAATAATAAGGTTCTAGAATCAGGTTTGTGTTACTCCCATTCAATAATTAATGAAGGAAATATTGGATAAGGCTCATAGTTCTTCATTCTCTGTTCACCCTGGAAGCACGAAGATGTATAGGGACCTGAAATAGTACTTCTGGTGGGATGGAATTAAAAGAGATGTTCCTGAATATGTCTCTTGATGCATGGGTTTTCAGCAAGTTAAGGCTGAAAGTCAAAAGTCTAAGGGGATGTTGCAACCATTACACATACCAGAATGGAAATAAGAAAACAACACTATGGACTTTGTCACCAGACTTCTCAAAACATCCAAAGGCAATAATGCTATCTGGGATATAGTTGATTGTCTTACAAAGTCGACACACTTCATTACTATTAGAGAGGATTTCTCTCTTAATCATATTTCCAGGATATATGCAAAATAAGTGGTATGATTGCATGGAGTACCACTTTACATTATATTTGATTGGGATCTGAGGTCTACCTCGATGTTCTCGAGAAGTCTTCAGCATGCTCTAGATATAGAGTTCAGTTTCCGCACTTCTTATCATCCTCAAATAGATAGTCTGTCTAAAAGGAAAATTCATACACTATAAGACATGTTGAGAACTTACTCTATGGATTTAAAAGGTTTTTGGGATTAACACCTAATATCAGTGGAATTTTCTTACAAAAATAGCTTTCACTCCAACATTTAGATGGCTCCTTATGAAGCCCACTATGGAAAGAAGTACGAAAATCCAACTTTCTGGGATGTAGTTGGGAAAACAATGCTATTAGGAGCTGATCTTATTAATGAAATGGAATAAAAGTTCAGATCTATTAAATAACATATAAGAGCATCTTAGAGTCGAAATAAAAGGTATGTAGCCAATAAAAGAGAATACTTAGAGTTTGAAGTGGGAGATAAGGTATTCTTACGAATATCTTCCTGGAAGAGAGTAATGAGATTTGGAAAGAATGGAAAGATGAGCCCTAGGTATATCAGTCCTTTTGAAATTCTAGATCGTGTTGGGAAGGTAGCTTACAGATTGGCGCTTCCACCGAATCTATCTCAAGTTCATGATGTGTTTCATGTATCCCTAATGAGAAAGTACATAATTGATCCTTCACATGTAATAAGCTCAGAATTCATACCGCTGGATCAATATATTTATTTTGAAGAACAACCAATAGAGATTCTGGATCGTAGCGAAAAAGTTCTACGAAACAAGACCACTCGATTGGTTAATGTTTTATGGAGGAACCACCAATTATAAAAAGGTACATGGGAACTTTATGATATGATGAGGGAGAGGTATACCCATCTTTTTATTTCCATGTGATGAATTTTGAGGGTGAAATTCAGTTTAAGGGGGATAGAATGTAACCCCTATGTGTTTTATGAAATATTTAAATAATTTTTCAGTAGCTTGTTTTGCACACAATCTTGAGTTTAAACAAATTGTGAGATGCCCTTAATATAAAGATAATGTTATAACCTAGAAGTTATGTTATTGGGAATAAATATAAGTAACTTTTACAAAAATCTATGATAAATTTATATAAATTATTTATCATATTAGTTTTGTAGTGAAAATAGTATTTTCGATATTCATCAAATAGATATTAAAAAAATTCAGCCTTTTAATAGAAAACCCTTTTAGAAAAATTAATAATTTTAATATTAAAATTTAATAATTTTCATTGGAAGCGAAATATAAAAATTTACATTGTTACATTTCTGATATTTTTCTGATAAACATCAAAAATTTGATGAATAGTAAAAATACGCCAAATTTTAATTAAAAAAATATTTTTTCATCAAGATAATTTATATGGTAAAATTATATTATTGAATGGTATTAAAGTAAAAATATAATATATATTTACCATTTGATATAATTTATGTCTTTATCATTAATTTTACTATGAATTCACAGGTAAAAACATTTCAATCTTTTGCAATGTTTTAACTTTTAAAACCTGCTTTCTCAACAACGGGTTTAATTTTAAATTAAATAATTCTACTTCTATGTGTTGAATTTGGAAAAATGGATTCCATATTTTGAATTAGTAGGTCCAGGTTATGGTAATAAGATAATTTTAATTTTTAGGCATTATGAATTGTAACTAAGGTTAATTTTATTTTCCACAGTTAAAGGTAAATCGGGTAATTAAGGATAAATATAATATAATAAAATTACCCTAAAACATGTATTAATATAATCAGATGATTATATTATTCCCTAAATCATACTTGGGTCGAAATGGAATCAATTGTAACCCACTTGGATGTGATTAAGACCTTTAATTTATTTTATTTAATGAAAGTGAAATATGTCTCACTCAAACTTTAATAATTAATGAATTTTTAATATAAATTTATATAGAATATAAATTTTATTATAAAAACTCATTTGAAAGATAATTTTTTTTCTTTGTTATGGTAATTTATTTTTAATTTTTAAGAAATATTTAATTGCCTTAATAGCTTATACATTAATGATGTAGAAATTATTTGTTTTGAGGAGAATCAATAATATAATTTTTATTAAAATAATAATACACATCAAAAGGCCCAAACACCTGACCAAAACAAATTGGTCAAGTATATCTATACCTTAAGCATCCAAAGGTCTACTTTTGGACCATTTTGAGTCTTATAAAATAGATTATGACATTTATATTATTTTAATTTAAATGATTTCAAAGTTGTCACCTTCATACTTTAATAAAAATAAAATTTTAAAAGTTGGTTCTATTAGAAGTTAAATTATACTAAAAGTATTATAATGAATTATATTATATGTATCTCCATCATAGTATTTTATTTTTAATATTTATGTAACAAATAAGTATATTAAATAACTATACAAAAATGTTGTAGTAATTATTTTATTAAGATAAATATCATATAAATGGTTTTAAAAATATTAAAACAATTACTATATGAACAAATTAATATTTCCACGTATTTTATAGATAAATATGACATGTTATAAATATATTAAATATTTTGGTTCGAACATATGTTCTGTGTGTATTTTATTTAAATTCAAATAAATGAATAGTGTCAAAATTGACAATATTCATATTTTTTATTATTAATTTTTTTAAAAATCACAAAAATATTTGAAAATTATAAATTGAAATTAATATGGTCTAAAATGTCATAAAATATCCAATTATGGAAAATTTTCAATAAATAATTAAGTATTTATAACAATTTAAAATTTAGGATATTATTACCACAAATAAAATTAAATAGATTAAATAAGGATAAATCAAAATGATAAGGTTTAAAATTAAATCAAAACATTTATAAATTTGATTGGTTTATTATATTACAACCCTATCATATCTGATATTATAATTGGAGTCACATTGGAATGTTTTATGTCGAATTTGAGTTTATTATAAATTAATATTTTGGAGGTTTCCAAAATTGCCCCACTACTCTCTTCTAAAAAGGGCACCTCCTCTCTATTCTCTTCACTCCATTTTAAGCATTAAAACTCGGCCAAAACCAACCCTTTTCCATTATAAACATACCTATAAACATACTAGAGGTCTGAGTCTTCTTAAAAGACTATATTTATTTCCCTAAGAGGAGGTTTAGAAGAGGCACATCGAAGAAGAGATAACATCGTTTACCGATTCATTGAAACTTATTTCTTCTTCTACTTCCTCTATATGAGTTGTTTAATTTTTTAATAACTCCAGTATAACTTTTATACTGATATGTTATTATTAATATGAATCAAACATATTCAATCTTCTATCAATCCTATAAAATAAATGAAATCACCACTCATCCGTACATACGGCCTACCGTCTCCACACCGTGGTGTAATCTGTTTTTCATCACCGACAAGAACATATGGGTATAATGGTAGAAGAAATAACTATATATGATTATTATAAAGTGATATTGATTCTGAAATATTATACACCATACACTTTAATAAAATTCCACAATCATCAGAATGATATCATCGCTCGTACCTACGTAAGGCTTACCGTCTCCATGATGTGATGTGATTCGTTATACATGCTCTTCATTGAAAGATGATTATATAAATTGATTGAATAAATTTGAAATATATTATACTAATACCATTCTTTAAATTATATAGCTATAACCTAAAAAGATGAATAAGAATTTATTCAATAAAACATGCATAAGAACATAAAGCAGTTAACACCCGAATAACAAGTAACAATGAAATGTTACTAAACAACAGATAAGAATATGACCATATATGATATCATAACAGTGACTATGATTATGGAATAAATCACTGACAATATTTATATCATTATATAAGAGGTTTGGATATGTACCAAGCATATCAGACTTATGGTAAGGGAAAATATCGCAATCTCGTTTTTATCCGAGATTTTTATAATTTATTATTTACTGGGGCTTATTTATCATCCACATCCATGTTTCCTCAAAATTTAATATTATTTATATCCTCCTAGAATTGTTTAAATCCAATTTTACCAATTGGTGAATTTTTAGTATAAGATATGAAAGGAATCTTTTTTCGTTTTCCGTACAAGATACTTTTTGACTTTTCGAGCCGTAGTACGAGAAGAATGTTTTTTACCTTATATGGAATGAACGGATTTTTTATTCATTCAGAGAAAATTATTTCCATGAAGCTTCCGTTAAAAGTTTTAAATTTTATTTTCAATTAAATTCATTTATTTTAAAATTTCTTGACATGTTGAGAACAGAAAATGTTTTTGAAGAAGAAAGGATATTTTCCTTAAGAACTAAGTTCAATTGTTTTATCAGAATTATTTTCCTTCTAAGATGATATAGGGTTATGTTTCTATCCCTATTATTACATTTATTTGATAATGTTATGATGGAATTATTTTTATGAAGTCCTTTTATCTTATATGGATTATGTTATGATGACATGATGTTTAAGAATCACATTCTATTTCATAGGTTACGCTGTGATTTATGATTTATGATTTTGTCGCACACATAAAGAATGGTTTCATTATGAGATGGGTGGGACCTATATCTACCTCCAATTAATTGGGTAAATATTTTTATCTCATGATATAGACATGGCTGGAATGGAAAGTAAATATGGTTCAGTATTATTGGGCTGGAACGAGGAGTGAACTCGGTTCAGTAATGGACATTGTCTACAATGATGGTCTTGGAGATGAGCCTTGACTAATATGAAATGATTTTCTATGCTTATATGTGTATGCCAAAAAGTTTCATGTCTTATGTTATGATTTTTTGGATTACATTGTAGTTCTATGATTTATCCGATGACATAATATTATGACCTCTTATGCAGGATAAAATTTTCAAACGTTATAATCTTAAGAACATGATATGACTGACATTTCATTTTTTTACCATTACTAATCATTTTACCTCACAATTTTGTATGTTTCTTTTTCCCAGGTCCGGAATAAGGGTATTAAATATGATATGAAAAAAGGAGTCAGGATATGATCAAAAAAATGGGAGACAACGTAGATGCTTTGTGAACCAGTTGATTATGTTTCCTAGTTTCTAAAGACACTATACCTATACAATACTCTTAGGTTTTTGTTATATAGTGTAATAAATATAATTCAATTCTGAATTATTGAAAATTTCTGTAATGTATGGGTTGTTATATTTTTGTGCCAAAATAGAAAAACATAAACCATCTACCCATTCACACAAATCCTCCCATCTGAGCACTCATAATAAATATGGAAGAGAAAAATACTTTTCTACTTTTCAAATAAAAATATTAAACCCAGCCTCCAAACTCATAATTCACATCTCATTTAAAATTTCACAAAACCATGTCAAAATTCCACCAATTAATAAATCAAAAACCATGTTAAAACTATATACTTTAATCCATTTTATTCCATTTAGAAATGAAAATTCTATGAATTCCATCCAAAAACCAAATTATTGATATTTAAAATATTTCATTCACTTCAAAACATATAATTAAATATTTTTTTTTATTAAAACTAATTTTATCAAAAAAATTCCCATAATCCTTTTTAAAATGAATTTCTTGTTTCCTAAGAAAAAAATTTCAATAAACCCCTAGTTTTTATTATAGAAACTCAATATCTTTAAACCAATCCCTGTTTGACCCAAAAAATATCTTATAAAAATCCATTTTATAATTCATTCATAAAAATAAATATGAAAATTCTTTTTCCATATTCCTTAAAAAAATTATTACTACTTTAAATCAGTTTTCACTATTCCAAAACATGGGGTTTCAATAAAAAATCAGAATCAAAGAATACCCAAAAAAAGATCACAAGGGGAAACTAATGTCAATGGGTGACTTGGCCATATGGTTGTAAGCTATATTCCAATCACTCCATCATCCTAGAGAGTCTTCAAGAACCATATCCTTAGCTCTTCAAGGTTTCCCAGGCCATGCAAGCACACTGAGAACATTATCCTAGCTTGATTTTAATTTTTCCAAACATCAAACAAACTATAAGAACCAAATTAATGAAATGTAACCTGAATTCTTATAGAGACTGAAGGATTGGTATATAAATTATTATTTAGACACTCACACATACCTACACCCCATGTTTTGAAAGTCCTACTCCATATACCTTGATATACCAAATAATAAATGGAAATATAAAATAAAGTTCCTCTAAAGAAAACAACCTGCTTTAATACCAATTTGTCAGGAACCAACCTAGGTAAACCATGAACCGGTCACCCAAGTCGATATGTGTAAAGGCCTAAGAGGCATTCCCAATAATCTTGGGCTAACAACTAGTGTTGGGGCATCAATAGAGAACCGAGGGAAAAATTTATCCAAATATAACTAAACTAAATAATGGAAATAAATAGGATATCCCAATAAAATGATAAAAAAACTAAACTAAGAATCATTTAACCAAGAACTAAAAAGTTAAACAAAACTGTACATGAAACCCCAAACTCAACCTGATGACAAAAACTTCCCCATGTGAACCTGAGGGTCTTTCTCCAATACCCAAAACAACCATCACCCACTCCGATCGAAACAAATCAAAAACCTTCACCATAAATATAAAATCAAGAAAGACCTATAGGTGTGAGTATTAAAACTTAGTAGGCATGCTCAAAAAATTTATACCCAATGCTTTTAAATTAAATAAAAGAAAAATTAATTTTAGTTTTGAAATAAAATATATAAAATTAGGAATTTCACACACATTTTTCACTTTAAAATAAAACACGGTCCATTTTTCATTTTTCCCATTGAAATCTATATTCTTTCCCAAGAACAAGACATTAACATTTTTTTGGAACAAAATGATGTTTTTAATTAAAAATAGGGAAATAAATTCTAAGAAATTTTGTCAACAAATTCTATAAACCTTCTAAATCCAATAAAAACTTTTATCCATGAATTACACTATATAGGAAACCAATATCAATGACCACATTGAAAGGACATTGGAAACTTAGCACACACAAGTAACCAAAGAACAAAGCATCTAAATCATCAGCCACATAAAACTAAATTCTAATGAACATGTGAGAACCTAGGATATCATTATAATAATATATTACATAATACATATCATGAATCATCTAGAAGACTTGCCTCAACTAATGACGTCAATTATCACCCACATGTTCGATCACACCCTACCTGGTCTGACTGAGGGTAAATTTCCAATAGAAAAATTCCCACTGCTGTGGGCCACTATCCAGAGTGAAATCCTAAGATAGTTCAGAAAATGTTCACTGAAAATATTTTAACTTTTCTAGGTTCCCATTTCATGAAAATAGTGGTTGTGAACCAACAGTGCCATCCAAGTATCCAATAACACGAACATATATCACACACAAGTAATT
Organism: Viscum album; assembly: GCA_963277665.1. Taxonomy (NCBI): domain Eukaryota; kingdom Viridiplantae; phylum Streptophyta; class Magnoliopsida; order Santalales; family Viscaceae; genus Viscum; species Viscum album. Next base: position 1,026,184,090 of record OY728129.1, on the reverse strand, counting down.
CACGCAAAAATTCACCATCGAGTCACCCCAAGAAACAATATGTTTCCTTTAATTCATCTGATAACAAGGGATCCTCTCAAAAAGGTAATCCTACAATATTCAACATAACCAAGGAAATATAAGTTTCCATGGATCGTTTTCAATACCATAATTTTCCCAAAAGCACCAAATGGGTGTCAAGAACCCCTGAAGAGACCCCCTTTTTCAATGAACCAAATCCAACCTTCATGAAAGGTAGAAAATCAACATTTTTAATTTCAAAATCATTTTAGAAAAATCCATTAAAACACTCACACCACATTTTAAATCCAAATCCACTTTCAGAAAGATGCCAAATGGGCCACACACCACCATCACATACCAAACCATTTTCTAAACCATAATATATATAACTATTTGAAATCCAAACCATTTAGAAATCAATTTGATAAATCCAAACCACAATTTTGGATTCCACAATTACAATTAAAAATCCAAACCATGCCTTAAAAATCACAATCCAATTGAAAATTGCAAGATAGAAATTTATAAAACACTTTTTGTGCATATCATAACAAAACATTGTCATATACTTGAAAACAATTATGAAAACCACCTTATTTCGCATCAATAATTTATTCTAAAAATCACACATCACTATTTAATATCCATGGAAGAAGTGAAAAATAGGAAACCAATGATTATTAAATTGAATGTACAAGTTAGAAGGGAATCCTACCTCAAACATACGAAGCTTCAACAACACCTACCCAAAACATCTGAGAAAAGGACTAAAGAATAAAGAACAACCATAATTAACAAAAACACAAAAAACCCATAAATGAAACACAAAAAACAGAAACCCGAGATACACACGACCAAGGGGGAAGAGGAACACAATATAAAATGGAGTGGAAAGGAAATGGAATAAGGGAGGATAATACTACCTTGATAAATCACCCATATAACATAAATAAAATTCTAGATCCACACATTGGGGCAAGATATTTGGTTTGGAGAAGAGGGTTGGGGATCCCTTTAAAAAACACAAACCAGGGAAAGTGAAAAATGGGCATTTGTATTTAATTACCGAAAATGGTAAAAGAGTAATTTCATAATTCTAATGACCTAGATAGGTAACAGAGTTTTTCCACATGGTTTTCCAAACCATACAGAAATCATGCATCCATCCCTATCCAAGATTAATAGGTTTCATAGTTAGTCCTCACTTTTTACTAAATAATGTTACAACCGCGAGGTCACCAATATCTAAAATATATATTTACAGCATGGTTTTATTGAGAAGGGAACACAATTTCCCCTAACCATGCACGAATAATGTGACACCTACTATCAAGCCAAAAATATCCATTTTTCCCCAAAAACATCTAGGATAAGTAATTATTAAGAATGAGACCAAAAATAAACAAAGGAACACTTGGGAATTGAGTGAAAAACAAATAACCAATAGATAAAACGAAAAAGTGGATGAAAATAAAAATCTAGGCATGACAACATATATCCACGAATAGCCAACCCCCACCATTATAGAATGAGGTATAAGAATCTAGGACAAAGGGATGTCTGACCTAAAGTCCATATACCAAGGGATAATTTACTCTATGTATAATCTAACTCATTATAATTCTAAAACCTAACATGTATAAGCTATATTGAATAGTTAACTTCAAGCTAAAAACATTAATTATAAATCAAGGTCAAGGTAGATGAAAACCAAAACATATGTTGTCATACATAGCATGTAATTTATTATTACAATGTTTTATAAGAATTAATTTATCACATAAATTGGATCATACACAACATAAACATTTCATAAACACTTTAAAAATATGAATATTTAAGTTAATAAAAAAATAAATAAATATTTTATATATTTTCCAAAACAAAAGACTTAAATATGAACATTTCATATTTAATTTAGAAATACAAATATACTATTTACACATCCAAATACTTAACATTTTTAAAAAATTATAAAATATAATAAAATATAGAAAAATATAAAATTTTTAACATTTTATATTATATAAAAATTTATGATTGATAATGGTAATTATAAATCATAAGCTATGATTGATATGTAAATGTAACAACACATGACGTTTACACATAAAATAACATATGGTGATATAAAAAATCATAAAATTTAGTTAATATCGACACTTATGATAAGCTCTTTCATTAGGTTCCAGTCGTATTTGATGATATCCTACATATAATTAATACAACATGATTCTATGTTTTTGTGAAAACCCACGATTCACTCATAATTGATTATATCTCATATAATATCTTATAGTGTAGCAAAAATCAATGAGATTTAGATATATCATTCAATGTTATATGTGGCAGTTGTACAATACCCTTAAGCCAAAAATGGAAGAAAAAATTCATATCATACACTATGATATGACTTTCTACTCCATGAAATATACATATTCTTAAAAAACCAATAGAAAAAAATGTTGATTCATTTATGCAAGTGATTTTGATACCACTAATGGGATTTTGGATATCATTATATGATTTTTGTTGTGGAATAAAACCCATATATGGATGATATATCATCAACTATATCAATATTCTAAAAATGTAAAACATAAAATAATCATAACTTAATCAATATTACATCCATCTCTACTAAATGAAATTATGTATGTTTGATTGGGATAACCAAAGAAATAACCAAAATTCTCCTACCTCTAAAGAAATTACACTGAACATGGATCAACATTTATAATGAGAAGACTATTATTCATTAAAGGTGTTATAGAACATTCCTAAATGAAAATGAATGAAGGGTCATGAATTGAAGAGAGATTTGAATTTAGATTGCATGAATCACAGTTCCCATAAATTGGGGGTTCCAATCCCTTTTATGGACTATCTTTATTAAATGAAAATAGTTGGATCATCAACTACCATATCATGGAAACCATCACGTGTTACTATAAATTACAAAACATTAAAGGTATGAAATTATTTAACACTTCAATACTTAATATCATAAATTCATAGCCAACAATTAATCACCTTAATTGTTCAAAACCAAAGGAAACTGATCAAGAATACGTGGAAGTATCCATGTAATCACATCATATATCATAATCCTATCGTATACCATAATAGAGGATAACATCAACATCTATATACCTATTATGATATGATCATATCGTAACCTATGGTATGAATCACATTGCTATCATATCTTATAACTGAAGGGATATCATTCAAAATGATATCTATTATTTTAGTTGATTTCAAACAATGTGTTGGTGAATTCAGATAAAAATTTAATTTCTAGTTAGAAATATGGGGATGTTATATGAATTAGGATTTAGAAAATAATTATGAGAGTTGGAAAATATCTAGATTTTTTTTGATGTGTTTAGTGTATTTGGAGGCATCTTAGGTGTAGGGTGGTCATAAAAGTAGGGATTGGGTGGCCTTATTGAATATTTCTATTGTATGTGATAATTACACCACAACTAAGGGGTGTTGATTTATGGAAGTTATTGAGTGAGATAAATTTTTTAGGAAGGTAGTGGTTCACACAATAAAAAAGTACTAGGACATGAACCCTCTATGAAATATTAAATTTCAAAAGTCTAATATGGATCAGATTATAGCTTCATGGAATCATCGTGATGATTTTTTAGGAGAAAAACCTCATATGGTGGGTTATTCCGTGGTGGGTTCTTAGAAATAAGAGGTATTGGGTTTCTCTTAGTGATTGGTTGAAATAAGAACTAAGGGTGTTACAACTTGGTGATCATGTGTTAGATTAAATTTATCAAGTTGGTAGAAGTCAAGTCCTAGAATACGACATTGTTAATTGAAAAAGGCTACTTTAATTAATCTTCTAGCTCATGTAATAATTATTTTGGGTTGTATAAGATTAAAAATATTTTAAATTTTATTGGTTGTTCCTTAATGGATATGGGTTGTTCCATAAATACCACCTAGATGAGCGCGGTTATTCTGAGAAGGAAGAGGCAACATTATGAAGACCTAGTTAAGGAGATGGAATTATGCCCAGATGGGGAGGATCATGCTGTAATGAGACCCAAGGAAGGGAGGTCTAGTATTTAGTTATACTGGGTTTTGGGTACTATATCATGGCTAGTGGTTCCATTCCTCAATGGTGAGCATCGAATGAGCATTATGTTTTGACCATTATGGTTATTTTCAAATCTTGTTCTGTGTAGTTTTTTTAAACTATTAAAATAAATTCTTTTAATAATTAAATCATATTAAATTGGTCCTACCTTTTTCCCTAATAGGTCATGTACATATCTCCTTCCTCCATCATGTGTCCCTTAACACCTTGAATCTTTATTGTTAAGAATTATTTCTATGTTTTGATTTCCAAAAGATTATTTATTATGTATGTAAACAACTCTACTTCGATCTCTTTGTAATATTTATTATTGTTTCACTATTTATCCTCAATTATGCCCAAAATTAAGGGGTTTCTCATAATTTAGGGAGTCTAAATATTGGAGTTGATTTTTCTAGAGCTTCTCAATGAGAGTTATTCTAGTGGATCTAGGTAGGCGGTTCATTAACTACTCCCCCATGGTTCATGAAACATTCAATATGACATGTGTTATATAGTCACTCCACTTGTGTGTGATCGACCTTAGATTAAAAATAATTTTCTATTCATTAACCTATATGAGTTGTATATGTTAGGATGGTATGACTCTGATTATGATATACTCTGTAATACCAAACGTAGGATCGAAATAAGAATGAGATTCTTAGATACAAGAGGGGGGGTGAATTGTACCTTTTAAAAATTCCCTTAGGAAATTTGAGAATGGTTTTGTTCAACTTAGTTAAACAAGATAATTCACAAGACCTCTATGAGTACTAAAGTCTTGATAGGTTTCAGGATAGTGATTCAGAAAATGAAACTTAACAAAAGTTACAAAGACTAACATTATACCTTAAAGCATATAGAATCTAACTATATCAGAGTATAAGTATGGAAGTATAAGAAATTTATACCTTTCTTAACAATACAAAATGCAGTGAAAAAACAAGTAGTAAAACTAAAAGTAATAAACAATAACACTTTTAACCCAATGAGAAGGGTATCTAACAACCATGGATAAAGTAAACTTGATTTATACTTTCAAGAAAGTCTGTCTTACCCACACCATGGTAATCCTTCGATACGAAGATCAGGGTCAGTCTTGCTATCCCCGCAAGCCCTCAACTATCAGGTAGTCGACACCTCTGTCTTCCTCATCAAGGAATCCCTTAACTTCAAGGTGTTTTAACCTCTGTCATCCTATCCCTAGAAGCCCTCTATTGTAATCAGCAACAATCAGAGTCGAACGAATAAAGTCTGCACAAGGAAATGTTTGAACCAGCTGTTCAAACTTTCTACATGAAGCTTTGAGAGTTGATTAGAGTCACTCTCTCTAGACATCACTTCAACAACATGTAAGCACAGATCTCCAAGATGTGTCAAATTTATTATTTTGACTTTCAAATGAGATCTTATTTATAGGAAAAGCTCCAACGGTCGGCTCCCCACTCCAACCGTCATATTTCTCCTTGAATTTAGCTGGGACCTATACACGTGTCACTCAACCAACAGTTAGTTAATAATTGAAATAACGACATCATTTTGTAATGAAACAAGTGTAAGCATAAGAAAAACTGATGTTCGGAATGTAAACAAACAAGAGTTTGGAGTCTAACCAAAATGGGATTCCGAGTCTATAATAAAGAGATATTCGGTTTTTGTTTTTGTTGGAATTCAGAGTCAAACATAGTAGAAGTTTGGAGTCGAACTCATACAAGTTCGGAGTTGAACTAGTAGAAGTTTAGAGTCGACCTCCTAGAAGTTTGGAGTCGAACTTGTAGAAGTTTGGAGTCGAACTCGTTGATGTTTGGAGTCGAACTCATAGATGTTCGAAGTAGAACTATTAGAAGTTTAGAGTCGAACTCATGGAAGTTTGGAGTTGAACTCATGGAAGTTCGGCGTCAAACTCATATAAGTTTAGAGTCGAACTAGTAGAAGTTCGGATTCCAGAATGTAGAGTGAACGTTGTGAGAGTTTATATTCCAGAATTCGGAGTGGAACTTTATGAGATTTAATATCCAGAATTCGGAGTGGAACTTCATTAAAGTTCATATCCAGAATTTGGAGTGGAACTTCATTAGAGTTCGTATCCAGAATTCGGAATGGTACTTCATTATAGTGCGTATCCAGAATTTGGATCCTAAAACAGAATGCTTCATATCTATGTATTATATGATTCTGAGGTATTATGTATGAATACAATTTTTATACTTAAGAATAATATTGATATGAGAAATGAAAATATGACAGGGGTAAATTCCTTTGGGAAGGAAATTTTCCTTATAAAAGTAAAATATAGGTTTTCTTAAGTATAAGTTGTTTGTGATTTTCAAAACAAGAAGGAATGGAAAATTCATAAGGAAACCCTCATTGACCCAACAATCTCACCCTTTTATGAAAGCAAAAACATCCTTTCAAAAAAGAACATAAGGAATTAGAAAAATTTCTTTATACTTTGAAATTAAAACTTAGGTCCCTTTGTTCATAGATAATGATGAATACAACTAACTCACCCTTAGGCTTAGGAACTCTAAGGATTGTATTTTGAATTTCTGGAATACAGTTTTCTTTATCATGGGAATGAAAAAATTCGTAATGAGAAAATCCCCCTTAGATAAGGATAGTTCTTAAAAAAATTTCTTCTCCCTTTTAGATTTTTCCTTCTCCCCCTTTGATTAGTTCTTTTTCCTTCTCCCCCATTGTGATTTTCAAAAAGAATTGAGGGAATGGAAAAGAAATAAAGTACCTGAAACATTATTACATAATAACACAAGATGCAAACAAACAGATATTTCATTATAATTGAAAGAATTTTTACAAGGAAAGACATTACAAAAAAGAAATCATATTTGTGTTTTTTTCTTCCTTTTCCTTAGGGAATAACTTCTTCAATAGAGTTTTAAGCTTCTTCAATCCTTTCTGGTCCTCCTCAGCTTGCTTCTCCAAAGCTTTATCCTTTCATCTTGAGCTTTCAGGACCTCTACTTGAGCCTTTATGGCCTCTTCCTGCATCTTTAGTAGCTCATCTTGCGTTTCCAGCTTCTCCTCATACTCAATATGGAAATCTTTTTCCCCTTTCCAGTTTTGAGCAACCAAGTTAATATTTCCATTCATATCCCTCACCTGTTGATTCCGAGTATTTTGCTCAATGGTTAGCTTATCCAGAAGATTCTTCATCTTTGCATCCTTGGTGTCAAAATATTCTTTAACATAATTTTGAATGGTATCATGCTCTTCCATGTCCTCATCAAATTTATTTGACCATAAAGTCATTTTGCAGCATGAAATTCTGTGAACATAATAATTGATAAAAAAATTTCTATGATCGGCCTCAATCATCACACACTTATCCATTACCATAGATAAGGATTCTGACTTCTGATTTAGGCTATGTTGAAGCATCTGGCATCTGGAGTCCATGGTGGGAAAGATCCGAATTGTGTCCACCAACTTCTTTAAAGACTCAACAACAAAATCATGACCCAGTGCTGATGATTCCGAATCAAACACCTTTCTTGAGGATTGTTCTTCTTCAATCTCCAACAACTTTATTCTAGAAGAACAAACAAAATCCTTTTTCCTTATGATATATCTGTTTGGGGTGTCCATAATCACTTTCTTCCCTTTATCAACTTTCAGAACTACATCATCAGGAGATTCTTCCTCACATTCAGATACTTAAACAATCTTATATTCATTCGGTTTCTCATTCTATGCTCCTTCTTCAAGAAAGTGCTTCTCAAAGATTTCTTCCTCAGATAATTCATTTTCTTTTTCTTCCTCCTTTTCATCATCTCTCTTACCTTCATTGTCATCTCCCTTTCCGGGAGTGACTAGCTTTGAGGACTCGACCTCAGATGTTTAGAGTAGTGGGTTTTCTGATGGGTTTACCTTCTCTTGATACTCTTACACTTGTTTAATCAAGACATATAGATCACCACTTCCTTCTTCTAATACTTCTTCTTCTACTAATTCTTCAACAACTTCTTCCTCTACTTCTTCACCAGCTCCTTTCCCTACACCTTCAACAACCAATTTCCTTTTAGATATTTCTAGAGTGAAGTAATTTTTTCCAAGGGTCTCCGGTAAAGTTTGAACAGCAAAGGTGTCCGGAACGGGAATATTCTCAGAAGCTATCTCAGTGTCTCTTAAAAGAGATTGTAAAACATCAGCTTTAGACAACTTCTTTTTCATCTTCTTCTCTTTAGCTTGTTTCTCCATCTCATCTGCAGATCTTTCTTTTAATGCCTTAGCCTTAGCAGGGTCCAATCTGAACTATGGATCCCCTTATTTCACTTTCTCCTTGTCATTCCTCAATTTAGCAGCCACCTCATCTGGATATGCTTTCTATTTTTTCAGCTTGGGAGGTGCAGATTGGGTTTCCTTAGTTTTGAGAGTCTTGTCTTCAGCAACTATTTCTTTCAATTTTCTCTTCTTACCAACCTTATTTACTAGCTCATATTTCTCCATATTTTTCGGATTGGTTTCAGCATCTTCCTTTGGAAAATTATAAAACCCATATTCATATTTTTCAAGGTATCATCACTAACAAGTATAACCTTCCAATTCCGAACTTTAGACTCACATGCAATCTTGATAGAATCCAGACACCGAACTGTCAGCTTTGATAGTAAGGCAGGGTACATGATTATTTTATCTCTCAAATTTCCTTCCTTGAAGTTCTTGATTGTCACAAGAACATGCCTCATAAGATTGATTTTTCATAGATTCACCAAGAAGTCTAAGAAATATATATCGCTTTTCTTTAGGGTATCTTTGTCACCCTTTCTTGGAACCAAGAAACCGTGTACCCACAACTGGAGAATCCGATTATTAGAAGATAGATGAGCAATCTTGGCTGTCTTTATAGCATGAATCCCAAGACACTCCAAGTCCTTAACCTTAACAAAACTGCCTTGTACATCCGGATGTTTATGTGAGAAAAATTCATCTTCTCCATCATATGCCAGGATTACCATTCTTGATGCCTTGGTGTAAGTAAGTTTGTAAGTATTTCCATGAGACTTGAAAGAAAATGTTTCTCTTACCTCTCCCTCATAGAAGCTTGCTGATTCATAGAATGCTACAAGTAACTTCGGATAGACTACATCTTGAACATCTGTCTTGGATACACATATATCTTTCCAAACATTCAACTTGATATTCTTGGAGATGATATAATCGTACTTGTAAAAGTTCAAATGGACCAGTATTTCTCTGTACACTTGCCATTTTGAAATTGGCTTCATGGTAGACATATCTTGGGATATGTCTTCTACAGACATTCGGAATGGAGGAGTACTGAACGATTCAGAACAACCATTAAGAACAGAGGCATAGCTTCAGGACTCGGGAGTCTGGAGATCGATGTGGGACAACCATGGGGGTGCCCTTTATATAGGCGATGAAGGTGACCTTTCACCTTCCAAAAACAATCCAACGATTGAGGATTCTTGGATCTAATCACAAGGTTGAAATCATACCCGCAAGAAAATATTGAATCTGATATTTTATGGTTTTACCAAAAACGTTTAGTTTTAAGAAGAAATGAATCCGAGAAATTTAATAAGAAAAATAAACAATCAGAAACTAAAAATGACTACGAAAAAATAATTAAGGAAAAAAACATACCTTTTGGATTGGCTTGGAAGTTTGTTCATAATAGGTAATATTCTTCTTGAATAAAAGTTTGACTAAAAAAAACTCACTACGAAAAACTCTAGTACAAAAAGTTCACTAGGAAAAAAATATGAGTACGAAACTCCTATTTCGAAAATTCTCATTACGAAAATTCTCAGTACGAAAACTTCATTATAAAAATTTCCAATACAAAAAAATCATTATGAAAATTTCTAGTACAAAAACATAATTACAGGAATATTTAGTAAGAAAACTTCATTACAAAAATTTTCAGTATGAAAACTTCATTACGAAAATTTTCATTACGAAAATGTCATTACGAAAATTTTTAGTACGAAAACATTATTACAAAAATTTCCAGTATGAAAACATCATTACAAAAATTTTCAATATCAAAACGTCATTTTGAATCTTTCCCGTATGAAGACATCATTACGAAAATTTTGAATTTTTTATTACAAATTTTTTTTGAAAGATTCAATACGAAATTTTTTGAAAGACTCAATATGATAATTTTCGAAAGACTCATTACAAAAAAAATTTGAAAGACTCATTATGAAATTTCATGAAGACTTCATAACAGATGTAATCCCCCTATTATAAGGAGTTTATTACTATAAGGATAATGGTTCAATAAGAAGTTAATAAAGGAAGATTATCGCATGCTTATCATTCCTATCTTCTATTTAATGTATTCTAATCTATCGGAGGGTAATGATTTTGTGAAAATGTAATCATGTTGATCTTGTGTTCAGATAAACTGAAGAATGATATCTCCCTCTAATGTGTGATACTAAAGAAATTTATGCCTAATATATTTGTTCTTAAGACCGTTAACAAATAAATCATTTGAAATTAGAGTTTTTCCAAGAAGAATGATATTACCTATACCAATAATTTCTCCATGAGCATTATCTCTAAAAGTTAATTTTCCTCCTTTCGTCTTGATAATCTTTTCAAAATATCTTCTGCTACCAGTCATGTGTTGGGAACATCCATTATCCATGTACCATGTATTTCTATTGGTACTATCCCTATTTTCCTGAAAATAAGAAAAAGATTGGTTTTCAGAATCCAGACTTGCTTGGATCCAGAATTGTTAGACAAAAAAATTTTGGGTATCCACATTTGTTTAGAAAAATATGCTTTATGAAACCCAAGATATTTAACTCTATTCAAGGAATAGTTTTTCTTCCAATGCCCACCACTTTGACACTTAGTTAAAAAAGGGTCTCTAGAAGAAATAAAATAGTTGTTTTTGAAAACTGGTTTTTGGTGAGTATAACCTACTCTAGTAGTGTTTCCCTGATGTTTAATTTGGGAATACATCTTTTCAAAAATTTTCTTCCCAGAGGTAAATTTTGCAAGAAGCTTCTTAAGAGAAAATATTTTAGAATTTATTCTGATGACTAAATTCCTATCCTCAGGAATCTTTTCCATAGAGTTAGATTTTTCTGCAAAAATTTTCATCTCTAAAATATCATTCTTAAGATCTCAGAAAGTTCTTACTTATCATAATTTTCATTCTCAAGGTCATTAGAAAGTTTTTCTAAAAGATCTTCTTTATCTCTAAGACTTGTAGTAAGATCTGAAATCTCTTTTTTAAGAATTTCTTCCCTAGTATTTTCCTTGTCTAATTTCTTAGGAATTATAAAATTTTTGGCTTCAAGTAACTTGGAAAATCTAGATAATTCTTCATATGAAGGTTCTTCATTTTCTGATGATGAAGTATCTTCATTAGAAGTACTATTTTCAGAATAGTAATTCTTATCAAGAGATAAATTTGTTAAAACCTCAGAAGAGCATACCTTAGATATAAGACATGTATATGGAAAAGAGGTAGTAGTAATTAATCCCATATTCTTCTAAGCAGATGACTCATATTCAGAAGATTTTATTTATGAAGAGTCTCCACAACTAGCGCTACCAGAATTATTATCTTTGAAGACTATTTTAGCTTTAGCTTTGTAGAACATCCTCATATTCCTTTCAGAATGCCTCTATTTTCATTCTTTTTTTGAAAAAGGGACAATCTGGTCTTAGGTGTCCACTTCTCTTGCATTCATAGCATGTGACCTCTGAATCTTTCTTATCTTTCTTTTTATACTTGGATTGGAAATTTCTCTGTCCAGCTATCTTGTTCATCCTTCGAGCAAGATTAGCTAACTCATATTCTGAGACTTCTCACTCACTACATTCGGATTGGATAGTAACCTTCTTAGACTTGGATCTAGTTAATCTCTCAGGAGTCTTAGCTTTCACGTGATTTGAATTTCTTGTAAGAGCAACACTACCATTCCCATTATTCTTATTTATGTAGTTAGCATCTCTCTTCATTCTAGTTTCATGTTTTAGAAGAGTTCCAAATAGTTCATCAAGAGAAATTTGATTAACCTTTCAGTTCTCATCGATTGCAGTCCTCTTTGATTCCCACTCATTGGGCATAATATCTATGATCTTGTCAATAAGGGATTCATCATCTATACATTTTTCTTCCATAGATTGTATGCTCTTCACGATGTTTATAAACCTTTTCTGTGATTTTATTATAGATTCTCCATAAGGAATATTGAAACCATGATACTCAGCTCTGAGCATGGATCTTCTAGTTTCCATGAATTTGGATGTAACCAAATGTATAACTTCAAGTTTATTCCATATACAGTTATCTATTTCACAAGAAGAAATTTGGATATATATGTTGCTAGTCATTGAACACAGTAAATTATTACGAACCTTATAGTTGAGTTGGTAATCATGCTTTTCTTGATAAGTAAAAGCACTAACTTCCTTGTCAAGAATTTTATATCCACCAGTAAGCATCACAATGTTATCAACACCAGTATTGATAATGAAAGTATTCATATGATCTCTCCAGTATTCATAATCATTACCATAAAAAATTGGTGGCCTAGTAGGATTTAAGTTGTCGATGGAACCAAAATTTAAACCTACCATACTTAAGAAAAACATTAGCACACAAACTTATTAATAGTAAAAGTTTGTAAACAATAGAAAATATATTAAGTAAGAAAAATTGTATCTCTAGGAAAAAGTGATTCCGAACTATGAGTTCAAAAAAAAAGATTTCGAAAAGTATGAATCCGGAAATATGAATCTGAAAATATGGATATGAAAAAGCTATTCAGAGAATTCTCTTTTGAATATAATTGTGAGATTAATTCAGATTGAACCAATGGCTCTGATACCAATTGTCAGGATGGTATTACTCTAAGTATGATATACTCTGTAATTCCAAACATAAGATCGAAATAAGAAAGAGATTCTCAGATATAAGAGGGGGGAGGGGTGAATTGTACCTTTTAAAAATTCCCTTAGGATATTTTAGAATGGTTATGTTCAAAAAAGTTAAACAAGATAATTCAAAAGTCCTCTATGAGTACTAAAGACATTGTAGGTTTTGGAATAGTGATTCCGAAAATGAAACTTAACAAAAGTTACAAAGATTAAGATTCTACCTTAAAGCATATAGAATCTAACTATATCAGAGTATAGGTAAGGAAGTATAAGAAAGTTATACTTTCCTTAACAATACAAAATGCAGTGGAAAAACAAGTATTAAAACTAAAAGTAAAAAATAATAACTCTTTTAACCCAAAGAAAAGTGTATCCAACAACCTTGGATAAAGGTCCCTTGATTTATACTTTAAAGAAATCATGTCTTACCCACACCAGGGTAATCCCTTGATACGATGATCGGATTATTTCTTAATATCCCCACAAGCCCGCAACTATCAGGTATTTAGCACCTCTGTCTTCCTCAGCAAGGAAGCCCTCAACTTCAACGTGTTGGAACCTCTGTCTTCCTATCCCCGAAATCCCTCGATTGTAATCAGCAACAATCGGAGTCGCATGAAGCAAGTCTACATAAGGAAAAGTTTGAACAAGTAGTTCAAACTTTATGGACGATTCTTTGAGAGTTGATAAGAGTCTCTCTCTAGAAATCACTTCAACATCATGTAATCAGAGATCTCAAAGATGTGTCAAAGTTATGTTTTCGACTTTAAAATGAGCTTCTATTTATAGGCGAAGATCCAACGGTCGGCTCCCTCCTCCGACGGTCATATTTCACCTTGAATTTTGGAGGGATATACACACATGTCACTCAACCAACGGTTAGTTAATAACTGAACGTACGTCATCAATTTGTAATGAAACAAGTGTAAGCATAAGCAAAACTGATGTTTTGAATGTAAGAAAAAAAGAGTTCCGAGTCTAACCGAAATGTAATTTGGAGTCTATAATGAAGAGATATTCAGTTTTTGTTTTTTTAGGAATTTAGATTCTAACTTAGAAGAAGTTTGGAGTCGAACTCATAGAAGTTTGGAGTCAAACTCATAGAATTTTAGAGTCGAACTAGTATATGTTCAGAGTCAAACTCATAGAAGTTCGAAGTCTATGTAGTAGAAGTTTAGATTCGAACTGTTGGAAGTTTAGAGTCAAACTCATAGATGTTCTTAGTCGAACTAGTAGAAGTTTGGAGTCTAAATCATGGAAGTTCGGAGTTGAACTCATGGAAGTTCAGAGTCGAACTCATAGAAGTTCGGAGTCAAAATAGTAGAATTTCGGATTCCGGAATTCAGAGTGAACTTTGTGAGAGTTCGTATTCTAGAATTCGGAGTGGAACTTTATGAGAGTTCATATCCAGAATTCGGAGTGGAACTTCATTAATGTTCGTATCTAGAATTCGAAGTGGAACTTCATTTGAGTTTGTATCCAGAATTTGGAATGGAACTTCATTAGAGTTTGTATCCAGAATTCAGATCCTAAAACAGAATGCTTCATATCTAAGTATTATATGATTCCGAGTTTTTAGGTATGAATCCAATTTTTATACTTAAGAAAAATATTGATATGAGAAATGAAAATATGGTAGGGGTAAATTCCTTTGGGAATGAAATTTTACATATAGAAGTAAAATATTGGCTTTCTTAAGTATAAGGCATTTTTTATTTTGAAAACAAGAAGGAATGGAAAAGTCATAAAGAAGACATTATTGACTCAACAATATAAATATTCTAGGACCATAATAGACCCTAAAACCCTTTCTTTGATGCTTAAACCAATGTTGGTCAAGGGAATGACATAAACAGGGATACATGTGATTTGTTTACTTTAGAGTTATATAACCTTGTTGGATTAAATATAATAGACCTTTAGTGAGTTCCTTAGACTCTTCTAAGTAGGATATGTGATTAATTAGGAATGGAGGGCCTATATTAGGACCTTTGAAACCTTGATTTTTCTTATCTGATATTGGATAATTGATTAGTGCGTGGGGTGTCTATTTCTCCCTCATTAACACTTGTTATATAGGTGATTATACCTTTTTATTGGAATCGTGTGTTGATTGGGTGTGAGAGGATAAAACTATGTGGACTTCAAAAAGCGTGATTGATGATATTACATCCCTTATATGATTTATCCTAGACTGTTTTCTCTAATTTATTACTTAAATCATGCTGTCAGTTTGATTATGTAAAGGGATGTTATTCCCATTGAGAGATGGGACTTGACCATAGTGTTTAGAAATGGACAAAAGTAACTCATGTGAGATATTATGATTATGATTCATTTTAGTGAACCACATAGGTTCCATGATCTTTCTCTAAAAACCAAGGGAATAATGGAATTATGAGAATGTAGAGGTCTCATTGAATGAAATCAAAGTGGGAATAGGTTGTGTGATTGAGTTTAAAACCTAGTGAATGTATATTTGGTGTGGATGAGATTCCAACCCAAGTGACCCCCATGAAATGTGTGATTATTGAATGTTTTTACAACTTTTCTTTGTAAATAAAGACTGATTTATATTATATTACTACTTATATCTGGTATTATAAATGTTTATGAAGTATAATATAAGTTTGAAAATCATTCCAACTATATACATTCATGTTTTTATGAGATGGGAAATTTTGTGGGTTAAGCATCATGTCCACCCTGGGATGGTCTTAATGTGTGTTGGGTGATCATGTCAACCATGGTTGTGTGTGATGAAATATAACAGGATGTCTATATATAGATGGATATGGGTTGGGAAATAATTCCAACAATGGATCTAGGAATTTTTATGCGATGGATGTTGTGATATGAGTTGGGTGACCATGCCTACCATGATTATTCTTAAGGGGCATATTGGTTGTTGCACCATATGTTTCTTGATGGATATTTTGGGTATCAAGTTCATGCCAAACCTGAATGATGTATGACTATAGATTGATGTGTGTTTTCTTCTGGATTTTCATTACAACCATGATACTTGGATGAGCATGCGATTTGGTTTGGGTGTGATCCCTCCCAAGGTGGGTGTGATGTATTGGGTTGGGTGTGATGCCTCTAAATGATTTGTGATATGATGTTGGGTGGATGATAAAGGTTGAAAATGATCCCTCTTCGGTATTTGTGGTATATATGTAGAGACCCGAATCCTGACATACTTTGACATTACATTACATTTGCGGAATACATCGTACATAACAAAAACACACACACAAGGACCGTAATAGTTTAGTGTCTTTGGAAACTCGGAATATAATCTTCTAATCGTGGTGAAAGATCTTCAATATCTCCCATTTGGATCTTCCTTTTTTTACCTAAAACCTTTCTTTATATCCTGGGGAAAATAAAACATAAAAGGGTGAGCTCAAATGCTCAGTAAGAGTAAACAAAAGAAATATCAATCACATCATATTCATAAGAACATAACATTTTGGAAATCTTAACCTGCAAAAGAGCTCATAATATCATAACATGGGATAAATCATAGAAGTGAAATGTAATCCCAATAATCATAACTTAAAACATGAAACTTTGTGGCATACACACATAATCATAGAGAATCATTTCTTATTAGTCAAGAATCATTGCCAAGACTATCTTAGTGGACAAAGTCCCTTTCTGAATCGAGTCACCCTCATTTCAGTCCTGTTTCACTGAATCGGTATAGCCTACCATTCCAGCCATGTCTCTCTCATGAGATATAAAATCTTTACCCAATGCATTGGAGGGAGATATAGGTCCCACCCATCTCATAATTATACCATTCTTATGTGTGCCACAAAATCATAAATCATACATCATTGCATAACCCATGTAATAAAATGGGATTCTTAAACATCATGCCATCATAATCCATAAAAAATTGATATCATTTCATCATAATAAAATTTAAACCATTTAAATCATAGAGACATTTTACTTGAAAAAATACATATCAAATAATGTCATCTTAGATGGAAAATAGTTTTGAGAAAAACACTTGAAATGAATTCTTGAGGAAAATATCCTTTCTTCTTTAAATTAATTTTCTTTTCACAAAATTCCATGGAATTTTAAAAGATAAGGGTTTTGTTTAAAATAATCATGCAATCTTGTAAAGGAAGCTTCTTGAAAATGAGGTGTTATGAAACCGTAAAAATCCGTTCACGCCATATAAGTTAAAAATAACATTCTCCTCGTACTTTTGTCAGAAAAGTCAAAAAGTACCTTATATGGTAACCAAAGGAAAGATTGCATTCATACAATGTGGTAGAAAGTCAATAAAGGGTAAAAATGACTTTAAACATTCATGGAAGAATGGTAAATATTTTATAAAAATATTTTTAGAAAACATGGTCATGGATGATAAACGCAACCCCAGTAAATACTTACGTATAAGCAATCTCGGATAAAAATGAGATTGACAATTTATCCCTTACCTTGTTGGGTGGAGAAAAGAAGGGAGTGATGGCAAGAGGGGGGTGAATTGCCTTTTTAAAAAATGATTAACAAATTAAAATCAAAGTTGAAAGTGCAGCGGAAATAAATGAGGCAAGACACAAAATTGATAACGGAGTTCGGCCTAAAACCCGGCCTACGTCTCCGCTCCCAAATCAACCGTTGAGAGATTCTACCGCTTGCTTTTCAATGGTTGTAGCAAGAAACCCACTAGACTTTTTACAGGTGAAGGCTAGCTCACCTATTACAGCTTGCTTTTTAATGGTTTGAGCAAGAAACCCACTAGCCTTTTTACGGGTGAAGGCTAGCTCACCTTTGACTCAAGCCTTTTAAAAGGGAAGGCTTGACTAACCTCTTCACACCTTGAAGGTGGTGTGAGAACCCAAAAGAGAGGATGAGAGAAAGAGGTGGGGTTTGTAGGCACAAACCCAAAATGAAGCTCAAAATAAATAAAGCAATGAAAAACCGTAATCAGGAAGTCTTGGGCGCCAATGGATTGATGGAGCTGATGAAGGGCGCTCCCAAGCTTCTTTGGAGGTGCTTCTTGGATGTGGAAGTGGGTTGGAGTAAGTTGAGGTTCCTTGGAGGAATCCGCCGGAGGTTCGCCAAATGATGGGAAATGTGTCCGTTGGCTTCACAATAGTTCCGGCTATGTTTCTTAGGCTTCCGGGGGATCAAGGTCCTTTATTTATAGAGGGGGAACCCTCATATGGTAGTTGGAGGCCTTTGGAGCCGTTGGAGAGGCTTTCGGAGCCGTTGGGAGGCAAGTGGACAGGCTGGTCAAAAGCCCAACGGCTAGTTTGACTGGCTCCACCGGCTGACCGGTACAGATCCACCGGTTGGCCGGTGTGTGCAAAATGGAGAGGCCTTCGGGCTCAGGCTCCACCGGCTGGCCGGTGAGGAGGCCACCGGTTGGCCGGTGCTGAGGCAGTAGCTTCCTCTTCTGTGCAGGTGCCACCGGCTGACCGGTGCTGAGGCCACCGGTTGGCCGGTGATGAGGCAGTAGCTTCCACTGTTTGGGATGTGTGCCACCGGCTGGACGCTGGTGTGACACCGGTTGGCCGGTGGTCTGGACAGAAGGATGCCTTCTGTCCAGGCCTCCATCGGCTAGCCGGTGCTCTTCCATCGGTTGGCCGGTGGACTGAATTTCAGTCCACTTTGCCTTGTTGCTTCCTTGGCCACCTGAAATCATGCCTATCATCCAAAAACACTTAAAACAAGATTAGTAAAATAAGAGGGTGATTGTGATCATGAAAATTAAACCGCGAGGGGTTCGAGAGGTACAACAATCTCCCCCTATTTTGATGATCACAATCACCAAAACAAACAATGTAGAAAGTGAAATGAAAAACATGCTTTAAAGAATTTTTCCCTCAATCAATCAAGAATTTCTCCCCCTTTGTGATTATCAAAATAGCACGGGGCATAAAACTTGATTGAGGGAAAAAGTTTGAAAAACAAGATTGAGATTTTAAACCAATGAAATTTTTGAAATTTTGAATTGAAAGTTTTGAATCAAAAATTGAATAACAGTTTGAATTGAAAGTTTTGAAAAGAGAATTGAAATGAAAAATTTGAATTGAATATTTTGAAATGAAAATTTTGATACCAAGTGTTGAAATTGAAAGTTGGAATCGAAAATTTTGAAATTGAAATCAAAAGGGCTTAATTTGAAATTGAAAGTTTGAATTGAAAGTTTTGAAATGAAACAGAAAGCTTAAACAAACCTAACTCCCCCTAAATAAAACAACAAATCACCGGGGAGAGATGTTTGAAACCGAGACAAATTTTGGTCCGGTGAGACTCGCTAAGAGGGATTTTTCAATCCATACTTGTCTAGTGGCGGGTCTTCTCCTATAAAATTCATCGTTAAGAAAAATGGTTTTGGGCCTACCATACCGGGAATTTTTACAATTGCACTCATAAATTAAGTGCCCGGGTTTTTTACAATAATTGCAAAATTTAAATTGGGAGCTCCCCCTTACAAAAATAGTAGGTGCATGGGAGGAGGAAGCTTGCTTGGAATAGCCAAGCCCTTCGGTGGTTCTAGATATGCGTTGGGAACCAAGGAAATTGTTCAAATTTTGTTCACCATGGGTGAACTTAGCAAGGGATTCCCTTAAATCTTTGATAGTTGATTCCATGGAATCAATATCGGGAAGGTTTTGGATTTTGAGGGTCAACTCTTCCTTTTCTTTGAGAAGTTGTTCTTTTTCGGAAGAGAGTTTTTTGAAATTCTTTTTTAAAGAAACAAATTTGGAAGAAAGTTCGTGAAAACCTTCCTCCAATTGATCTCTAGCATGTTGGAGATTTTCATATGATAGATGATTTAAAGAATTTGAATTTGAAGAACAAGAGGAAGAGGAGTCGGAAGATGTTACCTCATGAAATGCCATTAGGCATTTGTTACTGTTGTCGCTCGAGGAGGAGGAGGAGGAGGATGTGGAGCTATCACTCCATGTGGCCTTGAAAGCCTTCTTCTTCTCCTTTTGCTTGGCCTTTTTCTTGTTGAGTGGGCAATCGGGCTTGTAATGGCCTTTCTCGCCACACCCGTAACATTTTACCTTGGGCTCGGATTTTTCGTTTGACTGAGCCTTGCGGGATTTCTTCTTCTTGTGCATCTTCATGAACTTGTGCATTTTGCGGGCAAGATTCTCCATTTCGGAATCGCCTCTTGAAGAGGAAGATGATGAGGAGGAGGAGCTTTCTTCGTTTTGTACCTTGAAGGCGATGTTCTTTGGAACTTTGATCGGTTTGCCTTCCTTTTCAGCTTGCCTCCTCATGGTGATCTCATAGGTCATTAGGGAGCCGATGAGCTCTTCTACCGGCATGTTCTTGATGTCTTTGGCTTCTTGGATTGCCGTGACCTTCGGAGCCCATGAGCTTGGTAGGATCCATAGGATCTTCTTGACCATGGTTTCTGCAGAAATATTATCTCCAAGAGATTTTCTACCATTGCACACGTCAGTAAAACGAGTAAACATTTCAGAAATAGATTCATTTGGATGCATAGAGAATGATTCAAAATCTTGACGAAACATATCTAATCGAGTATCCTTTACATTGTTGGTCCCCTCATGGGTAACCTCCAATAGTTTCCAGATTTCATGTGAAGAGGTGCATGTGGAAACTCGATTGAACTCATTTCGGTCAAGGCCGCAATGTAGAGCGTTCATGGCTTTTCCATCAAGCTCGAAATTTTTAATATCGGCTTGGGTACATTTGGATTCATCGAGAGAGGAGAGAGTGTAACCTTGCATGACAATTTTATAAATGGGATAACCTATACTTCTAAGAAAAGTAGTCATGCGGGTTTTCCAATAATTATAGTCGGTTCCATCAAAAAATGGAGCACGACCCAAAGAAAAGCCTTCGGGGGCGAAAGAAGTGGAAGCCATAAAAAAATGGATCTTGAATTTGAAACCGGTTAGGGTATTACTCAAATTTTCCTCTGATACCAATTGTAGGGCGGAGAAAAGAAGGGAGTGATGGCAAGAGGGGGGGTGAATTTCCTTTTTTAAAAATGATTAACAAATTAAAATCAAAGTTGAAAGTACAGCGGAAATAAATGAGGCAAGACACAAAATTGATAACGGAGTTCGGCCTAAAACCCGGCCTACGTCTCCGCTCCCAACTCAACCGTTGAGAGATTCTACCGCTTGCTTTTCAATGGTTGTAGCAAGAAACCCACTAGCCTTTTTACAGGTGAAGGCTAGCTCACCTATTACAGCTTGCTTTTTAATGGTTTGAGCAAGAAACCCACTAGCCTTTTTACGGGTGAAGGCTAGCTCACCTTTGACTCAAGCCTTTTAAAAGGGAAGGCATGACTAACCTCTTCACACCGTGAAGGTGGTGTGAGAACCCAAAAGAGAGGATGAGAGAAAGAGCTGGGGTTTGTAGGCACAAACTCAAAATGAAGCTCAAAATAAATAAAGAAATGAAAAACTGTAATTAGGAAGTCTTGGGTGCCAATGGATTGATGGAGATGATGAAGGGCGCTCCCAAGCTTCTTTGGAGGTGCTTCTTGGATGTGGAAGTGGGTTGGAGCAAGTTGAGGTTCCTTGGAGGAATCCGCCGGAGGTTCGCCAAATGATGGGAAATGTGTCCATTGGCTTCACAATAGTTCCGGCTATGTTTCTTAGGCTTCCGGGGGATCAAGGTCCTTTATTTATAGAGGGGGAACCCTCATATGGCCGTTGGAGGCCTTTGGAGCCGTTGGAGAGGCTTTCGGAGCCGTTGGGAGGCAAGTGGACAGGCTGGTCAAAAGTCCAACGGCTAGTTTGACTGGCTCCACTGGCTGACCGGTACAGATCCACCGGTTGGCCGGTGTGTGAAAAATGGAGAGGCCTTCGGGCTCAGGCTCCACCGGCTGGCCGGTGAGGAGGCCACCGGTTGGCCGGTGCTGAGGCAGTAGCTTCTTCTTCTGTGCAGGTGCCACCGGCTGACCGGTGCTGAGGCCACCGGTTGGCCGGTGATGAGGCAGTAGCATCCACTGTTTGGGCTGGGTGCCACCGGCTGGCCGCTGGTGTGACACCGGTTGGCCGGTGGTCTGGACAGAAGGATGCCTTCTGTCCAGGCCTCCATCGGCTGGCCGGTGCTCTTCCATCGGTTGGCCGGTGGACTGAATTTCAGTCCACTTTTCCTTGTTGCTTCCTTGGCCACCTGAAATCATGCCTATCATCCAAAAACACTTAAAACAAGATTAGTAAATTAAGAGGGTGATTGTGATCATGAAAATTAAACCGCGAGGGGTTCGAGAGGTACAACATACCTTAGGTCCGATTTTCTTTGTACGTGTCCGAAGCTCCTATATAATGGTTTAAATAATGTTATTGACTTATTCTAGAATCATACATATTGATATGATATCATATATGGTCATATTCTTAGCTTCATATTAGTAATATTTCATTGTTACTTGTTACTCGGGTCCTTATTGCCTTTTGTTCTTATGCGTGTTTTGCCGAATAAATTCTTATTCTTCATTAAAGGTTATAGATACCTTATATCTAGAATGGTATTAGTGTAACATATATCATATTTATTCATTCAATTCATTTATATAATTACTATTTAATGATGATCATGTAGAACGAGTCGCATCACATCGTGGAGACGGTATTCCGTACGTACGCACGAGTGATGATATCGTTCTTATAATAGTGGAACTGTATTGGAGTATATATATATATTATTTCAGTGTCAATATTACTTTATAATAATCATAAATAGTTACTCATTACGCCATTATACCCATCCTTGTAAGGTGATGGTGGAAAATAGATTACACCACTGCGTGGAGATGGTATTCCGTACGTACGCACGCGTGGTGATTTCATTTTTCCGTTGGATAGATAGAAGGTGAATTAGGGTTGTTTCATATTTATAATAACATATCAGTATTAAAGTAATACTAATGTTATTACTTTATCATGAAACAACTAAAGAAGAAGAAGTTGAAGAAGAAAGAAATTGAAAAGATCGGTAATGGGTATTACATCTTCTTTGGAACGCCTCTTTGAATCCTCCACTTAGGGAACTAAGATTGGTCTTTGAAGAAGACCAGGACCTCTAGGATTATTATATGGAAGTGTAGAGGAGAAAATGGCAGGGTTTGGCCGAGCTTGAGTGCTCAAATTGGTGTGAGGAGGAGGGGGAGGAGGTGCCCTTTTATAAGGGAGGAGAGGGGCACCTTAGGAATATCTCAAAATATTATTTTATATTAAAGTCAAAATCGGTTTATAATGGTTTAAAAGGGTCTTATTTAGAATATAAAGTGGGGATGGGTCTAAATTCTATCAACCAATAGGATTTAGAAAAGTTTAGGTTATTATTTTAACCCTATCAATTAGATTTAACTCTAAGTTAAATAATTTAACTTTTACCGTGTCTTTTTGTTTTCTTACACTATATGGTCAATACACTTACTATAACATGCCAAAAGAACCCCAAATTGTTTATTATTAATATATATATCCTTAGCTAAGTCATTTGGCCGAACCTTAGATTTTTAGGAAAAAAATAACAATTAATAATATAATATTTGATTTAAAAACTATTTTGTGTCAATTTTGACACTATTTGATATATGATTTTTGTGAAAGTCATAACAGAATTATATGTTCAAACCAAGTTGATTAAAGCAACACTAATATATCATAGTAACCTAGAAAATTTGTGGTACGCATAAAAAGTCTCAAATTAAATTTATTTTGGCATTTATAACATCAATTATGTCAATATTTCATTAATATGGTAATTAAAACATCATCTTTGTGTCATAAATAAATTAAATTATTTGATCTCTAAAAATTACAAATAAAATACCATTATGTAGGAATTTTTTTTGTCTTTATAATGAATATTTAAAATTGAATTTATCTAGTGTATAACCCTATATTAAAAATGATTTAGTAAATAAACTTTGATTTTTACTCTTTTAACTCTTCTTTGAATTAAATAATAATAAATGTCCTAATCTAATAAAAGTGGGCCTAAATGATAATATTTTGCACTTAAGGTTGTTTTTGGTCGAGATACACTTGTCAAATGGGATTAGGACATGTGTTAGGGTAATATTAATATCATTTTTACCCTTAATTACCCTATTTACTTTTAACCGTGGTAAAAAAAAGTAAAAAGTTACTATTCACCAAAAATTATTTTCATCTCATTGAACCACATTTTACTTACTGACATCAACCGTGTCTCTTGGATTTTTGAAATTTCATTCACAGAAGTGGTAAAATTACGATTTATGAAAAAAATAATTTTTTTAACTTCCACTTATTAGTTTCACTATTCATCAAAAATTGAAGTTTTTCAGAAAAATGACAAAATTTCACCCTAAGCTATAATTGATATTCCGAATTCAAAAATGATTTCTATTTTACAAAATTCCCAACATATAAGTTTCATTAATTAATTTTATAATTAATTTCCGCTATCACAACAAATAGCGTGTTTTTAAGAGATAATAACTATCAAAAGATTAACACTTGTTTTTGTCTGGTGTAAATGTGAAATTACATCCAATGACCAACATTGTATTGAATTTTAAAAATATATTCTAAATATACTTTGAAACCACTCAAATTAATAATTTATCACTATTAATTATTTCGATTAAAAAAGTTGTTTTTAATTAAAATTTAGTAATTTTCACTATTCATCAGAAAATAAAAGTTATCCGAAAAGTACCAAAATTTCACCCTAAGCTAATTTCGATATTATGAATCCAAAAATGAATTCCATTCTGAAAAATAAAATATAAAAAATTTCAAAAAGTGGTTATTACTATTCATAAAGGCTAGTTTTAATAATATTTTAATAGCGTATTGTTGTTTAGAGAAACTCGTTATTGCGTACTACACACGCTATCGAGGAAGGCCGTGATTGCGTGTAATGCAAGGCAAATCAAGGATGCCTGTTGTGAAAGATCCTTTTGGTGTAGCGTACAACACAAGACTTTAGTGAAATTAAAAAGAATATTTTTCATAAAATCTCGGGGTGTTACATTCTACCCCCCTTAAAATGAATTTCGCCCTCGAAATTCGTCGGGGTTATAAATGGTTTACTATTCAAAAGTTTCTTTAATAGAAACCCACATCGTAAAAAAAATACCAAAACCAATCTTTAAAAACAAAAGTATGAAACTTAACGGTTACCCAAATAAACTAATCACTGGGTTTCCACATAGGTGAAAATATAGATATGGAAGAGAAATCTGACCATCATGTTCTGATGGGGAGTAGTAGAGAACATGGCTATGGAAAAGCCAGCAATCACAAAGCCATAAATTTGTGACGATTTAAGGTACCATCTGATTCATCAGATATAAGATCACTAGGACAACATTTTTGGTTTTCAAGATATTTCCCTAAAGTTGAAAATTTGAATTAGAATAAATAGTTACTTTATTTTGGTACAATTTCACTGTTGTTCGTGCCTTGAACAATTTCCACTTCATCTCTTAAATAAATGAAGTTGAATTTGTTATTCGTGAAGTGTTAGCAGATCATGTGATAGAATGACGCGTCATTCCATCTGTCTCAAACAAAAGGTTAGCAAAAATTATATACATAAGTCGATCTATAGTGAGATTAATCATATATGGTTCCTAAAATAGACTTATACATCATATATCATACATCTTAATATAATAAAACTTGTTTCTACTAAATAGGGACTTCTTATAGGCCAGTGGTAGGCGATAAAGGCCAGTCGTACTTCGGTTGTGGGTTTGATTTCCACAGCCTTCTCCGACGCGATGGGCGGTCGCCCGTCCTGCAGGTTGTCCTTTTTCTAAAACTATAATACTATAACATCCCATCAATAATATCGAGAAAAAAAATTCTATCCTTAAACAATATTAACTTATGTCCAACATAATCCATTCCAATCTTTAGGCTTATCCATAATACTGCAGTCCACTCTCATAACATAGTGAAAACGATTACCAGAGAGTTAATACCATCGTCGATCCCCATATATCATAAGATATGTTTTGTTGGTCCCATTCCAAACATTCAAAGTCCTTAATCATGTATTCTCTTGAATACCTTAGTGAAAACATGAATGCAGTTAAAAGTTAACACTTTCCACATACCAAAATCCTCAAAATTCTATATACTCAAACCATGATATCACTTAGTCCTTATATCAATCATGAGCTCATGAATACTGTTAAACATTTCATTTTCTCGTTTTCCCTTCATTATGCGCATATCATCTTATTTCCAAAAATATCTCAATTACTTTGAATACCACATTAGACCAAGACATAAATATTCCAATACTTTATGATACAACATTATTTTGGAATCCCATTACATAAACACTTAATCATTCCACCACATCGTTATCATATTCAACATCGCCAATGGTGATCGCATGTGAATTCCCTTTGTCCTTTGCCTTCAGTGGTTGCTCATGTTGATAATCACTAACCCTTGGATTAGGGCATTTATTAGCATAATTCCCCATTTCCTTGCACTTGAAGCATTGAAGTGTTGGTGGTGCGTTCTCTGCAGTGTTTGCTTTATTCACATCATTAGAAACCCTTTTTCCATTACTTCGACACTCAGCTGCTCGGTGACCTTCTTTTCCACACGTAAAACATTTTCTAGTCCCTTTAAGAAAATATCCACCATGCTTCTTTATACACTTTGTGCATAAGGAAACATTCATCTTCATTTCACCATTATTCTGAGATTTCTCCTTGAACTCCATCTTTCGTTTCTTGTCAAAACCATTAGATTGATATGTAACACCAACTTCCATTTCTACCTTGATAGCACAACGCACAATTTCTTTATAGCTACTGAAGTCTCTTATAGCTAATGCCCTTAGAAGACTTGGTTTTAAGCCACTGAAAAATCGATCAACTTTAGTTTTCAGGTTGGATGATAATGCCAGATGCATACCTTGCAAGTCTTGTAAAATTTGCTTAGTATATACCAACAGATTCATCATCCTTCTGATTCAGCTCAAGAAACTCCTTTTCCATCTTTGTTCTAAGAATACGAGGGAAGTACTTACTGAAAAACAAGTTCTTGAACTTGTCCCATTCCATGGACTCAATTTCATCTCTTGGCCTCGTATTCTTGATAATATTTCACCATTGATCAGCTTCACCTTCCAAACGATATACTGCTAAGATGACTTTATCATGTTCAGAACATTGAAGAACTGAAAATATCTTTTTAGTGGTACTGATCCATTGTTGAGCAACAAGTGGATCGGAAGTCCCACTGAAAGAAGGTGGACGTTGCCTCATGAAGGACTCAATAGAATATTGTTCCCTTCTCTGCTCATTTGGATGTCCAGAATGATTCATAGCTTGTGTAAGGATAGCAATAAGATTTTGCACTCCATTTCCCATAACATTTGTTTGTTCAGGAGGACAATCATTGCATTGTCCATTGCATTGATCAACACGGTTCCTTCGGGTTCTATCCATCATCTAAAACCCAAAAAGAATAGTGTGAGAGGCAAAAATAATGCTAGGGAAAACAACATAATAAAGGGGGAGTACCATCAATATCTAACATCTTAGGTTTAATTCTATGATCGTTAGCGTAATTCTAGTACTATAACCTATATGTATACTTAACCTTAGGGACATCCCTATACATACCTTAGAAATATCTCTAGGGATCTCACTAAAGTTTTCGCATCCTAGTTTCCAAAGGTTGACTAAACCTTTCCTCAGATACCAACTGTAGAGACCCAAAGCCTGACATACATTGACATTACATTACATTTGTGGAATACTTCGTACATAACAAAAACACACACACAAGGACCGTAATAGTCTAGTGTCTTTGGAAACTCAGAATATAATCTTCTAATCGTGGTGAAAGATCTTCAATATCTCCCATAAAGATCTTCCTTTTTTTTACCTAAAACCTTTCTTTATATCCTGAGGAAAAGAAAACATAAAAGGGTGAGCTCAAATGCTTAGTAAGAGTAAACAAAACAAATATCAATCACATCATATTCATAAGAACATAACATTTTGGAAATCGTAACCTGCAAAAGAGCTCATAATATCATAACATGAGATAAATCATAGAAGTGAAATGTAATCCCAATAATCATAACTTAAAACATGAAACTTTGTGGCATACACACATAATCATAGAGAATCATTTCTTGTTAGTCAAGACTCATTGTCAAGACTATCTTAGTGGACAAAGTCCCTTTCTGAATCCAGTCACCCTTGTTTCAGTCCTTTTTCACTGAACCGGTATAACCTACCATTCCAGCCATGTCTATCTCATGAGATATAAAATCTTTTCCCAATTAATTGGAGGGATATATAGGTCCCACCCATCTCATAATGATACCATTCTTATGTGTGCCACAAAATCATAAATCATACATCATTGCATAACCCATGTAATAAAATGGGATTCTTAAACATCATTCCATCATAATCCATAAAAAATTGATATCATTTCATCATAATAAAATTTAAACCATTTAAATCATAGATACATTTTACTTGAAACATACATATCAAATAATGTCATCTTAGATGGAAAATAGTTTTGAGAAAAACACTTGATATGAATTCTTGAGGAAAATATCCTTTCTTCATTAAATTCATTTTCTTTTCACAAAATTCCATGAAATTTTAAAAGATAAGGGTTTCGTTGAAAATAATCATGCAAAATTGTAGAGTAAGATTCTTTAAAATGAGGTGTTATGAAACCGTAAATATCCGTTCACGCCGTATAAGTTAAAAATAACATTCTCCTCGTACTTTTGTCGGAAAAGTCAAAAAGTACCTTATATGGTAACCAAAGGAATGATTGCATTCATACAATGTGGTAAAAAGTCAATAAAGGGTAAAAATGACTTTAAAAATTCAGGGAAGAATGGAAAACATTTTATAAAAACATTTTTAGAAAACATGGTCATGGATGATAAACGCAACCCCAGTAAATACTTACGTATAAGCAATCTCAGATAAAAATGAGATTGAAAATTTATCCCTTACCTTAGGTCCGATTTGATTTGTACGTGTCTGAAGCTCCTGTATAATGGTTTAAATAATTTTATTGACTTATTCCAGAATCATACATATTGATATGATATCATATATGGTCATACTCTTAGCTTCTTGTTAGTAATATTTCATTGTTACTTGTTACTCGGGTCCTTATTGCCTTTTGTTCTTATGCGTGTTTTGCCGAATAAATTCTTATTCTTATTTTAAGGTTATAGATAACTTATATCCAGAATGGTATTAGTGTAACATATATCATATTTATTCATTCAATTCATTTATATAATTACTATGTAATGATGATCATGTAGAACGAGTCGCATCACATCATGGAGACGGTATTCCGTACGTACGCACGAGTGATGATATCGTTCCTATGATCGTGGAACTGTATTGGAGTATATATATATTATTTCAGTATCAATATTACTTTATAATAATCAAAAATAGTTACTCATTACACCATTATACCCATCCTTGTAAAGTGATGGTGGAAAATAGATTACACCACGGCGTGGAGACGGTATTCCGTACGTACGCACGTGCGGTGATTTCATTTTTCCGTAGGATGGATAGAAGGTGAATTAGGTCTGTTTCATATTTATAATAACATATCAGTATTTAAGTAACACTGATGATATTACTTTATCATGAAACAACTAATGAAGAAGAAGTTGAAGAAGAAAGAAATTGAAAAGATCGGTAATGGATATTACCTCTTCTTTAGAACGCCTCTTTGAATCCTCCACTTAGGGAACTAAGATTGGTCTTTGAAGAAGACCATCTAGGATTATTCTAGGGAATTGGAGAGGAGAAAATGGCAGGGGTTGGCCGAGCTTGAGTGCTCAAATTGGTGTGAGGAGGAGGGGGAGGAGGTTCCCTTTTATAAGGGAGGAGAGGGGCACCTTAGGAATATCTCAAAATATTATTTTATATTAAAGTCAAAATCGGTTTATAATGGTTCCAAAGGGTCTTATTTCGAAGATAAAGTGGTGATGGGTCGAAATCCTATCAACCAATAGGATTTAGACAAGTTTAGGTTATTATTTTAACCTTATCAATTAGATTTAACTCTAAGTTAAATAATTTAACTTTTACCGTGTCTTTTTGTTTTCTTACACTATATGGTTAATAAACTTACTATAACATGCCAAACGAACTCAAAATTGTTTATTATTAATATATATATCCTTATCTAAGTCATTTGTCCGAACCTTAGATTTTTAGGAATAAAATAACAATTAATAATATAATATTTGATTTAAAAACTATTTTGTGTAAATTTTGACACTATTTGATATATGATTTTTTTGAAAGTCGTAACAGAATTATATGATCGAACCATGTTGATTAAATCAACAATAATATATCATCGTAACCTAGAAAATTAGTGGGATTCATAAAAAGTCTCAAATTAAATTTATTTTGGCATTTATAAAATCAATTATGTCAATATTTCATTAATAAGATAATTAAAGCATCATCTTTGTGTCATAAATAAATTAAATTATTTGAACTCTAAAAAATATAAATAAAATACCATTATATAGGAAATATATGTATCTTTCTAATGAATATTTACAATTGAATTTATCTTATGTATAGCCCTATATTAAAAATGTTTTAGTAAATAAACTTTGATTTTTACTCTTTAAACTCTTCTTTGAATTAAATAATAATAAATGTCCTAATCTAATCCAAGTGGGCCTAAATGATAATATTTTACACTTAAGGTTGTTTTTGGTCGAGATACACTTGTCCAATAGGATTAGGACATGTGTTAAGGTAATATTAATATCATTTTTACCCTTAATTACCCTATTTACTTTAAACCGTGGTAAAAAAAGTAAAAAGTTACTATTCACCAAAAATTATTTTCATCTTATTGAACCACATTTTACTTACTGACATAAACCGTGTCTCTCGGATTTTTGAAATTCCATTCACAGAAGCGGTAAAATTACGATTTATGAAAAAAAATAATTTTTTTAACTTCCACTTAGTAGTTTTACTATTCATCAAAAATTGAAGTCTTTCAGAAAAATGCCAAAATTTCACCCTAAGCTATAATTGTTATTCCGAATTCAAAAATGATTTCTATTTTACAAAATTCCCAACATATAAGTTTCATTAATTAATTTTATAATTAATTTCCACTGTCACAACAAATAGCGTGTTTTTAAGAGATAATAACTATCAAAAGATTAACACTTGTTTTTGTCTGGTGTAAATGTAAAATTACATCCAATGACCAACATTGTATTGAATTTTAAAAATATATTCTAAATATACTTTGAAACCACTCAAATTAATAATTTTTCAGTATTAATTATTTCGATTAAAAAAGTTGTTTTTAATTAAAATTTAGTTATTTTCACTATTCATCAGAAAATAAAAGTTATCCGAAAAGTACCAAAATTTCACCCTAAGCTAATTTCGATATTATGAATCCAAAAATGAATTCCATTCTGAAAAATAAAATATAAAAAATTTCAAAAAGTGGTTATTACTATTCATAATGGCTAGTTTTAATAATATTTTAATAGCGTATTGTTGTTTAGTGAAACTCGTTATTGCGTACTACACACGCTATCGAGGAAGGTCGTGATTTCGTGTAATGCAAGGCAAATCAAGGATGCGTGTTGTGAAAGCTCCTTTTGGTGTAGCGTACAACACAAGACATTAGTGAAATTAAAAAGAATATTTTTCATAAAATCTCGGGGGGTTACAATATAGTTGAATGTGTGATACATGATGGATGTTATACCTCACAATGATTTGTGGTACATAGTTGCATAAGAGAAATGAGTTATAAATGAGGCCTCCTGAGATCGTTTTGATGTGGTGGGTATGATTTAATACCACCTAGGGACCTCATGAGGAGGGTAGGATGTGATTCCTCCTATAGATGATGATTGGCCATTATCAAGGATAATGTTCTATGTGATATGTATTGGTATATAATTCCTAGTATATATCCTTATAACATATTCCAAGACACTCCAACACTAGCCAATGTAGACAAGGTCACTCTCAGGTGGCTTGAGCAGCACTCATGGATGTGACATGTATTATTATTACATTTTTTTATTAATCTATTCTATGTATATCACATTTTACATGAATTTTTTATAGTATATATTCTAGTGACATTATTAATGGTATCCTATTAAGATTTACTTTCACTCTTATTGAGTGTCCCTAACACTTTTGTACCTGATTTTACCTAATTAATTCTGATATAGATGAACTATACAAGGGATTTCTATGGCCCATGGTAGTACCACATTGTATAGTTCAAACCATGTGATGATCCTTACATGTCCCTTAGGTTATCATATGTTGAGTTCATTTTTGAACATGCATGATGTTTCCTACATGTGTAGGAGGTGAAATGAGATTCAATTCTTTCATATTGATTATGATTTATTGACTTATCACCTTCTATTTATTTAAATATGTT
The DNA here is from genome assembly GCA_963277665.1 of Viscum album. Lineage (NCBI taxonomy): Eukaryota > Viridiplantae > Streptophyta > Magnoliopsida > Santalales > Viscaceae > Viscum > Viscum album. The sequence continues at coordinate 1,026,151,631 of OY728129.1, read as the reverse complement.
GGTATCATAAGAGTCATGGTAATTAATTATATATGGAAACTATATAATCATAATTAGATATACTTGATACCTCGTGGGGGTGGATGTTCTTAGTCCATGGGTGAGTTCTGCCAATAAGGATAGTTGATGGTAGTTGATTGGTTATAGACATAGAAATTCATCAATCGGCCTACATATAGTTCTAAACAATGTATTTCTATGATAACTTCATGAGATGTTTAGGAATTCCCCATATCTAATTGAATATTCTCTTTAGAAACATCCTCACATTTTTATTCCCAAGTTTGATAGGAATTAGGGTATTATGTTTTTTACCGTTCTATGTGACATGATAACATATTATTTTATTTATGTTTATGATTTTTTCTTGTTTGTTTAAAATGTTATATAAGAACTTTGGTAATGGGTGTTTTCATATAGATCTAAAATTAGGTATTTTGGTTAAAAAGGGAATGAGGTATTGGAAATTGGTTTTCATATTTATTTTATTGTAGACAATGAAATAATATTTTTTAAAATGACTTAAATTTGATAATGAATTTTTATCACTTATTTAAGAATTCTCAATTTTATAATTTTAATTCAAATTAGAGTAAAATGAAATTTCATTTCAAAATAATTTCATAAACTCTATGGTGATTACCTATTGAGTATGGTTTCTCTCACACCTTGTACACACTACTTGGTGTATGTAGATCTTATGGTCCCTCTTTAGGTTCCTTGGATTATTCTTCCTTATTCATATGTTTTGGTTGTTTGGGATAGTTGGATAAGGATGTAGAAAGTGACCAAGGGTCATGTGGAGATAGTAGTTGTTTATTTTGGTATTTCATTTTATTTTTCTTTTTGTCTGTTTATATCTTCATAGGTCTTTTTAAATTTTCTTTATGTATTTATTCTTTTGTGTATTCATGTTATGATGTGTATTTATTTAGGCTCACTTCCTTGTATGTCTTCTTTATATTACATCATACAATAATTGAATACTTAATTTTTTTCATAAAGGTTTAAATCATTACCAATTATTATATTCTGAGATCCTAACAGTAGTTTCCAACCCAGGGAGATCAAAAACACACCTCAAGTAATTCACCAATTGGGTTGGGTACTTATTGTAGGGGTGGACTGGGTCAGTTCCTAAAAAATGGCATTAGAAAATTCTATTAATTTATTTTTGGTTTTCCTAGGTATTATATACACAAGGATAATCATTAGATATTAGTAAGTATATGTACGAAAGTGTTTAATGAGATCTTTTTCATCCTTAGACTTGAGATTCCATTGGTGATAGGAATTGATTCTTGAAAATGAGTTTAAATTTCAATATATTTTAAGTATTTTAATATTTTGTGATGATTATTTTTTCACTAGTGAGTTTAATGGTGATTTGAGGTGTGATTTTGAGTTTCAATGTTGAATGATGAGAAGGAGATAAGGATACAAGGTTAGCCTGTATGTTCTGGTGGACCATGTGGTTCCTATGAAATGTTGTTCTATAACTATTATAGATCAAATCAAACAGTTTTCTCATAGTTCACCAGACTATGTAGACAAATAGTTTATGTTTCTATTTCTATTCCATATTTATTGTTTCCCTCCCCTAATTTTTCATAATGATCCCAACAGTGTTTACCATTAGCGTGACATTCACTAAGTGAGTATTCTTGTGGGTGATGGGATTAATTATGGTTTGATTGATATTTATTCTTGGATTCTTTGTTTTATCCCTTAGGTATTTTAATTATATGTTTATGAAATGATTTGTGATATAGAAAATGGATTTCATAAGGTGTTATATTTTTTAAACTCATTTTAAAATAATTTTTGGAAGGATTTTCAGTTTTTTATTTTGAGGTTTTGTATAAATTTTAATTGAGTAAAAAATTGAAATTTTTTTGGGTAATTTTAATTTTGATATTCTATAAAATAGATTAATGGATTTTTTAAGATTTAAATGGTGTACTATATTTAGAAACTAGAATTCTTGGATGATTCAATTTAAAAATGGGATATTTTAAGATTAGTTAGATATAATTTCTATAAAATAAATTAATTTTAATATATATTTCTGAATATATTTTTGAATGGAACAGGGATTTTGTTTACAAGGGATATTTGGGAAGTGTTTGGGCATGAGTGTTGGTCTTATGAAAAGCACCAATTTTGGGATGCTTTTTTTTTAAGATGAAGTATATTTGAAAATTTTGGGGGAAATTAAACGTTTTAAAAAGAAAATTTCATTGAGAAATATAGATTTTAGATAATATTTAAGGTAATTTTTAGGGGATAGGTGATTCTGGTTTATCCCTTGTCTTTGGAACCTTTTTTCATTGAGGGTCAAGAGTTTCTTGGCTCATGTTCCATGTTAGTTTCTATAATTCTACAATAAAAGTCTTAGTGAAAGGTTTGGTGTTTTATTACTCATAACTGTACCCTCCAAGTTTTTGGATCTTCATAGACTCTGAGTGAAGTGGTTAACCCAATATCCTTTTTGTTCATGTAATTATTGGATCAGTTCCCTCCTTCCCTCTTTAGTGGTCTAGGATTTTAGAGAGTGGTAGTTTAGAATGAAGCATGGTAGTGAAGTCATGTATGTGTATTATTGGAGACATGTGTGTCCTCCTTAGGTGTTTTATTGTTTGCAGTTATCACTTTTAAAATTATATCAAAAATTTATTGGTTTCAATTTTGTATTTGATGATAGATTATGGATTGGTGACTATTCTATATAGATTTTTTGGATGGTGAAAGGTCTCTAGGTTTGAAAATTCCTTGTCATTTTTGGGTTATCCCCCTTTCTATTTCCATGTTTTTTCTTATGATATGAACATTTTGAGACTAGTTTCTTGTCTGGTTGAGCATGTGTGACCTATGGGTAAGAACTTGTGTAACTAGGATGAGTGTTTCCTTAAAACTGTTGAGCAATAGGTAGTGATGATTTCTCTTGGTTGGTTTCACTGTGTGATGGTGTTCCGATTTGAGGCCCTAGTTTACCTCTTGAGTATTGTGCCCCAATTTCTATAGCCCATGTTTCTCTCTTTATAATTTTTTACAAATTTATACAAATTTTCTTTCAAAATGTAAACCTAAAGACCTAAAATTATACACCAATATTTCCTATAAACAATATTTAAATCTTAAATTTTGGTTTTTATCTGCATGTTAAAGTGATTTGATTTCCAAAAGACATCTGAGAAGCTAAAAATAATTAAACCTGTAGTTCTCAATGGGGATATATCATCCAAAAAAGTTTAAACAACTAAAAATCTATTTTCCAGACATATGTTGATAGAAAATCTATAAAAAAGTAGAATAATGTAACAAAATGAAATAAGGTGACCTCATTCAATCAAGAAAAAAATTATTTGATAAATCAAAAGAGTAGAGTTTAAATTTGAAATCACAATCTCAAAATAGAAAAATATTTAGATCTTAGTTTACCACCACCCCTTGGAGTTCAACCCAACATGTATAATTTATCTTCATTATAAATCCAATTCTCTATAATATCTTCTTCAGCATGTCCCACTCCTTCAATATTACTATACATTGAGATGAAGGTGACCACATGAATTTATAAGAAAAAGGGGTGGGAGATTTTATGTCTAGTTTCTATATTCTAAAAGGTGGTTTCTTTTTGGAACTATTTACAGAATAATATTGTAAATTTTCCTTCATCCATGTTTTTTATCACATGTCTTATATCCTTACTAACTGATATGTAGTTAAACTCACACAAATTAAAAATTTATAAAATCTACTTACACTAGTATTCTGGTAAGAATTTTTTAAATCCATAGGGATGTACTTATGTTGTTTTAGTGACAAAAGAACTAAATACAAGCAAAGGAACAAAAAAACAGCAACAAAAAATAGAAAACTATAAAGTACATAAATAATTGATTAGAGTGGAATAATTTATTGAAAACAAAGCAAGAGATCAAGAATAGATGAATTTAGGGTCCCCAAAATATTTTGAATTGGTGAAGAAATATTCTCTTATTATCTCAATCTAATTAACATATCTAGTACTTGAGAAAATTTTATGATTCATTGAGTTTTCGCTTTAGTGAATTTCAATAGCTCGACCAACCAAATAAAATTTAGATCTTTTGATACTAACTTAAGAATTAATTCATTAATTATTGAGAAGAGATTAATTGAAATTTTACAATTTTCAGTACTTTGTTCAATGATCCAGGGTGAAAATAAATCACTTACATCATCTAACGGGTCTTGGGCAGTGAACAATAGTGCTCATAAATAAACAAAAAAATCAATATTAGAATTTCACTAAAAAGATAAACTAAAATAGAATAATGGTTTAAAATAAACAATTTTCATTCGATATTGGATCCTTCAATAAAATTAACTAAACATGAAATAAGAGATACCTAGCACAAGATAAGAGAAAATATAAAACATCTCATGCGATATAACTTCCTTCTTCAAGCCCCAACTATAGATCTTACCCTGTGTTCTAAGCTAGGTTGTTATGCTTTCTCTGTTCTAATGAATGGCTTGTGGATGGTGATGAATTGTGTTGGTCGTGCTGGGGTTGTGGAATAGTATAGAAAAATATAGTATTTCCACCCCTGATGAATGGTGATCAATGAATGTGTATCATCCCAGGTAAATAAAGAATAATACACTCTCATATTTATTAATATTTAAGAATTAAATATTAATTTTACTTTAAAGGGGTTCCTATGTTCGATAGCGTACCAGATATGCAACAAAGAGTTTCTTTGAAATCGTACGTTGCACACTAGTAATAAAATAATATTATTTAAAATGATAGTTAACATGTAGTCGTTGTATTGGCGGGAATGAATATAAATAACTACAATATGATTATATATGTTTGTTGAATGTTTTTACATTTATCCAATAATGGATAAAGGATTAAAATATGAAAATAATTCAAATTTAGGCATATATACTCTAATTTTCACTAAAGGTCCACTTATCACCTTTTGATGGAGAAACCTATTTAAATATAATTTTGGTCACTCGTATACATTCTATTGGATCAAATAAAGTTCCTCTTTAGAATCGGGACATCAAAATTTACTTTTTGTAAATTTTTTGTGTTTTTCAGATAAAGTTCTTTTTTAATGAATTGTGAAAAATGTTGTATTTTAATTCAAACCCTATTTTTAATCTAATTTGTTTATATTATTTTATTATATTTGGACATGGTTTTAAAGTGAAATTAGAATATATTTTTACCATTTAATCCAATAGTGGCCTTTGAAATTAATATCACTTTGAAATTGGACTTAAACTAGTGTCAATCTTTTGATATATATTGTTTCCTAAAAACACGCTATTTGTTCGGACAGTGGGAATTAATTATTAAATTAATTATTTTCACTTATATGTTTTGAATTTTGTAAAATAGACATCATTTTTGAATTCAAAATATCAATTGTATCTTTGGGTGATGTTTTGGCATTTTTCTGAAAAACATCAATTTTTTATGAATAGTGAAACCACTAAGTGGTACTTAAAAAACTGATTTTTCATTTAAAATAAATTTTACCACCTCTATGTTTTGAATTTAAAAAATCCTACATATATGGTTGTCATTAGGAAGTATAATGTGGTTCAATGGGATTAAAACAATTTTTTTGGTGAATAGTAACTTTTAAGTTTTTAATCACGATTAGAGGTAATTAGTGTAATTTATGGAAAAATAATGTTTTAATAATATGGAAAGACATTGAAACTTGTCCTACCCTTATTATATGTGTCATATCTGACCTAGACATCCCATGGGTCTATTTTTGGGACCCCATAGAGCCACTTGGGTAAGATAATGACATTAATGCCTTTTATTTAAAGTAAAAGTAAAAATTACACAAACAAGTATTATTTTACAAAACCAATTTTTACATGGGGTTATACAAGTCATATTTTGGACTATAAATAGTAATTTTAAATATAAAAATAATTCCTACTTCATAGTATTTTTTTATAATTTTTAGACATTAAATAAATTAAATTATTTATGACATCATGATGATGCAGTGATTACCTCATTATTTAACGATTTAAATAAAATGAAAAGATAATGTACAATCTAAGACCTACACAAGTCAAAAACCTATTGGATGAGTATATTTGGAACCCTTATCACCTTATCCTCAAAATAAACCAATGTGGGACCTTTAAAATCCGAAACTCATTTGAAAATAAAGTAACATTTTATACCTTTCCAGGAGTGCCCCTCCTCTCCTCTTATAAAAGGCCCCCACCTCTACCTCCTTACCCACACCTCTCAAGCCTTTGGCTCGGCCAAACCCTGCCCATTTTGTCTCTCCACATCCCTCCCTTACTCGTAGAAGTCTCACTTTTGGCAGAAGTTTTTTCAAGGAAGCCTTTGAGCTCAAATCAAAAAGAGTTACCCATTTTAAAGGAGGTTAAAGAACGATTGAGTCAAGTCGGACACGAGGTAAGAGATCTTCTTAACCCAATTTCAGTTCTTTGAGTTAATCTCCTACTTTCAAATTATGTTATGATATTATTATGTACTATCTTGTTTTTGTACTTTCATTATGTGTACTTATAGTGAATACACATAATAGATCTGTTTTATTTTAATAATTATCCTAGTAAGGGAATCTGTCTCAATCTCCTTTCATGGAGGAATATTTTGTTTTATACACAACTTTCTTTTATATGGTGTATAAACACCTTTGACTTTTACGATTATTCAAAAGAAATATTTTATACGAAGCATTTACTAAAAGACAAAAGGAATGTTTTTTTGTCGTACGTATGAGGCGACAACGACTTCTCTACCAGCGTGACCATTATTTGAGTTTCAGCTTCCTCTACAAGCCATAACTTTTTTTGAATGAAAAATAAATACCATGTTTTACTTTTCTTTTATTTTGGTATTGAAAATGGTTTTGATAATGTTTTTATTATGCCAATGGGTTATTGATATCTTGTGATTGAAATGTGGTACTATTATGTTTCCTTTATGCATGTTTTATGTGGTACGATTATGTTATGGTTCTTGGGAATTGTTTATGAAGACGGGTGGTTTCGTGATAAACTAAGGGTGGGTGGGCCCGATATAGCTCTCCAATGCATTGGGTAACATGAAGGGGTTAAACTTTAAGGTTTCTCCGAAGAGATTTAGGGAATATACTGCGATGGGTATTCCAAACGTAACCAAGAGGGTTACTCTCTACATAAGAATGTTATGAATGCCTCAAGTTACCTTTATGTCTTATGATTTCTATGATTTTTTCATGATTTGATGAGGTATGTTAATGTTCTTACGTTTTATGGGAAATGTATGATTTCATTCTTTGTATATATGTACTCATGTTTCCTTTCCATATTTTTTTTCAACCCTTACTGAGATTTTTATGCTCATCCCATGTTTTTGAAATGATTTTCATAGGTCAAGGGAATGGTACATGATATGATGATATTTTCAAGGAAGTGTCAAGAAAGAATCCATGTTTTATTTTAAATATGTTTCTGTTGATGGGAAAATTGCATACTATATTTTATTGTAACCACTTTGTTTAAATGTGGGATGTAATGCATGTTTTATGATCTAATTCTCTAACACTCTAAACCTGAAAGGATCCTCAATGTGTTATCTTTTAATAACTAAAGATTAAGTAAGGTAAAGGTTGGGGCCTTATAGTTGCTTTCAGAGGGAGGTTTATCCAACTTTAGGAGTTAAACAATTGTTAAATTATAAATTAATGTATGGTATGATTGAAATGATATAGCATCTAAAGATTACCATGTTGCTTCGCCTACGATATTTCTATGTTAAGAATTGTTTTTTTCATAGAGGAAATAGAATAATTTTTCTGGGAAGGCATACAAAGGGAAATGACCTTTCAAATCATTATCCTGAGATGGTCAGAATCAGAACTAAACAGTTTGTTGCAGTGATGGCTTAGTTGACTCCGGTGAAAAATTTTGGTTGTTTTTATTGATGATATTTTGGTGTTTTCTAAAAGTAAAGAGGAGCATGAAAGCCATTTAAGGTTTATCTTTCAAACCTTAAAAGAAAAGAAACTGTATGGAAAATTCAGCAAGTGTGAGTTTTGGTTACAACAAATTTCTTTCCTTGGTCACATTGTTTCAAAAAATGGCATAACTGTTGATCCTGCTAAAACAAAAGTTGTTGAAGAATGGCCAAGACCCACCAATGTAACCATGATCCGTATTTTTCTTTGTTTGGAAGGTTACTACTGAAGGTTTGTTGAAAAATTTTCACGGTTTTCTACTCCAATGACTAAGCTAACTTGGAAGGGTGTTAAGTTTATCTGGACAATAGAATGTGATGATTGTTGTCAGGAGGGGAAAATAAGATTGGTGAATGCTCCATTTTTGGCACTACATTCCAGGAATGGTGAGTTTGTTATATATAATGATGCTTCATTGAAATGACTTGATTGCGTCCTAATTCAGAATGATCAGGTAATTTATTATGCTTCACGATAGTTGAAAACTCATGAGGTAAATTATCCTACACATGATTTGGAATTAGATGCTGTTGTTTTCGCTTTAAAAATTTGGAGGCATCATTTGTATGGAGTAAAGTGTGAAATATATATCGATAAAAAAATGTTTAATGTATATATTCACTCAGAAATAATTGAACATGAGACAGCGGAGATAGCTAGAATTAATCAAGGATTATGATTGTACAATTCATTACTATCCGAGGAAAGAAAATAAAGTGGCTGATTCTTTGAGTCGAAAAAGTTATGCTTCATTAACCATGCTGTGTTTTGAACTAGATCCTTTGGTTTTTGATTTGATAAACTTTATCATAGAAGTTATTGGTGCAGGAAGTTATTCTGTTTTGTTTCACGTATTAGTGAGATCATCCCTACCAGACAGAATCAAGAAGGCACAGAAGAAAGATAGTGAGTTGTAGAAAAAGGTAGAGCTGGTTAAGAAGGGTAATTTGCCAGAATTCAACATTGATAATGATTTTAATTTGATATTTGTTAGGAGATTGTGTGTGCCTTGGGATTCACAGTTGAAGAGAGAGTTGTTATGTGAAGCTCATAGTTCTCCGTTTTCAGTTCATCCTTGTAGTACTAAGATGTACAGAGATCTGCGGGAGTATTACTGGTGGGATGGAATGAAAAGAGATATTGTTGATTTTACTATGAAGTGTTTGACTTATCAGCAGGTTAAAAAAGAGAGGCAGTTACCAAAAGGGATGCTTCATCCTTTACCAGTGCCATAGTGGAAATGGAAAAACATATCCATGGACTTTTTTGTGGGATTACCGAAGAAATGTTGAGGTAATAATGCAATCTGGGATATTGTTGATCACTTGACTAAATCTGCTCATTTCCTTTCTATTCGAGATAATTTTTCCCTAGATCAACATTCTCGTTTGTATCTTAAAGAGATAGTCAGGTTACATAGAGTTACTCTCTCCATTGCATCTAATTGTGATCCCAGGATTACTTCTAACTTTGGGAAAGGCCTTAAGAAGTCATTGGGTACTGAAATAAATTTTAGTACAACTTTTCATCCTCAATCAGATAGGCAGTCAGAACAAACAATTTAGACTTTGGAGGATATGCTACGTGCTTGTTCGATGTATTATCATGGATGTTGGGACCAAAATCTTTCTTTTGTTGAATTTTTATATAATAACAGTTTTCATTCCAGTATACAGATGGAACCGTTTGAAGCATTATATGGGAAGCGATGTCGAACCCCATATTTTTGGGATGAAGTGGGTGAAAGGAAGCTGATGGGACCAGAATTTGTAGATGAGAAGCAAAAAAATTTCAGTTGATTCAGAAACACATGAGAACAGCTCAGAGTAGACAGAAAAGTTATGTAGACAACATGAGGAAGTATCTATCTTTCGTGGTAGGTGATCATGTTTTTCTCAATGTTTCACCCTGGAAAAGTGTAATGTGATTTGGTAAGAAAATAATGCTAAGTGCAAGGTTCATTGGACCATATGAAATTCTGGAGAAAGTTGGATCAGTTTCTTACTGAGTGGATTTACCTCTGAGTTTATCTTAGGTACACAATGTTTTTCATGTTTCGATGTTGAGAAATTATATTCCAGATCCATCTCATGTTTTGAGCCCAGAGGTAGTTCAGTTGGAAGAAAATCTCCTATATGAAGAACAACCAGTCCAGATTCTCGACCGAAGAGAGAAAGTGTTTCGAAACAAGGTAATTCACCAGGTAAAGGTTTTTTGGAAAAACCATATGGTTGAAGTGGAATCATGGGAATCTGAAAATGCTATGAGGGATAAATACCCCCACTTATTTTGATAAGTGAATAAAATTGCGAGGACGCAATTACCAAAAGATGGGAAGGATGTAACATCCTAGGTAAATATATAATAATACATTCTCATATTTATTAATATTAATGAATTAAATATTAATTTTACTTTAAAGGGGTTTCTATTTTCGATAGCGTACCCGATACACAACAAAGATTTTCTTTGAAATCTTACGTTGCACACTAGTAATAAAATAATATTATTTTAAATGGTAGTTAAAACGTAGACGTTGTATTGGCGGGAATGAATATAAATAACTAAAATATGATTATATATGTTTGTTAAAAGTTTTTACATTTATCAAGTAAAGGATAAAGGCTTAAAATATGAAAAAAAATTCAATTTTAGGCATATATACTCTAATTTTCACTAAAGGTCCACTTATCGCCTTTTGATGGAAAACCCTCATTAAATATAGTTTTGGCCACTCTTTTATATTCAATTGGACCAAATAAAAATCCTCTTTAGAATCAGGACATCAAAATTTACTTTGTGTAAATTTTTTGTAATTTTCCGATAAAGTTCTTTTTTTAATGAATTGTGAAAAATGATGTATTTTAATTCAAAACCTCTTTTTAATCTAATTTGTTTATATGATTAGATTATATTTGGAGTTGGTTTTAAAGTGAAATTAGAATATATTTTTACCATTTAATCCAATAGTGGTCCTTGGAATTAATATCACTTTGAAATTGGAATTAAACTAGTGTCAATCTTTTTATATATATTATTTCATAAAAACACACTATTTGTTCTGACAGCGAAAATTAATTCTTAAATTAATTATTGTAACATATATGTATTGAATTTTTTAAAATAGAAATCATTTTTTAATTCAGAATATCAAATATATCTTAGGGTGAAATTTTGTTATTTTTCTGAAAAACTTCAATTTTTGATGAATAGTGAAACCACTAAGTGGTACTTAAAAAAGTGATTTTTCATTTAAAAGAAATTTTACCACCTCTGTGTTTTGAATTTCGAAAATCCAACATACATTGTTTTCATTAGGTAGTAAAATGTGGTTCAATGGGATTAAAATAATTGTTTTTGGTGATTAGTATCTTTTATGTTTTTAATCATGATTAGAGGTAATTAGTGTAATTTAAGGTAGAAATAATGTATTAATAATATTAAGTGACCTTGACACTTGTCCTACCATTAATGGATGTGTCATGGCCGACCAAGAAAACCCATGGGTCAATTTTTGGGACCCCATAGAGCCACTTGTGTAAGATAATGACATTAACACCTTTTATTTAAAGTAAAATTAAAAATGACACAAACATGTATTGTTTTACTAAAACAATTTTTACATGGGGTTATACAAGACAGATTTTTTACTATAAATATTCATTGGAAAGATAAAAATCTTTCTTACATCATAGTATTTTTTTATAATTTTTAGACATTAAATAGATTAAATTATTTATGACATCATGATGATGTAGTGATTACCTCGTTATTTAACGATTTGAATAAAATGAAAAGATCGTGTAAAATCTAAGACCAAAACATGTCAAAAACATATTGGATGAGTATATTTCAAACCCTTATCACATTATCCTCAAAATACATCAATTTGGGACCTTTAAAATCCGAAACTCATTTGAAAATAAAGTAACATTTTATACCTTTCCAAGAGTGCCCCTCCTCTCCTCTTATAAAAGGCCACCACCTCTACCTCCTTACTCAGACCTCCCAAGCCTTTGGCTCAGCCAACCCCTGCCCATTTTGTCTCTCCACATCCCTCTATTAATCTTAGGAGTATCACTTTTGGAAGAAGTTTTTCGAAGGAATCCTTTGATCGCAAATCAAAAAGAGTTACCCGTTTTAAAGGAGGTTAAAGAACGATCGAGTCAAGTCGGACATGAGGTAAGGGAACTTCTTAACCCAATTTTCGTTCTTTGGGTTAATCTCCTACTATCAAATTATGTCATGATATTTTTATGTACTATCTTGTATTTTTACTTGTATTTTTACTTTCATTATGTGAACTTATAGTGAATACACATAATAGATCTATTTTATTTTAATAATTATCCTAGTAAGGGAATCCGTCTCAATATCCTTTCATTGAGGCATATTTTGTTTTATACACAACTTTATTTTATATGGTGTATAAACCCCTTTTACTTTTATGATTATTTAAAAGGAATATTTTTATACGAAGTGTTTACTAAATGAAAAAATGAATGTTTTTTTGTCGTACGTATGCAGTGACAATGACTTCTCCACTGCCATGACCATTATTTGAGTTTGGCTTCCTCTACAAGCCATAACATTTTTTAAATGAAAAATAAATACCATGTTTTACTTTTCACTTATTTAGGTATTGAAAATAGTTTTGATAATGTTTTTATTATATCAATGTGTTATTTATATCTTGTGATTGAAATTTTGAAATTTTATGTTTCCTTTATGCATGGTTTATGTGATACGACTATGTTATGATTCTTGGGAATTGTTTATAAAGATGGGTGGTTCCATGATAAACTATAGGAGGGTGAGCCCGATATAGATCTCCAATTCATTGGGTAATGCGAAAGGGTTAAACGTTAAGGTTTCTCTGAAGAGATTTAGAGAATATATTGTGATTGGTATTCCAAACGTAACCAAGAGGGTTACTCCCTACGTAAGAATGTTATGAATTCCTCAAGTTACCTTTATGTCGTATGATTTATATTTTTTATTCATAATTTGATGAGGTATGTTAAAGATCTTATGTTTTATGGTAAAAGTATGATTTCATTCTTATGTATATATGTACTAATGTTTCCTTTCCATATATTTTTTCAACCCTTACTGAGCTTTTTATGCTCATCCCAAGTTTTTGACAAGTTTTTCAAAGGTCAAGGGATTGGTACATAATATGATGATAGTGTCAAGAAAGTGTCAAGAAAGAATCCTTGTTTTATTATAAATATGTTTTCGTTGATGGAAAAAATGTATACTATCTTTTATTGTAACCACTTTGTTTAAATGTGGGATGTAATGCATGTTTTATGATCTAATTCTCTAAAACTCTAAACCTGAAAAGATCCTCAATGTGTAATCTTGTAATAACTCCAAATTAAGTAAGGTTTAAGGCTGGGGCCTTATAAATGGATAGAATTCTACCCCACTACTTGATGGTTCTAGAATGTGGTAGTGGTCTCCACTCTTTCCCCCTCTAGTTCTAGAGTCTTCTTAGTGGGATCAATAGAATCTCCTATTTTTTAGATAGAATCCTCAATGGTGACAAGAACATTAATCCCTCAAAAAATGGTGTTGTCTTCCCAGGATCATGGTCTACTCCCCACAATCGAATTCTTCCAAATTTCCAGACATAATCAATAGAAAAAAAATAAAATCAGATAAAATAAAAGTAAATTATTTTTATTTTTATTGTACTACATATTTATACATAAATATTAATAATTACAAATAAATATATTATTTACATATATTTAATGTTATTATAAGTATATATATTATATTTATTATTAGAATAAATTATATATATTGTTGTTATATATTATTAAATCATTATTATTGCTATATATAATTATAAATAAAATAAGAAAAAGAGAAGTGAAGAGAAGGGTATTCTAGACCATGATATAGATGAGGAGAAAGGGGGTTCGGGTTCAGTGTAGTGGGAGGAAGAAACCACAATTGAGAGAAAAATAATTCTCAACTCTAATATATAGGTTATCCAGTGCAGCGGTGGGCATAAGTGGCATTGGCATTCAATAGTAGTTGGTGGAGGTGTTTCAACATGGAAGCTCTTGTGGTGGATTGGAATGGATTGGTTTTTTTAGAGATCCAGAAGAAGTTCTAGCTTCAAGAAGGTAAATAGGTGGTGAGCTCGGTAGATCAATATACTATGTAGCTAAGGTTCATCAGTTTTAGTAATTCGATGGAGGATCTTCTAAGGTGCAGAAACTCTGGTTCGAGGTTTCATATGTGGGTGATGACTTCGTAACGGATCAGTAAGAGGTATTCCACTTTAAGAAATGGTGATCAATTATTATTATTTGCAATTTATCTTAAACTAGGGGGATTCAAGAATCATCACATCTAAAAAATAAGAGTTTGTTTGGTTAGGAAAATTTGGATTTTGTTTAGGGGATTTTATTTATTTTATTAAAATTCATGTTCTTTGACTCTGTTCGATTTTGGTGGTGGCAAGATTTGATTTTTCTGGTAGGATAAGGGATCAGTAACAGTGGTTATAGATCTCTAGTGTTGGGTTTAATTAGTCATTGGGGGATGGAAGTGATGATAATGGGTGGAGGTTGGGATGAAGAGAATATTGACTCCCTTGAGTCACTATTATGTGGGTAAGGGAGACACCAGTGGATGGTTAGTGACTCAAGGGAGTGGTAGGAGAGTGTTCATGGTAGGTGTGTGGTGATAGGAACTGTGGAGGATAATGGTGATTCATTGAGTGACTGTTGAGTAGATTAGTGGATGTGACTCAAGGGATTTATTGTTGGGAGTTCTGGTGATGGCTAAAAAGAGTTACCATTTCTCTACTTCTAATGGTAGGAGCTACTTTGACAGTGGGTGAAATGTGGGAGAGAGTATGACCTAACAATGGCTCATATCTAGGAACAAATAAATTTATTAAATTTAGTTAATATAAAAAATAATTTGAACAAATTAATAGATAAAAATTTAAAACACTTAAAATTGTTATTTTGAAAAAACTAAAATAAAAAAATAAACAAAAAACTATCAATTGAGGAATTAAAAGAATGAATTAATTTCATTAATGGATAAATAAAAATAATGAACTAAATTAATTACAGTATAATAAGATAAACAGATTAATTACTCAATAGAAGAATTATTAACATGAAAAAATAATGGCACCAAAAATATATTAAGTAAAATAACAAAATAAAATGTTAATTTTGAAAAAAAAATATAAAATGAAATAATGAATCAATTAATATAAATGAAAAATTATCATTCAAACTAAAATACAACAGAATAAAAAAAGTTAAAACATAATTAATTGATTGATTTTTAATTATTAAAAATTACAAAAATGATTCATAAAATACAATGTTCTATAAAACATATTTTTATTTTTAATAATGTAAAAAAAGAGAAACATTTGATATTTATTAATTTAAATACACCATTTTATTATTTATAACACAATAAAGTATAGAAATAATTTGGAAAAGTGTGTAAACACAGTCCACATCAATATCCCCCACACTTAAAATGTTTTTCTATCCAAAAAAATGCATGTTGATTCCTTTATAAAACATAAGAAATTATTTTTCGAAGACATTTCAAAATGAGCCAGTCTAAAAAATAAAAAATAGAGGATCAGAACCATAGGTGGGATTTTCAAATAAATCTTCCACAGAAGGTTCTTCCTAGATTTAGAAACACACTTGAAGTTAAGTAAAACAAATATTCATCCACTTTCAAAGAATTCATTCCTCCTATATGAAGTCTCCTACTTCCATACTTGAATTATATCTCATGTTCCAAATTTAAGGGTTATGATTGGTTAGATATAGGTGGAAATATATTTATAACATAAGGAACCTTCAATTTCTACTTTTTCTTAGGTTCTATAAATTAAAGATCATTTTTTATTCAATATATTAATTAAATTCAAATGATCTTCATGCAAGTTAATTCTCTCCTTCTTCATCTGGGTTTAAAATTCTCCTCACCTTAATGAACTCATTTTTGGTTTTTAGACACATTATTACCTCTGTTTTTTACTTTTTTTAGATTTTTTATGAATTTTACCAAGCCATGTATGTGTGGAAAACAATGTGCAAAAGAACTTATTAATATGTATAGATGGATTTCACACACATCTAGTGCTTAGAGTCTCAAATGTTCCCTGTGAGGTCGCATTTGCCTATTTTACTCTAGTTTCAAATGACATATGATTTTACCATTTGTGTTATCTTCATAAGGTGATTACTTTTATATAAAATAAATTTACTCCCATAGGTTATAGTTCAAATATCTTGTTTTCTAATGTTATGATCATAATTCCAAAAAAATCTATCCAACATCACTCCCAATTTCAGTTACTAAAAAAAATATTCATAAAAAAGAGTGCAACTCCACTTAGAAATCATACCTCCCCAAAAAATTCATAATTTAGTGAAACTTTCAACAACCATAATGTTTTTATCCTCCTGTAATGAAAGAATTTTAGTGAAATTCAGGGACAAAGGACCCTTATTTTATAACAGAACTCGAATTTTTGTGAAATAATTTTAAAAAAAATTGACTATTTATTTAAAAAAATATTGAGGGGGATGTTGATGTGTCTAGAATTTTAATAGAACTAACCATAGAAAGACCCCTCTCCCCTACACATAAAACTCAAAAAATGTCCCCATTGTTGACTATTAAGGTAGAATACATAATTGACAGTTTTAAGTCATACTTTTAAGTGCATCATAATAAAATGAGGTTTTGTGGTATGAAATAGAAGTTCAAAAAGTTGTTTTTCACACCTAGAAGAAAAGAAAACAAAAAATATACCAAATAAATAGACCCACTAGCCACCACCAAGAAATCAAGTTTTTTTTTAAAAATTTCATGCTGTGAATTTTTAATAAGTAGACAAAAGAATTTTCTCAATTTTGATCAAGAAATAGAATGATGATCAAAATTGATTTACAGCAGCAGAATTAAACTGAATGAAATGGGTAAAATAATTTTTTCATAATGAAGTTAAACATAATTTCAAATCACTAGATTCTAGAAAGATAATACCCAACAACAAAAAAAATAATAATTTTAAAAGAAATCACAGGGACTCCCAGACATATAACTCCTAGAAAAATACAATATGAATGTACTGAATAAAAATTTGAAAAAATAAAAAATGTACTTCCATAAGTGTGGAATTTTCTTTTCAATGTGGTACGAAAAAATTTCATCCTCCCTTTAGACCAATGAAAAATGAATTTGGTTGAAAATTTTATGTTTCTATATAATGAATAAATTTACATGAGAATGAATTATTAAACAGAAGAATTGAAACAGACATTATTCTGAGTTAAGGGAAGTGTTATATAATGTTATTTAACTATAATCTTCCCTCTATCATAGATGTTTGACAAGAGTTTTCCACTTTTAAGGAATTATCACATCCAAACAAGACCAACAGACCACCTACACCTCATAAAAACTGGAAACTTGAAAACAAACAGCCATCAATCAAGAGAAAAATCATTTCAATGAAAATAACAGTAATAGAGGTTCACCAATGAAGAAGGACACATTGCTGATTAAGAAGCATTTATTCAAAAAGAAATTTAAAATTTAAAATAAGTAAAATATGGGTTTCCTCTCATCCAATTATAGTTTTAAAGTCACCAAATAAAATGTTTCCCAAATTATTTTTAACCATGATCATTAAATGGGAAAGATTCATCATTTAATTCCTCTATATTTCCTATTGAAAATTCAGTAAGTTTATAGAACACCTCAGGAAAATCAGAAACTTGAAGAGGTCTTATAAAAAATTCCAACACTCGAGGACTAATACTCCTTGAACTAGTACCATAAAAATATAGAATTCCACTCAAATAATGAGTTAAAATAGAAAAAAACTCAGTAGGATATCCAAGTTGACCAGTCTCACTTTGAAAGGGATCCATCATAGTCTCCGTCAATCTTTTTTCATTAATAAGTTAATAGAAAATAAAAGAATTTTCTACAAGTTTCTCACTATCAATTTCAAAGTGAATTTCAGAGGTAATTCTCTTAGGTTCAATAGAGGAAAAATAATCTAATTGTTATAAGAATCTCTCAAAATCAAGTATAAAAATATCAAAATCCAATTGGTAGAAAAAATAGGGTTATACCTACTATCCATATTTGAAAAAAAAAGACCTCAAACACCTCTAAATAAATTTTAACAGATCTAAAAGACTCAGATTAAACTTCAAGCTATATAAAACCAAATCCAAACTCTTCCTTATCCCCAAAACATTCAATATCAATAGAAAAAGTACAAGTAGTAGAATTAATTCTCCCATTTTTTATAGAATAATAAGTAACAACATGGTTGGTAACATGAGATGGTTGAAAATTATGAAATGTTTGATAAATATTATTATCATGATAAATTGGTGTGGGAAGGGTCACTTCATGGTTTTGAGAAATGTAATTCCATATTTTAATCTCAACTCTCCGCAAAATTTCTAGTTATTATTTAGATTCATACTTTGAATGACAACTTGAAAATATTTACTAATAAATTCAGTGATTATATCATCAAAGGGGTGATGATTTTACCTTCTAATATCAGTTCTTAAAAACACATCAGTAAAATTAATCAAATTACAACTCTCCTCAATTTGATTTTAATTATATAATTTAAATTCTTATTGATCCTCACTATCTTGGGGGGTTATCATACCATTTGAAATCTCAATGACTGCCCCAGTAGTGGTCAAGAATGGCCTACCAGGAATGGCCTATCAATATTGAGTGGAACAATGTTACCACACTCTATATCTAGAATCATGACATCAGTGGGAAAGTAATTTTTCACTACATTAACCAAAAAATCATTTACCCTCCCATTAGAGTATTCAAGTGACCTGTCAGCTAGATATCGTGTAATTGAAGTTGGTTTATTATCATTGAGGACCATCTTTTTGAATTGGGGATATGTAATAAGAATGATGCTAGATTATAGATCACACAAAAATATAATATCTTTAATTTGGACAATTATAAATGAAATTTCAAAACTACCTAGGTATTTTAGTTTTTGAAGAATTTTCCATTAGACAATGGCATTGCACTCTTCATTCAAACACATTGTTGATATGTCACCATAATCCCTCTTTTTTATATAAGAACATATTAAGATAAGTTAGGTATAAATGGATTTTGTTCAAAGCTTCCACAAATTTGATGTTAAAATTAAAGCTCCAAAACATCTAAAAACACTTATGATATTCAGGATCACTGACCTTCTTCTTTCATTGTGGAAAAGGGATAAGAGGGTGGTAATTATTCAAAACAAGTGGGTTGTTCCCCTAATACCCAAACCACACAGAATTCATTCTGACTTTTTGTAGTTCTGACTTCATTTTCCATTCTTCTTAGGATTTTTCTTGTAAATTTTTAACACCATTTTAGTTTATTTGAGGCTATATAAATTTATAGATTTGGAATTCTCTAGGTTTTATGTTTCATTTTCATCTTGAAAATCAATTTACTTATTCATATATTATTCACTAATGAGTTCTTGAATTTTATGGTCATATCTAGTTATTACTTATATATAATTCTCTCATGGGCTTCACTTAGTTGTACTAGTATTTTTAACTTTGTCTTTTACTCCAAAGTCCCTAGCCATTTGGACCATTTAAATTTACATACTGTGAGTTTTATAATCTATCTTTTTTAAGAGAACTAATTTTACCTAGCTTCGGTTTCATCATTCCTTTAAGTTCCCCTTGATAATTATAAGATTAAGACCCATTTTGATTTAAATTAATAAAAATTGGTTGTGGTTAGTAGTTTGGTGATTTTCTCTATTTGATTATATTTTTTCACCCTACCTGATAGGTTGGTATATTTTTTATATCAAAAATTATATTAGTTTGAGAAGTGATCTTGAAACCCCTACTTCCTAGACCTATAATCAACAAAATATGTACTCTAATTTGATTCAATATGGAGATCCATGTTGGGAAAAAATTTCTTAGTGTGACTGTTGGGTCCTAAAAACTCTGCATGCAAGGAGAAAATATTTCATGAATTTGGAAATCTGTAAAATAATAAACCCAAATAAGTGTAGAAACAAATGTTTGAAGGGGAGAATACATGAAGGATATATAGATTTCATGAGGTTCAAATCGCATCATGAACTACCTTTCTACATCGAATTCTGCCACTTCATGAAGAGTCCTATAAACAAAATAATTCACGGGATGAGATAGTATCGTTGGTGTGCGCAAAAAAAAGACAAGTCATTTACAAGGAAGAATGACGATCTACTCCTTCCTAAATGACCGTTCCCCATGAGTGAAATAATTAATGAAATAATATGGTACCCCAGTATCCTATGAATGAAATTAAGTCATTTTCGGGGTCAGGTAGTGATTTCCTCCCTCAAGGATTATTACCCCACAAAAGAAATTGATTTCATACTAGGGAATCCTATCTGGGATTCTACAAATGAAACCTCATAGCCCACCACAGATGATTGACCACTCCAATATTATTTCCCTCCATTATTCAATGAATTACCCAAAATGTAAACCAATAGGGGGACCGAGGATTGATGAATTGAAGGATCCAAACTGAGAATAGGAGATTCTCTAGAAGGGAATTGGAAGAGCCATCAATTTCCAGCAAGTAAAAACCCACCACATTTCATTAAGGAGGGAAAAACCCATTTGGATGTCCATAAACTAAGAATACCCTTTAGGAAATCATTCCATTGGTCATAAATGTATGGACCCTTTATAGGATAGCACCCCACATAGAAAACACTTTGTGGGTTGGACCCTTCCCTGCATAACAACACGCTGTGTAGGAGAAACTTGAACCCACATAAAAAAACACTACGCAGGAGAAACCAATCCCCATGTTGAAATATTTTGTATGGGTAGAACCCAAGTATTCATAGAATAATGCTATGCATATTGTACCTTGATCCATGTAGAAATATTCTATGTGGAGGGAACCCCATACCTCATGAGAACATGCTAAGAAAAATGGGTCACCGTAGGGCATTCTAATATCCATATCCCATCACTTCCTTCTTTATTACCATTAGGACCCACTTAGGCTCCTCTATAACCTAGTATTATAGTATCAGGTTGATTCCCCTTCCAAAGACACTAAACATGTATGATCAGGTCATTAATAACATTAGTGTGTCCTCCCAAGTCTACATACCCATGGTTAGCAGAGTCATTTTGGTAGCATCGATGACAAAGAGGACCCTCAGAATTTTTTCATCTATATATTCCCATGTTAACAAGGGTCCCTACCTTTGGGGTCATCAAGTGAACCTCCTAATTCTAGGGATTGAGGGAGACTACTGGCCATTCCCTTCAATGAGGGACTGCGTTAGATCATTCTCTCATCCCCTATGAAATTAGGGTAAGAGTATCAATCCTAGAGTAAGCACCCAGTCATTAATGTGAGATGAGGAAATATTACTCCAACTCTTCTCTCCAATCACCAAAAATAAGAGGAGGCATGCACACTCAAATCCATATCACTATCCATTTGGTCATCAGACCACATCCACTAGCGGACAGATTGGATCATGTGATCTTCATATCTAATTCTTCATCTTGTTTCTCACAGTGGGCATGGCTCATGTGGGATAAGAGGTTTGTGGAAATAATGAAATATACATAATCAAAAACATTAATATGTGACTTATTCATATATTTAATCCCCACCCTCCATTCAAATTATCCTCCTTTAGAGTGTAATCTCCAATCAATACCACCAAAAGCACCATGATTCAATACTTTCATCATGTATTCAGAAACATGGGCCTTCTTCTATATGATTTAAGCCCCAAAATTCATTCAAATGTTAATACTATATTTCATAATCCATGAATCCATACCCAATACCTTAAAAAAGGAATATTCCCGATAAAGAAGCAGTTAATTTGCCATCATGTTTGGTATAATCCCCATCCCAGTTCTGAACTACACTAGATTTGATTCCCAACTAATTATGATATATAAGAAGCCTCCTTATGGTCCAATCCCAACACCCAAATTTAACCTAATTTTCTCCATGCTACATTTCTAGTATGGTAATATCCACCAAGAGAGACCACATCTCTTCTAGGATCCATGGGTTACCAAGAAATTATGTTCCCCACCAAATATTAACTAGAAAACTTTATATTGGACATCCTTTCTACATGACATTTAACGCCATTATTATGTCCTTATCAAACAACATTAAAATGTGATGTGCCCTATTTAGTGTCACCAAACTAATTGGGTTTTCATTCCTATCACAAGGACATATAGGAATCCTATTATATGGTTTCAATCCTAACATCATAAAAACTTTTTTCTCCCAATATAAAAATAAACTCCATAGTTTCTCACCAGTGGCCTAAAACTGGTATTGACCTAATGAGAAACTGAGGAATCTATAATCCTTGTATAAAATGTCACCATTAATAAAAAACCAAAAATATATACTGATCTATCTATTAATAGAGAACCTTATTTACATATAAAAGATTCTGAAGAAATCAATGTTCATTATTGACATTTAATTCAGAGTGATTCATGTATACATACTTGGGAATAAAAAAGGATCCAAAAACATATATTAAATCTATAAGAGAGTCCCATAAAAGTCATTCCCCCTAAAAGGGTGTTATGATTCCAACTTCCCATCCTCTCGACCAATGTGAGTTCTTATGTTTTATTTTACATGTTACTCAACAAACGTTTCCCTTTGGAAAATAGGTCCATGACTATTAATAGATATAAGTGTTTTTTGTTATTTCTAGCTCCATGAAAAAATCCTATTGAAGACTATAAGAAAATAATGTACATGAAGTTATTGATTACATTTAATTCAAACCCCTATATTCAACTATTAGACATATTCTAATATCCATCGGAAACAAAAATAGAGAAACTAATGTGAATCCTTAACCATAGTGGTGGTGTTACCTCACACCAGGCCCCTTTTGCATCCAAAATGGAAGAGGGTCAAATGATACCATAAATTAAACATGTGATCATGAGAATATAATTTGAAAGTGTTTTTCTATCTATACATATCATGTATATTGAAAGTACTTTTCACCATATCTCTCTTCAATCCAATGGAATCTCATGCATCAGGCACTTCACAAGCCAGGTCTTCAACTAAACAGAGGATTCCATCGCCCACCTAGAATTTTCAATACTAAATTTCAAATTAATTGGTTATAGAGTACTGCTAGAATGATACTCTCCCTACCCCCCAAAAAGGTGGCTTGATAGTCCCTCTAGTCCATGAATCCTTACCAGCCATCAGCCCAGTGATAGTCGATGGTCCAAAACTAGATGGCACCAGTATCTATCTCAAACTATTTTAGGATTCTATCCCTAGAGCATGATAATGAGTTACTACCTTACCTTATAGAGGATAATAAATATCATTAAAATGAATTTATCTTATCAGCATAGGGTTCCTACCTAGGGCCCATGCCGTTAATCATCATCGCCATCATCACGCAGCCTAGTATCCTCACCATGTAGATGATACAACCTCGCAGGACCAAACCATGTTCATGTAGACTTGGGTCCCTAGGGTGGTCTGAAAAGGGTTATTATCATAAAATCAGGAATAGTACATCAACCTTATTCCCAATGAGGAATCCCACCATATAAATATGTCAACAACCTATGGGTATACATATATTCCTATTAACTCTTAAGAATATCTTTAGTTAAATATGATGGAAACATGTGATAAGATGAAAATTCATGCTCATCCATATAAAAAATGCAATATAAATACAACATAAAATGACAATATTTAAATCCACACTCCAAAATGTGACTCTAATCAGTCAAATAAAATGGTAAACCATGAGAAGAGGCAAATTCCTACTAATGTACATGACACATGTTTGTGAAATATGAAAAAATCACACTGGCAAATGTATATTATTGTCCACTCCTATGAAGATCTTCGGTCAAATATGATGACAAGACATGAGAAAAATAAAATTATTTCCTGTCCATATCAATCCCATGAGGCAAATACAACAGAAAATGAGCAGTTGCAAATCTTTGATCCCAAAAATCAAGCCTACCATACAAATATGGTATAAAATTATAGCCAAATTCTTATCATTATTAAATAATATGAATCTCATCACTCAAATAATAGTGAAAAAGATAGGAATATGTATATTCCCACTCACTCTTATCAATTCCTTCAATCAAATATGATTGATAATCATGAGAATAATCGAGTTATTTCTCATTCACATGAATCTCACCCGGAAAATAGGGATGTAACCAACAATGATAAAATATAAATAAATTCTATCACACATCTATCCCTCCATGAAAATATGGTAGTAATTAGAGAAAATGGTCTATGTATCTCAACTACAAATTAGGGGGAAGACTCATGTTCTTTCCCCAACACTGGAATATGTGTATATTCCTATTCTCCCCATGGACATTTCTCAAAACATTTTATCAATGATAGAGTTAATATATATCTATCTAAAAATATCTTATAGAATTTCGAATATGTAATTATATCCATGGAAATATCTTGGATTCAGTCCCACAACCCCACCTCTTTAAGTGGGGTGACTCTTCCACACAATGGGGTGGTCACTCAGGAGAAGACATGCATCCCACTACCATCCATGAGGGTTATTGGAAATACTCCCTGACAAATGGAAATGTAAATTGGGCACAACTACCTCTTTCAACTGGAGAAAAATGGTACCCGTCTATGGCCACTCAATGGATGACATACATCCCTACCAAAATTCTATAATTCTATAACCATATCTTGGAAGAAAAATGGGATCCACTTGAAAAATAATCCTCATTTGAAGGCCATTGCTTATAATAGACACCCCCATTTTCCTATAAGAGATTAATAAAAGATAAATCATAACAAAGGAATATGGAAAATGATGATCATACTCATAACTTTTCTCTGTTGGAAGCTATAGTTTAGGAGCCCATCATACTTTTATCACCAGTTTCCCATGATCCTATCAACCCATTTCCAAATTATGAAAGTGGTAGTATCAGTTATGGAGGTCATCCCAGAATCTTTTCCCAAATCTATGAAGGTCCTCCAAAAAGAATCTAACATAATGGCATCATTCATGCACACAAATAGTTCGATAATGAACACCTATCTATGAATAATCATCATGGTAACCCTAAGTTTGGCTTAAAGGTAAAATAGAAATTAGTTCCTCCCCTTACTAGTGTATGTTTTGAAGGTACTTTAAAGGGTATATGTTGAATAAATTTTCACTGTAGTAAAACATGATGATATGATTGTAGTCGTAGCCATGATAGAATTAACTGCGAAGGTGACTCCCATAGCGAAATTTCATTTTAGCAAGAAAGTCCTCGGTATGATGTAATTTGCTGTGAAGGTGATTCCCATAGTGGCATCTCATTTCAGAAAGAAATCCGTCCCCTTACTGAGTCAAATTTTAGATATCCATCACATTTTGAGTCATTTGGAAATATAGGGAATGAAATTATAGATACCCTATCAATGAAAAGTAGCATCATTCCCCAACTAGAAGATAACCCAGGTCCATGTTCATCTTATGAGCCACCCTGGGTCCTTTACCATGCCAACAAGACCTCCAGTAGCCCCTCTACTTATGACAAATCCATTAATATGTTCTTATGTTGGGGTGATCTAGTAGAGGGGTATCTTATAGTGGAAAAAATGATATGTTTCTAGTGAGAGGAAAATTATACATGAATTATATACCCATTATGTTTTGGAATTTATTCACTTCTCAGTTCGACATCCCAAATAAATTTTTAGATTAATTCTTTAACAACATCCGTCTAAATATCTGGACAACTCTCTGCCACCTGAAAGAAAATTTATTTCCACATAGCAGGTATGCTGACCATGTCTATATTTTGGGAGAGATTCATTATCAAATTGACTTAGAATCCCTCTTGTCTATGTGGAAACAACTTTCATAGAATTGATGGGATGATATTTAATTGTCATTCCTCAATTCATTTCATAATTCACATTGTCTAATTTTTAATTCTCCACCAAGTGTTCACATATCGGGGTGGGGGGAACATGGATCCCTTCACTTCACTCCATGCACTTCTAAATAGAACCCACTATAATTGACATATGGTAATTTCATTATTCTAAGGTGGATATCAAGAAATCCCATGTCTAGTAAAGGTGACATAGTAAAAAATAATCGTTCATGAATAAGTCTCAATAGATTTAGTCCTAGTGAGTGAAACCCATAAATAAACTCATGAACCAAGCAACTGAGAAATTTTTTATGGATTCTCAATTAAGGGAAGCTTGCCATCAAGCACCACTAATGTCCTTAGAATATAATATTTTCACATGCACACATGGAATCATATCTGAATCATGCTCAAATAGGGATGCATGGGATCATGAAATAGGCATCAACATCACTAGTCACCATAGTAGAGGATCTGCCCCTTCCAGTAGGGAAGGGGACATGTTTATGAAAAAATTGGCACTATTTGACTAATAAATCAATCATGGATGGATATCATGATTTCCCTCTATTATTAAGGAAACTATATCTAGTTTTGTAAAATCCCCAAAATATATCCTCAGCTAGATATCAGCTGTAAAAAATAGATGAATCAGCACACTGGGTCCCAACCATTGGTGTACCTTCCAAAGATCATGTTCAAACGAAAACTCATCACGGTTTTATCGATACAACAGAGTAATTGGAAGCTATATTGGAGACTATGGAGGAGTTTCATGAACAAATACAGTTAAAATAGAAATCTTACCTACAATGGGTGAGTAACACTCAACCACTGTCATCTTTCAAGAGCTCTAGGTTTCATATATCTAATGAATCTGGAGACTTAGAACAACATATGATGCATATGCATCCCAATCTAATCACATGATGTGAAATACAAAGAAACAAGATGTAGTAATACTCAGATGATTTATACAAACCCTACAAGGGACAAAATTGATATGGTGCACTAATTTTCCATCTTGGTTGATCATGTGATGGGTGGATCTCTATTTCCAATTTCTCTTTCATTTCATCTCAACACTGTAAAAGAAAGAAATTAGTGACCAATAGAATTAAAAATGGTGTTAAAATTAAAGTATCTCGGATTTAATTTCCTGATGTAATTGGATAACCTACCCCATGTACTATCTACTTACGCAATAATACATGCTCACTCTCTACATTGATAACCTTCACAATGAACTGTGGATGCTGCTCATCCTAATGAGGTATATAGGTGGGTTTTATGACTTCTCTGGCATTTCCCAATGAATGGAAGACTACATATAGTAAAATAAGCTCATGTCCGGGATAACTCCACCAGTCCCAGTGAAAAGAATCAGAATGGTGAAGGCCACATCTGTCACACTTAAGCCAGCCTCCACACCTACAACATCTTTGAAAACTGCACCATATCATGCATCGCCCCCTAAGTATAAAACAAACCTCCCACCAATCCTAGATGAGTTAATGGGACCTATATGGAATCAATTTGAGGAGTAAATGAACAATTTTCACTCATTCCATGATGATAATGTTCATATATACTTTATAACTGCTAAAAAGAATGATTTTCTTCGTATTCCAAATCCCAAGAGGTCAAACGGGTAAGTCCCAAATAATGGACATATTATTTCATCATTCACCCGGTATTGGGTCACACCATTAAAAAATACTTCATCTTAAAATACCTACTAGATAAAATGTAATATTTTGAGGAATTAATCCTATGAATTCCATTAGCATAAGTGGCGTATGTTTTCACTACTACCCAGAGGAAGGAGGTGAGTAGAAAACATTTATTCGAAAAAAGGGTAAAAAATTTTGATAGTTGGATGAAGAAAAATAAAATCAACCAAGCATAGGGTATTATAAAAGAATTTTAAAAAAAACCAACTATGTCCCAATATTCTTATACTATAACACAAAGGACATCATCATCCCCACAAAACATCAGGATCTACTATTTCAAAAAGCGTCATGATTGGAAAGGTGAGAGGGAAGTATAGGATGATGAACATGCATCAAGAGAGAAGTTGGATTTTACACTCTTAGACTTTATTCCATCATATTTTATGAAATGTAAACCACTATACCAAATGAAACAACACAAAATATTCATCTATAAAAATCCATCATTAGAAAAGGAGTTGATCTTTCGTTCCTTTAATTATATTTAAATAATAGATCCCTTATTTGATGATGAATATGGATATGAATCAGAGTTCCCCAAATATATTCATGGAACTGAAGGAATAATGGATAATGTATAAATATGGTCAAACAATGGGTGTTGTGAAATCTATTATATCACTTATCCCTTTAATATTTAATTTTAGTCCCCTGGGAAACTCATTTTTCTCTTAATCATAGAGATTAATTTTAACCGTTTTAACTAATCATTTTGGTTAAAAATTACATTTTCTTTATTATAAATTATATATTATACATATTAAAATTATGGAATTTTTTTTCCAAATACAATTCATTTATGTGGAAGAAATTAATTTAAAATTTATCCACCCTAGGTGTCGAGATAGTGGGGTTTTCAAGCGAAAAACATCAAGAGTACACAAAAATTTTATATTCCATTTCAAAATGAAATTGGTTCCAACGACATAAATAGGATTAAAATATATATAATTGAAATAAATCTTATTTAAAACAAAATTTATACAATATAACTATATAAATAAATTATTCTAAAAGACAGATTTCAATGAAAATTCCTTATTTTTCACTATTATTAAAAAATGAATCATTTTAGAAAAATTCCAAAAATTCACTATAAGATAATTATGAAATTATGAGTTTAAAAATTAATTTTATTTTATAAAATGAAATTTCTGTAAGTTTTGAATATTTATTTTATTATTATTCACAACAATAGATTATCATATTTTTTGTGAAAATAATATTTTCAAAAATATTAACGCTTTAATGAAAATTAATTATTTTATTATCAATTTACATCCTTTATACAAAAACATTATATTTAAAAATTGTTTGTTACTATTTATATTACTATGTTTAATGGTTATGTTATAGTGGGTGGGTTTAAATAACTATATTAATAATTTATCATTATTTTGTTAAAACTTAGTGTCATTTGTAACGCAGGCTTAGTCAGTGTTGCATGTAGAGAATTTTTAATATAGATTGTTGTAAAACACAATCCATAAAAGAAATTTAATTTCATAAAATAAAATATTCATAAAAAGGGTCTTATATGATGGCCTTTTTATGAATTTTCATAAAATGAATCTGGAACACAACATATTTTATAAATCATTTCATTTTAGTTTCATGAATCAATTTGGTTCCTTTCATTAAAAAATTTAAATTCATAAAAGTAATTAATTTCAATCATACAAGATTCAAGAAAATTTCAATAAAACACAAAAAATTTGAAAATAAAACACAAAAAATTTTAAAGAAAAAAGATAATAGATATTTGAAAATAATACAAACAAAATTGAAAACACAATAAATATTAATCTACAAAGAATGATTATCCCCTAAACTTATTTTGTAAAATTTTATAATTGTGAAAAAAATATGTGACATTTTAAAATGGGAATAAAAGAAACAACATAGTTTTTACTGTACAACAGCAACCTTGAGATATCCTCCTAGAAGTTGCAACTCAAAAAACTGTATGAAAAAAAACCAAGAATAAAAATTTATTAAAAAAAATTAATGAAAAATAAAATTAATTAGAATAGAAAAGGGTCTTGGTTTTTCCTCTAATTTTTTGCTAGGATTTTACTACCCCTACTCAAGCTATTCCAGCTGATCATTTCCAATCATAAGGAGGGGTAGTTTCTTCTTCATAAACCACAAATACTAAAATTATCCAATATTTTTAGGATAAAATTTTTTGTATAATCACCAAAAAATGGATTTCTTCAGGTTCCCCTCGATGAATTTTTAGTTGCAATGATATAGTGTGAGAGGGAAAAAATATAAGGGTAACTTCTAAATACTTTATCCTCATAAACAACCATAAGTGGTTATTGAAATTTAATTCTAGGATGTGGTTCATCTTTTGGTTTATCTTAAAAAATTATTTATTTGTAAAATATCTTGGTACCACCAACCTCATGTGTACTAATTTTTTGTTTAATCAGGCACATCCTTATTTCTAACCATTAATCCTTAAAATCCAATTTATATGAAAAACTCATCCACTAATAAGTATACGACACTAAATATATATAGGAATACACATTTAAGAATTTACTATCAACATAATCATATAATAATTTATCAAAATTTGAGACTTCTCTCAGTGGCTTCTAAGGTTCCATTTTTTTGGGAGTGCAAAAAAAGTTATATTAATAGCGGGAAGTATCTTAGCTTCCTCCAAATGATATTCCAAAATTAATAGATTTAGTGATTATTCCTCCTTAGGAAAATATATATAAAAGGGTTATGAATTTTCAATTTCAAAAAGTGGGGATTCACATGAAATTTCATCTTCAATAAATTCAACCCAATTATTTTCCATAGAATTCTGATTTTCTAAAGTCGCATAAGTTGGTAAGTTGATGATAATTTATTACATTTAATTTTAAAATTTAAACCACAATTAATATTTAAATTCCACAATAAAAGGTTCATCAATATCACAAGTGGGTTGGAAAATAGTTTCCTTTTCTTTATCATATTTTTTTATTTTAATTCTATCAATTCATTTATAGCATTGGGAATAATTTCCCTTGTTTCCTTACTTCTTGAATATTTTGTTAAATCAAAAAATAACATTTTTTGATCATGAAAGAATTTTCTTAATTGAAATTTTAATAATTATTCATGACTACACTACTCATATTATTGATAATCGGACCAAGCATAGGAGTAGTTACTGTGAAAATCTATTTTTTAACTCAAAATTAGTGGTTAAAATCATATAAATTTAGATTTAAATTAGAATAAACTTAATAAAACTCTCTATAAACGGTTCTAAATTGATTTTGAGGGTCTAGTAGTATTACCTAGATCAATATTTTCAACTTAAAAAATGCAGAACAATGGTTACTATGGTGTTATCTCATGAGTTGGGTGCAATCTAAGTTATTAAATTTTCACATAAATATATATTTTTTGTTAAACTTAGAGTTAAAAGCGTGTATTAAAATTAGTTAAACAAATTTAAACGGAAAATACATATTAAAACTGTAATTTATATTTATATTCTAAAAATTATAATATGGTTTTAAAAATATTAACTAAAGATAGTAGTAGTAGACAAACTTCGATCCGTGGAAACTCAAATTATCATTTTCTCAAATTTTCCTCTAATTAAATTATCTAATGTATACATAAAAAATAATAATTATGCACTTATATATTATATAAACTATATCAAGACCCAAAATATGGATTTTTATATTCTTATTAAAGTGATCCAATTACACAAAGACCTCTGAGTAACCAAATCTAATTGAACTTATTGTGCAAAATTGGGAGACCTTGTCTAAAAAAGTTTAAACAACAAGAAAACTATTTTACATTAAAAAGTTGATAAAAAATATAAAATAGAATAAATTGAAAATAAGAAACAAATAGTCCCAATAAAATATAAAAACAAATTCATGGATAACTCAAAAGTGAAGACTTTACAATTAAAAACATAAAATCAAAAGGGAAACGTCTTCAGATCCACTCTACCCACCACCACTTAGAAAGTTATTTCAATTTTTCACAACATTACATATAATTAATGGAAATATTCATTAATAAATTTTGTGTTCAAATGCATTTTTACCACAAAACAATATTTTAAATCATTCTGTCTTGTTTCTAAAATGTTATAATTAATTTAATGAAAAAAACATTTTCTGGTCGAAGTGAAACTTCAACATCGTCTAATTGAATGCTCCCACTTAAAATTATAATAAACAAATTTATTCTTGATATTTTATTTGGAGATTTATTTTTAAGTACTATTTATTATATATCTTGAATAACCCCATTTTTACCCCTATTGGATGAGTTATTCCTCCTTTACTAATGGGATTTCAACTCTATTTTAAAAAATAGCTTCCAACATGAGTGATTTTTTTAAACCTTCAAATAGAAGATACAATACATTTTCACATTGGATGAAATGAATCTCAATATAAAATTAGTCCTATATAAATAATTTTTTAAAATTAGATCATAATTTATAAATTTATACCCAAAACACAAAAGTGATAAAAAACTATTAAAATTACTTAACTTGGGAATTTTCAAAATTTAGCTCAAAACTAAAAAATTCATGATATTTAAAATAAAATAATATATTTTGGGGATTAAATAATTAAAATAATTAAAAGAAAATATTTAAATTGTCATCAATATTATCCCCCTACAGTTAATGGTCACCTGGACAAGTGATCACTCAAAATAAATTTCCAATAAAATTTCAAAACACATGTGAAAGAAATAAACAAGGATGAAAATAAATTTACTCAAATTATCATGTGTACTAAATAACATAAATTCCAAATTATTCATTATTTTAATTCATTTACTTCTCATTTATTTAATTCTAAAATGTATAATGATACTTTTCTCACTTATTTTTTCACTCATCACATGATTTTTATTTAAAATTTGTTTCCCTCCACCAAATTAATGCATGGGTCACTATAATCTTGAAATTTTATTAAATCTATACTTACTTGAGGAAAATATTTATTTATATAATGA
The DNA here is from genome assembly GCA_963277665.1 of Viscum album. Lineage (NCBI taxonomy): Eukaryota > Viridiplantae > Streptophyta > Magnoliopsida > Santalales > Viscaceae > Viscum > Viscum album. Next base: position 1,026,118,862 of record OY728129.1, on the reverse strand, counting down.
GATATTAGAAATGTTTATTCTAATTTTTAAAGGTTGGTGGTTTTCAAATGTGAAAAATAATGAGGTAAAAAGATATGACTTCAATCATTAATTAAATAAGATTAAATGATTCTAGTTTTCACGTAATGATGTTTAGGTACTATTTCTTATAATTATAGAATAAAATCTCAACTGAATTCCAAATTTTCATCAAGAATATCCTAAATTTATTTTAATTTAGTATTAATGAGACCATAATTTCTTCAAAAAAAAATTGAATTCATTTTTTTACTTGAGAAAGGCACGAATATTTTTATAGAAAACTCTATAAAGGAGAACCTTTAATTTCCTTGAAAGATCCATATTGGCAAAAATTTAAATAGAATAATATTTTCTATAGAAAATTAATTTCTTAATAATATTTTTTCCACCCTAATTATCCCTAAATTATATATCAAATCAAAAATTATTTTCCCCATGAATAAGATTTAATAAAATCACATAATATACTTAAAGGGTGGGTTGGTAGGGAAATTAGCTTATAATGAGGCCACCTAAAAAGAATTTTATGTAAACTAAGTAATAAAAAGTGTCAAATGCTTATGTTATTACAAAATAAAAATGATTTTTTTGGAAAATACTGATTTCAATTGTAATAAATTGCCTCAATAATTTTGAACATAACTTCCTTTAAGATCAGAGGTATTGAAATAAACATGGAATGTTCTACATAAAATAAGAATTATTCGGTTCACTCAAGAAGTGTTGTTATTGGGAAGAAGAAGTATAAATGGGTCAGAGTCTTTATGGGAAAGTAATTTTCAACTTTGGATAACATTCACACCTAGAATTATTATGTTTATTGTCTTTTCATGAATATCCACAATTGGAATCTAGAGAAAAAAACATTTCAGCAATCATTAATGTTTTATTCAAAGAATAAAGTTGTTCCATTTCATAAAATATTAAATTCATAAAGTTAATTTAACTAGATATAAATATATTCATATACATTAAAATAAAACATTAAATATTTTAAAATAAAATCCACCAAATTTGAAATAGAAACAAAAAAAATTTTGAAAAGAAAACACAAAAAATACTAATCTACCAAGGATAATATTCAGAAAAACTTATTTTTTACAATTTTCTCATTTTTTATAGTTTATATGAGAAATGAAAATAAATAATACATAACATGATAAAAGAAAGTGGGAAGGAAATATATAACTTGGTATTTATTGAGTAGTGCCAGCCTTGATATATCCTCCTAGAAGATGAAAACCTGAAAACCTATAATAAAAATAGAAACAAAGAATAAATATTTATTTAAATAAATTTAAGAAAAATAAAAGGAAATATAAAGGAAAATATTCTTGGTTTTAACCCAAAAGTTGTTACAAGGAATTCACTTCCCATGTTTAGAATTTTTATCTGATCATATGCAATCCAAATGACAGTGTAGTTTCTTATTCCTAAAACACCAAAAATAAATTTTACCAATCCTATTTAGCTCATAAATATTGTTGATTCTCCAAAAAATGGGTTTATTTAGGACCCCTCGATAAATTTTTAGTTCCAATGATATAGTGTAAGAGAGAACAAAATACAAGGGAAACTTCCCGACACTTTATACACATAATTGTCCAAAATTGGTTATTGATATTTAATTCATTGATGTGGATATTATTATGGTTTATCTTAAATGATGATTTATTATTTATAATAAAGTGCAGTACCACCTTCCCCATGTGTACCATTGTAGTTTATACTTGGTCACATCATTCTTTCTTCAATTTTATCCTTCACATCTTCTTTATCTAAAAACGAATCTAATGAAAAGAAATATTCACTAAATCTATATATAGAGAAGTAGTTAAATTATTTTATCCAAATAATGAGAAACTAATAAATCAAAATTTGATACCCCTTCTAGTGGATTCCCATTTTACAACATTGTTTGGGAGTGGGAAATAGAATTTTATAGTGGTCGGCAACTCAGGTTCCACCAAATATTCTTAAAAAATTAAAGCTTAATTATTTCTTCCTCGTTGAACAAATACTGATATAAGGGTTCATAATTTTGAATTTGAAAAAGTGGGGAATCAAAAGAAATTTTATTCTCAAAAAATCTATCCCAATCACTTTCCAAAGGATCTTGATTTAATATATTCACATCAGTTTCTAAATGAGTTATCATTTCTAACTTTTAATTCTAAAAAGTAAATTCCAATTAATTTCAAAATTTAACTAAAAAAATATTTTTTAATATCAATGGTTTGTGGGATAATATATTTTTTTCTGTAGAATATTTTTGAGATTTCAATTCTTTCAATTCATTTAAAGTATAATAAATAATATCTATTTACTAGCTTACTTATTTTATATGTTGTTAAATCACCAAATAATTCTGTTGGATTAGGAAATGATTTTTTAATTGAAATTTTAAAATTTAATCATAACTGGGATCCCTTATTGTTGATAATTAGGCCAATCAAATGAGTTTTTAATTTGAAAAATTTAATTTTTAAGACTAAAAATTAGTGGTTAAATCGGATAAATTTAGAAAAAAAATAACAAAACAATGAAGACCTCCCAAAAAACAATGCTAAATTGATGATGTTGGTTCAATTGTATTAACATGATCAATATTTTCCAATTAAAAATTTTAGCAAATTTCTGACCATGACGTTGTCTAATGAGGAGGTTGTACGATAAGTTGTCATACAAATCACTTTGTTAATTTATTTTTGTTAAATATAGAGTTTTATGTGGGGTTGAAATGAGTTAAAAATGATAAATGACACAAAATCATATTAAAATAATAGTTTTTAGTTATATATTGGAAATCAAAATTCATACTAGTCGGAAATGATAAAATAAAGACCACAGTAGTGGAAAATATTTTATCCTTAGACACTCACTTTATTATTGACTAAAAATGTCTTATAATTGAATTATCCAATGTATACCTAAATAAATCAATGTTAAAAAACCAATATTTCATAAAACCCATATCAAGACCTCAAAAAGGGTGTTTTATCCACATATAAAATTAATATAATTTCCCAATGACTTTTGAGTAATCAAAATACATTGAACATATTTATTTAACAGTCAGAACTCACCCAAAAAAATTTAAAAAACAAGAAAACTATTTTATAGTCATATATTGATAAAACAAATACATAAAAAATAGAAGAAATAGAAATAAATAAAAAAATATACCTACTTAAATAAAGTAATACAATTATAGGAAAATTCAAAAGTGAAGAGTTTACAATTAAAATCACCAACTCAAATGGGAAATGTCTTCAGATCGTCAATGCCCACGGCCACATGGAGTTCATCCCAATATGGATATATTATCATCATTTTAACTTCTATTCTATAGAATATCTAATCCAAAAAATCCCACATATTTAATATGACCATCCTTTTAAATGAAATTGAAGAGTTGAATTTCATAGAAAAGGGGTTGGAAGATCTATTTTCCATGATACATACTCTGAATTTTAGCTCTATTTTAGAAATATTATCAAAATAATATTGGACATAATTCTTCATAAATTATTTTATTAGGAATATTTAATCGTCACCCTAAAGATTTAAAATCTTTTTGACACATTCTAAATAATTTATAGTGGATTTCGTGAAAAAACCTTTTCTAGATAAAGTTTCTCTTCAACTTCCTCTACTTGAACATGCCCGCCTACCATCTAAATGACCAAATTTAATACTGTTATTTAGTATTGAGATTAATATTTATATATTATATCATTTAAATATAGAATCACTCCATTTAGAAACTTTTTATATGAGCTATTCCTCATTTAATGAAGGTGTATTAATTCTGTCTGAAAATATAATTTTGAACATGAGAGATTTTTTTGGCCTTCAAATGGTAGATTCAAAAATTGGATCTATTGGATGAAATTGGACCCACAAGTCAAGGAACCATAAAATATTAATTTATATAATTTTATCATAATTTAAAATTTTATAATAAAAACATTGAAGTGATAAAAAATTGATAAAATTAAATATTTTATGTAATTTTCATAATTTAGACCAAAACTCATCAAAACACCAAAATTTATTAAATATAAAATAGAATGAAATATTTTTAGGGATTACATAAATTAAATAAATATTAAAAATATCAATAATATAATCTTTATCAACTCCCCCTTTCATAACACTTGGAGTCCAATTTAAGTGAGAACCGAAAAAGAAATTTCCAATGAAAATTCAGAACACATGCTAATGAAATTCAAAAATATCAACATCAGGTAACTCAATTCATCATGCTTCTAAAATATATTCAATTAAAAATTCTTCATTATATTCATTCATTTAATTCCAATTTATTTCATTCTTCCATGATTGTGTATTTTAACATCACTTATCTTTTCTCTCATCACTCGATTTTATTTAAATAATGCTTTCCTCATCCAAATAAATGAATGGGTCAATATAGGCTTGAAAATTTTCTAAGTCTTCAAAAAATTGAGTAAATGATTTTTATCTATAATGGGAACGTAGAAAGGGTTTTTACGAGGTTTATGGTTATTTGTGTTCAAATTTAAAAAATTATATAGTATAAATACATTGCTTGGATCCTTGTTGAATCGAGATTGTATTATTCTAATTTTCAGTTAATAATGGTCTTGTCCTCTTTCTTCTTCTCATAAAATAAAATCCAAAATGGATTAAAAATATATTTAATGTAAATGCTCAAAATTTTATTATTATACATCAATGGAAAAGAAATTTATTCTAAAAGAGTTTAGAATTATTTTTTAAAAATGTTCGGAAAAGAAAATATTTGTTTTATTGGAATACCCATAAAGGAACAACATTAATTTCTTTAGAATCTCAAGAAAGGAACATATTTAAACATAGTAACATTTTAAAAAGAAAATAAATATATTTTTAATTTTATTTTTTCACCCAAAGTATCACCAAATGATGTATAAAATCAGAAAGAATCTCCACCATGATAATGATTTACTAAAATCATGAAATCTACTTCAAAAGTGGGATGAATCAAGAAATTGGCTTGTAATTAGACTATATAACAATAATTTCATTGATAATAGGGTCTAAAATGGTTAAAATATATAATATAGGAAAAAAATAAAAAGTATTTTCAAAAAAATGGGGGTTTTATTCATAATGAATTTCCACAATCATATGGAACACAAATTCCTTAAATCTCATAGATTTTGAAAGAAACAAGGAAAGTTCTAGTTTAAAAATCACTATTTTGTTCATTGAATATGTGATTTTGTTTTTTAGAATATGTAAAAATGGATTATAGTCTTTATAAATATGGGATTTTCAACATTTCCCAACATTCATGAATAGGAAATCAAAATTTTATAGTATTTTCATATATTTCCACAATTTGAATCTGGAAAATATAATATTTTAGCAATAATTTAAATTTAGTTTCATGAATCAAGTTCTATCCTTGAATTGAAAAAATATATATTAATAATGGAAATTAATTTTGTAAGGCCCCGACCCCAGTTACCCAGAGTCGGTGCATTATTACATAACATTTGCATGATAAAAAAGATCAAGTCTTGAAAGAACGATTAGTTTAGTATCCTTGGAATCACCAGATACATTCATAACGTTTAAATTACATCATAAAGTAAAAAAGTACAATAATATAGTCTATATAGTCCACACTCATATCCCCTTAAGACTATCCTTGCAAGTCAGTCATAATATATTTCTTCACATCCTGGGAAAAATAAAACATAAAAGGGGTGAGCTCAGATGCTCAGTAAGGATAACAATATAGCAAAAGCTTTCATAAATAAGCATAAACATTTGAGGAAATTTATAACTAAAATATAAGCCTTTAAAACATTAACTTCAGAATAATATGGAAAAGATAAAATGAAATAATTCTATTTACTTATTCACATGGATATTATACTAGTCGAATAATCACTTGAAATATTAATAACCTCTTTTATAATGATGGATTTCATAATGCCGAACATTAATTTCTGTGTCAAGACCTCGTGCTATGACCTAAGTGATAACTGTAACCGAAACCAAACCCGAAGAGCCTCTGTAACCAGACTCCAACCCGGAGTGCCTCTCATAACTGGACACCAACCCAGAGTGCCTCTAATAACCAAACACCAACCCGAAGTGCCTCTAATAACCAGACACCAACTCGGTGGTATTACTTTTACCAGTCCCCAACCCAGAACATACTAGTCCAACACATTCATCTTAAAAAGAGGATGAAATATAACATAAACATTTCTATTAAAACTAGCATATGAAATTCCAAAACATTAATCATAACCCATTAATGGAATAAAAATGACTCATCTATTGTCAAATATATCACAAAACCTAAAATACAATATGGAAGATTTGTATCATAATAAATCAACTTCAAACAAGTGTAAAATTTATCAAAGTATATTGACATAGATGAAATCAAAACTATTTGAGAGAAATATCTCTTTTTTCATGAAAACATTTAAAAGCCACACAATTTATAAAAGAAGTCATTTAAAGAAATTTTTTAATCAACGTTTCCCACACCACTTTGAAACTTTTGAAAGGAATTAACATTTTAAAAACATTCATGTCCATATAAATATATCCTTAAAAACTATTTTGAAGTCATGGATATTAATGAAAAAGATATAAAATAATAAATATTTAAAACATTTTAAATGATGTTTTAGTAAAAATTCCCTTAAAATAATCCCTTTGAAAACTCTTTAATAAAACATGTATTTGGATAATAAATATGTCCCGGTAGATACTTACGTAAAAACAACCTCAGATAATAAAAAGATTGTGAAATTAACCCTTAACAATTTGGTAACTTATGAAACATACAACCCATGAAAGAGGTATCATACAATGAATATGTAAATACACATAAATGAAAGCGTATTAGACAATGAATACAATTATGGGCAGCACATACACCACACAAAAGGTAATAGTGGAAATATGGCATGAATCTCATGGGAATAAGGAGTGAGATGAAAACCCCTTAACTTGTACTTTTATTTGGTTGAGGTTAGATTAACCTCTTAAATAATGGTGAAATAATTGTTATTATATTATAAAAGAATCATATACATTAATATGATATCATATATGATCTCTTAAAATTTCTTTGTCAATAATATCTTAGTATTATTGTCGTTTTGGGTGTTAACTTACTCATTTTCATTTATATGTTTTTTTTTAAATAAGGAATGTTTTTTATGGATAGGTTGTATCTTATTCATATCCAGAATGATATCAAGTCCTTAAACATTATTTTTAATCATCAAATGAGAATTATACTTGAATGGATACGATGGGGAATGAATCTCATCGCGTTCGTGGAGACAGTAGTCTGTACGTACGCACGAGCGACAATATCACCATTTTGATATTAAAATAATATATAGTTGGATAGTATATCATATATACCAAATAATTATCATGTTATATTTATTATTTAAATGAATTAAACATCATTATTATACCCGTCCAAATAATAGTGTTTTGAATAACAATTACACCACGATGTGGAGACGGTAAGTCGTACGTACGCACGTATAGTGACATGTCATTCCAAAGATGGATAGAATACTAAATATGGTTGAACATATTTATAATAACATCTCAGTATATATAGGATACTAGAGTTATTATTTTATAATGGTAATAACAAAGAAAGAAGAAGTTGAAGAAGAAAGAAACTTGAAAGAGGGTGGTGAAAACATTACCTCTTCTTCGGGTTATTCCTTTTGATTTGATCAAAAGGTATCCTTATGTTGGATTTCGGATCACACTATGTAATCTAGGTTGAAGTGAGGGAATTTTAGAGGATATTTGGGAAGGGTTTGGTTGAACAAAAGTTCTTTTATGTTGTGAATAATTGGTTAGAAGTGGTGTCCTTTTATAAGAGGAGTGAGGGTCACCTTAGGAAAAGCTAGAAATATTATTTTATAAAAAATTCATATTCAGTTTCTAATTGCTAAAAAGTTGATTATTCAAAGTATAATGTGGGTATGAGTCGAAATATTTTCAACCAATAGATTTTAGACAGGATTGGTTAATTATATTAACCACATATTTTTGTTTTAACTCTTAGTTAATTAGTTTGACATTTACCATGACACTTTTTATTTTTATATTATATAGTTAATAAACTTAATATATACATAAATAGACCCCCAAGTTGTCCATTAATGATACACCTATCATGATATAATCCCTTTGGCTGAACATTAGATTTTTAGGAATATAATATCAATTAATAATATAATATTTTTTTTAAAAACTCATTTATGTCAATTTTGACAATATTCAATAATTGATTATTGTTAAAGTCTTGAAAACATTATCAATTCGAAGCAAATTCATTTAAGAAATCCTATAATGTCCTATTAACAAATAAAATTCATTTATGTCATCAGTCCTTTCAAATTATATTTATTTTAACATTTATGATACCAATTATTTGATTCTTTCATTAATAAAGAAAATACTCCATCATTATTGTGTCATAAATAAATTTAATTATTAAATGTATAAAAAATATAAATAAAATACAATTATGTAGGAAATATATTTATATTTCTAATGAATATTTATAGTTTAATATCCAACATATATAACCCTATGTAAAAAAATTTGGCTAAATGATATATGCTTATGTCATTTTGGTATTAATTTTAACTTAATTATTATAAAGTGTCCTTATCAACAACAAGTGGATCCATGGGATCCTAAAGTCGACCAAAAGATGACCATGGTCAGAAATGTATCATCCAATTGGTTTAGGACACGTTTTAGGGTAAATTAATATTATTATAATATTATTTTTACCCATATTTACCAGATTTACCCTTTAACCATGGTAAACAAAATATTTACCGAAGTAATTATTCAAAATGTATAAAAATAAAAGTTACCTATTTACACAATTTTGACATCCTGAGTCCAAATATGGAATCCATTTTCCAAATTCAAAACATAAAAGTGGATGGAATTAATTTAAAATTAATTCCCGTTGTTAAAACAAAAAGCGTGTTTTTAAGAGATAATAACTAACAAAAGATTAACACTTGTTTATGTCCAGTTTAATTATGAAATTATGTCCAATGAACAAAATTGTATTAAATGGTAAAAATATATTCTAAATATACTTTAATACCAATCAAATTCATAATTTATCACTATTAATTATTTCGATTTAAAAAATTGTTTTTAATGAAAAATTAGTAATTTTCACTATTCATCAAAATATAAAAGTTATCCAGAAAGTACCAAAATTTCACCCTAGGATAATTTAGATATTCAGAATCCAAAAATGAAGTCCATTTTGAGCGATTAAATTTATAAAATTTCAAAAAGAGCATATTACTATTCATAATGGCTAGTTTGATTGGTCGCGGTGTGTTAGAATCTCGAAGTTGCGTACAACACACGCTACTTTATTATTAGAAGGGAAATATACCATGGAAGACTGGGGTGTTACATTATCCCCTCCTTACATTTATTGTGTCCTTGAAATTTGAAATTGTTCTTTGAAAATAAAAGGTTGGAAATAAAAAAATACCTTTGTGGAAAACCCACATCGGAAATAAGGTTAATAAAATTTAGTCTTAATAAGAGGGAAAGGGTAATGAAAAAGTCACCACAAAATTATAATCTCTATTAGGAGAGTATTAGTGGTAATTAGAGACATGTAATTAGAGGAAAAAAGTAAATATTTGTAGTCAGTGATTGAGGTCATCAATCACAAACAAGGGTAAAATTGAGGGCCTCAAAGCCTTCAATCTATGATGATTTAAAATATCATCAGTTTTACAAAACATAAGTTATTAAGATAACACATTTTTTGTTTTAATATCCCTTTACTAAATTTAAGAATTAATTTATTCATATAATAATAGAGAGGTACATATATATACTTGACAAGTAGAGTTTCAACCTTCAACTAATTTCTACCACAAAATCATCTTTCACTCAAAAAGATAATAGAACTGAAAAATATTATATTTATCCTAATCGTACAAAGTTCAAAATAATAACACATACCATTTAGATTAGGAAAACTATTTTTTAATAACCAAGGACATCATGTACGCTAGTGGTAGGTAATAAAGGCCTCTCACACTATGGTTGTGGGTTCGATTCCTACAGCTTTGTCCGATGCGACGGGTTATCCCCCGACCTAGAGGTTGTCCTTTTCCTAAAACTATATTATTATAATATTCCAAAAATAATAATAATAAATGTTTTAACATTAAGCCATACCATCCAAAGTTCAACATAATCCATTCCAACCTTTATAGTTATCCAAAATACTTCTGTACAAACTCTCTCTCTTAAAGGTTTCCAAAATCAATTGTAACATCAGATTCCCCAAACAATGTAATGATTCTTATTGTCAGATAATAAAAATATTATTACCTTCATCATATTAAAACCTTTATGAAGACAATAAGTACTGCAGTACAATCCTTATATATATCACATTATTCTTATAACCAGAATATAATCCTTGAGTCCGAAAACACAAATACATTAATTATTCAACTTCATCTGTTGTAACAGCAGAATCTTGGCATTGATCCCATGGCCTTTTCTGGGGTAAGTTTCCCTGACTCTTATGACATTCATTTGCATAATGCTCTATTTCTCTACAATTGTTGCATTCAACATTGATAGCCTCTTTCTTTCCCTTGCAATCACGAGTCTGGTGACCTTTTTCGCCACATTTGTAACAAACTCCCATTCCTTTTAGGAAAGTATCGGGGTGTTTCTTCCCACAATTTTCACATAATGGAAAATACTTATTAACCTTTTTTCCATTATCTATCTCTCGCTCCATCGTTCTCTTCTTCTCTTTCTTTACTTTATTGTCATATGATTTATAGAATTCTTTTTTTTTGTTGATATCACATGAGACTATATCTTCGTATGTTGAGAAAGATTGCGAGACTAATTCTCGACGAAGAAATGGTTTTAACCCATCAACGAAACAGTCAATCTTACTTCTTTGGTTACGTATATAATTTGTATCATGCCTCACTAACCTTGTAAAGTTAGCCTCATACTTTGCGACTTTCTCATCCTCCTTTTGTCTCAAACTCAGAAATTGCCTTTCCATATCTACACGATGGTCACGACGAATGAATTTTTCTAAGAAAATCTCTTTGAACTCCCTCCATTCCATAGTTTATACTTCCTCATTATCCTTTGTGTTTTGAATCAAGGACCACTATTGATCGAATCTCCAGTGAGGCGGTAAATTTCCATGATAACTTTTTCCCTTTCACTACTCCCCAAAGCCTGAAATATTTTCTCTAGGGAATTTATCCATTACTCAGCTAATAAGGGATTTGTACTCCCATTGAACGTTGGTGGTTGTTGCCTCATGAAACAGTCTACAATTGATCCTCCACGCTGCGGATCAGGGTGCTCCATACGGGTAAGGTTATTATTCATAACCTGAGTGAGTTGTCCTAGTATGGTGATAAGCTGATCTGCACCAGTTGCATCACTAGCTCCACTATAATTATCTTGAGCAGGAGGGAAGTCCCAACATGGAGTGCGTGCATTGATACAATTTCAATTTCTTCCACTAGGCGCCATTTCTAAATAATGGAATAAACAAGATCAGTTTACGAATCAAAATACATAATTCCATACTTGTAAAACACATAACATAAATTGAACTATTTATGTATATAATCCATAATCATAAAAATGTTTTCTTTGAAGAAGTATATACTCATAAACCCTTCATAATGGTTTTTAATGAAAATGAGAATTATCCTAAGCATATCCCCCAGGATTATCGTAACCATGAGTGAAGCATGGCCCGTTGTCGTGCACCAGTTCCCATTCGAGTCTAGCTCAAAGAGGTGTTTTTAAGTTTTACCCCTAGGTACATCTGTACCAGAGCCGCCTCTACCTGCTCATATCCAGATAGGGATGTATTGCTTAGAAAACTGACAAAATATCTACAATACCAAAATTCTAGTAAGTTCTTTGATACTAATCCTCAAAGTTCATGTTAGGTCTATGTGCTCTAATCAGAGTTTATCTAAATCTAGCTTCCATGGTTTGTAAAAAACTTCCTATGATACCAACTGTAACGCCCTGAACCCAGTTACCCAGAGTCAGGGCAATATTACATAACATTGGCATGATAAAAAGATATCATGTCTCGAATGACCGATTAGTTTAGTAGCCTTGGAATCAATAGATACATTCATAAGGTTTACAGAACATCATAAAGTGAAAACTACAATAATATAGTCTCCATAGTCCACACTCATATCCCCTTCATACTATCCCTGCAAGTCAGTCATAATATATTTCTTCACATCCTGGAAAAAATAAAACATAGAAAGGGGTGAGCTCAGATGCTCAGTAAGGATAACAATATAGAGGAATCTTTCATAAATAAGCATAAACATTTGAGGCAATGTATAACTAAAAAAAAATCCTGTAAAACATTAACTTCAGAATAATATGGAAAAGATAAAATGAAATAATTCCATTTACTTATTCACATGGATATTCTACTAGTATAATAATCACAGAGAATATTAATAACCACTTTCATAATGATGGAATGCATAATGTCGAACTTTAATTTCTATGTTAAAGCCTTATGCCAAGACCTAAGGGATAACTTTAACCGGAACCCAACCCGGAGAGCCCCTATAACCGGACTCCAACCCGGAGTGCCTCTAATAATCAGACACCAAGCTGGAGTGCCTCTAATAACAGGACACCAACCCAGAGTGCCTCTAATAACCGGACACCAACCCAGAGGGCTAACTTTTACCGGTCTCCAACCCGGAACATACTAGTCCAACACATTCACATTAAGAAGAGGATGAAATATAATATAAACATTCATATTAAAACTAGAATATGAAATTCAAAACATTAATCATAAGACATTAGTGGCATAAAAATGACTCATCCATAGTCAAACATATCACAAAACCAATATGGAAGATTTGTATAATAATAAATCAACTTCAAACAAGTGTAAAATATATCAAAGGATGTTGACATAGATGAAATCAAAACTATTTGAGATAAATATATTTTTTTTCATGAAAACATTTAAATGTCACAAAATTTTGTAAAGAATTCATTTAAAGACATTTTTGAATCAAAGTGTCCCACACCACTTTGAAACTTTTGAAAGGAATTAAAATTTTAAAAACATTCATGTCTATATAAATATATCTTTGAAAACCATTTTGAAGACATGAACATTAATGAGAAAGATTTAGACGAATAAATATTTAAAACATTTGGAATGATGTTTTAGTAAAAAGTCTCTTTCAAGAATCCCTTTTAAAGCTCCTTAATAAAACATAGACACGGATAATAAATATGTCTCAGTAGATACTTACATAAAAACAACCTCGGATAATAAAAAGATTATGAAATTAACCCTTAACAATTTGGTAAATGACGGAACATACAACCCATGAAAGAGGTATCAGACAATGAATATTTAAATACACATAAATTAAATTGTATTACACAAATAATATTGTTATGGTCAGTACATACAACACACAAAAGTTAATAGTGGAAATATGGCAAGAATCTCACGGGAATTAGGAGTGAGATGAAAACCCATTACCTTGTACTTTTCCTTGGTTAAAGGGTAGATTAACCTCCTTTATAATGGTGAAATAATTTTTATTAAATTATAAAATAATCATATACATTAATATGATATCATATATGATCATTTAACATTGCTTTGTTAATAATATCTTAGTATTATTGTCGTTTCGGGTGTTAACTTACTCGTTTTCTTTTAAATGTTTTGTTACATAAGCCATGTTTGTTATGGATAGGTTGTATCTTATTCATATACAGAATAATATCAAGTCCTTAAACATTATTTTTAATCATCAAATGGTTATTATACTTTAATGGATATGATGGGGAATGAATCTCATCGCGTTTCGTGGAGACGGTAGTCCGTACGTACGCACGAGCGACAATATCACTCTTTTGATATTAAAATAATATATAATTGGATAGTATATCATATATAAAGAATAATTATCATGTTATATTTATTATTTACATGAATTACATGTCATTATTATACCCATCCAAATAATAATGTTTTGAATAACAATTACACCACGACGTGGAGACGGTAAGCCGTACGTACGCATGTATGGTGACATGTCATTCAAAGGATGGATAGAATAATGAATATGGTCGTACCATATTTATAATAAAATCACAGTATATAGAGGATACTGGAGTTGTTATTTTATAATGGTAATAACAAAGAAATAATAAGTTGAAGAAAAAAGGAACTTGAAAGAGGGTGATGAAAACATTACCTCTTGTTCAGGTTCTTCTTTTGGATTTGATCAAAAGGGATACTTAGGATGGCTTTCTGATCAAAATAATTCATCTAGGTTGAAGTGAGGGAAGTTTATAGTATATTTGGGTAGCGGTTGGCTAAATCAAAAGTCTTTGAAGGTCTGAATAATTGGTTATAAGTGGTGTCCTTTTATAAGAGGAGTGAGATGCACCTTAGGAAAAGCTGGAAATATTACTTTATAACAAATTCATATTCAGCTTCTAATGGCTCCAAAGTTGATTATTAAAATTATAAGGTGGGTATGGGAGGAAATACTTTCCACCAATATATTGTAGATAGGTTTGGGTCACTATATTAACCATATCGTTTAGTTTTAACTCTTAGTTAATTAGTTTGACATTTATCGTGTCACTTTGTATTTTTATATTATATAGTTAATAAACATAATATATACATCCAAGAAACCCCTGAGTGGTCCATTAATTATACACCTATCATGATATAAGTCCCTTGGCTAAATATTATATTTTTATGAATATAATATCAATTAATAATAAAATATTTGTTTCAAAAACTCATTTAAGTCAATTTTGACAGTATTCAGTAATTTATTTTTGTTAAAGTCTTAAAAACATTATTAATCCGAAAAAAATTCATTTATGCAATATAATCATGTCATATTAACCAATAAAATTCATTTATGTCATCAAAACATTCAAATTATATTTATTTTAACATTTATAATACCAATTATTTGATTCTATCATTAATAAAGAAAATACGAAATCATTATTGTGTCATAAATAAATTTAATTTTTAAATGTCTAAAAATTATAAATAAAATACCATTATGTAGGAAATAGTTCTATATTTCTAATGAATATTTATAGTTGAAAATCCAACATATATAACCAAATGTAAAAATTGTTTTTCTAAAAGATATATGCTTATGTTATTTTTGTATTTATTTTAACATTAATAATATAAAATGTCCTTATCACTTACAAGCGGATCCATGGGGTCCCAAAATTGGCCAAAAGATGACCATGTCGGAAAGGTATCAAAAAATAGAGTTAGGATACGTTTTTGGGTAAATTCATATTATTATAATATTATTTGTTTACCCATATTTACCGGATTTTCCCTTTAACCATGGTAAATATTTTATTTACCGAAGTAATTATTCAAAATGTCTAAAAATAAAAGTTACCTATTTACACAATTTGGACATCCTGATTCCAAATATAAAATCATTTTTTCCAAATTCAATACACAGATGTGGAAAAATTAATTTAAAATTAATTCCCGTTGTTAAAACAATAAAGCGTGTTTTTAAGAGATAATTTCTATCAAAAGATTGATACTTGTTTATGTCCGGTTTAATTATGAAATTATGTCCAATGAACAAAATTGTATTAAATTGTAAAAATATATTCTAGATATACTTTGAAACTACTCAAATTCATAATTTATCTCTGTTAGTTATTTCGATTAAAAATGTTTTTTTAATTAAAATTTAGTAATTTTCACTATTCATCAAAATATAAAAGTTATCCGAAAAGTACCAAAATTTCACCCCTAGTGTAATTTAGATATTCAGAACCGAAAAATAAAGTCCATTTTGAGAGATAAAATTTATAAAATTTCAAAAAAGTTGGTATTACTATTCATAACGGCTAGTTTGAATGGTCGCGGTGTGTTAGAATCTCGAAGTTGCGTACAAAACACGCTACTATATTATTCAAAGGGAAATGTACCGTGGATTCTTGGGGTGTTATAAATTTAAATCATGAATATTTAGAAAATTTCAAATAAAACAAGAAATTTTTGAAAAGAAAACACACAAAATTCTAAAGAAAATCTAAAAATTGTATTTGAAAAGAAAACACATAAAATAAATACCTCACAAAATCATTATCTACCCACCAAGATCTCACCCCCCCCCCCACCACAAATATTTTTTATAATTTACACACTACCCTTAGTTTATCCGATAAGTGAAAATGAAGAATATATGATAAGAAAAAATAAGTGCTAAGGAAAGACACAACCTGATTTTTATTAAGAAACAACATCCTTGAGTTATCCTCCTTGAAGATAAAACATAGAAACCAATAAGAAAAACAAATATAAAGAATCAAAATTTATTTGAGTAAATTAGATAAAAGTAAAAATATATATAAGGAAAAGGAGTCTTGGTTTTAACACCCAATTAGGTGATAGTATTTCACTAACCCTAGTCAGGCAGTTTCAACAGATTTTCTACAATCAGAAAGTGGGGGTAGTTTCTCTCTCAGAAACCACAAAAAAGAAATTTATTCTATATTCTTTATCTCACACATATTTCAGAAGCTCCCAAAAAATTGATTTTATTATGTTCCCCAATAATACATTGTGGTTCAAATAGATATAGTGTAATAGTGAAAAAATATAAGAGAAACTATTAAACATTTATCGTCATAAACAAACTGAAGTTATTATTTAAATATAATTACTAGATGTGGTTAATCTTCCAAATCAGCATCAAGAATTATTTTTTTGGAAAATATATATGAACCACTATTCTTATATATACCAATGTACATTTCAATCAGGAACATCATTCTTTATTCAATTGCATCCATCACATCCCGTTCATCTAAAAAACAAAACCACTCAAATGGAGTATTCACTAAATTATATAAAGAGAGGTGTTTAACGATTTATTATCCAAATAACCATTCAATAATTGGTCAAAATTAAACAATTCTCCCTATGGCTTCTCAGGTTCCTACATTTTTTCGGAGTCAAAAACAATTGTATTGAATATGGAACAAAACTCAGGTTCCTTTAAATATTTTTGAAAAATGAACAGCTCATGTTTTTCTTAATCCTTATCAAAATATTGATTCAAGGGTTCTGAGTTTTTAATTTTATAATGTGGGGCTTCACATGAAATTTGATTTTCAATAAAAGTTAGTTCAATTATTTTCAAAGACTTTTGTCTTTCAAAAGTCAAAATAGTTTGTAAATCATTATTAATTATTCATTTTAATTTAAAAAGGTATATTCAAATTAGTTTTTAAATTCACCTAAAAGTTTCTTCAATATCCAAAGTGGGTGGGAAATGATTTTTATTTTATTTTATATCATATTACCATTAAATTAATTAAATTCTTCTAAAGTAGTAGAAATAATTTCTATTTGTTTGCATACTTATTGAATATTTTATTGAATCTTTAATTAATTTTGATGGATCATGAAAGAATTTTTCTTTAATTGAAAATTTAAAAACTCTTCATGAATGGACATTTCATGTTGATGATAATCATAATGATCATTGGAGTGGTCTCTTTAAAAAGCCACTTTTTATTAAATACTAATTACTAGTGGTTAAAATCATAGAAATTAAGAAAAAAATTATAAATAACATAGGAAACATCCCAAAAAATGGTTCCAAATTGATTCTTTGGGTTCAATTATATTACCATGGTTTTCCATTTCATAAATTAAGTACAATAATTACCTTGGGTTTTCCTCATGAAGAGGTAACAGGTTAAGTTGTAAAACTATCAATTTTTTATTTTTTTGCTACAGTTATAGTTATAAGTGGAGATTAAAATGAGTTAAAAATGTTTGAAGGAAAAAATAAGATTTTAAATAGATGTTATAGCTAGATAAGGGGAATTAGATATAATATGTGTTGGAAAAGATAAACTAAAGACAATAGTGGTAGACTTGCATCGATCATTGAACACTGATGTTACTACTATCTATAATGTATTCTAATTTAATTATCAAATTAATACCTCATGAAATAAAATTATACACCTATATTTCCTATAAAACATATAAATACCTCAAATATGGATTTTTATTAGCTTAACAAAGTTATCGGATTTCCTAATGACCTTTGAGTAATTGAAACTAATTGACCCTTTTGTGCTCAATGGGGAGACCTCTCCCAATGAAGGTTAAACAACAAGAAAACTATTTTATAGTAATAATTTGAACAAAATACCCAAAAAATATAATAAATTGAAACTAATACCTCCTTAAATCAATAAAAAACTAGGATAACTCAAAATAGAATAATTTTCTGTTAAAAACACAAACTCAAAAAGGAATCATCTTCAGATCTTCATTCCCCCCCCCCCACTTGGAATTTGGACCAACATGGTTATATTATCTTCATTAAAACTCCATTTATCCATCATATATTCACCGGAATAGTATAATCCTTCAATATAACCATCATTTGAAATGAAAGTGAAGACTTGAAATTATAAGAAAAGGGAGTGGAAAAATTTCTATCCATTTTATGTACTCCAAAAGTTTGATCGATTATTGACTTATTCTTGAAAAAATATTAGAAAGGTTACTTCATAAATGTTCTTATCATGCATTATATATACTCGAAAATTAAACCTAAAATCATTTTGACATGTTTTGAAAAATTTATTGCCTATTTACTAAAAAACCATTTTCTGAATGAAGTGACTCTATAACTTCTTCTAATTGAATACGCCCTATTTCCATATTAAATAAAAAAATTTATATTTATATTTAACTGGTAGATGAAACAAAAATTAATACATTCTTTACATCTATATTCACCACATTTGGACACTTGTGGTCTATGTTATTCTTCATTTACTAAAAGGCTTTTGATTTTGACTGGGAATTTTTTTTCAAACTTGAGTGATTTTTTTGCTTTTAAAGGTTGATTTAGAACTTGTACAAGTAGGATGAAATTAATCCGACTATCCTAGGGTTCATAAAAAAATTAAATAATTTTCTTATAATTTAAAATTTAATTCCCAAAACATAGAAATGATAAAAACTGTAAAATTTCCATAATTATGGAATCTTCACAATTTTTCTCAAAAATCATCAAGACTAAAAATTTGATTAAATTAGAAATATAATGATAGATTATTTAGGATTGAATTATTGAAATAAATATGAAGAATATTAAAAATATTTTTCCAATCAATTCCCCCACACTTAAAACATGGAATCACAATTCAATGAAATTTACAAGGCTGAAAATCATGCCACCTACCTTATCATTCTTCTTCAATATCTCCAATCCCTAAATATACATTATGTTCATTCATTTAATTCCAAATTATTTCATTATTACATTTACAAGGATTATTACCTCAATTTTTTTCTCTCATCACATTATTTTTATTTAAACAAATTTTTCCTCATATAAATAAATGCACAGGTCACTTTTGGATTAAAAAATCTGTAAACATACACCTTACTATGTCAAATAAGTGTGTCCATCATGAGGATATGAAAATTTTTTTTTTTTTTGTTTTTATGGTTGGTGGTTTGCAAATTTGAAAAATTATGAGGTAGAAATAGATGGGTTTGATCTTTGTTGAGGATAGATTACATGATTCCAATTTTCCCTTACGCATGGTCTTTTACAATTTATTCATGGACTAAAATAAAATCTAAAATCAAATAAAAATTTAATTCATGGAAACCACACAACTTTTTTCATTCATCATTAATGACACAGTAATTTCATCTAGAAATTTCAGAATTATTTTTAATCTCCAAGAAAGAACATTTTCATTGTGATATCTAGAAGGGAAAAACTTTTATTTCATTGTAATTTCTTGAAAAAACACATTTAAATAGAATAATATTTTCATCAGAAAACACATCTCTTCAAAATTTTATTTTTTTACCCAAAGTTTGACAAAATGATGAATACAATTTTAAAGAGGATCTCACAAACATAAGCTTTTCTAGAATCATGAAATAAATGGTGCCAATGTTTCTTCATCCTTAGAAAAATATTGATATAAGTGTTCCGAATTTTTTATTAAAAAATTTGGATCATCATATGAAATTTCATTTTCAATAGTTTTAGTGAAATTATTTTTTAAATAATTTTATTTCTTGAAGCCCAATCAATTGGAAAATCAGTGATAATTTCTTCTGTTGAATTTTTAAAAATAAGATTCCACATCATTTTTTCAACTCAACACATAAAGTTTCTTCAATTTCAAAAGTTGTTGTGATAAGAGTTTCCTTTTCTTCAGCATATTTTTTATATTTTATTTCTTTTAATTATTTTAAATCAGTTGATGGAATTTCTATATCTCTAGTTTCTTCTTGAATATTTTCTTTAATCACCAAATGATTTTTTTGAATCCTGAAATAATTTTTTAATTGATATTTTAAAAATTATTGAAGGATAAAATCATCATTTTGTTGATAATCTATCCAATAATATGATTAGTGACTATAAATATGCATTATTGTATTTATGGACTTAAAATTAGTGGTTAATATTCTATAAATTTAGAATAAAAATATTAAAAACTTAGGCAACCTCCATATAAATGATACAAAATTTATGCTAAGGGTTTAGATATTTTACCATATTTAATATTTTCCTCTTTAAAATTAAATCATAGTGGTGACCATAGGGTTGTCTCACCAGTAAGTTAGAGGCTATGTTGTTAAAGGTCCAATTCATTAATTTTTTAAGATAATGTTATAAGTGGGGATTGGAAAGCTATAAAAAATATTAAATGACCCAAAATCAGATTGTAATTAGAATTTAAAGATAGAGACTATACATAAGAAGTAATATTGGTCAAAAAATATAATCTAAAGATATCAGCAGTGGACAACTATTGATCCTCATACACTCCCTTTATCATTGAATATAATTTTTTTCCAATTGAATTATCCAATTATTACCTCAATACCTCAAATTATGAACCAATATTTCCTAGAAACCATATAAATACCTCAAATATGGGTTTTTATCTACTTATAAAAGTTATCTAATTGACTAAATAACATCGAGAAACTGAATCTAATTGTACTTATTATGTTCAATGAGGAGACATCTCCAAAATAAGTTTACACAACCAAGAAAATATTTCACATTCATAAGTTCATAAAAAATACTGAATAAAATAGAATATAGTTAATCTAGAAATAAATAGACCTCTGTAAATAAAGAAAAAAATCATGGATAATTCAAAAGAGAAGAGTTTTCAGTTAAAAAGACAATCTCAAAAGGGAAACTTATTTGGATCTTTACTTCCCACCACCACATACAGTTCATCCCAAAATGAATATATTATCCTTATTGTAACTGATGTTCTCAATCATATATTATCTATCTAAACCCACTCCTTAAATAAATCTAACCTTTGAAATTAAATTGAAGACATGAATTTATAAGAAAAGGGGGTGTGAGATAAGTTTCCCAGTGTATGTACTCCAAAAGTTGGATCAATTTTAGACCTCTTCCCAAAAAATCATGGAAATTTTACTCCATGATTATTTTTCTCATGTGTCTTATCTCCTCACCAAAAAATTTTGAAATCATTATTATACATATAGAAAATGTTATATCCAATTTAGTGAAATAGAAATCTATAAATGAAGTGACTATTCAACTTTCTTCACTTGAGAATGCCCACATACCATCTTAATGACCAAATTTAATGTTGATATTTAATTTGTAAATTTTTATTTTCGTATATTATTATTACCGTCTACAAGCACCATATTTATAAACCTATGGTCTTTGATATTCCATATTTATTAAAGGGTGTCAATTCCATCTAAAAAAGGTTTTTTGAACTTAGTGATTTTTTGTGTTGTCAAATGGTTGATTCATCACACTTATTAGATGGATGCAAGGAATCCAACATGAAAAGGGTAATTAAAAAAATTAATTTTTATAATTATATTACAATAGAAAACTTTATGCTCCATTCACATAATTGATGAAAAAATATTAAAAATATAATTTATTTTTATATTCCCAATTTAGCTCCAAATCCATCGAAAATCCAAAATTGATACACATTAAAATAGTATAACTGATTATTTGTGATTAAATAATTGAAATATGTATGAAAAATAATGAAAATATCTTCTCTATTAATTACCCCACACATTACACTTGGATTCTTTTACAAGTGATCACTCATAATAAATTGTTAATGAAAATTAAAAAAACATGACCATGTAATTCATTTCGATCAAAATAAAGTTACTCAACTTATAATTACCCTTTAATAACATCAATTTTGAATTATTCATTTTTTTCATTAATTTAATTTTTATTTATTTCATTCGTTCATGCACACATATTCTTACTTCACTTATTTTTTCTCTTATCACAAGATTTTAATTAAAAAAAATTCCTCATCAAAATTAATTTATGATTAACTAAAGGATTGAGAAAATTATAAATATCCAAAAAATTGATTCAAATAATTATATCCATCATAAAGAATTATAATTTTTTTCTCAATGTTTTCATTGTTGGTAGTTCTAAAATGTGAAAAATTATGAGGTAGAAATAGATGGCTTGGATCTTTTTTTAAGAATGATTTAGTGATTATAACTTCCACTTAAGAATTATCTAGTACTATTTTTTATTGAAATAATATTTACTCTAAAATAAAGTGAAAATATATTTTATGGAAATCCCACAAATTTCATAATTTACCATAATGGACAAAAAAGTTCTTAAAAATTAGATTTATGTTTATTAGATCTTCAGAAAGGTGCCACTTTTTTTCTTAGAAGCTCCAGAAAGCCACAAAATTAGTTTCCTTGAAATAACTAGAATGTAAAATATTTCTATGGAACAAAATATTAATCATCAAATACATTTATTCAAAATTTTATTTTTTTACCTAAATTAGAACCTAATGATGTATAAAATCACAAATAATCACCCCAAACTTATGCTTTACTAACATCGTGAAATTTACTCGAGAGCAAGTTATATTTAGAAATTGTATTGTAATAAGGATATATAAAATGTATTTCATAGATACTAAGGTATAAAAAGGATCAAATTTATAAGGTTGGAAAAAATAAAAAAAACTATTAAAAATGGGGCTTTCAATAACAATGAAATCACATAACAGTTTTAACACAACATACTTAATGCTCATGAGTGTTGAAAGTAACAATGAAAGTTATAGTTAAAAAAGAATTTTTTTAGTTCCCTCAAGAATTGGGGTTATTGTGAATATGAATTAAAAATGGTTCAGTGTCCTCATGAAAAAGTTATTTTAAACTTTGGACAACATTAATGACATGAAATTCAGAATTCAATGGTCTTTTCATGAATTTACTAAATTTTAAGAAGGAACATTACACATTTAAATAATCATTTATGTTCAATATTATGAATCAAGTTAGTCCTATCATTGAAATAAATTTCAAATAAATATCATTATTTACATTGATACACACAAGATTTATATAATTTCAAATAAAACACAAAAAAATTAAAAGTTAAACCCAAAAAATTTGAAAGAAAAATTAAAAATATATATTTGAAGAGAAAACATACCAAATCAAAACCTCACAAAATCCAAATCAACCAGGAATGATCATCCCCCTATAATTATTTTCTAAAAAAATATTAATTGTGCATATTTTATATGAGATGTTAAAATAAAGAATATATGACACAAAAAACAAGTTGGAATGAAAAAACAACCTTGTTTTTACTGAGTAGCAGTATCCTTGATCTATCCTCATAGAATTAGCAACATTCAAACCTATAAGAGAAATATTAAAGGATATAAATTAATAAAATAAATGAAAGAAAAATAAATATAAATATAAGGGAAAAGATTCTTGGTTTTACCTCTAGTGGTTTCTAAAATTTAATTCAATGATTCAGTTTATCATCAGAATTATCATAAAAAATTATTTATTATTTGTAAAATAGATTGGTACCACTCTCCACAGTTGTAAAAATGTACTGTTTAACCTAGAAAATCATTATTTATTAATGTTCACCCTTTACATCTTCTTCATATAAAAAACCAATCCACTGAAAATCATTATGCACTATATATATATAAGGAGAAGAAGTTAATAATTAATTATAAAAATAATTAGATAATAATGGATCAAAATTTGAGAATTCTCCCCCTGGCTTATTAGGTTCAATAATTTTATAGGAGTGGAAAATAATTATATTGAAGGTGGATCATAGCTTAGGTCCATCCAAATTTATTAAAAAAGGAACATATTGAGTGCTTCTTCCTTGTTGGGAAAATATTGATACCAGGGTTTTGAATTTTCATTTTCAAAAAGTGTGGCTTCACATAAAATTTCATTTTACAAAAATTAATCCCAATTATCATCTAAATAAATTTTATTTACTAAAGACACATCAGTTTGTAAATTATTGATAATCTCTTCCTTTCAATTTAAAAAATTATATTCCAATTCATTTTTCAATTCACCCAAAAAAATTATTCAATATAAAAAGTGTTTGGCACATTATTTTAATTTTCTTTAAAAAAATTATCATAATTAATTCAATTATTTTAAAGATGTTGAAATAATTCTCATTTTTTATTACATATTGAACAATTTGGAATCTCCCAATCATTGTTTTATCATGATAGGGTTTTTTTAAAAATATTAAAAATTATTCATGACTAGACTCCTCATATAATTTATAATCAGGCCAAACATAGAAGTAGTCACTATGAAAATCTATTTATTTTTTTAAAGACTCAAAATAAGTGGTTAAAATATAATAAATTCGAAAAAAAATTAGAAACAACTTTGGAAACCACTCCTAATGTGGTGAAAAATTGATGTTAATGGTTCAGTTGTATTTCCTTGGACAATATTTTCCCCTTAAGAAATGCAGCATATTGGTGACCACATGGTCATCTCGCTATGAGGTTTCAAGCTATGTTGTGAAACTATCACCTTGTTATTTTTTATTAATATTAGAGTTATAAGTGGGGATTGAAAAGAGTTAACCAATTTTAAATGACAAAAAATTATATTAAAACTATAATTTATAGTAATTTACTGAAAATAAAAAGTAATAAGAGTTTAAAAAGATAAATTAATGAAAATAGCAGTGGACAAGCTTCAATAGTCAAAAACTCTCTTTATAATTGTCTATAAATGTCTTCCAATTTAATTTTCCAATTTATACCTCAAGTACTAAAATTTAAAAAAAAATATTTCATAAAATTAATATATAGACATAAAATATGGGATTTTATCTGTTTGGGAATGTGATCTAACTTCAGAAAGACCATCAAGAAACTAAAACTAATTGAACATATTGTGCTAAATGAGAAGACCCTTCCCAAATAATTTTAACAATGAAAAATATTTTATATCATTGAATTGATAAAAGAATATAGAACAAAATAGATTAATTTTAAAAAAAAATAATGATACCTCCATCAATAAACTAAAAAAATTATTGGATAATAAAAATAGAAGAATTTTCAATTAAAATCATACACTAAAAAGGAAAACATCTTTGGATCATCACTGCCACCATCACATTGATATCATCTAAAAATGGATATACTATCACCATTATAACTATTTTTTTAAATCATATCATATCCAATTAATTCCACTAGTTTCATATAACCATCCCATGGTATGAAAGGGAAGGCTATAATTTATAAGAGAAGGGGGTGGTAGATTTTCAACCCAGTTTTGGTTCTCTAAAAGTTGGCTCGATTTAGGAACTATTACAAGCCTAATATTGTAATAATTCATTAATAAATATTATTTTATAATTTCTTAACCCCTCAACTGCAAAATATGGGGTAATTTGGAAATGTGGTATATATATATATATATATATCAAATTTACTGAAAAAAATTTTCTTTCTGAAGTGACACTTCTAATTTCTCCACTGTAATGAGACCAATGACAATATTAATGGCCATAGGTAAGCTTGGTATTTAATTTAGATATTAGAATTTAATTTCTATATTCCTTTTATCTTTAATCATCCCATTTGGACACTTTTATTCTATGTTATGCTTCATTTATTGAAGGAGTGTTAGTTTTTCCTAAAAAATATTTTCCAACTGGAGTGATTTGTTGGGCCTTAAAGTAGTCAATTATACACTTCACATAATTTGATTAAATGAATAATGAAATACAAGGGTTCCCAATAATTATAATTTAAAAAATTTGAAAATTTATTAAATATTTATGCCCAATGAATATAAGTGATAAAAAACTGTTAAAATTCAAGATTAAAGAATTTCACAATTTCTCTCAAAACACATCAAACTCCAAATTTGATGATTTTTCGAATAGAATGGCAATTGTTTTGGATTTAATCACTGAAATACACATAAAAAATATTTAAAATTTCATCTTTATCATTTCCCCATCTCATATTAATTGAAAATCATATGGTCCATGGCATCTTAATGAGGGGTGAGGGACAATTACTACCTTATCCTGATTAAAAGGAATAGATCCCCCATGGGGATCGATGCACCTAAGACATAATGGAGTTCCACATATAAGGCCAGTTGATGGTATATATGTAGGTAAATATATAATAATTCATCAATAAACCTATAAATGGATTCAAAATGATTATATCTACGATAACCACATGAGTTTATTTGGAATATACCATGTTAACTTGACTACCATATTAGGTAACTTCTTATCATTTGTGTTCCCTAGTTTGATTGGAATTAGTGAATCATGTGTCATCTAGTTGTATTTATGACATGAGGCCATATATTTTTACTTATATTTATGAATTTTCTTATTTATTTATATTTTTTTAAGATAAAAATGAAAAAGTGTATTTATAAAGTGTTTTTTCAAGTTGATTTAAAAATGAGTATTTTGAATAAAAAGGGTTTGAGGATTGATAAATTTTATTTGAAGTTATTTTTTTATTTATGATAATGATGTGATATTTTATAAAATTATTTGAATGTGATACTAACTTTTATAACTTATAAAATGTAAATCTATTTTATAATCATATTTCAAACTAGCATAAAATGTATTTTCATTTGTGATTAATTGTAAAAAAAATTTCCTTACCCATTGATCCCATTTTCAATCACACCTTGCATAATCCACAAGATTTATGTAGCTCTTACAATCTATTTCTAGGTGTCTTGGATTTTTCTTCCTTGTACATGTGTTATGGTTTTTATGGATTGTTGGATTGGGATATATAGAGTGAGAAAGTCTCACATGAAGAGGGTATCAATTTATTATGATTTTATTTTACTTTTATTTTTGGATGTTTATATTAGATCATATCTTTTTCAATTTTGTCTATTTATTTATTCTTTAGATTATATATGCGATGTTGTTTATTTATTTATACTTAGTTTCTTCTATCTCCCATTAACATTATTATAGACTTGGATTAGATGTTTTATCGATATAATTTTTAATATCCAGGGTAAAATCATACACCATAATTATGTTATGAGACCCTATTATTAGTTTTCATCTTGGGTAAATTGATAATGTTTCATGGGAATTTCAAAAATTGGATTAGGTGTTTGGTCTTGTGGTGGCCTGGGTTATTTCATGATAATAGCTCGATGAGAGTTAAGAGATGGGATCATGATAAAACTTGTGACCAGGTTGTGGTGGTTTTTAGTTTTGTATACTTTGGATTGGGTTTTATATGATCTACCCATATGAGATCCAATTGGTGTTATCCAAACTCTTGTGGTTTTCACATATCATTTTATTATATCATGTGGTATGTTTTGTTATTATTAGGCATTTAGATGTGATTATTTCATTATTCTATTAGTTCTTGAGAAGAATAATTTTATGTCACTTCCATTGGGTTTTATAGTTGTCTATACCAAAGGTTCTAATATCCCTATAGTATCACAATTATCCCATGCTTCCAGTTAGAAGACACTAGTATACACATATGCACACCTAAGGTCATGTAATGCTCTTGTCCGCTTACAATTGAGTGAGTTGGGAAAGGACGTTATAGATGGTGATTACACCATAGGGTAAGACAAATTTTCTAATCCTTATGCCCTATTTGTTTTGTTTAATTTGACCATATCCTTCTCATGATTGAATTAATTAAATTAAATTTTTATTAGAATGAATTAATACATGAAATAATTTAAATATGAAAAATTATAAAATATTTTATGATATTTTAAAAAATTTCTTCTTATAAATAATGATTCTTGAGAAGTAATAAAATTATTGACATAAATAATTCAAACCATATATGGCTTGAAAATTTTGGTTTTTTAAATAATTTTCTAAATTTAAATACGTAATTTTCTTATGATAGTTTTTTAATTGAAAGTAAATTTATATATTAAAAGATAATTATTTTAAAAAACATAGTTTCAATAGAGAATGTTTTTTAAACTAGGGAAATTATTTGTTATGTTAGGAATTGTTGATTTTCCCATATTTCATAACATGTTAATTTTTTAATTTTTTTGAAAATTTAATATATTGAACAAATATGTGTCATTAACAACATGATATAGTTTATAAGCATTTAATTTTGCCTCCTTATAATTTATTTTTATTAATAATGAATAAAAATATGATATTAATTGGTAGAATATCATGCTAATGGATTTTTATTGGTGGTTTTTGTACATTTTTATAGTGAGAAGTTTATACATAATTCATTCCCTTGTAATAAATAGATTTTTAGAATAATTTATTTTTATATATCAAAATATTAATATTATTATTATTGGAGTTACTATTTCAGTTAATTATATTTCTTTTGGGGATTGATCATGGGTTTATTTTATAATAATAATATGACTAAAAAATAATAATTTTACGGAATGAAAGGTATAAGTACGTACTATTTATTATATTTATATAAATGTTTAAGAAGGAATTTATTTGTGTTTTTGTTTTCTAGAAGGATTACTAAAGTGGTTTAAAAAAACATCATTATTTGAATTATAACAAAAGTGAATTCATTAGAAGGAATTATTTATAATGTTGATGTAGTTTTAACTGAACCCACAGTATCACGTAATTTGAGCACTGCAGTTGTTGGGACCTCTATGATAATTAGAACTATGATCTGGATGTGATAAATACTTGAATAATGAAGATCACTATGAAGGTTGATTGCATTTTGAAAACTATAACTTCTTGTTTATTTAATTTATTAAATTAGTTTATATTTTCTGTGGGTTTTATTATAATTATCAGAAATTCAAAAGTTTATTTTTTTAATGATCTTAAGATATTTATGTTTTTTTTTGTTTTTCTAATCAATGAGATCAAGGTATTTGGAAGAATAGGATATAGAAATTCCTTCCAATAATCTGGGATCAAGGTCTTTTAGAAGGAATACTAATATTCATTCTAGTCAACTAATATTATTCCGATTAGGAGAGATCAAAGGCTTTTAGGGTTTTTGAAGAAAGGCTTACCAATTGATTTATAATCGAGGATAACTAAATCCAAGTCTACCGGACTCTTTTACACTTTGGGCTAAAGAATATTCCTCTTTTATATTAGGTGTTTTAATTTATTATTGAGCCATACATATATATTTCTTTATATATAGCTTCTTATTTACATTTTTTATATATATTTACTTAGTTAGTTTGTTTATATAATATTACTTAATAAATTTGTTTATATTTAGTATCATAGATAATTTTTTTATATATAGTTACATAGAGTTACACCATGATAATTTAAGAATTTTTTTTCAAAACAAATTAATTTCTTTGATAGCTTCTATCATACACAACACTATGTTTTAACAAACCACTCTATACAATAAATATTATTATTTAAACACTAACATTATAACCTAACAATTAAATTTTGCGGCTTTAATAGAAATAAACACATTTTTAAAATTATATTTAAAGTTATTATATAAATAATATATATAAATATTTATTTATTTACTTAATTTTTATTAAAGTATTTAAATGCATCTAAAATATATTTTTCTTAAAAAATTATTGTTTTTTAGTAAAAAATAAAATAAAATATATTTTTTATATTTTTATAAAATATATTTTAAAAAATTAACTTCATTTTAATAATCATAATTTCAAATTTATCTTGCTGTGAATTTTTTATATTTTTCTAAAAATATCAAATTTTTAGTGAATATTGATAAATAGTGGTGTTTATTAAAAATGTATATTCAATTAAAGAATAAAAAAAGTACCATATTTCAAAAAAATGTTTTAAATGTAAGATTAGTTTAATTATTGTATAATTAAACCAATTTATTTAATTTTAATTAAATTTATGTTGACTTTTTATATTAAAACGTTTTCTTCTTATGAAAAGTTTATCTTTGGAGAACAACTTTTTCATTGCGTTTACGTGTTTAATTTTTAATTCAAATTTTTCACATCTCGAGATGGAATCTGGATAAAATGTATTCCAAAATTTACAATCATCTTATTTAATATTTTATTATAACTCCAACCTAATTTTCTGTCGAAATGAATAATAAAATAGTAAAAATTAATTACTACAGTTAAGGTTAAAACAGGTTTAACGGGAGTTAAACTAAAATGTAAGGCATGAAATAACCTAAAAATCTTGTCCAAAACCTATTTTATGGAAATATTTCTACCTTATCACCTCTAATAGTTTATAATAATCCAATTTTTCGTTTTATAATGTTAAAAATTCTGGAATACCTTTTTGTTTTCAAAGATTAAATGTGTGTCCTCTCCCCCCAATTATAAAAGTGATCCCCCTCTCCTCTCAGCTTCACTCTTCCAAAACTGTTTGGTTTGTACAATACAAAACCAAATCACTTCTGTAATTTCCTAAAAATATTTTATATGTATTATAATAATTAGGAAACCCTTCAATAAAGGATTTCAATATAATCCTAAAGAGGTTCTCCAAAGAAGAGGTAAAATCATTAAACTTGTACTTTATGTTCAATTTCATCTTCCACCTCATTAAATTATTATTAAACTATGATGAAATAATTAAAAAAATTTTATACCATACACTGACATTTAATTATTTTAATGAAATAAATTATATCTATCTCATCTTCTATAAAAATGGGAAATGAAATCGTTGATCATGTGTATGGAGGACTACCGGCTCGCAAACCAACATATTTTGTTTCCCATTTCCACCTCTTGTAGTTGTATATAATGATGTGTTTAATATTTTGTTTAGGAAATTTATGACAGAATTATACTTCTTAAATTATTATATCAGATATTCCTTCTTAACATCCATTTCATAGGAATAAGGTAATGTTTATTTTGTGTACAGTGGACTACCACCTTGTAAAGTGATATGGTTTGGTTTTCAATTATGTTTTACATGGATGATAATAATGAAAAATTTAATGAAAATATTTGATACATAGGAAATAATAATGAATATTTAAATTTGATACTTTATTTACCTTCATATAATTATTTCAATAGTGAAAATAGAAACAACGTCCATGCATACATACGACATACCGTCTCCATGAACAATGTAATTAATTTTATGTCTATAAATTTAATGGATTAATATATATACATATGTAATTGATATATATTACATTTATATAATGGATAAAATTTTGGGTATAATGTTACCATAATAAATGTTAATGGATTAAAAATATAAAATCAAAACATACATGAAAAACAAAGAAGTTATTTCCCAAAACATGATTTTAACAATGAATTGTCAATAAATTGGTAATAAAAGATCATAAGTAAATATTATATTAATGAAATATATAAGTATGGTTATGTAATAGATGTATAATAAACTTATATTTATTATATAGTATGTTTTATCATTTACTAAGGAAGTTGATACTTACTTTAAGAGATTTTCATCTCACATTTATTTCTATGGGAAACATGACTTATAAAAAAATTAATTTGTTTTTTGGCTTATATAAGGTGCATGAATGTATTTTAGGAGTATTATCATCAAAATTATGGTATATACATGTCCATATAATGTTATATCTTTTATGGTACTTACGATTCAAATGATACCAAAGTGGTAATAACTTTATGTTATAGTCTCTGTTTTTCTATATAGTTTAGGACATATCTTCATATAATGATATATTATGATCAAAATATCAATAAAAACATGAATATTATTATAATATGTTTATTTCATTTACATATATGTTTTTCATTTCTTTTCCTCTCTTTTTGTATTTAATAGTTCAGAAGAAATTTTGTAAGGAAAACTGAATTTATTTCTCTTTTAAATCGAAAATAATTTTCCCTTTATGTCAATTTGTTCTAAAAATGTTTTAAAAAATTATTACTGATCTCTAATGATTGATTAAATAAATTTTTACCCATTTATTATTTTTTTCAAAATGGTTTAAAAGGAATCTTCTTTTCATTTTTTGAATGAGATACATTTTTTATTTTTACAAAAAGTAATCTTTATTTAATGTGTATGACATGAACTGTATTTTCTTCCATCATGACCACACATTGTTTTAAAGATTAATTTATAATTTTTATATATTATTTTTAAATAAATGTATTTTTAAAATTCTCTGGGAACATTATGTTTTAAAAAAAAGTGATTTTCAAAGTTAAAAGGTTATTTTCCCATGAAATGTTCCAAGTGATCATTCAAAATAATGAGCCTTATAAGATGAAATCCTTTGATATTTGATAATATTTACGTGGGATATGATCTAGAGATACCACTTTTATTATTTTTCTATATGGTTTATGATTATTTTAAAGATATGTTTATGAAACTAATTTGTTATCTACTGGTTATGTTATGATGAATTGATGAGATGATTATCAAGCCCATTTCATTTAGAAGGGTTTTTCTATGATGAAATTTTTATGATGTAACACCCCAAGCTTCCATGGTACACTTCTCTTTGAATAATACAGTAGCGTGTGTTGTACGCAACTTCAAGTTCTAACACAGCACAACCAATAAAACTAGCCAGTATGAATAATAATACCCAGTTTTATAAATTTTATACATTTTATATTTCAAAATGGACTTTATTTTTGGATTTGGAATATCAAAGTTAGCCTGGGGTAAAATTTTGGTACTTTTCTGAAAACATTCAATTTTTGATGAATAGTGAAAAACACTGAGTTATAGTTTAAATCCAAATTGTTATTTAAATAATAATTTATTTTATTTCAATTTATATTATATCAAAATAGATACATAATAACTATATAAGTTCAATGTAATTCATTGGAGTCATTTTATAATAATTTTTGATATATAAAAATTTTATTGAACTTTTCACCGTCTTTTACCCATCTCCTTAGAAAATTTGAAAATTCACATAAAACATAATTTTACCACTTCTGTGAGTGGAATTTTGAAAATAAAAGAGACACGGTTAATATCATGGAGTAAAATTTTGTTCAATAATGTAAAAATAATTTTTGCTGAATAGTAACTTTTTACTTTTATTTACCACGGTTGAAAGTAAATAGGGTAATTAATGGTAAAAATGATATTATTATTACCCTTACACATGTTCTAATTCTATTGTATAAGTATATTTCGACCAAAAAAACCTTAGGAATAAAATATGAACCTCTTTGGCCTACTTGGATTAGATTGGGACATTTATTATTATTTAATTCAAAGAAGAATAAAAAGAGTTAAAATCAATGTTCAATAACTAAAAGATTTTTAATATAGGGTTATACATAAGATAAATTAAATTATAAATATTCATTATAAATCTAAAGAATCCTACATAATGGTTTATTATTTATAATTTTTAGATATTAAATAATTTAATTTATTTATGACACAATGGTGATGCAGTAATTACCTGATTAATGAAATATTAAAATAATTGATATTATAAATATCCAAATAAATGTAATTTGAGACTTTTAATGAATTAAACTAATTTTATAGGTTAATATGATATGTTAGGATTTATTAAACGAATTTGGTTAAAATTAATAATGTTGATAAGAGCGTAACAAAAATCTATTATTAAATTGTGTCAAAATTGATATAAAGGAGTTTGTTAAAAAAATATTATATTATAAATTGATATAATAACCCTAAAAATCTAAGGATGACCCAAAAGACTTATATAATGATAGGTGTATCATTAATGAACCACTTGGGGTTATATTTGAAGTATATAGTATGTTTATTAACAATATAATATGAAAATACAAATAGACATGGTAAATGTCAAACTATTAAACTAGGAGTTAAATATAAATGATAAGGTTAATATAGTGACCCAAACCAATCTAAAATCTATTAGACGAAAATATTTATACCCATACCCACCTTAGCCTCAAAATAAGTCACTTTGAAGCCATTATAAACTGAATTTGAATTTATTATAAAATAATATTTTATGTTTTTTCTAAGGTGCCCCTCACCCCTCTTATAAAAGGGAACCCCCCCTTCTCTCAAATACATACCTTAAAAGCCTTTTGGTTCGACCAACCCCAGCCAAAATATCCTCTAAACTTCCCTAAATTCATCCTAAATGCCTTACTCTAGTCAGAAAGCCAACTTATGGAGCCCTTTTGATCAAATCAAAAGGAAGAACCCGAAGAAGAGGTAATAATTTCACCACCCTCTTTCAAGTTCCTTTCTTCTTCCATGTCTTATTTCTTTTTTATTTTCATTATAAAACAATAACTCCAGTATCTTCTATATAATTTGATGTTATTATAAATATGGTACAACCATATTCAGTATTCTATCCATCCTTTGAATGACATGTCACTATACATGCGTACGTACGTCTTACCGTCTCCACGTCGTGGTGTAATTGTTATTCAAAACATTATTATTTGAATGGGTATGAAATTGATGTGTAATTGAAGTAAATATTAAATATAACATTATAATGATTCTTTATATATGATATACCATCCAATTATATATTATTTTTATATCAAAGGAATGGTATTGTTGCTCGTGCATATGTACGGACTACCGTCTCCATGAACTCGATGAGATTCATTCCCCATCGTATCCATCCAAGACTAATTTTCTTTTGATTATTAAAAATAATATTTAAGGATATGATATCATTCTGGATATGAATAAGATACAACCCATGGATAATAAACACAGCCAATATAAGAAAAAAATATAAAAGAAAACGAGTAAGTGAACACCCAAAACGACGATAATACTAAGATGTTATTAACAAAGCAATGTTAAAATATCATATATGATATCATATTAATGTATATGATTATTTTATAATTTAATAAAAATTATTTCACCATTATACAAGAGGTTAACCTACCCTCGACCAAGGAAAAGTACAAGTTAAGGGTTTATTTCACAATATCTTCATTATCAGAGGTTGTTTATACGTGATTATCTACTTGGACCTCTTTATCATCCACATCCATGTTTCTTGAAACTGTATTTCAAAACATTCCTACTATTTTACAGACTATGGTTTAAAGTTATTTATATCCTTTTTTGACTTTTATAAGATGTTTATAAAGGAATCATTCTCTGGTTTTCCAAACAAGGTCCTTTTTAACCTTTTCGACAATATTAAGGCAAGAATGTCTTTTTTTAACTTATATGGTGGGTGTGGCTATTTTCCACCATTATAAAATCGTTGAAGCTTCCCTTACAATATTATAAGAATATTTTCAAAGTAAATGTTTTCTTTTATAATTATGTGACTTTTAAATTATTTTGAAAAAAGAGATATTTCTCTCAAATAGTTTTGATTTAATCTATGTCAGCATCCTTTGATGGATTTTAATCTTATTTGATGTTGATTTATTCCATATTGTATCGAATGTTTTGTGATATGTTTGAATGTGGATGTGTTATTTTTATACAATTCATGTTTTATGTAGAAAGTATTGACATTTCATATGCTAGTTTTAATATGAATGTTTATGTTATGTTTAAACCTGTTCATATGAGAAATGCATTGGACATAGTAAGTGATGGGTGGAGGCCACTATAGCTCCTTGATGCATAGATAGGTCTCATGAGACAAACTAGTGTCTTGTCACAAGGCCTTGAGAAAATATTATTTGTAGTATTGGCACAAGGCCTTGATTATGTAGTAATGATTTTCTGGAATTGTGTATTCCATCATTATGAAAGTGGTTATGATATTTCATGTGATTATTCGACTATTAGAATATCCATGTGAATAAGTAAATGGAATTATTTCATTTTATTTTTTCCATATTATACTGAGTTTTAATTGTAAACGGCTTTTTTAGTTATACATTTCCTTAATTGTTTGTGCTTATTTATGATAGTTTCTGCTATATTATTATCATTACTAAGAATTTGAGCTCACCCCTTTCTATGTTTTATTTTTCCCAGGATGTGAAGAAGTATTTTATGAATGACCTGTAGGGATAGTATGAGGGGATATGAGTGTGGTCTATGGAGACAAGATGTTTTTGTAGTTTATCACTTTATGATGTAATGTAAGCTTGATGAATATATCTAGTGATTCCAAGGCTTCTAAACTAATCATACTTTTGAGAGATGATATTTTGTGATCATACCAACGTTATGTAATAATGCACCGATCTAGGTAACTGGGGTCAGGGCATTATAGTTGGTATCAGAGAAAGTATAGTACAAACCTTGGAAGCTAGATTTAGATAAACTCTGATTAGACAACATAGACCTAAGATGGAATTTGAGGATTAGTATGGAAGAACTTCCTAGAATTTTGGTATTATAGAGATTTTGTGAGTTTTTCAAGAAATACATCCATTTCTGGATATGAGCAGGTAGAGGTGGCTCTGGCATAGATGTACCTAGGGGAAAAATGTCAAAAAACTACATTGATCTAGACTCGAACGGGAACTGGTGCATTAAAACGGGCCTTGATGCACTCTTGGTTGGACACTCCTGGGGGATATGCTTAGGATTATTATCATTTTTTTTACAAAACCATTATGAAGGGTTTATGAGTATATACTTCCTCAAATAAAACATTTTTATTATTATGGATTATATCCATAAACTGTTCAATTTATGTTAAGTGTTTTACAAGTTTGTAATTATGTATTTCGATTCAGAAACTAAGCTAGTTTATTCCATTATTTAGAAATGGATCCTAGTGGAAGGAATTGAAACTGTATCAATGCACTCACTCTATATAGGGATTTCCCTTATGCTCAAGATAATTATAGTGGAGCTGGTTATACAACTAGTGCTGATCAGCTTATCACTATACTGGGACAACTCACTCAGGTTATGAATAATAACCTTACCCATATAGAGCACCCTGATCCACAACATGGAGGATGAATTTTGTTTCACTTCATCAGGAAACAGCAACCAACAATCAATGGGGGTAAAAATCCAATAGTAGCTGGGTAATGGATAAATTCCCTAGAGTAAATATTCCACGCCTTGGGAAGTAGAGAAAGGAAAAATGTTTTCATAGTAGTCTACCGCCTCACTGGATATGTTGATCAATTGTTGTCATTGATTCAAAACATGAAGGAAGATAATGAAGTATCAAATATGGAATGGAGGGAGTTGAAAGAGATTTTCTTATAAAAATACATTCCTCATGCTATCGAGTGTATATGGAAAGACAATTTCTGAGTTTGAGACAAAAGGAGGATGAGAATGCCGAAGAGTATCAAACTAACTTTACAAGGTTAGCGAGGCATGCATCAGATTATATACGTAACCCAAAGAGTAAGATTGATTGTTTCTTTGATGGGATAAAACCATTTATCCATCAAGTATTAGTCTCACCATCCTTCAAGTCTTACGAAGATATTGTCTCATGTGCTATCAAGACCGAAAAGGAATTATCTAAGTCTGAAAACATTAAATCAAATCAAGAGAAGAAGAGATATTCTGATCACTCTGGGAAAGAAACAAGGGGAAGAAGGGAAAAGTTGAATATCCATCCTATAGAAAATGTGGGAAGAAACACCCTAGCACTTTCCTGAAGGGAATGGGAGTCTGTTATAATTGTGGTGAAAAAGGCCACCCAGCTCGTGATTGCAAGGGGAAGAAAGAAGCTACCGATGTTTAATGCTACAATTGCTGGGAGATGGGAAATTATGAAAATGAATGTCATAAACGTTAGGGTGACTTACCTTATAAAATTCTAAGGGATCAAGGATAAGCATATGCTATCAATACTACTGAGGTTGAAGATCTGAAAGACATGGTGGCAGGTAATTTAATGGTTTCCTCATGTTTAGAAAATTCTTTATTTGATTCTAGATCATTGCATTGTTTCATATCTTCCTAGTTTGCTAAGAAAATTAGATATTTACAATTTGATTTAACAAGGGAGTTGTCAGTCAAAACTCCTAAGGCAAGTATCAT
Source organism: Viscum album (assembly GCA_963277665.1). Classification (NCBI taxonomy): domain Eukaryota; kingdom Viridiplantae; phylum Streptophyta; class Magnoliopsida; order Santalales; family Viscaceae; genus Viscum; species Viscum album. The sequence continues at coordinate 1,026,080,421 of OY728129.1, read as the reverse complement.
TGAAACATAGTTTTGTGAATCAGTCCCCATTAGAGTAAATAAATGTTCTTTATATGCTAATATCATCGTCATACCCATGATTTAAATTGATATAATCCTCTGTAAAAATTAGCTTTCAGACCATGATGTGAATATTTATTGTAAGAAAAAGTATGTTATGATTTTTTATGATGATGATAAAGAGCACCTTATATTTAGAGAAGAATCTTCCCCACTTGATTCTTATCTAGATCCACCCCCGGTAGCTCAACTAAATTCAATTATCGAGGAGGAAGAGAATAAAATAACTGTGGACGAGGAAAGAAATGTTCAAATAGAGGATGTACCTATTGTGAAAGAATATGTAGATGTATTTCTATAAGATTTACCTGGACAACCTCCAGAATGAGAAATTGAGTTTTCCATTGATTTAATTCCTGGTTGAAGGCCTATATCGAAGACCCCTTATAGAAAGGCCACTATGGAATTAGTTGAACTAAAGAAACAACTGGAGAAATTTAGTAATAAGTTATTTATTTGCCCGCGTGTTTCTCCATGGAGGGGCCCCTGTCCTTTTTGTTAAAAAGAAAGATGGATCTATGAGGTTACGTATCGAATACAAGGAGATCAATGATATAACAATAAAGAATAAGTATCCCCTACCTGGAATTTATGATTTATTTGACCAACTTCATGGACCTTAATAATTTTCAACGATTAACCATCTATATGGATACCATCAGTTTTTTGTGAAGAAGGAAGAAGTTCTAAAGATATTATTTCGAACCAATTATGAGAATTACGAGTTTACAGTAATGGATTTTAGATTTACTAATGAACCCTCTATCTTCATTGATCTAATGAATACAGTTTTCAAGGAATATCTTGATGATTTCGTAGTGGCATTTATTGATGATATCTTGGTATATTCCAAAAGCTGCGAAGATCATGAAAATCACATGTGCATTATCCTGAAGACTCTTAGAAGACATGAATTATATGGGAAGTTTAGGAAGTGTGAATTTTGGCTTTGGGAGATTTCTTTTCTTGGCCATATTTTCTCTAAGGATGGAATTTCTGTTGATCCTTCTATAAACAAGGAAATCCAAGAATGGTCATAACTGATCAGTATAACTGAGGTACACAGTTTTATTAGTTTATTAGGTTATTATCGGAATTTCATCTAGAATTTTTCCCCATTTGCTAACCCATTAACTAAGCTCACACGTAAAGGGGTAAAATTTATTTGGAAAAAAGAATTTGAAGAATGTTTTGACGAACTGAAGAAAAGATTAGTCAATGCTCTTATATTGACTCTACCATCGGGGATTTATGGGTTTTTTATTTATAGTGATGCTTCAAAGAAAGGACATTGTTGTGTCCTTATGCAGAATGATGGGGTTATTGCCTATGCATCACGATAGCTGAAAATTCATGAGAAAAACTATCTTAATCATGATCTTGAGTTAGTAGCTGTAATATTTGCTTTAAATATATGGAGACATTATCTCTATGGAGAAAAATGTGAGATATATACTGATAACAAGAGTTTTAAGAATATTTTCTCACAAAAAGAACTCAATAAGAGGAAAGTTGATGTCTTGAACTAATCAAGGATTATGATTGCATGAAACACTACCACCCGGGGAAGGAAAATAAGGCGGTAGATTCTTTGAGCAGAAAGGATCATGGAGTTTTGAACAAAATGAGAGTTTAAATGGATCCAATTTTCATGGATATAGTAATGTTGGATATGGGAATAACCATGGAATGTGAAATATCAAAGCTTTATCAAATGGTTTCCAAACCATCTTTACCAGAAAGGATAAAGTGTTCTCAGACCGATGATAAAGAGTTTAAAAAGATGATTAAAGTAGTGAATGATGGGAGATTGAGTGACTTTTTGTGTGAGGATGGAATTTTAAAATTTGGGAAGAGACTTTGTGTTCCCGATATACCTGATCTAAAAAGGGAATTGTTAGACGATGCTCATAGTTCCAATTTTTCTATACACTCTGGTAGAACCATAATGTATAGGGATTTGAAGGATCATTTTTGGTGGGACAACATGAAGAGGGATATTGATGATTTTGTGTCAAGATGTATGGTTTTTCATCAAGTGAATGTTGGAAGGCAACAACCTGGAGGATTCATGCAACCTCTTCTAATACCTGAGTGGAAATGCGATAATATTATTATAGACTTTGTCCTGGGTCTACCAAAGACTCCTAGAAGGAATGATGTAATATGGGTCATTGTTGAACATCTTACCATGTCATCACATTTTCTTGCTATAAGAAAAGAACTACCACCTGAACGTCTAGAAAGACTTTATATTAATGAAGTTGTGAGACTTCATGGAGTACCCCTATCGATTGTTTCTGATTCTGATCCAAATTTTACATCAAGATTTTGAAAAAGTATTCTAAAATCTATGGATACTGAACTTCGTTTGAGCACTACCTACCACCCCCAAACTGATGGACAATCAGAACAGACTATTCAAACCTTATAAGACATGTTGAGGTCTTGCTCACTTGACTTTCAGGGTATGTGGGATGAATATTTACCTATGGTATAATTTTCTTATAATAATAGCTTCCATTAAAGTATTCAGATGGCACTATATGAAGATTTACATGGAAAGAGATGTCGTACACCAACCTGTTGGGATGATGTTGGTGAAATAAAACTCATAGGCCTAGAACTGGTGCAGGAAACGAAGGAAAAGGTGAAGGTAATCCAAATACACATCAAAGCAGCTCAAAGTAGGCAGAAGATCTGTGTTGACAACCGAATGAAGGATTTGGAATTTTAGGTAGGAGATCATGTTTTCTTGATGGTATCTCCACGGAAGGGAGTTATACATTTCGGTAAAAAGGGTAAATTGAGTACCAGGTACATAGGCCCTTTCGAACTCCTATAATGAATTGGGGCTGTAGCTTACCGTTTGGAAATTCCGCCAAGTCTCTCTAAAGCTCACGATCTGTTCCACGTATCACTCTTGAGAAAATACATGTCATACCCAACGCATGTACTCATTTTTGAGGAAGTAGAACTAGAACCCGATATGTCTTATGGAAAAGAGCCCACCAGGATTCTTGATATAAGAGAACAAGTTCTAAGAAACCAGACGACTCGTCTCGTAAAAGTTCTATAGAGAAACTATAAGATGGAAGAGGCAACTTGGGAACCTGAGGAACTTATGATAAATAATCACCCGAGTCTTTTAACGCGGTAGTATTCTTGAAATTTTGAGGATGAATTTATTTGATGGAGGGGAGAATGTAACACCCCAAGCTTCCACTATACGCTTCTCTTTGAATAATACAGTAGCGTGTGTTGTATGCATCTTCGAGCTCTAACAAACTACAACCAATAAAACTAGCCGTTATGAATTGTAATACCGAATTTTTAAAATTTTATACATTTTATCATTCAAAATGGAATTCATTTTTGGATTTAGAATATCAAAATTATCCTAGGGTTAAATTTTGGTATTTTTCTGAAAACATTCAATTTTTGATGAATAGTGAAAAACACTGAGTTATAGTTTAAAACCGAATTTTTATTCAAATTATAATTTATTTGATTTAAATTTATTTTAGGTCAAAATAGATACATAATACATATATATGTTCAATTTAATTCATTGGAGTCATTTTATAATAATTTTAGATATATAAAAATTTTATTGAACTTTTCATCATCTTTTACCCATCTCTTATGAGAATTTTCAAATTCATATAAAACATAATTTTACCACTTCTATGAGTGGAATTTTGAAAATCCGAGAGACACGGTTAATATCAAGGAGTAAAATGTGGTTCAATAAGATAAAAATAATTTTTTGTGAATAATAACTTTTTTACTTTTATTTGCCATAGTTAAAAGTAAATAGGGTAATTAAGGTTAAAAATGATTTTATTATTACTTTAACTCATGTTCCAATTCTATTGTAAAAGTATAATTCAACCAAAAACAAACTTAGGAATAAATTATGAACCTCTTTTTTCCACTTGGATTAGATTAGGACATTTATTATTATTTAATTCAAAGAAGAGTTAAAAGAGTTTAAATCAATGTTTAGTAACTAAAACATTTTTAATATAAGGTTATAAATAATATAAATTAGATTATAAATATTAATTATAAAGCTAAAAATATTTACTACATTATTTTATTTTATTTATAATTTTTAGAAATTAAATAATTAAATATATCTATGACACAATGGTGATGCATTAATTACCTAATAAATGAAATATTAAAATAATTGATGTTATAAATATCCAAATAAATGTAATATGAGACTTTTTATGAATTTCACTAACTTTATAGTCTAATAAGACATTTCGGGATTTCTTAAATGAATTTTTTTCTAATTAAAATAGGTTTTATGAATTTAACAAAAATTAATTATTAAATAGTGTCAAAATTGACAGAAAGGAGTTTTTAAAACAAATATTATATTAAAAATTGATATAGTATCCCTAAAAATCTATGGTTCGGCCAAAGGACTTATATAATGATATTTATATCATTACTGAACCACTTGGGGTTCTCTTGGAAGTATATAGTATGTTTATTAACCATATAATATAAAATTACAATGAGACATGGTAAATGTCAAACTATTTAACTAAGAGCTAAATATAAATGATAAGGTTAATATAGTGAACCAAACCTGTCTAAAATCAATTGAATGAAATTATTTTGAACCATACTCACCTTATCCTATAAATAAATCACTTTTTAGCCATTATAATTTGAGTATGAATTTATTATAAAATAATATTTTATGTTTTTCATAAGGTGCCCCGCACCCCTCTTATAAAAGGGAACTCTCCCTTCTCTCAAATTCATACTTTTAAGGCCCTTTGGTTTGGCCAAACCCAACCCAAATATCCTCGAACAATTCCTAAATTTATCCTAAAGGCCTTATTTTAGTCATAAATCCAACTTAAGGAGTCCTTTTGATCAAATTAAAAGGAAGAACCCGAAGAAGAGGTTATAATTTCTCCACGCTCTTTCAAGTTCCTTTCTTCTTCCACTTCTTCGTTCTTTGTTATTTCAATTCTAGAACAATAAATCTAGTATCTTCTATATAATGTGATGTTATTATAAATATGGTACAACCATATTCAGTATTCTATCCATCATTTTAATGAAATGTCACCATACGTGCATACGTACGGCTTAGTGTCTCCAGTTCGTGGTGTAATTGTTATTCAAAACATTTTTATTTGGATGGGTATGATATTGATTTGTAATTGAAGTAAATAATAAATATAACATTATAATGATTCTGTATATATGATTAACCATCCATTTATATATTATCTTAATATCAAATGAATGATATTGTCGCTCGTGCGTACGTACGGACTACCATCTCCACAAACATGATGAGATTCATTCCCCATCCTATCCATTCAAGACTAATTTTTATTTGATAATTACAAATAATGTTTAAGGACTTGATTTCATTCTATATATGAATAAGATACAATGTATGGATAACAAGCATGTCTTATGTAACAAAACATATAAAATAAAATGAGTAAGTGAACACCCGAAACGACGATAATACTAAGATATTATTAACAAAGCAATGTTAAAAGATCATATATGATATCATATTAATTTATATGATTCATGTATAATTCAATAAAAATTATTTCACATTTTTACAGGAGGTTAACTTACCCTCAACAAAATAAAATTACAAGGTAAGAGTTTATTTTATAATTTCATCATTATCTGAGGTTGTTTATACGTGATTATCTACGAGGACCCCTTTATCTCCACATCCATGTTTCTTAAAAATGTATTTCAAAACATTCTTACAATTTTATATACTATGTTTTAAAGTCATTTATACCCTTGTTTTACTTTAATAAGATGTTTATAAAGGAATCTTTCCGTTGTATTCCAAACAAGGTCCTTTTTAACCTTTTCGACAAAATTATGGTTAGAATGTATTTTTTTTAAATTATTTGGTGTGTGCGGCTATTTTCTACCATTATAAAATCGTCAAAGCTTCCCTTATAAGATTATAATAATATTTTCAAAGTAAATGTTTTATTTTATAATTTTGTGACTTTTATATTATTTGAAAAATATATATATTTCTCCTAAAGAGTTTTGATTTAATCTATGTCAACATCCATTGATGTATTTTAAGCTTATTTGAAGTTGATTTATACAATATTGTATTGAATGTTTTGTGATATGTTTGACTGTGTATGTGTTATTTTTATACCATTCATGGTTTATGGAGAAATTAATGGCATTTGTTATGCTTGTTTTAATACGAATGTTTATGTTATGTTTAAACCTGTTCATATGAGGAATGCATTGGACTTAGTAAGTGATGGGTGGAGCCTGCTATAGCTCCTCGATGCATCGGTAGGTCTCATGAGACAAACTAGTGTCTTGGCACAAGGCCTTGACAAAATCTTATTTGTAGTCTTGGCACAAGGCCTTGACTATATGGTTATGATAGTCTGGAATTATGTATTCCATCATTATGAAAGAGGTTATTGATACTACATGTGATTATTTGACTAGTAGAATGTCCATGTTAATAAGTTAATGGTATTATTTAATTTTATTTTTTCCATATTATGTTGAAGGTCAAGTTTTAATGTCTTTTGTTTTAGTTATACATTTCTTTAAATGTTGATGTGTATTTATGAATGTTTCCACTATATTGTTATCCTTACTGAGCATCTGACCTCACCTCTTTCTATGTTTTATTTATCTCAGGACGTGAAGAAGTATTTTATGAATGACCTGCATGGATAGTATGAGAGGATATGAGTGTGGTCTATGGAGACAAGATGTTGTTGTAGTTTTTTACTTTATGATGTAATATAAACATTATGAATGTATCTAGTGATTCCAAGGCTACTAAACTAATCGGTCTTTTGAGACTTGATATTTTGTGATAATGCCAATGTTATATAATAATTCACCGACTCTGGTTAACTGGGGTTTGGGCGTTACATATGAAATACATTTATTTTATATTGGTTATAATATGATATATGTTTTATAATACTGTGGAACACAAATGTATGTATTATGTGATGGGAGGGACCAATATATACTTTTAATTCATTGGGTAAATATTGATATTTCATGAGAAAAATAGGACCGAAATGGGGAATGATCCCTAATAAGTAAGGTACTTTGTCTAATGTGATAGTTTTGTGAGTGAACCTTGACTACTATGATTATTTGAGGAGTGAACCTATTACAATATGGTTGTTTTGGTAATGATCATTATCTACTAAGGAAATGAATTTCTATGCTTCTGTGTATTCCACAAATATATTTCTCATTTCAATGTTATTCTCTCATGGATCATGTTCTTTGATTCCATTATTATTCATGTCTTATAAATTTCCATGATTTTGGAAACGACTTATATTTATGATCTATAATATTCCCATTATCGTTTTAAAATTTTATTCTCTTGTTGTCTTACCCTTTTTATCATGTTATGTAGATATATCGCTTGTTTACCCTTTTGAAGAATATCCAATCACCCTTTATTATGTTTCTTTTCCATTGGTTATGAAAAATGTTTTTATGTGTGGTATTTATAATAAGGATTATAGTTATGAATAACCTAGTGGGAGAAGAGGTAGTTCACCTATGAACTAGTTGCTTTTGTATCCATTTTTCTAAAGGAATTAGACTTATACGATTATGGTATCAATTGTTATTATTTCTAATGAATATTTATCTATTAATATGTAATATAAATATGTATGAGAATTGTGCATCATTATATTTGGAATAAGAGGAATGTTTGGTTAAACCAGTGGAATCTGAGATGAAATAACATAATGAGAAGAATAATGGTAAGTCCAAGTGTACAAAAAAATCCTGAATTTTTTGTGAAGGACATAACAAGTAGTTTTAGATAAATTATATCTCTATATGGATACTAAATGAGGATGTAGCTCTAGAATATTGATCCTGTGTGTAATAAATATTTAAGGGGTGTATTGATCTGGAATTGATCATCATTTGGTGTATGATAATGGGCCTTGTAATGCACCTGATTTGACACTCCCAGTGGATACGTTTTGGAAAATTACTAACTATTTATGAACCATACTGAAGTATTTGAATAATGAACATGAATGACCTATATTAATCATAAGGTTTCATATATTTGAAGTAGGGTTCCATGATTTATACATAATATAAGTTAGTTTTCATGATGATATGGTTTCCCACTAGGATTATTGTTTCTAACACGATGTTTTTTGTTTTTCAATGGCTAGAACCTAAATGAGTCATGTTAACAATGAATTTGATAAATAATGAAATTATTTTCCTCTGGAGAAACTAAATATTATGGTATTTGGAATAAGAAATATTATTATCATGATGAAAAAAATTGATCAAGATATAAATCATAATGAAACTCAAAATGAGAAAAAAGGGAAACAAGGTACTATTGAGTCCTTTAAGAGGATACGTCCACAATTATTTATTGGTAAAATTGATCTACTAGTTTATAAGAAATAGATCAATACCATTGAATTTTTTTTGTTCTCTAGTGTTTGGATCATGAAAAGTATTTTTTGGATGTTTATTTTTCAAAAGGAAAAGTGGATCTATGGTCGAATATTATCCATAATATGAGTCAAAAAAATAAAATTAAATCTATATAATGGGATGATTTTAAGAAATCATATTTCAATAAGTACTTTCCTTGTATTCTTCTCATGAAATAGAAAATTAATTCATTGAGTTAATGTATAGGGATGATGAATCTATTGGCACCTATGAGCTGAATTTTACAAGACTTGTGTGTAATGCATATGGTATTATCATTTAACCTATATGTAAGGTTGATAAATTATTTAGTGAATTAAAACCATTTTTATTAAGTGTACATGCCATAATATACTTTAGTAGATATAAATAAATCATTCATTATTCGGTCAAGTTATATATGGAGAATGCAGTTACCCATCAATCATGTCATTTTTATAAGAAAAGAAATATGGAATTCAAATGAAACCTTAAAAACCATGGATAAAATAAGATGATATTATCTTTATGATCAACGTGTAAAAAGAAACATGGATAAAATTATCTTAAGGGGAATAGTAAATGTTCTAATTTTGGAAAGTAAGTTAATTGGGAAATTGATTTACAAAGTGATGGGAATAAGTTATCTAATAATGTGAATAAAGATAAATCTCTATAGAATGAACCACATACAGTAAAGTGTTTCAAATTAAATTTGTATGGGAATTATGCTAACTAGTACCAAAATCTAAAGGTTAATGATGATGATCGATGTCAAAAAACTATTAAACCAAGATAAAAGGGGAAATATCCTATGATAATTATTTCTTATGAGGGGTGTTATAATAATGTGATGAAAGGTATACTTACCATCCACTCTAAAACGGTTAGTGTTTTATTTGATTCTTGATCTACCCACACATTTATACCTCAAGAATTTTCTAATCGTATCAAAATACCTCCTCAATGATTAGTTGTTGAATTAGAAGTAAAAATCCCTTAGGATATGATGATCACATCTGAATTATATGATTCTTATATTGTTTAAATTTTTGATAATATTCTTCCTAAATGTAAGAACATGGATCTTCCTTTTCAGGTATGTTTTCTTCTTCTGACTATTTTTGGGGAAAATGGGAAGTCTTGGAAATTTTTTAAGTACACATCGTGTAATTTATGAGTACACGATGTGTACTGGTTTACCACAGGAGGTCATGTGCTGTCTGTGTCATGGCAACACACACGCGGATATGTGGGTGTGACATGGAGGCCGCCTAAAGCGGATAACGGAAAAGGAGGGTAAAAGTTGTGTACTTCAAAATTACACACTGTGTATTTTCTTTTTTCAATAAATGGATTGGGGTTGTGTCTAATCACTAGAACACACTTCTTCGAGGTCTCATTCATGCGAGAGCTCCTATACGGCAATGATCCTTCCCTGATCCCTTGAGCATTCGTCTGATTTCTGATCTGACCAACGTCAATTGCATTGGGATCACCTTGGTATGATCTTCCTTCTCCTAGTGTATCGTTTTCAGATTCCTCTGATCCCTCTAGTTATCCACCATTGAACATTTTAGATGTTCTTGTAGATATTTGGCGTTCTATGGTGACTCAAGCCTCGAGGTTCACATATACTGATCTCCCAATGAAAAGGTAGGTGGCTAGTGCCTTTCCGTTGAAAGTGTTTGAGTATTATGTGGAATTTTGACCAATACCCTTGAATGTGGTGTTGTGTGTTTACCTTTTTACCCCTGTTGATTTCTTCCCATGCTTGTATGCTTGTATAGAGGTTAATTGACTATGAATAGGGTTGATTGCTATGCTTTGGATATTTTTTCCCATGTATGATCTGTTTACGACCTTTTGGTCCTGCTTAGCCTATTGGATACCTTTCCTATTTTAAATGCATGTTGCTATAGGGTGGAGAGTTTGTTTTAAAACATGCTTGATATGTTGTAGACTAGTTAGTAAAGTAGTTCTATAGGTTTAGTATGGTCAGATTACATTGCTATGGTCGTTGACCTACACAGGGCTGTGGGAACCTAGTGTAGTAGAATATAAGGGGAATTGATCGAGTGAGTTTCCTCATAGAGTCTTGAGCACTTTAGGCTATAAGGGGGATTTACCGAGTGATATTCCTTAGGGAGCCTTGGATTAATTTGGGATATAAGGGGAATTGACCGTGTGAGCTTCTTCAAAGTGTCTTTGAATTACATGAACTGATTTAGACTATAAGGGGAATTGACCGATTGAGCTTCCTCAGAGAGTCTATGAATGAGCTGGGATATAAGTGGAATTGACTGAGTGATCTTCCTCAGATAGTCCATGACCTTGGGGAAATAAGGGAAAGTTACTGTGTGAGCTTCCTTAGAGAGCTCTTGACTACCTTTGACTATAAGATGAATTGACGGTGAGTGCTTCTTATAGAGTCTTTATGTATTCTTATGACAGAACCATAGGGGTTCGACTGAGTGTATTTCCCAAAGGGTTGCTTGTACTTATTAGGTTGGACTAGAGGGGATGGTTGTGAGTAACTCCCAGAGGGTTACTTATTTGTGTTTAGATGTTTGATTAGTTGTTGTTTAATGTTGAAACTATATTTTGTTTACGGTTCAGTATATTCCTGTTTACTGTTTTCTGTACTTTTACCTGCCATATATTCACTAACTGTTAGGAACATATCTTCGGGAGGTTGCCTATTGAGATTTAGTCTCACACCCTGTTTGGGAAATGCTTTTGGGGCCAAATATATTCTATTTTTCAGGTATAGATAAGAGTAAGAGCCCTTCTACATTTGGTACTTGACTTTCTATACAGTTGGAGAGCATGGGACCAAGCATTAGCTTGCGATGCTGAGGAGCTGTTTATCTGTATCTTTTGTACCCTAGTTTAGTACTATTTGTATTCATCATTGTGATTTGTTTGTTTGTTTTCATAGACATATGTATCTTGTATAATTCTATATATATGTGCTCTAGTAGTTTATTATTCCATCCTTCCATTTTTTACTACTGTTGGATATTTACTGCTTCCGCTACTATGCATTTTTTCCCTTCAACTATTTTACTCTGCCAATGGGGGCATGGTTTCCCCACTATCACACCCAAGGCCCTCACTACTAGTCGGCAGCCTCTGACATTTGGGGAAATGTGCTTAAGGCCATGTGACCAACCAGGTACGGGGCACCTCTGGGTGGATTCTGAAACCAGGATATTACAAAGTGGTACCAGATAGTCTCTTTTCTCGTGACTTACAATTTGGAGCCTTTAGCTAGGGATAAGACGGAATAGGTACTCGGTAGTGAGTTTTTCCTAGGAGTAGCTAACCTATGTACAGGGAAAATAAAATCTATCTCATTTAATGATTTTTTTGGCTTCACAACTTTACGGTTGATTTGATTTTCACCATTGGGTGACTCAAATGTTTTTTACTATTACTATTGATGTTATTTAGGTTCTATTTCTATTGCAACCCGATGATATGAGATTATCCCATCTCATGAATCATATAAGAACTTGCTAGAAATCACATTTCATGCATTCATGCCATGTCATCTAGGATGCATTAGCAATTTCATGTTGTTGTGATATATGTTGTGTAGAATATTCATGTTGTAGTGATAGATGCATTGATAAACATGCCTAATATTGATAGGGTATTGTTTGTGTATGGTTTTGTTTGAATGAACACCAAAATTTGGTTCTTGAGGTGTTATGGGCCCTCATGGACCGGAAATTGGTGGATCATTGCCTGGTTTCCCTTGTATATAACATGTACAAGTTGCCAAGCTTTGATTCACATGGAGTATGGGCCCTCACAGATCGTAATTTGGAACTTTAATCTTCGTTTTAGTATTTTTATAGGATCCGAAGTAGTTTCTGAGGCTTACTGTCTAGAAAAACCCAAAATACACACCGTGTAGTTTTGACTACATGCCATGTGTTCTTCTGTACGGGAAGAAACATTTTTTCTCAAGTACACGTTCTGTACTCTATGTACACTCTTTGTTGTCTCTAACCATTTCTTATTCTATGTGGTAAGAGACATGCGGTTGTGAAATATCTTTAGGACATGTCGTGTATCGGATGTAGAAACTGTGTTTAGAGACCCTGTGTCCACCCGTGTGACTAACGACATGGATGGATGAAAACTTAAGCTATACACACCGTGTGAGGACTGAACACACCATTTAGTCTGACCCAGGAACCCTTCCATGTCACTACCAACATAGGTCGCTGTTATCCTTTCTTGTACGTGCCGTTTCTACCTTGATCATGCCGTGTAGTGTGAGCCGTGTGTCAGGACGTGTCACTAACAAAATAGACCAGGTGAATTTCATCTAGTACACACTATGTCTATCTTGAACACACCGTTTAGTCTTTTCCTAGGAGCGTTTTGTTGCTTAACCGTATAGAATGAATCAGATAGGGGAAGAGGATTTATGTACATGCCATGTGTTAGAAGAACAGGCTGTGTGTTTGGGGTGTTACACAACCAGTTTTGGAAAAAGTACATGCCCATGTGAATGGTCGAAGGTCACATGCCATGTTGTCATTGTACACATCGTGTAGTCATGTTTTGTAAAAATTAAATGCTTTCATTCTTATGTTCCCTTCCTATTCTTCTAGTTTTCAGTCTTTAATAACTATGATCTAAGGTGCGTGTTTGACCTTGTAGATTCATGCCTCTGAGACTTCCTCCAGTTGTATGCCAGTTTCCAAGCGGTGATTAGACACAAGATATTCCTGATCATGGACTTCCAGTAGATCCTCAAATCATGCCAGTCATGGCACCAGCCGTTATACCAGACATAGGTACTAATGCATAGTTTAGAGAGGGTTTCATGAGGATGATACAGAATTTTCAGGGAGCGCCACCTCATGCCCCGTCAATGGAAGAATTTACGCAGGTCTTTTTGCATCAGAATCCTCCCACTTTCTCTGGGGATGTAGTACCCCAGGCTGCAGAGTCATGACTAGAAGCCACAGTGAATATTTTAAAGCATCTAGAGATACCTCCAGAGAAGAGGGTGAATCTCACTATCTACATTTTTTAAGACACTGCCAAGAGGTTGTGGATTGTTATTTCATAGGCAGGATTCTAATAGGATATGTCTTGGGATGAGTTTTGGTGCATCTTCTACGATTACTTCTATCCGAAGACCTTGAGGGCTGATCGAGCCTGAGAGTTCATGAGTTTAGAGTAGGGTACTCTTACTATTATGGAGTATTCCTCTCAATTCATAGAGATGCAGTGTTTTATGCCTATTCCTAGAGGTGATGAATTGTTCCTTTCACGGAATATTGAAGATGTTCTCAGGCATGACATCAGATCTTAGGTGAACATCTTTAGGTTGACTTCAATATCCTCTATTGTCAACTATGCTCTGATCACAGAGTGTAATTTGAGGGATTCTGGAGCTGTGATCTAGGGAGGATCAACATCCATAATTAGTACTCCTCCTATTGATAGCAGGAAGTGCTGCATAGAGATTTCACAAGGAGATCAGAGTAGGCAGTATGCATCTTCTGGTATCCATGTGGTGTGCTACCAGTGTTAGAAGAGTAGGCGTATGAGGCCATGTTGCCCGAGAGACCCAGTGGAGTGCCGATATTTTGACAAGATGGGTCACCTTCAGTTATTCTATTAGTTTTTCTCACCAATAGTTGGTTATGAGGGTTATTCTATGACTCCTCGTTCAGGAGCATCACCACCAGTTTCTCACCAGTTTGGGAACCATAGTTCTTCTGGCCATTTAGGCTGAGGTGGAGGTTATGTCCATGGTGGCCAGTCACCCGGCTTCCAGCAACAGCTGTGTGGATCAGCTCAGAGTGGTCAGGCAAGTTCACAGGGCTGCAGTGTAGGCCAATCATTTTTAGTGGAGCATACCCATCAAGAAAAGGATCTTCGACCTTCTACAGTTCAAGGTATGATCTTAGTAGCCTCAGTTTTATCCTTTATCTTTTTGATACATGAGATTCCCATAACTTTATATCTGTTGCTGTTGTGGAGAGCCTTAGCCTCTTCATATTTTATTCTACTGATATCTTGATGCCAGACACTCCGTTGGGGACTAGAACGATGAGTGTGCATTAGTGCAGGGAGTTCCCTCTACCGGTTGGTGGGTGTCACTTCTTATGGGACCTCTATGTCATAGAGATGAAAAGTTATGATGTCATTCTCAATATGGACTAGTTAGTTCCCTTCCAGGAAGTCGTGGATTGTTATCGACATAGGACGAGTTTCATATCAACGGAGGGTGGATCTTTTATTTTTAAGGGCGAGTGGGATGTCCAAGCGAGAAAAGTGGGACCCTAGCATCATGGGTTGAGAGGATTTAGAGCCCAGATTACTAGTCTATATCTGGAAGAGCAGGGGACTTCATAGTTAGAATTTCCTCTAGTGGTGGATCATTTTAGAGATGTATTTCCAGATGACTTTTCAGGATTTCCTCTAGAATGTGAGGTATAATTTTCGATTGAGCTTGTACCCGGAGTGGCACTGGTGTCTATTCCTCCATATAGGATGGGTACACTAGAGTTTAAGGTACTCATGAAGTAGTTGGAGGAGTTACAGGAAAGTGGTTTTATCTGACCCTATACATCTCCTTGGGGTTCACCTATCCTGTTTGCGAAGATGGCAGACGGTACCCTCAAGCATTTGTGGGATATCGGATGTTGAACCAGTTGACGATCAAGAACTGATATCCCTTTCCTATTATTGATGATATCTTTGATAAAATTCAAGGAGATAGGGTGTTCTTGAAGATTTAATTGAGATCCATTTATCATTAGTTGCACGTTATACCATCAGATATACCCCTCATAGCCTTTTGGAGCATGTATATTCTATACGAGTATATAGTCATGCCATTTGGCCTCACAAATGTGCCTGCAGTTTTAAGGCCACTGATAAACTGAGGGTTCCATACATACTTGGATTCTTTTGTGGTGGTCTTTGTGGATGATATCGTGGTGTACTCTCACACTCTTCATGAACATTATACCCATCTTAATATCATTCTATGTACACCAAGAGAGCATCTGTTATATGTTATGCGCTCAAAATTCCACTTTTGTATGGATTAGATTCACTTCTTGGGTCATATTATCTCAGAGATAAGAGTATCAGTAGAACCAGAGAATGTGAGAGCAATAATTTCATGGGAGAAGTCTAAGAACTTATTTGAGGTATGATGTTCTTAGGGATCACTGGATAATACATACATTTCATAGAGGACTTTTCACGCATAGCAGCACCACTCACAGGTTTGACGAAAAAGGGTGAAAATTTATTGTGGTTAGATTCTTGTGAGATAGTCATTCAATATCTAAAAGGGAGACTGACATTAGTATCGATACTGGTTTTTCTAGATCCAGCCAAGAGCTATACTGTTTACCGTGATGCATTAGGTATCAGGCTGAGAGATGTGCTTATGCAGGGAGAAGGAGTCATTGCGTACGGGTCTCGGTAGTTGAAGCAACATGAGAAGAATTACCCAACACACGATCTTGAGTTTCCAGTAGTGGTTCACACCATATGCTGTTGGAGAAATTATCTATTAGGAGAGAATATTGTGGTTTTAACCAAACACCACTGTCTCAAGTAAATGTTCACTCAGCGTGATCTGAATTTGAGACAATAAAGGTGCGTTGAGTATCTTCAACACTTTGATTTAGAGCTTGACTATTCATCTGGGAAAGGAAACAGAGTGGCTGATGTGTTGAGTAGGAGGACTCAGATACATACATTTTAGGAGACCAGTATTGAGTTGAAGCTTATGGCTTTATTCTTTGAGATGTATTTGGAGGTTCATGAAAGACATGGGCAGACATTTCTGTATTCTGTACATGTTACCTATACTCTTATTGATCGAGTGTGAAAGAGGCATCTATCAGACTCAGAGGGACTAGTAATATAAGAAAGTGTGTCTGGATTGCACCCTATTCCTGGATGGACAATAGGTAGGGATGAGATCTTGAATTTCAAAGGGTGAAAATGGGTGCCAGCAGACATATGCGAGAAGCTGATGCGGGATTTTTATTCGTCAGTTTGGGCAGTTCATCCTGGTGTCACCAAATTTTATCGGGGTCTACACCACCAGTATTGGTGGCCAGGCATGAATAGTGATGTTGCTGGTTTTGACATTAATTGTTCCACCTTTCAGCAGGTGAAGGCGGAGCATTAACGACCAGTATGAATTTTTCAACAGTTACCCCTTCCCGAGTGGAAGTGGTATGATGTCATGATGGATTTCGTGACAGGGTTGCTGAGGTCGTCATGAGGGAATGATGCAGTTTGGGTTGCCATTGACAGAGTCACGAAGGTTTCTCAATTCCTTCCGATCAAGGAGACCTTCAGTGTTGATGAGCTGGGTTGACTGTACATAAGAATTATTGTATGCCTTCATCGAGTTCCGCACTTCATTATTTCATAAAGGGATGCTCATTTTACTTATCTGGCTTGGCAGGGGATTCAGAAGGATTTGGGTACACATGTACTTTTGAGTACAACTTACCATCCCAAGACAAATGGCCAGTCCGAGCATATGATTCAGGTGCTTGAGGATAAGCTCCAAGAATGTATTATGGATTTTGGAGGTTCTTGAGAGAGACATATACTTCTTGTGGAGTTTTCCGATGACAATAGTTTTCAAGAAACTATTCAGATGGCACCTTACGAGGCTTTTTACGGTAGGCCATGCTGATCACCCTTATGATGGCTGGAGGCAGGAGAGGCAGAATTGGTGGGACCTCATCTTGTTCAGGAGTCTACAGAGTAGATAGAGTAGATTCAGAAGAGGATAACTATGGCATAGTCTTGACAGATGTCTTGTGCTGATAAGCGGAGAAAATCACTGGAGTTTGAGGTCGAGGTTTAGGTTTTTCTATAGGTCACACTGAGGATGGGACACAAGATATTTAGAAGCTATGGTAAGCTTTCACTAAGGTATGTCAGTCCGTTTGAGGTTTTGGAGAGAGTTGGGGCAGTTGCCTATGAGTTGCAGTTACCTCAGAGGTACTGAACTATGCATGATGTTTTTCATGTTTCTCATCTTCGACGTTACTTTTCAGAACCGTCCCATGTCTTTCAACCTGAGGAGGTTGAGTTGGAAGTGGATGAATCTTTTGAGGAGCATCCTATATGTATTGTTGATCACAGTACAAAGGTTCTCTGTGGCTAGTGTTTTCCTCTGGTACGAGTGCTATGGCAGCACGGGCGTGTATAAGACAAGACTTGGGAGAATGAGGCCGATGTACGAGCACAGTGGCCACACTTTTTCGGGGTCTCTTGTTCTACGCTGTGCTAGGGAAATTCGGGGACAAATTTCATTAAGGTGGGAAGTTTTTAAGAACCCAAATCTTCTTTTTCAGGAATGTTTTCTTCTTCTGGATATTATTGAGAAAAAGGGGAAGTCCTGGAAATTTTTGAAGTACACACCTTGTACTTCTTTTACACAGGAGGCTCTATGCTAGCCGTGTCATGGCCACACACACGGCTATGTGGGGTGAAAGGAGGCCGCCTAAAGTAGAGTACGAAAAAGGTGAGTACACACTGTGTACTCCAAAAGCACATTCCAAGTATTTGGTTTTTTTATTAAATGGATCGGAATCGCGTCTAATCACCAGAACACGTTTCTTCTAGGTCTCGCTTAGCTGAGAGCTCCCATACGACATTGATCCTTTTTTGATCCCCCATTCCTCCATCCGATATTTGATTAGACAGTCGTTGATTGCGTTGGGATCACCTCAGTATGCTCTTCCTTCGCCTATAACGTCATTTTCTGATTCCTCTTCTTCCTCAAGTTGTCCCCCATTGAACGTTTTAGGTGTTCTTATAGATCTTAGAAATTCTAAGATGATTCAAGCCTCAATGTTCACATATAGTGATCTCCCAATTCCATGGTAGGTGGTTTGTGCATTTTAGTTGAAATTATTTGAGTATTATGTGCAATTTTTACCAATACCATTGAACGAGGTATTGCATGTTTACTGTTTTACCCCAGTTGATTTCCTTCCATGCTTTTATGCTTGTATAGAGGTTAATTGGATATGAATATGGTTTATTGTTATTATTTGGATGTTTTTTCCCATGCATTATCTTTTTACAGCCATTTGGTCCTTCATATAATTTTTTCCGCCCATCCAGTTTTCCATGTATGTTGTTGTAGGGTGTAGAGTTTGTTTTTTGACATGCTTGATATGTTGTAGACTGGTTTTCCATGTCGTTTTGTAGGCTTACTTTTTCCATATTGCATTACTATTCTTATTGACCTACATAGGGACGTGAGAACATTATGTAGTAGACTATAATGAGAATTGACCGAGTGAGCTTCCTCAGAGTCTCTTGAGAACATTAGGCTATAAGAGGGATTGACTGAGTGAGCTTCCTCAGAGAGCCTTGGACCACTTTGGGCTATAATAAGAATTGATTGTGTGAGATTCCTCAAAGATTCTTTGAATTACTTGAACTTCTTTAAACTATAAGGGTAATTGAAATAGCGAGCTTCATCAGAGAGTCTTTGAATGACCTAGTATATAAGGGTAATTGACCGAGTGAGATTCCCAAAAGAGTCCTTGACATTTGGGATGTAAGGGGAATTGATTGTGTGATCTTCCTGAGAGAGCTCCTGACTACCTTAGACTATAAGGGGAATTGACAGTGAGTTCTTCCTCAGAGACTCTTTATATATTCTTATGACTGAACCAGAGGGGTTTGGCTAAGTGTACTACCTAGTGGGTTTCTTGTACTTGTTAGGTAGGACCAGAGGGGATGGCAGCGAGTAATTACCAGAGGGTTACCTATTTGTATTTAGTTGTTTGATTAGATACTGGTTAATGTTGAAACTCTTGTTTGTTTACTATTAAGTACATTTATGTATACTATTTTCTATACTTTTATATGCCATATATTCACTGACTGTTAGGCATAGATCTTCGGGTGGTTACCTACTGAGATTTAGTCTCACACCTTGTTTGGGCCACGCTTTTGGGCCCAAACAGATTATATTTCTAAAGGTATAGGTAATGGATTGTTCCGTTCTACATCTGGTACCTGACTTTCTGTGGATTCAGAGTGCATGGGACCAAGAATTAGCATGCAATGTCGAGGAGCTGTTTATCTGTTTCTTTTGTACTATGGTTTAGTAATATTTGTATTCCGCATTGTGACTTATTTTGCTATTTTACTAGACATATGTATCATTTATCATTTTATATATATGTGCTCCAGTTTTTTATTATTTCAGCCTTACGTTGTTTACTGTTGTTGGATATTTACTGATTCCTCTATTGTGTATTTTTTTCCTTCCACTGTGTTACTCTGTCAATGAGGGCATAGTTTCCCCACTATCACATCCAGTGCCCTCGCTGCCAGTCGCCAGCCTCTGGCATTTGGGGAAATGCTCTTGAGTCCATGTGACCAACCGGGTATGGGGTGCCTCTAGGTGGATTCCAGAACCAGGACATTACACTAAAAATCTTTTTATTACCCTTCTAGTTGAATTTAATGTTATCTTAGGCATGAATTGACATTATCTACATAAATCTCACATCAATTTTCAAGGAAGTGAATTCATGTTTGATATTCTAAACCAACCTATGATTTTATACCAATATGATGATAAATATAATCTTACAATTGAAATATCACTCATTGTATGGTTATTTATTCCCATTCAAATCAAGTTTTTATCTCATATAATTATAGATAAACTCAGCATCAATGAAATTATTATTGTATGCGAGTTCATTGATTTATTTTTTGAATATTTTTATGGTCTCCCCAAAAAACATTATGTTGATTTCCCAATATAAATCTTACCTGGTGCCACACCTATTTCAAATAATCCCTATATAATATAACATATTGAGTTGTAGGAATT
This sequence comes from Viscum album, assembly GCA_963277665.1. Lineage (NCBI taxonomy): Eukaryota > Viridiplantae > Streptophyta > Magnoliopsida > Santalales > Viscaceae > Viscum > Viscum album. The sequence continues at coordinate 1,026,059,996 of OY728129.1, read as the reverse complement.
AAGAAAAACTCTAGGAGAACCTTAAAAAGGTATTTATTCAGCCAATTGTGCCACTTTTTGGTGCACCTATTCTTTTATTTTAAAATAAAAATGGATCATTTTGAATTTTTACTGATTATCGGGATTTGAACAATATCATAATCAAGAAAAAAAAATACTCTACCCTGTATTGATGACTTATTTGATCAATTGCGTAGAGATCAAAACTTTTCCAATATTGACCTTCATTATTGATATCATCAATTGAAGATTAAGGAGGATATACCCAAGACAACATTCCATATAATTTATAGACACTATGAGTATATAGTGATGACATTTGGCCTAACTAATTCCCCTTATCATTATACAATTAATTAATAGTTTTATAGTTTACTTTAATATGATTCCAGTTTTCTTTATAAATGATATTCTAATATATTCAAAGATAAAGGAAGAGCATGAATATCACTTTAGACTTATAATAAACACTGTAAGAAAATTAAAAATATATAAAAACAACTACAATTGTGAATTTTGGATACAAAATGTTTCTTTTTTATGTCATAAAATCTTAGGAGATAGTATATCGATGGATCCATCAATGATGGAGGCTATTGAAAATTGACCCAAACCAACCATTTTCACTGAAAACCACGGTTTTCTTAGTTTGGATATATTCTATTATAATTTTGTGAATAATTTATCATGACCATCTAATCCACACACCAAGTTAACTTAGAAGGGAGTCAAGAACCTCTGTATGGGTGAATATGATGACATTTTCAAGGTATTTAAGAGAATATTAGTCATTTCACATGTGATTACATTACCCTATACTAGAGAAGGGTTTGAGATCTATAGTGATGATTCTAAGAAGGTATTAGAATTTTTTCTCATATAGAATGGAATGGTTATTGATTATTCATTATGAAAATTGAAGGTTAATGAGAAAAATTACCCAAATCATGATTTGGAGTTAGATATTTTTTCATTAAAGATATGTTGGAATTATATTTATAGAGAAAATTGTTATATATATACTAATGACAAAATTCTAAATTATATATTCACAAAAATTGAGTTGAATATGAAATACATAAGATATTTAGAGCTGGTTAAGTATTATTACTACTTAATGCATTAAGACCGTTAGAAAAAAAACAAATTGTAATATTCTTTGACTCGAAAGTATTATTCTAGATTATCTATGATGCGGATAAAAAAGATCCAACATTTCTATATTTTCAAAGGATGGATCTATAAATCCTGAAGAAAAGGTAGAAATCATGCATTTCTCAAATCAGTGTTCAACCATCTATACAAGTGTAGATTAAAGAGAGAAACAATTATTATGTATATCTACAGAATAAGGAGATAAATTTTCTTAAGTTAAACCTTGATTGTGATAAGGTAATAAGGTTCAAGAAACATGTTTGTATCCCATAAACACTTATTTTGAAGAAATAGATGTTATAAGAAGATCATAGATATTCATTCTCTATTCATTCTAGAAGTAAAATAATACATATATATATATAAAAGAGTATTTTTTGTGGGATGGAATGATGAGAGATATTGAAGAGTGTGTATCTTGGTTTTTGGTGTTTCATAAAGTTATGGTTGCAAGAAAAAATTCTAAAGGGATGTTACACCTATTTTCCATACCAGAATAAGAATAAGAAAACATCATCTTGCATATTTTCTTTGGACTCTTCAAAACATCTAATGGTCATAATTCTATATGGGTTATAGTTGATCAACATATAGATATAGCATATATATTCACTATTATATAATATTTCCCTTTGAATTATCCTTCATGAATACACATTGAAGAATTGGTAAGTTTTAATGGAGTTATATATTGAATTCTATCTAATCAGGATTTGATGTTAACCATGAAGTTATTGAGAAGACTTTAATAAGACCTAGATATAAAGCTATGTTTCAGAACTGTGTATCATCCTCACACAGATTTTTTGTCTAAGTGGACAATTGAATAACAAGAGCATATATGGTGGTATTTTTCTATGGATTTTAAAGTAGGAGAATTAAATATATTGGGACTAGAGCTATAAAATAAAATGATATAGAAGGTTGGAGTCATTCAACAACCCATAAGGCTAGCACAAAGTCAATAAAAACATTATACTAATAATTATCGACATGATCAAGAATATGGAGTTGGTGAGAAGGTGTTCCTATTAATTTATACATGGAATAAGGTTATGAGTTTTAAAAATAATGGAAAAAATAAACCATATATATATCATTCCCTTTGAAATTCATGATCGTATCATGACCATATATTATCACTTAAAACTTCCATTGAACCTCTCTTGGGTTCATGATGTGTTCCATGTATCTCTCTTAAGGAAGTACATACATGATCCATCAAATATATTAAACAGATATTTCATAATTTTGGAGAATGATATTTCTTATGAGGAATAACCTGTGTAGATTTTTCATCATACAGAGAATGTGATACAAAATAAACCACTCACATGGCTAATGTTTTTTGGTGAAAATGCATACTTGAGGAAGATACTTGAGAACCTGGGGATATTGTGAGGTAGAAGTACCCTAATTTTAGTATACCAAAGTGAAATAATTTCAAGGTGTAAAATCATTTTAAGGGGGTAGAATCTAACTCCCAGATATTTTTATGAAATATATGTTTGGAAAATAAATTCAGTTTCTCTGATAGATTCTTTTATACACAACACTATGTTTTAAAAAACCATGATATACTATTAATATTATTATTTAAACATGGCCATTTTAACATAGAGTTTAAATTTATAACTATGGATAGGAATAGAAACGTTTTCAAAATTAAATGTAGAGGTTTTATATAAATAAATTTAATGTATAAATAAGTATGTAATTTTTAGTAAATCCTTTATATTTTTTGAAAATACTTTTTTCTCAAAAAATGATTTGTAGTGATTTTTTTGAAGAAATATATACATTATTTTTTAAACATTTAGCATAATTATATGAAAAAATAACTTCATTTTTGTAATCAAAATCTTAAAATTATCATAGGGTGATGTTCTGAGAATTTTCTAAATAGATTAATGTTTTCAGGAATAGTGAAAAATACTGGTTTTTATTGAAACCTACAATTTATATTAAACAATTTAAAATGTCTCATATTTTTTAAAAATGTTTTAAAAATAAAAATAGTTCAATTATTTTTTATTAAACCAAATTAGAAGATTTTAATGAGATTCATTTTGATTTTGATATTGAAACTTTCTATACATAAAAGACTTTTCTCAAAGAAAAATTTCTTTTTCATCACATCTACGGGTTTAAATTTAAATTAAAAATTTCCTTTTCTGTTAATTGAATTTAAAAAAAATTACATATTTTTAATCAAAATTATTAATATTATATAATAATTTAAACTTATTTTTTTGTCAAAATGAATAGTAAAGCTCAAAATATTAATTATTGTGGTTAAGGTTAAAACGAGATTATAAAGGGTTAAACTAAAAACATAGGAGTAAAATAACCAAATAAACATTCCTCAATACCATATTCTTGACATATTTAGATATTATGTTATATAAGGTTCAATAATATTCTATTTTTAGGCTTTCTTCACATTTAAAATGTTAGAACACCTCTTTTTTCAAATATTCCAATTTTGTCCTCTCCATTACTTATGAAAGGATACTCTCTCTCCTCTACACTTTACACAAAAAAATCATCTATTTCAGAAAATGAAAACTATAATAAATTAATTAATTTCCTCCCCACTTACTCTAGTCAATATTTTGATTAGAAATTTCTTCTAAGATCGATTTAGGTATAAATATAAAGAGGTTCTCTGAACAAGAGGTAAAATTGATAAACTTTTTTTATTTATTCTTCCACATCATACAAATATAATTAAAATATGATTAAATAATAACAATAGTATCTACCATATAATTATATTTTATTATGTTAATTTATTAACATATATCCATCTCCTCTTCCATCAAAAGGTAAACAAAACTGTTGATCATGTATATGGCTGTCTAATGCCCCACAAATTGATGTATTTTGTTTTCCATCACCACCTCTTATAGATGGATATAGTTATTTATATAACATATTTATATGATATTCTAGACATAATTGAACATATTTAACTATTTTACCACATATACCTTCTTTTTTTAAAGGCTGGGGCCAAAGCCTCAATTTATTATTTAAAGCAATGACCTCTTTGGACTAGGTAGAGGGACACCCAATACATAGCTCGAAGGCCCAAGGCCAAGTGTCCTGAATAGAGGGCTTAAAATCCCATTTATTGTCCCAAAGGACCCCATAGGGAAATGTACTACTACAGTACCCACGCTGCTACAGTACCTGATATAGTACAGTCGTCGCTAGAGTGTCGCCACTGCTATAGTTCCACCACTGCTACAGTGCTGCTACAGTACCCTTCTACAGTACCCAGAAATTCGTCCCTACCCAGATTTGATCCTGGGTCTTTTAGATTCCAAGTAGGAGCCTCTACCATTAGGTTACATGCTCTTTGGCACATATACCTTCTTACTTTCCTTGGGAATACGATAATGTTGCTCTTGTGTGATGTGCACTACGGTCTCACAAAGCGGTGTGATTTGTTTTTCACTTATGATTGACATGGGAGGTAATAAGGTTATATTTAATAAAAATATATGATACTATGACATAGTTATGAATATTTAGTTTTATATATTATTTTCCACACTTTTATTATTTTCTTTTTGAGAACATGGAAACAATTTTCATGTGAACATATGACCGACCATCTCTATGAAGGGTGTAAATCATTTTATATGTCTGAAACTAATAAATTACTATAAATACATATGTAATTAATATATAAGATTCCTATATCATGTTTAATGTTATATAGATTATTTTTACATGATAAAATTAAATGGACAGAAATTAATAAATCAAAACATACAAGAAAAAAATCTATTATTAACTGAAACAGAATTTTATCAAGGAATTATTAATAAATGGGTAATAACAGGTCATTAGTATATAATATATGGTATGATATATATAAAAATGGTTATATAAAATATATAATAAATCTAAAATTATTCCATATTCTATAGCATTTAAAAAAGAATTTGAGACTTATGGTAAGGTATGTGTGTCTCAATTTTATTTTTGTGGGACACAATCCTTATAAAACACTTGTTTATTTTTTGTGGTCTACATACTGCCCATGAATTCATTTTTGGATTGATATAAAGAATATTTTGGTATTTATATATCCATATAATTTTATTTATTTTTGGGGTCTTACGATTCAAACGACAACAAAGTACAAATGAATTTATGTTATAATATCTTTGTTTATCGAGATTACTTTTATAATGGGATTTCAATGATGATATCTTATGATATACCTATAAATAAAAACAATTATTTTATTATACTATTTTTATTTCCAAAAAAATACATTTTTTACTTTCATTTTTTTCCTATATGTACTTAGGAGTCCAAATAAATGTTTTTAACAAAAAATGACTATTTCTCTTTTTATTATAAAATATTGTTTATTCCATGTTATTTTTATCTAAAAATGTTCTAAAGAAAGTGTTTACATATCCAAAATTATTTATTTGAGTTATTTTTAACCACATTTTAAGTTATAAAAAATCTTTTAAAATTAATATTCTTTATGTTTTACAAATGATATCCTTTTTGACTTTTTTTCAAAAATATAAAAATAATGATTTTTAATTGGTATGACATGAACAATATTTTTCATCATCATGACCATTGAATGTTTTAAAGTATAAATTATAATTTTTAACTATTATTTATAATTAAAATTTTGTTCATAATTTTCTATGAACTTTTAGTTTTAAAAAATTTATTTTCAAATTGAAAATGTAATTTTCCTCAATAAAAGTTATAGGTGATTGTTCAAAATCATTTTCCATATAAGATAATGTCATTTTATGTTATTTAAAATTTAATGGGTATATTTTCCAAGGACATTATTCTTATTATTTATCTATATTTTTTATGGTTATGATAAAGATATTTTTTCAAACTCATTCCTTTTACATGAGTTTTGATATGATGAATTTATGAGATTGCTATAAAACCCACATCTTTTCTATGGTTTAATTTATGATAAAATGTTTATGAGACCAATTTACTTTCTACGGGTTATGATTTTATGATTGTTTTATGATCTTATTTCATATAAATTTATGGATAATGTGATGGGTGGGACCTTTGTCTCCCTCCAATGCATTGGGTAAAGATTGATTTCTCATGAGATGAACAGGAAAAGAAATGGGATTGAACCAAATTTAGTAAGGGACTTTTTCCACTATGATTGGTTTGGGATTAAAAATTTAATAACCCAATGGATTAGGGAGTGGAACCATTACACTATTAATGTTTTTGAAATGATCCTTGAATATCGAGGAAATTATTTTCCACATTTATGTGTATGCCACAAACATATGCTTATGCCAATGTTATTATCTCATGGATCATGTTATTTTAATCCACTGTTATTCATGTCATATGAAATTATTATATTTATTACATAACTAATGTTTATGATCTATGATATGTGGTTTATAGTTTCAAATGTTATTCTCTTGTTTTCATATTCTAATGTCCATGTTATGTTGATATCTCTTTTATTTACCCTTATTGAGCATCTGAGCTCACCTTTTATTGTGTACATTTTCCCCATGTTATAAAGAAAGGTAGTATTTATGATATGTATATTAAGGGTGATAGTTATAATAACTTAGTGGGAGAGGATTTAGTTATCCTATGAACTAGTTGTTTATGTATCTACATTTTTAAAGGAACTAAACCTATAAAACTCTAACATGGATCATTATGTTATATAATGAATATTAATCTATCAAGATGTAATATATATATATGATAATTTTTTTTCATTATAATTAGTTATTTTATTTATATATATTATCTCAGATTCTATATTTTACTTATATTTTATAAATATCATTCCAAATTTTTCCTCTTCTATTTATCAGAAAAATATCATTCTAAAAGGTTGTTATCTTTACTTATAGTTCCTTGTATTTTTTGTACAAAAATGTCAATTTTTTAAAATTTTGTGAAACTACAATTTTCTACCCCAATCATAGTATAATTTTCATCTATATTTAGGAAACATTTGTTATCAGATAAGGTCTCAACAATTATTTTTTCCTAGAGAACAAAATAAAGTAGAGAAAATGGTTTTTGTTCTGGGTGGTTTAATAGTTGTCACATTGTAAAATATAAATCCCAGAAGAAAAAAATAATGCATGGGGTTGAATATGAGTACTTAATAGATTATATTAAGACTTTTCTAATAAATATTAGTGTGGATATTTATGTAGTGATGGATGAAGATTATGTGACTCCCAATACAGAAGTTTAAATTCTATAGAGGATAAGAAAATAAATTTTGTTGAATTATTGAGTATAGAATAGTATTTTGTGACCAATTATGTGAAATATTGATAGTTAAATATCTTCTTGTGAAATATTTAATAAAAAATAGATATATTTATAAGTAACACATTCTATAACCTCTAAGGATTTAAAAACATGAGGGGTTATACTTAATGTTAATTACAATGTTTTTTATTTTTTTACCTGGGGAATCTATTATAAAAAATCATCAAAGGTTTATTTAAATTGTTAATATAATTTAGTCTCTTAGAGAGAAGAAGTTTTTATATGGAAAAGTTATCTAAAATATCATTGATATCATGCCTAAGGAATGATAATCAATAAAAATATATATAGACGACACAAAACATCTCACTAAGAAGAGTCTTGATGGTCTTATTGGGACCCTCATCTAAGAGGAAAGTATTTTAAGAGAGATGATCAAAAAGAGAAAATAAATAATGGGGTAGCTTTTTCATTATCATTTAGGGATATTAAAAATGAAAAATAAAATCATTTTGAAATTATTTAAAAAAAATTCAAAGTCTAAATAGAAATTTAAGGATGAGTCAAGTTGTAATACTTATGAGGAAAGTTATAATTAACATTATCAACTTGAGAAACTAATGATCATGATTATTTGGAAAAATTATTTTCATTATAAGTATAGAAATAAAAAAAATATAAAAGTGAGAATAATGATTCTTATGAGTTGATTTGTTATGAATATAAAAAACATGAGCATATCAGATCAGCCTATATGATTTTGTAAAGGAATGATACAATATTAACTAGATATTATAAACGTAATTGAAATAAAGGTTTGAAGTACAAGGAAACTAGAAGTGTTAGTATGAGAGATACATCTTTACAATGTTATTCATAGGGAATCCATGAGAGTAAAATATTTATTAGGTTATATGTTGATATTACAAAGACAAATCAGTTCTATATGGACAAGTTATTGGTTAAATCCTTTAAAAATTTAACAATAAATTCAAATAATCATAATACTCTAGATAATAAATTTAGTTTAAATGATTTTAATGAAGAAATTTTTTTATCATTGAAATATGTGGGTAGTTATCTTCATTTGATTAAATTACTTTATATGTAACACATATTGATAAAAATAATTATAAATTAATGTAACACTATGATTTTTATAAGGAATATTTTTCTAAATAAAATTTAATAATTTCAAAATTTTAATCAATATTATATAAAATTACACAATAATTAGATAAGAAATGTAGTTTTATTTCACCTCCTAATGATGAGAATTTTGCTGTACAAATTAATTATGAGATTTTAAATTTAATGAAAAATTTATTGAATTTTAATTTTAAGATTGAAAAGTTTTATAAATATTAAAAATATTTGAAACCATGTAAAAAAAATTCCAAAATATGAATTATTTTAGATAATTCAAGTTTATAATCAAATTTCTTTATTCTTAAAAGTAATCATTTTTGTATAAAATTTCAACTATGAAGTTATTATAAGAAAAAAAATTCTTTAAACCATGTTCAATATTTTGGTTTTCAAAAATAGTATATTTGTAAAGAATTTTTAGTTTTAAAACATAAAAGAGTTTGATATATATGAATTCCTGATGTTTTTTCTAATACATATGGACTCAAGTAAGTCATTGTACCAAAAAATTAGTTTTTTATATTTCTATGAATACTTAATACTAGAAAATAACATATTTAGTACTTGGAGAGTAGGAGTTGAAGACACCTGATATGAAATATATAGTACTTATATTTTGAAAAACTAATAGGAAGAAATTTAACCTTTAGAGATAATTCTATAATAGAAATAATCAGTACCAGTGATACTAAATTTATTGGAAAGACATTAATTTTTAATGGTTTATGTGTTTTTGGAATTAGTTATAATATTTTAATTATGATTCAATTATGTGATAATTCTCATATGTTGACCTTTAGGAACAATAAATGTATTATTCAAAGTTTGTAAGGTATGTTTATTATTTCTACTGAGGGTAATGAGAATTTTTACAGCTTATATCTTGATAACTATAAAAACCAATATTACCTTGTTGGGGTGTAATACAAGGTCATTCTTGGTTACGAAATATAATATTAGAACATTTTAATATCAAGACCTAAACAAAAATTTCTAATAAAGGGCTTTAAAGGAATTTATTTGATCTTAGGTATGATTCTTCAAAGTATATAATTATTATAAATATGTTAAGAAACATAATTAAAGATTTAAATCTATTAGTGAAATCTTATCTTTTAAATCCTTGGAGTGAGTTTACATTGATTTATTTTTTCCTACACAAATTGAATGTAATGGGGTGAAACAATATGTGTATTTCTTGGTTAATGAATACACTTGACATACATGGGTCTATTTTCCAGTCAAAAATTTGAAATATCATTATTTTTTTTAGAGTTTTCTTTCTCATGTTTAAAATTTGAAAAACCTTCCTTTTATTACTATTATGAGTGATCAAGGGAGTGAGTTTTAAAAAAAATTATTTTCAATGATTTTGTAGTAATAAGGGATATACTCACAGTTTCTCAACATCAAGAACTCCTTAATAAAATCAAGTAGTTGAGTGAGTAAATAGAATTATTCATGGAATTAGTCAAACCATGCAGAGTGAATAATCAATTGATAAATATATTTTGGATTCCACTTTTAGTAGTACATGATATAATATAAATCATGTTTTACTTTGAAGTTTTCTTGATGAAATTCCTCGTGATTTTTGGAATAGAATAAATATAAAACATTATTTTTTAAAAGTTTTTAGAAGTAAATTGTTCATTCTAAATCAAAAAATACCATTTCAATAAATTTGATAAAAATATTATGGAGGAATATTTCTTAGTTATTTTGGAACTAGTAATGCATATCTTGTTTTCAACAAAATTAGAAACATTGTTGATGAACGTTTGCATGATAAATTTGATGAAACTGGTCCTTTGGTTATAAAATGTTTGGAAATAAATTATATTGATTAATGTTTTTATAAAAAATTACTTTTAAAATACTATAATTGGTATATAACCTAGGTTATCAAAACATTCAAATTAAATATCTTTAAAACTACTAATTCCAGAAGTTATTCATTCAGAATAAGTCCAATATATTTTTGAATGACAACATTTTTCTTATCTGAGAATCTTATTTATCTTTAACAATTATTCCACTGATAATATCATTGGAGGTATAAGTCATACATTTAAAAAAATATACTTAATTAATGAATGTGAACACTGTGAATTCTTATCTCAGTTTAAACCTAAAACACTCAATTATGCTTTAGGTGATAAATATTGGTTAAAGGTAATGCAAGTTGAACTAAATAAATTTGAATGGAAAAAACATTAAACTTTTGGAGAATGGCCTAAATATTTTTCTATAGTTGGATTTAAAATGATATTACAAAATAAATGTTATGAAAATGGAATTATTTTTGGGAATAAGGTAAGGATTATGAATAAGGGTTATAATTAACATGAATTCATTGATTATAAATAAAAGTTTACATCAATAGTAATACATGAACCGATTCAAATACATCTAGAATTTACAGCTTATCTAAATTTTACTCTTTATCAAATGGATATACTGTGTAATTTTCCTGAAATATATATTTAGGATGAAGTTATTATAGAAAAACCACCTAGTTTTTATAGGAAAAAATTTCCTTAGCATTTATATAGACACATTGGGAACACAAATAATCTCTATGAGCCTAGTATGATAGAGATACTATATTTTTTACTTCAGAATAATTTTTGCAATGGACTAACTAATATTACTCTTATTATAAATAGTCATTGTATGGAAATAATATATTTAAAAGTCAATGTCTATTCCATTATATTTGTATAAACTAAAAAATTAATTTCTGAATATTTTTTCAAAACTTATGAAATATATGTTTGTAATGTTACTGATAAGTTTATTAATTTTTTCATTAGTTTTAATTTTTCTCAAAAACCAAAAAGATATTTTTTATCTCCAAAAAATTACAATAAATAATTACTCAAAAGACTTTATTTTTACAATTCAAGGAGTATAATTACTTCTATTATAACATATAAAACTCTTGATCATGATGAATATGGGAAATCATATGATCAAAAAGTAATTATGATTAATATTAGTTTACTTTAAGTCACTACCAATAAATTATATTTTATGTTTTCTATTATTATAGTGAATGTTTTTAATCAAATATGATTTAATTCCATTTTAAATGTATTGAATTGTTATTTTTTATCTTAAAATTAACTTCATATCTTTGTTTATATTATTCTTACAGAAGTAATTGTGAACGTAAAAGATTTCCAAATGCTGAATTTGGTGGATGTAAAATGGATAACAAATATGGAATATATCACATATTAAGTGAAGCTTTAGTGTCTAGGTTATGAAAGAACTGATATTTGGTATCACATTACACCATTCAAGGTGAATATGTAGCATATGGAATTTAATGTTCCTAAGAATTGTTGATGCAATAAAAACTTTTTAATTTTGGTATATGTTTTAATAAAACTAAAATTATTTATTACAAAACTATTATAATATATTTCACTAATAACATTGAACACCATCAATGAGAGAATAAAATAGATATAAGACACCATTTCTTATTAGATAACACACAAAAAGGAGATATTATTCATCAATTCATCATAATAAGAAAATAAATTTAGTTATATTTTTACACAACCTATTCATTCTAAAAAATGTGAATATAATAATATAAATATAGTAATGATAAATATAAATTTATCATTAATCTACTTGTTATTTTACCCATATTTTTTTAGAGAATAACACCACAAAAAGGGGGGAGTACATTTTTATTAAAACCCATATTTTTTTAACTTTTATTGATGGAAGATTTGTAGTACAATATTTGACACATCAGGAGGAATATTTCATAGTAACACTTTAAATTCTTTAAAATAAATTTGTTTTTATTAGAAAGTTATTTTTATAATTTATTATTTTGAAGTAATATTTCTTTTATATAGTAACATTTTAACAATTTTTGGAAGTCCGAATTTATTTTTAAAATACTAAAAAATTAATGAAATCATGCTTAATACAAAGATTTGATCTAAACTATTGATTTTTCTGGTAACTGAACCATCTCTTTCTCATCTTATATAAATTCATCAAGTTGGTACCATGTATAATGTTGACAAAAATAGTGAACTTCTTTCAACTCCTGAAGTTTTTTTCTTCTAATTCATTCTAGGTTCTCCGAGTTCTCTTTATTTTACGTGTCTTCTTCAAGTGATGTATCAAAGAGATAAGTCATCAATGAAAGGATTATTCATATATTTTGGCATTAAAAGGATTATTATTTGAGTAAATCTGTCATATAGTTCTAGGAATTACAATATTTGTTTCTATGAAAATAATATTACAACCTCTATTATTTGAATATATTTATAGAGTTTTTTAAAAGTGAAAATTTTAGTTTGATTAATGGTGTGAATAATATTTATTTCGATATCTTCATAAGGTATAAAATTTTTACATTATACTGGATAAGCGATCTCATTTGTTTTACTTTATAGGGGGATTCACTTTTCATTTACCATAATTTTCCTAATTTGGTAAGATACTTTATTAAAGTTAATGATAAAGAATCTCTATTTATAATAAAATATAAAGTTCATAAAATGAATCAATTATCTCTAAAAGGATGAATAATATTACAATGGGAGTAATCCTTTGTTATTATAAGAAAATAAAATAAAAATACTATAAAAATTAAAAATTTGAATATTCTATACTTCTTATATAACATGAGGATGCATAATATTATCCATTTTATCTATAAGTATATTGAATAAAATGAATCTAGAGTTTGTAAAATGATGTTTCTCTCTTACCAGAGGTTTCTCAAAAAAATAAATTTTAGTTTTCTTGATGTTTTGAAAATAAATAGTCTAGTAACTCCTTTTAAGGAAAAAGAATCTTTATTTTGATATGAAATGAATTTTAAAATGAGGTTGGTGTATGATCTTTGATGAAATTTATTTTAGAGAAATATATTAATGTAGTTTCAGATGAATTTAATAAATCATAAAAAATGAAGGTTTAAGAAAGGATAAAGAAACCTAAAGTACCTCGATAATATTTATAGCTTCCAAGGAGAAGTTTAAAATCATTTCAAGTAAATATTTTTAATATCTTATAAATAATAAGAAATAACCTAATAAATTTTATCCTGAATTATTTCATGAAAAATAATTTTTTTTTGATTTTATGGAAGAGTCTAATAAAATTTTTAGAGTAAGAAAATAATAAGAATCAATTTGAAAAAGAGATAAAAGCATGATTTTTTCTAGAATTTATACATGGAATTGTTATTATTAGAGAACATTATATTCTAGAAATTTCTACTTATGAAAGGAATCAAGAAAATGAATTTATTGGAAATAAAAGTACATTATAGTTACTTTGTTTAATGTTTCCAATGAATTTTAAGGTGAAAATATATAAAAATTTACTCTTTATTAAAATATTGACGCCACTATATTGAAGAAAAATGTTTCTCAGAAGGATCCTTCATTGAAAAAAGCTTTTCTACACACTTCTGTGTATACAACTTAAACATTATCATAAAAGTTGTTGGAAAAAGATTAAAAAAGTTCAGTAGATAAAATTTTAAAAAATTATAACACCAGGCGAGAGTATTATGTTCAAAGGAAATAATATAGTGGTTTTTAGGTTTATATTGAGGATATGTTATCTTTTAATTTTGAAAGATAAAAAGAGTATAAACATAAAAGAATCATAAAAACCCCTCTTCTTTAATGTTTTTGATATCTCAAATAATACTATACTGGATAGTTCTAAAAGGATGGATATGAATTTGATTTACTTCAATGAAGTAATCAAGAATTTGGATGGAATTTTGGATATCTTTTTTAATATCTGACCTCAGTATAAGTTGATTCGACAATAAATAATTTTTTTTGGGATGTTGAGTTGAAACAAAAGGTTTTTAATCATATTTTAGAATCAAAGGATTGTCTTAAAAGGCTAAAATAAAAATATTCTGTGGATTAAAAGAAGTTTAATAGTGTTATAAATTGGGTCAATGAATCTGACAATGGTTTTAATTTTTTTTGAACAATTGTCCCAAATCCGAAAATCTTATAAGATTTTTCTAAGTTGATTTAAATCATCAAATTGGATGTGTGATAACATTCTCTAAAATTTAAAATCTATTTCTATGAAACTTGATTAAAATATTAAGGTCCCTAAGAAAAAGAACAAGTTATAAGATGATATAGTTGATAGATTGGATAAGGAATTGAATAAGTTGATTCATATCATCAAAAAATGTAAAAATGATTAATTTATTTTAGACTATAAAATTTGTAAAACATTAAAATTATTTTACATGATAATTAATGTTTCTTTCTGAATGATTGTTATATTTTTATTTGTTTTATTTTCATTGTATTATTTAAAATAATTACAGATAATTTATTTCTTTTGTTATTATTTGCATTTTATGTCTATTTTTAGTTATTTTTTAAAAATATAAAGGGGGAAGGTGGAGCATAAATTCTTTTGAAAAAGGAGGTTTTTTTAGGTTTCTGTTAATAATGATTTTTAAAATTTCAATCATAGGTGATTATGTTTGTACTTGTGTCTTCGGATTTTCAGACAGGGAGATATTGTTGGGTTTAAGTACATATTTATACACTACGTTTTGAAATCACAATACATATATTTACTATTTTATATTTTATCTTTTAACAGTTTTCAAGTTGATTTTTTGTAGTATATTATGTTTTTCTTAATAGTCATTCTAAACTACCTTTCCTTAAATAGAATAATATTGTTAAGTGTATGTTTATAAAAAGGTAGATATTTGCTAATTTTCATTGTTAACATTAAATAAATATTTCATGAGGAGTTTTTATTGTGTTTATGTTTTCTAGAAGGAGTGTTATATATAGATTAAAATAACATCATCATTATAAGTATAATAAGAGTGAATTCATCAGAAGGATTATTTGATGTTTCTGAATCTGTTGAAATTGATCACAAGAATTGGGGAATTCCAATGATGGATTATTTAGAAACTTCATCCATAAATAGAATTTCATGTTCATGGTGAAGAAAAATATAAGAATGAAAATATATATGAATTTTGGTTATGTATTGAAGATCTAAACTTTTCATTTTCTTTTGTGATTCCAAATTTATAATTTCATGGGGTTTTATGCTTAATTTTACCAGTGTGTGTGGATAACTTGTAAACTCTATTAAGATTTTTCTATTTTCTTTGTCCAAATCTATGATATATAGGGCTATTGAGGCTAAATAGAAATAAATTAAATCTGATTAGGTGAGATTGATGAATTCCAGAAAGAAGATAGAGAGTTATTCTAAATAGGTGAGATCAATGGTATTTTGAAATGAGATTTAAAGTTATTAAGATCAAGTGAGATCAATAGATTATATGTATTTGGAAGATAGAACTTCTAATATGATTATAGTTAGGAATACTTAAATTTGGGTCTATAGAATCAATTACCACATTGGGTTAAAGTGAATACCTCACTCATATGAGTGTTTTATGTTTTTTCATCATGTAAAAGTCATTTATTATATACAACTACTTAGTTTATTTTTTAATATATCACTATATAGTTAATTATATATATATATATACTTAGTTACATTTGTTTATATATAGTCTATAGTTACTTTGTTTATATATAGTTACTTTTTTACTTTGTTTATGTACTATTACATAGTTACTTTTGTTTATATTCAGTTTTTAGTCACTCTATTTTAATCATATTGAAAGAACATCATTCCCATTATTTTATCATATATTTATTGGAATAATCAAATTCCAAAAATTTCTTATCCATACTTGTACTTCCATAAATTTTTTTATACAATAATATGCATTTAATGACATTTTGTAAAACTATAATTCATCACCTGTTATATTATATATGTCATACATTATGAGGTATCATTCAGTACTATAGAATATATCTACATTTATTTTTCATCAATAACTAACTATGTGGTAGATAACCGAGTTTTTTATGCGGGTTTTAAAAGATTTCATGTTGGAAAATCTAAATCCTAGTTGACTATATTAGTACTTGAGGGTTCTAGATAAGAGTAATGGAGAGATCATATGATGATTTTTTTAATTAATACTGAAGTGGCTATATTTTTTATGATGACTCAATATTATAAAATTCTTGATAAAAAAGATAAAAAATTTATTATATATGAGAAAACTTATAATCAATTCAGCTTTACAGATTAAAAAATTAATTTTTTCTCAGTGATGATAAATATCTATAGTCAAATATCTTCTTCTAAAATAGTGAATAACATTTTGAGAATGTTTTAAGCAGCGCATTTTAAAACCTCTAAGGATTTAGAAACCAGAAAGAATATGTCTTTTGCTGATTAAAAAGAATTGGAATTTTTTATATAGTGAATCAGTTTCATAAATGCTTTAGAGGTTAATGACTATTGTGAATGAATTATTATCTCTTAGGGAGAAAGAGTTTTTAACTGAACTATATAATGAAATTATCAATGATATTATTCCAAAATAATAGGAATCTGAGATAACATCTGTAAAAGACATTAAACATATGACAAATTAGGTCTTGATGATATTATTACAAACCTCTTACAGTATAAAATTACTTTTACGAGTGATGCAAAAAAGAGAAAGACAATAGTGTGGTATCTTTTCTATCATCCTTTGGGCAGTTACAACTAGAAAATCTAAGTATGGTGAAATTAATTCATAAAAATTACAGTCTAAAAGAAATTTCAATGATGAGTTAGGACTTTTTACTTTTGAAGAAGGTGAAAATGAAATTACTCAACTTGGTAAATTGAAGAACATGATTTTTAAAAAGAAATATTTTCATTAAAATTATATAAATAATCAAAAAGATAAATGCGAGAACATGAATTATTCGGAATTAATTTTTTTTATAAATATAAGAAAGCATGGAATATTAGACCAGATTCCATGAAGGTTAAAAGGATGGATAAAATATCAATGAGATAATATAATGGTAAAATAAAGTAAAATTTTAAGGCCATAGACACTTGAGTTGTGAGTGGTTGAGATAAATCTTCAGATAATTCTTCACTGGGAATCAGTGACACCAAAAAAGTTATGGATTTTTATATTGATGTTCCAAATACTACTCACATATATATGTATAATATATTTAGTAAACCCCTTAATAATTTACAATTAAATTAAAATCATCCTGATACCTTAAATTATGGATTTATGTTTACATTTTCACAACAAGAAAAAAAATCTCACCAGAAGATGATAACATTTTAAATTCATTTTAGGAAAAGACTATATTTGTAGCTCTTTATGAGAAAATTAATTCGAAAGTAATTAAATAATAATATAATGATATGAAAAATATTGTTAAATACATTTGTAGAATTGAAAACCTACATGAAAATTTTATAAACATAAAAAATAATTATATAATGAATATTTTTCAGGTTCAACTGATAAAGTTAAAAAGTTAGTTGTAATACCTAATTTTTATAATTTTTTGTTTGAAGAAAAATCTATCAAATTTTACTCTTGCTAATAAATTTTTTATAAACATTACAGATACTTGAAAATATTAAATGTAAAGTTTGAATATGGATTTACTTCAAAAAAGACATATTTCTACTCAGATTACCTTATTCTTGAATGTGAATTTATTGGTATAAAATGTCAAAGAGGAGGTCACTAGAATAAAAAAATTCTATAGATCATGTTCAATTTTTTTTCCATAAAACTTTTTTTTATTGAATTATAATATGTATGACATAATATATTTTTACAGATATGGATTTATAATGTTTTGTTTACCAATATTTCTAGACCCAAGTATGTATGGGTTCCAAAACCGTAGTTTCTAATATTTTTTGGAAATACGGATGATTAATAGAAGCAAAAAATTTAGAAAATGGATATTTAGTGAATGGACCCATGATACAAAATAAAAAAAATTATATTGTTAAAAACTAAAAGGTAGAAATGTAACCCTTTGAGATAATTTTGAAGTAAAAATCACTTGCGTTGGCAATGTTGAATTTCTTGGTAATACATTAATTTCAAATTTTTTATATGTTGTATGGATTAATCACAATATCACCAGCATAAGAAAATTATTAAATTATTATTTTTTTAACTTCAAGAAATATATATTTACTATTAAAATTCCAACAGTAATTTTAATTCTTTCTTCTATCACATGTGATAATATTTATACCATAGAACAAGAGAACATTATTAGCTATGATTTTTATTTTTTGAGAGTAATTGAAGATAATCTTGGTTGTGGAAATAAATTTTAGAAAAATACAATATAAATTCCTTAACTAAAATTTATAAAAATGGATATTTGAGTGATTTAATGTTGTTGAAAGTTATTTCTTCAAAATTATATGATCTTTTTCAATGTGGTAAGAAACATAAGTAAATATAAATTAATTTTTTATATATCAACTTCTAAATATTTATAGTTCGTTCACATGGATTTATTCATTCCTATTCAAACTAAATTCATTAGGGGGAAACACTATGTATATTTCTTTGTTAATGATTACACTAGATACATGTTGTTATATTTTCTAAAAAAAAGTTTGAATCTGATTTTTCTTTTAAGAGTTTTCTTTCTCATGTAAAAAATATGAAAGACTGCCTTTAATTAATATTCAAAATCAGTATAAAATTGTGTTTGAATTATTTTTATTTTGAAACATTTGGAAATTAACAATTCATTACTCACCACTTAACACAAATAGATCCTCAAAAAATGGTGTATTTGAGTGATGAAATAGAATTATTAAAGAAATTATTCAAACCATTCTGATAGAACACCCTATTGCTAATCATTTTT
Source organism: Viscum album (assembly GCA_963277665.1). Classification (NCBI taxonomy): domain Eukaryota; kingdom Viridiplantae; phylum Streptophyta; class Magnoliopsida; order Santalales; family Viscaceae; genus Viscum; species Viscum album. The sequence continues at coordinate 1,026,040,623 of OY728129.1, read as the reverse complement.
GGGATAAAGTTGTTACTTTTTATTTTTATACTATATGTTGGGTTTTATTCCACCCTTTTCTTAATAGAACACTTTATGAGTATTGTATTGGAAGATATCCAAAACATTCTTACTTGAATGTTTTTAATGTAATAATTTCATTATGAATAGAAAATTCCCTTTACCTAAATTTGATACAAAAGATGATGAGGAAATATTTCGTAGATATTTTAAAACTAGTACGGATTATCATTTTTTAAAATGTACAAACACTATTTAAGAAATGATGTATGGTAAATTTAATAAAACCGGTCCTTTTTTTAAACTTCTAGAAGGAAATTATTATGATGATATTTTTTATAAAATTCTTTTTCGAATCATGGGATTGATCTTCAATGCATGTGGGAAAATTCTTTGAATGGAATATCAAGAGAACTTATAATTCCAAAATTTGTTCCTTTTGAATAATTTCAATCTATTTTTGAATAACATAATTTTTCTTATACAATAAACTAGTAGATATAAACAAACCATCCCAAATATAAAATCATTAAAGTTTTAAGCCAACTATTCTGAACTCAATGTTCTTTAAGGAATGATTGTAAAAATTATTCATTTATACCTAATATTGATCCTAAAACCCCATATAATTATTTAGGTGATGAATATTTATTAAGGGAAATGTAATATTAATTCAATGAATCCAAACAAAACAAAGTATAAAATTTTTTAGAACGGACTAAAGATTTTCCTATAGTCTTAGTCAAATGGGCCTTTCAAATTAAAGTTGATTAAAATGGTGCTATTATTAGAAAGAATGAAATTATTATTATTTCTATAGTTTATAATCAACATGATTACATAGAAAATGATGATAAATTTTAAATAGCATCATGACTAATATCAATTTGTGTAATTTTATCCTTTTTAGCTTATCTTAATTTTATTCTATATTAAATGGATGTAAAGTGTTCTTTTATTAAAAAATATGTTTACGAGGAAGTTTTTATTTAAATACTTCCTTCTTTTGAAAGAATTTTTTTCCAAAAAACATATATATAAACTTATTAATGTACATTATAGACTAAATCAAGATCTTATAACTTGTTATGATTGAATTTCTAGGTTTTTTACTTTAGAACAATTTTGTTAAGGGGTAAGATGATAAAAATCATTATATAAACTTTTTTAATGAAACTATCATTATTAAAATATATATTGAATACATTATCTTTGTATAAACTCAAAAATATCTTTAAAATTTTTTTTTTGGAACATATCAAATATGATTTTTCAACGAGAATGATGGTTAAACTAATTTGTTTCTATTGGATTTAAAAAACTTTAAAAAAAACAAATGTAACATTTTTATATAGAAACACTACATTAAAGATTACTCAAATTATTTTTATTTATCAATTTTAAGAGTATAATAAATTATATTGTAATATCTAAAATTATTTATCATAATTAATTTTGGAAATCGATTGAAAAAATATATAGATGGATGACAACAGGTTTACATTATGTCACAGCCAGTCAAAAATATTTGATTTTTTCTATGTGCTTTCTTGTAGGATTTCAAGAAAAGTCATCAAAATCTCATCTTAAATCATCTAAATGATTATTTTTATGTTAAAATAACTATTAATCATGTTTTAGATTATTACTATGTAAATAATTTGTATTTTTTTTTATATACTGAATTTGGTGGTTTTAACATGGATAGAAAAATTATATTTATTACATGTCACATTCAAGGTGAAGCTTTAATGTATTTTTCATAACCTGAGAAATATTTGGTATCACTTTCTACTACAAAAGCTAAATATATAACAACTATAAGTGTTTTCCCCCAACCATTTTTGATGTAGTACACACTCACTGATTTTGGTATGTGTTTCACTAAGACTCAAATTATTTGTGACAATAGTAATGGGATAGATTTTTTATAAACCATATGTATAACTAATGAAAAAATGACATAGATATAAGACACCATTTCGTTTGGGATCACCCACAAAAAGGAGATATCAAATTTCAACTCATCATTATTCAATATCAGGTAGAAAATATTTTTACAAATCCTCTTTATACAGAAATATTTGAATATATTATAAATAATATAGGAATGATCAATATAAATAGGTAATTTATCAAATTCTTATTTTAACTATCACCTTACAGTGAAAAACACCCTGAAAAATAGTGAGGGAATTCTTTTCTAATTCATCTTTTCTATTTATATTATTTTGAACGAAATTTTGTAGTGAAACTTTTTATATACTTAAAGGAATATTTCTTAGTACAATATTCAATTTCAAGAAAGGTTTTTTATCTATGAAGTATTTTGTTTTTATTTTATTATTCAGAAGGTAAATTTATTTAATAATATAACAGTTTATCAAATTTGGAAATAAGTAAATTATTTTCAATATTCTAAAAGAGTTTATGAAATTATGCTTCATACAGAGATTAAATCACAACTATTGATTTGTTTATAAGATAAAATATCTCTTTCTCTTCCTATATAAGTTTATTTATGTGGGAAATTATATTTGGTTAATAGGAATGGTGAACCTACCTCATCTACCATAGTTTTGGTCTTTAAATCATTTCAGGTTCATCCAGTTCTCTATGTTTTTTCATGTGATATCTCAAAAAGAGAAATAATTAAATAAATTATGATAAATAGATTTTGGTTTGAAAAGTATGTTTTTTTTAAATCCAATACATTATTTCAAGGATAGGTATCTTTTTTTGAAAAATGAGGATCCTAACCTCTATTATCCTACTTTTTCAGATAGTTTTATGTAGGTAAAAATTTCAGTGTGTTTGATGGTGTAAACAATTTTTCATTTTATCTTTTTCAAATTATTACCATTTTAAATTAAATTGTATAGAATAATTTATTACTTCAGCTTTATAATGGGAATCTATTTTTGTTTCTTATAATTTACCTAATGTGGAAATATCCTTATTTAAATCTAAATCTTAAGAATCGATTATTATAATCAAATAGAAACTTCATATAATAAATCATCTATATTCATAAGGATAAATTGTGTTCCAATAGGTGAAAGACTTTATTCATAAAAAAAATAAGATAAGGATTGTATAAAAATCAACATATTAATATTCTATACTTCTTGTGTAATGTGAGTAATTTTAATATTTCATAGTTTATCTAGAGCTATATTGGAGCAATTATCTAGAGAGTTTTTATGATAATGTTTCTCTTATAACCAAGGATTCTCAAAAAAGTAATTGTTAAGGTTATTTAGGTAGAGAACAAAAATAATATAACACCACAACATAGATAAAAATAATCTCTCTTTATAGATTATATAATATTTAAAACGTGGTTGGGCTATGATCTTGGTTCTAAGTCACTTGTGGAGAAATATGGTAAGAAATATTCCGAAGAACATCTTAATTTTTTGATAAATAAAGGTTCAATAAAGTATTAAAGACTATAAGTACATAAAAATACATAACTAATCTAAGTAAAAAAGTTAAAAACATGTCTGGAAAACCATTTGACGGGTTTATAAAGAAGAGGAAATATTAAAAGTAAGGATATCATCAATTTATTCTTGACAAAGTCTATTATTTTTCTCTAAAGAAATATTTCAGTAAAAAATAAATTAGTAAGAAAAAAATAATAATTTTTTATCAAAATTAATATTGTGCGATCTACTCAAGAATTTATTAAAAGAATTACTATTATGGGACAACTTTTTCAAGATATTTCTCCCTATAAAGGATTAATGAAATCAATGTTATTAGAAAAATAAATGATATTTTAGTTGTTAAAATTTATGTTTCTAGAGATAATGAAGTTGGATATCTCATAAAATTAAAACTTCTAGAATTCTACAATCTTTATGTTGTAGAAAATAGTTTCTCATATAGATCCATTGATGAAAGATTATTTTGCACAAAATCATTTTTTACAATTTCACATTCATCAGAAAATTAGTAGGGAAAATATTTTGAATATTTTATGAGAAAAAATTCTAAAAATAATGAGATGATACAAGAAGAATATGTTCAAAGGTAGTAAGATTATGATGGCGATATTGATATTGAAGAAATTTTACCTTCTATGTTTGACAGTAGAGAAGAGTATCAACATAAAATAATTAGAAAAACACCTATTTTGAAAACCTCAAATAACTCAATTAATTACCTACTGGATAGTTCTTAAATTATGTTGATGAAGTTGAATTTTTTCAATGAGGAAATCAAGATGATTTTTGAAATGATTAAAATATTTATAGATTTCAAACCTTATTGTAAGCTTATTGATAAAATAATAATCGATGTTCAGGATGTTAAGTGGAATCAACATATTATTGATTCTATTATATAAATTTAGTTTGATATGATAGGTATCAAAGAAAAATATTTTGTGGATTAAAATATGTTTAAGATTGTTATAAAATTTATTAATGAATCTGAACAATACATGTAGTCATTTTATGAAAAAGTGGACAAAATAAAAAATATTTATAAGAGTATTTTAATGTTGAGTTATAGAGTTGGATTGGAAGTGGAAGAAAATTCAAGGGTATTCACGATCTATAATCTATTTCCATGAAATTGGTTAAAGAGTTAAATGACCTAAAGAAGACATATAACTTTTAAAATGATAAAGTTAACATAATGGAGGAGGAATTGAAAAATTTTAAGCATATTTTCAATAGATTTTCTAAAAATGATTAATTTATTTTGGAATCTGAAGTTTTTAAAACCTTAACATTATTTTTATTTTCTAATTAATATTTATTTCTGAATTCCATATTTCTCCAAATTTTTTTAATTTTCATTATTTTGTTTAAAAGTTTTATGAATAGTTTATTTTAGGTATTACAACTTTCTATTTTTATTACTTTAATGTTATTTTAATAATGGGGGATAAAATCAGAGCATTAAATATTTCGAAAGAGGGGGGGGTCTGAAATTTTCTTTTAGTTATGTTTTTTAACTATTAATATTATGGGTTATCGTTTTTGCTTGTGCCTTGTATCTTTCAAAAAGAGGGAGATTTTTTGGGCAGCATATGTATTTCTATAGTAATTTTGAAATCCAATATATATATATATATATAATATTATGATCATTTTAATGTTAATTTTTTATAGTATCTTAAATTATTCTGAAATGTAATTTTGAATTACATTACCTTATATATAATTACCTAGACATGTTTTAGTTTATCGGAAGGATGGTATAAATATATTTTGATTATAAAGATTACATAAATTTTTTAGAAGGAGTTTCTATTTTTTTAGAGGGTTCATTGTAGTTGTGTTAAACAAAATTCAGTGGTAGAATTATAATAAGAGTGAATTCATTAGATGGAGTAATTGATGATACTGATGTAGTTATAACAGAACCTGAAAATCATAGAATTTGAATGATGTGGTTGTTATTTATTTATTATATAAATAGAACCATGAGATTTTGGTGGATAAGAATATATTAATGTAAATCTATTTGAAGGTTACATATCTTTTGAGGACTAAAACTTCTCTTTACCTTGATTGATTCCATTTTTAATTTTTTAAAGGGTTTTCTATATAATAGAATATGTGGGTGGGGATCACTTTTAAATTCTCTTATGAATTATAGGTTATTTTTATTGTAATTATGATCTATGAGATCGATAGATCTTGAGGATAGGGTGATGAAAATTCATTAAAATCTGGTGAGACTGAAAGATTTTATAAGGAAGATAGAAATTCATTCTTATGAGTTGAGGTCAAGGGATACCTGAAAGTAGATATAAAGTCATTCTGATAAAGATTGATTGATGGCCTCTAAGGATTTTTAATATAAAACTACTAACAGGTTTATAATATGGGATACCTAAATTTAGGTCTACACACTTTCTTCACCATATTATGATAAAGTAAATACCTCACTTAGTGGTGGTGTTGTAAGTTTTGGTTTCATTGTGCATAGGTATTTGTTTGTATATAGTTACTTAATTACTTTTCTCTATATACTTACATAATTAATTTGTTTATATAAAGTTACATAATTACTTTGAATATATATATTCATTATTAAAATTATTTATTTATAGTTACTTTGTTTATATATAGTTTCTTATTTAATTTTCTAACACATATTTGAAAAATATCGTAATGATTGTTTGTTCAACCTTTTATTGTAAAAAGATCATTTATAAAGTCTATTATCTTTAATTATGACTCCTTATATTTTTATAATATATAATGAATTTAAAATAGTCTTTAAAACTAAAATTCATCCCCCTCTTGTAGTATATCATTCATATATCTTGAGGTATCATTTATGTGTTTTTAAATATCACACACCATGTGACTGTGGGTTAAATGTCATGTATATCAAGAAAGGTGGATCTATGTGAAAATGATGTACATTATTAGTGGGAACATAACTCCCATTAAACAAACACTACTAAAAACACATGCACAATATTCAATAAGGATTAACATTCCATGTTCCCCTATAGAAAAATCATGTATATTGGCATCACATGAGTTGTGTGGTGATAGTACATGATCCCTCTTCCCATGAAATTCACTTATCATTTACCATATAAAGAGACAACACGTACTAGGTAGTTTCCCATATTTTACATATCTTTCCCACAAAGTTTCAGTTTTATATATATTATTAGTTGATTCTATGTGTTTGTTATATAAAACATAATGGTGGAATTAAATCCATCATATATGGTTTATATTAAAGGTAACCAAGAAACTATATTCCTATAGCCTTATAGAGATGATGAGGAGAGTGGATAAATGATCAATACAAATAAAATATCTGTAACCCAGTAGTATAAAACCACTACTAAGGAGTGGTTCTTCTATATAAATAGTATAGTAGGTTACCTCCATAGTTACAGGAAATATTTTCTCCACATACGGAGTTGGTAACACCCTCAGTTGATGTGCATTACACATGATGAGGCATTTTTTCCCTAGGGATCAATATCCCCTTGACAGAAATATGACCTTCAACGAGTCATGAGTCCCCCAATTTTACTACTATTGAGGGATGATGAAGAGGTGAAAATGTGAAAATAGTTTTAGGGCTGTAGGTATTTCAGCGTTCTGGAAAATCTGGATTCTTTTCCATTTTCAGGAATCTATAAAGTTGATTGATCGTGTTTAATGAATAGTTTTTTGATGAGGTTCATTTCCATATCATAATTTTTTGGTAGTTACATGAGGATATTATGAGTAACTAATTTTTTTAAATAATATAAATTCTATTATATCATTATATTCATTCAACTCTTGAGCTATACATATCTAAACAATGATGGTTTGAGGATTATCTCTTTACCCTTGATCACCACTAAAGTGTGACTTGAATCTAGGCAATGGAATTTAGGCACTATGATTTAAACCTACCTAAGAATAGCTAGATACTTTTATGATGTGATTCTTCATAGATCTATGATGATCTAAGGTCATAATATTCATCCCTGTGTTCCAATTTTACATTTCAATAAATCATATCAATGGATTTTATGATATTATTCTTTACTAACTAGTATCATGCGACATGGGTTTTTTTCTAAATAGTAGCTTCAGATATCATTTTTAATTTCACGTAATCCTATTGAGTATATTTATACTCAATAGTTTTACATCCTTATACCCACACATATTTTGTTAGTGTAGATGATACCCAGTTCAAATATTTACTTCAGGATCATTGAGATGAAGCTGATTATACCTAGTAGATTCTTGGTGGTGCTTGGTGGTAATTGGTGGTGGTGGATCTACTGAGTGACCCATCCTAGGGGTCCTTGTCATACAGTGGTACGAGGTAGCTATTCCCAGGTGTCTCTACAATGATGGAATGATGTTCCCTTTATAAAAATCTATTATTTAGTGTAGTTTTATCATGTATTTCAATTAATTTTTAGGCTTTCCCATGACTCATCATGTTATATAACTGTTTTTTATCCATATATTAGTATACATTATAATTTTTTATTTATTCTAATGTCAACTACTATTTATATTCCATGTACTAAATTGCATATATTTTTCCTACTTTTATAGGATATATCCTCCCATGTATGATTTGTTACTTCTTAGTGATACCCTTTAGGCCCTGGACAGGTGTTGGTGCTCGTGGGGTGGAACACATGGCTTATTACTCACCCATGATGTGTCCCGGTAGACTAGGTTGCATCATAAACATGTGTTCAAGAGTTATATGGTGACAAGGTTAAGGATTTTGGGAATGAAATGATGAATAAATGGGTAAAAATTAATGAGTGATAAAGGATAATAAAATAATAAACCTTATGAGGTGTGATGATAATCCGGGGGTTACGAAAGCAGCCATAAGTAGAGGTCAAATTTGAAGTTGAGGTGATAGTTATGTTCAGGGAAAAAAAGTTAAAGATTTTAATGTTTTGGGCATTTTTCCAACAACACAACATGTAGTCTCCGATCATGCATTTTTTATATTGATACCTTAAGTTTCCAAATTTTCATATATACCATAAAATATGTAACCTCACGTAAATCTCTCCATGTGACTCGGACTCAATGAAACTAAGGTTACAAGAATTTTTAAATATCATAGGCCCTTCGACTCAATGTCCTCACCTCCGAATTTTTTCTATTTTTGAAAACTCATAATTATCACTAGAATAAAATTATATAATTAATATATGATAATACCATTAAATTTTTTGTTATTATGTTTAAATTTTAAATATTTGAAATCAATAACTAAAAAATCATCTACAATTTTAATCCTCATAAATGAATTTTAAATTTTCATACATGAATATCTAAAAATATCTCAATTAGTTTCTTACATAATATTTAAATTCAACCTTCCTCTTTTATGTATCCACAAATTTTGTTATTGAAATAATTTTCCTAAAATTTTCATAGAAACAATCCTTAATTAAATCTTCAAAAAAATAGTATAACGACCCTCACAAATATCCCATTGATATTCACCATCATTTTATCCTTTATTTATTCACTAAAATTCCTCATTTAAATATTACAAAATGTTATATAATTATTTTTCAGGTGTTAATGATCTCATTTATATAATAATATCATTGTGGAAGGTCCAATTTAATGGTGTAATATTATTTATCAGAACCTAGGAAACCACATCTTGAATCACTTCTTAACCAACTTGAATTGTGATATTTAAATTTTTAAAGAGTATAAAATCACTGTATATTTTAAGAATTATGATTTACCAATGAATGAATTTTAATTTTATGTGATCCCCAGGAAAATTTTATTTATTATGATGTTGCCTCAATATATTATTATATAACATCATTTTAGTCTTACGTATCATAGTACAGACACTATTTACTCTTGAAAGGAATCAGGAATATTATTTTTATTATTATGTATCGCCATGGTAATCATATATACCCATAAAAACATTAATCTATCCTTATTTAGAGTCTGAAATACTTTTATATATACATTTTATGTATTGAGTTACTCATATATATTTTGTGAAGTCTCTAGATTATTCATACTCGACTCTAGTTTACTATTAAGTACCCTATTAAATGTCTAAGCTATTATTCCGTAGCCTCAAAATTTTCTTATACAAGAGAAATTATTGTATATTTATTCTTATATAATGAATTTTTATTCATTTATATCCATAAATAACTCACATTTGTTCATATTAAATATTAGTTTAATCATATATAGAAAAACAAATTTCATATTTTTAACATATTCAATTCAAAACAAAAATTTATCCTTCTCGACTCATTTCTAAACAACATCATCCACTTCAATCCAACTGAAAACACTTCCAAAACTCATTAATAAATATATCATCCTTATAATATGAATTGAAAACTAATTTATATATGTTTACAAAAAATAAAAAAAACATACCCAATGGTTGAAAAACACCCTCCTCTGTGCATTTTATTTTAGTCTACCATCTCAAATTCAAAAATTTATTTAAAAATACACAACTAAACCTCAATAAATTAATATGAAATGTGAAGGACACTTTTCTTCCACTTATTAACAAAAATGTCAGATGTTCTTTTAGTGTATGGTTTCATATTTTATCAAAGAAATGATTCATAAATCAATTAACTCTAATTCATCATAATCTATATCAGCGTAAAAATCAAGACAGATTAATTAATAAATAAATGATATCCATTAATAAATTATTCATGTGATTCCAACTCATATACTTACTTTCCTTAATTTCTCAATCACGTTTCAAACATTATCCTACACTCAACAAATAAATTTAATAAAAAACATTCAAACATAAGTATTTTTATACCCATATAGGTTATATGCACTCCTCTATACCAATTAAAAACATGAACAAATAGAGGTGTCACATAGAATCATAATCATTTTTATTAGGGAATAGAATGGAAACCCATTTTTAGTCACATCAAACAAAAATAAACCGTTGGTTATAGTTTTTTGAGATATATTAGATATTATCCTTGTATGGAAAAAATTCTAGTATCAATATACCTTCAGCCCTTTAATAAATTATACTTAATATCAATGTATTTTGACCTTGGATGTGGAGTTAAATTCTTTAATATATTTATATAACTTTATTTTTCAAGTAAAATGAGTCAAATATACTTTGTATTCACATGAATATACTCATGTTTAGTCTTAATAAAAACTGTTTTTATTGCATCGTACGATACAAAAAATTACTCAGCATAAATAGAACTGAAAGTGACTAATGATTTATTCATACAATTACCTGACATAGATCTTAAACCATTAAATAATTCATCTATCTATGTTTACTTTCTATCATCTATATGATCAAACTTGTTAGTATCTATGATTCCTTGTATGTATGTGTAAAGTTGCTTCTCAAATATTAATCCATAATTGAAATTATTTTTTAGATATATCATTATTATTTTGGCTACCATGATAATTGACTCAATTGGATTTGATTGATGCCTAGCATAAAGTATAATAAAAATAAAATTTTTTATTCATTAGGATATCTAATATAAAAGAAAAATAATGAAATTTATAAATTATTTTTAATAAACAGCATTCCCATAATCATCTTTATTCAAATTTGTAACTTGTTGAATTGGTGTAATAAAACCACTTTATTTTTCCCTGAAAAAACTTCTCAAAAAACCATAGAATAATTTTATTAACAGAAAAAAATTGATGATAAAATTGGGTAATTTCTAAACTAAAAAATAATTTCTTCTCACCAAGAAAGGATATCCCAAATATTTTCTTTATTTTTATGAATATTTTTTAATCAAATTTTATCCATTTCTTATAAAGATAATATCTATGAAAACCCATATTTTCTATACACATTATTTCCTGATATATTACATAAAGATACAAATGACATAATCCCAAAATATCAAGATGCATATTGTCATTAGAGAATTAGATTTATATCAAAATAATAAGAAATAGTGATATAACAACATTGTTTAAAACTATATAACATGTTCTTAAAATCCAATGATCTTCTAATACTTCATGGGATAACATAGGGATATATAGAAGAAAGGGGTTTATAATAAATCCCAATAAGAAAATAATTAAATAATGGGATAAATTGAAGAAGTACATGTGATTAAAGAGGAATAACATGATGATATAGGTGGGAGATAATCCTAATCATTATCATTTAAGAGTAATAAAGGATTATTACATCAAGGCATTATAATAATTTTTCAATATCATAAAACATTTCCTCAAAAGAATTAGTCAAGGCTAAGCACTGATACATTGTAACATGTAGTTCTTATGGTAACTATCCATGAACCATAAATGATATATCATGAGATAAAAACCTTACCCAATGCATTGGATGGATGTATAATTTTGATCCTACTTGTCACGTACCTATTATATAAAAACATTTTCATGATACATAGACTATGTAACCAAAAAACATATTTCATCAATTTTAATCCCCTAATTTATGAGTGTGGGTTAAATAAGTGGATGTAATAAATAAATGAAGTATAGGTACATCTTGGTGAATACCCTTGAGTGTATTTTTTGTTGGGTATTTAGAACAAAAAAGTTTTTCCTGGAAAATCATTGGATAATTTTGGTAGTATAATGCGTGTGAATAAATGTTCATGAAATGGTTTAATGAGAGTGAATGGTGGAGTCTCATTGAATAGGAATCATAATGATACTAATGGTATCTGTAAAAATATATTAAAACAAGAATAATTCGAAATCAAATGGCTTAGTGCAAAGAAATTACATAAATAAAAGAATATGAGAGAATCCATTACCTTGAGTGGGTGATTGTAAAATATTCAAAGGATCTTATGAAGAGCTTTAAAACACCTTGTGAGGGATTTTGTGAGTCATATAAAGATAAAATTCATGATTAATGGGTTTTTGTTAAAGATTAATTGGTGGATGTGAGGGTATTTATAGTAAAAGAGAGGGGAATTCTTTATTAATTTATAAACATGGATTTTGTACTCTAAGTGATTAAATAGTAAACAAAAAAAAACACCCCATGTTTTTTCCATGGATTCTTCAAAAGAGTAGTGGTTTTTAGTATTGTTTAGGATAAGAACCCAAATACATAAAATAAGGTCATTCATGATGTGAAAGTGAGTATTGTTCATAAATAATTATTTAGAAAACCATAAAATATAATATATAGGAATCATTAGGGGACTATAAAATTGATCAAATATCTTAATAAACACGTTTTTTAAGTAAAAGATCTATATTTGGTCATGTACACCATTTATGGAATTTATTACATCACTTTTGACATATTATGATTTTATTATATATATCGTATATTTGTAATGTATAAAATTTTTACTAAAAAACCTCAACTGTCTAAGAAAATTATGAAAAGATCACAATTGACTAATCTTGACCTTTTTATATAAAAAAGTATTTATTTTTCCAAAAAAAATTTCTAAATAATATTATTTTCACATTAAAATCAAAATCCTTATTTACTATAAAATATGTGTTTTTATGACACTAAGTACTTTCTAAAGCTTATAAAAATTACATTAGACTACATTAAATTATATTATCATTTATATTTAAATAATAATTATTTAATAATAATATTTCATGAAAATAGAACTTATTTAAAAATTCTTGAATTTTTTAAAAACAGTGTTTTAATTGAAACTATATATTTCCCAAAATTATAATATTGGTTTCTTCGTATCAAAATCTATTTACTATAAAACTAATTACATACTAATGTGTATAAATTAATAGTGAAAAGGGATAAAAAATCATTATTTTATTCATAAGAAAATATATAAATTCACAATATAGGTTCTAGATACATAACCACTTATTACACTATCATACCCCCTAAGGGTAAGGTGTGCAATAGTGGTACATTTAGGGGTGGTTAACAAACATGGCTTAGGAGGTGATATCTATAAGCCCAAACTTCTCTTATAAATAGTTTTACTCAACTTTCAATTGTTATATCTCATCGTGGGATTGTAAAAGTGAAATCCTAATGATTTTATCTCCTTCATAATATTTAAAAATTTGGATTTATATGAAACAATCCTACTATTCAAGATTATCACTTCTTCCTTTAATGAAAATGAGATATTATTACAATGATTAATATATAACTATATTAATTTTAAATAAAAAATAAATACATTGTCAATTTCTATGATGATTAATGGACTTTTAAGTATGAAAATATATATTTTATAATTGTAAAAAATAACCAATGTAGTGCATCTGTTTTCTCAAAAAAAATTTCTTAATAAGGAATTTTTTTCATTCCAAAATGAATTCAATTTATAAAAGTTTGGTTCAATACATTCATCTCCCCTTAAAAACATTTTCCTTTAAAATTCCATTTCATACACTGAAATAGATGTGTGTACTTAAGTTTCATTGCCTCTTCTGGTTCCCAAGATGCTTCATCAAATGCTTGGTTCTACCAGAGTATGTTAACTAGGTGGGTTATCTTGTTTCATATATAAGATATTTATTGATATCTCCTCATGTAAAAAATAATTCTCCAATGGTACAACCTCTGGATTCTGTATATGTGAGGGGTCAGGTATGTACTTCCTCAAGAAGGATGTTGGTTGGAGTGAGTAACTCAAGAGGGAGGGGAATTGAGTTCCCAATTAAAATTTATATTACAAAATGTTAAAATAAAATCCATAAAATGAAAACAAAATAACCTAGTTAAAGAAAATAGTAGTTTAATATAACTTTGATCTTTAATAATATACATTACAGCTTGTTTGGAGCATAGTTAAAAGAATATGAAATTTATGTTAACTTTTAAAATAAAATTAATCAATCAATTACTTATACAAATACTAGTTAAGATTAACTATAAATGTACCGATTTTGTTTACATATTAAAAACAAATACATTTTAGATAATTGAAAATATTGAAAAAAATTATATAGCTGAATAAAAAAGGGGGATCATTATCATGTAGAGACCAAATCCCCTCCAATTGGAAATAGCTTGCTTCCACTAATATTATATAAATATTATCTGATCCAAAACCCGGATCAAGTATTCTTACAACAGTGTACAACCAGTCTAGGAAACATAGGGATATCTTCTATAATAATTGTGGGAACAAAACAAACATAAGTCACATAAGGACCACTTCCAGAAACATCACGGGTAAACTGATGAAAAGAGTGTGAAGAGAACATCTGGTATCCTCCCATTATATAACAAGGGTTAGTTTGTGTTGATAAACTAAAACAAATTCACTGCACAATATATTAGAAAAAAACAGTAGTAGTAAGATAGAGAAAAGGGGTATTTTTTCAATCTGATGTGCTCCAGATGCATAATTGTTCCCAGATGTGGCTTGGACAAGAGCTCTATCCATTTCTCTAAAAGTAATAGTAAAAAATAGAGTCATAAAGTTCTCTTTTTAAATCTATAGGAATGGATTTAGTGTGTAATATATCATGTAATCACACTTCTTGTACACAGATAGTGTAGAACTTGATGATGTATTCACAAAAAAGATATATTTACTCTATCCATACACATATGGGAGGCTTATTTGAATATACGGAATTTTATTATAGAGATTTGTCTTGAAAAACAATCATCACATCCTCTATATCCATGTATTGAGCTATGAAATATTCTTTAATGTCCCCTAAAATAGTTAACAATATAATCTTAAATAACTCTTCACATTAATTGCATTAATATTTTTTTGAGATTATATAATTCAAATGTGTCAGAATAGTGATGGTGAGTCTAGCTAGTGGTGACTTGTTTCTAGTGGTGAATCTGAAAATACTAAGTTAGGATGGTGGTAGGTCATCTAGTGGTAGGTGATCTGGAGGTGACTCATATGGCAGTAGGTTATCTGGTAAAGACGCATCTGACAGTAGGTCATCTGGTGGTGACTCATTTATGGCAGTGACTCATATGATGTTAGGTCAAGTTTGATAGTAAGTCAAGTCTTATGGTAGGTCAAATTTGGTGGTGAATCATAGTCAATGGTAGATAAGTCTGGTGGTGACTCTTATAATTATAGGTTATCAAGTGGTGACCCGTCTGATGGTAGATCATCTGGCGATACATAATTCATGGCACTGACTTATCTCTAATGATGAGTCTTTTCAGAACATATCCATTTTTTCACAAACTTCTTTATATTATAAAATGTTATCATAAAATATTAAATTATAAAAAAATAACTAACATTATTTTTGATCATTAAATAAGGAGACCCCAATAATCACTCCCTTTTTATGATAAAAATCATGGTATTTTAGGAACCATGTATAAAATTAACTTTACAATAAAATATATATATTTGAAAAACATGTCTTCTTAAAACATTAAAAATATAATGTGATAGTTTGAACGTAATATTTATAATATAAGATTAATAAAAATGGTTTCAAAGATAAAATGGTATAAAAAATAAATGCTCGTAACTATTCACCATATTCTCTCTATAACATAAATAAAAATGTCTTATTTATTCTCCCTATTTTCATATTATAAAAAAAGTATAAGATAAGAAATATTAAATGCATATAGGAAAAAGATAAATAAAAAAATTCATTAATAATAAAATAAATTGTATTACATTCAAAAGGAGAGATACAATAAAGTAAAAAAAGGACCTTATCATATAAAAAAGTCTAATATTAATCACTCTTAGCCTAAGAAGACGGAATTAGTTGGTGATTTTCCCTTTTTAGAGAAAGGGTAAAAAATTAGAGGCCAAGGAATCAATATAGTGGTTTTAGGGTCACAGGTAGTGGTAGTTGAAATTGATGTAAAATAGGGTATCATGCTAATGATCACTAGACAAAGGTTCTGGACTACTTCTATTGGAGAAATACTGAGAGGCTAAAACTGAGGAGTAAAAGTAGAATTAAGATCCTTGAAAAAAATCAGTATAAAAAATTTGTGTTCTATATTTCTAGAATATAGATGCATAGTCATTGGAATGGCCTCATGAGCTACTACGAAAGTGCTAGACACATAGAGAAATGGATTCATCAGATTGATGAAGTCCATTATAAGGATGCCTCTATAATCCATGAATCTAAAGAAGTCCTTATTTTCCTCTATATTAAAACTAAGCACCATAGTCATCACCTTCAACTTATTAACCTACTCCATTAAGTCTTGAGTAAATGGTGGCATCCAAATATTCTCATCTAGAAACATTAAGTTGGATTTTAACTCATGATTGGTGTAAATATGAGGAATATAATACATAATAACCTTGGTAATTCTTTCCTGATCACTTATGACTTTGTTTATGCTTTCCCTTTCCATCTTATAAACAAGATCACTATTATGTATGATATTTACAGGAATATCTTGAGGATCTGTAGGATGATATCATGCAACAATATGAATTTTCACTTTGAAAATTTATTGAATCAACTCTATATCCAAGGAAAGAGAGAGAGGTGGTGCATTGGAAGTAGAAGCCACTAAATACAGCCTCCAACCAATCTAACTAAGAATCCATACTATTAGAAAAATTATTTCTCATCTCCTCCACTATAGAACTGAAGGTATCTATCTCACTAGATAGTTTCCTATTCTCAATCTCAACCTCTGGAATATTATGAATCATATTTGACTGAATGAGTCATATAACCAGATCAAAAAAGTTTATAGAATCTTTTTTGGAGAGATATGTTAATAGTGGTGCCTAATTCCTCATAATACTACAAAATATAGATAGTTTCCTCCCTCTAAAAGTCTCCAGATTAGTTTTTTATATAGTATCAATAGGCATAAGAGAAACAATAGGCAGGGGTACAATATCTCACTTAACCTGAGGCACTAATACCTCTTCTAGCTCAATTCCAGCTAGAACATATGATGAAAAATCCTAAATATATCTTGATACGTCTTTCTACTCAACCAAGGATACCATAAGATAATATTTTTCCCAATATGGGATAACATGTACCCCATTCATTGGTGAACAACTCTCACCAACATCGAAATCAAAATAATACAACCCAAGTCTCAAAAAAGATGGGAATATTTCCCTATCATCAAAAACGAAGACATCCATACAAGTAGATGTCAAATTAGTAGGCTCAATGTACTCAGTATTAACTCTATGGCTAAAAATAATAGGGGATTCCTCCCCCTCAATAGATTCCATCTTCTTATCTCCAACAAATTCATCAACATCCTATATAAACCATGGTCTCTCCTCAGAACATGTAGAAGTAGATACAATTAGTTGTGGAAGATGTTTTTATGTCATATCATTATCATTAGCACCATCATGGTATGATTCATCTCTACTTCCATCTTCTTTATCATGTACTACATATTTATCATCTCCATATCCTCCATATTTATCATATCTATCTTCCTCGGTTCCATTTTTATTTCCAATACATTCATTATATTCACCATTCCTATTTTCATTAGATGATTTATATTAAGAACTCTTATGTTTTTCTTCTCCTAAAACATATATTTCATCTTCATTACCCCCTTCACTAAGAAGATTTTCTCTATGAGTTAGAGATATTTGAGGACTGGTTGAACCAAAACTTACCACTAGTCTCTTAGATATGTTAGTGTAACTGCCATCCTCTTTTAATAACTCCTCCCCAAGAAAAATTTTTCCTTGCTCATCATCTGAATAGTCAACTACATAATATTTCTTTAAGATAGGGTTAAGAATTTCATATTATTTAGTATTGTGATTAATAAGATTAAAATCATAATAAATTTTATTAACATCATCAACCCATTTCCTCATCTATAGGTTCAAATTTACCTTCATTATTTTACAGATTAATTTAGTCAGTCCACCAGACTTTACAATAGAGTTTTTATCCTCATTAACTAACCTTTTTGGCTCAAGCATGGTTGGAATAAGATTCTAATAAATAATTTTATTTTACCAAGATGATGGTTTACATGTTTCCATCATATACACCATCAGATACTTGCAAAAATTATTTATTTATCTTCACTTTATAATGTATAGAAGATATAGATCATGATATTTCACCATGTTTATGTCTCCTATTCTCAAGAAAAATATGTGCTATATAAACTTATACAGTATTATACACTCACCATGAAACTCTTTTGTAGTAGGTCTCCTTAGAGATCCATCTATCATAATCTCTACTAAAGCATTATCATTAACAAATAAATCATTGTAACTGGGAATGGACCCTTGATATTCATTTTAAACTCCTTCATTAAGTAATTTATGAATTTTTCCCGTTACTTCTAAAATAAGACTATCAACTTTCCATCTACCATACTTCAAATCTGATCCTCATTTCTCCAAAAATTTAACAAAATATACTGAAAAAAACTAGTGTCCCAATATAGGATCGAATAGTCTATCATTACTCATAAACCAATCCATCCATCCCTATTCTTGGATAACCTTAAGCACTATTGACTTTCTATAAAAAACCTTTTTATGTTTACTTATTTCTCATCCACCACTATACAATTTGTGAGTTTCGGGTTTCATTTCTTAACAAATGGTATTTTAAAATATCCACTAGATTTATTTGAAGGATGTTACTCCTCGGGAATTGACTCAACACATCTCATTACATGGGACATTATAATGGATTTGAAGGTTCAGGTAAGGTTGAGATGAGGCAAATGGACATTAGAGAAAAGGTTGTAGAAAAATTTGATGGGTTACAGCATTGAAGGAGAGGGTGAATTCTAAATTAGACTAAAGCCCCCAACTTATATCTTTTACGGATTTTTAAAATATAAATAAAAAACATATTAAATTTTAAAAATATAAATTAAATTAAAATTTTAAACTTGGATAAATAAAATTAGCAATGGTTGGTAATTTCCAATGGTGGGTTGTTTTAAAGGTGGGTTTCTCCAATAGTGGGTTGTTACAAAGGTGGGTTGGTCCATTGGTGGGTTGTTCCAATGTTTTACTGTTCCAATTGGGGTTAATTTATAATGGTGGGTAATTTATAATGGTGGGTAATTTCTAATAGTGGTTAATCATTAATAGTTGGTAATATTCAATGGTGGGTAATTTTCAATGGTTGTTAATTTACAATAGTCTGTTGTTCCAATGATGGAGTGTTCCAATGGTGGGTTATTTCTAATGTTTGGTAATTTCCATTGGTGGGGACCCAAAATTAAATTCTAACGAAAATTTATCATTCCTAATTCATTTTTAATGAAATTTAGTCTCTCATAATTAAATGCCTTGGTAAAAATATCATCATGCTAATGTTCAATTCCTATAAATTCAAGAGTTATATAACCATTTTAAAAATGATCTCTCAAAATGTGTTGCCTTACATTAATGTGTTTTATTCTACAGTGGGACAGAGGATTATCATAGATATTTATTGCAGTTGTGTTCCCATAATTTATAGGGGCATAACTGAATTGATATCCATAGTCTATCTAAGTGTGTTTCATCAATTCGATTTTAGCATAGTAACTACCAAGAGCTATGTATTCATCTCCAACAATAGATAGTGAACATGAATTTTCTTCTTACTATAACAAGATACTAGAGACTTTCCAAAAAATTGAAAACTTCTAGATATGATTTTTCTATCTAAATTTAAACCACCAAAATCATAATAAAAAATCACAATGTGAAATTATTGTCCTCTAGGATAGGACAAAATTAAATTGGTTGTATATTTTATGTATTTGAAAATTAATTAAATAGAAAGTAAATGTAAATCTTTTTGGTTTTTTTGAAAATGAACACACATATGCACACTAAACATAATTTTATGTCATCTATAAGATAAATATATAACACTTTTGATCATACCACTATAAGTGCTTTGATCCACTATCTTCCAATATTCATCAATATCTAGATTACATGTGGTACTCATGAGAGTCTTAATAAATTTAGTTTCATCCAAACCATTTTTTTTAAATATATTCCATGAATTTACTTTTATTTAAAATAATCCCTTATTTATTAGGAAAAAACTAAAAACCAATAGAGAATTTTATTTTACCCATTAAACTCATTTCAAATTCATTTTTCATCACTTTTAAAAAACAACTACACAAATGATTTTTAAAAGATACAAAGATACAATAATCTACATATATTTTAACAAACAAAACACCTTTTGAATTATTTTTAGAAAAAGAGTAGGATCATATGTACCTTTTTCAAAACCTTAAGAAATTATAAAAGTGATGATCCTCTCATACAAAGCTCTAAGAGCCTGTTTTACACAATATAAAGTTTTTTAATTTGAAAACATGATTTGGAAAATTAGTATTTTGAAAATTATGGGCTTATTAAAAAACATAATCAACTATATATCCATTTAGGGATGACCTTTTAATATAAATTTGATATATTTTTGAAATCCAACTGAGTAGTATATGAAAGAAGTATTATTTTGGATTTGTGTCGGGATATAGGTGAAAAGGTCTCCACATAGTCTAGACCATCTTCTTGACCATAACCTTATGCAACCAACTAATCCTTATTTCACACTATTATTCCAAATTCATCTCTTGTTTATAAATACCCATTTAGTTCCATGATTCAAGGTGTATTTAGTACTATCAATAACATCCAATGGTTTATTTATTTTAAATTGGGTAAGTTATTCTTGCATTTCCATCCCCCAGAATTCATTATCACTTGCATCATTTATGTTCTTAGGCTCAATGAGTGATAAGAATTCTTGATTTTCAACCTGATTCCTAAGAGAATATCTAGTTTGTCTACTTCTACCTAGGTCTCCTACAATAGTGTATATATTATGGTATTTAATAGTCCTAATAAATCTTGTGAAAAAATGTATGGTCAACTCATGGTCACCTATATCTTCAGAATTAGGGTTAAGAAATTTCCTTATAACTTGATAATTTTTCTCCTTATTTCACAGTTTTGTTAGATGGGTTTTTATTAATTTCTAGATTTAATAAATCATCCTCAAGGTTTTATAGAGGATTTT
This sequence comes from Viscum album, assembly GCA_963277665.1. Lineage (NCBI taxonomy): Eukaryota > Viridiplantae > Streptophyta > Magnoliopsida > Santalales > Viscaceae > Viscum > Viscum album. Next base: position 1,026,019,174 of record OY728129.1, on the reverse strand, counting down.
GAGGCTCATTTGGATATGTATCTTCAAACATCACATGAATATAATATTCCACAATCTTGGTTCATTTTTTAAACACCTTATAGGATTTACATGTAGTTAAATAACCCAGAAAACTCTTTCATCACTCATGGAATAAAATTTTTCAAGATTATCCTTAGTTTTAAAAATACATACTTTGCAACCAAAAACTCTAAGTTAATTAACATTAGGATTTCTATTATTCTATATTTCATAAGTGGTTTTATTTAAAATATGTATAATTAAGATTATATTAATTATATAACAGGTTGTATTCACATACTATGCACAAAGGTAAATAGTAAAGTCATATTTATTAAGAATAGTCCTAAAAATATCTTATATTGTCCTATTTATTCCTTTTACAAATACATTCTTTGTAAAGTTATGGGAGTATAAAATTTGTAACTATATCCATTCTATGAGAAAAATAATTCAATGTCATCATTTTTAAACTCACGACCCTGATCACTTATAAATATTTAATCCTAATTTCACTAATATTTTCTACTGATATACAATATATGGTAAATTAATATCTTGCTTCAATTTTGTGATCTTGAAACAATACCCAAGTATACCTGTAAAAGTCATCTAAAAGAACATAGACATAGTCATTCCCATTTAAACTATAAACTCTTGGTGGTCCAAACAAATCCATGTGAAACAACCCTAGGGGTTGATAAGTTGAAACTTCTTTCTTTGATTTCAAAGATATCTTATGTTGTTTCTATTTTGGAAATGGGATACACAATTTATCATTTAGGAATTCATTTTTAGTTAGATCTTTAACTAACCCATTCATAGGTATATTTCTATATAAGATAATTTTTCAATGGAATATTCTCTTATTTGAAATCTAAGATTCTTTATAAAAGGCACTTAGACAATATTTTTTTTTTGAAAATTTAGAATCTAAATTTATAGCATAAAAGTTTTCATTTCTCAATACAATAAATACAAAATCATTTTTATAATCAAAAACATTAGAATTAATATTTTCAAATTTCATATAAAAATCATCATTACATAGTTGTGAGATGATATGCAGATTTTATTATAAACCATAAACAAATAATACTTTTTAAATTAAAACTGATTTAGAATTACTGATTTGGACAAGGATAATTATTTTCGATTTAGCATTGTCACCAAATCGGACTAGACCATGATCAACCTTTATCAAATTTCTAAAGCTTGAGTAATCTCCAATCATGTTTCTAGAACATTCTCTATCCAAATATGAAAAACAAATTACTGGAGTTCTTCTATCAAGTTAACTACAAAATATGTTTTACACCAAAATGATTTGGTACCCAAATCCTCTTGGGTCTATAAATGTTAGTAATTAATTATTTAGGTATCCATATTTTCTTAATGGGTTTCCTATAAGCTAATTGTAAACTTTTGGAAATAAAAATTTTGTTAGTTCTGCTCAAATAAAAACAAGAAGTATAATTTCTATAACTAGATTTAGGAATAAATGTTCTCCTCAAAATTTTTCTCTATCCAAATTGATAACCTAAACCAGTGATATACATAGGTGAAATTTTTTCCTAGTATTTGGCTGAGAGTATCTCTAGCATTAGTAAAACACTCTACCTATTTTTTTAATTGTTCATTAGACAATTTTAGTTCATTATTTTCATTTAATAGTTTACCATTTTTCTCTTTTTATATAGAAATATCAAATTTAATATTATTAGTTGAAGCATGGTTTCTTTTTATAATTTTATACTTATCTTTAATTTAATTGAATGTATCTTCTAGATTGTTAAAATATTAAAACATCTCTTCATTTGACATATTTTAATCATTTTATTTCTACTTAGAATGATCAAATATATTTTTAAGAGAATCAATAAATATTTTAAATAACTCATATGTGTTTCTCATGAAATTTATGTTTTCTATATCATGTTATTCCACATGGGTAAAGTCTAACTCATTGGAGTTATCTTGAGAAACACTCCATATTACATTCATTTATTTCATATATTTTCTATCTTTTTCATCATAATTCATTTTATATTGCATATTTGGTAATTCAACTTGGACACACTATTTCTTCTTACTTTCAAAGAATAGGATCTCATTTGAAGTCTCATCTCTCTTCTTGTATTTCTTCTAATTTCCTATTTTGTCATATTTTATTTTATGGATTGGTTTATAAAATAATTTATTTTTATTATAAAACCATTTAAATCTTATATATAGATGCTTTATTTCTTTATCTCTATCATTTGATGGTTCCTCATCACTAGATCATTCAGTTGGAACTTTTTCTTTTTATTTCTGTTTTGATGTAGTAGACTTGAATACAACAGAATTTTTTTAGGTTCATCGTCCTCTTATGAGTTCACTATAATTTATTCCACATACATCATTAATATATCAATCTTCTCCTTCATATTTATTTTTCTAATATCACATGATTACCTAATTCAGACAAGGGTATCTCTCTATCTTTTAGTTAAGAACCACAATAGTTTCATGATTTTGTATTTGTCAGAAATTGAATTCTCCAAGGAATTCATTGTATTAAATATCTCATTGAACCTGGGATAAATGTCAGAAATAATATCATCAGGTTTCATTTTTAATGTTTTATATTTATTTTTATAATTTTTTAATCTCACTTATTTATCATTAGCTCTTCCTTCAAGAGAAATATCTAAAGTATACAAAATTTCATATATAGTTTTACTTATAGATATTTTTTGAATTATATTTATTATAAAGGGAAATAAATATAATTTATGGATTTAAAATTATTATTATAAGTATTATTAGTTTAATCACTCCATATAACTCTGCCAGTTTTAGGTAATTCATATTTATCTTTTATTACGGTCTATATATCAAAACACATGCTTTGAAGATGCATTTTCATCTTGATTTTCCAATGATAAAATGTTGTCCCATTAAAATAATGTTTTTATTTGTAGTATAAATTTCTTGTCTATTATCCAATTAAATAACAAAATTTATAAATAAAAAAATTGGGATCTTTAAAACACAACTAAACTCATAATTAAAAATATTTTCAAAATCTATGACACAAAATGTTGTTCAGTGTGAGTAACTCAAGAGGGGTGTGAACTGAATTCCCAATAAAAATCTATGTTAAAACAATTTTAAATTAAATCCCCTAAATTAATATAAAATCACCAAGTTAATCAAAAGAGTAGTTTCATATAGTTTTGATATTTTGATAGATTCCTCAAATATTTATTAATTCATATATATAAAAAATATAAAATTTTAACAAAATTTTGAAATCAATTTACTGAATCAAATACTTATATAAACACTTGATAAGATTAACTATCAATGTATCAGTTTTGTTTAATACTTAAAATAATATATATTAAGGCTTAGAAAAGAATCAAACAACAAAAAATCACACAAAAGAATAAAATAATGGGTTCAGTATCAAGTCGAGACCTAATCCCCTCCACTTGAAAATAATATGCTGCTAAGTATATTATATAAATATAATCTGATCCAAAACCTGGATCATGTATTAATACAATAGTTAACAATTTTTCCAAGACATACATGGACCTCTTCAATAACAATTGTGGGAATTAAACCAACATAGGTCACACAAGTACCTCTTTCATAGACACCATGGGTAAATAGATGAAAATATAGAGAAGGTAATATCTTGTATCCCTAGTTATAGAACATGAGTTCATATGTGTTGATAAACAAAATAGAAAACACATTTCTTGAAATATTAAAAGCCATAAACATTAATAAAACATATTAAGATATAAAAAATGGTTAGTGCTACATATTTTGATGTTCTCAACATGCTTGAGTATCCTCAGATGTGTCTTAGAGAGGATCTCAAGTTTTTTCCCTAATAGAAGTTGTAAAACTAAGCATCATGAATCTCACTTTTTCGATTTTTTGGAAAGGATGAAGCATGTAAGATCCCATAAAATGATATCTCTTGTATTTTTTGAGTAATTAACTTGATCATATATTCACACTCAGTACATAGTACTCCAACCACATGCATGGGGTAGGCTTCTTTGAATATAAATAACCGTGTGACAGAGATCCCTTTGTAAGAACAATCATCATAATCCTCTACATCCTTATATTTATCTGTAACATAGACATTAATGTTTCCTTTAATAGATAAGAATAGATTCATAAATAACCCTCAGGATTAATTTTATAAATATATCCATCGAGATAATTTAACTCAAGTAAATTAGAATAGTTATGGTAAGTGTTGTAGTTTGGGTTTGGCTTAGTGGTAAGCACCCCTTAAATCTACATGAAAAGTCGGGGTTCAAAATCCATTGGGAGTAGGCACTGTAGCAGTACTGTAGCGTACTGTAGCAGTGGCGGCACTGTAGCAACGACGGGCACCATAGCGGCGACAGGTCACTGTAGCGGCGGCAGGTACTGTGCAGTACTGTAGCAATGCGGGTACTGTAGCAGCACTATTCACAGAATGGGCATTGGGCTAACAAAATGGGCCTATGGGTCATGTAAGGGGCTAAATGCCCACTGGGCCTTCAGGCTATGTAATGGGTCTCCCACTACCCAGTTAAAGAGGTCTTCGCTTTGCTTTAATAATAAAATGAGGCTTCGGCCCCAACCTTTAAAAAAAATAGTTATGGTCAGTCGGGATAGCAGTGACTCATGTTTGGCAGTGAGCCATACTAATAGGGAGTTTAGCTAGTGGTAGGTCATCTGGTGGTGAGTCTTCTAATGATATTTTATCTAGTGGTGACTTGTATAATGGTGGGTCATTTGGCGGAAACTCATTTATAGAGGAGACTCATATTTAGAAGTGACTCAAATACTGGTACAAAAAGTCTTATGGTATGTCATGTCAATTATTAGTCCAAGTCTGGTGGTTACTAATTCTCAATGGTAGATAAATTCTAGTGGTGACTCACCTAAGAGTAGGTTATTTGGCAGCAACTCTTCTGAAGGTAGGTCATCTAGCATTGGTTAATTATTGTTGGTGACTTATCTCTGATGGTGAGTCTTTTCAACACATATCAAATTTTGATCAAATATTTAACATTATAAAATGATATAATAAATTATTAAAATCATTAAAAAAAATAATTAACATGATTTATGATCTTTCAAACAAGGAAGTTTTAATAATGTATATATATAAAAAATCATGTACTTAAGAAATGTTAGGTGTGACTGTTAGTTGAGAGGCCTTAAGTATGATGTGTTAAAGGATTTAAAATTCATTAATTTATCTTGGAATTATATTTCCCTTATTCCCAAACATCATCAAATTCATCACTTTCTTGTATACTATTGTTTAAATTTATTTTATATTTAATTTTCATGGGTTTTATATGAAACTAAATGGTTCAAACCTTCAATGTCATCTTTTTGATAATATCAGGTCCCATCAGCATCCTCTCCTAAATTTCAACCCATCTTCTTTGATTCAAACATATCATCCCATACAATACCTCATAAAAATACATTCTAATACTGTAATGGAAACTATTATTTTTTGAGAACTCCACTAGGGGAAGGTGTTGATCCCAAAATCCATGGAAATAAATTGATCAAGATATTACCATATCCTCCAAGGATTTAATACTTTTTTAGACTAACCATTCTTTCTAAGGGTGATAAGAAATACAAAAACTCATTTCTATATTGAAATATTGTTAAAGGATTCTCCCAAATCTAAAGTTAATCCTCAGATCTCAAATAGATATAATGGAGTGGTATTTCTATTTTTTATTACCACTTATCTTATATATATATTATTTAAGTGGTCATGAGATAAATCTTTCTTGATATCAATGATTTGATTATACCCCTAGTCATTTTCATTCATCCTTGACTTGCTAGAATACCAAGAATCAATATAAAAATTCTACAATTTATCTCTTCATGTAATCCCACCAAATTTTTTATTTGGATCTATATACATCCTAGTGATTCATGGTTGAATAGATAATGATGATATATTCACATCGTCATGAATTTTCCATTTTAGTTTTGGTTTTTTATGGGAAACATATGCAGTTTCAAACATTATGACTCTACCATTAGAAATGTTAAACTCTGTAATATTTGTAAATTTATCTATATCCCCTCATTATCTATTGGATCATCACTGATCCTCTTGAGAATGGATGGTTTAGAAGTAATTTAAAATGGTTGTATGAAGTTTATTTTATGATTATCATTTCAATTCTTTAAATTTATAATAAAATTGGATCACTCTCAATCCTTATAATGGATAGTGTTGTGTGATCTTTTCTACTTATAGAATCTTCCACATTGATTTCTTTCTCGGTATGGTTATGGATTGAATATTCATCTTCCATTATAATCTCTAACAACCTTATTTGGTATATATTGATCCTATTTTATGTGAATGTATACTCTAGTCTTTTATTATTTGAAAATATTTCATAGTTATCCCAATAGATCTAATATTACAAAACATTCAATGTAAAAATCATTATATCCAATTCCAAATAAAGAAATTGTGTTTTCTTCTCATGGAACATTAATTGGTGGGAGGTATGTCATTTTTCATGAGTAAAATTCTAATTATTTTTTGAAAACATCACTATAGTTCAAAAATACTTTCCCACCATTGGTAAATGTGAGTGAAAGTGTAGTGATTAACCTCTTCTTTAACTATTTATGGATCTTCTCACATTCATCAAACTATAAAAAATCACTCTCTTCCATGTTATCTTGGTTAGTGGGATTTAAATATATGAAAGGATTATTATAAATCGATGATAATAGCTATTTAATCAATGAAATCTAAAAATATCCATCATAGATATTGTTTGGGGCCATCCTTCATTTGACTTTGTCTTTGTAGGATCCACAAATATCCCTTTTCTAGTGATAACATAACCTAGGAATGTTACTTGCTCCATCCAAAACTCACATTTACTATAATTCACATTAAAATTTTCCTCTCTAAAGGTCTAAAATACACAATTAATATTCCACTCATATTCCTCATATCTTTTAGATTATACAAGAATATTATCTATAAAATCTATGATACATTTTTTAAGGTAATCCCTAAATACTCTATCCATTATGTCATTGATGATAGCTAGAGAATTAGTGATTCCAAATGGAATCCCTATAAACTCATAGTGAATTTACCTTGTATGAAAATCTTCCTTGGGGATATTTTAGTCCTTCACCATTACATTACAATATCCTAAACAAATTTTTACCATAGAGAAGTACTGGGCTCTATGTCGTTGATCAAACAAGTTATCAATGCATTAAAGAGGATATTTTTTCATTATCATAATCTGTTTGAGCTCATGATAATAAATGTAGAGGAAAATTGACCCATAATTATTCTTATAATACCCAATGATTTTATGAAACATATTTTATGAATAAATTTTGTTTATTTTATATCTTTTATTATACGCAACATTGAGTTTTAACGGACCACAACAAATTATTAATAATATTTTTTAAACAAGGAAATCATTAAATATTGGTTAAAATTAGAAGCATGAATAAGAATAAAAAATTTAGATTATCAATTATAATTATATTATATAAAAAAATCATACTAATAAAAAAGTACTTAATTTTTATTAAATTTTTTATATGTTTTGAAAATATTATTTTCTCAAGAAAATGTTTTTATTTTATTTTGTAAATTAATAAAAGTAATTATTTCCAATTTTAAGAAAATAATTTAAAAAATATAATTCATTTTGGAAATAATATTATAAAAAATTAATGAGGGTGAAATTTTTATATGTTGAAGAAAATATTTATTTTTTGATGAATAGTGAAAACGAACGATTTTTGTAAAAAATATCATTTCATTTCTATAAATTAAATAAATATAAAGTCCCATTATGTTTTGAATATGATTTAAATTAAAATAATTATGAACAATTTATATTTAATCCAATTAATTACTTTTTAATCAATATTATATTTTATTTTAGTATAAGTTTATAATTAGGTTTAAAAACTGATTTTTTTAGAACAGTTTTAAACTGCATAATATTTTCCATTTTTAATTAATTAAAGCAACCCACAATGAATAATTATTTAAATGAAATTTATATAATATATATATAAAAATATTATTTTAAATTAATATAATTATTTTTACTAGTAAAAAAGTTTGTAAAAAATATATCCTTTTATGGAGAAATACAATTTTTGAAAAAATGCTTCTTCATCATGCCTGCGAGTTTAACATTAAATTAAATTTCGAAACTTCTGTGGATTTAATTTGGTAAATTGGATTCCATATTTTTAATCATCATTATTTATATTACCTAAAAATTTCAAATTATTTGTTCATAATGATTTGTGAAAATAGTAAAAATCGTTTATCGCGGTAAAGGTAAAAATAGATTTACTAGAGGTTGGACTAAATATATATGGATTTAAAAGAGATAAAACTTATCTAAAATATATTTTATTGTCATTTTTAAAATTTTAATATATTATTGTAGATAATTTTTTATTTTGGAGCTTTGTGGCTGATTAGAAAACATGGTTACACCTTTTTCTTTTCAAAAATTAAAAGTGTGCTACTTGCCTCTCTTATTAAAGGCCACCAATTATCCAATCCTCTTCACACAGTATAATACATATTTATCTAAATATAACCATCCAAATATCTTATTTAATTTCCTTACAATTTCCTAGATCCCTTATTTTTTTAATAAATTCATCTTAATAAGCCTTTTGTTTCTTACCTAAGTAGGTTTTCCAAAGAAGATGTATTTTGTTAAACCTAGAATCTTTATTTTATTTCTTTTTACACCCCATTAAAAGATTATTACATTATTCTAATACAATAAAAAAAATTATAACCCATATTATTAAATTTTTATGTTAATTTAATAACCAAAATTTTTCTCTTCTTCCATCAAAGGGTACACGAAATCATCATTTGTTTGTATGGTGGATTACTACTCATGGACCGATGTTATTCATTTTTTTTGATCACTTTACAAGGATTGATATAATGATGGATTTATTATATATATATATATATATTATTTGTGATATAATTATACTTATGTAATTATCATATCACCTATACATATTTTATTTTCATCCTGTTGGGGATATGATAACATTGTTCATGTGTACGGTGGACTACCGCCTCACGAAGGGATGTGATATGTTTTTCACTATCAATTTGCATGGAAAGTAAATAGGTTAATTTTAATGAATATATGTGATATACATGATATATAAATTATTTTGAAAAATTATTATATTATATATATTCCTTTGAATCATCTATCAAGAAAATTAAAATAACCTTCATGTGTATGTATGGCATATTGTCCCCATAAACAGTGTATTTCATTTTCTACCTATAAATTTATAGATTAATATAAATACATATATAATGAATATATATGATATTTATATCATGATTGAATTTCCTGAGATGATGTGACCATGACAAAAGTAAAATACTACAAATACCGAATCAAAACATATAAGAAAAACTAAGTAGTTATTACCCAAAATGCGATTTCAACATTGAATTATTGATAATCCGGTAATAAATAGTCATATGTAATTCATATATGGTATGATATAAATAATTATGGTTCTTTAATATATTTATAATATAATTATATTATTATACATTATGTTTTAATGTGTATGAAGGATGTCAAGACTTAAAGTAAGAGGTTTTTATCTTAATTTGTCTTCTTCGTGACATATGTTATGTCATGCCGCTCTCTTTTTTTATGTGGTACAAATAAAAACATTTTTAAATTTAATATAGAAAATTTATTTATTCTAATTAAATTATATATTTAATTTTATTTTATTCTATCATGAGGATTACAGTTCAATGCTACCATAGTGGTAATGTTTTTATGATATAATATCATTGTTCATCATAATTTTTTATATTTATGCATCTTATAGAGAAATATTATTATCCATATCTCAATAAAATAATGAATTATTATTCTATGTCTATTTAGTGATAATAAATTCTTTCACTTCATTTTCCTCTCTTTATGTACTCAAGAGCTCAAAATAATGTTTTTTTAAAAAACTTTATTTCTCTCGTCGGTCAAAACCTATTTTTTTCATTATTCAGGTTTTATAAAAGAAAATTAAAATTATACAAATGCTTTATTTAATAAATTTTTATTTATTTTTTTATTTTCACAAAATATTTTGATAGGAATCTTCATTTCATCTTCAAGAAAAGGCATATTTGTCTTTTACCAAAAATCTGAAAGGAATATTATTTTTTATGTGCATGACATAAATGAGATTTAAAATTTCATGACAAATGTTTTATTGTAAGTGTAATTTATATTTTTTCAAGGTTATTTTAAACAAAAATTATTTATAATATATTTTATGAATTTCTAGTTTTTTAAACAAATAGGAAAAGGTTATTTTCCTCAAGAAATGTTCTACATTCTTTTAATTCAAAAACCTTTTCCATATATGATGTTATCCTTCAACGTTACTTGATATTTACTAGGTATATGATCTAATGATACCATCTTTATTATTTATTTTTATGGTTTATATTTATGAGTAAAATATACATAAGAAACTAATTTATTTCATATGGTTTATGTATTGATAAAAGTTTTGTAAACACATTTATTTTCACAAGTTTTGATATGATGGATTTTTTATAAATTCAATTTCTTATCATGTGTTTTGATGTGATGGATTTTTTTATGAACTTATGGCATAAATATTTATGCTTTTCCTTATGTAAAATATATGACCTAAATCTCCCTCTAATGAATTATGTAAATATTAATATCTTATAAGATAAATAGGACTATAATTGAGAGTTACCCAATTCATTATGGAAATGTGTCCATTATGATAGTTTTGGGAGTGAACCTTAACTACTATAATGGTTTGGGGAATGAACCCATTCTACTATGATATCTTTTGCAATGATCTTTTATTACAATGGTAATTATATTTATTCTTATATGTATTCCACGAGTCTATGATAATTTCAACATTATATTCTCATGGCTCATGATCCTTGATTTTTTTATGATTCATGTGTTATAAAATGTGAATAATTATTATGTGACCCATTTTTTGATATTTTATGTGTTGGGTATGGTTTTGAAATTTTATTCTCATGTTCTCTTGCCCTTATGATCATGTTATGTTTACATATATCTCTTGTTCACCCTTACGGAGCATCTGATCTCACCCTTTCTTATTTTTCATTTTCCTTGGTTATAATGATATGTATTATGTATGATATATATAAAAAGGGTGATAGTTATGAATAAATAGGTTTGAGATTATTTAGAATTTTATGAACATGTTTTTTAAGTCTTTATGTTTCCCAAGTCACTATACCTTTTTGGTCATCTAGTGTGTGTTTGTGTAATGTAATTAATATTCATCTAAAGTATATAATATCTATGTGTGAGAGGTTCGGGTCTTTGTAGTAGGTATAAAATGATCAGTTTAGTTAACCTTTATAAACTATGATGATAAAAGATTACTGATATCCCTAGGGATATGTCTAAGGATTTGTTTAGGGATATGTCTAAAGATAAGTATAAGGATGAGTCCAAGTATATGAAAATATCATGGAATTTTTGTAAAGTATAGATTGATTGTTTCCAAGAAATTACATCCATCTCTAGATAATACATATGGATGTGACTCTATCATATAATTTCAACGAGGTAATAACACTAAAAATACTACAAAGAGTTATACTTTGTCATTACCTGGTGCACAACAACTAGAATTGGTTTACTCCTGGTTTGACACTACCATGGGATATTCTTTTGAAATTCAATAACTATTTATGAACCATTGTGAAGGATATATATAATGAACATTAATAACCTCTGTTAATCTTAAGGTCTCATAAATTTAAAATAATGTTTCATTATTTAGACATCCTATAAGGGTTTTTTTCATGATTATATTTTTTTCTCTATTATTATTTTTTCTTAAATTATAATTTATGGTTATAGTGAATTACTAGAACCTAATAGAACTATATTAATAATTAGAGAGATAGAAAATCAAATGATTTTTCTGTTTAGAAACAAAATTTAATTGGATCTAGAATGAATTTTTTTTCCAATTCTCACATTAATATCTCAATCTATTAATCATGCTTAAATTCAAAATGATAAATAGAGGGAACACAATTATATTGATTCCCTCATGAGGATACAAACACATTATATTCATGGATCTTCTTATAAAATAATTTTTGAATAATGGATTATTACCATTGAGAATATATTTTATATTTTTTAAATTTTAGATAATAAAAAATTCAATTTGGTCGTTTATTTCTTGGAAGGAGAAGTAGATCAATGGTTTACTATTATCAAGGATATGATTCAACAATATAAAATTAACTCTATAGAATTGAATCAGTTTAATACATTATTTTTCATTATGTAATTTAAATATATTATTCTCATGGAAATGGGGAAATAATTCCTTGAGTTAAAGTAGAATTATGATGGATTTATTTTACCTATGCAGTGAATTTTACAAGACTTTTGAGGTGTACTTCTGGTTTTATCATCCAACCCAAAAGTTTGGTTGATCGATTCTTCTATGGCTTAAAACCAAGTCTCTAATGGAATTTATCTATATGGAAAATTGATAGCTATAAGTAATAGTTTGGTACTATGATGGTATAAATGGTTATTGTGGTTACCCATCAATCACATGGTTTTGAAAATGAAATAAATATTGAATTTAAAGGAAAGTCTAAAAACCATAGAGAAAATAATGTGATATTTTCTTCAATATCAAATTTTGGAAGGAAATATAGGAAAAAATTGTCTTAAGTGTGGTTGAAAAGGATTTAATTATGGTAAATAAGTTCATCAAGAAATTTATGGTTTAATTGAATGGAATAAATTAGAAAATTATGAGAATGAATAAAAATCTCCATTGAATGCTCCACCCACACTCTAGTGTTTCAAGTTTAAAGAATATGGTCATTAGGATAACTTAAGCCCAAATCCCGAGGTTAATGATGATGAATGATGTTGGCTACCTATTAAGCTAAGGTAAAGTGTAAAATATCATGTGATCACTATTTTTGATGAGGATTGTGACATTGATGTGGTGAAAGTTACACATACCATACACTATAGAACTAATAATGCCTTATTTAACTTAGAATGTATACATTATTTCAATTCTAGAGAATTTTATAAGGGTATCAGGATTCAAATAAAATGATTAAATATATAATTAGTAGTGAAAAGCACTAATTTTTTTATTATCACAATTCAAATATATGATTCCTCTCTAGTTAGAGTTTATGGGAATGTGATTCCTGCAAATATTATCATTCTTCATCCAGTTTAATTTGATGTTATCTTATTAATGGATTGGATGTCACTACATAAATACCAAATTAATTATGTTAGAAAGAAATACACATTTAATATTTCAAACCAACCTATGATAATTTATTAATTAAATTATAAATATGAAATTCCAATAGAAATAAAATCTATTCTATATGTTTTCATTCTTAATAAAAAGGGAAGTTTGCCTTAGATGGTTGGGATGAAATTCCACATAGATAACATGCCAATTATGTTGGAGTTTTCTTATGTAGTTTTTTAAGAGTTTAATATTTTTCCACCAAAACTATAGGTTGATTTATCAACAAAAAATCATACCAGGTTCCATACCTATTTCAAATAATCCCTTTAGAATGAACCTAATTTAGTTGTAGGAATTGAACAAGAAACACTAAGAGAACCATATTAGGGTATTCATTTGGATGAGTCTATCACCTTTGGTTTTACATATTCTTTTTTGTAAATTGAAATATGTATCAATGTTAACCTTTATCTATTATCGATATCTGAACAAGATCGTGATCAAAAACCAGAATCATATACCTCATATTGATGACTTAATTGATCAACAACCCAGGCCTCAATAATTTTCCATGATTGACCTTCATTCAAGAGATCATCAACTGAGGTTCAAGAGAAAAAGAAATAACCAATACATAATTCTATACAAGGTATATACACTATGAATATATAGTGATTCCATTTGGTCCTACTAATTCCCCCACTACATTCATAGATTTAATTAATAGAGTCTTTAGATATTACCTTGATCGGTTTGTGAGAATATTCATATATGATATTCTCATTTATTCAATGATAAAGAAAGATCGTGAAGATCACCTGATAATTGTACAAAATACCCTAAGGAATAATCAACTGTATGAGAATTTTACAAATTTAGAATTTAGGCAATAAAAGGATTCATTTTTAGGTCATATAATCTCAATATAGGGTATATATATTGATCCATCAACGATAAAGGCTATTGAATGTTATCCTAGACCAAATATGGTGACTAAGATCTATAGTTTTCTTGCTTTATCTGTATATTATTGACTATTTTTAGAAAATTTATCACAACTATCTAACCCACTCACCTATTTAACTATAAAAAGAGCTATGTTTCTCTGGATAGATTAATGTGAGGAAAAGTTCAACAAACTAAATAGAAAATTAGTCACTGCACCTATGATTACATTATCCTTCATTCGATAAGGATTTTTAGTCTATAATGATGTATCTAGGAATGGATTGGGATGTTTTTTTATGGAGAATGATATGGTTACAATTTATTTCCCATAACAGTTGAATGTTCATGATCAAAATCACTCAACTCATGATCTGCAGTTATCTGTAATAAATTTTACATTAATGATATGGAGGCCATATCATTACGGTATATATAAAAATAAAAAAAGTTTAATGTATATATTCACACATAAAGAGTTTAATATATTCTAGAAAATATGGTTTGAGCTGATTAAAGATTATTATTACTTAATATATTACCACCCTGAGAAAGGAAACAAGGTGGAAGGTTCTTTGAGTCGAAAGGATCATGCTAACTTATCCATGATGAAGATATCAAAAGATCCAATATTTCTATATTTTAAATGTATAGATATTGACATCCTGATAGGAGGGTATAAATATTATCTTACTCAATTGAATTTTAAAACATTTATCAAAGTGAAGATTAAAGAGGAACAGAAGGAAGATCATGAGATGAAAAAGATTTTTAGAAATGTTCATGAGTTTAACCTTCATCATTATGTAATGATATAGCTTCAAAACCATGTATGTGTTTAATCCATACCATGTTTTAATATGTATTTTTTAGGGGAAGGTCATAGTTATTTATTCTCTATCCATCATGTATGTTTGAATATGTATAGAGATTTGGAAGATTTTTTCAGATGGGATAACATAAAGAGAAATATCACGGAGTTTGTATCTCAGTGTTTGGTATGTCAGAAAGTTAAAGCTAAGATAAAAAATTATAAGGGGATGTTACATCAATTACCTATACCTGAATGTAAATGGGAAAGAATAAACATTGATTTTTTTGTTCGACTCCCCAAAACTTCTAAAGGTAAAATGCTATATGTGTTTCAGTTACTATCCTAAAAATTCATAACACTTTATCCCTATCAAAGATTATTTCTCTTTGGATCATCATGAAAGTATATACATTAATAAATTGGTATGTTTTCATGGAGTACCACATTCCATTATGTCTGATTGGGATTCGATATTTTCCACAAAGTCTAGTAAAACTATTCAATAAGATCTTGATACACAGTTGAGTTTCAACACTATGTATCATCCTCAGATAAGTGGTTAGACTGTGAGAATAATTCAAAACCTATAGAATATATTTATATCTTTATCTCTGTATTTTAAATGTGGTTGATATCAACACCTTCCTCTAGTTGAGTTTTCATACAATAGTTGATTTTACTCAAGTATTCAGATGGCTCAATATAAAGCCCTCTATAGATAGAGGTGTAGATCTCCAATGTACAAGAATGAATTTGGGGAAAGAAATCTATTGGTACATTACATTGTTAAAAAAATTTTATATAAGGTTAAATCTATTAAATAATGCATTAGGGAGGTAAATATTTGATTGAAAATTTATGTTTATAATCATTGATGTGAAATAGAATTTGAAGTTGGTGGTAAGGTGTTTCTAAGAATTTCTCCATGTATGAAGGTAATGAGAATTAGAAAGAAGGAAAAACTAATCCCTGGGTATATCAGTCCCTTTAAAATTCATGATCATGTCAGGATGTTATCTTATCAGTTGAAACTTTCTCTAAACCTCCAAAAACATCAAGATGTGTTCTACATATATCCCATGAGAGAGTACATATTATACCCTTCATATGTACTAAACTCATAGGTCATACCACTAGAGTAATATATTTCTTATGAGGAATAAAAAACTTATATTTAAGAATAAATAGAGAAATCTTTTTTAAACAAGACCACTCACCAGGTCAAAGTATTATGGTTAAACCACCAGTTTAAGGATGCTATATAGGAACCTAGTGATGTGATAGAGGAGAAGTACTCTCATATATTTGTATTAGAGTGAAGAATTTAGATGTTTAAATTTATTTCAATTTTCATAGAATTTAATACAATGAGATTTTATGAAATTCTTTTCTTGAATAAATTTAATTTCTTTGATCATTTGTGTTACATGAAAAACCGAGTATTAACAAACCATGACAAAATATTAATATTATTACTTAAACATGAACATTATTATAAATAAATTATACATGGTGTAATGAATAGAAATAAACAAAATTTAAATATTAATTATAATGGTTTTATATAATTAAATCATATTGATAAAAAAGTACATAATTTTTAGTAAAACCTTTATATATTTGGAAAATAATATTCTCTCAAAAAATATTTCATTTTCTAAAAAAATAATATATTTAATTTTTTACAATTTATAAAACTTATATTGAAAAATTAATTTTTTGTAATCATAACATAATTTAATTATGGTGAAATGTTAATATTTTATTGGAAAATATTGATTATTCAGTGAATAGTGAAAAATACCGATTTTTGTAATAATATCCTTTTCATTTGAATAAATTAAGTAAATATAATGTCACATTATTTTTTGAACATAATTAGATGTAAAATATGTATTATTTATTTATATTTAATCCACTTAATTACTTTTTATTCAATTTTATATTATATATTATTATAAATATATTTTTGGGTTTAAAAATAATTTTTTTTCAAAAAACTGTTTTAAAGTCCATAAGGTGTATCATTTTTAAATAATTAAAAAAACCCAAAATGATGAATTATTTTGATTAAATTTATATATTATATACCAATAAATATAAATTTAAATTCAAATAATGATTATTACTATGCATATATTTAATATAAAAAAATCTTTTACTTAAAAAAACATACTTCTTGAATAAAACATCATTTTCATCACCTCTATGGGATTAATTTTAAATTAAGTTAAACAATTTATTTTATTAAAATTCTATAAAATAGACTAAATATTTTTAATCATAATTATTTATATTATCTAATATGTTCAACATAATATTTTGTCATAATCAATAGGGAAAATATTAAAAATATTTTTTAATAGTTAAGGTAAAAATAGATTTACTAGGGCATTAAACTAAAATGATATTCGTACAAACTCATTAAATATATTTTTTGGACATATTCAGACCATAAAATGACTAATTATGTTTAATATTCCATTTTTAATCCTTGTTTTATGTATAAAACATGGGCACAACTTTTTCTTTTCAAAAATTACAAGTCTGCCATTAACCTCACTTTTAAAAGGCCACCCCATCTCCTCCATAATTCTTGTATTAAAATATGTTTTTCTCAGAAAATACCTACACAAATATATTCATTAATTTCCTTAACAAGAATTAGATCCCTTATTTTGATCGTAAATTCATCTTAAGAATCATTTTGGTGCTTTGGTTGGTTGAGGAAGCGGTGTCATGCTTAACTGAGCATCTTTATTTTATTTCTTCTTCCACCCCCATAAAATATTCATCCATTATTATGATATAAAATAACTAGTATATAATATATAATTATATGTTATTATGTAATTTTAATAACCTAAATCTATCTCATCTTCTATCAAATGGGATACGAAATCATCATTCGTGTGTACATCGCACTACCGCCTCACAGACCAATGTTATTTATTTTCCATCACCTCTTTAAAATGATAGAAATAATGATGTATTTAATATCTATATATTATATAGATTATATTTTTATATTTTTATAATTATTATATCACCTATACATTCTTTCTTTCTATTCTGCAGGGGATACAATAACGTCATTTGTGTGTACGGAGAACTACCGCTTCATAAAGCTATGTGATTTGTTTTTCACCAATACATTTAATGTAATTTTATTAGGGTAAATTTAATCAATATAAGTTATACATATGATATAAACATTATTCTAAAATTTTAATATATATTTTATCTTCTTTTCATTTCCATCTTCTAGAAAATGGAAACGATGTTCATTTATATATATAGCCTACCATCTCTATGAACATTGGATTTTATTTTCTACCTCTAAATTTGATGATTAATATAAATACATATAAAATTAATATATATGATATTTATATCATGATTAATGTTTGGGATATGATGGAACTCTGATCAAATTAATAGGGCCAAAAATACCAAATCAAAACATATATGGAAAACAAAGCAGATAATTCCTAAAATTGGATTTTAACAAGGAATTTTTAATAAAATGATAATAAAGGTTCACAAGTAATTAATATGTGGTATTATATATATCATTATGGTTTGTTAATATATTTATAATAAAATTATATTTATTATACAGTAGTTTATAACATGTATGATGTTAGTCGAGACTTAAGGTAAGATATTTTTGTCTCAATTTAGCTTCTTTCAGACATATGTTATGTTATAGACCTATACTATATTATGAGTTGTACATATATCCCATTTGACATGTAATATCATGAATTTATTTATTCTATGGATATTTTATGTTTCATTTAATTTTATTTTTTCATGGGGATTACGATTCAATTTTACAAAAGTAGTAATAGTTTTCTGATACAATCTCATCATTTATTGGGATTATTTATATTTATGTTTATGATGATGAAATACTATGATACATATCTCAATAAAATCATTAAATTTTCTTATCCTATGGTTATTCAAGGAAAATACATTTTTTACATTCCTTTTACTCTCTTTATGTACTCAAGATTTCAAAAGTGTTTTTGAAGAAAAATCATCTTGATTTCTCTTATATGTCGAATAAAAGTTTTATTACCTCTCCGTGTTTTCTAACAATGTTTTCAAAAATTAATTAAAATTCGAAATATTATTTATTAAATATACTTTTACACATTTTTTACTTTTTAAAAAGTTTTTTAAAATGGTACTTCTTGTCATTTTCCAAACAACACACGTATATATTTTATTAAAAATAGGAAAAGAAATTTTATTTGAACATGTATAAAATGAATATGATTTCCACCATCATGACCATTATTTTATTCAAATATTCTTTTATATTTTTTAAAGTTTATTTAAAAAAAGTATTCACACAATATTTTATGAATTCATTGCTTTAAAAATATGATTTTTAAAGAAATATAATTTTATTAAAGAAATGTTCTAAGTGTTTTTCTATCGAAATAATTTTCCATATAATATTGAATACATTGATTATACTTAATGTCTACAAGGGATATGATCCAATGAAAATATATTTATTCTTTCTGTATATGGTTTATACTTATGATAAAATTATTTTTATGAAACCTTCTTCTTTTCTATAGGTTATTCTATGATGAAATGTTTATGAATCTCATTTATTTTCATGGGATCTGATTTGATGATTATTTTATGAAGATTGTTTCATTTCAAGGATTATGATATTATGATTTTGTTATTATCTTGTGGCATATATATTTATGATTTTCATTATGTGGATGGAGGATCCCATATATCCCTCTAATGAATTGGGTATTTTTTCATATCTCATGAGATAAACTAGATTGGAAAGAGAAGTAAACCCAGTTTGGTAACAGAATTAGTATATTATGATAGTGTTAGGAGTGAACCTTGAATACTAATATGGTTTAGAGAGTAAACCCATTCCACCATTATAGCCTTGTAAATGTGCCTTGACTACTAAGGAAATGGTTTTTTTATTTTTAACATTATGTCCCAATTATATATTATATGTCAATGTTATTCTCTCATAGATTCTATTTTTTAATTTCATCATAATTTGTGTCTTATGAACAATCAATATTTATTCCATGACTCAAGATTTTGATATTTTATATGTAAGGTATGGTTTTAAAATGTTATTCCCTTATTCTTATACACTTATTCTCAAGTTATCTTTATGTACCTCATTTTTTACCATAACTGAGAACTATTGCTCAAAATTTCTTATATTTTATTTTTCTAGGTTATGATTATAAGTATTACGTGTGATATATCTTAGAGGTGAGGTTACTATGAATAACTATGTGGGATCTAGTGTATACCACTTATGAACAACATTTTTGTGTTTCTAAGTTTCCAAAGGAAATATACCTTTATGATCCTCAGGCGTGTGTTTGTGTAATGTAACGAATACTCATCTAAAAAGATGAAATATCTATGTATGGGAAATTTGGATCTATATAATTATTGATGAAAAGGACTGCTTCACCCAATAGAGAATCACTTGGGTGTATAAACTATTTATCCAAATTATATTATAGTTTCTTCTTAATGTATTCAAATTCCTCAATGTCCCTTACATAAAGAGTCTTGGATATTATCAAAGATAGTGGTATAAATTATATGGAGAATTAAACCTCTTGGCTAGTAGGAATAACAAAAAAAATCATTGGGGAAAACATCATCATATTCCATTAAAAAGGGCATAATGATCTTTGCCGTAATATCCATAATTTGAGCTAGATATTCATTCTTATTATAGAAAAATATTTATTCTTTATTTGATGATTTCAAATGAGATCTATTATCCTCTTACAAATTGTATAAATAATAGGGTGATTCATGATATGAATGGTGATTTCCTTTTCCTGGAAATTTATGTTGGCACTCTACTAAGAAAGCAAACCCATACCTAGAGTAACATAGAATTATGATAAAGGGAGTATCGCAGAATTAAATGGGAAATACATCCCACAAATATTGAGAGGGGTGATGTTATATAGTTGGGATACAACAATTTCCCCACCTGTTGTTCTCAACAAAAACATAACTTCTTTGTTTTGAGGATGTGTTTGGAGAAATCTATTAAACATCAATGGGATCAAAGAATGCATAGAAACAAAATAAAAAATTAGAGTTATTATTCTTGAGTGAATAACTATCATACATGTAACAACTTCATTTTCCTGATCCACCTTATCAGTTTTAATGACATATGATCCCCCTTACTCTCTGGACCTTAGTGGTTGTTCATATTGGTTATCTTCTGAATCCCTGGACTTCGTGCATTATTTCACATAGTGTAATCTCTCCTTGAATTTATTTTAATGTAAAATAGTATAAGGGTTGACCGAATTATTTCCTTCCATAACATTGGTGGGTTTCTCATGTAATCATTCACTATCTTGGTGCACCTCCTAACGACACATAAAGTATTTTCTTGTCCACTTCAGGAAAATTACAGTATTATTGTTCCTGTATTTTTTAAAAGTGTGATTTCATATTGTATTACTGCCATAATACTTTTCTGTCACTCCTATATAATTAAACTCTATGCTCTACTTCCTATATACAGGCCCATCAGACCCTTTAGATTCACTTTAGGGAAAACTCGATTTAGCGGCGAATTTCTGTGGGGGTTTTAAAAACTCCCCGTAAATGTTTCTTTAATATTTTTTAATTTTTTTATTAAAGAAAAAAATTTAAATTTTTATTTAGTGGCAGTTTTTTTTAAAATATCTAGGAAATAGTAAAAGATTTTTACATTCACTAGGAAATAACTACGATTTTAAAAAATCACCTATAAATTGCAGAAAAAAATTAATAAATATGTTTTTTATTATGATTTTTTATTTTTAATCTACTATCATAAGTAGTTTATTATTTAAAATATTAATTAATTATAATGTGTTAATTAATAAGTATTTATAAAAATTTGTTAATAATAATTTTAAACTTAAAATAAATATTCAATAAGTTGAAAATCAGATTTCGACATAAAATAAACATAACTTTTGAACTGTAAGTCCATTTTAACTCCAAATCCATTCAAATCGATGATTATGAAATGTGATAAAAAAAATTTATTTACGTTTTTAAAAAATTAAAAGAATAAAATTTATTATAGTTTTAAGAAAGGATGGAAATAGAACTTGATTTTGAAAAGACCAAAACATTTGATCCAGGTGCTTGTTTGGGAACTACCAAAAATAAAATAAAATCCTACAATGAGATCTATTTAATGATAGACAAGGAGATCCACAACCACAAATTTTTTCAAGTCCAAAAGAGGCCTAAAAGACCTCCAAAACTATTTTTTTTGGGGTATCCCAATTTTTCATATTGGATGGAATTTCAGCCTCATATAAGGGGGTTTAATTGTCTTTTTCCAATAGGGGTGAATTTATTCTCAAGTATTACATTCATATTGATATTACGGTTTTGAATTTTTTTTCATTTTTCACAATGTAGTTTTATTTATAATTAAATATATGCATATTTTCTTATATTAACTTATAATAAATCACTTGTGTAAATACATAGTTACATATAAATGTATTTTTGAACATATAAATCAAATAGAAATAAATATTTAGTATTCATTTCATTTAAAATGAATAATTATTGACTTTATTTACCATATAAAAGTGAATTAATATATATATATAAATACCTATATAAGAAATGTTATATATAAATATGTGTGTTTCAATGAAACTTTTATATTTATGTGTATATTCTAATATATTTAAAAATATACATACATATATATATATGTAAATATTTGTGTGTATAGATAATATATAGATGTATTTTTATATAAATATATTATTTTTGTTAAAAATATTATAAAAATGATTTTTCAATAAAACTATATAAATATATATACACACATATATAAATAATTTTTATATATAAATATGAATGTGTACTGATAAATAGATGTATATTTATATTTATATTCTAATATATGTAAATATATATATTAATATATAATATATCTAAATAAATTTAAGTATATATATATATCGTATACATTCAATTAGATTTCATCTTCATTTAATAGTGCCTTCATATTCTTTTTATGTAATTTATGAATTTATTCCAGTAATTTACATTTCTATTGATTTGATGGTGTTGAAATTATTGAACTTTATTCTCTTTTGGAAATTTATTATCAATTATGTGTGTGTGTGTGTGTTTATTTGAATTTTTGAGCATTTGGGTATATTTATATATATTTGTAAGTATTTATACATATTTATGTTTATATATGTTTATATCATATATGTTTATGTGTAACAGCCCAAGATTTTATGAAAAATATTATTTTTAATTTTATTAGTGTCTTGTGTTGTACGCTACACCAAAAGGAGCTTGCACAACACACATCCTTCACTTGCCTTGTATTACACGCAATCGCGACATTCCTTGATAGCGTGTGTAGTATGTAATACTGAGTTTCACTAAACAACGATATGCTATTAAAATATTATTAAAACTAGCCGTTAAGAATAGTAATAACCACCTTTTAAAATTTTAGAAATTTTAGCTCTCAAAATGGAATTCATTTTTGGATTCGGAGTATATAATTTAGCCTAAGGTGAAATTTTGGTACTTTTCGGATAACTTTCATATTTTGATGAATAGTGAAAATTACTAAATTATAATTAAAAACAAATTTTTAAACCGAAATAATTAATAGTGATAAATTATTAATTTGAGTGGTTTTAAAGTATATTTAGAATATATTTTTACAATTCAATACAATGTTGGTCATTGGATGTAATTTCACATTTACACCAGACATAAACAAGTGTTAATCTTTTGATAGTTATTATCTCTTAAAAACACGCTATTTGTTGTGACAACGGAAATTAATTATAAAATTAATTAATGAAACTTATATGTTGGTAGTTTTGTAAAATAGAAATCATTTTTGAATTCGGAATATCAATTATAGCTTAGGGTGAAATTTTGGCATTTTTCTGAAAAACTTCAATTTTTGATGAATAGTCAAACTACTAAGTGGTAGTTAAAAAAATTAATTTTTTCATAAATCTTAATTTTACCGCTTCTGTGAATGGAATTTCAAAAATTCGAGAGACATGGTTGATGTCAGTAAGTAAAATGTGGTTCAATGAGATGAAAATAATTTTTGGTGAATAGTAACTTTGTACTTTTATTTACCACGGTTAAAAGTAAATAGAGTAATTAAGGGTAAGAATGATATTAATATTACCCTAACACATGTCCTAATTCTATTGGACAAGGGTATATCGACCCAAAACAACCTTAAGTGTAAAATATTATCATTTAGGCCCACATGGATTAGATTAGGACATTTATTATTATTTAATTTAAAGAAGAGTTAAAAGAGTTAAAATCAATGTTTATTTACTAAAACGTTTTTAATATGAGGTTATACATAAGATAAATTCGACTATAAATATTCATTAGAAATCTAAAAAGATTTCCGACATAATGATATTTTATTTGTAATTTTTAGACTTTAAATAATTTATTTTATTTGTGACACAACAATGATGCAGTAATTACCTTTTTAAGAACAATTAACATAATTGATGTTATAAATGCCCAAATAAATGTAATTTGAGACTTTTTATGACTTAAAATAATTTTCTACATTAATATGACATGTTATTGTTGATTTAAGTAACTTGGTTTGAACTTATAATTCTGTTATAAATTTCATAAAAATCATGTACCAAATAGTGTCAAAACTGACATAAATTAGTTTTTAAAACAAATATTATATTATCAATTTTTATTTAATTCCTAAAAATCTAAGGTTTGGCCAAATGACTAATAGAAGGATATATATATTAATAATAAACAACTTGGGGTTCGTTTGGCTTGTTATGGTAAGTTTATTAACCATATAGTGTAAGAAAACAAAAAGACATGGTAAAAGTTAAATTATTTAACTTAGAGTTAAATCTAATTGATAAGGTTAAAATAATAACCTAAACTTTTCTAAATCCTATTTTATGAGAGTATGCCGACCCATCCCCACCTTAGCCTCGAAATAAATCATTTTTGAGCTATTTAAAACCGAACATGACTTTATAATAAAATAATAATTTTAGTTATTCCAAAGGTGCCCCTCTCCTCCCTTATAAAAGGGAACCTCCTCCCTCTATTCCTCACACAACTTTGAGCCTTCAATCTCGTCAAAACTCTGCCAAAATATCTTCTCCACTTCCATAGTATCATCCTAGAGGTCCTGGTCTTCTTCAAAGACCATCTTTAGTTATTTAGGTGGAGGTTAAGAAAAGGCGAGTCAAAAAAGAGGTAATATCCATTACCGATCTTTTTCAATTTATTTCTTCTTCAACTTCTTCTTCTTTAGTTGTTTCATGATAAAGTAATAACATAATTATTTCTTATATAATGATATGTTATTATAAATATGAAAAAACTCTAATTAACCTTCTATCCATCCTACGGAAAAAGGAAATCATTGCGCATGCGTACGTACGGAATACCATCTCCACACCGTGGTGTAATCTATTTTCTGCCACCACCTTAATTGGATGGGTATAATGGTGTAATGAGAAACTATATATGATTATTATAAAGTGATATTGATACTGAAATAGTATACATACACTTCAACACAATTCCACGACCATGGGAATGATATCATCGCTCGTGCGTACGTACGGACTACCGTCTCCATGACGCGATGAGATTCATTCTCAATGATTAACCATTCATGAATGATTATAAAGTATATATAATAAGTATTAATGAAATATATGAAATAATAATTATACTGGATTTATGTATATTTATATCATCTACTTAATTCCATTCAATTCAATAGGGAAATGAAAACAGCGTTCATGCATACGTACGGACTACCGTCTCCATGAACGGTGTATTTCTTTCCATTTATCAATATATTATATATATGTATATTCTGAATATATATTATATATAAATCATGTGTTACATTCTGGATATAAGTAATCATGATCCAAGTAATCATATTAATAATTACATGTTAAAAACACGAACGACAAATGAGACGATTTTACCAAAAAAAAGAAGAACGGGTAATATAAAGTCATAATTGGACCATATATGATATAATAACAATGAATATGATTATGTAATAAGTCAATAACATGATTTAAATCATTATACATGAGGTTCGGACACGTACAAAGCAAGTCGGACCTAAGGTAAGGGAAATATCACATTCTCATTTTTATCCGAGATTGTTTATACTTTGAAATTTACTGGGGTGTATTTTATCATCCACATCCATGTTTCCTCAATATGTAATATTATTTCTATCCACCTAAAATTTTTTAAAATCCTATTTTACCCTTCGGTGACTTTTTAGTAAAATATATGAAAGGAATATTTTGATGTTTTTCGTACGAGGTACTTTTTGACTATTCCGACAAAAGTACGATGAATGTTTTTTTTAACTTATACGGCATGAACGGATTTTTAAAACATTATTTCCAAGAAGCATCCTTTACAAGTTTTCAAGTTTATTTTTAATCAACTTATTTATGTTTAAAGTTGTATGACATGTTAAGAATGGAAAAATGTTTTTGAAGAAGAAAGGATATTTTCCTCAAGAATGGAGTTCAAGTGTTTTATCAAAATTATTTTCCATCTAAGATAATAAAGGGTTCTGTTTTTATCCCTATTATTACATTGATTTGATTATGTTGTGATGGAATTATTTTTATGAATTACTTTATCTTATATGAATTGTTTCATGATGTCATGTTTTTTAAGAATCCCATTTTTATTACAAGGGTTATGCTATGATGTATGGTTTATGATTTTGTGGCACACATAAGATTGGTATCATTATGAGATGGGTGGGACCTATATCTCCCTCCAATGCATTGGGTAAAGATTTTATATCTCATGAGATAGACATGGCGGGAACGGTAGTTTATACCGGTTCAGTGAAACAGGACTGGAACGACGGTGACTTGGTTCAGAAAGGGACTTTTTCCATTAAGATAGTCTTGGAAATGAGTCTTGACTCACAAGAAATGATTCTCTATGATTATGTGTGTATGCCACAAAGTTTCATGTTTTAAGTTATGATTATTGGGATTTCATTTCACTACTATGATTTATCCCATGTTATGAAATTATGATCTCTTTTGCAGGTTAAGATTTCCAAAAGTTATGTGCTTGATGTGATTTATATTTCTTTTGTTTACCCTTACTGAGCGTTTGAGCTCACCCTATTATGTTTTCTTTTCCCCAGGATATAATGAAAGGTTTTAGGTATAAAAAAAAGAATATCTTTATGGGAGATGTTGATGATCTGTCACCAGGATTAGAAGATTATATTCCAAGTTTCCAAAGACACTAAACTATTACGATCCTTGTGTGTGTATTTTTGTTATGTACTAAGTATTCCGAAAATGTAATGTAATGTCCATGTACGTCAGGCTTCGGGTCTCTATAGTTGGTATCAGAGGAAAGGTTTAGTCAACCTTTGGAAACAAGGATGCGAAAACGTTAGTGAGATCCCTAGAGATATTTCTAAGGTATGTCTAGGGATGTCCCTAAGGTTAAGTATACTTATAGGTTATAGTAATAGAATTACGCTAGCGATCATAGAATTAAACCTAAGA
The DNA here is from genome assembly GCA_963277665.1 of Viscum album. Taxonomy (NCBI): domain Eukaryota; kingdom Viridiplantae; phylum Streptophyta; class Magnoliopsida; order Santalales; family Viscaceae; genus Viscum; species Viscum album. The sequence goes on along the minus strand of OY728129.1, from coordinate 1,025,991,376 downwards.
TATTAGATATTGAAGGTACTCCCCCTTTATTATGTTGTTTTACCTAGCATGATTTTTGCCTCTCACACTATTCTTTTTGGGTTTTAGATGATGGCTGGAACCTGAAGGAACCGTGTTGATCAATGCAATGGACAATGCAATGATTTTCCTCCTGAACAAACAAATGTTATGGGAGATGGAGTGAAAAAACTTATTGCTATACTTACACAAGCTATGAATCATTCTGGACTTCCAAATGAGCAGATAAGGGAACAATATTCTATTGAGTCTTTCATGAGGCAACATCTACCTTCTTTCAGTGGGACTTCTGATCCACTTGTTGTTGAACAATGGATCAGTACCACTATAAGATATTTTCAGTTCTTCAATGTTCTGAACATGATAAAGTCATCTTAGTAGTATATTGTTTGGAAGGAGATGCTGATCAATGGTGGAATCTTATTAAGAATATAAGGCAAAGCGATGAAATTGAGTCCATGGAATGGGACGAGTTCAGGAACTTATTTTTCAATAAGTACTTACCTCGTATTCTCCGAACAAAGATGGAGAAAGAGTTTCTTGAGCTGAAGCAGAAGGATGATGAATCTGTTGGTATATACGAAGAGAATTTTACAAGACTTGCAAGGTATGCATTTGGCATTATCATCCAACCTGAAAGTAAAGTTGATCGATTTTTCAGCGGCTTAAAACCAAGTCTTCGAAGGGCATTAGATATAAGAGACTTCAGTAGCTATGAAGAAATTGTGCATTGTGCTATCAAGGAAGAAATGGAAGTTGGTGTTACATATCCATCTCATGGGTTTGACAAGAAACGAAAGATGGAGTTCAAAGAGAAATCTCAGAATAATGGTGAAAATAAGATGAATGTTTCCTTATGCACAAAGTGTGGAAAGAAGAATGGTGGAGATTGTCTTAAAGGGACTAGAAAAGGTTTTAAGTGTGGAAAATAAGGTCATTGAGCAGCTGAGTGTCGAAGTATTGGAAAAAGGGTTTCTAATGATGTGAATAAAGCAAACACTGCAGAGAACGCACCACCAACACATCAATGCTTCAAGTGCAAGGAAATGGGGCATTATGCTAATAAATGCCCTAATCCAAGGGTTAGTGATGATCAACATGAGAAACCACTTAAGGCAAAGGAAAAAGGGACGTCACATGCGATCACTATTGGCAATGTTGAATATGACAACGATGTGGTGGAATGATTAAGTGTTTATGTAATGGGATTCCAAAATAATATTGTATCATGGAGTATTGGAATATTTATGTTTTGGTCTAATGTGGTATTCAAAGTGATTGAGATAATTTTGGAAATAAGATGATATGCGCATAATGAAGGGAAAACGAGAAAATGAAATGTTTAACAGTATTCATGAGCTCATGATTGATATAAGGACTACGTGACATCATGGTTTGAGTATACAGAATTTTGAGGATTTTGGTATGTGGAAGGTGTTAACTTTTAACTGCATTCATGTTTTCACTAAGGTTCAATGGGTATTCAAGAGAATACATGATTAAGGCCTTTGAATGTTTGCAATGTGACCAACAAGATATATCTTATGATATATGGGATCAACGATGGTATTAAATCTCTGGGAGTGGACTGCAGTATTATGGATAAGCCTAATGATTGGAATGGATTATGTTGGACATAAGTTAGTATTGTTTTTTTTCAATATTATTGATGGGATGTTATAGAAATATAGTTTTAGAAAAAGGACAACCTGCAGGACGGGCGACAGCCCATCGCGTCGGACAAGGCTGTGGGAATCGAACCCACAACCGAAGTGCGACTGGCCTTTATCGCCTACCACTGGCCTACAAGAAGTCCCTGTTTAGTAGAAACTAGTTTTATTTTATTAAGCTGTACGATATATGAAGTATAAGTCCATTTTAGGAACCATATATGATTAATCTCACTGTAGATGGACTTTTGTATTTTTTGATAACTTTTCTAACCTTTTGTTTTAGACAGATGGAATGACCCATAATTCTATCACATGATCAATTAAAAATTCATGAATAACAAATTCAACTTAATTTCTTTAAGAGATGAAGTGGAAATTGTTCAAAGTACGAACAACAGTGAGATTGTACCAAAATAAAGTAAGTATTTATTCTAATTAAAATTCTTCAACTTTAGGGAAATGATCTTGAAAACAAAAAATGTTGTCCTAGTGCTCTTATATCTGATTAATCAGATGGTACCTTAGATCGTCACAAATTTATGGATTTGTGATTGTTGGCTTTTCCATATCCATGTTCTCTACCACTCTCCATCAGAACATGATGGTTAGATTTTTCTTCCATATCCATATTTTCACCTATGTGGAAACCTAGTGATTAGTTTATTTGGGTAATCGTTGCATTTCATACTTTTGTTTTTAAAGATTGGTTTTGGTATTCCTTTTTATGATGTGGGTTTCTATTAAAGAACCTTTCAAGTAGTAAACCATTTATAACCCAGACGAATTTCGAGGGCGAAATTCATTTTAAGGGGGGTAGAATGTAACAGCCCAAGATTTTATGAAATATATTCTTTTTAATTTTATTAATGTCTTGTGTTGTACGCTACACCAAAAGGAGCTTGCACAACACACATCCTTGACTTGCCTTGCATTACACGCAATCGCGACCTTCCTTGATAGCGTGTGTAGTACGTAATACTGAGTTTCACTAAACAACGATATGCTATTAAAATATTATTAAAACTAGCCATTAAGAATAGTAATAACCATCTTTTAAAATTTTACAAATTTTAGCTCTCAAAATGGACTTCATTTTTGGATTCGGAGTATCGAATTTAGCCTAAGGTGAAATTTTGGTACTTTACGGATAACTTTCATATTTTGATGAACAGTGAAAATTACTAAATTATAATTAAAAACAACTTTTTTAACCGAAATAATTAATAGTGATAAATTATTAATTTGAGTGGTTTTAAAGTATATTTAGAATATATTTTTACAATTCAATACAATGTTGCTCATTGGATGTAATTTCACACTAACACCAGACATAAATAAGTTTTAATCTTTTGATAGTTATTATCTCTTAAAAACACGCTATTTGTTGTGACAGCAGAAATTAATTATAAAATTAATTAATGCAACTTATATGTTGGGAATTTTGTAAAATAGAAATCATTCTTGAATTCGGAATATCAATTATAGCTTAGGGTGAAATTTTGGCATTTTTCTGAAAAACATCAATTTTTGATGAATAGTGAAACTACTAAGTGGTAGTTAAAAAAATTAATTTTTTCATAAATCTTAATTTTACCACTTCTGTGAATGGAATTTAAAAACTCTGAGAGACACAGTTGATTTCAGTAAGTAAAATGCGGTTCAATGAGATGAAAATAATTTTTTGTGAATAGTAACTTTGTACTTTTGTTTACAATAGTTAAATGTAAATAGGGTAATTAAGGGTAAAATGATATTAATATTACCCTAAAACATGTCATAATTCTATTGGACAAGTGTATCTAGACTAAAAACATCCTTTAGTGTAAAATATTATCATTTAGGCCCACTTGGATTAGATTAGGACATTTATTATTATTTAATTTAAAGAAGAGTTAAAAGAGTTAAAATCAAAGTTTATTTACTAAAACATTTTTAATATGTGGTTATACATAAGATAAATTCGACTATAAATATTCATTAGAAAGATAAAAATATTTCCTACATAATGGTATTTTATTTGTAATTTTTAGACTTTAAATAATGTAATTTATTTATGACACAACAATGATGCAGTAATTACCTTTTTAAGAAAAATTAACATAATTGATGTTATAAATGCCCAAATAAATGTAATTTGAGACTTTTTATGACTTAAACTAATTTTCTAGGTTAATATGACATGTTATTGTTTATTTAAGTAACTTGGTTAGAACTTATCATTCTGTTATGAATTTCATGAAAATCATGTACCAAATTGTTTCAACTTTGACATAAATTAGTTTTTAAAACAAATATTACATTATCAATTGTTATTTAATTCCTAAAAATCTAAGGTTCAGAAAAATGACTTAGATAAGGATATATATATTAATAATAAACAACTTGGGGTTCTTTTGGATTGTTATGGTCTATTTATTAACCATATAGTGTAAGAAAACAAAAAGACACGGTAAAAGTTAAATTATTTAACTTAGAGTTAAATCTAATTGATAAGGTTAAAATAATAACCTAAACTTGTCTAAATCATATTTGATGAGAGGATTTCGACCCATCCCCACCTTAGCCTCAAAATAAATCATTTTGGAGCTATTAAAAACCGAACATGACTTTATAATAAAATAATAATTTTAGTTATTCCAAAGGTGCCCCTCTCCTCCCTTATAAAAGGGCACCTCCTCCCTCTCTTCCTCACACAACTTTGAGCCTTCAAGCTCAGCCAAACCCTGAAAAAATCTCTTCTCCACTTCCCTAGTATCATCCTAGATGTCCTGGTCTTCTTCAAAGACCATCCTTTGTTCTTTAAGTGGAGGTTAGGAAAAGGCGCGTCAAAAAAGAGGTAATATCCATTACCGATCTTTTTCAATATCTTTCTTCTTCAACTTCTTCTTCTTTAGTTGTTTCATGATAAAGTAATAACATCAGAATTTATTATATACTGATATGTTATTATAAATATGAAACAACTCTAATTATCCTTCTATCCATCCTACGGAAAAAGGAAATCACTGTGTGTGCGTACGTACGGAATACCGTCTCCACGCCGTGGTGTAATCTATTTTCCGCCACCACCTTAATTGGATGGGTATAATGGTGTAATGAGTAACTATATATTATTATTATAAAGTGATATTGATACTGAAATAGTTTACATACACTTCAACACAATTCCACAACCATGGGAATGATATCATCGCTCGTGCGTACGTACGGACTACCGTCTCCACGATGCGATGAGATTCATTTTCAATGATTAACCATTCATGAATGATTATAAAGTATATATAATAAGTACTAATTAAATATATGACATAATAATGATACTGTATTTATGTATATTTATATCATCTACTTAATTCCATTCAATTCAATAAGGAAATGAAAACAGCGTCCATGCGTACGTACGGACTACCGTCTCCATGAACGGTGTATTTCTTTCCATTTATCAATATATTATATATATGTATATTCTAAATATATATTATATATAAATAATGTTTTACATTCTGGATATAAGTAATCATGATCCAAGTAATCATATTAATAATTACAAGTTAAAAACACGAACGACAAATGAGACGATTTTACCCCAAAAAAAAAGAATAACGGGTAATATAAAGTCATAAGTGGACCATATATGATATAATAACAATGAATATGATTCTAGAATAAGTCAATAACATGATTTAAATCATTATACAGGAGGTTAGGACACATACAAAGCAAGTCAGTCCTAAGGTAAGGGAAATATCACAATCCCATTTTTATCCGAGATTGTTTATACTTTGAAATTTACTGGGGTGTATTTTATCATCCACATCCATGTTTCCTCAACATGTAATATTATTTCTATCCACCTAAAATTTTCTTAAATCCTATTTTACCCTTCGGTGAGTTTTTAGTAAAAGATATGAAAGGAATATTTTGACGTTTTTCGCACGAGGTACTTTTTGACTTTTCCGACAAAAGTACGATGAATGATTTTTTAACTTATACGGCATGAACGGATTTTTAAAACATTATTTCCAAGAAGCATCCTTTACAATTTTTCAAGTTTATTTTTAATCAACTCCTTTATGTTTAAAGTTGTATGACATGTTAAGAATGGAAAAATGTTTTTGAAGAAGAAATGATATTTTCCTAAAGAATGGAGTTCAAGTGTTTTATCAAAATTATTTTCCATCTAAAATAATAAAGGGTTCTGTTTTTATCACTATTATTACATTGATTTGATTATGTTGTGATGGAATTATTTTTATGAATTCCTTTATCTTATATGAATTGTTTCATGATGTCATGTTGTTTAAGAATCCCATTTTTATTACATGGGTTATGCTATGATGTATGGTTTATGATTTTGTGGCACACATAAGAATGGTATCATTATGAGATGGGTGGGACCTATATCTCCCTCCAATGCATTGGGTAAAGATTTTATATCTCATGAGATATACATGGATGGAACAGTAGGTTATACCGGTTCAGTGAAACAGGACTGGAACGACGGTGACTCGGTTCAGAAAGGGACTTTGTCCACTAAGATAGTCTTGGAAATGAGTCTTGACTAACAAGAAATGATTCTCTATGATTATGTGTGTATGCCACAAAGTTTCAGGTTTTAAGTTATGATTATTTGGATTTCATTTCACTACTATGATTTATCCCATGTTATGAAATTATGATCTCTTTTGCAGGTTAAGATTTCCAAAAGTTCTGTTCTTGATGTGATTTAAATTTCTTTTGTTTACCCTTACTGAGCGTTTGAGCTCGCCCTATTATTTTTTCTTTTCCCCTGGATATAAAGAAAGGTTTGAGGTATAAAAAAATGAATATCTTTATGGGAGATGTTGAAGATCTGTCACCAGGATTAGAAGATTATATTCTGAGTTTCCAAAGACACTAAACTATTACGATCCTTGTGTGTGTGTTTTTGTTATGTACTAAGTATTCCGTAAATGTAATGTAATGTCCATGTACGTCAGGCTTCGGGTCTCTACATTGTGTGTGTGTCTGTATATATATATGAGAAAGTTTATATATATTTATATAAATTTTTCCATATTTGTATAAATTTATAGATATTTATATGCATTTATTATTTTATTATTTTATTATTAATTATTTATTATTTATTATTTGTTATTTAAAATTTATTATGTTAATATTTAATATTTATTTATTGATTAATTTTTATTAATAATTATTATTAAATACTATTTTATATATATTTATTAATTATTATTTATTATTTATTATTTATTATTTATATTTCATTATTATTTCATTATTTCATTATTTCATTATTTCATTGTTTTAATATTTATATATGTTTTATATATTATTAATTTATTTATTTTTAATTTATTTATTATTTATTATTTATTATTTATTATTTATTATCTTTTTATTCTGTATACATTAGTTATTAAGTTATTTTTAATTTATTATTATTATAATATTAATTTAAAATTATTTTATTATTAATTTATTATTAATGGCTTATTTATAGTCATTATAGATTTATTTTTTTTATTTTTCTATTATTTATTTATTATTTATTTAGTTATTATTTATTTATTCATTATTTTCTTATTGTTTGAACATTAATTTTTAATTTTTTTTAATTTTTTATTATTTTATTATTTTATTATTTTATTATAAATTTATTTTTAATGTATTATTAATTACTTATTTATTATATATTTATTATACATTTATTATTTATTCATTGAAAATTTATTATTTATTATTTATTATCTATTATTTATTAATTTATTATTTATTAAGTTATTATTCATTTATCATATGTTAATTTTTTTTAATTAATTTATTATTTATAAATTGCTTATATACTATAGATTATTTATTTTTTATTATATATTATTTATTATATATTATATATTATTAATTATTAATTACTAGTTATTAATTATTAATTATTTATTTCTTATTATTTTTTATTTTTTATTTTTTAATTTTTAATTTTTAATTTTTATTTTTTATTTTTTATTTGTTGTTTAATATTTATTATTTACTATAAACTATTTATTAATTATATTTTACTATATTTAATTTTTTATGTACTATTTACTGTTTACCCTTTATTACCATATTATATATATATTTATTTATTATTCATTTATATTTTAATTTTTAATTGGTAATTTGGAATTAGTAATTATTAAATATTAAAAATTAATTATTAATTATTTACTCTTAATTCTTAATTATTAATTCTTAATTATTGATTATTAAATATTGATTAATCATTATTGATTAATAATTATTTAGATTCAATTTATTTATTTTGAAATGTTTTTCCAATTAATATATATATAATCATATTAAATTATATTTCTTAACCACCTGGAGAGCTTGCTAGATTTGTAAAGTCATTGGAGAATAAACAAGTGGTAAGAGGTTCCAATCTCACTAGTACAGAATTTCTATATATAGCATTTGTATGTGCGTGTGCATGGAAATATGTAGTAATTAATAAATAAATAATTAAAAAAATAATAAAAATAATAAAAATTAATTAATTAATTGATAATGAAAATTAAAAAATTAAAAATTAAAAAATTATTAATTAATTAAGAAAATGAACAATAATAAATAAAAAATAAATAAAAATATATTTTTAAAAAAATAAAAAGGCACTGAGAAATTATTTAGTGGTGTTTAAACCGTTGCTAAATCATTCTATGATAGTTTTGAAAACTAACCGCTAATTGATTGCTGACACGTGATTTAGTGGTGGTTTTCCAAAATCGTCATAGAAAAATTTATCGGTGTTTTAGACCAGTGTTAAATGCCAGTTTTGTCATGGTGATTCGCTAATATATATCTCAACATTGAGAGAACGTTAGAAAATTTCATCATAACTATTAGAGTATCGAATCTCTAGTTATTTTCATCAATTTTGAATTATCCCACTAAAGATTCATCTAACATTACATTAGGGGTAAATGAAAAATTCCAGAGGCGTATCATGTAATTATTGTGAATTTTACCCTCATATTCCCTAGTAGATTTATCCACATTTTTATTGAGGGTAAGGAACTACATATTTTTCTTAATTCAAATAGTGCGAGGAAATAAATTATTGAAAAACATATTCTTAAATTCCTTCCACTCCATCAGTTTAATTTCTTCCTCAAGATTTGTATTCTTGATTAATGTCCCTCATTGATCAACTTCCCCCTCTGTGTGATAAACAACCATCATGAGCATGCTGTAAATTTCAGGTATGTATATTTCAAATCTACTTTATAATAACATGAGTAGATAATTTTATGGTTAAATAGATAAAATGATGTATGGTTATGTAGTTTTTTTAGTTAATGAGTACTAATTTTTTGTTGTTGTAATCTTTGTTTTTATTACATAGAATATTATTATTTAAGAAGTTTAATATTTGGATTTTTTAAAAAATAATAACTTTACGAATCAGTTTTAATAAAAATTGATACTGAAAAGGTTAATTTTTATGTCTCTGTTATAGACATCAATTATTAACCGACGTGAATAATTTAAAAAAATTGACGTTAAATCTATTTTTTTACTATTGTAATAGATATTAACTTGAAATACCTTAATGTTTCATTCTTAGTTCGCATGGTTTTATCCATATCAATAAGGATCCTGATTTTTATTTCATTTAATGGATTTTTTATGGTTTTTATGGTTCACTTAAATCTTGTGTTATGTCATATTTATTAAGATATTATGAAAAAAAATCAAACTCACGTTTATTATAATATGTTAATCACTTGAATGAGAAACATGTTTAATTATCTACAAGTCTCATAAAACATTCAAACATTAACAAAACATCAGATTTATGAGACATAAACATAATACATATTACTCTATTAATGTCCTAACTATATGTGATAATGTAATTATCTCCACTTATTGACTTCTTTCTCATGAGTCCACAAATATTAGTGTGAAACAACTCCAATGGTAATATAGTTTGAATATTAAATCTCTTGTGACATTTTTTTATTATTGTTTATTTATTAAATATTTTTCAAATAAGGATAGTATCATATTTCAAAACTAGAATATTTCTCACAACCTCTTCTTAGATAAATTTCTTCATTCTCTTTTGGCTATGATAACCATGCCTTCTATGCAAGAAATTATTCTCATCATTTATACTTATATAGTAGATATATTTGGCTTCTCCAAAAAGAAAAATCTTACCATGGGTTCTTAAGCCTTTTTATATGAATACTCTAACTTTCAATATATTTACTAAATAGATATTATTTATGAAAATAAACTCATTAAAGTCATCAAAAAGTTGTGATTCACTAATAAATTATTCTTTTTTAAATAAATAAATAAAATTTTATTAGAGTTTATAATATTCATATTAATTTTAACGACACTAAAAAAATTGATCCTTAGTGAGATGTTATTTACAAATATAAAAAAAACATCAATTATATCATTCATAAATGTTAAGGTTATTTAAATAACCTATCATGTTGTAAGAGAACCCACTATCCGTAATCCATGGCATCTCAGATTTGCATTTCATAAAAGAAAATTCAAAAACCTTTTCTTATTATTTTAATATATTATTTTTCTAAACCTAATAAAATATTATATTTGGATTTAATTGATCTGGTATGATTGTAAAACATTGATATGAGGTGTATATTTCTTGATCACATAATCTATATTCTTCCTTTAGTGTCTCAAAATTATTCTTTTCCATAATATTTTTCTCAAACTATTAAAATTGATTAATTTTTCTATGCTTTTGTTTTCCCACTAGTTTATATTCCATATTTTTTCTATATGAAGATATTATGTAACAAAAAATATAATACAGACATCCTATCACACCACGAACACATTATTAGTCCTAAAATATCCTTCTTTTATAAAAATTAGTATATGGAAAGAGTTTTTTTCCAACTTCATTTTAATACCTATAATGAGATAATCTCAAAATACCCTTTTATAGACCAATTGATTATACATTTAGGGTTGGTGAGTAGATTTTTTCATAATTTTTACTCCATCATATATAAGAATATTTTAACTTTTATTTAGACTTGATAACCAAAATAAAAATCTATTTCTCATTAGAAGCTACAAAAAATGATATTCTTTGGAGATATTGCATTACTATATTTTAATTATTTATGAATAAAATTTTATGAATCAATATTTATTTTTTTTTATTAATTTTGAAACTCATTTAAATTTATAGTAGCTTTTATAGGCTTCTCATATATCCTAGAGTTTTTAAAATCTCCCATGATAGCTCTATTGTAATTATACTAGAGTTTAACCCTTTTATTATAAAATTAATTAATTTTAATATTTAAAATGTAAACATATTCATACTTAAAAATTATAGTTGAAGTCATACCATAAAATCTCTTTCTTTTTTTAGCATTCTCAAGTTTCAAATTCTCAACATCTTAAGTGAGATATTATTTTACAATATGTATTTTTTTATTTCATCATGATTTTCATTAAGATGTGAATTTTCATTTTTTATCATTTCAATCCCTATTAGTAACATCTTGATATCAATTATAATGGTGTCATAATTGGATAATTCTCTTTTATTACTATAAAATTCAACACAATTTTTTGTGCCATCGTCTAACGTAGCACTCTCTTCATCTTCTGGATCCATAAAGATGTTTTTGTCATTTATTTCTATGTTTCATAATCACCAAAACCTTATTCATCATTGAAATTAAATTATTAAAGAGACAAAAATTTTATTTTGACGAAATTATATGAAATCATCATCTTACCTTTAGAATAAGACTAATTTATATTAAAGGAATGACCTTTTCTTGAAGAATTTATTAGTTTCTTCAATATCTTTATTTTCATTATTAATTCTAAAAGTTAAATGGGATGAAAAATAATCAATTATTGCACAAATAAAAAAAAATTAAATGTATTTTAGTTTGACACATACCTTTCCTATTTTTTATGTTTCATAAATTACGGATTTGAGCTCATTAAAACCCACTATATGTTTATATTTTTTAGAACAAATCCACTCATATTAAATATTAAAATTCATAAAATCATTAAATATGAATTATTTCTAATTATTTTTCTTAATTTTGAGAGCATTTCCACTTCCCATCTTATAATTAATTAAGGTGTTACGTAACATATCAACTCTAAACATATCTATAACTATATATTTAATAGTTTAAATCGTAAAATCAAACTTATCAAGAATAATTATTATTAATTTATTACCAAATATATATTATTATGATATTTCTATATATCCACTAATTATGATGATATTGATATTGAATTTGGTAAATAAATCATTAAATGAACCATCTTTTTATATTGTTACATATTCAAATTGACTTCTATAAATTGATAATTTTTCTTCCTTAGCCTTATTATATCCATCATAGATGTAATAAAGTGTTTCCTATGTACATTTATTAATTATACATACCATTAATTAATTATGTGAATTCTATAATAATGAAGAAAATAATACAATCATTTCCCTTCCATCAATCTAAATATTCTTCTTATTAGATTAGGAATATGAAATAATATCACTTGGTACCATAAAACAATAAAGGGAAGACTGAAGTAAATCAATTCCAAGAGAGAGATGATGGGGTTCCACTAATTATTAATAACTATTGAAAATGATTCCATAAAATTTTTTAACCCTTTTACTATTAACTATGTTGCGATGATCCATGAAAATTTCAAGATACATATCAAGAGAAAACTATGGCTCAGATATCAATTATTATGATCACTTGACAATGTGATAAATAATGAGAGGGGGATCTGAATTAGTTTTTATACTATTTAATTTAAAACTAGTTGATCTCTTTCTAATTTAGTAAGGATTTATCACAATCATCATTATTATAAAATAAATCTAGATTAAAATAGATTTTCTAATGAGTTTCATATTCAATATGGATGACTATTTTCCTGATTTATGGTGGTTTTTATCTCACTCACACATAAATTCTCTTTTATTATCAATATAAATCCTTATATAAGGGCATATAATTTAACTAGCTACTATGATGGGACCCACTAGTTAAAACAAGCATCCACTTGTTAAATAATAATAAAAAACTATATTCTAGAATAATAATCACACAGAACGGTTAAATAACCAGTGGGTTGGATAAATATGATCTTCTTCCTATTTTATATAACAATATCCTCATCTTTTTCATTTTTCTCACATTTCATGACAATCTATAGCTGTCACTTTATATCTTTCTCTACTCAGGATAACAATAGTATTTTCTAACACTATTCTGGGCTATATCACCTTATCCCTTTTTTCTTGAGAACTCAATATAATCATAGAGATAAAATTCAATATTTAAAATATAATAATTTGATAAAACTTCAAATTATGGAATTTAAATTTTAAAATTGGTCAAATAATATTTTAGAAACCCTATAACCTTGGGATCATCGTAAATGAATTTCAAATATTCACATTTCAATATCCAGAAATAATATTCATTGTTATTGATGAATATTTTCATTCAAACATTCTATTTTAATTCTCCTTTAATTCTTCTAGTCAAATAATATTCATAAAATTATCATAGTAGTGATTATTAATGAAATTTATTTTATAATTTTGTAAGGATCCTCATAGAAATATCAATAAAATTCCTCATAATTTTATAATTTAATTCTTCACTAAAATTTCCCATTTAAATCCTCAAAAATATCTTGAACTTCTTTTCCACATGTTTAGGATTACATGAACAAAATAATTTCTTATTGAAAAGTCTCATTTCATTGTGAAATATCCTCTTTTAAAACTCAGTAGAAAACTCATCTTTAATTACATCTTAACTGACACAAATTTTTATAATTAAATATGTTGTGATTTGTAAAGAATCATCTATTTTAATTTTTATAATTTAAACTATAAAAAAATTAATCAAACATGAGCCTCTGTAACGTTTGATTTATTTTGATGTTGCCTCTGGATACTCTTAAATAGCTTCTTTTTACACTTATATAAATCAGTAAAGACACAGTTTAATATTACATAGATTATAATGCCTAAAAATGAAAATATCATAATCTCATTACATAAAGAAAATATTTCGCTACATTACATCCATGCGGTCTTTTAGCATTAGAGTTTTAGATAATTAGGAAAAAACATTATCAAATAAAACCCATGTATTTTTCAACCAATAGATATTTGTTCCATTATATATGTAACTGGTAAATAGAAAATATGTATGAAACATCTCCCTAAATTTCTACAGCTAAGACATTCTTCTAGATAGACCATATATAGTACTTGTCGTTATATCCTGGGTAAATAGACACATAAGAAAGGGGTAGGATCAAATGCCGAGTAAGGGTAAAAATATGTGATAATAATAAAAGATCATAAGTGGGAATAATATTAGAATATGGGTATAATTAGGATATATAATAAATTTATACAAAAACAACTATAGATCACAAATCCAGATTCATGGAATAAGGCTTGGCATTCCATAAGTCATGATTCAAAAGAGTATAGAAATATTAATCAGCAAATATGATCCCTGAAAGAATAGCATTAGGATAATTTATAAATGTGTCAAAAAATTAGTATAAAGAAATTATAACATTGTAATCAAGAAAATAATGCTTATTTTTTTGAAAAAAAATGTTCCTGATTCAGGTCTTGATCTAATAATAATATTACACTTCATGTTGTATAAAATAAACTTTTCTTTCTTAACATCCTTATCTCATGAGGTATAAATCCTTAATTAATGAATTGGTGGTATATATAAGACCCCACCCCATAAATTATCTATATATATGTGTGGTACCTCAAATAAATCATTCAAGATATAATAAATATCCTTTTAAAATAAAATAGGTTTCACATCGCTTTCAATATAATCATACAAAGAAAAAACTTATAATTCCATCAATAAACATTATAAACCCATAGAATACAAATGGGTATTCAGTGACACTAAAAAATTTCTATATAGATAACATTAAATTAATAATATGTTATTTGAACTTTATAGTTAGAGGGTATATTTTTTAGTTAATAATTTCATTAATTAATCATTGTAAAGAATCAAGATGAACACCCCTCAATCAGAGAAATGGAAAATAGTGTATTCATAGAGAATGGTAATTGGAAGTAGAGTTATTATTGTTCACAGTGGATGGATAGGAAATAAAAATAAAATTATGAACCACTCATATATTTTAAAATAAAATTTCCTAATCTATCATGAAAAATAATTCAACAATATGAGACTTAATAATATTTTTCTATTTAAATAAATTTAATTTCCTCAATATCTTGTGATATGTGCAACCTCGAGTATATTTGAACCATAAAATACTATAAAATTATAATCAAGATGTTATATTGGTGGAGTGAATATAAATAACTACATTTTAAATAAAATAAATATGTATAAAGGTTTTAGATAAAACTAATATATTGATAAATAAGTACAAGTTTTTTTAGTAAAGTCACTATATGCTTTAAAAATAACATTTTTCCTACAAAATAGTTTTTATTACTTTTTATGTGAAAATAATAAAATTAATTTATACCGAGTTTATAAAATTTATTTTAAACAATTAACAAATTTTTTTAATTTAATATTTAAAAATTATCATATAGTGAAATATTGAAAATTTTCTGAGAAGAATAATTTTTTGATGAATATTGAAAAATGCTGATTTTTATTGAATCCATATTTTCTTTTTAAGGTTTTAATAAGTTTAATTTTTTTAATTATTTTAAAAAATAATTCATTTATATCATTATTAATCCAATTAATTTCATTATAATTAATTTTATGTTAGGATTTGGCATAAATAAATTATACTTAAGAAAATATTTTTCTAGAAAACTGGTTTTCATCACATTTTATGGGTTTAATTATTATTTCAATTAACCTAATTTTGTGAATTAAATTATATAAAATGGATTCAAATTTTTGAATCCTAATTCTTAAATTCTTTAATGATCCCACTTTTAGTTTTGTATATAATATATAGTAAACATAGTAAAAATTCATCACCACTGTTAAAGTTAAAATGGGTGTATCGGGGTATTAAAATAAGATATATAGGTATGTTTTCCAAGTAAAAGAGAATAAATCATATTTTATGGCCATATTTATACCATATACTATCCCAACATAAAATATCTATCCATTTGGAATCATTTATCTTGATTATGACATTATTATATTTTAATCTTTTAAGATATTCCAATTGTGTCATCTCCCCCATTTATAAATGGAAACCACTAATTTTCTCTTATTTAGACAATATTGATCCATCTAACTTGACCAAATCCTGAATAATTATCTTCTAAATTTACTTATAAATAAATTATAGGTTATTTTCTTCTAAAAATACCACTCCAATAGTCCTTAAGAAAGGATCTAAAGAAGGTATACAGAAGAATATGTAATCATCCTACCCAATCTCATTCAAAATATTTTTTATTCTACCTACTATAAATCAATGGTATTCATCATAAAATAATAAATATAGTATACTTAATATATAAAAAAATTATTATTACTATGTAACCACCTTTATCCATCCTCTATTCCATCAAATGGGAAGTGGATGTGTCACTCATGCAAACAAGTAAACTATCACCCGGATGAAGAGATACAATTCATTTTCCATCACCATATTTCATGGATAATTTTAATGATGGGCTTAATGTGTATAATTTATATTTATTAGATAATTATGATTCTATAATTTTAATATAATATTTACCTTCTTGACAACCAGCCTTTTGGAAAATGATAATGTCACTTGTGCGTACATGTAGACAACCACCTCCATGAATCAATGTGATTCAATTTCATTTAATATTTACATGGATGATAATAAGGATATATTAAACAAATATATATGATATATATGATATAATTATTATTATTTAATTATAAATTATCATGTAATTTTATTTTTTCATATCTGTGTAAAGTGAAAACAATTTTCATGCATATGTACGATCTACCATCCTCATGAACGACATATATAATTTTTCTATCTATTAATTTTATGGATAAATATAAATATATATATATATATAATTAATTTATATGATATTCAAATAATTATTAACATTCAAGTGATTATGTAACCACGATCAATAAAAAGGACTCAAAGTACCAAACTGAAATTCTCATGAAAAATGAAACAATTAACACCGAGAAACGATTTTTTACTAAGGAACTAATAATTAATGTAGGTTTAAATTTAATAAGTGGATAATATATGATATTATATGAATGTACATGATTATAGTACAAAATTAGGATAAATTTAAATCTATTATAAAAGAGGATAAATCATTTTTGAAGCATGTGGAACTTGAGGAAAGACATTTATGTTACCATCTTAATTTTTGATGGGAAGGTTTTTTATTAAGTTTCCATTGATAAATTTTTAGGAACCATATCTAAAGAATAAAGTTAATTTTATTCTCCTTTGGTTATTTTTGTACATTACATGTTTCCCTTTAACTTTTTTCTTTTTAATAACTCAAGAGAGTGAGATAATGTTTTTAAGGAAAACTCAATTTATTTCTCTCTTCAGTTGAAAATATATTTTATTCCATATCCATGTTTTCTAAAAAATTCAATATTTTAGTTATTATCCTATAATTTTTTAGATTAATTTTTCCCATGATATAATTTTTTAAACAAGTTTAAAAGGGATATTCTTTACATTTTCCAAATAAGAAACTTTTTTCATTTTATTGAAAATGTGAAAGGAATATTTGTTTTAATGTATATGTATTTAAAACAATTCCCTCTGTCATGACCAATCAATTATTTTATGTTTCCTTTACATGTTTTGATGTTTATTTTTCATGAATTTTTTTCCTTAATAATTGGGAAGTATTTATATTTTGGATAAGTTTTTTTAAAGTGAAAAGACTATTTTATTCCCAAACATTCTAATGATCTTTTAAATAATTGTTCATCTTTCATAACATCCTTTGATGTTACAAATGATGTAATTATGATATTATCCAATAATACAATCCACTTTCATTGTAAGGATTATGATGATGAAAATTTAAGTATGATTCTATAAAACACATTTCTTTACCATGGGTTAATTGAGTTATGATTAAACCTTTATGAAACCCGTTATTTTCACAACTTATGATATGATGAATTGATGGAATGTTTATAAAACCCATTTTCTTTTTATGGGTTATTTAATAATTAATATTTTATTATCTTATGTAACACATATATATGATTTTCATTATGTGATGTGTGGGCCTAGAATTATATATCCCTCAAATTAGTTGGGTAAAGATGGATATCTCATGAGATGTGAAGGACTGGAATAGGGAGTGAACCCAATCCAATAATAAACTCTATTCAATATAAAACTATTTGGAGTGAACCTTGATTATAGATATGATGGAATGGTGAGTGAACATGATCCACTATGATAGTTTTGGGGGTGATTCTTGACTAAGGAAGTGATTTTATATGCTTATGAGTATAAAAAAGAATTTATGTCTTAAGACAATTTTATAAAATAATGTATTATTATAGGGACCCATAATTTTACACATATAATACCATAATTTTAAGAATAATTAAACTTTAAATTATAAGCCAAGGATCGTAATGTCAAGAGTCTTGGATGAATAGGAACATAAAACTGATAACATGGGACCAAAAAACGTTTCTTTATTTAATCATCATTAAGAGATCCTAAATTCCATTGTTCTCAAACATATTTATAGGATAACCTCAAGAAAACAAAAACAAAGGGATGAGATAAAAATCCTATTAAGGTAATAAACATAATAATAAATCTTTATAACATGGGTTAGAAGGCATCACATAGTGATATAAAAGGGCATAGAACATATGGAATCATAACATATAATCATGGGATCATATAAAAATGGAGTAATAGTATTGTGGAAGAAATATAAAACATGGATTTATCACAATTCATGGTTCATTATATAAAGAGGATCACAAGTCAAGGTTAACCACCAAGACCATTGCACAAGGTAGCACAAGTTAAGGCTAACTGCTAATACTATCGGACATAACGTATTATGAAAGTCAAATTTACCCAATTAATTATAGTGCTATCTGGGTGAACTCATCTTAACATATTCATAAATATGTTTTCCGAATATAAAATCATACATAATAAATCATATATAAACATACGGGTTACCCATTGTAAGATTTGGGTATCCTAATCAAGTCATAAAGCATAAAAAATTAGAGTATCATAAAAATTTCCAGGAAGGAAAGAAATTAAATCATTCATGGAAAATAATATGGTAGTATAGGAATACATCATGAAAATTTATTTCATATTTAACTATTAAAAAGTTAAAATAATACTTAAGAAACTGTACCATTAAAACATTTGATTGCGGTTAATGGAAAATACCAAAGGTCATTTAAAACATAAAATAACATAATATTTTATATAAAAGAATAAGTGTAGCAAGAAGGTTTTTATAATTATAATAGGGGTTTTATAAAAAAAAGTGGGGCTTAAAAAAATTATAGTGTACTTGAAAATGGGTAATAATTTAAGAAGTTCCCTTAAACAGGTTTCATTATCAAGAAGTATTGAGGAGGGAACCACATAAAAACATGTATATCACCAAAAGGTAATGATGAATAAACCTTGATACACTGTATTTTAGAATTTAGAAAAAATAGATGATTTATATAAAAATAATACATAACTTCATTTGGGTAAAAAGAAAGATAGATCAACCTGAATGAATAATGGACGTTTGGGTAGAATAGCTTACCTTAAGTCAGAAGGTGTCATTAACATGATATTAATGTCCCGGATAACCAAATTATATTCATTATTTAATATATAAAGAACCTATTATTCATTTAATTTATTTATTATAACCTAATTAAGTTCATTCATGACCTTTTGATGGGATAAGAGGTTTAATTTCATTTTCTTGGAGGGTTTGTTTCCTCGATTTTCAGGATTGATTTACTTATATACATATAAGGATAAAGATGTAATATAAGAATGGTAGTCCAAAATGGAATTTATATGTTACTAGTAAAAATCCATAATATTACATGGTTATAAAATTCATTTTGTTTTTTAGAGTGAAGTTGAGTCAATATATAAAACATTAATGATAACCGTTTTTGTTAATTAGTTGTTTTTTTACAATAATGAACTAATTTTTCATTATAAATTAATATCATGTGTTATAAAAGATTCTGGAACCTTAAATAAGACATAATACATATATTACAGTCTAGTTCAACCATTGAAATGGTTTCATGACCTGAATTGAATATGGTAATGGAAATTGAAAACCAGTAATCCTTGAATGTGATAAATTAACACATCTTAGATATTGTTTCATTTCTAGTATAAAATGAGGGGAATAGATAAATGATTATGAATATTCCCATTATAATAAAAATATTTTTGTAAATTTATGTTACTAGAGACATAATAACATTTGGATGAAATAAGGTGAGGAGAGAAAAAGAAAGAAAGGAACTTGAAAGAAAATAAAAGAAATGAAAAGAGGAATTTACCTCTTGAATATATCTTCTTTGAGAGCCTCTTTAGGGAATATTTTCTTATCTTTTTAATATACCAAGGGGAATTATACTTGGGGTGGATATGTTTATGAGACTTTATTAGAATTTATACAAGTCACAAGGCTTGAGAAAAGTGAAGATAATAGGTAAATACGGTGGTATTTATAGTAGAGGAGAGGAGGGGTTTCCCATTAGTTTAATATTTTTGCTCAAGAAAATGAATAGTCATGATTCATGTTACCGAATATAGTAATGAGAGGACTTGAGTTCTAACAAGTGGTTCTTACATCAAAAAATATTCTTGGAATAGTGTATTTAACTCATAATGTATATATACGGTAAATATTCATATTTATTTATTCATAAAAAATTCAAGAATTTCAGAAAAATAAAAAAATTAACCCTAACCATTTTTTAAAGTGTATTATCCTAAAATGAATTCCATTTTATAAAAATAATTTTGTAAATATGATAAATTTAATTTCTAATTAAAATTACAATTTTATTTAAAAAACAAATTTATAATTTAAAACTATTTTTCTAACAATTTAAAAAATTACACAAGGTATAGAAAAATTATCTTATAATAATAAGTCATAAAAATAATTATTTATGAATACATTTTATGAAAATAAATTATCTTTTAATTTATTAAATTAATTAGAAAATTGTACATCAATATACATGACATACAGAAATACCAACACTTTATGAATAATTTTTCAAATATTTATTTATTTATACTAAGATATCATTATACCATATTGTCACCTATAAGATGAATAACTTTTATTTATAATTTCATTATTGAGGTTATTATTATATTGGTCAGTTTACTATTTATAAGGGTCACATTAATATTCCAAAGGTCATGTTACTATTTAATCGGTATATGTTCTTTAACATTAAGAGATACATATTATTTCAATCGTTCTTTATTTATAAGGTTTATATTTTGTTCTATTTGTAATCTCATAAGATTATACTAGAAGACATAGTTATAAGAACAAAATTTCATTCAAAAACATTGGTTCATTGCATTCTTCCCCCCTTTCTAAATTTTCCCCTTAAAAATTTGTTTTACAATCTAAGTTGTAAATAAGTGTTGGTACTTTTCTATCATTGCATCCTCTAGTTACCATGTTACCTATTCATACTTATGGTTCTACCACAGTCATTTTACTAGGTGAGTTATCTTGTTATATTGAACATTATCTATATGATCCAAGATATTCAATTGTTTCTCCTCATAAGAAATATCATTCTCCAATTGTAACACCTCAGAAGAGAAAATATATGAAGTATATGTCATGTACTTCTTTAAGAGGGATACAAGGAAGAAATTTTATACGTTAGAAATGGTAGGTGTAATTGCTTGTCAATAGGCCACATCTCCAACACGATCAAGAATATCGAAGGGGACTATGTACCTAGGACTTATATTTTATCTATTCCCAATCTCATGACCTTCTTCCAATGAGATATGTAGAGGAATACCATGTATCCAACTTTAAAATCAAGTTCTCATTGATGACTGTCTGTATAAAACTTTTTTATAAATTGGGATACCTTAATGTGATAATGAATGGTTTTCACCTTCTCTACCATCTCTTAGTCCATTTCAGGTCCTAGAATATTACGCTAACTGACTTAATTTCAACACGTCGGTGTTCTGCAGCTTTACCCATAAAGGGATTTATATGGTTCCTTTCAGATAATGGAGTGGATACTATTGTTGTAATAGAATTTGACCAATGGAAGATATTGGTATCATCCTACTTTGAAGTCCATATAACACACTCTCAATATGTCTACCAATGTATGAATAGTTTTCTCAGATCAGCCATCATTTTGAGGATGATATGACATACAGAAGTTCTGTTTCATTCTTAGAGGATGTCAGATACTTTTATGGAACTTCAAGGTGAATATAATATCTCTATCGAACATAATAGATAGTTGTACTAATTGAAACCTTACCACCTATTTGATATATATCATTGAAATTTTATCTAATGTTAAGTCATCTCGAATTGAAATAAAGTGAGTTGTCTTTGTAAGATGATCCTCAAAGACCCATACAATATTGTTTGCTCTGGATGTCCTTGGAAACCCAATGAAAAACTCTATGGTAATGTTTTTCCACTTCCATATTTGTATGGTTAGTTGTTTCATCATCCTCGTAGACTTTTTTCTTTCAGGCTTCACTTGTTTACATACCAAGAACATTGATGTATATTCAACAATCTCTTTCTCCATATTTTCCAACCAAATATCTCTTAGAGATCTCGATGCATCTTTGCACTCCCTTGGTAAATAGATAATGTTGAGCTATGTGGGTCATTCAAAATATCATTCCTTATCTCTAGATTATAAGGTACACAGAATCATGACCCAAATCTTACAAATCCTTCCTCATCAATCATGAACTCATATGATATCTTATTTCTAATAGCTTCCACCCTTTTTTGAATTTCCACATCATTTCTTTAAGCATCCTTTATTTTCTCCATGAGGGATGGTTGAGAAATCATTTGAGAAAGGATTGATGGTGTTCCTTCCTTAATTACTACCATGTCAACGCACTAAAAATCTAATAAGAGTATATCCTTTTCAATTCTCATAATTGATAAAGATGCAGGATCCTTTCTTCATAGAGCATCTGCCACATTTTTCCCTTACAAGGATGGTAGTGGATTGAGTAGTCATAATATTTTATGAGATCTAACTATATCCATTGGAGCATATTAATCTATTTCTATTTAAATATATATTTTAGACTCTTGTGATCATTATATATCTAACACTTCTCCCCAAATTGATAATGGTGCAATATTTTCAACGTAAAGATCACAACCGCTAACTCTAGATCATGCATGGGATAGTTTTTCTCATGGATTTTATGTTTACTTGAGATGCAGGATATCACTTTATCATTTTTCATTTTCACGCAACCAAATCCCTTATTTGAAGCATCACTATACACCACAATGATTTATCCACTTATTGGGAGTGTTAGTACTGGTGTAGTGATAAGCCTTTTTTTGAGCTCCTTAAATACTTCCTCCCATTATCATGTTCAGAAAAACATTACCCCCTTCTCTTTTATCTTGTTCATTGGGTTTGAAATTAGGAAAAGTTCTTCACAAATCATCGGTAATACCTAACTTGACCATGTAAGCTACGAATCTCTGTTACAGATGTTGTCCTAGGCCATTATTCGATTTCCATTGTCTTGGAAGGGTCTACAGATATCCCTTTACAGGTGGTAACATTCCCCAAGAATGATACTTCCTCCATCCATAACTCATATTTATTTTACATTGCACATAGATTCTCTCTTTTCAAAGTCTTTAGTATAGTTTTCAAATGCTCCTTGTGTTCCTCCTTACACTTGGAGTATATCGGAATATCATCGATAATTACTACCACAAAATGTCGAGCAAATCATTAAAGAATCTATTCATTATATCCATGAAATTTTTTGGAGAAATAGTGAGTACGAAGGTAATCTCTATGAAATCATAGTGTCCATACCTTGTTCGAATGGTAGTCTTGGGAATATCTTCCTTCCTCACCTTTAATTGGTTATATCCCAACTGAAGGTCCATCGTAGAGAAATTAGTGGACCCAAGAAGCTGATCGAGAATGTCCTCTATCTGAGGCTTGGGAAACTCTTTATTTTTCGTGATTTTATTAAGATCATGATAATCAATGAGAAGGCACATTGATTCGTCTTTCTTATATACGAAGAGGACTAGTTCACCCCATGGTGAAGCACTTGGGCATATAAAACTCTTATTTAGATTCTCTTATAACTTCTTCTTCCACTCTTCTAGCTCTATGGTGGACATTCTATAATGTGTATTTGATATAGTTTGATATCTAGTAATAAGTTCAATTGATAAATAAACCTATAGATAAGAAGGAAGGCCATAAAATGTTTCATGGAATACATTAGTGTAATCCCTCACAATTGGAATATCATCAAGAAGTATCATCTCTTTTGTCTCAATCATTTGAAAAAGATATAATTTCTCAAAAGTCAACCTTATCCAAACATCAAAAGAGGATTCTGAAGTAGATTTATCTTCCTCCTTATAATTGTACAGGATTGGAGGATACTCTGGGATATGAAGAGTTATCTCCCTTTCCCAAAATTTAATGAAGGGTTTATATAAAGATAGACAATACATTCCCAAAATAGCATTGAACTCTACTAGAGGAAGTATGATAAGATGTTTTGGGAGGATCAATCCATAAATGTAAACCTGGGAGGAGTTATATACTTTTGATGCAATAATTTCCCCATTTTCTATTCTCATATATAAATCAATCTCCAAATTTTGAAGTGGTGTTTGAATATTTCTACTAAACATTAACGATGTGAAAGAATGTGTTGAACTAGAATCAAATAGTACGTTCCCTATTCATAAATGAATGAACAGTATAACTATCACCACATTATTTTTTGGACCACCTCAGTAGTAGTCATAGAATAATCCCTCCCTTGTTTCCTTGGATGTTGTTTTGGATTTCCTCTAACAACCGTTGGATTAGGTAAATTGTTTGCCTAATTCCCATGTTTTTTCACTTGTAATGATGCACTACAGGCTGAGTGTTCTTACGAACCTTCCTTTCTTCTTCCACCTTAGTAGGATTCTTCGTATCCCTTTGGCATTTTTCATCCAGATGTCTCATTCTTACAAATTTTAAGTAATTCCCAGTCTCCTTTAGATAGATCCAAGGATGCTTCTTCCCATAATTTTGACATGTGGGATGTTCTAAATTCTATCCATTGTGATATTTATTTCCCTAACCACCCATATTATACTCTATTTTTCACTTTTTTCACCAGGGAAATGAGACCATTGAGAGCCACTGATATCCATTTCAACTTTTAGGACACAATAGACAATCTCATCATAACTATTTAATTCTTGAATCATTAATACTTTTTGTATACTCTTCTTTGGTCATCTGAAGAAATGATCCACCTTGATTTTGGTGTTCATGAAAAAGCTGGAGACGTATCTTGCAAGCCTTGGGATGTTTGATTCATACACCCTAATGGACTCATTTTCCATCTAAGTGAGTCTAGAGAACTCTTTTTTATATTGAGGTGGAGGATTTAAGTAAAATATTTATTGAAAAACATTTTATTGAATTTTTTCCAATCCATGGAATAAATTTCCTCATGGGATTTCATATTCTTGATCAGTTTCCACCACAGATCAACTTCCCCATAAAAATGATAGACTTCTATCATGAGTTTAACTTATTCTGAGAACTTGAGAACAAAGAATATATTTTTAATGTACTTAATACACTATTATATAAGGAGGAGATCTGAATACCCATTAAACATTTGAGTCATTTTCTGCATGAAGTATTCTACAAAAACTTTCACTTTCCTTAGAGGATGAGGTTGTTCCACATGATTCAAGTTATTTTTCATAACATGATCTAGCTGAGAAATTATTGTCCTAAAGTTTTCAGCACCCTTTACCATCATATTAGGTATATAATTAGAGCAATCATCCCATTTTCTATCACATTGATTGTTGGAATGTGTTTTTCTATTTCCCTTTTTTAGCTAAGAAAATAAAGTACAATTATAGGTCTTGAAACTTATCTATTTAGCATAAAAAAAACTTTAAACATAAAAGTATAATCTCTTAAAATAAAACTTATATCCTAACTTGTGATTCCCTAGGTTTAAATCATGGTTATCCATGATATGTTTCCTATCATATATTCTTATGGGATTTTTTTTATTCCCTCAATAATGTTTCATACTAATATTATTAATTTAAAAATGTATATCCACCGAGAGTATCAAACTAAGAGTGAAAAAATGCCCATTATCATGCACCAGTTCCCATTTGAGTCTAGATCAAAGCAGTGTTTTCAGGTTTTACCTATATATACTTCTATTCCAGAGCCACCTCTACTTGTTTGTATCCAGATAAGGATATATTTTTTTGACAAACCACTTTCTCTATACTTACCAAAATTTTGGGATGCTTTCTTATAATTTGTATCATCACTAAGGTTCTTACTAAAGTTCCCTATTACTAATATCCAAAAATAACTAAACCAATATTTGATACCAACTATAGTGACCAATCCTTTTACACATTTCATAACATTATTTTAAGTATAATTAAACTTCAAATTACAGTCCAAGGATTGTAAAGTCTAGAGTCTTGGAATACTGGGTACATAAAACTGATAACATGGGACTAAATAAAATGTATCTTTATTTAATCATCATAAAGTACTCCTAACATACATTTTTATTAAACACCTTCATAGGATTACTTGGGAATAACAAAAACAAAGGGATGAGATAAAATACTAGTATGATAATAAACATAATAATAATGTTATAGCACATAGGTTAGAAGTCACGACGTAATGATATAAAAGGGAATGAAACATATGGGATCATAACATAAAATCATGGGATCATATGAACATGGAGTAATATTGAATTGGTATAAATAAAAAATTAGAATTTAGCATGAGTCAAGGATCATTTCACATAGAGAATCACAAGTTAGGGTTAACCACTAAGACTGTTGCACATGGTAGCACAAATCAAGGATACCCTTCAAGAATATTGCACATAACATATATTGAGAATAAACTTTACCCAATTAATTGGGTAAATTTGGAGGAATCCCCATTATAACTTGTTCATGAATGTTATCTCTACATATAGAATCATACATAATCAATTATACTTAAGCATAAGGGTTACCCATGGTAAGATTTGGGAATCCTAATCATGTCATAAATTATAAATAATGGAAGTGTCATAAAAATTTATATAAAGTAATTATATAATTCATAAATAATTATAGGTTATTATTGGCATAAATCCTGAAAATTGATGTCAATTTGAATTATTAACGTGTAAAATGAGTTCTTAAGAAACATAATCATTAAAATATTTTAGTGCGGTTAAAGGGAAATATCAAAGGTCATTTAAAACATAAATATGCATAATATTTTATATACAACCAGAAAGAAAACCATGAAGATTTTCCTGATAAAAAGAGGGGCTTAATAAAAATAATGGTGGATTATAATAAATTATATAGTGTACTTCTAAATGGTTTTTAATTCCAGAAGTTCCCTTAAAAGAGTTTTTTTGTCAGGAAGTATTGAGGATAGAACCACATAGAAACATGTATATCCCCAAAAGAGAATGATGAATGAAACTTGATACAAGATTTTGAAGAATAAAAATTTAATTTATAGGATTTACATAAAAATAACAGATGACTTTATTTAGGTAGAAATAAATATAGAGCAACTCGAAGGAATAATTGAGGTTCGGGTAGAATCAATTACCTTAAGTATGAAGGTGTCATTAAATTGATATTAATGTCCTAGAAAACCAATTTAAATTCATTAATTAATATTTATAAAACCTATTCTTCATTTAATTGTATTGTTAAAACCTTATTATGTTCATTCATGACCTTCTTGATGGTTTAAGTGGTTCAATTTAATTGTTTGGGAGAGTTTGTTTCCTCAGTTTTCATGATATGTTTACTTATATACATGTAAGGATAAACATGTAAGATGATAATTGTTTTACATAATTGGAGTAATATGTTATTAGTTATCATCCAGAATAATACATGGTTATAAAACTCATTTTATTTTTTGGAGTGAAGATGAATCATTATATAAAACATTAATGGTAACTGTTTTGGTCAATTTGAAGTTTTTATGACAATAATCACATTTTTATTTATAAATTAATATCATTTTTTCAAAAAGATTCTAGAACCATAAATAAGACATAATAAATATATTATAATCTATTTCAACCATCAAAATGGTTTCATGATGACAATTGAATATGGTAATAGAAATTGAAAACCAGTTGTCCTTAAATGTGATAAATTAACACATCTCAGATGGTATTTTATTTTCTAGTATAAATAGAAGGGAAAGGAAAGATGATGAAGAATTTTTCCATTATAATAAAAAAAATTCCATAACATTTAAGTTACTATATTTATCATAACATTTTTATGAAAGGAGGTGAGGAAGGAAAAGAAAGAAAGGAACTTGAAATAAAATAAAAGAAATGAAAAGATGAATTTACCTCTTGAATATATCTTCTTTAAGAACCACTTTAGGGGAGAGGTTTTGATATTTTGAAAATAAAAAGGGATGATGGACATGGGGAATATCTTTTAACTATATTTTAGTAGAATTTAGACAAGTCTTGAGGCTTGAGAATAGTGAAGATAAGAAGTAAAGATGGTGGTATTTATAATGGAGGAGAGGAGGGGTTTCCCTTTATTTTAATCATTAGTTTAATATTTTTTCTCAAGACTTTGAATAGTCTTGATTATTATGAAAAAAACAATAATGAAACGAAGTTAGTTATAACCAGGGATGATTACATTAGCAATGATGATATGAATAATATATTTAACTCATAATGTATATAAATGATAAATTACCATATTTCACTATTAAAAAAATTCAAGTATTTACGAAAAATCAAAAAAACTAACCCTAACCATTTTATAATGCGTATAATACAAAAATTAATCCCATTTTATTAAAATAGTATTCAAAATATGAGAAATATAATTTTAAATTAAAATCATAATTTACATGAAAAATAAAAATTTTAAAATTAAAACTGCTTTTCTAACACTTTGAAAAATTACATAAGGTCTCGTAAAATTACCTTATAATAATTATTCAAAAAAATAATCATTTATAAACACATTTTTGGAAAATAAATTTTATTTTAATTTAATAAATTAATCATAAAATTGTTGTTAAATATACATGACTTACAAAAATACCAACACTTATTCTATTATTTTGAAAATATTTATTTACATATACTAAGATATATTTATACCATATTGTAACTTATTATATGGATAAATTTTATTTATAATTTCATTGGTGAGTTTAATATTATATTGGTCAGTTTACTATTTATAAGGGTCGCATTACTATTCCAAATTTCATGTTACTATTTCATCCGTATATATTCCTTATCTTCAAGAGATAACTTTTATTTCACTTGTTATTTATCTATAAAGTTTTTAATGGGTTATATTTGTAATATTATATGATTATAATATAATTAATAATTATAAGAAAATATTTTCATTGATAAAACATTGGGTCATTACAATCATGCTCGTTAATTCATTTATGATTCATGTTTTATGAACTACCAAGACTCTTTCCATGATTCAATATTATGATCTACGATATGTTGGGTATGGTTTTCAATTATTAATATTATATTCTCCTACCTTTACGGTATTTTTATTCTTGTGTGATCATTTATATCTCTCTTGTTTACCCTTTTTAATCATATGATCACACTATTTCATATGTTTTATTTTCTCAAGTTATGGAGAATTGTTTTAAGTCGGGTATGTCTAATAATATTACTATATGAGAAGATATTTGTGGAAGATGTTGAATATCATTCATGAAATAAAAATATTTTTTATCTAGCATCCAGAAATACTAAACCCGTATGGTTCTTGAACGAATTATAATGTTATTTAATGAATATTCATCAAATAAGATGTAATATCTTTGTATGAAAAGCATGGGTTGTTATAATTTTTATCAGAGTAAGTTTTTATTAACTTTTAAAATTAGGATGAGAAAAAAAATTTGATAAGCATTTTGATAATACAATTTATAGTAGAGTTTCATATGTTATAGTAAATAAAGTAGTGTAGTTTTCCTTGAAAAACATCACTGTTTGGATACCAATAAAGAATATGGTTTTGGCACAAATGAATCAAGGGGTAATAATGATCAAAATATTTTGTTAGGTATATCTTAACTCTCGTTATAGTACTCAATGAATGTTTTGTTACTACATACCTAGCTTGACACTCCCATTGGATATGATTTGGTTAATAAAAATTTTCTTTATAAACCATTATGAACGATATGAATATATGATGATCACAGATGACCTAGTTTAAAACTAAGGGGTCATATATTGAAGAGAACATGTCATAATTTAGACATCATATAAATGTTTTTTCATGATTATGTAGTTTACCACAATGATTATTATTTCTCACACAATGATGTTTTTGATTTAGTAAATGAATGGAAAATGAAGGAACCATGTTAATGCCAAATGTGATAAAAATGAAATCATTTTCCTCCTAAGAAACCAAAATTTAGGGGATCATAAAGGAAAATCTAATTTTTATGCTTACACATAATTTTCAATTCATTAATCATATTGATCTTACAAAAAACAAAATAAGGGAAACATTCTATTGAGTCCTTTATGAGGAAAAATACACCTTTTATTGGGTATTCTGATCAAATAGTTTTTGAGAAATGGATCATTACTACTGAAAATATATTTTCCATTCTCCAATGTTGAGAACATGAACTATTAATTTTATTTAGTTATAATTTTCAAGGTGAGGAAAATAAATGGTGAACTCTTATCAAGATCATGGGGTAATGGAAATACATTGAATCCATGTAGTTGGATGAGTTTTAGAGATTATTTTATAATAAGTACATTCCTTGTGTTATTTGTATAAATATGAATAAGTAATTCCTTGATCTAAAGAATAAGTATGATTAATCCATAAGTACCTATAATAAAAAATTTACAAGACATGTGAGGTATACTTATGGTATTATCATCTAATTTCACATAAATTTTTATTGATTATTAGGTGGATTAAACCCAATAATCCCTAGAATTGTATCTATAAGAGAATTTAGTATCTATTAATAAATATTTTGATGTGATATGAAGTTGAAAATAGAGATTGCAGTTACCCATCACTCTCATGGTTTTGATATAAAAGAAAAATATAATTTTAATGAAATTATAATAATAAAAACCCGAGAGAGAAGAAGATATGATTTCCTTTATACTAAATGTATGGAAGAAAATATAGAGGAAATTGACTTAAATGGGATATTAATTGTTTTAAATATAAAAAATATGGTCAACAGGAAATCTAATATAGAAGTGATGTGAAGAAGAAGTTTTCTACTGATGGGGAGAAAGCAAAAAAATGAACAACACATACTTTATTTTTACAAATTAATGGAGTATTATAATTATATTAAACAATTCTCATATATAAAATTTCATGATTATGATCAACATCAAAAACTAATTTATCCTATTGAAAAATGAAAATATCAGGAAATTTCTATTGTTGATGTTGGTTATGGTTACAATGTTGTGAAAGGTACACTTAGAATCCACTCTATAATTTATAATGTTTTATTTTATTATGGATCTACCAAATCTCTTCTATATGAAATTTTTTTAAGTATATCACAATAACACCTCAATGATTAGATATTGAATTAGTAGTGAATCCTCCTAATGGTACAATGATCCCATCTCAATTCTATGATTCCTCTTTGATTGAAGTTTGTGGGAATGTGATTACTAAAAATATTATTATTCTCCCTCTGGTTTAATTTTATGTAACTTGGACTAGATTAACTTTATTTATATAAATACCGCATCAATTTCCGTGGAATGGAAGTGAAATTTGATATTCTGAACAATCCTATTAGAATCTATTGGTGTGATGATAAATATGAACTTCTAATAAAATCCATTATATGGGTCTTGATTTCTATTCGAAAGTGGTGTTTATCTTAAATGGTTGGGGAAAAACTCAACATCAATGATATTCATATTGTATGAGAGTTTTTTAGTTTTTTTCTAGAAGATTTTCGTTGTCTACGTTCAAACTATGAAGTTGGGTTTTCAATAGAACTCAAACCTAGTTGTACACCTATTTGAAATACTCTATATAGAATAACCCTGATAGAGTTATATTAATTTAAGAGGAAACTCTAAGTAAAAACTGTTAAGGGATTCATTTAGATAAGTGTGTCATCATGGGGTGAATATTTTCTTTTTGTTGAGAATAAATATTTATCAATGCGACTCTGTATTAATTATCACAAACTTTACAAGATTATAATCAATAATATGTATCATATTCCCTATATTGATGGTTTTTTTATCAATTTTGAGGGGGATGATATTTTTTTAAGACAGATCTTCAATTTAGATACTATCACTTGAGGTTAAAAAGTTAATACATACGCAAGACAACCCTCCAAACAAGGTATGGAAACTATGAATTTATATTTATTCCATTTGGCCTTAATAATTCTCTTATTATATTAATAGATATAATTAATAGATTCATTATAGATTACCTTGACTATTCTATATTAGTATTTATCGATGATGTTATTATATATTTTAAGAGTAATGAAGAACATGAAGATCACTTGAGGATTGTACTGAGGATAGTAAGTAAGGTTAAGATGTATGTATAATTTACCTAGTGTGTATTTCGGGGGAAAAGGTTTCATTTTCTGGGTTCTATATTCTCAAGTGATGGTATATCAGTGCATCAATCAAAGGCCAAAGTTATTTAACATTGGACCTGACCAACCATAATGGTTGTGATCTATAGTTATATTGGTTTGGAAGAATATTATTGATTCATTCGGGAGAATTTATCATGTCAATCTAATCCACTCACTATGTAACTCATAATAGATCCAAGTTCTTTTCGTTGGAGGAATGTGAGAACTTTTTCAGGAACTAAATAGAAGGGTAATCAACACATCTATGCTTACACTACCCTATAATGGATAATAGTTTGTTATATATAGTGATACATAAAATAAATGTTTGGGATTAATCCCCATGTATAATGATGTGGTTTTATTTTTTGTCTCATGATTATTGAAGGATCATGAGAAAAATTACCGAACTCATGATTTGGAGTTAACTGTGATAATTTGTTCATTAATGATATAGAGGCCTTATCTTTATGTATAAAGGTTTGTTGTATATACTGATCATAAAAGTTCAAATGATATATTCTTTCAGAAATAGTGGAATATTTTATAGAGATAATTTTCGAATTTTATTTATGATTATGACTGCTCAACACATTTCCACCCTAGGAAAGAGAACAAGGTGGTAGATTCCCTGAGTCAAAAGGATCGTGCTATATTATCCATGATGAGGTTAAAAAAGATCCAATTTTTTGGGATTTTCAAAATATGGACCCAGAAATCATGAAGGAAGGAGATCAATTTTATCTTTCTCAAAGGAGTGTTCAAACATCAATCCACGTGAATATTAAAGATGTATAAAAGAATATCTTGAGCTTCCAAAGAAGGTGTGAAATTCTCCTGGGGTCAAACATGATTTTTATGGAATAATAAGGTTTGGGAATCATGTATGTTTTCTATACATACTATATTTGAATAATTAAGTCTTTGATGAATCATATAGTTTTATCATTCTCTATTCATCTTAAAAGTTTAAATATTTATATATATTTGAAAGATTATTTTTGGTGGGACAAAATTGAGAGATATTTTTTAGATTTTGTATCTCAATTAATGTTATTTTAGTATGTTAAGGTTTGAAGAGATAAGTTCAAGGGGATTTTAAAACCATTACCCATACCATAATGGAAATGTGAAAATATCACCATGGACATTTTCACCAGACTCTGTAAAATTTCTAAAAGATATAATGTTATTTGGGTTGTATTCAATTACCTTATGAAGTCAGAAAACTTCATTTCTATTAAAGAATATTATTATTTTGATCATCTCAATAAAATAAACATTATAGAAGTTGTAGTTTTAATGGAGTACAGTATTATATTATATATGATCGGGAACTATGTTTTATCTCTATATTCTAGAGAAACATTGAGTAGGGTCTAGATTTTGAGTTGTGTTTTAGTACTGCTTATCATCCAATGATATATATTCAATCTGAGAGAACCATTAAAAACCTAGAGGAAATGATGAGGTCTTGTTCTATGGATTTCAAAGGAGGATGGGATCAAGACATTCCAATGGTTGTGTTTCCTTATAACAATATCTTTTGCTCGATCATTAAGATGGATCCTTGTGAATCCCTCTATAGAAGGATGTGTATAACTCCAGAATGATGTTATGATGTTTTATAAAGAAATCTATTATATAATTTTCAAGATAAGGAAATTTAAGAGAAAGTTAGAGTAATTCTGGAACTCAAAAAGGAATCTTGGAGTCGATTGAAAATTTATGTTAATAATCATCTATTAAATCTATTATTCAAAGTTGTTGAGAAGGTATTAAAATGAATTTCAACATGATATATGGTTATGATATTTTTAATTAATGGAAATCTAATCCCTAGGTGTATTTCCCTATTCATGATTCTTTATCGAGTAAAGATGTTGGTTTATCGCAGAGCGCTTCCACCAAACCTCTCTTACGCTCATGATGTGTTCAATATATCTATCCTATTGAATTAAACACCTAATCCATCACATGTACTGAACTCATAGGTTGTACTACCAGAGCATGATCATTCCTATGAATAACAACAAATTAAAAATCCAATATTATTGAGATAACAGGTTATGTAAAATTCAACTCACTAAGTTAATGATCATTGGAGGAATCATAAATTCGAAGAAGCTGCATGGGAACATAAACATATGATGAAATATATAATCCTCATTTGTTTATATCAGAGTCACATAACTACAATTCCAAAAAAAAATTAATGAGGATATAATTTAACACCATTAAATTTTATAATATATTTCTCTTCAAATAAATTTAATTTCATTGATAGCTTATGATACATGCAACCCCAAGTCAAAATGAAATTTAATGTAGTATACCATTACATCCTATCCGTTAAGATAGTGGATTGAATAGTAATAACCTCATTTTGAAAAAATATGTATCAATGTTTTAGATAAAACAAATATATTTGATAAATAACTACTAAATTTTTAGTAAAGTCCTTAAATTATTTAAAAATATATTTTTCTAAAAAATTTGTTTTTAATTATTTTTGTGAGAAATTAATATAATTAATTTCTTGAAATTATATGTATTTTATTTCGAATAATATTCTTTATTTTTAAATTAATAATTTTAAAAATCACCTTAGAGTGACTTTTTAAAAAAATTTCGAAAATATTGATATTTTTTTCAATAATTAATAATACAAATTTTTATTGAAAACTAACATTTCATTTAAAGTGTTTTAAAATTTTATATTTCTTTAATATAGTTTTAAATGTGATAATAGTACATTAATATTTTTAATAATCTAATTCACATAATTTTATATAATTTTATTTTTTATTTTGGTATAAAAGACTTTTATACTTAAGGAAACATTTCTTCTAGAAAACCACATTTCATCTTATTTTACAAGTTTAATTTTATATAAAATTCTAGATCTTCTATAAATTAAATTTCATAAAATTGATTATATATTTTTAATTTATATTTTATGATTTTTCAATGAGAAAACTTTTGTTTCTTCATAATGAATAGTAAAAACATCAAAAAAAATTGTCATCACTGTTAAGGTTAAAATGAGTTTACTAGGGGTTAAACCAAGTGTTGATGGAAAGATTTCTGATAAAACTTGTATAAATAATATTTTGTGGAAATATTATTCCCAACACTGAATATATATCTATTTATAAGAATTTTTCCTGAGTATTAAATTATTATATTTTAATCTTTTAAGAAATTCCAAGTGTGTTATCTCCCCCACTTATAAAAGGACACACATCCTTCATATTCTTTACACCACTTTGATCCACATATATTGGCCAAAAACCTCACCAATTGTTTTCTAAAATTATATAGACAAAACACAAAGGTTTTGGTGCTCTTAAAAGTTAATTCCAAGTGTCCTTAATAAAGGATCTATATGAGGCCTACCGAAGAAGAGGTAATCATCCAACCCGACCTCTTCCAAATTATTTCATATTCTAACTCCTCAAAATCTTTTTTATTCATAATAAAAAAAATAAATTTAGTATCCAAAATTTAATAAAATTTTATTATTATTATGTATCCACCTTTATCCACCCTTTATTCCATCAAATGGAATGTTAAAGTATCATTCATGTGTATTCGTGGACTATCATCTAAACGTAGTGATACAATTTACTTCCCATCACCATATTACATGAATGTTTATTATGATGGGTTTAATATTTATATATTATATTTATGATACAAATATTATTTTTTAATTATAATATAATATCTACCTTCTTACCTACCTGTCCATTGAAGAATGATAATGTCGCTCATGCGTACGTGTGGAAAACCACCTCCATAAAGTAATGTGATTTGTTTTTTGTTTCATATTTAAATAGATGGTAATAAAGATACATTTAATGAATATATATGACATATATGTTAGAATAATGATTCTATAAATGTAATCTATTATTTTCTTTTTCTTTTTTTCTATCCGTTGAAAAGTGAAATCAGTATTCTTGAGTACGTACGACTTACCATCGCCATGAATGTTTTAATTCATTTTCCTTTATAAAAAATTTATATAGGACTATATATTTATATATAATTAATATATATGATATTTATATCATGATTAAAATTATGGGTATTATTTAAACATGATCAATATTAATGTATCAGAACTACTGAACAAAAATTCCCATGAAAAACGAAACTCATAAACTGAAAATGATGATTTTAGTTGGGAATTATTAAAAAATAGGGATTAAAATATTATAAGTGGATCATATATGATATTATAAGTATTTAAATTATTCTTTTATAAAATTATAATAAATTTAAATTTATTATGTGGGAGGTTAGACTACATTTGAATAAAGTGAAACACGAGTTAAGGGATTTGTTATTCAGTCTCAATGTTTATCAATATTGTTTATGACTAAGTTTATATTAATGAAATTTTAAGACCTATATCTTTAGAATCCAATGAATTTTATTATAAACTATTTATTTCTTCGAATTAATTTTTTCTTTAATTTTAATCTCTTTAAGAACTCAGTTGAATGAAAAAATGTTTTTAAAGAAACAAACCTTACTTCTCTCTTCTTTTAAAAATAATTTTTCTTTTACATCAATGTTTTATAAAAATGTTTTCATGAATGTTTTTGTATTATCCATTTGTTTTTTAGATTATTTTTTACCCATGACTTACTTTTTTACATTTTTTAAAATGAATTTTATTCCCATTTTCATAATTATGATCATTTTTTTCTGAAAATATGGAAGGAATATTTGTCTTAATGTACATGACATTAACTGAATTTTCAAATGTCGTGACCCTTAAATTATTTGAATATTATTTGAAAATATTTCATTATTATTTTTGAAGAACTTTTTTCCATTAATATTTGGGAAAAATTATATTTTAAATAAGAGATTTCAAAGAGAAAAGGTTTTTTACCAAGAAATGTTTTAGTGGTCTTTTAAATGAATTTTTCATCTATGATAACATCCACTGATATTATAAATTATCTAATGTGGGTATGATCTATTGATACCATTGATTTTTATTCTTTGTATGGATTATGATGATGATTATTTAAGGATGATTCAATAAAGACCCATTTTTTTATATGGGTTAATTATGTTATAATAAATACTTTATGAAGCTATCTACTTTTTGATGGGTTATACAATAATGAAATTATGAAATATTTATAAAAAATCTTTTATTTACATGGTTTATGTGTTGATAAATGTTTCATTATATTTTGAAACAAATATATATGATTTTAAAAAGTGACGAGTGGGCTTGGAATAATATACCCTCTAATAAATTGGGTAAAGATTGATATCTCATGAGATAAAATGGGTAGTGAGCCCAGTTTATTAAAGGAATTTGTATACTATGATAGTATTCAGAGTGAAACTTTAATAAGGATATGATAGAATGGGAAGTGAACCTAATCCATTTTTATAGTCTTTGAAGTGATTATTGACTAAGGAAATGATTTCTTATGTGTATGTGTAAGCCACAAACTTATGTTGTATTCCAGTATTTTTCAATCGCAGCTCATGTCATTTGATTTATTTATGATTCATGTCTTATGAACTGCCATGAATTATTAAATGATTCAATATAATGATCTATAGTATGTTGGGAAAGGTTTTCAAATTTTAGTCTCATGTTATCATACCTTTATGGTCATTTTATTATTATGTGATCATTGATATCTCCCTTATTTACCCTAACTGGGTATATTATCTCTCTCTTTATTATGATTCCACTCCCTATGTCATAAAGAAATTATTAATGTATTGTATTTATAAGAATTTTACTATGTGGGAAGATATTTTTGAGAGATTTTGAATATATTTCAATAAATAATAATGTTGTGTATTTAGTCTCCAAAGGCACTAAAATTTTAAAGTTCTTGCATGGATAATAATGGCATGTTATGGATATTCTTCAAATAATATATAAAATCTATGTATTAAAAGTATGTGTCACTATAAATGAAGTGTATGATATCATTTTAATAATATCCTTAATCATGCAAAAAATATATCAAAATATGTTTCCATAGATAATAAAATTAGGAACATTAGGAAAATAAATTTACAAGAAAGAAATGTTTTTAATATTTTTTAAAATTGAAATTAAAATTATAAATTTTTTTATGAATATTGGAAAATAAAAAATTTTAAATTTTGAAAACATATATATTAATTTTCATGGAAAAAAATAAAAAATGGAATAAATATGATTTTACATGAAAAACATAAAAAATAAGTTTTTCATACTTTAACGAAAATGACCCTTCTATGAAATGTTAAAAATTTCTTTAAAACTTTTAAAGTAGAAAAAATTAGTATAATATTACCTCAATCATTTTTTAAGTCCTATATAAGGATATTTGTAAAATCATCTAATGAATATGGTCGTGATATACGAGGATTCCCTATCGAGAAGAATATGTGTGGTTGGTTTCCTTACAACGAATAAATAATGAGCCAAGGGGAAGATGAAATAGTGAGAAGATATATAAAATCCCAAAAATAATTATTGCATGAGAAATTTATAGGATATTTTAGAAATAAAGAGCATATAAATCCCCTAGATGGTTATCTTTCAAAAAAAACCCAAAAAGAAATTGATATTGAAGAAGATACCCCCACGATACTGATAATATAAGAATAAAAAGGACGTAATTGGATTCACAAGAAATATAAATTCAAATTTCATAAAAATAAATTTATTCATTACAATTTTAGGTAATAGGGCATTTAATACACCATATAAAATAAATAATCATGCATAATATCAAACATGTCTAATTGATTTTAAAATAGAGACAAACAACCCTTACAACCTTGGTATACTATGAATTAAAGGCCATTTAAATAAATAACATGATATGGATATTCAAAAACACATTAAGTAAATTAATATGGTAAAATTCATTCACTATGGGAAAAACCAATTTTTGTGATGGACTATTTTCGACGAAAATAGGCACCCCGTCGCAAAAACGTATGCGTGGATTGGTGCGGTTTTCACGCCAAATCATGCGAAAGGGTATTTGGGATGGGTATGCACCTCCCGTCGCAAATGTCAGGAGGCGGTAAGATGTGGTTGCGACAGGGGATCCACTAACGTAAATAGTTCGACCCCTGGAGGGTATTTGCGACAGGTCCCATCTCAAATAACCAGTGGCGGTAAAAACCTATTTGTGACGGGATGTTGTCCCGTTGCAAATAGTGTGTCAGCAGGTTACTTTTTGTGATGGGCCCCATCGCAAATAACCTTTTAACTGCCGACCATAATTAATGTGGCCGAAGGTATTAGCGATGGGACCCATTGTAATAAGTACCATTAATGATGGAAATACAGTCACAAATTGTCTCATCGT
Organism: Viscum album; assembly: GCA_963277665.1. Classification (NCBI taxonomy): domain Eukaryota; kingdom Viridiplantae; phylum Streptophyta; class Magnoliopsida; order Santalales; family Viscaceae; genus Viscum; species Viscum album. Next base: position 1,025,951,317 of record OY728129.1, on the reverse strand, counting down.
AACCAATCTAACCTATATATACCCCCATTCATTTTTTCTTCCCTACTGAATTTCTTTTTCCTCTACGTCTCTAAACTCTAATTTTAGAGTGAACATTTTTTAGAGTTAGTTTTTTTACGAAAAAGTTTTTGAAGTTGTCTACAATTATAAGAGATCATGTTTAAAGGTATTTATGTTTTATTTAATTTAGTATTTATTTCATTTCTTTATATTAATTTTAATTATTTTTTATTAGTTTTAATTAAGATAGAATTATGTTGTTTTGTCATTCGTAATAATTAGTAATAATTAGAAATAAATAGTAATAAATAGTAATAATTAGTAATAAATAGTAATAATTTGTAATAATTAGTAATAATTTGTAATAAATAGTTATAATTACTAATAATAAAAAATAAATAGTAATAATTAGAAATAATTAGTAATTATTAGGAATGAGTAAAAATAAATATTAATAAATACGAATAAATATGAATAAATACAAATAAATATCAATAAATTTCAATAAATATCAATAATTATCAATAATTAGCAATATTTAGCAATAATGAGTATTAATTAAAAATAAATAGCAATAAATAGCAATTAATAATAATAAATAGCAATAAAATGAAATAATTTGCAATATTTAGCAATAATTAGCAATAAGTAGCAATAGTTTTCAATAATTAGCAATAATTTTCAATAATTTTCAATAATTAGCAATAAATAGAAATAAATAATAAATAGTAATAAAAAGTAATAAAAAGTAATAATTGGTAATAATTTGTAATAATTTGTAATAATTTGTAATAATTTGTAATAATTAGTAATAATTGTTAATAATTAGTAATAATTAGTAATAATTAGTAATAATTAGTAATAAATATAAATAATTAGTAATAAATAATAATAAATAGTAATAAATAGTAACAAATAATAATAAATAATAATTAAAAATAAATATTAATATTAATATTATTTTATTATTTTATTATTATTATTTTAATAATATTAATATTATTTTTTTCATTAATCATAATTTTATAAAAAAATCATTTTATTAAGTATTTTTAAATATTGAGAATTTAAATATATTTTATTTTTTATTATTTTAATAATATTAATATTATTTTTTCATTAGTCCTAATTATATAATTATTTTTTATTATGTATTTGAGATGGGGGCTTTTACGATAGGGGCCTATCATAATTAGATTTTATATATATATTTATAAATGTTTTTGTGATGGGTTGCATTACCATTGCAATAACTTTGTTGCAACGGGCCCATCGCAATAGGTTTATATAACATATAAGCTATTTTTGAGGGAACAATGTCTAATCAAAAATACTTTTAACAGGCTCGTCGCTAAATGTTCTTGAATATATAATGTATTTAATCGGACATCTATTTACGGTTGGATCACTTCACGTCGCAAGTACTATTTTTTGTGATAGGCCGATCACAAAAAATACTAGTTGTGACATTGTTTTCTATAATGGGATTTTTGCGATGGGACCCCATTGCAAAAGTGTTTTTGCAATGGGATCCCATCGCCAAAATCTCTTCATAAATATCCAAATATCCAGTAGTGATTCATTATTAAGTAATCAAACCATATCAAATATAGCATGGTGTACAACATGAAATATTTATCAAGAAATTAAATTTGAGACAGAGAACCCTTTACCATAATTCACAACGTCCACTAAATCACTTGAATCAACTATAATAAAAACATAACTATAATAATCACCAATTTTATAGACTAATTAATATATAAAAACTTTACTAAAATTCATTTATAACTTTTCTTCTTCTTATATTATTTATTTACTATTTTTAAAAAAATATAGGGTAAATAATATTGATTGTTTTGAACTTGTTTCATAATACCGATGTTTTTGTTTATTATTCTCCCAAATTTCATCATTAACTGATCATAAAGGGTAAATTAATTGGTTATTTATAATTATTGATAATTTTATAATTTCATTCTATATGAGTTTTGTTTACGATAATTAAATATGAAATTGAAAATGAGTGTGTTTCAGTGGTTTTTAATGACTGTATATCCGTATCTTAATTAATGAGTTTATTATTAATTTTATCATTCTTGAAAAACTAAATTTATTATCTACTTATTTATATCATATATTACCAGTAATTTATTTTTTATAGTCATCCATGATATTATTTATATCATTGTTCATATAGGTGGTTAAACCTACTAAAAGGTGAACATACTATAAATAATGGATGAGTATGGTTATTAATGTTTTTTCGTTGGTAATAATATCATTATTAAAAAATAATTATTATTTCATTTAGATATATTTAAGGATTTAAATGATATTTTAGGATATATATATAAATAAATAAGAAACGAGATGAAAAATGAAATACATTACATTGTGGAGGGGGTAGTCTGCCCAAACACAAGAATGAAATTTTTGTTTTTCTTAAAAATAAAAGTTAAATATGCTTAATAAATATAACTAAAATATAAAAAATATAAATATACTATAAATTTTTAATTAATAAAATAATGTTAGTAAAAATATAATTTATAGGGAAGTATATAAAATAAAAAAATTAGAGAAAAGACAGTACTTATATTGAGAAATTATGTTTCCCCGTAGAGGACTCATTGGAACTGGAGGTGTTAGGATAAAATATGATGTATAAAAATTAAATTAATTAAAATATAATTATATAGAAAGGATAAAGAGTATATTTTGAAGAGGCAAAAATTGGGAATGGTATTGAAGGGGTCGTGAGATGTTAATTTTATACGTGGTGATAATGACATATTTATAAATATTTCTACTAAATATAAAGAGAGAACATATTTCACATGTTAAGGAGAATGGAAAATTGGAAATAATAGAGTTCATGTATGTTTTTAGAAAAAACTAAAACTCTAAATTAGAAAAAAGACATGTTAAGACTTTTAACCCTTTGGTTAACCCTTTTTACTCATTAAGTTTTTACTATTGTAACTAGTTTTTACATAAGAGATTTCTTTTTTATAATTGAACATAAATTTAAATTATTATAATAATTTGAAATAAAGTTTAAAAATATAAAATAAATATTATTAGATAAAATGTATTTTTTTAATAAAATATAATTATAACATTTGAGCATGTAATATGTAAAACCAATTTTTATAAAAAAGTATATTTTTAAATGTAAATTCTTGGTTTAAATAAACTTTCTATCTATTTAATTTTAGGGATGTAAATTATTTATTTAAAAAATGTAATTTGACTTTTAAATAAAACTAAAACTTAATTTTATAAAATAATATTTAATTAAAAGAAACGAATAAAAACATTTTATTTTATTAAAATATATTACTTAAATACATTGAATTTTTAACATAGGTTTTATAAATATAAAATAATATTTTAAAAATATAATTTTTTGCACCATAAATGCATCTTTGATAAATTAAAAGGCTTTACAAACTTCATGTTCATTATTATATAGTAATAAAGTCAAAAAATTTATAATTTTTTTAAATTTTTTATTTCACACACTTCAAATAAAAATAATCTATTTTAGAAAAGTTGCAAAAAATATATCCTAAGATAATGTTTTTATTATAATTCCAAAAATTAATTTATTTTTATAAAATTAAAATTCTAAAATATTATAATTTTACTTTTAAAAATTAATATAACCCAAATGGGTTTGGTAGTAAAATAACCTTTTTAAAATTTTAACTTCTCTTATTCTTTTTTCGAATCAATTAATAATTAGATTTGTTTTAATAAATTATTCACAAAAATAATATATCTTAACTTATAAATATTTATCTTCTTTAAATAACTATATAAAATTCTTATTTTAGAAAAGAAACATTTTTAACAGCAAAACGGTCTTATTAATTTTATCAACGCATCAATAAATATACATTTATTTTTATTGAAAACTGAAAAACTGAAATTTATAAAATAAACATGATAAATAATTTATTTCCTTTATAACCACATGTTTATATAATCATAGTTTATAGTAACACAACCCTACAGGATATTCGAATAAGATATAATTATAAGGTAAACATTAGAGGTAGCTGAGGTTGGTGAATCTGTTTGCATAAATCTTGTGGAAATTCACATAATATTTAATTTCTCTCAAGTTATATTTCTCTTGTATCATAATTATTGGAATTAATATTCATATTGGTCTAGGGGAAACCCTAGTGTACCTTCCTCCTTTACAGGCTCAAACAAATGATCTTCATATGGGAGACTTCCACTACTCAATGGCCGCTTTTCTGTTTTCTTCATAGATTTCATAATATGGATACATCCTTTTATACATATTAATTTAATTAATATATTATATAAGAAAATTTTATTTTAATGTATCATGGTTTCATTTTAGTTTATTTTTTCAAATAAAACAATATAATAACAAAATATTTATTTAGAGAAAATATATATTAAAATATAGGTTTTATTCACAACTTTTTGTATAATTGAGTTATTCTTAAAAATATTCTAGTTACTTATACATAGCCTTTAAGAAAAATGGTTTATCCTTCTATAGTGTTTGAGTTACAATTAAATACATGATATAAACTTTGATTTACTCTTGTAAAACTCAAGTAGACAAGGAATTATTTATACAAAACTCCAGTTTATGCTCTGATTCTTAGGGTTCTATTAACACTTAATATAAATGATGAAATTGATTAAAATACCAATTTTAATATCTCAATAATTATAAATATGAAAACATAAAAAACTAATAATTACTATGTAAAAAATAATATACCTTACAATAATGATAACAACATTAACTATCCTAATCTATATATAATTGATATCGTAGTAATGGAAAAATGACCCCTACTCTGTGATGTATCTATAGGCTATGATGAATATCTCATTATATGAGAGGGATCCTTAAACCCTCCAAGATATATTATTTCCTCAATTATAAATGAGTTAGTGAAAGAGACCATTTGTAAATTAGGTGTCTCAGTCGAGCAATATTTAATTATAAACACCATTACCCTCATATAGCAGTGGCCTATATATAGATTGTAGGACTCTCCTTGGTGATTCACACATCAAATCATGAATTATACCACATGAGTTATTTTTATATCCAATTCATGCATTGTATTAATTAATTCAACATTACTACCTCGCGTTACATATCATATAATATATCTTTCATAGGATAGAAAATATGGGTAAATATTTTTATGCTTGACTGCATCTTTATAAATAAAAGTGGTATATCATACCATGTTTAATTATTTGGAAATATGAACAATACGACTTTCATGATAGTTACATGAAACCATAAAATATAGTCCACTTTTAATATTATAATACTATTTCATATGTGATTAAATACTAATGAATAATCAAGACCTATGACTACCCTAATCATACATTAATATTTTGATTAAAGTAGACATTAAATCATTTATTTCATGCGCATATTATATGTATGGTCATAAAATATGTTTAGTAAATTTATATCATATAAAGGTGGGATTTTAGAGCATTTGGGAATATCATATCTTTCAATCTTCTAATTTCAGTAAATCCTAAAAGAAATCTTGTCATTCCACCTTATATAGTATCATATTTGATAACTTATTATGTAATATCAAAAAATCATTAATATATCATCTAAAACATTTTTGTAAGGCTATCATCAACTTCTTCATGTATAAGATCATATGAAATACATTTTTAATATCCATCCACAAATCTTTTTAAATAAATATAAAATACATTTAGATGAGCTCTATGATCCAAAGTCAATCCCTATTTAGTCGGCCACAAATTGTGACATAGTGAACCTTTATAGTATTGATAAAAATATGACACACAAAATCTAACAATATAAACAAATAGTATCTTAATGAAAATAACTAATTATACTAAAGATACAAATGGATCTAGTTTTATCTCCATCAAAAACATGTATCTTTATACATGTGTCTTCCAACCACATCTCATGATAACATGAATTCTCATGGATTACTTTTTTCAAAGGCATTGATTTGTCATTGGACAGAAATTATATTAATCCCATATAACCTAATAATAAATTCTCAATTATCTTAGTATAGGATCACCAATTAAATAAATATTTCACATGTCATTCACTTTTGAGGATGCACACATAATATTTGCCTCACCCAAAAAGATATTCAAATCATATGTGTCATCTATGTTTGACTGTACACTCCTCAATCTATCTTAGTTGAGGGAAAAAATGTCAGAATCATTATATTATAGGAAAATGCCAACTTGGGTGAATTCTAACTAACAACATGATTAGAAACATCCCCAACCACTCCATGATTAGCTAATTGTTTATAGATTTCATAATAAATGTACCAAAGTATGAATGTTCAATAGGTATATCATTAACCTATGGTAATGGGGACTCCAATATAATTTATTCACCCCTAGTATACCAAATACATAATGTATAAAACTCCATGTTGTTAAGATAGTGGGTTATCCAATGTACAAAATCACTTTTTTTGTTCCTCATAATCATAATTAGTATCTCTTATAATAATCCTACTCATGCTAACCTAATACTCACTGATGAACATCGGTTAGGGATAAATCGAATTCATAATTTGAGAGGTCAATAATTATAAAATTTTATAGAATTTATATGTATATATACATTTCTATAAACAATATGAATGAATTATAAAATAACAATTTCCATTTATATGATACATTTTATATTCCTCAAACCATTTTAATAATAATTAAAAAAATTCTATAAAACAACCTATATATTATATTATATATGAAAAACTTCTATATAATATTTATGTTTTCGGCATGTTTACTCATTAAAACTATATGTAATACCATAAACATATCTATGTGACCATCTGATAAAAAACTACAACTAAAACTCTTTAGTGAGTAACATCTATCAAAAAAAGTTTTAATAATGGTGATATTTGGGAATGATATTCGTAATGTTCATCTTCTTGAATAGATTCAAACTAGTTAACTCCAGAACATAAATTTTTAGGATGTTAACTTTTCTTGTCTACTTAGAAATATTTCCAACATCAACATCATCATCAATGAAACCCTTTCCATCAAATTTTTTCCTTTGAAAAATAATGTAAAAATTTTTATTATAAATTATTAGAACATCCTAAAATAATTTATAATAAGTTTATATACACTTTTATATGGTAAATAAATTTTACTCTTTACATTATTTTTAATTTTTCCCCTAAAACACATTGAAAATGTCAATATAATAATCATAATATATTTAAAATGGTATAATTCTTTAGGAAATAGTTTTATTAAATATTTATGGAAACTAAATATAAATCTTTACATTTTTACCTACCATCATATATCCCAAACTCTTTAGAATATTACGTAAAACCCTTTAACTTTAGAATATTATAGTATTTTATTTGTATATATTGGAATTTATCTAAGATCAAAAATAATTTCAAAATCCTATTAGATTCCATATTCTCTTCATAATATTATAATAAGATAAAATAATATTTTTTGGGGAAATAGATTTTATTTCTCATTTATAGAATTATTTTACAAATAAATATTATTTCCATATCATATATGGTATTATATGTTACTTAATAATTTTAATTTCAAAGTAATACTTTTCTTCTTTAAATAATACCACGAATAGGTGGTGGGAAAATATTCCCAAATATTTTAATAAATATATGGATAAACAATGTATCCTAGATATGTTTTTATCCTTATCTTTTTCTTGGAACATGTTATTAAAACTGAAGAATCAAACACTATGGGTATAAAAATAATTATCTCAACTTTCTTTTAAAACCCCTTTGTTAAAGAAAATATTTCTCTTATCATATAAGAGAAATGAAATAAAGATAATTATGTTTTTCCTAGATCCATCAGATCGTGATAAACACCTTAACATTTTGATCATTGGTGTGAAAAAATTGTGCTCCATCACTTGACTAAAAACTATAAGCTTAATCAATTATTCACATGATTTTTAATTATTTTAAATTTATAACAATTATAAAGTATAAATTCAGTATCAAATAACTATAAAATTTGAAGAATATATTTTCATAACTCTAATACCTAATGTGGACATTCCATTTAGTTTCACAAAACCCTTTAGGTATCCTGAATAATTCCATCATGTGAAATCATTACATTTCCATCCTAATAACACCTTCAGGTTTCAATGAGCATGATAAGATACTTAATAAAACATTGTTAAAATATACACCTAACTTTAATTCTTCCAATTTTCATTTTTACCGACTTTCACTCAATAAAAAACACTAAACCTAAGATATCATATGCCCAGTTCATATATTAACATCACTTGAGAATATTTGGTAGACATCACTTTAATTTATTATTCTTGTCCGAACATTCCCATAGATTAAAATATGATGAATTACATAACTAGGGTAATCCTCAAGGAAACCTCTAGTCTCCCCAAATCCTTAATATACCCAATCATTTTTAATATACATGTGTAATATAAAATTGATTTCATTGTATTTCATCGAATTCCTTTGAAACTATAAGTGAATAATTTTATGATTATAATAAGAATCTGGATTCACTTATTGAAAAACTTGAACACATGGTCACATTAAAAAGTGTTTCTCTAACACGTTGAATTTTTCTCACATAAAAACATTCCTCAAGTTACATGTATTATTATTTTATTATATTAAGCCTCAACTCTTATGGATTAATTAAAAAATTAATTTTTTGATGAAGATGAAATTAATTATAGAAGAATATTTAATGAGATGTGTACCATGTTTTATTACCACTTAATAAATACTTTTATTAAATGCTCTCCCATAAAAGTGAAAGTCCCTTTAAAATCACATTAACAATTAGTGGACTAAGTTTTTTATTACACCATGTAATAGGACCACATTATTGTTCATCTATTCATTTAACTATTAAGTAGATCATCAACCCAATCAAATCATATAATATTCCTAGATAGTTAATCATACAACTCGTTTTCTAATCCATCAAGTTGATTAGCTTATCTATATTCCTTTGGTATCCTAACTTTTGGGGTTTCCAGGCTAGGTGTCACCCAAATCTCATATTGGGATTTAGATACCTAAAATTTAGGAATAATAATTTTCACTATTCCATAGGCAGGATAACATATGGGAAACCTGATTCATTAGAAACTAACCAATCAAATTATTGACTTTTTTACATGTTTTCCTTTAGAAAATAAATCTAATACTTAGTATTTAGAAGTGGTTTTAATCTTGGTATCTTATTTCATGTTATTCCCTTTATGTATGTGTGTGCCTAATGATTTAGTTTTTTAATCATATTCAATATTATCAGAGCCATAATTAGCTAACCATCACCTTAATAGAATAAGTAATAACTATCCAAGATATCATGATGTCTAGTCCAAAGTCCCACTACCAAGGGATAAATAAATCAACAGATAATTCAATTAATCATAACTCTATAACCTAATACATATAAACTTTATTCAATAAACAAATTCAAGATAATAACTATAATATAAAACCATAGTCAAGGTAGATGGAAACAAAATCTTATGTTAATGTTTAAAGCATTCAATTCAAGGCTTGATAATTTTATAATAAGAATTTTAACAACATTAATATAAAGAATATACATATTTATAATATAAAATATTTATAACTGTGAATAATGAAAAGAATAACCTTAACTAAATTAACATTTAAAATATTTAAACCACGATTAAAAATTATAGAAAAATTATAAAACAATGATTAAGAACATTTCATAATTCATTCCATAATAAATATGAACACTTTATATTTATTTACAATATAATATTCTTCATTATTATTGTATGTAATTTTATTTTAACATATGATATTTCCAGAAATAAAAATATTTTTTATTTCAATTTTTTATTACGTAAATTTTATAAATAAAATAAATATCACACATTAATATTATTTTAAAATTTGATCAATTAAATTTATCAATACTCTTTTGATAAACTAAAAAAAATTCTAAAGACTATTTTAATTTAAATGATTCATATTAATCATTATAAACATTTCATAATTTTTTTCTAAATATAAACATGTTATATTTTTCTATATATTTTTATTTATAACTTCATTATAATTTACTATTATATTTTTTTCATATAAAAACATCATATTTAAATTATAAGGAATTCCATAAAAATTGAAAAAATATATTTTATATATTTTCACATAATATTCATGTAATATTTATATTAAATGATTTAAAACATTTAATTAATTAATCATAAACAAATTATAATTCATTATTTTTGTTAAAAACTATTGTAAATTTAAAAATATTCCAAAATTCCATTTTAAATTATTTATATACTATTTATAGATAAATATATTCTATTTATAATTGAATTTTTAAACAAAATAATTATCTTTTCTAGTTGTATTTATGATATAGTTTATATCATAATATATTCCATGACAAATAATCTTTTATATTTTAGGATTGATGATAATAAATTTAGATATAACCCCTCTATTCTAGTATATTATATTTATCAATACACATCATATCATTTTTACAATATAAAGCTCTGTTTTGGTAACTCGGTGTAGGAAAATCATCAAATATGAAAATATATGTTTTACTTTACAACATTTAAAAAATATAAGGATTTATAACATATACCTAACTAATATTACCATATCATAGGGCACATCAATATCTCATCTTACGATATCACGTATCATATGACCATTCACAAAAAAATCAACTCTTTTATAAGGATAAGACTATGATATTCAATATGATTATCATTTATTTATTTATTAGCGTGATTTCATAGATATATAAACATGGTATGCTTTGATACCAATATTGGGATTATTAAGGGCATATTCACACTTAATATAATCAACTAAAGTGATTAAAATCCCAATCCCAAGATCTTTATGCTTATAAATATGAAAATGAGTAATATTTTGTGATGAAAAACTATAAAACAACATATATTTCATCGATGATAGCAACAAAAACTATCTTTATCTAAACATGTAGAAGAACATAGTAGTGAGAATACATCCCTCCTTTGTAGTGTATCCATGGGATAAGTTTAATCTATCATTATATGAGTGGGATCCTTTCATCATCGATGGAATGTTAGTTCATTAGACATATAGGTGGAAAGAGAAGAGGGAATTGGAAAGATGGGTGTCTTGATTGAGCATTGCTTGAATATATACATAGATAACAATACAAGTTTTTTGTATTTATATAGAGATAAGGATTGTCCTTAGTGATTCATTCATTAACACTGATTTTATAACACATGAGTTAATGATTTTTCTTATTCATGCATCATATAAATGAATGAAATGTAACTTCCCCATGTTACAGCTAATGTAACATCTCAAATGATAGCCAATGTGGGTAGACCACTCGATGTCCAACCACATTTTTATTAAATACAATGGTATCTTATACCATTAATAATTATTTTTTCAAGTCATAAAAGACCACCTTAATTGAAATAGAATGAAAATATGCAAAAAAAAATTATCCACCTTTAATCATATAGTACAATTAAATAGGCGACTGAAGAAAAATGCATAATAATGACTTATGAAAACCCCAACAATATCTTATGATTTTGAGTGAAGAAGGCATAAAAGCATAAATTTCAAGACCATATTATATTTACAATATTAAATTATGAAATTAACATTTGTATCACCTACAAATGGTATTTTTGGTTTTTAGGACATATCATGTCTTTCAGTTTACTCTTATATACCTTGTTGAATATCCCAGATACACTTACTTAGATGTTAATGCTCACAAAGTTACCATAAAAATTTCACAAATGAATATGTACCTGAATATGGGTATTATTTTCCCCCATAATGAAGTGGAATAGAAAGGTGTCTATGATTACACATTGTGTGAACCCTCATGAGACACGTGATTGCATAACCAGAAGAAGGATATACAGATGGTCACACATGGCGTATAACACACAGAAGATCTTGTGTATCCCCTTAGACAAGTTCTTCTACACATATGAAGGAACCCCAAACAAACATGGTTCATGTGGTGGATTCCATAGAATCTCCCCCATGTCACGCAACTTCTCAACTGATGGACGCCTAAAAACTCTCTGAAAGTACTTTGAAAATAGGAAGAAAATATCCAAAAGGAGAAAACCTTTTATGGTAATAAAAATCATGCAACACATTATCTATGGGAAGGATTAATATCTTCAAAAACATAAAATTAGACTCACAATACCCCTATCCATTGTAAAATATTCAATGTAAATAAAAAGGGAAGAGACGGGAGCCTCTCCCAGTAGTCAAAATCACACAACACACACCATAAGCACCTAGAAACGTGTCTGCCTCATTTCCTGAAATCTCATTGGCTTTTCATACTCATCATGTGAAGAGCCTCATATGTGTACATATGAACTCACACTCCCCCTTTCGATCCATAAGAAAAAAAATGTAATTTTCCATGAAATTGTCACACATCTCTATAGAACATTGCGGGCCACGCGACGCATCACCAAGACCAATATTGATTATCTTAAACAACACTCATGGAACCTCAAGAGATCCATAACCTTTGTAAAAAATAAAAAAGCAAATAATGTGGAAAACTATGGGAGTATTTCATAGTTTTAAAACTCACGTGATGCACCCAGGCTATCTATAACACAATCTCACAAGACCCCTTGACAAACTGGCCTGATCTGGCAAAAGGTTAAAGAAAATCCATATTTATCTCATGAATGGTTCCAAAAAAGACACCAAAGATCATACAAAGACCTTTTAGCATGAATCCTAATCTTTCTAAGGCACATATACATGTCTATAGGACAATATTGAAGACCCTCGACATGTCCACATGATCCATAAATCCCCTTTAATTGGAAATAATTTAATAAAGGAGGTATTATAGGATGATCTTGTGGTTGATAAAAATTAGGCAACACCCCTAGTGTGACATATGTCAGGACCTTGTGAAGACACAAAATTCCAAATCCCACAACCGAATCTATCCTTGATTCACACAATATGCTCCATGAAAAGAGGAAAACTATTGGGGTGGTGATTCCTATAAATCCCTTACCCCGACATTAAAGGCTGGGGGACCATTTTCATCCAAACATAGAAAACATAGGCATCAGAGATGATTCATCAAAGATACTAATCTTGTAACTGGAAAAGCATTCCCTTAGGTAAGATCTGGGGAAAAACTAGATTGATCGTGTAGTATGCATAATGAACTTCATGGGATCACTCATAGATCATGCAAAGGACTTTGGGAAAGACACCAAAAACAGACTATATACTTGCTAAATCACAAGAGACGTGAAACAATCTAACACTGAACAATTATAAGGCATTTTCAATATAAATTCTATAACAAAGTCTAATATACATGAGACTTATTAGAAGAACATATACTCTGGAACTTATGTTCTTCGCATGAACCACCCAGATCATGTGAAAGAACAAGGACATGTCGCCCAAATCATGTGACAGTCCTTTTGTATACTATTTTGATCACACAAAGTCCCCTAGATATTTTAAATCAAGCCACATGGTACCCTCTAAGCATGACGACTAATTCTTAAATGACTCTACGAGTTTTCCATTCAAGCCTCATAAATGTATTCTAGACATGTCACCCACATCACATGGTGAAATTAGTACATATAAGATAAGTATCATGATTGCATCATGGTATGTCAGCTAGATCTTTCATTATATCCTAAAAATGTTAGAAGTTCTCATTATGACACCCAGAAAATACATCCAGTACATGAGACACCATTTGAGACATGTCATTTTTACTCTTCTGATTCCCTCCAAGAATGTCCACCAACTTTAGTGATTACACTAGGGCAAGTCGTTTGGATCATTTGACCCTCTCTAATCATGTTGATCAGGATCATGCAATGGCTTCCAAGAAAATCCATCCCAGGCCTTGTGATTTCTTCTAGAAAAGTCATCCTTGACCATATGACAACCCTCATACATTCAATCCAAGTCTTTTTATGTCCTCTAGACTAGTAAATAGGATCATGATATTGTTTTTGGATATTTTTGGTCGACATCCACTGACATGTAAAAGTATAAAATCAAGGAATTTTGAGTGGGAAATCAATACATATCATGAATTAATGTAGTCAAAGTCAAACCGGAATCCCATGGTTTAAAAACCTTATCCATCCTCATTAAATAAGTCTCGATCAAAATGGAAACATCAGTGTGTAATCTTCAATAAAATAAACTACAAGGAATCTGATTCCCGTCATAACTAGGGTAAATAGGATTCCTACTTAAGGCTTGAGCTGTATAACAAACAGTAAAAGGGAAGTACCATCAAAAAATTCCCACACCCCCAAATAGTTAGTATGATTGTTTTCCACCACTTATTTCCCACACCAAATACAGCTCATGTTGTCTTAGGGATTTGTAATAATCTTATCATTCATAAAGGGAAACCTCGATGTGTAAGCCCTGATCAATAAACTTTGATAACTTTGATTCATGTAATATCCAAGATACATGGGATTCCTTCTTGATCCCTAAGCTAAAATGGGTGCCCACTTTAGTGAAAATCCCTTATAACTTTGACATTTTAACCATTGGGGCCCAATCATTCCTGTGGGATGATCATCTTACATCATCCACCAACAGAATAATAATTCAGTGAACTATGCTGAATTTGATTCATGCAATAACTAAGATATGTAGGAAACCTTATTAAGGCATGAGCTCCATATTAATAATGTCAAGGGATGTCCTAGTACAAAATTTCTACACCTACATACATTGATATTGATTACTTGAAAACATTTTTTCTAGCACTGATCATATCCCACGTGGGCTTAGGGAGTTACAATGGTCATGTCACTCACACCATGAATCTCCACCAACTGAGTTAATCATAGCATGTAATCCCCGATGAGTGGAATGATAATAACATCCACTATATATAAGGGAATCTACCTTGGGTCTTGTCTGAAGGGTATGATCGAACAATGATTACTATAATTCCTGATATAACCAGAATACATTATACATATCCCCAAGAACTGAGCTCAAATATATGGCACCTAAGTCCCCAAACATATGTCCTCTCTACATGATGTGAAACTACATGGGTTTAAAAAACTAGGTGGGTTTTTATTCCTACAGAAAAAAGGTTACATTGGATGCCTTATAATGGCATCATTCCCTCCTTGGAATATTAAATGCCTCCCTATGTGGAAGAAAATTCTAAAGTGTTTGATTATGCAGCTTCATCATATAAGCATTTATTCATTACAAATAAATTGATTAATAACCTCAGATATATATATATATTTATTCTCTAATGATACCCCCTTTCCTATTGAATAAAATGGGTTAACATATGATCATTGTTTTGGGTAAATCGTCTCATGTCAAGATTATGAAGAGATTAACGAAAAAATCCTAAATTTGTAAGAGTCTAAAAGTAGATGAAAATACCCCCCCCCCAAAGGATATGATGAGATCAACCTCCCGTCCCCTTTATCAATGAGATTCTATACGAATTGTTGAGTGTGAAATCCCAACCGACCACCTACCTTTGGAAAGCAAGCTGGTACATTTTTATAGATATAGGAATCATTGGAATTTTCTATTAAGAACAACAATGATAACCCGACATCAATGATTGTATAAGAAGTCAAACACCCTATATTCAATCATCGAGAAAACCCAAATTTACTCCCATCAATTCCTTTTCTATAGATATATATAAATAGAGAATCAGGCATGAACTATTTGATCATCGAATCTCATTCACCATATAAAAAGAGTAGAATGCCCAGTTCTTACTAGACTAACTTGTCTGTTAAATGGGGGATCACAGTCATCTCCTCCTCATCAAAACAAAAATGGTGAACCATAATTGAATCTCTAAAGATAAAAAAATGATCAGTTAATCGAGCATCAGCCAATTTTTCTTTGAAAATTATATCCAAAAAACAATCATGGTGTAAATACCTCAAATAATAGGATTGTCTATTTTTCATTTTTCAAGAAACCTTTTTGGTAGATAAATCAATTCTAAAAACCTTGAAATTAATTTTGTAGTTGATCTACTGTAATTGGGGATCCAATGAACTAATTCCATCATTTCTTTGATAAGTTCATGTGAGTAGAATGGCTAGATTGGGAATAAAATGACAATTATATTAACCATGCATATCTGATTGAGCATGAATCGTGCCTCTGATATTTCACTAATCAGCACCCCATGTTACATGTTTTTTGCATGAATGAAGTTTCTGCTCTCATCAATGACATCTTGATTTGAGATAATGTCTTTATATAACAAATATTCCAAAACATTAGTTGTGGCTGGAACCCCCATGGGTTAAAAAATAATATCACAAAGACGAAAACATCAAAATCATGTGGATAAAATGATTTTCTAGGAATACCATCGATTTGTTAAAATACCAACCCTAAAATCTCCCTAAACTTTTTTATAAGTTATACAGATGAATAATCTGCGTCATCCATAAAAGATGTAGCTAAGCTTGTGGCCCTCATTTCCATAGCTAATAGCTTCAAAATCTTATCCCTAGAGTGAAACAACAACAACCTTTAGTCTATAATTATGGTGGAACAAGGGTCTAAAATATCTCCCTTCTGGTTTAGGGGCCACTGAGGAGGTCTAATTCCAACAATCATTTCCATCATAATCCCACTAGTACCCATCAGTCACTTGTTGAGTTTACCTCCCAAAACACTGATTCATTTGATGCCTATCCATGGGAAACAAGGAAGCTACATCAGGTGAGGAAAGACCTGGATAACCATGAGTGAGATCATATCCCTTCTCTCCCTGATGGAGTCTGTCAGCATTCTTTTTGTATTAGCTATTGATTAGGAATATGTCCCTCCTAACTCAAAACAAGATTGCATGAATATTCCAATAATAGGCATGGGGGATCTACGTATCCATGACCCCATTAATGAAGTCCACTAGCATATGCTTGTACAAGGAGGATAGAAGTGGGATCATATACCCACATCAATCTAAGATATATACTAGTATATAGGGGATATGGAAATATAGTACATCCTTGCACAAAGTTATCCATCCCAAAAATGAGTTCAAACTCACTACACTCGACCGTTGCTCTAGCTGCTTCTGGTGCTCCTTCTCTGGTGTTACTCAGTTCTCCTGTACTTGGTGGTGGATCACGTTTCTGTTCAGCACCTTCATTTTGGATTTTCTATATCGGTCATCTCCCTCATCACTATCAGTGCTTGGATCTTCTTAAGCTGCTTCTTTTGGAGGTTCTTCTTCTGTAGAGGATGGTTTTCCAGTGTTTTCAATTCTATTGGCAAAGTTTGGGGTGAAAATGGACTCTCTATAGTGGACTCTGGTGGTTAGGTTTGGGGTAAAAAAATCCCCCTCCCTCTCTTTCAGGTGAGCATCAACCAGTGGGGTATGTCTCATCCTACTAAGGTTTTGATTCTAAATCGGCATGATTTTTGCATCTTACTAGCCTCTCGGGAAGATTTCATGATAGCCTAGTGTAATATCAATCATAAATTAGGGTGTTGAAGGTTTTCACTCTCCCTTTGGTCAATGGAGGTTCATGCTTGGAAGTATTTGTTGGAATTTCAATCAAAAACCAAGCATCAAAGTTTCCTGCATTGTTTCCTCTGGCATCATTTATTAAATGCACATTTTTCATGCATGGGTCCACAACCCTTTATTTTATTTTAATGAATTTAATATTTTTGTATTTATTTGTACCATCATAAATTCTCTACATTTAATGTTTCGTTCTTTCTTGTACCATCATAAATGATCTACATTTAATTTTTTGGTCTTTCTTTGTACTGACATAAATGCTCTGCATTTAATTTGGTAGGTCTATAAATTGATGTACTTCTAGTCATAAATTATTGTGAAATACAAATCTTGAAACCTCCTTTGTTTTGTGTGAAAATTTTATTCCTCTCAAATTTCTTGGCTTGTATAGCCAACAAAGTGGTATCAGATGTAGTTACCAAGATCCTCCAATTTTTTAATATGGCCGCAATCCAGCAGCAAGTTTCGAAGCTGTCTAAAGATAACTATGAAAGATAGTGCATCAAAATGAAGGCAGTATTCGGGTAACTAGAATTATAGGAGATCATCACTGATATTTATATTATACTCTCTACAGGGGAAGAATCCACCATTACAAATGAAGCAAAGACATGCCTAAATAATCAATGAATGAAAGAAAACAAGGTGTTGTTCCTCCTCTATCAAGGGTTGGATGAATCAACGTTCGAAAATATTTTGGGAGCAACATCAAGGAAGAAATCTTGGGATACCCTTTCCACCATCTTCAAATGTTTTTATCGAGTGAAGTGGGTACATCTTCAAACATTAGGAGCATAGTTTGAAGCGGCGCACGTGAAATAAGGAGAGAGTATCTCTGATTATTTCCCTATATTAATTGTTATTTTAAACAATTTAAAAAGGAATGGTGAAATAATAGAGGACATTCAAGTTATTGAAAAATCACTGCGATCACTGACAACCAAGTTTGAGCATGTGGTTGTGGCAATCGAAGAATCAAAATATTTAGAGAAACTTTCCATTAAAGAACTAATGAGGTCCTTTCAAGTGCATGATCAATGAATAAAAATGAATGTCAGTTCAGTAATAGAGAATTCCTTAGAGTCCAAGTTGACTCTAAAAGAACAAAATAATGGCCACATGCAATGAGGCAGTCATCTTGAAAGAGGAAAAGGGCATGGATATTATCCAAGACATCAATAAAATCAACAAAATCCTACCAACTTTCATGGAATAAGAAATAGTGGAAGTCGATTCACGCATGGACATGAAAATGAAAAGAACAACCAATTCCAATACTTTAAGAAATTTGGCCATTATGCCTCTTATTTTAGGAGAAAATCGGATCAGGATGAATGATCCAACTATGTTGAAGCACCTCATCATGAAGAAAAAAATATCACACTCCTCCTCACACAAGAAATGGAATGTGAATGCGCCGATGTGTGGTATCTAAACATGGGTGAAAGAGACCACATGAGTGCTAACAAAGAACTGTTTGAGGAACTCACAGAAGAAGTTTGTGGGGACATGATATTTGGAGACTCATCAAAGTTACCCATGATTGGAAAAGGAAAAATAAAAATATATCACAAGAATGGTGAACCAAATTACATTTCTAATGTGTATTATGTAGCAAACATGAAAAACAATATCATTAGTCTCGGACAACTCCTTTAGAAGGGGTATGTTATACACATGGAGAATTATTCTTTTTCTTTAAGGGATTCTCACATGAGAATTGTTGCTCAAGTACAAATGGAAAAAATCGCATGATTCTGTTGCGTATCAACAAAAAAGCCGAGGAGTGTTTCTTGGGACTCATGAAGAATGACTCATGGAGATGGAATTTGTGCTTTGGACATATGCATTTTAATGGGCGCAAACTTATATCCGCATCAAGCATGGTGTGTGTATTGCTGGCGATTAATGTAATAAGTCACGTGTGTGAGGCGTGTACACTCGGCAAGCAACAAAGGAACTCATTTCCATGTGGAGTGTCCAGAAGGTAAAATGAACCACTTCAATTAGTTCACATTGATATCTGCAGACCACTTGAAACACCCTTTCATGGAGGTAATAGGTATTTTATTACCCTCATTGAAGATTTTAGTAGAAAAATCTGGGTGTATTGCATCAAAAAAAAATCTGCTGCATCTGCGATCTATAAAATGTTTGAAGCTCATGTTGAAGCTGAAAGTGGTTAGAATCAAAGTTCTCAAATATGATAGAGGTGGAGAATACACATCAAATGCATTTCATGATTTTTGCAGGGAATAAGAAATAAATAAAAAATATAATATTTCCTACACGCCACAATATAATGGAATTACAGAAAGGAAGAATTGCACCATCCTCAACATGTCGAGGACCATTCTAAAGGAGAAAAGCTTGTCAAAGAATATCTAGGTAGAATGAGTGGCATGTAATACCTATCTTCTCTAACGGTGCCCAACCAAGAGCATTAGAAACCAAACACCACAAGAAGCATGGTGTGGCTACAGACCAAGTGTAGCGCAATTAAGAATCTTTGAGGGTGTTTCCTATGTTCAAGTTCTTGAAGCAAGAAGAAGGAAGCTTGATGATGGTGGTGAAAAGTGAATCTTCATCAGTTACAGTGAAGTGTATAAATCCTTTATGCTCTAAAATCCACTAACCAAAAAATTAGTGGTGAGTACAGATATGGTTTCTAGTGTGGAATAATCTTGTAAATGCAATGATGATGAACCAAACAAATAGATTCTAGTTGAAACAGAAGATCTGGAAGAAAACTATGATCATCAGAAGAAAACATAAGTAACACCTACCCTGGGTACATCATTAGTGAACAGGAGTCCAGGAGGACATTGCATCACTCCTAAAAGGGATCCATCAAGTCAAAATTTGGTGAGCTCATCCTCATCCATGGTTCCCATAAAAATGAAAAGTTTAAGAAACATTTATGAGCAAACAGAAGAGGTAAATCTTTTTTTCCTGTATGTAGATCATGAGTCTCTAATGTTTCAGGAATCCACGAGGGAAGAATGTTGGAGAATGTCTATTAGATAAGAAACTCATTACATAGAGAAAAATGACACATTGGATATGACCACCCTTCCTAAAATCTAAAAAAACCATTGGTGTCAAATGGGTGTACAAGATCAAGCGAAATGATGTATGTAAAATTGATCTCTACAAGGAAAGGCTCATAGAAAATTGGTAAAAATAGAAGTATGGGGTGGACTATGAAGAAGTATTCACTCTTGTTGCTTGCCTTGACAATGTGAGGATTATTATCTCCCTTTTTTTCATCAAATTTGGATGATCTACCAACTATATGTGAAGTCTGTATTCCTAAATGTAATTATAGAGGAAGAGGTTTATATTGACTAGCCTGAAGTCTTTATTATTCAATGGGAGGAATAAAAAGTGTATCATCTGAAGAAAACTCTGTAGGGGATGAAGCAGGCTCCTCATTTTTGGAATGAGCACATTAATAGTTATCTTTGAGATAACAGCTTTACAAAACCATATGAGCATTTAGTTTACATTAAGAAGAATAATCGTGGCGATATACTTATTGCATGATTGTATGTTTCTGATTTCCTATTTATTGGGAATATTTGAAAGATGTTCGATGATTTCAAGGATACCATGTTCAAGGAGTTTGAGATGACTGATCGAGGTCTCATGTCCTTCTTTCTATGAATAAAGGTAAAAATAAAAAATGGCATAATTTTTATATCACTGAAGAGGTATGTCAGGGAGGTTTTTAAAAAATTCAGGATGGTCAGTTGAAATACTATAAAAACACATGTAGCAATGAACTTAAAATAGAAAAAATATGGAGAAAGGAGAAGTTTTGACTTGACTCTGTTCAAGAGTCTAATTGGAAGCCTGAGATATCTCACAATCACAAGGCCTGATATTTTCTATAATGTTGGGCTTCTAAGTAGGTATATAGAAGCTCTGAAAGATTCACATAGGCTAGTGGTAAAACGTATCCCCAGGTACATTAAAGGAACGATGGATTTTGTTCTTTTTTATCCATACAATGAAGAAGAAAAACTGCATGGATACTCAGACAGTGAGTGGGGAGGTCACCAAGATGAAATAAAAAGCATTGCTGGGTATGTATTTTTTCATGGATCAACTGCTTTTATGTTGAATTCAAGGAAGAAGTGTGGTCTCCTTGTCTACATGTGAAGCAGAGTATGTGGCGGCATCATCCACTGTTTATGAAGGAATATGGTTGAGAATTCTATTGAATAAGATGAAGCATCTGATGGATGGATCCATAGTGATATATGTGGATAACAAGTCAGCAACTGAAATTTAAAAAAATATCGTGCTACATGGAAGAAGCAAACATATTGATACCCGATTCCATTTTTTGAGAGATCGTGTGTAGTAGAAAATGATAAAATTGTAATATTTTCATACTATGAAATATGTGGATGATAATTTCACAAAGGAATTACAAACTAATGTTCTCAAAAAACATAGAACAATGCTTGGAATGAAGCTGGTTTTGGTTTGAAGGGGAGTTTTAGAATTTCAAACAAAAACCACATGTCAAAGATACCTGCATTGTTTCTTCTGGCGTCATTTATTAAATACACATTTTTCTTCCATGGGTCCACCTCCATTTATTTTATTTGAATGAATTTAATATTTTGGTATTTCTTTGTATCATCATAAATGCTCTACATTTAATGTTTCGGTCTTTCTTGCACCATCATAAATTCTCTGCATTTAATGTTGTGGTCTTTCTCTGTACTGACATAAATGCACTGCATTTAATGTTGTGGGTCTACAAATTGATGTAATTGTAGTCTGAAATTATTGTGAAATACAAACCTTGAAAAGGCCTTTGTGCTGTGTGACAATTTTATTCCTCTCAAATATCTCGGCTTGTATATCCAACAAGTGTCTCCCCTCACCGTGGTTTGGGTCTCTCTTCTAGGGCTTCATCTTCCTTTCAGGAATTAATCATGTTTTCAAGGTATCGGGAAATCAATTGGATATTTTCTCTATGATGATGAAATAATGGTTTGTATAGATGTCACAGTGTTTTCAAGGATTTGTGTTGAGGTGGATATCTCATGTCCTCTCTCGTATAAGCTCTTGATCAGGGTGGAATGTATGTTGGATCAGTTTCGGGTCCTGGAATATTTTGTGGTGCTTTGTTTCTTCTCAAATTGTCATATCAAAGGACATTCTATTCATATATGTCACAAGGCACATCGACAAGGCGAGGTTGTTTTCAATGAAGCTAGATAGAACTTCTGATAGCCTGAGTTTGTTTTCACCCTCTTATTTTAAATAACCTATTTCTGATCTAGGTTTCCATGATAAAAGAAAAGGGGTGGTCATTCAACTTGTTCTTACGGATGTTAAGGCTTCCACTTCTCAATCGGCGGGTCTTTTGGGGAGGTGGGTCTAGGAAGCTCGGATCTAGTGCCGCTCAAGCAGGTTGATTTTGTACCTTCTCACTTCAAGGTCTGAGGTTCTCTCACTTTGTATCTTTCACTAATTTCATCTGATTGGATCAGTGTGGGTGTTCATTCAGTAGTTCCATGTTTCTGTTTCAGTGAGGTTCTTTGGGAAAGTCCAGTTTTGTTCACTCATGTTTCTTCATGTTCATCGGGTGTTCTGCCTCGCCTTTTCCTTAGTGGTGTTTCTCCAGAGGTTAAATCTTCGTCCCCCTCCTACCATAGAGCCTCCACCTTCTTTAGTGGTCAGTAATCCTCCCTAAGAGTCTACCACTTCATCTATGAATACTTTGAAGCATGGTGGCTCCCAAGTGGATGACTACTTTGGAACCCTAAGGTTAGCCGCTCAAAGATAGAGAGCAGAAGATGTACCAGATCTCAATATAATGTAATAGATTGGCTTACTCCTATTCCTTTTTGGAAAATATAATATCATGAGTTTGGGGGAAAATCCAAAATAATTTGTGTTAATGCTTAATCTCATTATATGGAACACTCATGGGATGGGCGCACGGGAAAAATATGACTTTATCTCCGATGATTTGTACAACCACTCAGTGTCTACGGTGGTTATTCTCCAACATAAGAAAGTATCCTCTCATATCCAAAATATTTATCAAAGGATAAAAGTTCATGGATTCTTTAATGGATTTCTTTCTAACTCTCACATCTGTAACTTTTGGAAATATCACATTATAGTTGATATTCATATAGTTTCAGACCAACATATTACTACAACAATTTATGTGGTAGAACAAAGTTTTTTTTCCCTTTTATGTGAGATGTGAGGCCCTAGCGTTGTGGATTTATTTAGGCTCCTCTAGCATTAGTGTGGTTCAAAACTAATTTCATGGGAGTAATATTCCACATATCCCTTATGCTTCCAAGATTGTTTTGATTTGGAAGGTAAATAATCCTAAGTATTTAGATCAATATCAACCTATTAGCATGTGAAATGTCCCAAATTAGGTTATCTCTAACATCTTGAATAAAATTATTTCACCATACTTGGATGGATGGATAGCTCCTAAGTAGCACAGTTTAATTAAGGATTGGTCTATCTAGGGAGCTCTTGTGTCATGATAGAAGTGATCAGTGGGATTAATGATAGGGCCTTTTGGAATAATCTTGCCATATAATTGGATATGAGTAAAGCATATGACAGGTTGGATTTGGGATTTCTTATAAAGATTATTGGCTGTATTGGGTTTTATTTATGGGTCATTCATCATTTATTCCATTGTTTTATCTTAGCATGGTGTTCCACTACCTTCATGTGAAAATATTTTGGTTTCTTCAAATTAGTTCATGGTCGCATATAGGGGAACCCTCTCCCGCAAACTTTAATTATTCTATTTCAAGATGTCATGACCAAGTACATCAACTAGGGCATTCTCTTAGGAAGAATTATTTCTTAACATGATTTTAACTTAACCAGCAGTATTTATCAATTGATGTTCACCGATGAAACTATTCTATTTATCAATGGAAGTAGGAGATCAATGTATGGGATTAATAGTATTCTGGATGATTATTGTTGTTGTATCGGTTAGATGGTTAACCTAGAGAAGAGTATCTTCTACATCGGCAGCATGGTTACAAATAGAAGGATTAGATCCCTTGATGTTCGGCTAGGCATGAGTAGTTGTTCTTTTCCAATGGAATGTTTGGGAGTTCCGGTCAGTTCCTATGCCCTATGGATTCATCATTTTGATAATATTTTTAATAGGATTTTGATGCATATATATAATTGGAAGAACAGGTTTTTATCCATTGGGGAGAAGATAACTCTTGTTAATAGTGTGCTGGAATCTATCGCAATGTGATCTCTTTCGACTCTAAGAGTTACTTAGAAGGTGGTTGCTAATATAAAAAATGTGATGGGATCCTTCATATGGGATGGGCAGATGGAAGGGAGGCACCACTGTCCATCATGGAAGATACTTGTCAGGTCTATTTCAGAGGGTGGAATTAATCTTAGAAGTGTTGAGGGGACCATTCAAGGGTTGCACGCCAAACTTGTGTGAGAAGATATGGAGGGGTATCCTTATAGGTCATGATCATATAGTGATATTATGGTTTTTAGGTGGATCTTCATAGAGCTCAGACTTCTATCATCTAAAAAATAGTTCTTCATTTTTTTAACAGTCTTCAGTAGCTTGTTAGGTGGATTTTGGGTGAAGGGAGCATCAACTTCTAAAGGCATGATTGGGGGGAGTTAGACTGTTGTGTTCAGGTTATCCTATGCATGATATGATATTCTGCAAGGCATGTGTTCATCCCATGTTTATTAAGTTTATTCTTGATAATGATAAATGTGCCTACATTGATAACATTATATTGAGTGGAAAACCTGATAGATGCATTTTTTTCTGGTTCAGCATCTGGTGTTATTACTGCCAAGGAGTTTTCTCACATCAGGGCAGCTTTAGGCAATCATGATTTGTGGAGGGGATATTCTTTGGTGCAAAGATATTTTTTCCAAGTTTAACTTCCTATTTTATATTTTTATGAAGATGGATCTACCAACCCTAGAGAATATATAGAGAGTGAGAATTCATATGGATTCAATGTATCGTTGCTGCAAGGTTCCCAAAAAAGAATTAGTGGGGAATCTTTTTTGAAAGTGATTGGGAAACCTGGGTGTGGCATACTTTTGGGGAGTTTACAGGTTGGTAACTTTTTGTTTTGGTTTTCGAAAGTTTCATGGATTTTTGGTTTTCATGGAGCACATGAACCTGGTATCACTACTGCAAATTTAGCCTTAAAAGTGCAAGAAATGTCCATTTACGATGCCAAAAAAGCACTGTTAATCTAAGTGAAGATAGGGGTCCATTATATCAGCACTAAAAAAATAATTGATAAAGACCCCTTTTATCTGTGATAAAAAAATCACTGATGAAAGGGGTCCTTTATCATGGCTAAAAAAGATAAATCGGTCCTTTATCAGAGCTTTTTTTAGCGCTGATAAAGGACCCATTTTATGAGCACTTTTTTTAGCACTGATTAAAGATAAAAAAATATTAAAAAAATTATGAAATTTGGGGAGGGGATTCAATAGCACTTTAATCCCCCTTCAACACCCCCCCCCCCCAAGAAAACACACCCCATCCATACCCAACCTTTAACACCAGTTATCCCAATTTCCACCTGCACGCGCACCCTACCTTCCCTTGGATTCAAACACAGAACCTTTGGCATGCACGCCTAAACATTTACCACTCCACCATATTTCTTTTCCCACTTTTTAATAATATATCTATTTATTTATATATACATTTAGTTCTATTTAATTGTATATTAATATATAAATAGGTATATTTAAATATTAATATATATTTATAAGATCAGTTTTAAATACATTTATAAAATATTTTTTTTGTGAGTTTATAAATAAATAAATATAGATATACAACACACACACACAAACCCATGTATATGTTATATGTGTATCTGTAAGTATAATTATACATATTTATATATATTTACAAATATTAAATATTAATATGTATATACATATGTTTCAAATATATAGATAATATATATCAGTTTGTCAATAAAGATGCACACAAATATATATATATATACACACACACGTACACATTATATAGGTATATAAATATTCATATATTTGAATTTCAAATAAAATGAATATTATATATTTATTTAGATAAGACTTATATATTAAGAAATATATTGTATATGTAAATATGTTTAATTATTTATTTATAAAATTGGGTTTTTTGTGTGAATATATAAAAAATTATGTATATGTTGTTATATATTTGATTATAAAAAAAGTACATTATGAAAAACAAAAATTGTGACAAAATGTTCCCTTGTGTCACCAGTGTGTAGAGCTCGTCACAGGCTTCAATTTGATATGTTATAGAGCTCAATCGGACACCTGGATCAAAAGTTATGGTCATTTGAAGTTTGACTTACATTTTCAACTTATTTTATATCTTTTATTTATTGATGGATTTTTTTGTGTCTTCAAATTGTTATTAAATTATTATTAGTCGATGACAATTAGAAAATTATTAGTTAATAATTTTTTGAGATATTTTATAATCCATTTTCACTACATATCATATATATTGAGTACAAAAAAATTATTTATTCTTATTTAAAACATATTTAGAAAATATATATTATATTTATATCAATATAAATATTCTTATATATTTATATATAAATATATTATTTTTATGATTTTTTTAAATATACACTTTTTCAGTTATAGAAAAAAAAACATTTATAAAGCACCCCCTTTACCGGCGCTACTAAAAAAGAGCTAATAAAGGTGGCCCATTAATAGTGCGAAAAAGAACTGATAAATGGGCACTTTTAATAAAAAAAATAGCACTGGTTATCAGGTCTTTTTTAGCACTGATAAAGGCACCCCCATTACAAACCTTTTTTAGTGCTGTTAAAGGATGGCGCTGCAGAAACCCTGTTTTGTGGTAGTGTACGGAGAGGAAAGCTAGAGCTATCATTCTTCTTGCAGGGTGTTGGTGCATTTGGAATGAAAGTAACAACGTCCAACATAATAATTCTTCTTGCACTCGAACTGGTATCGTTCCCAAAACGAAGAACATCATTCTGGATATGGTTAGGCTGTGTAAGGATAGGCATTCAGCGTCGTCTGTGAGCTCTCTGATCACTGTTAGCTACTCCATGAACATAACAGTCAGGATGAGGTAGGTTTGATGGGTTCGGTGGAAACCTCATCTGTATGGACTTAATCTAAATAAAGGAGGTCTTACCTAATAATAATAATGTGTAGGGGAGGATTGGTGAGAGACCAGTGGGGAGGGGTTATCTCTACATTCTTAGACCTCTTCAGACAAGGTTACTCATTTCAGGCAGAAGACCGTACCCTCTTCGTAGATTTGAAATTTTTAAAGCAATGGTATATCACCATTAAATCAATCAAAAACAAATCATTAACTATTTTCAAATCTCTTCATGATTAGGCCAACATTACATGGGTAATCATATATATCATCTGACTATAAAAGGATCTCATGAACTCACATATGAAGATTTCTCAAATTTTTCGAGAGGGGAATATAGTGTATGATTTGTCACATCCATTACATATTTTAAAGATATTTTTTATTTAATTTCCATTATTGTTTGTTTTGGGGGTTTTGCATGAATTTTTGTAGGAATGGGACAGTTTTCATGATTTGGGCCAAACCATGAGCTCAATTCCAAATTTAAAAATAATTTTTTTCCTTTATAACTCCTTCATTTTTCAACATTTTTCACCCTTTCCAATTAATACTATGCCTCCCCTGATTTATTAAAACAAACATACTAATTCTAATCATTTAGGAATCCATAATCATGGTTGATTTTGGTTTTTATTTAAGGGATTAGGCATGACCGAAATCCCATTTCCAGTTTTAAAAATGAATTTTTTTTATTTAATTATTTATTCATTATTTACTCTTTTTTAGTGATCCACCTCCCACTTGAATATAAAATCCTTAGGCACGTCCCCATTACCTTTTCCACCTCTTTGGAGCTCGTTTGAATCTCCAAGTAGGGTAGAAATTTATAGGGGTTATCAAGTCATCCAGATTTGAAGAGGTAACTTCTTTCCACCATAACTCCTTCAAATATCACTATTCCCCCCCCCCCAAACCAGTTCCCATATGATATAATAATTATTTTTAGAACCTCTATTTATTTTTTAGATATTTGAAAATCCATATACTAGTGTATTGGGGGATATTTCATCAAGATCCCTCCAATAAGTGGGTCTCCTTCATTCTTCTTTCATTTTTCTTAGGGTTTAATTCAATTTACTTTAGGTTTCTTCCCTTAACCTTGAGGTCACTAATGTATATAAAATAGGGATTCAAACATAGGGTATAACTTTTGGTTTTATTTATCCAATATTGTTATTTCAGGTTCAATCTACCTTCCTTGAGGTGCGACAATGGTGCGATTGAATTTTCGCACAAATGATTCAAGTTTTTTCATTAATTTGGTAGGTGATTCCATGTGTATGCAATTTCTATGAATTTTCATGCTATGTTTATGATATTTTAATGTTCATGGAATTTTATTGTTGATTCAAAAACTGGTTTCTGTGGAGTTTTTAATGCAAATGAATTTTTAGTGCCAATTTTATGTGAAATTTGTTGGGTTTTTTCTATAATTCTTTTAATGGTTAAATTGGGGATTCCATATAAATACATAGTTGATTTTATTGATATTTAATATGTATTTACATAATTTTTTGAATTTTTGACCCCTTTTTTGCTGTGAATGTGAGTTTGAATGGTGTTTGTTCAATTTGTGATCTTTAAGTGCCATGTTAGTGTAAAAATGAATGTTTCACAAAGATAACATTTCTTGGTTCACTTAGGGCTGACATAAAATTGATTTGTTGGTTTATTTAAAATTTATTTAGGCTTAAATTTTTTTTTGGTGACTTTTGATTTTTCACATTATATGAAAAGTGGGGGTTTCAAAGAGTTTTGGGTGTAATACATTGTGGGGTTTTTGAGGAATCGTTTTATTTATAATTAAAGCGTTTTATTATGTTTTTTAAGTGGTTTAAAATGTGTATAGATAATTTACTAATTGTAAGTGGATAGTAGTAGTGTTTTATATGAAAATTGATTTATGTATCATGCGGAAACTATTTTATCACAAAGGGGAAATCCCAGGTAACCAGGTGGGGTGGATATGTACTAGTACGACTAGTGGACCTTATGGGTTTTATCACTTTTCACATAGAATTTGGATACTAACTACTATAACTAAACTATATGGATAATTATTGGGGACCACTAAGTTATTAATATATTCCCTACTAATGTCTTTTGCACAATAACGGATTTTACTATGGTTACTTTACATCAATGTACGAGGTACTTGGGGCCCAAGACTATCTAGTTCCTAGGGGTGTTCTATAATTCGTTGCTCGTTGGATTTGTGGTATTTACCTTGTATTAAGAGTGTGTTGGGAAGTATATTATAGTATCTAACATGAATATTTAAATGTGTTATCATTATAAATGTTTTATCTTGAAAACTATTTTCAATTGAAATTTGCATTTCTTGGAATTTGTCAACACTTTTCATTACATATTAAAACTGCTTGCTTTTTCACATTGTATTACATGCACTTTAGAATAATTAGGTAGTATCCTATTGGGATTAGGATCACACCCTACATAAACCCCTTGGGTGTATGTATACATTATAATTCTTGACTCAGGTAAATGGAAGGCTTTGGGTGATGGCGGTTCGGGGTGTTAGTTCCCATCCTTGGGTCGGAGTTGTGGAGACGACCTATGGGGGATGACCCCTTGTTGTGTGGAGTCCTTGTGGATTTATTTTTTCTTTTTATATTTGTATTTGGACCTCTAGTATTGTATTAGAATACATGTATTCAATTATAGTTTTTTTCTTCAGACTTCTTTGGCTAAAAATTTTAGATTTATATTATTGATTGTTTTTAAGGTTTTATACTTTCATACTTGGGTAAATCGTTCCCAAACTGAATTTTTTGATACCCGGGCACTTATGAAAACCTGTGGGGATAGGTGACTCCCTTAGATCCTTGACATGGGTTGATTTTTCTTCCGTTATTGATGGAAACCACATTCGGCTCGTGACAAAATGGCATCAGAGGAGGTTAATGTTTTTGGATTATACTACTATTTTGGTATGATTCAGTATAGATAGAAGATGATAATTCTGGGGATCAAGGTTTTGGTCATGATTATTGTGCCTGTATTTCACCTCTCTTGGCAGACCATATGTCACCATGGGATGTTGGAATTGGCTGATTGACTTCACTTCCAGGTGAGACATGTGGGCTATAGACCACACATGGACACTGGGCGGGGGTGGAGTAGTTGTTTCTTTTATTATTGAAATTTTTTTAGTTTATTTATATTTGATTTATTTGATTAAAATTTTTATAATTGTGGTATTTTTTATTGTTTTGTGGATATTTCATTTTGTAGAAACATGCTTCCCCAGAAAGCTCCCACGCGCCCACGGGAGGAATCCAGAGAGAGTTATCCCACACCGATTGATCAGAGGCTATTTGAGGCTATGGTATGAGCTATCCAAGCATTGGGACAGGGACTCCACCCTACTCCTTTTCTTGTTAGGGTAGAAGAGACAGGTCCTAGAAAAGATAAAGCACATGAGTTCTTGAAAAACAAGACTCCTACCTCTCGAGGCATCTCAGAACCCCAGGAAGCAGACGAATGGCTCAAGAAGATCGAGTGTATTTTTGAGTTCCTAGAAACACCCAGGGAGCTCGGTTTGAAGTGTTCCCCAATTATATTGGAGGGTCTCAGTCGTATGTGGTGGGAGTCAGTGCTTGTGATTGGGAACAATAAGCAGATACACTGGGGAGATTTCAAGGTCATCATCAATGAGCAATACTACCTTGAGGCCTTGGCATATGCCAGGTCTAGAGAGCTCATGGACCTTGTTCAGGAGATTTTTTCTATGATGGAGTACTCCAACTATTTTTATGAGTTGGTTTGGTATGCCCCAAAAGTCATTTCGAATGAACAATTGAAGGCCTAGAGGTTCGAGAAAGGCTTGCGACTAGAGATATACTCCCATGTTTTCTTGTTCAAGATGAGGATCTATACTGAGGTCATTGACCGAGCATGCATTGTGGATATTGATAGGAAAGATAAGATTGGTTTCTATGGTTCAGTATTAGTAGTGGGCAGTGGAAGATCCTTGTAGAAGAAAAGGAAGTGGGAAGAATGTGTGAAGAAAGGGGGTGGCAGTTCAGGACACTATTCCAGGAATATTTTTTCTGCAACTTCTGATGAGAGATCGGTCATGTGCCACAAGTGTGGGAATCCCGGGCACATACAACCAGCATACACACTTCCTATGAATCCTTTTTACTAGTGTGGAGTCATGGGGAATTACAAATATTCTGCGGGGTGGCACATCTGCATCCGTGTGCGGCATGGTCGGTAGCTCCAAGAGTGCCAACACAGACTAAGACATCAAGGATTGGAGGACCTCAATTTTGTGGCCATGGTGGTAGGGATGGGTCATCTTTTGGGTAGAGACAGTACACGACATATCCACAGACTAGCAGTTGTCCTTAGGCAGACACCAGATATCTCCATGAGGTGGATCAGGCACCAGTATTATCAGAGGAAGGACTATCGACTGTTCGAGGTATTTTTTCGATTGCATCTTCTATAGCTGCTAATCTTTTTTATACTGGTTCCCCTATTTCATTCATTTTTTTCCGTTGTATGGACAAAAAAAATTTACCAGTTGGGTTATCGTCTTTTGAGATGGATTTGGTGACGCTGCTGGGAAAGAAGAAGGAGCAGGGTGTCAAGTGCCCCTCATGTGTGCTTTCCATGTCAGTGGTTGTGATGGATTGGGACCACATGGTCCTATATATGGATTTATCTAACATAATACTTTCCATGTATTGGCTAGTACACTTCCAGGAACAAATTTAATGCTATAGTAGGCGAGTGAGTTTCACAACACCTAGTGGGAGAAGTCGGGTTTTTCGGTGAGAATGGGATCCTCGTTCGGGTCGCGCAGGACCTCCACTCCCTGAGTTGGGAAGTATTATCTTCCATTTATCATAAATCGAATTAGGATATGATGTTTTTCCCCTGATGATACACTACCCCATGTAGTGAATGAGTTTCATATGGTATTCCTGGATGATTTTTCAGGTTTTTCCCTAGAGCGGGATGTGGAGTTTTCGATTTATTTGGCACCGATAAAACAGCAGATGTCTCTTCCCTCTAATCGCATGTCCCCCAATGAGATGAGGTAATTAAATATATAGTTGAAAGACTTATAATAATAAGGATTCCTTCACCCAATCATCTCTCCTTGGGCCGCTCCTGTGTTGTTCTTGAAAAAGGCTGATGGATCCCTCTGGTTGTGCATTTGATATCGGATGCTGAATAAGGTAACAATTAAGAACAAATACCATTTTCATAGAATATATGATTTGTTCAATTAGTTTAAGGGTAAATATTAGTTCTCAAAAATAGACTTGCATTCGGGATACCATCTACTCAAGGTAAAGGAGTCAGATATTCCGAAGATAGCCTTCTGAATCAGGTACGACCACTTTGAGTATTTTTTTCATGCCATTCGGATTGACCAATGCTCCATCGGTCTTTATGGAACTCCTGAATAGGGTGTTTCATCAGTATCTCAATTCCTTATTTGTATTGTTTATGGATGACATTATAGTATAATATATCTCTGAGGAGGTACACGAACATCACTTACAGATCATAATGGGCACCTTGCGGGATCACCACCCTCATGAAAATTTGCCACAAAGTGCACTTCCTGGATTAGGGAGGTGAAATTTTTGGGGCATGTTAACTCAGATCAGGGGGTTTTAGTGGACCCTGGGAAGATCAGTGAAGTCATGTCCTAGAAGAAACTGAAGAATGTGTCTGAGATCTAGAGTTTCTTTGGCCCGGCTAGTTTTTACATGTGATTTTTTGGGGATTTCTCTTAGATTGCTTCACTCATGACCGTTCTCACCATGAAAGGGGGGAAGTATTTGTGGGGATTATAATGTCAGGAATCATTCGAGGAGCTAATGTGGTGGTTGACTACCACCCCTATGTTGATTTTTCATGAGGTTGGGAAGGGGTATGTGGTCTATTATGATGCCTCAGGTATGGGTCTTGGGTGCGTGCTTATGTAGGATGATCACGTGGCGGCTTATGGCTCTCGCCAACTTTGACCACATGAAAAGAATTATCCAACCCATAACATAGAATTGGATGTTTTGATATAATCGTTGAAGACCTGGTGTCACTACCTCTTTGGCGAGAAGTTTGTTGTCTACTCTGATCACAAAATCTTAGCCTATATCTTCTCACAGAAGGACCTCAAATTGAGGCAACTTTGTTGGATCAAGTACTTGCAGGGGTTTAAATTTGACATCTTCTATACCCTAGGAAAGGGTAATGTGGTGGATGATGCCTTGAGCAGAAGAGTTCTAGTGAATTCTTTGAGGAATTCCAATGATCAGTGGGCTTTGATGGGAATCTTTTCTCATATGCATGTGGAGACCAGGGAGCATAGTGGAGGTGTGTTCTTGGTGAGCATCTAGTTGAATCCTTTGTTGGAGTTGATTCAACTATAATAAACTATTGATGAGATTTTTCAGAGTTTTAGGTGGTGTCTTCATAATGTAAAGATGTCCAATGATTGGTTGTTTCCCCCATAGGTAATCTTATGCTTCAAGGGCCTCTTAGTAGTGCCACCATCTCTGTGGAAGGTGGTGATTTATGATAGCCACCAATCTCAGTGGTTTTTCTATCTGGGTTTCACCAAGATGTATTATGATGTGCAATAATATTCTGGTGGCCAAGTGTGCGACGAGACATAGAGGACTTTGTTTTGAGATGCTACATGTTCCAACTGATGAAGGAAGAGCATCAGAGACCCTATAGTTTGCTCCATCTATTAAAAATTATTACCTGGAAGTGGGATGAGGTCACCATGAACTTCATTCTTGGTTTACCTCATACACCTCAGGGTAATAATTCCATTTGGGTGGTGATTGATCATCTGAAAAAATCAGCCTAATTCATTCTGAGAAAAGAAACAACTAAAGTGGATGAGTTGGGACATTTGTATCTTTAGGATGTGGTGAGACTCCATGGAATTCCATCAGTATTTGTCTCAGATAGAGACCCCCGTTTCACTTATGAGTTTTGGGAAGGCCTTCAGAAGGCCTTGGGGTCTCAGATTACGATGATCACGGCATACCATCCTAAAACAGATGGTCAGATATAAAGGGTGAACTAGATTTTTCTGGAAATTCTATGTGCATGTGTTTTGGACATTGGAGGTTATTGAGATAGCGATTTAGGGTTGGTTCAATTTTCATATTATAACAGTTACCAATCCTCAATTCAAATGGCTCCTTTTGAGAAGCTCTATGGTTTTTCTTTTCGATCTCCCCTGTGTTAGGATGAGGTACGTGAGACCTCAGTACTGGGGTCGAGTCTGGCACCAGAGACATCGGAGAAGGTCAAGTTGATCAGGAAAAATTTATTGACTGCTCAGAGTCTCCATAAATCATTTTCTGATTAGAGGCGTCGAGACATAGAATTTTCTTTGGGTGATTAGGTATTCTTGAAAGAGACCTCTCGTTTTGGCCATCATCGACTGAGGAAGTAAGGGAAGCTGATGCCGAGGTATTTCAGCCATTTTTAAATCACCAAGCTCATTAGAAAGGTGGATTACATTTTTTCCTTAACTTCTCAGTTGACATCCATCCATTATGTCTTCCGTGTCTCCCGGTTGAAGAAATACAACCCAGATTTATCTTGTGTGCTGAGTTTGTAAAAACTAGATATAGAGACAGACATGTCAGTTTTTGAGCATCTAGTGAAAATATAGGACTCCCAAGAGAATGTGCTTCATGGGAAGTCTATTCTGATATTCCTAGTTCATTTGCAGCACGGTAGTAATACACATGAGACCTATGAGAAGAAGTCATGGGTTGAGTAAGTGTACTCATTCTTGTTTTCCGATCAAGCTTCTTGTTGAATTTTTAGGGAGAAGAATATTTCATGGTGGGGATAATTGTCACATCCATGAAAAATTTTAAAGGTATTTTTAATTTAATTTCCATTTTTTTTTTTTGAGGTTTCTCATGCATTTTTGTATGAATGGGTGAGTTTTCATGACTTGGGCCAAACCAGGAGCCCAATTCCAGATTTAAAAATACTTTTTTTCCATTATAACTCATTAATTTTTCAATATTTTTTATCTATTCTAATTATTACTAGGACTCCCTTTCCCTGTTAACAAAAAAATATTAATTTGGACTATTTGAGAATCCATAATCATGGTGGATTTGGGTTTTTATTTAAGGGATTGGGTCGGCCCAGAATCACCTTTCCTGTTTTAAAAATGAATTTTTATTATCTAATAACATATTAATTGTTTACTATTTTTTTTATTACACCTCCCACACGAAGATAACATACTTAGGCACGTCCCAAGTACCTTTCCTTACTCTTTTGAGCTCGTAATCATCGCTAATTAGGCAGACTGTCATAGGGGTTCTAAAATCATCTTAATTTGAAGAGGTAACTTCTTTCATTCATAACTCCTCCATTTACCACTACTTTCCCCCATTATAGTTCCTACATGATCTTCTAATCATTTTTATAACCTCCATTGAATGTTTAGATGTTTGAAAATTCAGCTATTGGTGTATTTGTGTGGTGGGGGGGGATTGCTTCACGATCCCTCAAGTAAGAGGGTCTCCTTCATTCTTCTTTCATTTTTCTGTGGGTTTCATGCAACTTTATTAGGGTTTATTCCCTTATCCATGTGGTTCCCAATTTCCTAAAACTAGGGATTCTAACCTAGTGTTTAACTTTTGGTTTTCTTGGTCCAATATTTTGATTTTAGGTCCAATATACATTCCATGAGGTGCGGCGGTGGTGCTATTGAATTTTCGCACAAAGGATTCAAGGGTTTTCGTTAATTTGGTAGGTGATTCCATGTTTATTTAATTTTTGTGAATTGTATTGTTCTGTTAATGATATTTTTATGCTCATTGAATTTTATTATTGTTGAGAAAACTGGTTTTAGGGGATTTTGTAATGAAAATGAATTTTTAGTGCAAATCTTATGTGAAATTGGAGGGTTTTTTCCTAGAAATATGTTAATGGTTCAATTGGGGATGCCCTATAAATAATTATTTGATTTTATTTAAATGTTATAGGGATTAAAATAATGTTTTTAATGTTTTACCCCTTTGTTCTTTTCTGAAAAAGTGGTTCTTAATGGTGTTTGTTGAACTTGTGATCTTTAAGTTCCATGTTTGTTTAAAAATGGAAGTTTTACAAAGACAACATTTCTTGGTTCAAATGGGGATTCCCTAAAATAGATTTTTTGGTTTCTTTGAAATTTAATTGTGCTTCCATTTTTTTTTTGGTGACTTTTTAGAATGCACATGGTATGAAAAGTGGGTATTTCAAAGAGTTTTTGGTACAAAACAATTGCAGGTTTTTGAGGAATCATTTTATTAAAAATCAAAGTGTTTTATTGTGTGTTTTAAGTGGTTTAAAATGTGTATAGATACCATACCGATTTTATGTGACCATTAGTAGTTTTTTATACGATAATTTATTTGTGTAGAATGCAGAATGTTTTGAGCACAAAGGGGGAAGCCCGAGTACCTAGGTGGGGCAGATATGTACTAGTATGGCTAGTGGACCAGATGAATTTTGTCCATGTTTCACTTAGAATTTAGATAATGAAAACTCCAACTAAACTATATGGATGGTTATTGGGGACCACTATGTTATGGGTATGTCCCCAACTAGTGGATCGTGCATGAGAATGTATTTTACTACTGTTACTTTACACCGAGGTACGAGGTACATGGGCCACGAGACTATCTAGTGCCTAGAGGTGTTCCCGATTTCGTTGCTCATAGTATTTTTGGTATTTAACCTTATATTATGGTGTTTTTGGAATTATATTACATTATAAAGCATTAATATTTAAATTTGATAACATTCTGAATGTTTTAACTTGAAAATTGTTTTCAATTGAATGTTTAATTTCTTGGAATTTGTCACTGCTTTTCATTGCATATAAAAACTACTTACATTTTCAGCTTGTATTGCACGAACTTTGGAATCATTGGGTGGTGTCATATTGGTCTTATGCTCACACCCTACTTACTCTCCTTGGTTGTAAGTATACATTATTATTCTTGACTTAGTTGAAGAGAAGTCTTTGGGTGATGGTTGTTTGGGGTGTCAGTTCCCATCCGTGGGGAAAAGTTGTGGAGACGACTTGTGGGTGATAACCCCTTGTCATGTGGAGTCCTTTTGGATGTCTTTAATCTTTGTTTATTTGTATTAGGACCTCTTGTAATGTATTCAAGGACATGTATTAAATTCTGGTTTTCACTTAAGACTTGTTTGGCTAAAAATTTCAGATTTATATTATAGATTGTTTTTAAGGTTTTGCACTTTCATACTATGGTAATTCATTCCCAAACATAATTGTTTGATACCCTGTAGCTTGTGATAGCCCATGGAAATAGGGAATTCCCTTCAAGCCTTTCCATGGGTTGGGATTTCTTTTGATATTGGTGGCCACCAGATTCGGTTCGTGACATGATTTCTTGGAATCCATAGCTTCAAAAGAT
This sequence comes from Viscum album, assembly GCA_963277665.1. Taxonomy (NCBI): domain Eukaryota; kingdom Viridiplantae; phylum Streptophyta; class Magnoliopsida; order Santalales; family Viscaceae; genus Viscum; species Viscum album. The sequence goes on along the minus strand of OY728129.1, from coordinate 1,025,913,004 downwards.
GAGATAATTTCATTCTTTAACAATATTGGGTCCTTTTCGATGGATGGGGTTCTATTGATTATTAATGATGCTTCAATAATTCACTACTTCAAGCCTCAGTGACCTTTTTTTCATTTTTCTTTCTATATTCTTTTTGGTACTTTGGTTTTTAATAAAATATGAATCTTTATGGTTATATCCTTTCATACACATTGATAAAATGCCAATATATTTTAGCATGATCTGAATAACACTACCAGCATAAACCAACACTGGTTCATATACAAGGACATTTTCATATTCTTGTCCCTATAACTAGGACAACTTAACACTCTGATCATCATGAACAAGTTTTTACTCTGGAGAAAGCACACATTCTTGCTCATATTTAGGAGTATTATCTATATATTCCAATAAAGTATAAGGCATCATATCGGGATCACATTACAATTCCAACTGACGCTCACCAGGTTATCATTGTAGATGCCTCAGGACAATGGCACATGCCTATTGAAAAAGTTTTGTGGAATATTACAAAATTCTAGGATCAGGATCACACAGCCATTCTAGTCAGGGCTTACCAAGTAATAGGGGCACATTCCTCAGTACAATCACATATTCCTATATAAGATGATAGAGGCATACTCCAATGGCCTAGGATCAAACCCTTATCCCCATTCCGGCACCGTCTAACCATGTGAGAATGGAACATACCTCGGAACAGGCTCATATTCCTGTTAGTTAATTTTCCTGGAAAATTTTATTAGATCACGGAATCCAAGTGCATATTCCTTCTTCTTCTAATGAATGAATGCACTATAATCCTTCCATGGAAATATCAAAAGAGGCTGATACACCTTATCCCATTCTAGAGGTCCATCAGAATATTCTGGAAGGGAATTTATATTCAGACCAGGCTCATATTCCTATTCCTACCAGGGATCACCCGGTGAGAGTATCACATGACTTATGGTAGAATAATATTCCGGATAAGAAAGGCCAATGACATATTCTAAAGTCTTGGGATCAAGATCATATACCCATCCAAACCACATCTCACCATGTGAGAATGGAACTTGCTTCTGGATAAGAATTTATTCCTATAAATAATTATGAATATCATTGACATATTCTAGTATCTTATTAGTAGTGGTATCGTAATCCTACAATACCAAATGGTTATAAACATGTTCTAGAAACCATCATCCAATAGGCTCATATCCCTGCCCAATTCCCAAAGACAAGTCGGAATATTCCATTCCTGATGTAGAACAAGTCTCATGTCCCTAATCTACTCAGTTTCAATGTCCTTGAGACTATTTTTAATACATTCACGGTACCCCAAGGGTCCATTAACTCTTTAAACTAAGTATAAAATGATAATTACCATGATTGTCCTCTTCATGGTAGTGTGGAAATGGATCACAGGGACTCCACTCGTGATATCTACCATAGTCAACCTCCCCACTATGATATCTCCCATAGGCAAAGAAACACTCCCTTTTCCCAGACACCTGAGTATAAAGAGGTGTCTAAAAATCAAATTCCATGATATATATAGGTGAACAAAACGTCAAGGTCAATCATATATAGTTATCCCATAAAATTCTAGCAATAATCCTCCCCAACCAGCTGGCGACCTCGAGGAGCATCTGCTATGGTCTAACTAGATGGAGGCATGTATAGCTGATAAAAAGGCAGATGAAAATGACATATAGAGAGATTTATCCATAAAAATCCTCCCCATAATGTTCTGGCCCCTTGAAATATCTGACTATGAGGTCCCAGATAAGATATAAAAGGGATTAATGCCTTATATACACAAAAATATATGGGAATCTCATCTACGACAAAAGGCTAGACACCTCTCATATTCAATATATGGGTATCACATTCAGCTAATTAATACACTCTATTTTCAGCTAGATATGGACACCTTTTACATAGTCGGGAACCCAAGAGTGGATGATCATGATAGATGCCTACACAGTATTTATCAGTAAACCATAAAAAACCCTTTATCGATGGATTTCCAGGGCATTACAAGACATGCATATCTAAGGATGGGTGAAATATGGATAATTACACTTCACTATGTCCCCAAGACAATAGAACCCTTAAAATAAAACATCCTGTAATATTATATCCTCCATAAAAATTAGATGACCAAGTAATACATGATCAATTTCTTTACAACAATTGAATCCACCCACTTCAATGATGCCCATACATCACGAATAGAGGGAGAGGATAGCTAGAATATATTTGAACTGGGCCCCTCGAAGCAACGATAATGAAATTCATACATAGAGTCCAAGGTTTCAATCAATCCAACATCATATTATAGAAGAAAACTCTCATCATGGGCTTCCATCACACCCATCTCCCATGAGAGTATAATTGTGTCCCATCAAATGGGCTGCAGTAGAAGTTTCCATCTAGGAGTGAATCCTACATGTTAGGATAAGGGAATATCTATCACTTCCTCTACCTCTCAGATTATAAATTCCTGATAGGATCTAGGACATATCATCAAAAACTATATACAAACCCCAATCCACTAGGTTGGGGGAATTTATATCTCAATCACCATCACAAGGTTTTCCATCCCTTATGAATGTCGTGGAGAAATAAACAATTGTTCCAGATTACCCCCATCCCACCATTCCAGGGGAATTTATATCTCAATGTACATCCAAGGATTAATCAAACCTCCAACTAGAATCATTAGATCCTAGAAAACAAGATCAATAAATGCCAATTTTGGCACTGATTAACCTCTAGTCCATAAGGTCGGGGGAATTTTTATCATCATTATCGCCATAGAGAGAATCAGTCCTCTCTAGGTTGGGAGTTAAAAAAATGGTCGGGATCCCATCCATTCCTCCCACCACAAGACAAACCTCTGCTATTCAGAGACCATTCATAAATCAAGAACATAAACTCTCTCAAGGACATTAGTTATGTAGAAGATGATCAAACCCCACTTGGTTCTCATGCCAAAGCCAAATAATATGGACAAGGGTTCAAAGAACAGCCCTGATAAAGGTAGTTAAGAATCATCATATTGCATTGAAAGTGATGGAGCAATTAACATTGTTTGGTACACCTCTTTGAATGTCGTCACAGTTAATATGACAAAAATTGTAGACCAAGATGAAAATGTAGAGGTATCTAACATAGAAAACATACCCGAAGAGGAGGGTTATATGGATGAAACAATCGAGGATACACACACCCAGAACTAAATAAGGATCCAAAATCTATCACCTTTGAATATTGATTTACAACCTCTCTGGCATATCACTACCAAATATAAAGGTAAAGGTGTGACTAAATCCAAATAACCTCCTAGAATAGTTGAGGTTTTTTCTAGGGGGAACAATATTAAAAATATTATAATGAGATTAAAAATCTCAAACAATTCAATGAGAAAATGATCAAGAGAAATATCCCCACTAGGTATCATCTTTAGGAATATATGAATATTCTCCCTCCCAAGGTTGATTTACCAGCAAGAATGTAATCTGAGAATCATATTGGTTCTGGATCATGATAGTCGGTCTACACAAATGAGGAAGAAAAAAATGATCATTACATCCCTCTATTTTAGAAAAAAACCTCCCTTACTAGGGCACAGATTAAGTCTTTTCATGAATTAAAAATCAGTGGGATATGAAAATAGTTTCACATCATCATTCCCCACGCGTTCCCTATGGACAAAAGGTGACTCATACAGTAGTTCCTCTGGTGCTACTTAACTTCATATAGTCCCTAGCTACTCGAATGGAATCCATGGAAGGGATATCCACACCTATTTACACAGAGAGGAAACCACATTCCAAATGGGTGGATGAAACTTCACCTCCATACAATTTCAGTAATCATACACTCTATACCTTTGATGATGTAGGTGACCTTGAACTGTACCTCACACTCTTTGTATACAGATGTGGGCCAATGATGGTCCCTTGAGATTAATATAAGGCCAAAAATCTGAGGTGTTTTGTACAAACTCTGACAAGAATCTCCATTATTTGGTACACCAGACATCCAATAGGATCTATTGTAGGATTGGATGACCTTCTTCATCTATTCCATTTTCTATTCAGTTCCACACTAGGGAAAATGACAATCAGCGATCAAAATAACTACAAGAAACATGAAAATGAGTGGGTGTTTGACTTCATAGCCAGATGGAAATGTTTAACCTATTTACTCAGTATCCCTCTATCACATGAGAAATTTTTATAATTCTATGTTGAGAATATCTATGATGATTTATAGACACCTTTGACCCCAATGAAACATTTAGGTGGGTTCTATGAGTTCACATAATTGAAAAAATTTCTCGAGGACTTCATTCAATGAACTTGATCAAAATATCAACTCATACTTGTAGCACACAGCAAGAGGATCGGTAAGATAGAATATCCCACTATTACACTCAAGCTAGAAGTAGTGCCCATCAAAGAAGCTAGGTAGGTACCGAGCCACCTAGAACCTCCTGTCAATCAGAAAATGCCAAAAAAATCTCCCTCGGCCAAATGTATATAGAAATCAAGGTTACCTTGGATTTTTGGAACTAATGAATAAAACATACTCCTTCCGAAATAAACAAGTCTCTTATTATTTCTTGGAAGTCATGGAAAATAGAATGCTCAAGATACCAAAGGCAGGGAAGTATAATTAGGCTAGCCTTACTAATCATCCCAACTACTACCCTTATCATAGATGGTTGGGTTATAATATCTTGGATTTTTTTCTTCTTCAATTTAATCATTCAAGGCATGGTTGATTCTGGATATGTAGTTTTATATAACTCCTCAGATCATGTTTTCTCCATAATCATCACCCAATCATAAGATAAAGGTGATTGAAAAAAGGTTCAAGACTAGTGTGAAAGGAATCTTAACAACTGGTTGACTCAAAAAATAGTTGATCAAGCTCATGCCATCTTAAGAGAACAGCTATGCATATCCATAATAGCTCCACTAACTAGGGAGGTGACATAAAATATGCCTCCCAACAGTGGGTAAAAACATTGGAAGAATGATGAAAAATAAGAGTATGAATCATATTCTTCTCCAACTAATGCTCTGACTTTTGAATATTTCTTCCCTACAACATCTAAAGTATGGGAGCCACCCCACCAAATGGAATAATCATTGGATGCAGATCTTTTTTTTGGCTCTATCAATATGATAAAATTTTCATACCCATTTTATGATGATTAATATGCCTCAAAATATGAGTTTTACACACATAACCAGGGAACGGGAGGACATACACACCAGAACCAAAGAAATAGGGGACAATACAGGTGTGGTTGAACCCAATATTTCAGTTACATCCCCATCAAGGACATATATATAGTTTAGATCCATTGTCAAGTGCTTCAGTTGGCCTAAAAGTTTCATGGAGGTGTCCTAAAACCCTCTAGAAATAGACCATGACCATTTTTTTGTCGGACCACTTATTTGGAGTAAAGTTGGTTGATCACCCCAAACAATAGGATGGTTTATGGGGCATTCTACACTGGAAGTTGATTCCCCTTTGACCTTTTCACAATCACTAGGCCCATATACCTCAAATTCCTCAGTTCCTAAGTCACATATCAAGGAGAAACCATGCCTCATGAAGCTTCAACCTATGGAATAAATGTTTCACATTTCGAAACATATGTATATTTTCCCAGTGAAGCTCTCAATCCCATATGCACTCCATTATTCAAAAAAACTCATTTAGGCACCCTTTTAATCCATCCAAAACCTATAGGAATTTTATATAGAAGTCACTAAAACAATGTTTATTAAGTGGAGAATATTCAATCAGAATACAATGTCACCATCGCATTCACTGACCAGGATCAAGAAGAAGTTATCCAAGGACACATCATTCCCCTACATGTATCGATCATAATAAAAAATGTAGACCCCAAAAGGGGCATGACTGATAATGGTTCTAGAATCAACCTCATACCAGTTTGAGCAATTATCCATTTGGGATATAGAAAAGAGGACTTGTCTCTCACAAAGATGACCATTCAAGGGTATAATAAGCATTAACAACAACCTTTAGGTAAGATCAAGCTAAAAACATAGTTTGGGGATCTCACATATGACACTGAGTTTTTCGTTATCCAATAAGACACTATATACAATTTCTTGCTCAAAATTCTCTGGCCCCATAACCACATGTTGGTGCCTTAAACATTCCATCAATGTATGAAATACCCCAATGGTAGGAACATTAGAATACGGCATGGTGATATCTTCCCCTTTGAAACATGATGAGCCACGTATTCTGATGCAAGTTTATAAAAAATATAGGGAACAAAACTAATAGTGGGTGATGATATATAGGTTGCAGCCCCCTCCCACCCAACGACTTGGGAACTACCCCTATAAGCCCATGGAGTATGCATGACAGTGACTATATACTCCCCATAAATATAGTTGAGGTAAAAGATCTAAACCAATAGGTATAATCCCATAATATACCTAACTATGGAGGAAAATACCATCATATTGGACATTTATTTGTAATGACATGAGAAATAGGTGTGATAATGTCTCTTCTCATGGATTCTCTCACTCTGATAGCAGCAGAGAAGCCCCAAAATTTACAACTTCATCTGAAATTGATTTCATAGACTCAGGGGTAGAATAAGGAAATTTTGACCTTGGGAACACCCCTCCCACATTTGGGGAAGGTGTATACACCACTATTGATGAGCTCAGGTGAGTTAATCTATGAACAAAAGAACACATGCATCCCATACTGATTATTTCTTCCATACATATCGAATATAATGATATTTACATCACATTTTTAATGTAATGGTGATAAATTTTCCATTGGAACTATATTGATATTCTTGAGCTAAATCCTGATGTGGCTATAAACCATCTCGGCTTACTCGAAGATAGTCAAGTCAATAAGAAGGCATCAAGGAGGATTCACCCTTCTCATGCAACCAATTTAGAGGTAGAATTTGATAAATGTATCAAAGAAAACTTTATCCAAGAATTGAAATACCAAAAGTCTCTTGACAATATTATCCCCATCATGAAAAAGAATGATAAAATTAGTTTTTCATCAATTTTAGATAACTTAATAGAAATTTACCAAAAGATTATGTTTCATTTCTGATCACAGAACTCTTGATCAATGAAGCTATTGGATTCCAAGAACTTTCCTTCATGGACGGGTATTCAGGGTATACTCAGATAAAAAATGAACCCTGAAGATGAATAATCCACTACCTTCAGAGCACCCATAGGGATATTTTTATATTAATTCATTAATTTTTTCTTAAAGAATTTTGGATCCACTTATTAACGTGCCATCCATCATATCATTAATAAATTTATAGGAAGAATAGATGAATGTTATGTTTGTGACCTTGGGTCAAATCCCAATAGTAATGTGATCACTTCATGGGTTTCCAAACTGTCTTCAACAAGCAGTGACATCATATTATAAAGATTAATCCGCTAAAATGTGCCTTTAGTGTAACATTATGGATGTTCTTTGTCTTTATGGTATGCCACCACGGCATCAAGGTTCAAAGAAGGAAGACATGTTTTATTCTGTCAATGTCACCCCTAGAAATCTTAAATTACTGAGGGGGATCCAAGGACACCTCACTTTCATTGTGTGTTTAATAGCCAACATGGATGGAAAAACTCTCCCCTTCACCAGGATAATGGTGAATGGAATCACCCATCAATGGTACAATGATTTTCTACAAGACTTTAACAATCTTGAGCAGTATATCCTACACCCACTGGTCCTAAGGCTCCTAGTGGAAGGGATCCCACTAATATTATATGTGGCCACTATGAAATTCTCACCAGGTTCCCTCCTCAAACATAATAATGATACAGTGAGAGAGAGAGAAACCTCTATTACCTAAGTTATACATTTCTAGGTATTGATACCTTATACATGGATGTTGAGAATAACTACCTCACACTCATATTTGAAGTGAATAATAAGATGCATTACTTGTAACACCACAAAATCCATCTAGTCTCTTGTATTGATCAGATCAAGTACATCCTTGTATACCCCATGCATATTTTGCATTTTTCCTGATGTGAGGTCATTCTATAGTAATAAGACATTCAATTCATATAACATAAGTCAGTGAAAGGGAAATACAAGGATGATTTCCTCACAACACTTCCACTTTTGAAAGTACATTGGTGGTAACTGAGATTCCATATGAAGTGGTTTTTTATTCCCATGACACTCCTTGGACATGGGAGATTTATTTTGATGGTGCCTCCCAGAGTCCTATAGGAACAGGGATGGAAAACATAAAGCTTAATTGGGTTGGTGTAGGGGTGTTTTTGTCTCTGTAGATAAAAAATTTCATCCCTACTCATTCTCACTATCTAAAGGTTGCACGAATAATGAGGAAAAATACCAAGACCTCATCAATGGGTAGGACTATCCCTATAACTACAGATAGCCTACTAAAATATTCAAGGGGATTCAGAGCTGGTGATAAATCTTATCAATGGATAATATGCTATCAAAAAGTAAGAGAAAACCCCTCTAACTAACTACACCAGGGGAATAATGGTAGAGTTCCTCTTTTATCCAATATTACATCATATTCTCTGATCAAAAAATGCTCTCATTGACACATTGTATAATGCAGTCGCATTCGTGGCCAACCCTGATCTGGAAGAATTAGTATTTTGTACCACGTAACAAAGAATGTTCTAGTAAATCATCATATTCATTATGGAATAAATAAATTAGGTTAACACCATCCTAGATCATGATGAACCAATTTCTATTCTTGGATGGATGGATCCCATAATCAATTATATCTAATATAGGGCTATCGTACTAGGAGGGAGCAGATTCAGCACCATGTCACAAAATTTACACTACAGGATAGACCAAATGAGCATAAATCCCTCTAAAAATGAGGCTTTTATGGGATTATTCTCATATGAATAGAAAAAAGATAGACTATTTCCATCATAGAAGAAGTCTATGTAGGCTTCTATGGTGATCATCAATCTGGGATTGAGCTCTCCCACAAAATCAGAAGGTTGGGTTACTAGTAGTAAAAAATGTTACAACACTGTGTGGAATACACAAAGAACTATCATGCATTATAGATCCATGAAAACTCCACACATCAACCCCAAGAATTAATAAAAATAGCTAAATATTTCGGGCTGATTATGTTTGGAAATGGATGTTTTTAGACCATATCCTCTAGCTATAGCTAAGAAGTTCAAGTACATCCTTACTGCTACTGACTTTTTTTCAAAATAGATGGAGGAAATACCCCTCAAGGATGACAGAATAAAGAATATCACAAACTTAATAATGTCTCATATCATCACCAATTTCAGAGTCCCTCACACAATATTGACAGACAACAGCACCAACTTCTGCTATATAGAGTTGGAGAGACTATTTCAAGAGAACAAAATTAAGTCCAATCACTCATATTGATATCATGAAGCCAAAAATAGACATATAGGGAACATTAATAAGTCTATATCTAATATACTTTAAAATATGGTGAAAAATAATAATAATAATAATTGTCTAGATAAACTCTTCTTGGATTGATGGGTCTAATATTCCACCACATGTACTACACAAGAAACGTCATACTCATGGTTCTATGGGACGAAGGAAATATTGACCATATAATTACATCTTTCCTCACTTATTATAGCCATTTATAATATCTCTTAGACGATGATAAATCACAAAAGTGTATTAATGAGATCAAATGACTCAATGTGAATAGGTTTCGCACATTACACAGCCTTGAAGTCCATCAGAATCATATCACATGATCCTTCAATAAAAAGTTCCACCTCCTTTCATTCCTTTAATGAGAGTTGATGTTGGATCTTAGAACTCCAATGATTCCAGGAAAAAAAACTCCTAATATAGAACCCATATTGGATGGTCCTTATATCATACATAAGTTCTATCACATTAGATCCTATACATTGGCCACAATGGATGGGGAGAATGTCACACTACACACCAATCTGATGTTTCTCAACAAATACTTTGCATAATTTTCACCAAGTGATCCTCATCCTAGTTGTACAATGACAAAATATACATTTTCATCCTAATCCTATGATGTTAAAATGCATGGAATGAATCCTAGAATCATTATGTTAAACTACATAGAATATAATGTCCTTACCACATGACATTAAACTGTAGGAGTTTATAGAACTACATGTGGTTTGATCCCTTCCATCACATGATACATTGTGTTGCCCAAACCTCTAGTCATGAGCCTAGCCGAATTATTCCTTTCCTTTCACATCATGTAATTTTTTTCCTTATCGCATGATGTTAAACCACATTGAAAACATCCTTACCAAATAATGTTAAACATCACAGATAATGCCCTTAATAGATGAAGTTAAAATTAATGATGAATATCATTACTGCATGATATAAGATTGCAAAGATCAAAAAAATCCATCATTATTTACATCAAGTAACCCAAGTCCTTATTAAAAATGTTAAACTTCATTGTTGATATCTTTTTGCATGACACTAAACTGCACGAGTTTCTATAACTACATACTTCTTGATATTCATTTTTAATGTGATGCATAGGGATGTCTCAATTCTATATATTGGATCATCCACCATATGATGTAAAATACCCTATCTTCTCTTTAATCACCTCATCATGGTAAGACGAACCCTTTCCATTCCTTGTTTCTCACACCGATCAGGGATCACATGATATTATGAATTTTTTTAAGGGTCTCCATGAACAAAAAAGATGTACATATCGCAATTGGGTTATCATGGTCTTAGGCGCAAGGTGTTAAAAGGTGTACCATCAGTCCTTACCGCATGACATTAAACATCATGGTTGATGTCCTCTTCACATGATTATTAAACTTCATAGTTCCCCAAGAACTACATGTGGCTTGATTCCTATCATCACAAGATACATATGGATGATCAAATCTCTAATCTCATTCCCAACTACAACAATCAATGGAAACAACACCCACCTCTACATATGGACCAAAAAGTTATAGAGTTATTCTCATTCAATAACTTCATGTGACTTGAATCTTTCCCCATACAGGATATGTAGTGACACCTGGATCTCCAATCCCATGTATAGTCATAACAAATATACATTATAATGATTCCTTCTTACATATGATATAGACCTATGTAGGGAGATTCTATTCAGGAACTATGTATGGATTTCTTCCTATAATTATAGGATACATAGTGAAACCCATGTTTCCATCCTTAGTAACATCTATAGTACCCCTTTTCACATCGAGAATCTAACATCTTTTCCATATGACATTAAACTATACAATTACCCAATAACTACTTTTTTCTTGATTCTTGTCATCAAAAGATATGTAGTGATGCCCAGATCCCCAATATCGGGCCTAGCTACAACAACCAATAAAAGAAATGCACCATAATTTAATAGGGTCTGAGTCATGAAATCTTATTTGACCTATGTATGAGTCAAATATGCTTACGACTTGCTTTTGTGTGCAATAAATCATGCACATACTTTCACATTAGTTCCCATGTCCTTATAGTATAAAATTAAACTTTACAAAAAGAATCCTTACTATAAAATGTTAAACTACACTAAAATAATTATTTCCTTAATGCATGATAATAAAATTAATTGGAAATGTTCTTACCACATGACTATAAATTGCACGACAAATGTCCTTACCACATGATGATAAAACACATGAAAAATGTCTTTACCACATAACGTTAAACTATACAGAGAAAAATATGTCCCCACTACATGATGATAAAATGTGTAGACCATTACCCATTTTTCATAACTTATCAAAGGAATGTGAGAGACTTACCCAATTAAAATAGAGTATGGGGTGATTTTATCACCTTTTAATCACCTCAATCCATAAATCATACTTCATGTATCAAGTTCCTTGGGTTTCCAAAATCCTTCCATGGACGTTGAAAGAGATATCTGACTTTAAGAGACCCTTTGTTTGACTATGCATGTATGCATATGTCTCCTGCATCTGCACCTATGGTCATCAACGAAATACATCCCTCTATAGAAAGGTATTTATAATCCTTGTGAGCAATGAAATCACTATATATGATCTCATAACCTTAGTATGTTTTGGGACATCCCCAGTATGATTGTCCAATTTCATTACTCATGACATGAGAACCTCAACCCATGATTTAAAACATTTTCATCCCCCACTCAGAAGGATATATTGGTACGTTTGACCCTAGTTATCATAATGAGGCTTTTATGTATCATCCCCTGTATTAGGTCCACATTCATCTTGACCTTGAACTACCCGCACTATTGGTCAATATTGTATGACCTTGAAATCTAGACTCTAATGGTCAAAATCTCAAGAGCTTAAACTGTAAGTGAAAGAGACAAAAACTTATCAGGTTGAAAACACACATAGGGATGAATGGAAAAAATTAAAGTCTTCACTTTCTAAAATATTCATTTCTATAGATTAGGAAAAAATTAGGGTGAAAATAAATAAGGAATAAATCTCATAAGGAATACTTTATAGAACTAGAAAAATTGAGGCTATGATCACTGAACCCCATGGTTTAGGAAAAAGTTATAGTAATGAATATCCACATATAATTACTATGAGAATATATTCACAAGGTGGTGACACAAATTTTATGGATCTCAAACCCTTCTTGAATGTTACACTTTCCATGAATCACTCTTTATGATTTGAGTGCCTCAGATCACCAAAACCTTCCATTACACTTGGAAAATGATACCTATCTTCAAGGGAACCTTTTATTAACTATTCATGTAAGCCTATGGTACCTTCATATGCACATAAGGTCATAAAAATGATTTACTATAAAAAGGGGAACTATAGTCCTTGTGTGCCCTAACATCACTATGGTAGAACCCAACAACTTAGTGTGTTTTGGTGCATTCCCGATATTAATTACCCATATCATTCTCCTGACCTGAGAACCTTGGACCATGATTTATAATCTCTTCACGGAACTATTTAAGCATATTTGATATCCTCGATGTTACATCATTGTGTTTTGAACCCTTTCTCAAGGATGGAGTATGACAATCCATTCTTGAACCTTTCATAGACCACACCTCATGATTCAAAACCATAGGACGTAGGGATCAAGAATCAAAATCAAGATCATAACTTACCTAGGGTGCCAGAACCCTTCCATGATATCTCTTCTTTGTACCCAACCTCATTATCTGGATGTTTGAGTATTCAAAAATATCTCATGTCCCTCAAAAAGGAGTGGAGATCCTCTTTGTTTGGCCATGATATCGACACAAAAGCGCTTGGGCCTACAAACTAATGGCATATCATAATTTCAAGATAAATGATTCAATCCTTGTTATCCCTAGAAACAAGATGGAGAAACCTATAACCTCAAGGTGTTATGGGTCATCCCTATTATGACTTTCCCATTTCGTTTTCATGGACTCAAACTTATTGGCTATGAATTAGATAACTCATATTTTAAATATCTAGTTGGGCCTAGAATCTCTATCATTTATCCCTTAATATATATTTTCCCCATATTACATGAACCTTGGAAAAGTGTGGATAAACCTCATCTAAAAATTCTACCAATGCATAAGGGATTTGACATACAAACAAGAGGCATATCCTCCTTGTAGGACGAGATCTCTGATCCTCATGAGTCTCATCAACACCATTAAAACTTGACATATTAGTATGTTTTGGGTCATTATTGGAACATCTGAACCATATACCAATATCATTGATCAGATATGAGCTAAAATAACCTAAACTATAGCAATATGAGTTATGATATGAAAGACTATAAACTGCAGTAATATAGGTCTGTGATAAAAGACCCTAAACTACAGAAGATCAAAAGTCTGAGCTAAAAGAATTTAAACTGCAACCCATCAAAGCTTCAATCTAAAATAACATAAACTATGGTGATATCAAGTATGAGATAAAAGACCCTAAACTAAAGGGATATAAGGTCCAAGCTGAAAGACCCTACAATAGAGTGATAGAGGGTTTGATCTAAAAAACCCTAAACTAAATGGATAGAAGGTATGAGCTAAAAGGACCTGAAATAAAGTGATAGAAGTTCTGATATATAAGACCCTAAACTAAAGTGATATATTTTTTGACTTAAAACCCCCAAAAAATAGAAGAATAAAAATGCATTGTGCTGGAATAGAAAAGTTTTTCAGGCCCACCATATGGCGTAATAAAAAAATAATCTATGCTCAGGAGGTCTTTAAACTTCAGAAAAATATAGAGCACTCTCCATCCAAGAAATATACTCCACCCAATTATCCTTATGTGACATAGGTAATATTATGATAGTTGGAGAGAATATATCGTTAAAAGGGTCTCATGTTAGGCGCATTCATGAGAACTTCTACAAAATAATCTATTTTGATTAAAGTATTCAAATCTAAACATCCTTGTTTACTTTTTATTAGAGAGGGGATGGGTACCATTGATGAATGAAAATATATTAAATCATAAAAGTTTCATGAACATCCTGAATGAACTAAAAATGAACAATAATATAGAGTTTTAGAAAATTGGTTCATTGAAGAGGTGAAATAGGATGAATATTCACATTTCTGAATCTCCCTAAGAATCTCAGAAAAACAAAGTTCATATTTATGGTCATGATATGATAATATTTGACCAGGTGAGCTGGCTATGTTAATAAGAGTCTGGTGAGAGATTTAAATTAAACACCGAAGTCCCACTCATCCTACCTCTTTTACTTCTTCCCTAGGACGAAGAGTCTCAACTAAAGAAGTCAGCACCAAAACTCTCTTTTGATCAGTTTTCAATGCGGATGATTATGTTGAAAGGTCAAAACATAAGAGAGATATGGTCTCTATATACCTTTATATTTTCAATCCAAGAATCCATCTGGGCTTGTAATTTATACATAAGTCGGCGACTCAATTCCAGTGCCTCCAACACCACCTTCATCTACATAGTAAGGAAAACCTCATCTACAAAATCATGAAATCCCCTCTCACTAGTGTCCAAATATTTATGAGTTTTGATAATTTGATTCATTATTTCATACATTGGGTTTTGATCAAAACCACTCACCCTTGAGTTGTTAAATATCTGATGAAGTTGTTCCCCTTGGTTATGAAATGTTTCCAAATGAGTCTCTATAAGAAAAGTGTGAATCGGATGCCAAATCAACCTATGTCATGTAATAAATTCTATGGCTAATGTGGTGGGTATGTTGGTAGGAGGAATAGTCAACTAAGATAGAATAGAGACATGGTAAGAGGCTCTATATATCCTCTCCTCAGCAGAGGCATGAGCCCATGTTAGAGGGATGATCTACATGACATAATTAGTTTAACTATTAGGATAATCATTTCTAATATAGGGGAACATCCTCAAAGTCTCACCTATATATTTTAGCAACTTCATTACTGCCACATATTTTGGGGATGGTGAGATGATTGGCTTGTCCAAATGAAAAATCAGACTTCTTAGCAAACCACCCAGATAGGATGCCACCCAATCTTGGGCATAATATTGAGTATGAAAGGTAGGTGCACTAGTAGATGGAAGAATGATCATATCATCCATGTCTTAATGTGCCAACATCATAAAAAACTGGTACATTATCCTACGGTTTAACTATCCTCACACACCATCCAATGTAATAGGGGAGACCCTTTTGGTACAACTGAACAGATGAGAAAATCCATAAGTTTCATATGAATCACAGACGATCACCTCTTCCATCATAGATGAAAGAACCCCATCCTGGAGAGATATCAAAAATGGATTTTTTTTAGGGACCCACTGCCGTTTTCAATGATGAGTCTAGTCAGTGTTTGATATGGGTTAAATAAAATCTATAAAATCAACTTAGTGAACTAGTAACCTCTTCAGTTCATAGCAACATAGCCCCAAACCCAGATATGATCAGTATCCTCAGATTAGATGTGGCATTGGGGATTCTAGTGGCATTGTAATATTCATAGTAATAGAAATGCTCCCCTATCCAGCCAACGAAAAACATGAAAGGACCATAGAACCGATAGAGGATAATTCCTTTCTAGATATGTTTGGAGAGTTATTAAAGACGTGAAAGGGTTGGAACCACCAGATTAATATGTCATTCCACCGCTAATGCACTTCCATTGCCAGCGTACTGACCTGAATTCCAAAACGTACATCCTCAGTTGGGAATAACTATATGTTTAGGAACATGTCAATAAATCCTATTGATAGAAATATTATATGCATATATTTTATGGTATATAAATGTATTTAATTGAGTATTCTTTCCAATTTTTGAGCAATTTAACTTGTTTTGTGATTTATGGTCAAAATAATAGATTTATGAAAATGGAAGGAAAATAGGTTAATTTTTAATCTTAAAGAAACTTAATATGTCATTGGATTTTTGAGGATGATCATAGTGAACTACTAGGGCCTAAATACTAAATAACTAAGTCAAAACAAGGCTTTTGTAGGAAAAAAAATAGATTTCCATGTATTTTAATCGATACATGATGTGTACTGGTGCATGTGGTGAAAATAAGGACACAACATAAAGTAAATATAAACATCATGAAAAATTACAAATGGTGTAACCTAGTTAAATGTGGTGTAAATTATTTGATGATATTTTTTCTCCCAAATTCACCAAATCTTCTATTTTTACCAAATTGTAATTGCGGGACTCATCCCATGCCACCATTGGACCATTAATTTGTGGAAATTATTAATTCCAAAGACTAGATAAATCCTATAAAAGGAGCGATAGTATGTTGTTGTTGGACGAATTCAGATCTAGATCTACGAGAGACCAAAGCTTGGAGTGAGACGTTGCACCCTCCCCATGTTTTTTATTTGTTTTCTTTATGATTTATTTTTATTTCATTATTCCCTCTTATTATCTCGTAATTTGGATGAGGGGGTGAACCTACCATGTTCGAGGGTGATGTAAAAATAAGGATTATAGTGTGTTGGATTTATTTTATCTCATTTTTTCATGTATTTGGTTTGTGTTATTTCTATGTCTGTCATCCAATCCATTTCTTTAACTTTTATCATGACCATTAAGAATTGAATGAAAAAGGAAATTCAAAACTGTGCAACTGATGACCCTAAATGAGGCATGACCATTATTGAATTTAGTGTAAATCAAGTTTAAAAATTGTATTAGTAAAAACTTGTTTTAGAAAAATCCAAAATCATAAGACCAAGGGAAATATGGGATTTCCACATCAAAGAGGGAGTAAAACTACCATTGGATCTTTCTAGTCTCAACTATGACACAAATCATAAATTAATCAACATATTTTATCAAATCCACTTCCACCCAAACCCTAAAATTAAAAACCCCTTGAGCAATTTTCAAAACATTTTTCAATCCAATCAATCAATCTATTTTGTTTTCATTGTAATTTTATAAAATCAATAAAAATAATATTTTCTTCACTTATTTCACTAATATAATAAAATTAAATATTTTTAAAAACCTAACCAAAATATTTTTCCATCCTTTTGGGTTCAACCTTGAACTGTCATTTTACTACATTTTAATTAATTGAGTAGGATAGATTGATATTTTTAAATTCTTTTTTTACATACCCATAGGTAATTAACGACGTCCCCCAGGGATATCAAACAGGTGCTGTTTTTAGGGATGGTAACAAGTTACTTTTTTAGTTTTTTATTTTTAATTTGAATATTGTTTCTTTATTTCAATTTACTTATTTACATTGGTTGTGTTCATATTGTGATTTTTAGAGTTTTAAATTCTTAATGCATGAACATCACACACCTAAAAATGGAAAATTTAATTTGAGTTTGATCTCTAACCTGATAAAATCCAAAGATAGAATATAACTCTAACCATAAAAGAAGCCTAACAAAATCAATTTCTTCAAAGAGATCCCGAGCTACAGATGCCCACAGACTACAAGCTACCATCAAACACAGGATTGAAACCGACCATCCTAACACCCCCACACCATAGAAGAAAACTACTTCAAGATAAATCCTACAATCATATCAAGGATATCCAACAATAAGAAATTCACCATACTTACACATGAAGATCCAAACAACTATCTCAGAATCTTCCTCGAGCTCTATGATACATTCCGATTCTAGAACATCTCATGTGATGTAGTAATACTCTCTATATTCAGATTTTCATTACATGAGAAAGCTTGATATTTGATTCAAAGATTGCTTACGTGCTCTATCAATACATGGGATGAGCTGGCTAGGAACTTCCTCGCCCACTTCTTTCCACCTTCTATGTCAATAGATATATGGGTATTCATTCTAAAATTTTTTCAATTTGAAGATGAATCATTGTATTATTCATGGTAATGTTATAAGTAAGTTACATGAAAATTCCCCTATCATGGAATAGTGTTATGGCTAATAATACAAAATTTCTATAAAGTTTTATCATAGGAAAACATGTCAATTCATAATGATACAGCTGGAGTATCATTAATGAAGAATTGACCTGAAGTGGGTTATAACTTTTTGGATGAGATGATGAGCAACGGTTTTCAATTGTAAGGAGAATGAAAACATTGTAAAGTTGTCCATGCAGTCAAAAATAATAAATGGATGGTGGAACAGCTGCAATCATTAACAAAAAATATACACATCATGATGGGCCAGCAACAAAATACCCAAGGTATGCATATTGTAAAAGTGCCCAGTCAGGATGATTATATCACTGAGAGGGGGAGGGGTGAATTAGTCATACTTTTTCTTCTATTTTTCCTTGAAACAACATTCACCACTTGTTAAATATTCAATTCCCTAATGAAAAAAATTCAACCACGCATCCAATGGAACACAAGTATTTACAAGGTTCACTATTTAATAAGAATAGCTACGTACTTGATATGTTTTAGAAGTAATCCAATACCACACAATGCACAAGAAAATAGTCCTTGGATTACAATGAGTTGGATATACCCTTTCACTCAAGTAGAACTATGTAAATAATTACAATAGTGTGTATGCACCCTCTTATCCCAAATAGGGTAATAAAATGATTTTGTAACAACTCGTGTTACCTGTTCTTATTTTCAATTTAAAAAATATATTCAATTGAAGAAACTTCAAAAATTTCATTCCCAGAATATGGTAAGAACTTCTTGGAGTTAGTTATGAAAAACCATGTTCGATTTTCCTAATTTGATTCCTCTATTTATGATTCTTCTCGATACAATTCTTCCATGTATGATTTTCCCTTGTACAAAAATTTTGAATTTGACAGAATACAGTAGATTTGAATCGACACCACTTCAATTATGTTTACAGAAAACTCAGTATGATTCTCCCTATTTGATTCTTCCTCAGTCTAAAAATCTCAATACAAAAATCATGGATCCAATTAATCCATCCCGATACAATGATCAGTTGAATATGATTAACAAGATGAGTACATTAATCAGTTGAGTACGATAAATACTGAGTACGACAAACAACTGAATATAACTTTGCAGTATTGTCTCTTCTCCCATGTCTTCTTTCCATCTATACTTCTTCAGCACAAGTGATTACGAAAAATTATATATGTCTTAAACTTAGTGATTCTCTCTCATGAACAGTACATTGGTCATCAAAAAAATACACTGTACTTTTTTCCTTTTATAGGTGACCTTCAAGTGGATTTTGTAAGAATCCCAAAAAATTTCCCACTTAATAAAATTCACTTTAATGTAATTTTCCCCTAATATAACAGGTGTATTTTGATCTCATCAACTCTTATCAAAGCTTATTGGTTCTTCGGAAATATTCACTTCTTCTTTAGACTATTATTTCAATTTCTATTCTGATTTCAATACATGGGTCTGCTTTTCTGAATCTGGTTTCTTCAAAACAAATATGTGTACCAATTTCAATAAAGTGTATGAATAAATAGTGTAACACCCCAAGGTTTTTAAATATAAAATTAAATGAATAAAACATGTTTTAAGTAGATATTTATAATTATCCTTTAAACATAATTTCGTAGCTTCTATGTTTTGAATTTTGAAAAATAGTCATCTACAATTGTGTTCAATATGTTATTTTGAGTCTGATGAAACCAACCTGTTTTTTTGGTGAATAGTAACCTACAATTATGAATAGTAATATGAATAGTAATGTGACCCTAATGAATAGTAAATCGTATTATTGTTTTATTTTATTAAGTCTTTAAGATAATGACATCTTGGTAAATTTTTCAATGTCATATAAAAGCATTGATAGTTTTAAAATTGTTAATTTTTGAATTAAGTGTGATTTTATTTAAAAATTAAATTAATAATATTTAGAAAATTATTTTCAAAAAATGGAGTTCATTTTTGAATTATACATGTCAGAAATGGTTAGGGTGAATTTTTGGGATTTTTCTGAAACAGTTGATTTTTCGGTGAATAGTAAAAAATACAGTTCGGACTTTTGGTGTGTTAATGATATCATTAATGATGTAATAATGATATAATAATGATGTAATAATGAGGTAATAAATCTGGTCTAATTTTGTAAAGTAAACTAATATGTGAGGTGTCCCATGTGGCTAATACCATAAGCAAATACCATGGGAAAGCCCATGGTTTTTCAAATACCACTAATGAGGTGTCCCTTGGAAATTATTAAAATATTCCCTCACTTTTTCTCTAAATACCAACCCATTTATTCATTAAATTCATTAAAAATTCCTCATAAACTAAGATATTGCCTCTTTAACTCCTTATTAGTCCTCCCAAGATTTCCTCAAGCCCCCAAGTTCCCAACCTTAATGTTCTAGGAGTTACTCTACAAGGTTAGAAAATTCTCAACTTCATTCTTTTTCCATTAAAGTTATTATTTATATGGTATGGAATTAAAGAATCCATACCATGTTATTATTTTCATATTATTCTTGATCTATTATTTATTATGATTCATTTTTGGATGGGTTACCTTTTTCCCCTCTCTTTTTAATGGTTTCTAAAACCATGTTGTATAGCCGTTAGGTTGCTGAAATTTTGTAAGGGATTTCTCAAATATTATTTTATTTTGAGTTAATTTATTTTCTTATTCATTTTTCATCTCCTATTATACAATAGTCATGAAATATCTATAAATCCTATATATTCTGGATATTCTCATATTCATGGAAAATGCATCATCATTCTTCTTCCCCTCTCCCACTTATTCAAGGAATAAAAACAATGTATGCGATGTGTCGAATTACATACATCGTTGATGATGTGATTTTTTTCTGATTTAATTCTTTCAAGTCTGTTCATTAAACCATTTTATGGTTGAAATAAGTTATAATATATGTATTATGTCTCATCCATGGTTCTGGAATTTTTTTTATACATGGTTTAAGTTTATAAAATAGAATTAGGTCGTTATTATTGAAGAACCTCTAAAATGATCTGAACGAACATCATTAATGTTTTAACTTATGAATCAACCTCATGTAAAACATAAAAATGATAAATGGTATAATTTACGGTACTGCAAATATGTAAATACATTTCCTTTCCAATTATGGAGTTTCACTTCTAATCGACAAGAATATCCATCATTAACCAATCATGGAAATCTTGTAAAGAAACACACCTAAAACAATGCAAGGAATAAAATACTAACAATTAAATGGTGAAATAATGTAATGAAATGATTATATAAGATATTATAAAAATGGATATTTTTCTTTAAGATATAAATAACACACTTTTAACCATTATACTAGAGGTGTAAACATGTTTAAAGTAAGAAAATCCCGAGGTAAGGGAATTCTTAGCCCAATTTTCATTCTTCAGGTTAACCTTCTTCTTTATTCATATTGCCTTATTAAGATTATTGGTGTGATTAATTTTTTTATATTATTTTAAATTATATGTATTTAATGTGTATATACATATTCCATTCCATTCTATTAGTTCCCACTCCAATTATATTTTAAGGTACTTTTTAAAAATTCAGTTAAAACTCTCTTTAATAAACTTCAAAAGGATTTGTTTTATATGTATATGGCATGAGAGGTTTCATGTAATTTTAATGATACTTTATTACCATGATTTGTTCCTTTGAAATCATTTATGTTGGGTTGAGACCATTCTAGATCATGATATGTTGGTTTGATCCCATTATAGCTCAAGAAATGTTGGGTTGAGCCCATTATAGCTCAAGATATGACAAGTGAGCCCCCATTATAGCTCTCCAACACATTGGGTACTAAAGATATGTAATTTAGATAAATTTTTATTCTATTTTTAAGGTTTAATGTAATATTGATATGGTAAATATGTACCAAGGAAAAAACATGAGTATTCTATGCATTCTAGTTTTTATGATATGGGTTTTATTGGTTTTTATATTATCACATGACTAAAACTTTATATCTTTATATCCCTTACTGATTTTTATACTCATCCATTGTTTTTAAATTTTTTTTTCATAGGATATAAGGTTGGGTATGAGAAATATAGGATTAATTAGGTTTTATATAGAGTTTTGTTAATGAAATCATGCATTAGGTTTTAATGTTTTGTTTTTTTCTGAAAAAAGGGAAACTGTTTTTAGTAGTATCCTCTTGTATGATTGTGGAATCTTATGTATGTAAGGTATCCGAATTCTATAAAACTCTAAACTCAAAAATATACTCAATGTTTAATAATGTATATTCTTGAATATAATTCATGATTAAGTAACATTTTAATTTCGGGACCTTATAGTTGGTATCAAATGATGGTTTAGATGACTTTACGGGTTAGAATGATGTTAATATAATACCATAAATGTTTTCTTTTTTCTAATATATGAATAATTTGAAATGATATATAATTTAAGGAATACCATGTTTCTTCATCTATGTTATGTTTGTTAAGAATGGTTGCCCGTAGAAGAAATAGGGAAGCAAAAGTCAAAAGGTGCCAAGAGGATGATGTATGTCTGAATCTACAGCCCGAAATAGTGGAATCAGAACTAACTAGTTTGTGATAGAAATTGATCAGTTGACTCATACAATAAATCTTTGTGGTATCCATGATAGAGAGTGACATGACCAACCATGAAGAAAAATGTCATTTGTGGAGTATTTTATGAGGTAGATTCCTCCAGTATTCAGTGGAACCACCGATCTAGTGATAGCAGAATGATGTATCAATGCTATAGAAAATATATTTGATGTCATTGGATGTTTAGAACATCAAATGTTAATACTATAAATTTATAGTTTGGAAGGTGAAGTTGATCAATGGTGTTCTTTGGTTATGAATTTGAGAGAAAGAGATGATCTTGATAGTATGGAATGCGATGATTTTAAGAGTCTTTTTCTAGAAAAATATCTTCCCAATACTAATCAACTTATAATGGAGAAAAAATTCTTTGAACTAAACTAGAAGCATAATGATTATTTGGCAGCCTGTGAACCCAATTTTACAATACTGGCTAAGTATGTACTAAAATTTACTCAGTATTTTGAAAGTAAAACTAATAGATTTTACTCTGGTTTGAAATAATTTTTGAGAAGAACTTTGGATTCATAAGAGTTTAAAAGATATGATAATCTTGTTCATTGTGATGAAAAAGTTGAGATGGAGTATTTTGACACATATGTTTCTCAGGATAAAAATAAAAAAAAAATCAGGTTGGCAGGAAATGTGGAAGACCTCGTCAAAGATGTCTCGAGGTAAGAAAATGAATTTTACATCTTGTGAAAAGTTTGGTAAATAGAATCGTGGTGAATTTATTGTAAATTTTTTGAATTTCTACCAATGTGGAATTTTTAGAAAAAATGGTAATTCAACCTCATTAAATGAAACTAGATCTCATCATAAAAACACATGGATGAAATATGGAGGCAAAAATAAATTATAAGAATCTACCTATCCTTCTCTGTGGAAATATTTTACATGTAATCCTTTTTGTTTTTCCCCTAGTAGAGTTTGATGTTATTATTGGTATGGATCAGATTTCTATTTATCATGATAACATTGATTGAAAAGAAAAAAAGAAGTTTTTTTCATAAATAATATTAGTTTGTGTACAACAATGAAACCATATGATTAATAACATATTAGGAAGAAAAGAAAATGATAAAGGATGGAAAATGAAAGTTATCTTACTCAAATTTTTTGAGATAAGGGAACTATCTAGATTAATGATGTACTAATGTTAAATGAATACTTGGATGTTTTTTCTGATTATTTTCTTGGTGTTATTCCTAATTGAGAGGTTGAGTTTACTATTGAATTAGTTCCTGATGCTAAAACAATTTCTAAACCTTTTTATCGAATGGCACAAATAGAACTTTTGGAATTAAAAAAGTAGTTGTATGAATTTGTAGACTAAGGCTTAATCTGAACCAGAACTTCACCATACGGAACACCTATCTTATTTATCAAGAAAAAATACGGTTCAGTGAGACTTTGCATCAATTATAGATCCTTGAATAACAGTAAAATTAAAAATAAATATCCATTGACTCATATAGATGATTTGATTAATCATATCTAGGGAGCGCAGTATTTTTTGAAGGATGACCTGAGATCAGAGTACCATCTATAGAAATTGAAGATGAAGACTTCCAAAAGACTACATTACATACTAGATATGGTCATTATGAGTTTGTATTTATGCCTTTTGGGTTAACTAATTCACCTACTATATTCATGGATCTTATGAATAAAATATATCATGAGTTCTTGGATAAGTTTTTGGTTGTATTTATTGATGACATTCTATTATATTCAAGATGTAAAGAGGAGCATGTTAAACACATATGGGTTTTTTTGAAAACCTTAAAAGAAAAGAAACTGTATGGAAAATTCAACAAGTTTGATTTTTGGTTGGAACATATTTCTTTTCTTGGAAACATTGTAAATAAGGATGGAAAAAAATATTGACCCTACCGAAACAAAAGTGGTTGATGAATGGACAAGAACTAAAAATGTTACAAAGAATTATAGTTTTCTTGGATTAGCAGGTTATTACAGACGGTTTGGTAAAAACATTGCAAGGTTATCTAGCCTGCTAAATAAGTTAACACGAAAATGGGTTAAATTTATTTGTATATAATAATGTGATGTTTGTTTTTGAAAACTAAAGAAGAGATTGGTGAATGATCCATTTTTTGTCTTGCCTTCTGGAAATGGAGAGTTTGTCATATATAGTGATGATCATTGAAAGTACATGGTTGTGTCCTGATTCAAAATGATCAGGTAATCACTTGTACTTCAAGAAGAATAATACATCATGAGTTAAATTATCCCACACATGATTTAGAATTGGAAGTTGTGGTTTTTTCTTTGAAGATTTGGAGGCACCATTTATACAGAACCAAATGTCAAATATATACTGACTATAAAAGTAAGAAGTATATATTCACTCAGAATGAATAGAACATGAGGTAGTAAAGATGGATTAAACTGACAAAGTATTTTGATTTCTCTATCAATTATCTTCCAGGAAATGAAAACAAAGTGTCAGATGCCTTGGGTTGAGAACATCATTCATCATTTACCATGTTACTATTAGAACATGATTCCTTGATTAATGATTTGATGAATTTTGTCTTGGTAGTTGTCGATGAAGGGAATACATCTGTTTTGTTTCAGGTTTTAGTGTAGTCATCAATATCAGACAAAATTAGGATATCACATAAGGAAGACCACGAGATATTGAAAAAGGTAGAATTGGTTAAAATGTGTATGTTTCCAAAATTTAACCTTGATAAGGATTGTGTATTAAGATTTGTAAAAAGTTTGTGTGTGCCTTATCATTCACAGTTGAAGAAATATTTTTTTTTAATCTCATAGTTCCCCATTTTCAGTTCATCATGGAAGTACTAAGATGTATAGAGACCTTTGGGGGAATTACTGGTGGAATTGAATGAAAAGAGATATTGCTGATTTTACAATGAAATGTTTTACATTTAAACTGGTTCAAATAGAGAGACAATTACCGAAGGGGATGATTCAACCTATTCCAGTGCTAGAGTGGAAATGGGAGAATGTGTACATGGACTTCGTGGTGGGGCAACCAAGACTACTCATGGTAATAATGCGAATTGGGTTACTGTTGATCGGCTGACAAAATCTGCACATTTTGTTTCTATTAGAGATATAATGTTATTGGATCAGAATTCTCAATTGTACCTCAATGATATTGTCAGGTTACATGGTTTTCCTCTTTCCATTGTATCTTATCTAGATCTAAGGTTCACTTATAAATTTTGGAAGTGCCTTCAAAATTCATTGGGAACAAAATCAAATTTCAGTATAACTTTTCATCCTCAATCAAATGGGTAGTCAGAACGAACAATTCAAACTTTGGAGGATATGCTTCGAGCTTGTTAAATGGACTATGAGGGAAGTTGAGATCATTATATTTAATTAGTTTAGATTTCTTATAATATCATTTTTCATTCCAGTATTCAGATGGAACCTATTGAGGCATTGTATGGGAAGCATTATCAAATTTCAGCTTTTGGGGATGAAGTTAGGGAAAGGAAGTTGATGGGACCATAATTAGAACAGGAAGTGGATGAGAGAGTGAAGATGATCAAGTATCATTTGAGGACAGATCATATCACGTAGAAAATTTATACAGATAACAGATGGAAAGACTTCTCTTTTGAGGTAGGTGACCATGTATTTATTAAAATATATCCTTGGAAAAGTGTGATGTGTTTTGTTAATAAAGGAAAGATAAGACCATGATCCATCAGCCCTTTTTAAATCCTAGAGAAAGTTGGACCAGTTTCATATTGAGTAATCTTCCCTTTGTGTTTATATCAGGTACATAATGTTTTTCATATTTTGATGTTGAGAAAGTATGTGCCAGATTCAACTCATGTCTAGAGTCTAGAAGCAGTTCAGCTATAAAAAACATTTCTTATGAAGAGAAACCCATTCAGATTTTTGATCGAAGGGAATAGGTATTGCGGACTAAGTTAATTCACCATGTAAAGGTTTTTTTGTTGAAACCACATTGTTGAAAAAGTATCATGGGAATATAAAAATACTATGATGTAAGGTTACCCTTACTTGTTTAATGAGTAAATAAAATTACGAGGACACAATTTCTAGAAGGTAGGGATAATGTAACACCCCAAAGTTTTTAAAAAATAAATGAAAGGTATGAAACTTTGTTTTAACTATATATTTATAACTAGCCTTTAAACATAATTTTGCAGGTTTTATGTTTTGAATTTCAAAAAACAGTCATCAATAATTGTCTTCAGTAAGTTATTTAGAGTCTAAGGGAACCAACTTATTTGTTTGGTTAATAGTAACATACCTTTATGAAAAGTAATATAATCAGTAATTTGACCCTAATGAATAATAAATTGTATTATTATCTTATTTTCTTAAGGCTATAATATAATGGCATCTTAGTTAAATTTTCAATGTGATATAAAAGTAGTTATTATTTTAAAATTGTTAATTTTTGAATTAAGTATGATTTTATTTAAAATTACATTAATTATATTTAGAAATTTATTTTTAATAAAAAGACTTTTTATTTTAATTCTACATGTTGAAAAATGGTTAGGGTAATTTTTTGGAATTTTTCTAAAACAGTTGATTTTTCAGTGAATAGTAAAAATACATTTTTGAGATTCAGTGTGTTAATGACATCATTAATGATGCAATAAATATGGTCTACTTGTGTATAGTAAACTACGATTTTAGGTTTCCCAATTGGATAATTCCTTGGGAAAATTCCATAGGCAATCCCATGTGTTTTCAAATACCACTAATGAGGTGTCCCTTATAAATTATTAAAATATTCCGTCACTTTTTCCATAAATACCAACCCATTCCATCATTAAATTCATTCTAAATTCCTCATAAATGAAGATATGGCCTCCTTACCTCTCTAGTAGTCCTCCCGATGTTTATTGAAACCCCAAATGTCCCAACCGTCATGTTCGAGGAGTTACTCTACAAGGTAAGAATATTATCATCTTCTTTCTTTTTCCATTCATGTTATCTTTTATGTGGTATAGAATTAAAAAATACATACCATGTTATTATATTAATCTTATTTTTGAACTATTATATATTATGATTCATTTCTGGCTGGTTGACCTCTATCCCATCTCTTTTTAATGTTTTCTAAAACCATGTTGCATAGCCGTTAGGCTACCATATTTTTTTAAGGGATTTCAAAACTATTATTTTATTTTGAGGTCCTTTATTTTTGTATTCAGTCCTCATCTACATTTATCCAAGAGTCCTGAAATCTCTATAAATAAATTATATTCTCTATGTTATCATGTTCATGGAAAATTCATCATCATTCTTCTTAACCTCTCCCACTTATCTGAGTAATAAAAATATTGTTGAAGATGTGTCGAATTACAACATCATGGATGATGTGATTTCTTTTTTTTCTTCAATTATTTCAATTATATTCATAAAAATATTTTTATAGTTGAACCAGGTTATAATATATGTATTATGTATAATCCATGGTTCTGTAATTCTTTTTTACACATGGTTTTAATTTATAAAACAAAATGAGGTTGTTATTATCGAAGAACAACTAAAATGATCTAAACAAATATCATTAATGTTTTAACTTATGAATCAACCTATTATCAAATATAAAAATGATAAATGTTATAATTTATAAGACTGGAAATATGTTAATACCTTTCTATTACAACTCTAGAGTTTCACTTCCAATCAACAAGAATATCCATCATTAACAGATCATGGAAATCATGTAAAGAAACACACCCAGAACAATGCAAGGAACATATTAACAATTAAAGAGTAAAATGATGTAATGAAATGATAATATAAGATATTATAAAGATTTATATGTTTTTTTAATATATTAATAACACTCTTTTAACATTATAATGAAGTTTTAAACAAGTTTGAAGTAAGACACGCCCGGGGTAAGGGAATTATTAATCCAATTTCAATTCTTTGGGATAACCATATTCTTTAATCATTATGTGGTATTAAGATTATTGGTGTGATGAATTTCGTTTATATTATGTTTAATTATATTTATTTAAAATTTATATACATATTCCATTTTATTATATTAATTACCACTCCAATTATATGTTAAAGGACTTTTTTAATCTTTTTAAAACTCTATTTAATAAATTTTAAAAGGATTGTTTTTTATGTATATTTAGTGAGAGGTTTCTTCTAATTTTAAAGATACTTTATTACCCATATATGTTCCTTGGACATAATTTATGAAGGGTTTATCCCATTATATCTCAAGATATATTTGTTTTATCCCATTATATATCATGATATATTGGGTTGATCCCATTATAGATCAAGATTTGACGGGTGAGCCCCATTATAGCTCTCCAATGCATTGGGTAATCTAGAGATGGAAGTTGACCAAAATGTTATTCCATGTGTAAGGTTGATTGTAAGATTGATATGGTAAATATGTCCCAAGGAAACAACATGAGTATTCTATGCATTCATGTTTTTATGATATGGTTTTTACTTGATTTTGTGTTATCACATGACTAATGATTTCTATCTTTATCCCCATTAATGAGTTTTATACTCATCCCATGTTTTTAAAATATTTTTAATAGGATATAATTATGGTTAAGAGAAATAATGGATTCGTGATGTTTGAAATATAGTGTTGTCAAAGAAATCATGCTTTCTATTTTAATGTTTTATTTTTTGAAAAAATTTAAACTTTTTTAGTTGTATCCTCTTATATGATTGTGGTTTGTTATGTATGTAAGGTATCCTAATTATCTAAAACTCTAAACTCAAAAATATCCTCAATGTGTAATAATGTATATTCTTAACTATAATTAAAAATTAAGTAACGTTTTAAGGCCGGGTCCTTATAAAGGGATACCACTTTGATTGCTGACTGTGATTATTCATTTTAATGTTAATATCCCTCTTGATAACACATTTAGTAATTTATACTTTCAAACCACTCTTACCTATTCAATTATTATATTTACCCAATTGTAAATAATTAAACTCTGATATAAAGTCTCTTGAATCAATTAAAATACACATCAACTCCTTCATTTATTTCTCTAGACTCACTTAAAAAATCATTTGAAAAGTAAACAAAGTGATTCAACTCTTGATACAATTGATGAAGACATTTGAAAAAAAAGTCAAGTCTCATCTTCAACAATAACCTTTATTCACAAAACTTTGTTTGTATCATGACTTACTTTATGATATTAGCCAGAAAGGTTTGGGGTCAAGCCCCTTTATTAAAAGAAAAGAAAAAGGACAGTAAAACCTTTTGGAATGGGTAAGGTAAAACCCATAACAAGCCCGCAGGCCCAGTGGGACAAATCCCAATCAGAGACACCACCCAAAACACAATAGCCCAATGGGAAAGCCCATGGCCAGTGACCAACGACACCATAAGAGGAAAAACAACCCGAAGGCAAAACCAGAAGACCCAGCGCTGAACCCCATCACGCCATCGACACCGTGTCGTCACGAGACCGAAGTTCACCATCCGAACTGCCGTTGTCCAACCAAATCTGGTTTGAAACCAGATCTAAAACAGATCTGAAATAGCCGACTTCCTACCATCCTCTGCCGAAGTGAACCCACTGCTTCCGACCTCGAACATGAGCAGGCATCAAATCCCGTCGCCGCCACCCAAATACTGACAACCTCCTAGACAGGCCACACCACCCATCCAAACCACTCCTGGCAGAGCATGCCGTCACGGAAGAACGGACCGACCACCCTCGCCCCAGCAGATCAAGAACGCGGCCCCTTCACCATGGCAGAGCGGACCACCCAACACCGCGGAAGCTCTCTTCTTTCGCCGGTGACGCAAAACCCCCCGCCGCACCAGATCCAAGGCACAGACAGACCACCGCCACCCTGAGATAACGCCGCGAAAGAAACGTGCCCCTCCAAGACCCCTGCCCTGAACCATGAACAAGCCTCGCCGCCATCGGGAAGCTTCACCGCGGTAGAAACCGCCGCGAATCCAAACCCACACCACAACCGAAGCACGCCGCCGCCCAGAAACTCGCCAAGGAAGAACACACCCCGCCGCGATGCCAGAGATGAGCCGCGGAAGGACCACGCTGCCGCCAGAGACCTCGTCGAGGAAGATCACACCCCCCAGCTGCAGGACGAACCCCACGTTGCCAGATCTGAGCCCGAACGAACGCCACAGAGATGGAAGCCGCAATGCAGCAAAAGACCCGCGACACCAGATCCGAGCCAGAACATCAAGAGAGCGCATCCACACAACCACTGCACCGCGAGTACGCCGAGAGAGTGCCGAGAAAGGAAACGCGGTCCGCCGGAGAAGAGGGAAGGGAAGGCGGCGACAGGGGAAACCCTAACCCCGCTGCGCCCCTTACGGGCTCATCCCAAAATCTAGTTCTCTACTTTATGATATTAAAATTATTTTAGAATAGGTTCGGCATCATCAGACTTCAGCTGTAATGTACTTTAACTTTCCATTCAACCGAAATTATTTGTTTTCTTCTCATCTTGAGTATGATCTTTTCTGAGTATGACTGGTCTAGGTATGATCTTCCATAATTTGAGATCTTTTCCAGGTCTGATTGGCATAGTTATGATCATCCTAGATATGATCATTTTGAATATGATTATATTGGGTATGATATTTTTCTTTATGATTCTAAGTATGGTTATCCTGGGTACTATACTCTTTCAATTGTAAGTGTCTCTTTTTTCTCTTCCACCTAGATACGATAAATCTGGGTAAGATTCCTTTTCGATCAGCAACATTTCTTTCTTCTTTTCTACCTAGATATGATAAATCAAGGTACAATTTGGAATACATCTTTTCCCTTTATTCCATAACACATGAACCATAAGTTGTTCAACTAACTTATGATTTACAAAATAATTATTATCAAAGAATTATCACATTTAATTTTATCATAGTCATCCATAAAATGATACTTCATCAAAACAAAATCTTTTTTTTCAATGAATTTAGAGTAAATCTGATAACAATTTACTTCCAACCAGAATAATTCTCCATGCAACTGATTCTATCATTCCAGATAATGATTAATTACCCATTATGATCTTTTCACATACTAGACTCCAGGCCGGTCTGATTAGAACCATTTCTTCCAAAAAAACGTTTCCTATTATGATGGAAAAATGAGTCCGATTTTTTATAAAACATGAGTCTGATTCTTTTGAAAAAAAATGAGTACAATATTCACCAAATACAAAGTGAGGTGATTTACCTTTCATCTTAAACTTTGTTGACAAAACAAATCCTTCTTTTACAATAAGACACAATATTTCAAACTAACCACCTTCATCTTCACCTTGCTCCTAACATATTGAAGATGTCAATTATAATGATTTCAATTGTGTTAATCAATTTCAAGGTTGGAATACTCAATAAAAACAAAGAAAATGATATTAACTAAGTCCCCAATACCAAGAACCTCAAAGGCCCCCACTGATATGTCTGGTTTATACATTGGAAGAGACACTAGCAACATTCATTACCACTTCTGGGGAAGTACTCAAAGAAATTAAAGAAGAATAATCGAATCAAAAGGAATAATTAAAGAAGATAGAACTACACGTTTGGTAATAAACTGTTTATCTAAGAGAGAGACCCAACATAATGTATCTAAGATACCCTGAAGTACACTCATTTAAAGATTTTAATATTTTACAACATAGAAGTGGGAAGAAAATAAAAGAAATTTCTATATAATTTTTAGAATGACCAGCAATGGATCGAGAAGAAGAAGCTGAAAGTATTAAGGGAAAGTTGATAAAGAAGAAGAACCACTCCAGTACAAGAAAATTTTTACTTTTCCAGAATAGATAGTGAAAGTAAAGAATGATGTGTAGAAAATTAATTTTCTTGAACACTTTAAAAATATCATATTAATATACATGAGGTAGAGTCTCTAGTGAATATGTCAACTTATGAGAAATTCATGAAAGATATGTTTACCAAAAAAGAAAAACATTTAAGATATTGGTGCCATACACTCACACGATAGTGTTAGGAAGTTGAATTAATGGACCTACCTAAGAACAAAAGAGTTCCATGAAACTTTTAAATTACCATCTTTATTAAAGATAACAATTGTGGAAAAGATTTTTGTGACTTAGTTGATAGTGTCAATATCATGTCATACACAACATTAAAGAGATTGAGCTGGATGTACTAAGAACTACAAGTGTACTTCATTAATTATCATACTCTACAGTGAAATAACTAATAGGATTCATTGAATATATACTGATCAAAGTTTAAAAGTTCATCTTCCCTGTCAACTTCCTATTATTGAATATGGAAGAAGAGATAAATCTACTATTCTGGGAAGACCATTTTTAGCCACATGGTGTTCACTGATTGATGTTAAATGTAGAGAACTTTGTT
The DNA here is from genome assembly GCA_963277665.1 of Viscum album. Classification (NCBI taxonomy): domain Eukaryota; kingdom Viridiplantae; phylum Streptophyta; class Magnoliopsida; order Santalales; family Viscaceae; genus Viscum; species Viscum album. The sequence continues at coordinate 1,025,879,606 of OY728129.1, read as the reverse complement.
TAAGAGTTTAAAATTATCAATTAAGTTTCAACATCCACTATGAAATAAAGAACTATGATGCTCAAGAATATAATGATTTTGGAGACGAAAATACATCTAAATCTAAAGATGTCGCTGAGATTGAATAGACACATGAGTTAGAGGATGTTGGGAAACATGATTCTAAACCAAATAAGAAACAAAAGATGAATACCAGTACAACTAACACCAAATTAGTGACTAAATCCACTGCACTTGAGAAAGTAAAACAAGTATGGATAGTACCTGAAATCTTATTAATTTTTTTAAAATTGAGGATAAAATGGTGGGTCTGTCCAATGGATATAAAGCAAGTAATACCATCTATAAGAATTAATTTGATCAAAGAAGAAGGAAAGGGGCCGACCAATGTGGATATGACACAATTGAGGCCATTTATGGACCCCGAAGAGGTACAAAATTTTCAATCATCTATCACATGAAATGAATCTAAAGGAGGTAAGGCCGAGATAATGACAGTAAATAAAAGTACTTTTGGGAGGAAATTGAAGTTGTTTGTTTTTCTTTATTTTTTTCCTTATTTTAGAGGTGTGAATGATCTCACTCCAATTATATCAAAATTCATGGATAATTTACTGTGATTTTATCTGTTATCTTTAATTTGCAAGATGATCAAGATCTAGTCTAGCATCAAGCAGTAGGAATCAAAGGATGTGGCATCAGAACAATTACATTTCATGAAGGTTATTTAAACACCATGAAAAAGTGCAGGCATAACTTAAGTATCCCAACTTTGGACCACCAATTACAAAGGGAGTAGGGGATTCAATTCTGTATTTTTAAAATATATTCCAAAATTTATTTTTTTAGAGCTTTAGTTACACATTTCATGCCCGTACGTGAATCTTTCTTCAATAAACTATACTATGAGACATGAAAATGCTTAGGAAAAATATCATTCCATGAAATTTAAAATTCATTTTCAATAAATTTGAATGAAAAAAATAGGGAAAATAGTTATTAGAGATAACCATGTGGATTAAGATTTGACAAAACATGATTCAAGGGAAAAAGTTTATCATTGTAAATGACAATTTTCTAACATTTGGTCATGATTTGAATTTCTAATATTTGTATTCATTGATTTTATTATTTGTATGAATTTACATGTTTAAATGTCCCAACCATTTTTCTAATTCCCAAGACATCCTTTGAGACTAATATTTCCAATTATTTATTTTGTATATTTCTTGAGAAACTCATTTATGTTTTATTCTAGAACTTACTTTGCATGTTATTGAAGCTATGACTGAACAAAATTACTTTTTAAATTATTTTTTCATTCTATTTTTATAGCCCTTATGTTGATACCCACCTACCATTGATCCATTTTAATCTCATAGAATCCAAGATCACCCTTATTAAGAAATAAGCTTTGTTACAAGCCTGTTTTATTTATTCCTTCCTTCCCCTAAATATTTCTCATGATTTTTAAAAATAAGAGTGGGGGAATAAGTATCTGGTGGACGGGATGGAACTTTTGAAATAAATAATTTTGGGGGAAATATCACACTATTTGGGGAAGGTAACTCCATTTTATTTATTGCTCACCCTCTTAAAAAAAATAAAAAAATGTGTTGTGTCTAAGGAGATTCCAAAATCCCCATTTACATGATCAGTGATCTTATTATAACTATTAAAAATAGTTTTGTGAGGATATCATTATGGGTTTGGAGGTGGATGTGAGAATTTTCCTTACCATACATTTTAAAAAATAAAATAAAAATAATAATAATAGAGGGTGATTCGTTTATTAAATTTCATATCTTTATGATCCTACTTTGAGATACTGGGGAAAAGGATACTTTCATTGATCTATTTTTGATTATCATGAAAATTATTTAGAGTTGAGCCTCTTTTTTTAGCCTTACATGGCTTATATCATTTACATACCTAACATAAGCCTCAGATTCATTTGATCCTAAATGGTGAATCCCTCGTGGTTAATTGTGATTATATCTTTACAAGGTTGATATGTTAGATGCGTTGAAATCCTACGGCAAGTAACATGTTCTTAAGGTATGGGAATCACTCTATTGATTTGTGCTCTGATGATGAGTGGAAAAATTCAATGTAAGGTAAATTTCAAATGTAATTCATATTAATAATGGATTGGAAAATGAAAATAGATGATTAAAAAGGCTTGGCTATTTCAAAAGTGGAATAGTAAAATACACGGTTAATTTATATTATTTGAAAAGTTAGGTCTTGATAAATTTTCTACTTATGATGAAAAAACATTAAATTTCCCATTTGATCAATTGTATTTATTGAAATTGAATTTGAATCATGTTAAGTCATATGTCCATTTTAGTATATTGGGATTCTATCCTTGAGGACAAGAATGAATTCAAGTGTGGGGGTATTTGATAGGTGTATTTCATACATATATTTTATGGTATTTTAATTTTAATATTTATGTATTTAATTTTTTATTATTTAAATTTTTTAGAAAATTTTTATTGTAAAAATAACATATTTATGAAAAATTAATGAAAATAGGTTAATTTTAGAGCTTAAATAAACCTATCATGCACCAGATTTTTTAGGATGATTATGGAGCACATTTGAGGCCTAAAAACTGAATAGACAAGAAAAAAAGAGGCTTCCATATCAGAAAAAGTAATTACACGACATATACCCAGGAATTTTTTGAAAAGAAGGACACGAAGTGAAGAAAATAAAAACATCATGAAAAATTACACATGGTGAAACCTTCACACGTGGTGTAAATCCCTTGATGGGATGTTTTCACCCAGATTTACCAAATTATCATTTTTTTACAAAATCTATAATTTAAGAATCACACCAGACAATCATTGGATCATTCCTTTTCAGAATTAATTAATTCTAGAGCATATATGAAGCCAATAAAAGGAGTGATACACTGTTTTTATTCAAGTCATTCATATCCAGATCCTCTAGAGATCAAAGCTTAGAGTGAGGAGTTGTGCCCTCCCCGGGTTCATTCTTTGTTTTCTTTATGATTTATTTTTATTTCTTCATTAAATATTATTCTCTCATCACTAGGATGATGGGTTAAACCCACCAGGTGCTAGTGTTTTGTAAATATAATGGGGAAGGTGCGTTGGATATATTTTATCTCATTTATTCATGTATTCAATTAGCGTAATTTCTATCTTCATCTTCCAATTCCTTTTTTTACTTTTATCATGAACATTGATAATTGAATTAAAAAGGAACCTTAAAATTACACAACTGACAAACCAAAATTAGTCATGGACAATGTTGGATTTAGTGGAATCTATGTTTAAAAATGGTGTTAGGACAAACATGTTTTGGAAAAATCCAAAATTATAGGAATAATGGAAACATGGGATTATCACATCAAAGAGATGATACCATGACTATTGGATCATTCTTGTTTAGACTCCAACACCAATCATGAATTAATCAATATATTTTTTTAAATCAAAATTCACCCAACCCTTGAAATAAAAAAACCTAGAGTTATTTTAAAAACTATTTTCAAACCAATCAACCAATATGTTTCATTTTCATTCTAATTTTATAAAATCAATCAAAACAATATTTTCTTCACTTGTTTCTATGATGTAATAAAATTAAATTTTTTTGAAAACCTATCAAACTAATTTCTCTGTCCCAATGGGTTTGACCTCAAACTATCATTTTACTAAATTTTAATTAATTGAGGGTGATAGTTTGTGTTTTATAAAAAAATTCATAGACCCAAAGGGAATTAACAACACCCTACAATTCTATAACCAACCAACTGAAGGCTCAAAGAGATATTTTAATCCACTTGATATCCCAATGATGTATTATCCCCAACTTTTAAAATGGCCCAATACAAGCCCAAACATTCATAAAAAATAAAGGGAAGGGCACTTATGGGGGTGTAAAGAAGTTACCCTAACCTCATTGCGACAAATGAAAATATTGATCCATTCCCTGAAGGATATAAATGAGTGTGTCTTTAGATCCTTCTTCAGATTATCATTCACAATGGTGAGCATGTCCCTCACCCAAACTGGAGAATTCAAATGGTTATTACAAAAATCTATAGTAGAGAAGAATTCATTATGCATCTCTATGATAGGGGTGATCCCACTCAGTTGGTAGATGTACCACAGGCTAATTCCCACTTCATCATGGGAAAAATAGAATTTGTTAGGACTAGGGAACCATTGGATGATTAGATCTTCAAGAATATTGGGCTAGTGATATAGAATAAATTACTAAATGCACACTAATTCATAAAGATAAATCATTTATAACTCGTTAGAAAACATTAAGAAGCTTTTCATGACCTAGAATAGCAATTCCCATTCATCATAAAAATTACTATAAGGATGGAGATCCCACGTAGAGATCTGTATCCCACATAATTCGTTCTTATAAGAGATGAATATACATGAATAACTCCAAGAAATAGGCTGATAAGTGAAATCACATCCATTCGGACCCAAGAGATTGTTTTCCAACATATAAGACAACCCCTAGGATTGAACCACAACCAGTTCATCGTCCTTAGAAATTGTTGTCAAGATACTATTAGAAGAAGTAAACACTTAGTGGGATGGAAAATTGATGTCTGGATGAGAAATGGAAACATTGTCCAGTAGGTCAAACCCGTATAGAATAATATAGTGTAATAAGGGGTAATTATGAAGTTCGAATAAAATAAACTGTTTCACAAACTCATAATCAAAATTCTTGTCGTATTGGGGGTCAACACTGTGGTTTATTGAGATCATGTTTCATTGATTATTTGTATAAAATAAACCTTGATGAGAGCTAGAAGGTATATAAACAATAGTAATTGGAATATTTTATACTAACAAAATAAAATATTCTCAATAAAAGACATAATATTCTAATAGTATCATGCACATCACATGAATCAGAAAAGGCATTCGCAAATCGCATAAAGTACTTTCGAAACATGTGACCCTTGAATATCTTGTAATTCGCATATACCCAAAGGGAATTGTTTAACCACATGACCCATTATAGGACTCATAATTGTGTGACCTTGAGACGGTCACAGGATCTACATAATAGTCAAATTATCCCATGATCAAGCTAGAAGATCCTGAAAACCCCCCAAGACAATCACATCCTCAGGGCCAAAGTATGAACACATATTGATATTCAGTTTTTGGTTGGTTTGGGTGATTTCTTGGAAAAGGTAGTCATGCAAACTGGTTCTTACAAGAAGGTATCATGAATAGATCTTTAAAATAGTGCTTACAGAAGAGTCTTATGATGAGGTCACATGATGGAAGTAGGGCACAATAGATGTGAATAATAGAGTAACCAATGAATAAAACCCTCTCTAACCCCTATTTATAGGTAAACATGTGGAATACCAACTATCAACTAGAAGACCAAGAATTACCCAATACGCCGATTGGGGACAGCGCCAAAGGCTTAGGTGATCATTTACTTCCCTCAAAACTGAGTCCTTGTTTCTGTAGACATTGCTTCTAATGGGGGAATTTCTTAACTCCAACAATATAAGCATCGGAAAATTAAAAAATTATTTAATACCTGAATATGGGTATTATTTTTTTCCACAAAAATTTATAAGAGGAAGGTGTTCATGATCACACAAATCATGTGAACCCTCATGATACATGTTATTGCATGACCAATAGAAGGTCATAAAGATAGTCATGTATAGTGCATAACCTATAGAAGATCGCATGAAGCCCCTTCACCAAGTCATTAAACACTTATAAATTCACCTCAAACAACCACATATCTCATGGTGGTATCCAGACAATATCCCCAAGGTCATGTGGCTTTTCACCTGGCAGATGCCTATAAACCCTCCGAAAATCCAGAGAAAATATCAAAAAGGTGAGAGGCTCTTGCAGTTGTAAAACTAACGTGATGCATCATTAATGGGGTAGATGAATATCTTTGACAACATCTAAGTATACTCGGAATACCCTAATACTTTGTAAAATACACAAAAGAAATAAAAAGGGGAGAGGTAGGAGCATCTTATGGTCATAAAAATCACATGACGCACCCTACAAGAACCCAACAATGTGCCTGCCTCATCTCATGAAATCATATTGGATTTTATTCCTCATCATATGAAGAGAATCAAACATCTTCATATGAAATTTCACTCCCCCTTTGGATTCTTAAGATAAACAGTGGGATTATCCATCAAATGCTCGAGAATCTCCACAGAACCTTTATGAGTCACGCGACGTATCCCCAAGAGGTATAGTGAGTGTCTTCGAAAACACTCATGTAACCTAGCTAGATCCCCATCCTTTGTAAAAAAATAAAAATGGAAATAAGGATGTGAATGATTAGAGGATCTCATGGTCATAAAACACACATGACGTGCCCAGCCTAATAATAGCATGGTCTTACAAGACCCCTTGACATGCTGCCCTGATCTCATGATATGTTCCAGAAAATTCGTCCTTGTCTTGTGAAAGGTTCCAGACAAGCCACTTAAGATCATATGAAAAACATTGAGTAGCTATACTCATATTTTGAATTCACTTAGACATGTCATTATAACAATATGGAAGAGCATTAACATGTCCACACAATCTAGAAGGCCTCTTTCATTGGTGATAATATAATAATGGATCCATTTATAGGATGGTCTTATGGTCATGGAAAATTAGCTGACACCAATAGAGTGACCTACGATAATACCTTGTGAATATTTTTGATTCAAAATACCACCACCAAATCTAGCCTAGATTCACATGATATGTGCCATTAAAAGAATTGAATCACCACTATGGAAAGGGCTATAAATACCACACCCCGACATCAAAGTTTGGGGGACATTTTACATCCATACATGGAAAAATTATGAATCAGAGTGGATTTCTAAGAGCTAATGATCTCATGATCAGAAAATATTACTTTAAGATAAGATCTAAGGAATAACCGGAGCAATCAGGCATCATGAGTAAAGCACTTAAAATGATCACACATAGATCCCGTGAAGAACTTCAGGTAGGAAATGTGAAGAACACTCTGCATACATGCTAAATCAGATGAGAATTAAAACAAGATATCACTTAAAAAAAGGAATTCACAATATAATGGCTAAAAAATAAAAATATATTAGAGACTTATGTGAAAAACATATATCATGATCTTTATGCACTTCACCTGACCAACCCAGATCATGAGACATCACCAGGACATGTCGCCTAGATCATGAGAACCTCCTTCAATATACTATTTGGATCATGTGAAATCCCATGGTCATGTAATAGAAATCACATGGTTCCCCTAGGGCATGCCACCCAAATATTGTGAGACTCTCTGAGTTCACCGTATGAGATTTTTGAATGTCCTCTAAATATGATACCCTCGTCACACTGTGACATTAGTATTTATCAGCTGAGTCTCATGATTGCACCGGGGTATGTAAGATGGCTCTTATTCCATATCCTAGAAATGTGATCCAGTTTTCATGATAACACTCAAACAAGTCATCCAGGATATGAGACACCCACTGAGACAAATCATATTGACTAGTGTGACTCCCTCCAAGTGTGTCATCTAGCTTTAGCAATGAAACCATGTAATGTGAGTTAGATCATGTGATTCCATCTAATCATGCTAAACAGGATCATATAATGGATTCCAATATAATCCATACAAGTCTTGTAATGTCATCTGGACAAGTCATCATTGATCAAAAAATATCCCTTATAAATTACATCTATGTATTGCGATTTCCTCTAGATAATTCAACGAGAACATGAGATTTTATTTGTACATGTTAGGAATACATCCTATTACATGTCAAAGTAGAAAATCAAGGTATGTTGAGAAGGAAATAAATAGATATCAAGTATAAATTAGACCAAGTTAAACGAGAATCCCAATTTTTTAAAACCATTTCTATCCTCAGTGATTAATCCCCAATAATAAGGGAAACATCATTTTAGAAGCCCTATAAAATGACTACAAGGACTCTAATTATTTCCAAAACCAAGAAATGTAGGATGCCTCCAAAAGGCTTGATCTCCATAATATACATTCAATGGGTAGTCCCAACACATAAATCCCACATCCCCAAATAGTCATATATATTGTTTTCCACTACATGTTTCCCACACTAAGCATAACTCACGTGGTCTTAGGGAGTTCTGATAATAATATAATTAATTAAAGAAAACCTTAGTGTGTAATAACCAATTAGAGGAATAATATTCTATGACCTCAATATAATGGAAACATAAGTGTAATACTAGACCACTGAACCATGAGAAATCGAATTCTTATATTATCCAGGATACGTAGGACGCCTTCCCAATGCTCGTGCTTAAATGGGAACCCACATCTGGGTAATTACTTTATATCTTCAACATTTCATCCATCATGATCCAATCATTCCCATGGGATGATCATATTACCTCATCCACCAGCAGACTAAGGAATCAACATATTATGATAACTCTGATTCCTGAAATAACCATGACATGTAGGATTTCTTCCTAAGTCATGAGATTCATAATAATAATCCGAAGGGATTTCCCAATACATAAGTCTAACACAAGTATGTAGTATTACTATTTAAGCCTTGATATTCATCTTAATAATCCCAAGTTATTTCCCAGTACATAAGTCCAACACCCATATGTAGTGATACTGATTAATTTCTAACCCTTGTTTCTCACATTTAACATATCCCACAAGGGATTAGATAGTTTCAATGGTCATTAAACTCACACGATGAATATCCACCATCTAGGAAAATCACATTATGTAATACTTGATGAGTGGAATTATAAGAAAATCGACAATATATAAGGTAAAATACATTGGGTCCACTCCCAAGGGCATGATCAAACTATGATAAATTCAATTCCTGATATAACCAGGATATTTAGAGAATCTCTTCAAGACCTATGCTCAAAAATCAATCACTTATGTGCCTGTACATATTTCTTTTATTCATGATGTTAAAATGCATGAGTCTAAAAAATTATGTGGGTTTTGATTACTATAATTAAGAGGATATGTATGACACCTCATAATGGCTTAGTCCCCTCCTTGGAAAACTAACCCCCTCCCTACGTGGAAACAAATTCTAAAGTGTCTAGTTATGTGGATTCAGAATATATGTAACAATTTATTACTAAGAAATGGATGATGAACCTCAAATATATATAAATGGATTCACTAATGAGACCCACTTTCATCATGAATAAAAGGGGTTAACCTAAGATTATTTCATTAGGGTAACCAGTCTCGTATAGGTATTTGGAAGAGATTCATGAACATATATTAAATCTATAAGATAGTTTAGATGTATGGGACAACCCCCCCCCCCCCCCAAGGGTGTGATGAGATCGACCTACCAACCTCTAAAATAATGTGATTCCTTAAGCACCATTGGGACTAAAACCCCAACCAACCACCTACATTTTGAAATAATTCTTATACCCAGTTATGGATATGGGAACCATTGGATGTTTCCTTTAAGAAGAAAAATGGTAACCAGACTTCAATGATTGTACAAGGAGTCAAACAACCTACAATAATTCATCCAGAACAACTGATTCCATTACCATCATCACCTTTTCTGTCAAAAAATAAGTGGAGAATCAGGTGTGAACTATTTGAAAATAACATCTCCTTCACCACATGAAAGGGGTAGATTTCTTGGTTCTCACCAAACCATCTTATTTGTTCAATGGCGGAACCCACTCATCTCTTCTCCATTGAAGTAATATCCTAAAATTTTTTCTTTTAAAAGATCAATTACAACGAATTTATTATTATTTGGTAATGATTTACTTATATAAATATTAGAAAAATTCAATGTTATTTTTACACCTGATTAGTTTAATCATACAAAGAAAAAAAATTCAAATGTTCAACATATGCAATTCAAGACTTAACTCTAACCTTCTTAATAAATTTCCACTTAACCACATCCACTATAATCCATCTCAAAATAAATCTAAAAATCATTAAAAAATATCTCATACATATCAAATAAATAGAAAAATCATTCAAATATATTTAAAATAAATAAAATATCATCCTCAATGGGTTTAATAATTGATGGTAGTGATTACAAGGTATTTATTTCCAATTTTATATAAAAATAAAATTAGTAGATTAATAATTTTATATTTATTAATAGTTTTTTAGATATTATATATTTGTTAATATCAAAATTTAACTAATCACTCCTCAAGGTGAAAGACTTATCCCCCCTCCCAGTCAATGGGGGATAGTTAATGGGGATAATGGCGGGGGGTGGGGGGTAGTGGGCTACTCTCACAATCCTATTTTTATTTAAAAATCAATATGTAATAAACTTTGAGTTGGGATACTCTATCATTAGGGATTTGTTTAAATTTTTTTATACAAACTACATTTATTTTTTGTTTTCTTACCCACCCCACTGTGTGAATGGTTTTTACTTGCATGTTTTATTTACCTTTTTTATCATTTTTTATATTAAAATTAAATTGATATTTGAATTGACATTTCTCAACCATCTTATATCAAATAGATGAATCATTTTTTGTGTTGGCACTATAAAAACTCCATTTAATTAAATTATATAAAGTTTAATTTAAACATGGACTTAAAAAATTTCATGATCATTCTGATACAAATTGATTTAACCAAGTATGCAAAAAAAACATGAATAGTTAGTATGTTCAAAGTGTTTAGAATAGATTTATCATAGGTTAATTTATTTGGTAAGAGAGTACCTATTTTTGATCAAGGATAAAATGATTTTAATTTTAAGTATTAATAATATGAATGACTCTTTACCTCATTCGTTTATGAAATTAAATTGTGATCTACACATTGTCCACATGTTGTAACTCAAAGGATTCAATATAGGATCCCTCTAAAGAGTCTAAACATGTTATGAATGATCTTAGTTTGTTGTTATATAACATTAATTTTATAAAATTAATGAATCAAGAGATTTATGATGACCCTTATATCATGTGAAAAATGTGTGACAGATTTATAAATAAGAATTAATCGAAACATGTTCTTGTTGTCCAAAAATGAATCTTAAAGAAGGTAGGGTGGGGGAAGGGGTGAATTGGAATTTTTAAGAACTACATTTTTTTCACAACCTATGTAATTAGATATCAATAAGTTATATGTTTTAAACTAATCAGAGCAACAACATATAATAAATTCAATAGAAATTACACTATTCATAAAATTACACTTAACAAAATAGAGAAAAATTAACAGAACTTGATCAAAACATAATTAAACAAAAATTAAAAATGAAAAAAAGTTATGTATAAAAATAAATTTCCTTGAAACAAACTTATTAAAGTATTTCATAGTTCTAATAATTGAAACTCTTCACTTTTAATCCAAAGAGGCATGATGATTGATTCCTAGATCTAAAGTATATAAGTTATAAAACCATAATAATTCATTAATAGAATAAATCAAAATCAAAATCACAATATAAAAACTTATTCCATATAAATTGATAGTAGAAATATCTTACAAAAATATCATCTTCAATCAGATGGTCAAAATCAACCAAGTCTTTGTCCCTAGTACTTATTCACACTATAAGTTTAGAATCATATGTGTTTATCCTCAAAACTCTTCAATTATAACCCAATCCAAGTAAAATGAATAAATTTCAAAACCGAGTAAGAAGCCTCATGAACATAGAATCTCAAATAATACATTAAAATGTAAAATAATAATAAGATCTCAATTCATTGGGGTTGTGAAAAGATATGAAAAGTTATAAATTCAATCTGATCTAGATTTTATTCCTCAAATCTCTAGTATTCTATTTATAGGCATCAATTGTAATAAAACCATAATGGTAAATTTTGATACATTTTGGAAAAGCATTAACCTCTAATAAACTCTAAATCTCTCACATAATGATATTCTATTTGAAATTATATTAGGTAACTTCACAATGTTTTAGATGCACAAGTTTTTAATTTAGTTTTTCCTTGAAAAGGTGGTTTAGATGTTATATCTTCATATGCAATTAGAAAAAAAATTTAAGTTGACTCAAATAAAACATGATGTGTTTTTTATTTTCGAAATATGTAATATAGAAAAATTAATTTATAAAAATTACCCAATCATATCACCTTTTTTTTAAATCATAATACATGCATAAAAATGTAAATTTACCTAAAATAAAAAAGAAAAAACTCCATGTATATTCTTAAGTCGTCCTCTAAAAATATGATTCTCAAAAAACAATTTCCTCCCTTTGAAAAAAAAACAACTTATTGCACATAATACATTTACCCCTTTATAAAAGGAAACTTTCCATATAATATTTCATTCCCTTCATGATTTTAAAAATGAAAAAATGGAAAAAATAATGTTAAAATAAAGAGATTACTATATTTCCTAAACCATAATAAATGATTCATTTTGAGGAACCTTATCCCAAATGGAAGTTATATTCTAGCCATCATCACTTTTTAAAGAACTATTAAAAGATGAATATACACTTACACGCCAATTATCCATTTCATTTGAAAGATTCTTCCCCTTTTCCTTAGTTGGTCTTCTAGACACCTTCTGTTTTTATTTAAATCTAGGAAACAATTTCTTGATATGTCCAGGATTCTTACACTAATAGAAAATAATATTTCATATATTATATTCTAATATGATTATCATTTTTATCACCACTATAAATCTGATTTTTATTCAATAAGTTTTTATACTAAAATATATTCCTCGTTAGTTATGAAAATTCTACTTCAAAAATATATATATTAATAGTATCCTAGTAAATATTAGTATATTTGGAATTATTTTATATAGAATTAATATATTCAGTAGTTCTGGTCACAATAGAAACACTATTACTCTATTTTTTCATTCTCATAATCAAACTTCAATCTTTTCTCAAATTGCATTAAATTTCTAAGAAGATTGTCAAGACTCATCTTAGTAATATGATTTATATCATCAATAATTTTACCCTTTTACTACCACTCATTTTGTATTATATAAATTATTTTATCAACAAATAAATCATTATTAATCACCTTCTCATCAAGTTACTGTAGGATCATAACAAAATTCATAAATATATGATGCATTGGTCTAACTGATTCTCTAAGAAGAAAATCATAATCTTAATAATCTACACAAAACATTTATATTCTAGTCTCTAACTCCTTAGAAGTTCCAAAATTTTTAATCTTAAGTTTGATTTAAATTCCATTACATATCTCATTGGAATATATATATATATATATATATATATTGAGTCATGTAATAATGAAATATATTTCAGATATCATAGTTTTCTTGATCTCAACTCTTTCTTCATGAGTAATGTTCATATTTTTTATCCATGTTATTTTTACTTATAACCACCCTCTGATAATTAACTACACTGGTATTAATCAAAATCTATTTCATCTTATATCCCCATCACTCATAATAAACACCATCTGATATGGGTGGCTAATTTGTATTTAGATTCTTGAATGTTATAATAGGAAATATAGCTTCCATAAAAATAGAAAACTTTATATATTATATGTTAGTATAAGTTAAAAATAGATTTTTTCAAATAAAAAGTGTTATATATCAAAAAATAAAGGAGATTGAAAAAAAATTATCATTAATAGGGGGTGAATGGAATTATTAATACACTTAATAATTTTTCCCACTCTAGATAATAAGTAGTTTGGAATTTATAAGTACTAAAATAATAAGAGTAAGAATAAAGAATAAACACAACATAAATTAAACTATTACTTAGATAACACTTAAGTGAAAATAGAAAATTTTATGAAATAATAAAAATATATAATGCAATAAAAATTAATGATATAATGAGATTCTAAATTATAATATATATACCTATAAACAATATTACCAAAGGATATCACAGTTCTAATAATTAGAAATCATTACATTAAATCCAAAGTAATATAAGGATCAATAATCGAATACAAATTATACAGGTTCTGAAACCCTATATCTTTTTTAAATGAAAATTTTCAAATAACAAGTCATATTCCCAAAACATATTAATGGATGTCAGGTGTTGCAATATCTTCCCATAGATTTTCCCTTTGATTAGATGATCAAAACAAGCTAATTCCTTATCATTGGTACCTCTTCAAACTACAATTTTGAATGGACATGTTCATATCCACAAAACTCAGCAATCATGATTTTATTAGAAAAATATATAATGGTAAACATATATATTTTACCAAAAACCTCACAAAAAAATCTATAATATCACACTAAAAACTAAAACGATCAAAACATTCCATGTTTTTTAGGTCTTGAAAAAACGCTCAAAATTATACAGTTTAACATAATCCAAAATCTAACCCTTGAATCCTCAATCTCATATTTAGAGGAATTGAGTGTAATAAACTTTTAATGGTAAATTCTAAGATATTTGACCAGGATTTTCCCCTCTAACAAACTTGGAAGATCTTATAAGATTATCTTCTAATTAGAATTAGTTTAGGTGAATTCTTAATTTTTTAAAAGTATCAATGTTTAGTTTTAGTTCTTCTAGAAAAAGGTTATTTGTAAGTTAAATCTATATACACCTCTTAAAAAATCATGTTAACTCACATAAAACAAGTAGTGTATTGTGATTTTTAAAATAAGTAATATGAAAGAAGTAATTTAGGAAAATGAATTAAAAATTCTTCCTCCACATTATCATTGTAAAACAATAGAGATATATTGGGGGATCATAAAATTTTAAAGGGGTTGAGTATGTTGTTTTTTTCCTATAGTTTGAGCATTATACTCAAGTTTATGTTTTTTCATTTCACTTTTTACTCTTAAGAATCCTATTCCATAAAATAAATATCTTTATCTACTAAAAACATAGTTAATTTATCATAAGAATCATGAATATTTCATCACTAACTTATGATACTCATAAATATCAAATTTTGAATTACAAGACATTAACTTATCTTATTTACCTTGAATAAGTTTGATAAACATTTAATAAATAATATTCATTTGAAAAAAATAATTTTCTCATATTCACTTATTTAAAGGTAAAAAACCTTTGTATACCTCAAGATATAAATTCAATTCTCATTATTTTAAAATCTAATAACTTAATTAAATTTATTTACTTATGATCATTCAAAGTCAAACATTCACCAGCTCATAGACATGAGGAACACTTCATCTTAAACTCTAATTCATATTAATTGGTATAACTTATAGACACACATTATGTGTGACCCTTTATGACCATATCTCCATATACATGAGTCAAACTGATATAACGATATCATTATCTAGAAAAAATGAGGTCCCCTAAAGAGATGAGGATACATTATAACCATGAACACCTTATATGAATAGTTAATGTGTAATATAATCTCTTTATCTTGAGATATATTATAAATAAGGATTCATAATTTATGGCATCATCCTTTAATGATTGATTTGCCTTTATTTGTATATATTGGATAAACCTTCCATCAACTACCAAGAAAATAGATTTAGTCAGGGCACTATAATCCCAATCAAATGGGAAATGATATCATCTTCCTATAATCAAAAGAGATAAATCTTATCTTTATCATTTAATAAATTTAATTCCACTAATGATGAACCTGATATAAGCTACCTCACCACAAACATAGACTATCATGTGTTTTTTTATGTATAAAATTATCTAATAAAATGATACACCTTGATAACGAATCTGGTTGATAAATCAATACACATGCTCATAGATTTAAATATCCAATGATACCCAAAACATGTGGTGTTATTATTAGAGGGTCAATCCATTGGATCTCTTATTTTTAGGATTACTAATTATGAACATCAAGAGAATAAATCAAAATTTTTATTATCCCCCAAATACATGATAGTTCAACATCATTTATTTTGTATCATTATGATGTATCTTGACCTTAATATGTTATTTTAATATTAATATCATAATATCTAATGGTTCTCATTATATATCGTTACTTCTATAAACATTTAATATGAAAAATAATCTGATTAAATTATCATTTAAATCATATATGCAGCAGTATTATCACTATTATGGTAATAAAAATTCGTGCCTAAATCATTGTATACATTGTATGGTAATTGAAAAGCATTACTCAAATTGGGTAAAGGGAACTCTATCTCACAAAAAAATAGTCCTTTGAAACATTCATACATTAATAGAACTATTTTTATCCTCAAAACATTTAGGTTGTATCACATACATGGCTTTAATTAAATCCTCATTAAGAAAAGTAATTTCTTCATCCATTTTATATATCTTATATTAATTATGATTTTTTATGGAAAGTAATTTCTAAATGGACTTAATAATTTCTACCTGTGAAAAGGACTCCTCAAAGTCAATAACAAGATTTTTTATGTAATTATATACCAAGAGATAATTGTATCTATAAATTATATAATTTATTCCAATTTTATTATAGGAAACTCACTTGAACTATGTGGTTCTCATCACTTTAGGCATATTTACCAAGTTCCAAACATGGTTTTTAAACATGGAGTCTATATTGGATATTATATCCTCTAATAATTGTTTTTGGATCAGAACCCTCAATAAACTCATGGTAGGCAATGGTTTTATCCCTTATGAATGTTAATTATGATAATTGGATATAGTAAATCCATTTCTCTTATGCACTTAAAGAATCACAGAAGTCCTTTATAGTCCTTGTGTAACTTGAGTCTGCTTAATTTTTGACAACCTCATAAGGAAACAAATCACTTTCTATCAGATAAACCATTCTTATATTTTGGTCTTGAACTTCCCTAAGTTCTACCCTCAACATACTTATCCATTAATTAATGGGATACTTCTCAAGGAAAACACTTTACCGATACATAAAGACTTTGTTATGGATTTTAGAAATAATAACCTGTAATTTCTTAGAGATAACTAATAATATAATATTCATTTAAATTGGGGACTTTTTTCAAAATATAGTAATTTTATATAAGATTAGAAACCCTAAATCCTTATATAAAATAAATTGGTATTCCTCCAAATCTTTACCTCAATTGATATCTTTATGGCCACCTTAGATTCAATTTGTTTTAGTATAAAAGATAATACTTATAGAGAATTTCCATATAATGATATAGGAAGTTTACAATAACTTGTTATTGATTTAACAATGTTAAAAAATATTTAATACCTCTACAAAGACACACCATTAAATTATGTAATTCTAGGATGAGTGGGTTATGGAACAATTCTATAATCATTTAAAGGATTAGTAAATTTATAGGTCATGTATTGACCACCATGATTTGATTAAAAAAATATTAATACTTTTATCTAGTCGATTATATAATTTATTTTTGTATTCTTTGAACTATTAAAATGTTTCAAAACTATTTCTCATAATAAACCCAAAAACATATCAATTGAAACAACTAGTAATGTTTATGAAGTACCAATATCCATTAATTTCATATTTAGTAATTGGTTGAAATAAATTACTATATATCAGGTCTAATAACACACTATACCTCTCACCTTTTACATTATAATTAAATTTGGTAAAATAAATTAGTAAAAAAGATTCATATTTTCACATCAATACAACAATACATTTTTATAGATTCTTTGGATGATTTTTTTCATTTATATATCCATGGGGAAAATTACAAAGATAAGAGGTGTTAAAATCAACTACCTTGACCTTATAATCTGGAATATTATATATAGGATTAACCATTTCAAAAAAAAATTTAAACCATTCAAAATATTATTAATGAAAAAAAACATTTCATTCACATGTATGTCACAAAGTTACCTAGGATACCCTAAAAAATTGTAAACTAACCTGATCTTCCATCTAATTGAAAGGGCATTCCCAATCCCCACGGGCTGGTGACTAGCATTCGGAAATCTAAAACTGCCTGAGGGAATGCTCTTTCCCAACCCAAACAAGTTGAAATAAAATATATATACATATCAAAATTAAATAACAGAATAGAAACGAAATTAAATATATTCCATTGCTAAATTAAAATATAATAACTGATAAAACTCAAAGCTATTAAATCAATATCCAACGTACAATTATAAATAAAGGAGAACAAAAATGGAAGAGAATAAATTCAATGTAATGTGTGGGAAACATCCCATAATCTCACTAGCATCTACCCATACCCAGTTGATTGAAACCAATCCATCTCATTGCAGCGCCTTTCCTTTCCTTATATCAAAAGATATAAATAGGCATACACACCATTTAAGGGGTATACTAGGTGTGAGGTAAACAGGCTCAGTAGTATCCCACTGAGGTGTTCCATATCATGTATCTAGACAAATAATCCCAGTATTCTAATTTAAAAAAATGTTTCATAATAATCAATAAAATAGATTTATATCAAAATCATGGTACATATTTCACCTTTTCCATAGTTCCAAACTATCGAGATAAAAATAGTTCCAAATCATAGTTCAATAATCAAAGACAAATAGTAAAAATCTTATCCCAATGGTAAATAGGTCAGAAACCATAATAGGTTAGGATAATAGTCTACTCATACCACAATCAATGACTAGTGTGAACTCAATTCCATAAAACACTAGCCTAAGGAGCAATGGGACACCCCATGAGTGAACCCCACAATATTGTAAAACCAAGTCCCTGGAACAAAAGGTCTAGGGAGAAAATAAATACCCCATGAGTGAACCCCTCAATAATACAGTGGTTGATGGAACCAAACTATGATTCCCACCTAAGTACCCAAGTATTCCCATGTTTTTCATTTAATAAATCGTTTCAAAGGGTTCCACATTTCACAAATAATTTCTCAAGACTTTATTCCACCAAAACATACTTTGAAAATACTATTTATGTTAACCTAAAACCAAGGGAAAATAAATCTTTATTTAAATATATTTACACACACAAGTAAATCATTCCAATTTATTTATATTTCAATTTATAATACTAAATAAATAAAATTCTTCTAACATAATCCAGAGATAGAACCACCTACCTAAAACTTGGGTCACACATGCCCATAATGGGATCCTTCAACATAGGAAGGAATGAATAGACAATAATAGCGGCCCAAAGAATTGATTCCCACATTTTAGAATCATATTACACAAATAAAGAATATGATATAGAAGGTAAATCACAACATACCTTAAAGAACATGCACCCTCTACACCACAACCAACAAAGGACAGGCCCCTAAAAAAATATCCCGCAATAGATCCAAAAGAATCCCAAATAACATCACCCTAGAATAAAATAATAAAAAACACAGTGAAAAACTATTACAATGACCAATGGATATCAAGTATTATAAAGTTTTATTACCATGGAGAAGCGACTTAATAGTCATGGAGATCAAATGTGGAGAAAATGATCTAAAGGAAGGGGAGATACCCAAAATCGCCTATAAGGATATCGAGTGTTTTAGAGTGGAGTGTCCTACAAAATGAATAAGAATAAGACATGAAGTGTGATAAAAACTTACTGAGTTCAAGGTTTTGTGGCGTAAACAGATTTTTTATTGGAAAAAATTTCCAATAACACATATATTCCAAAAGAACATTTCCTCGAGTTAAACTTACACTAATCAATAATTTTATGATGTAAAATTTAATCTCATGGCATAAAATGAATTAACTGGGTAAAAAGGATTTTATATATTATAAGGTTCTTGTTTCATAAACCCTCTTTTGATCAGTTCCAAACCAAATACTTATGTCATAATCCAAAACCAAATATATAAAAGTGTCTATAAAAAATTGTACACCCTAGGTTCAATAGAAAATCCCAAAAATAACGCATAATCCCTCCGAACCAAAAAAACACTTAAACATTAAAATTTATACCTTTTGATCTTGGATTTTACAATATCCCACCAAAATACTTCCCCCCCCCATGGATTCATATAGAATAATGTTTTTTCATAGAGAGGTGATACCACTGCTCCCTCATGAATGATTAACACTCCCAAGTCTTGTGAGAATCTAATCCATGTCACCATAACACTATAACTAATGGGAGAAACTTATCACACAATAAGTTTACCTGATAATCAACAATCTCTAATGGATTATCAATAAATGAATATTTTATCTCAAACATGGTCACTTCCCAACTAAATATAAGAGAGGGGTCATGATGGTACTTCATGATTTGTGAAATGTGTAAAACAACTTGTTGGTCAGAGTAGACTACTCAAGAGGGGGGTGAATTGAGTATCTATTAAAAATTTCTTTAAAAACATTTTCTTAAAAAGTTTCCCCAACAAAAATGAATACACAATTAATCAAGGTAATATGTCTATAAAAGTTTTACTATTCAAATAACCTCTCGGAATAAATATTAATTCTCAATAATATCAATACAAATTATTGATACTACTTTTGAAGTTATTCTGATAAGGAAAAACAATTATAACTTCTATCCAAGAAAATCTATCAAAGTAAAATCTAGGGTTTTCTGAAATGTACGATAAAGCATAGAAAAACTAAATTCAAAGACACAGTTAATAAAACAAGTGGTTCAGTCTCAAGAAGAGAACTAATCAACTCCACTTGGTGATCACCTACCACCAAGAATTTTATATTAATAAACTTGATCCACACCATTGATCGGGGTAAACAAATGTGCACAGGAATGTCCAGGTCAAACGACCTCTTCCACAGTTCTTCATGGGTATAAACCATCAGGTCACACAAGGACTTCTACCATACTTATATGTGGGAGTAAACAAATATAAAAACATACGAGGGGAAGGATATCTTTTATACTTCAGTTTAGTTGAGGATAAAATGTGTGTTTTAATACTGACATACACACACTTCTCGAAAGCTAAAAATAGTACACAATGAAGAAAATATGATGAGATAAGGCTAGAAATGTTGTGAGTGTTTTTCAATGAATCATTGGACTTTTAGGATGAAGAAGATGAAAGTATCGAGTCCTATTGGGAGAAATAGAGTATCAAACGTCTGGATCTCTGGTTTCCAGTTAGATCTAGCTCGTTTTCTTCATAGAGTTGGTACTATAAAGATGATTTTTGATTTTGATCTATAGATGTGCAGCCTTAGGATCGAGACTGGTCCATGTATTCTTTAGTTGCATCCTGTTGCATGTATTGGTTAACTCTTCCAAAAAATTGATCGCACATCTGCTGCACTACTTCTGTGTATATTTGTAGATCAACATATCTTCCTTTTTAATTATGGGTTCACATGTTGAAGTCAATAGAATCCATGTATTCTGCACCTCGTACCTCGTATTTTCAGGTGAAATGTTTACAAGGAAACATTAATTAAGTCAGTTCCTTTAAATGACTCAAATATGACCATTATAAATTAATTTGAAAATGACAAAACAAATCAAATAATGGTGTCACGGTCTATCTAGAAACAGTTTCACTTGGAAAAAGTGTCCCCATGAAATGATTTCTTTTTCTTTAAGCAGTGAGACGGCCATGATGGCATAGTTGTGTTAAGATCAAGAATTGATAGCATATATATGGGTTTAGAATCACTGTGTATGGTGTCTTCCAAACTTCTAATGGTGTCTAAATGATGAATGCATGGAACCATTGTCACAGACTTCATGATATCAAAAACTGGTCATGGTGTCTAGGTCACGGTGTCTAGGTCACAGTGTCTGGGTCATGGTGTCTAGGTCATTTTCCAAAAAACTAGAACCGGTGGAAAAGTCACAGTTTCTAAAACATAGCCAAATATCTGTATATAGACTTAAAAAAGTAATATTCATATAATGAATTAGACTTAATCATTTATATAATAATTCATTATAGAAAAATGTTAAACATAGGTTACAATAATCAAAAATGGTTTAGGATTAACAGAATCTAGTGGAAGCTTATTCAAAATAATAAAGAAACCAACCATATTTATACATGATTTAAAACAGATTAAATAGAATTAACAAGATTTATAGGATGTACAGAAATTGTGATCATTAAAACATGATTAAAACATGATGAGTCCAACAATCTCCCCCTTTTTGATGATCACCAATCATGTGAATGAGATATTTATTCTTAGTTTGTTCTTAGTGTTAGGTTATCCCCATTTTGGGATTATCAAAAAGAGTACAAGAAGAAAAAATAATGATGATAAATAATAGAATAGACAATAACAGTTCACATTGCATTTGATGAAAAAGATGTGGTAGGACAAGCACTAGGAAAAAATACCGAATATCCGTATCAAAATAAAATTTTCACTTTTCTTTTGCACTAGTTGTATTTTCTTTTCCCATAGAATCAGAACTAGGAGGATCCATAGTAGCAGAAGTAGAAGTTGAAGAATAGAGTGAGCCACTAGTCAGAGAAGGAAGAGGAATTATCTAAAAAAATAGAAGGTTCCAAAGTAGGTTTGGTGGAAGACCGAGGCATGTTTTGGTCAAGAATAATAGGTCTGTTCTAACTCAGAGCCTGAGATATATACATTGAGGTAGGGGCAAAGTAAGTGGACGAGGAAGGTAGTAAACCAGACTGTAACGGTGTAACTACAAGAGCCACAATAGCAGTGCTCTACACATGAAGATAAGGCTTCAACAACTGAATGAAGTCAGTAATAATCTCACCCCCCATACTGAATTTTCTTCTAAAAATCAACTTTTCTATCTATGAACTTTTCTAGTAGAGGATGAAAATATTTCAGATTTTGAACTTGAATCTTGAATGCTTGAGTGACAAGAGGTATTTTTAAATTCTATACAAGATAATTGAAATGATTTTTCATATCATTCTTAGAGAAAATTCTATTAAAGTAGAAATACACTTTCATAGTAATTTCTTCATGATCATCATTTGCAATATTTGAATAAATACACACCAAATCAATGACTATGTCACTATTAATGACAACTGTATATAGGATTTCATTGTCAAAACCTCTAAACAATGATTGAAGTTCCTCTTTAACAATAGTTCTGAGCAGATCACTGTTAATGGATTGATATGACTATCCAAAGGCACTAGAAGATATAACCACTCAAGTGAGGGACTATAGATGATTCAGAACCTTTCTTAGACTTCCATTATACTCATTAGTCACTTTTTTAGACCAATAAAAATATCACATATCTCTTGTACTCTCATCTTGTTTGTTTTAGATAATTTTTCAGCTAATGAATTCAAATTAGGTTATATCAGAGAGACAAATTTCTATAGAATCTAACCACTAACATCCTCAATAAGATGTTCAATAGGAGCTTGTCCTGATTTTATGACATTATGTATATCTTCAACCATAGCTCTGAGAGACTTTGCTTCATCACTCAGCTGTTTGTTATCAATTCTGACCACATGAATTTCATGAATCATTTTTGGCTGAATCTACCATACGATCTTATCTAACAGCAAGGAAACATCTCTTTCACTTAGTTTTGTTACAGAAGCAGGTTGGGTGTTCATGAGCTTTTCAAATCCAACCAATAAGGTACCTCCAAAGGCTTTCACATCACCCTGACTCACAAATGCAGGAGGTTCTTGTGAAGGTTCAAGAATAATATTTGAGAGAGGATCTGGTTCCTTTGTAGAGATTACTTCTAGAGAAGAAACTGTATTCAATTGAAACAAAGTAGATATTTTTATGCCTTTAACCGAGGATTCTTGGGTATCATTCACATCAAATCATATAGTGAAATTATACCAGGTATCTATAATTCTTTGATCAACTGTATTAGGAATTTCAACACTTTTTATACTAGGGTTCCACTCCCCCTCAACAAGTGCATCTCTCACAGGTCTAAGATATTCAGTTCCTTGAACTAGCTCTAATAGATCTTCTACAATACTCTCACCCATTTCTTTTTTAGCCATCTTTAAGGCTTGTTCCATTATTTTTTCAATATAAAGGATAATTTTAGGATTATATTGTTCTTCCAAATGTTTTTCAACCATAGATTCTTTCTCAATAGAAGGTTCTTCTTCGAGATGATCCTTAAGAATAGCCTTTTCCATTTTATTAACAACATATTTTTTTCTAGAAGTAGGTTCCTCCTCCAAATCAATACTTCTTTTAGTAACAGGTGTTTCCTACTCAACTATGTCTTGTGGAATAGGTTCACTGTCTTCCATATCCAGGACAGTTTCTTCTAGAAGTGCAATAACTGTCTCCTCTTCCTCTTCAACAGCATAGTCAACAATTTTATCTGGTTCCAAACTAGGATTAGATATGTTCTTAGATTTTGAAGGATGCTCAAATAGATTAAAATTTTTATATACCCTTTCATTATCCTCCACCCAAGCCTTTTTCCACGAATATTAGCTAATTTTCATTCTATTGACTGTAACCTTTGGGATGCAGAATTCACAGTCCTTGATGACTTCTTCATTTTCTCCAACCATTCCTTTAGCATATATCATATCAGAGATTAACCTTGAGTAGAACAAGGAGGTAAACTTTGAGTTTGTCTTAATCAACTCACACAAATGATGTATAAAATAATTTAATAGGTTAATCTTGTTTCCATTTCTCATAAGATGTATCAAAAATACATCCTGATATTTATGGTTATCAAAATCTACTTTTCTTGTACTAATTAGATTCTAAATAAACATAATTAGAAATATGGTTTCACCATCTAAATCAGTAGCAATAGATCTTATTTTCTTTTTGTTTCCAGTAAAGATTCCCAAGTCTTCTTCCAAAATAAAAATGTCACTAGGACGAGGAGGACCTCTCTAGTATTACTAAAAAATTCCTTCATGAGTTATCCCTTGGCAGGCAGCCCATAACCACCTGGAAAAGGTGCATCATTGGCCATTAATCTAGCTTCTCACAACAAAACCATTTTCTGTATCAAATGAGAACTGGAAAACTGATAAAACTGAGTAATAAGATTTGGATAAATCAGTCTTTTCTTCTTTTTAAACCAATATAGTCATACATACTCTTCTAGTACTTTCAACACTAAAGGCTTACTTAACATCAAACATTTAGGGACGATTTCCTTTTATTGTACCACTATTCAATCAAAAAGATATGGGTTCAGTGGTCCTAGGGGAGCTACCTTCGGTGCTCATTTCAATTTCTTCTTACATCTACGCTTCTCAAGAGTAGAAGAAGTGTGCTTCATTCTAGTCATTCAACAAGGCATTCAAGAGAGAGATAGATAGGAAGGAGGTCTTTCAATTTTGGAGAGAAGGGTTTTAGTTTTGAGAAAAGAGAGCTTGAGTAAAGAAAAGAGTGAAACATATTTGTTTTTTTATCATTTAGAGATATCAAGAATTGAAAATTCAAAAGTGCTGGATGAATATAGTAAAATAATACACACAATGTTATGGGTAATAAAATACAAATAAAACGGAAATGTATCATCATGGTGAGATCAGAACAGGTTATCATGGTGAGACAAGAATAGGTTTCTATAGTGAGACCAAAACAAGTTTTCATAGTGAGACCAGAATAGGTTTTCATGGTGTCACCTTTATGGTGTGTCTTCACATGGTGTGACCATAATATTTCAGAGAGTGAGTTCAAGACAGTAACTAGGAGATAGTAATTGTGAGACTGTAAACATGAAATAGAAACTTCAAGATATTAAATGGTAAAATTGTGAGAGTGAGACAATAATATTAAGATAGTGACCTATGAAACTGTAATCTATGAAATAGTAAGCTATAAAATAGTACACTTTCTACTTAAGATTTATCATTAGTAGTTCATGTATGATGTAATCTATCCTTTCATAATTTAATGGTTTGGTGAATATATCAACATGATGATATTCAGTTCCAATGAATTCAAAAGTGATATTACCTTTTTGATAATGGTCTCTCAAAAAGTGATGTCTTATATCAATATGTTCTATCTTGGAGTGTGAAACATGATTTTTTGAGATGTTAATAGAACTTTTATTGTAACAATTTATAGGTACATTCCTAAATTGATATCCATAATCTAGTAATGTTTGTTTCATCTATATGATTTGTGCTAAACAACTACCTATATCTATGTATTAAACATTGGTAGTAGATAATGCAACATAGTTTCGTTTCTTACTACACCATGATACTAGATACTCACCTAAAAAGTGACATATTCTAGAGGTTCTTTTTCTATCTATCTTGCAACCACTAAAATTAGCATTAGAATAGTTAACTAACTCCAATGATTGTCCTCTGGGATATAACAGTCCTAGATTGGATGTGTTCTTGAGGAATTTGAAAATACTTTTAATAGTGTTTAAATAATATTCCTTAGGGTTTACTTGAAAATGAGCACACATACATAAACTAAACATAATTTCATGTCGGATAGCAATTAAGTAGAGTAAGATTCCAACCATACCTCTATAAGTGGTTTGATCAAAATATTTTCCATCTTCCTCAACATCCAACATACAAGTAGTACTCATTGGAGTATCACTACTTTTAGTGATATCCAAGCCAAATAATTTTATAAGATCACTAGTGTATTTTATTTGAATTATAATAATACAATCTTTTTTTTGAATTATTTTAAATCCAATAAAGAATTTTAGTTGACCCATTAAACTCATTTCAAATTCGTTTTACATAATTTTATAGAATTTAATACATAAATAATTTTTTTAAAATCCAAAAATAATATCATCTACATAAATTTGAACTACTAAAACATCATGGTAAATTCGTTTCATAAAAAGTTTTGTGTTGGGAAAAAATCCCTCAAGGTAACATTGCATAATTTTTGGGTAGATTGTTTTTGTTGACAAAGAAGGTTTCCATGATGAATTGTTGAGTTCTAGAGATGTTGTTGACAATCAATGTTGACAAATAACCATGAAAAAGGAACGGACGATTTGGATTTTGGTAATCATCGCAAAAAGTGGATGTCCTTGAAGATATTATTTAAATATGGAAAAGGCATGAGTTTCGAGAAGATTGGCTTCATGGATTGGAGTTTTCAAAGACCAGAAAAATGATGGGGGTGATTATTCGCAATTACATCGAGCTTTATGAACAGAAGCGGTTGAAGCGCATCACGGCGGTGAATGGATTTGCGAGGGAGATTCGCAGTGAATGCATGAAGTGATTGACAGTGGTGCTTCGTGATTACGTCATGCTCTGTGATCCGGAAAATTGTTGCGGTGCTTCCCGATTTTGAGAGTATTTCGGCAGGAACTTCAGAGCATCGCAAATTCAGATGATGTGGCATTGAATTTTCATGGAATTTTCGAGGGTCGGTGGAATCACCTATAAATATGCCTCAACCCCCTTGGGAGAAGTATAAGTGAAAGAGAGAATTTTTGAAGAAAATTATTTGCTCTTGGTACATGATGGTGGTTCATGAAGGCAGTGTGTTTCGCGAAATAAGAGCTTCGCGGTGGCTAATCTAGCTCCGAAAAAGTTGTAATCTCCATGTTGGCTCAATGAGCTTCATGAGGGAAGGCACTCTATGACGAATTGTGCTTCACGAGAGTGCTTTACGAAAGTGCTTCACAAAAAGGCAGGAGCTTCACGAAGGCTTGTTTGAGCTTAGTGAAATTGGGAGCCTCAAAAAGTAGGGTGCATTGTGAATGTTTTTCCAAAGGAATTGCCTAGTGTTTAGAGGAAAAGTGTTATTCATTTGTGGATGAACTTTTAACTTCAATAGATCATCTATCAATAGTTGAGGATGTATCCTTTCATGAAAATAAAGATACCTACATGTCTATAAACTGTGATTGGATCTTATGAAGAAGCAGTGAGCTCACTTCAGTTTAGAGAGTTGTGAGTTCTCAAATTGTGACTGGTTGTAAACCTGGAGGGATAGTGAGTCCGCTTCAAACTTGTAAACAGCAGTGCGCTTATAGTAGAATTGGTACATCGTAACACTGTCAGTGTATTCTCCTTGGATGTAGCCCAGTGAGGGTGAACCAAGTAAATATTTTATGTGTCATGTTCATGCTTTAAGGTTTGTTCATACTCTGCATCAGGAAGGAGAGAGAAGAGGTTTTTGACTAACATCAAAACAAGATAAAAAAGGGCAGTCATTTTAATCTTTCATACCCTGATTCACCCCCCCCCCCTCAAGGTATCTAGCCAAGTGGACCTAATAGTTTGGATCAACCATACCTTTTGTAAAACCATTGGAAATAAAAAAGTACTTAATCTATCATACCACGCTCTTGTGGCTTATTTTAAACCAAACAAAGCTTTTGATAATTTGAAATCTTGATTAGGAAAGTGAGAATTTTTTAAACTATGAGGTTGTTCAACAAAAACATATTTAGCTATATACCCATTTAGGAATTCACACTTGACATCCATTTGATATAGTTTTAAGTTCTTATGTGCATCATAATAAAGTAGGATTTTGATCGCTTCATGCCTAGAAATAGGTGAAAAGGTTTCCTCATAGTCAACTCCTTCTTCTTGATAGTAGCCTGGTGCAACCAATCTATCCTTATTTATAACTATATTAAAAACATCTTCTACATTATTTATAAAGACCCATTTAGTAACTATGGTAAAAATGCATTTGGGTCTGTCTACAAGTTTCCAAACTTTATTCCTTTCAAACTAATTTAGTTCTTATTACATAGCCATCTCTAAAAAATTCTTCATTGACAGAATCATTAATTTTTTTAGGTTCAAGTTGTGACAAGAAAACATGATGTTCAACATGATTTTGAAGATATGCTCTATTTTGAGATCCTTTATTTAAATATCCTAAAACAACATCTAAAGTACAGGTTTTAATGGTTCTAATAGATCTAGAAAAAGAGGGGCGAGTGATTTCAGGTTCTTTAACAAGTTCGGGTTCATTTTGACTTGAATCTGGAGAATTTCTAGAACTGAATGTTTTCATATATTACATTATAGGATGGTTAGAGGATTTAGAATTAATGTCCAAATTTGACATATCATCCTCTAGGTTCTCTAGAGAGGTCATATGATAATGTGGATCTGTTCATAAAACTTGGCATGGATAGATTCTTCTACATATTTAGTTTTTTTGTTAAACACTCTATAAGATTTACTAGATATTTAATATCCTAAAAAAATTCCTTCATCACTCTTGGATGAAAACTTGTCAATGTTTTCTATAGTATTAAGGATATAGATTTTTCAACCAAAAACTTTGAAGTATCTTACTTTGGGTATTATATTGTTCCATAACTCATATGGAATTCTTTTAAGAAATGGTCTAATGAAAACTCTATTAGTAATATAGAATGTTTTATTTAAAACCTCATCCTAGAAATAAATTGGTAAGACATATTCACTATGCATGGTTCTTGAAATTTATTTTAAGGTTATATTTATTCTTTCTACAACTCCATTTTGTTGTGGTGTTCGATGGGCATAGAAATTATGATTACAGCCATTTTGTGAGAAAAATGATTCAAACTCTTGATTTTAAAACTCGTAGCCATGATCACTTCTTAAGTATTTTATTCTAAGTCCACTATTTTTTTCTATAGTTTTAGCATATTTGATGAAATGAGAGTAGGCATCACTTTTGTGATCCAAAAAGAAAGCCCATGAATATATAGAAAAGTCATCTACAATAACATAAACATAGTGCTTCCCATTTAAGATAGACGCTCTAGATGGTCCAAACAAATCCTTGTGAACCAAATCAATAGGTTGATAAGTTGACACTTCATTATTTGGTTTGAAGGATATTTTTTGTTTCATTCCCAGTTGATAAGGATTACACACTTTATCATTTATAAACTCATGTTTGTGTAGATCTTTGACTAAACTTTTTCTAGTTATTTTTCTAAGGGAGTGAATATTACAGTATCTTATTCTTCTATGACAAAGCCATGATTCTTTGTAAAATACACTTAAACCTGAATCATTTTGAGAAACTAAAGAATCTATGTTAACATAGTGTTATTTTTTATTTCTCAATGAAAAAAATACTAATCCATTTTTATAATTAAAAACATTACAAGAATCATTTTCAAATTTAACATGAAATACAACATCCCATAATTGTGAAATACTAAATAGATTATATTTTAGTCCATAAAAAGTACTTTGGAAATTAAAAGTTGGTTAGAGTTACCAATTTGGCCAAGGACAATGATTTTTCCTTTGTTATTGTCACCAAAGATGACATTTCCACCATGAATTTTTATTAAGTTCTTGAAGCATGAATAGTATCCTATCATGTATCTTGAATACCCACTGTCCAAGTACCGTAATCTTTTACAGGAGATCTTTAAATAATTTTATTACAATATATTCAAATAAAAATATACTTTGGTACCCATATTTTTTTGGGTCTAGTAATATTAGTGACTAGTGCTTTAGGAACCCACATCTTCCTCATAGGTTTCCTATAAGGATTATGTGATTTTCTTTAAAAATAAACTCTATTTGGTCTATAAAATATTGAAACAATAGTGAGTGTATCATGATTTGAATTAGTGTAATGTTTTCGTAACCTAGGAGTAAAGCTATATGTTCTAGATTTAGAAACAAAATTGGTTCTTCCGAAATTTATTTTACAAGGTTAATAGACAATAACAATAGTGTATTTAGGGTAAATCAATTTACCTAGAATTTGTAACAAGGTATCTTTACCATTAGTAAACCTTTCAAGTTCCTTTTTTAATTGCTCATTATAAAGATTTAGTTCATTTTTTTCTTTTATTAATTGAAAATTTTTCACTATTTCTACAATAAGTTCATATTTAATAGGTATGTTAAGAGCATAATGTTTCTTTAAAGACTTGTATTTATCTTTTAGTTCATTACATGTATCCTCAAGAATATTGAAATACTAAAACATTTCATCATTAGACATATTTTTAGAATCACTTTCATCTCTAGAATAATAGGAATTGTGTAAAGGAGATTCCATTGTTACCTCAAATGAGTTTGTCATGAAACACATATTGGATTTGTAAGCCTTTAATCATGTGAAGATTATGAGTCACTTGAACTATCCTTAGAATCACTCAATGTTTCTTTAATTTCCTTTTTTATAATTTATATCTTTCTTACAGCTTCCCTTTTGATCATATCTTCTATTGAAGTTAGGCTTTCTGAAAAATTTCGTCTTCCTGTAAAATTTCTTAAAACTTCTGGATAATTGATCTATCTCCTCATCACTGTCAAGAGATGATTGTTCACTATTGAAACTTTCTAGAGAGACTTACAGTTTCTCCTTTTCGTTGTTCTTCGAGGTTGTGGTATTGAATGCCACATATTTTCTTTTGGGTTCATTCTCCTCATCCATATTGACTTTCAGCACCTCTTCATTCATCATTAGTTTCCCAATGAGTTATTTAATAGGTAATTTGTTGATGTCACATGACTTTATAATAGAAAATGGGATTCTACTCCATCTATCAGGTAGGAATCTAAGAATCCTCATGATTTATTCTTTGGCAGTAACTTCTCTTCTAAGAGAAATCATTGTCTTGAAAATTTCATTAAACCTAAGATACATGTCAGAAATATGATCATCATGCTTAATTTTAAGGTTAACATATTTAATAGTATAAGTATTGAATCACATTTCTTTCACACTAGAAGTTCCTTCATGAGAAACAGACAAGGAATCCCAAATTTCATGGGCAGTTTTACATATAGAAATTCTGTTAAATTCTTCATCCCCAAAAGTGTAGTATAAATCATTCTTGGATTTTTACTTTTTATTTTATGTAGTCTTATTTGGTTCATACCATGTAATTATATCAGTAAAAAGTATTTTATACTCATCTATAATTGCAGACCAAATTTAAAATCCCATACTTTCTAAATGAATTTTGATTTTTATTTTCCATTCGGCATAATTAGTTCCATCGAAGAATGTTCGTCTTTTTGTTGTAGAAGCTTCCAATATATTGTCCATAATTAATAAATACTTCTAAAGAGACAAAAATTTATAATTAATTGAAATTTACAAATCTTTAATGTACAACTAAAATCATGGGTGAACAGATTTAAAAATAGAGTCTTAATAGGAATAAAAACTCTTCTAATACCAAATGTGGGTCGGAGTAGAGTATTCAAGATGGGGGAATTTATTATCTATTAAAAAATATATTATAAACTTTTCTTAAAAAGATTCACTAATAAAAATTAATATATCCCAATTAAACAAGGTAATATGGTTATAAAATTAAGACATTTCAAATAACCTCTCAGAAGATTGATTAATTATTAGTAATATAAATATGAATTATTGATACTACTTTTGAAGTTATTATAATAAGGAAAAAATTTATAACTTCTATCTAAGACTGACTATTAATGTCATATCTTGTTTTTTCTGAAATATACAGTAAATCAGAGAAAAACAAAATTCAAAGACACGGTGGATAAAACAAGTGGTTCAGTATCAAGCTAAGACGTAATCCACTCCACTTATTGATCACCTTCCACCAAGAATTTTATGTTAATAAACTTGATCCACACCTTGGATCAGGGTAAAATATAGTGAAAAAAACATTCCAGGTCACACAGCCACTTCCATAGTTCTTCATGGGTATAAAATACTAGGTCACACAAGGGCCAATTCCACACTTATCTGTGGGAGTAAACAAATGTAAAAAGATATGAGAGGAAAGATATCTTGTACCCTCCAGTTTAGTGTAGGGGATGTTGTGTGTTTTAATAAAGACATACAAACACTAATTGAAAGCTAAAAATAGTACACAATAGTGAAAAGATGTTGAGATAAGTTTATAAGTGCTCAGAGTGTTATTCTATGCAGCTCTAGACTTTTAGGATGAAGTATATGCAAGTATCGAGTCCTCTTGTGGGAAACAGTGTATCAAAAGTCTGGTGCTCTGGTTTCTAGTAATATTTAGCTCATGTTCTTTGTGGAGTGGGTACTGTGACGA
Organism: Viscum album; assembly: GCA_963277665.1. Lineage (NCBI taxonomy): Eukaryota > Viridiplantae > Streptophyta > Magnoliopsida > Santalales > Viscaceae > Viscum > Viscum album. Next base: position 1,025,846,799 of record OY728129.1, on the reverse strand, counting down.
TGATTTTGATTCTGATCTATAGAAGTCTATCCTTTGTATCAAGAGTGATTCATGTTTTCTTTAGTTGTACATTATTTCATGTATCGGTTCACTCTTCTAAAAAAATGCTCGCACATCTAATTCTCTACTTCGGTGTATATTTTCTACTCGTCTTATCTTCTTTTTTAATTGGGGGTGCACATGTTAGAGACTACATGATGCATGTATTCTACACCTTGTACCACATACTATCAGGTGCCATGTCTACAAAAAAACATAATTATGTCAGTGCCTTTAAATGACTCAAATATGACCGTTAAAATTAAATTCAAAATGACAATATAAATTAAAAATTGTGTCACAATCTGTCTAGAAATGGTGTCACTTGGAAATGGTTTCACTACAAAACATTGTATTCTTCCTTTCCTTTGAGAAGTGATATGGTCAAGATGGCATAGTTGTGCTAAATTCAAGAACCAATAGCTCGGATGCGGTGTTAGAATCACAGTGTCTGGTGATTTCTCAAACTTCTAATGGTGTCTTAGTGAGGATATCATAGAACCAGTGTCACAGACTTCATGAGATCTGAAATTGGTCATGGTTTATAGGTCACGGTGTTTGGGTCACGATGTCTGGGTCATTTTACAGAAAACTTGAACCGGTGTAAAGCTCACGGTTTCTCAGAGTTACCTACATATCTATATACAAACTTAAGCAGTAATATTCACAAAATGAATTAGACTTAATCATTCATATAAGAAATAATTATAGAACAAAGTTAAACATAGATTACAATAATCAAACACAATTTTGGATTAATAGTATCAAGTGGAAGTTTATTTAAATCATAAAGAAACTAGACATCTCTACAAATGATTTGAGACAGATTAAATAGGATTAACAAGATCTACAAGATGTACAAGATTTGTGATCCTTAAAACATGAGGAGTCCAACACATATTGCATTACTATCAATAGAGTCGATAATTATAACTGATACACAACCATCCCAATCATATCATTGTCCTCAAATTTTCAAACATATCTTTGATCTAATATTCTTTATTTCCCAAGATGATAGTGACCCAACTGAATAGAAACTTCCAAGAAAACTTGATCACCAATGGAAAACTCCAAAGGATGGAACTGGTGATAAACATATGATTTTTTCCAAATCTATGTTATAACCAGACACTAATGTATGTCTTAAATCCTCATCGATGTCTTCTGAATGAGATTAGGTCCCACAAGAGAGGCCTCTCCCACTTATTTTCAAAAAAGATGTGATCTGTACGAGCTACCATACAGAGTCTCAAAGGTTTCCATTCTGATCATGACTGGTAACTATTTTTATAATCAAACCAAACCAGACCTAGATGTGCATCCCATGATCCACCAAAATCAATGATGTAGGAACATATAATATCATCCAGGATCTGAATACCATGATCAATAAGACTATTCATCTAAGGTTGGTATGTTGTAATCAACCGAACCTGCTTCCTCATAACCTCCTAATGAATCCTCTAGAACCTAGAGGTAAACCTGGGTCACAATTAGAAAAAATAATAGGGGGTGCCCCATGATACCTCAAAATATCCTACACATACATCTTACCATGATATTCAACATTATTGGTGTACCTAATTAGAATAAGATGGGTTGATTTCATAAACCAATCAATCAGCAACAAGGGAGTATTATTCCCTTAGGGATTCTGGGGTAATACAATAACAAAGTCCATGTAAACCTTGTACAATTTCCAAACTAAAACAAAAATAGGATTGAGAAAACAGGAAGGTTTTAGGTTTTCTACCTTTATCTGATGGCTGGTGAAACAATATGATATATAGTCCTAAATGTCACACTTTATACCCAACCAACAAAAACAACATCTCATGTTATAATATATCATCACTATTCCTGTATGAATGGTTCATGAAGAACTATGAATGTCAAAGAAAACATAACTTCTCATAAATTTGAGGATAAAAACCAAATTCAAAAAACAAAGAATACTATCAAAATGGAGTAACATCCTTGAAATGGTATATCCACTATAAAGGGTTTCTCTAAATCCTTTTAACTAATCATCATACTAATGAAACTACAAAATAGTCTCAAAAAAGAGATGATGACTGCTGAACACTAGTCTGAACCATACCTAAACCTTCCTCCTGAGCATCCAAGTGTAAATGATTGAAGTGTCTAATCAATTTCCACTCTTCCTTTGATTCCAACACAGCTTGTAATTATACATTCCTACTAAGAGCATTCGCGATGACACCTATCTCCCTAGGGTGTTAGATATTTTCAAATCGAATGTTTGGAGGTATTATACAACTTTCTATATCAAGGATTCTATTCATTATAAAAATATATATAACTCTGAATATTATGGTTACAAAATAATATAAATCTATACCCAAAATGATAGGGCTAGTAATATTTAAGCGCATTCATAATTGTGGTAATATCTAAATCACGAGTGGGGTAATTATTCTCAATAATACAAATATAAAGAGAACCATAAGCCATAACATGGTCTTCCGGCATATGTAGTCGACCAAATACAGCACCCGAGGAATTAAAAAACACCACATATGCCTTACCAATCTCATCAAAGGCCAAGATAGGTGATGACATTATGATTTGTTTCAAATCATCAAAACAATTATGACACCTGGCATCCAATATAAATTTTACCCCTTTCCTAGTAATAGTAGTATATGGAAACACTAACGTAGATAACTCCTTGATAAACCACTAATAGTATACAGTAAGAACAAGGATGCTATATATCTCAAATAAATTTCATTGATCAACCCATGATAAAACACTAAACACCTTATTAGGATTGACAGATAATCCATGTTTAGAAAACATTTTCCTAATAATTTCACTTAGTGAATTCCGAAAAACATTTTGAAATATTTCCATACAAATGGTGACTCCTCAGGATCTCTAAAACCAACTCAAATGGTGCTTTTTCTCATACTCATATCTCAAATAAACCAAAATATCATCTATTAAAACAACCACAATAGTATTGAGATAATGATGGAATATATGTTTCATCAAATCCATAAAAATGTATGGGCATCAGTCATATTTGAAGGCATCAAAATATATTCATAATGGCCATACCTACTACTAAAATTCATCTTAGGTATATTAGACTCCCTATCTCTGAGAAGATGATAACCCAACCAAAGATCAATCTTTAAAAACCACTCCCCCCCCCCTTAACTGATCAAACAAATCATCCACTTGGGGAAAAGGATATGTATTCTTAACCATTACATAGTTCAAAATCTTATATTATATGCACAATTGAATTGAACTATATCTTCTATGTAAAGATTATAGGGGTTTCCAATGTTGAAACACTAGAGAGAAATAAAAATTCTCTATCAAATCATCTAACTAGATCTTGAGCTCTTTATGGTTCCATATGATAGGATGGTATTGAGAAATGTTTTGTACCTGACACCAGGTGAATTTTAAACTCTAAATCCCTTTATAGAGGAAGACTAGAGAATTCATCTGGGAAAGTTTTTGTAATCTACCAAATAACCATGAGAAGATCAAAAGGAGAATAAACTACATCAGGATTAAGAATAAAATTCAACAACAAACTCTTGATCTCTGGGAGAGAAGTTCCTACATGAACAAACCTATGATCCCACTCTTAATGAAACACTCAGAAGATCCCATCAACAACATGAAACATGACACTCCGACGATAAAAATCAACCTCAACAAGATGAGCGATAATCTAATCCATCATAATGACTATTAAATATATGTCTATATCAAGAATAAGGAAACCCTAGACTAAATATACATTTTTTATTGAATGATAAAAAGATAGACATTGAATCCTCAACTATTTCCTCTTTCCAAGAGGTTTAACCAACTCTATGAAAAAGGAAATGAGCTCAACTGGAATTTTAAATACATCAATAAAACAAGAAGATATAAATGACTGAGAGACACCAATATAAAATAATGAAATTAATATAGTGGATGCAATAAAAATGGTACATCTCACTGTCACTGGACCCATGTAAACCTCCAATGGAAACTCATCAACCACATGAACGTGCTTCACCCCTATAAATTATTGCTGGATCAATACGGAATTTGAATCTTATGATGCATATTGTCTCTTATATTGAATAATCTCTGACTATAACAATTCATAGACATAGCTGATAGAATCATTGTGTTGGTGTTTGTTTTCTAGGACCAATTGTTTGTACTTTCATGGAATGTATATTTGATGATTTGAATATTAATAAAATATATTATTATATATTTTTCATTGTTCTACATAAAATAAATGTAATCATGTTCTACCCTATATGTCACATTGATAAGGTCATTGAAATTCCCCACTACGATGAGTACCTTTAAATTACATAATTATATTCATAAATATATTTCTATGCTCAGATAATGGAATATGATGGGACACAAAGAATTTAACTATTAGGAGTGAGTACTCATAAGTGTATGAGTGTTATTATCATAATTTTTTCACTTGGTAATCTATAATATGGTTGATTATGAGAACTGACCCACCGATAGTAATTTCACATGTTTTTATTTCATCTGATATTCCTATCTTCAAGTATGTTTAATGGTCTATATAATTTAATATTATCACTGATGTATTTCATGACTCACACACTTAGATTTACCAAAAATAATCATCATTCCATATATTGGATGGATATGGGGTATGTTGGGTGCATCATGAAATGACATGTTATTAAAGTATAAGTCAAAGAAGGATTTTTCCATTCCATATTTGTAGGAGTTTATATCTCATCCATTTTACTAGAATATAACCCTCACATTAAATTCTATGGATAGGGTGAAATGATATGTTTATTTTAGATATTCAAATAAAAACATATCGAGCATATAGGTTGGTGACACATATGTGCAACCTTCTTGATTACAATTTGAGAAAAAGGGGCTATATTAAATAATGATCATTCATATGTGGTTTTTTCATTATGACCTTATATTATTTCTCTTGGGTTACTTGACCCATTATTAAAAAGTAATCTTGGACTTTAGGTGATCCTACCTAATTCCAACTAGAATTAATACTATAGGGACACACACTAAGTTTTTCTATTGATCTTGATAAAATTATATTTGAATATATATAATAGAATAAATATTATTCTAAAGACCGAGCAATAATTTTATTCATATTTCATTGATCAAAAATATTTATTGATGAATGAAATATTTAAATTTAATATTAATTTTTATCTTCAATAAATTTAGTGGAGGAAAAAATGACCAAGACCATGTCCATTGATAAATATTTATTTACAAGCCAGTAAATATTATTTTTCATTTCACAGGTTTTCATGTGCCATAAAATAATAATATAATTAATATTATTTTGTGGAATAGGGTTTATTAAAGATTATAATATTATTTAAGGGACAACATGTAATTAAATAATTATTTTTAACATAAAAAATATATATATAAATAAATGATTATGTCTATTGATTTAATAATAAAAAATTGATAATTGAGAATCGTTTCTCACAACAGACTTCTCCCTCTTGAATTTCACACCCCTCTTCCTCTATAGAATGAGAAGATCACCTTCAGGCTCAAATTATCTTGGATTTATCAATATGAATGACCGAAGAAAATTAATTCTCCATGCTAGCATTCAAAAATAAAATGGTGTTGCTCAGCGATCAATGGAGAACATGTGGATCACCACTAGAGAGATTATACATTAAAATCCTTAGAGTGCAACGAAGGTAATATGAAAGGATTTTTTGATAGATAAAAATCACCATCAAAGAAAGGATCCTAATATGAGGTAAACATTTCCACCGGAAAAAAATAAATTAATTATAAATTTAACATGAAATATCCTCTCTCGATGTTTTGGGAAACATAATATTAAAAGAAATTTTAATATAGTTCCCATCAAAGGTGCTTTCGCTAAACCCGAACCCTATAAGTGGTATTAGAGAAGTCACATTTTAAATTTACAATTATTTATATGATTTGTTATCTTTATATTCAATCTTGGTTTAAAATTTCATTTCATATTTTTTTATTATTTTATATTATATGAATTAACATGCTTCAACATAATAATCATTCTTCATTAAGTTTTTAATTTTCTTAAAGGTATAAGAATAGATCAAGAATGAATATAAATGATATCGAAAAGTGACAAATTTTTTGGCTCATAAGATTGAGTTACACTGCATATAGCTGGTGCACATGTCATGTTGTCTTCATGGGTTAGCAATGAAATACACGAAATCTGTGTGGTAATTATACATAGTTAAACCATGTGATAATGAAGACCTTGAATATTAATGATATACATGACATATGTGTGTTGTAAAAAATATGCAGTTCATTATTATCCACATCATAAATTCACATTGAGTCATTTGACAAGTTATACAGACACACATAATGTAGCTAGACTGTACATGTCATGTATTCACAACTCAAAAATATGATGATTTATTCAATGGGTTTTGTGGACACATGGAAAGAGTGATATATAGCATATAGGTAGCTTATACCCACCTTATACTCCATACGTGGTACACACCAAGTCTCCATGCGTGTAACCTAGGTACATAGAAACTGAGATACAGGACGAGTAATTATTATGCACATGACATGAAGTCTCCCTATTAATCATATAACTAAATTAAATTAAATTGAAGATTATAGTATAATAACCTTATTTTATAGTTTTTCACCTTTTATGTCTGATAATTTAATATTGCATCTAAATAAATTTAACTGATCAATTTTTTTGTAAGAAATATATAATTATTGGTTCCACCATTTATTTTACATGAATTCTATTAATGATGAGTATATATAAATGAATTAGTATGGTCATTAAGATGAAAGTGAATTAATTAATTAATTAATTAATTAATGAAAGTATGTTAATGTTAATAATAAAGAATGAATAAGAAATTAATTTTATCTAGTTGCTTTTTCATATTCATTTATTCTTGACCGATTAAGAGCATGACCAAGTACTATGTATGTGTTGGAAATTATTTAATTTAATTTATTTCATGGGTTTTAAATTATCATTTATTAAATTAAATTTATGGTCTATGAGTCATCCATCCATCTATTATTATTTATTACCTTCATGTCCAAGGTTATTTATGCAATCCCCTTTGACCAATCCTTTGGTTCCTCTTACCTATATGTGAGTAAAAAAAACTTGTAATTAATGGAGTATCCAAGGGTGCATGGAGTTGATTCATGGTGGAACCATAATGATGTCAACTCAAGTGATACATAGGTGGATATGTGGAATGCTACAATTCATGCCATACTGGTAAAAGTTGTTATTCCCCTGAGTCAAATATTGACTTATTGCCCACTCAATAAATCTATAGTTTCATAAGCTCATGATCAAGTAGTTTTATTAATTATTTATTTATATATTATGAATTATTTATTTAATGGATAAAATATCACAATCATATAAATAAATGAATTAATGTGGAAACATAGAGTTTAAATAAATAGATTATAAGTAAATGTTTTATTTAACATGGTTAATTAATTAATTAAAATCCATATAATATCAACAAGTTATATAATTTTTAAATCAATATAAGATTTATGAATAATAAAATAAAATCCATCAACTAAATATTGAGTCACACATGACCTTCCATTATATGATTTGAAATGAAACTCAATAGAACTAAGTGATTGACCAACCCCTTTTTGGACACATACTTTTATAAGGGGAATTACTATGAATTTTTTGGGTTGACTTAACCATTTTATATCAAAAGTAAACCTCTATAGACTTGGTGTAATTTGGAAGAATTTTTTGAGGAAATAAAAGTCAGAATTTCTCTATTGGGGAATCCACTCAATGGATCAAGGAGCAACAAGCCCACGGTTGGTGAGGACCTTCCAACCTAAATACATTCAAGTTGCTTGACCAACCCTTGGTGAGTTTATATTAAGGGGAATATGGATACCTGCAACTAGAATTTCCTAGAAACTATAAATGTTTAGTTCAATGTTGAGGTATATTGAGACTTCATAAAATAGTGGGATATTTAAAAAAATTATCATTATTTCTCACATAATTTTTAATCAATAAAAGTACTGGTAATTTTATCTTTTATAATTGTAAAAAAATGTAAAGTTCATAAACCATGATATCCCTATAATCTATATTGTAGAAATAAAATCTCTTAATTAGTAGTAACTTCTTAGAGTAGTTCAGATACCTTTGCCTTTTGTTTCTCCATGATTGGAAATCTTACATGCTAAAATCATAAATTCCTGATCTACCTTCCATGGAGGTGAGTGATGAGGAGTTACTTTTCTATGAAAAAATTTGAATGATTCACTTGATTTTCAATGTTTGATGTTATTATCTATGTCTGATTAACTCATGAAGTCTAATAAAAACATGGTCACTATAGCATGATCAAGTATCTACATGCCCTATATCAAAAGATTTCTCAATAAGAACCATTTGAGATCTCCAAGGATTTTTTTAGAAAAAACATGGAGAGGGTTCCCCATCTTGGCCTCACGTAGTAAAGATCATTGGATATATTGAGCACCTAGTGGTACTAGGGTTTAAACTCCTTGAAGAACTAGGCACTTATCTCATTCTTACATCACTCCCTCAAAGATTCTCTAGTTATAATGATAATTTTAATATGAAAAATACGGAGAAGTCTATTCCAGATATCCTCACTCTTCTTCGCCATGTAAGTTGTGAGATGAAGAAATAAAATCCTTCAATCCCTTTGTTGAACAAATATAAAGGCCAATAAAATATCCTCAAGGACAAGTATTATTTATTATTACCTATAAATAAGATTAATATCAAGGGGAATGCAAAAGGAATATTATGTTATCCATTCCCCATGTGGAAAGAAGGTCCACTAGAAAAAAAATATACCAATTCAAAGAATAAAGATGAAGCTTAAAATACATTTTTTTATCAAGTAGAATTTATCTATTACTTCATATTTGGTATTAGATATAGATTTTAGTTCTCACATATGTATTCAAATACAAGAACCAATTATATTTAGAAATATTATCCAAGGGGACGTAGATATATGAGAAACCAATAGATATAAACTTATTGTCTTAGCTATCAGTGACTACCAACTCAAATTTACCACAAGAATGATCTTAGTGTAAAGATATTGATATTATGTACCATTTTTTATGAAAAAAATTATTTTCCATCCAGACTATATATGGATGGATTTTTTTTCATATTTGGGAATAAATTTTTCTTCTTTTATAGAGATATATTTTTTTATGGTAAGTAAAATTTACGTAAAGTAATTTATGTGTTGGATTACACAAACCATGTAATGAAAATAAATAATGATATTACTTCACATGAATCACACCACACCCAACTTTGGAATCACTGACTATGTATTTTAAATGAATATAATTTGACTAAACAATACAAAGATGGATATTTATATTCATTTTAACTGAAACCACTTGATTTATGTCCTGAATGTTTAAAAATAAAAATGAAGAAAACCAATTTAATGGAAAATATAAAAGTTACAAGGATCTCCTTGAATTAGTTTATATCAATGTGTGTGGACCATTTCTTATTGAATCAAGGGGAGGGTACTAATTCATCAAAACATTTAATTGTTATTTTATTAGATATGGATGCATCTACTTAATGAGGTATAAGTCAGATTCTTTTTTATAAATTGAAGGAATAAAAGATTGAATTTGAGAACCCACTTTGTAATAAGATTAATAAAATCCACTCAGACCATGGTGGAGAACATCATAATCAATGCTTTATTGACTATTTATCAGAGTTTGGGATTCTATATCATCTCATCCTTCCTTGTAAACCTCAGTGGAATAGTGTAAATTAAAAGAGTAATTATGCCTTGTTAGACATGTTGAGATGAATGATGATTCATGTGAGTCATCCATTATCATTTTGGGGATATTAATTACATACAACAACACGAATACTTATCCAAGTACTATCTAAATAAATAAATGGTATTCTTTATAAACTATAGAGTAGAATAAAATCAATATTGTAGAATTTACATGTGTGGGGGTAGTGAAGAATTTTTTAAGGCCTCTTCAGGTAATAGACTTTAACCTTGATGCTTAAAGTGTACCTTTATAGGATACCCTAAGAAAACAAGGGGATATTACCTATATGATCCCTTAGATAAAAGAAAATAGTATAAATACATTACATATTCCTTGAGAGGTAACACATCTATAAAAGTTGCAGTGGGGGTGGAATATACATTGAATAAGTAGAGGGTCAAGGTATTAAAAAAGTTGTTTGAGAAACATATTCCATAGAGCCTCATGGAAGAAAAAATTGTTCTAGAGAAACATGTATTATCCCAAAAAGCTTGTACCTGAGTGGTAAGGGATCTTACTTGACATCCAAGAGACCTAAATTTGAAACCGGGTGGAGGTGAATTTCTGGGGTACTGTAGTAGTTCTGTAGTATTACTGTAGAATCTTGAACTATTCACCTAATTTGGGCCTTCAGGTCACTGGTTTGGGCCTACGGGTCTCAAGGCCTATAGGTCATCAAATTAATTCGAGCCTTAGGGCCTTTGAGCCACATAGACCATGTAGTAGACCAATTCACATAGAGCAGGCCCCAAAAATAGGATTAGAGAAAAGAGTAGCAGTCACTAGAAGTAGAGCTAACCGGATTGGAAGAATGAGAGGGTATGGCAACCATCATCGAGACAAGGAATTGTGTAGCATTTGTATGGGGAAATGATAGATGATAATCAATGTAATTTGGTGAGCTATGTGATAAATGATGCAAAATATGGGGAGGGGATGTTTTAGTTGGTTGGGCCTATGGGTCATGTAATGGGCATAGTACTCCTCTAGGCCTTCTGGTTATGTATTGTCCTTATGTTCATGTCAGGCCTTGTGCCTTGGCCTACGAGTCATGTAAGTGCTCCCCTTAAACCATTAAAAAGGGGATTATCCATAATAAAATAAAAATGAAGGCTTTCAGGCTATTCGGGTAGAGACATAAGCACTATGTAAGAGTACAAGAGTGGTTAGAGAACCAAAAAATATAGTTATCTACTCACCAAGTGTGGTGACTCATTATTAGTAGATAATGATGATCCTCTAACATTTTGGGAATCAATAAGTGTCACATATGTTTCCAAGTGGAAAGAAGCCGTGAATTTTAAAATGGATTCCATGTTCCAAAACAAAGTATGAATTTTGTTGGATACTCTAGTAGATGTATGGATATATGGTTATAAATGGGTATTTAAGAAGAAACTGGACATGTATGGACAAGTAAATTCTTATAAAGTGTGATTAGTTGAAAAGGGGTTTAAGCAACATCATGGCATTAACAATGATGAAACCTTTCACCAGTTCCAATGTAAAAATATGTTAAAATTATAATCACCATTGTGGATTTATATGAATATGATATTTCAAAAAAAAATATTTAAATATTATTTATTAATGGGAACCTTTAGAAATTGGTATATATGAAAAAACATCATGGTTTTGTGAATCCAAAAAATAATAACAAGATATTAAAATTTCAAAAATCCATTTATGGATTAAAGAATCAAGGACATGGGAAAAAAATTTTGTTGAAACAATAATGGAATTCAGTTTCAAAAATAATAAATGTGAGTTGTGTATTTATAAATGGTTTAGTGGGAGTTAATTCATTTTCTTAATATTATTTGTCAATAACATATTACTTATTGGAAAAAAATAGTCTTATAGTCTATTAGTTTGTGGTGGAATAATACTTCTCTATGAAGGGACTAGGTATGTTAGTATATAAAATTTGGAAAAATATCCATAAAAGTATAACTAAAAGGATTCTTAGACGATGTCATGGTACATATATTGAAAACATACTAAATATATTTAGTGTGAAACAATCTAAGAGGGGGGTTTTCTGGTGTCACATGGTATTCATATTTCTAGTAAAATGTATCCTCAAACATAGGAGGAAATAAATATAGTCGAAAGGATTTTATACGAAAAATGATTTGGTCATTCATGTAACTTATAATATATACTAGGATAGATTTTCACTATACATTGAGTGTGGTAAGAGGATATCAAGCTAACCTAAGTGACCACTATTGGATAGAAGCCAAGACATTTATTAAGTATCTAAGGTGTTATAAGGATATATTCCTAGTATATAGAGGAGATAAGGAATTATTAATTAGAAGATATGTAGTTTCTAGTTTCCAAATAGATCAAGATGTTATTAAATTGAAAATGGGATACATATTAACTTTGAAAGGTGGTGTTTTAAGACATAAGATCTCAAAGAAGGTTACAATGGTAGAATCTATTGTAAAGTCCAAGTATATTATGGAATATTAAGAAGATAAATAACTAGTATCTATATGAAAATTCATTCAATATCTTGATGTGGTACTAGAAGTTAAGATCTTATTACAGTAAATTTTGATAAAAATGTAGTTGTGGATCTCGCAAAAGAGATAATGTCACATTAATGGATGAAGTTCACACTTCATAAGTATAATATCTTGATCGTTTTTTTCTCTAAGAGGTGAGGTGGTTGTGAGTAGTGTTTCAATAGAATACATCATAGAGGAACCCTTGACTAAATCAATGGATTTATAAAAACATGATTATAATGTGGGTTACAGCAAAATGAAAGTCCCTGGTAGTTAGATCAAGTAAAAGTAGATCTTATTAGAGTTGGTGTCCTATGACTAACTAGTTTTACATTTATTACATGTATATTAAATAATTTTAGTAATACTAAAATATTTTATTAAATATTTCTCATTTTTTTCTACATGACATTAATGTAATAATTTCTTTGAGAATCCATCATTTTTATAAGCTTATAATAGTTCTTTGTTGTGATGAGAACCATGAAATGGTATGATGATATTCTTAAATATAGTTCTATGGTTGGATAAAATTTTGTGATGGGACACATTGAACATGACTATCAAGTGTGATTTCTCATAAGAGGATGAGTATTCTTCTTATAAAGTTAATAATTGGTAATCTCCTAGATGAAAAAGTTTGAGAATAGACCCACCAGTATGAATTTTTCATGTTTTGGTGTCATTAGGTATTCTTATATGTGATCATGTGTAATGGTACTTATACATTAAGAGTATCATTTATGCATGTCATGACTTTTTCACCTATATTTACTAACAAAAACCTCCACACCATATGTTGGAAGGAATTATGGTACATTGGGTGCATCACAATTGACTTGTTATTAATGGATAGGTCAAGGAAGGATTTGTCCCTTCCATCTTTATTGAAGATTATATCTTGACCCTTTTATCACAGTAGAACCATTGAATTAAATTCCATATACATTGTGAAATTATCTGTTTATTTTAGATATTCAATGAAAGATGTTTCTAGAATAATGGTTGGTTACACATATGTGAAACCTGCTTAATGGGATATTGGGATAAAAATATTATATTACACAGTGAGTGTTCGTATGTGGTCATCATCATTGTGACATTAATTTATTTATCTTGGGTGCCTTGACCCATTTCTAGATATTTATCTTGGACTTTTAGTGATCCTATAAAATTATAATGAAAAATAATCCTATAATGTCACACACTAATTATTTCCATTGATCTCGATTAAATTCTATTTGAATTAAACTAATAGAATAAATATTATTTTCAAGATTGAGGAATAACTTTATTCATGTTTAATTGATCAAAACCATAAATTTATGAATGAATATTTAAATTAAATATTTATTCAAGTATTTAATAAATTCTAAGGAGGATAAATGGACCAAGATTACATATGTAGATAAATATTTATTTATAAGTCCATAAATTTTCTTTATCATTGCATAGGTTGGAACATACCATAAAATATTATTATTATTATTATTATTATGTTTCATGGGATTTATTAAATAGTTTAATATAATTTAAGGGTCAAAATTAAATTTAATAATTATTTTTAACCTAAACCAAATCTATATAAATATATGGTTACTTTTATTGATGAAATAACACAAAAAATGCGAATTGAGAATCGTTGTGCACAAAAAACATCTCTCTCCATAATTTTCCTCCTCTATTCCTATCAAGAATGATAAAAACACCTTCAAGCCAAAAGGATCTTAAGGCGGTCAAGAGGAATAATGTACGAAAATTTATTCACCATGATAGCACCTGAAAATAAATTTTCATTACTCGGAGATCAAAGGATCATGTGTGGATCATTGCTAAAGGGATTCTACACTTGAATCCTTATAGTAAAAAAAGGTAATACAAAAGGTTTATCCAAAAGATCAACATCATCATAGAATAAAGGATCCTAAGATAAGGTAATCATTTATTCTATATCTTAATAAATCAACTTAAAATTATGGTTAAAGATCATCACTCTGGGTTTCAATAAACTCAATATTCAAATAAATGTTAATATAACGCACACCAAAGGTACTTCTTCTGCACCTAGAACCTACATGTTGTATATCAACATAGTGGCCATAACCATTTCACATCATTTCTAGGGTGGGGGAAGAATTACAGGTGTTCGCAACCTTACAACACTAATAGCAAGTCAGGGGTACACAACGGGCTATAATTGATGGTACAAAGGAGGTCTGCTGTTGGGAACGACCTCCACCACTCATGCGATTCTCATGACACTTTCACTTATTTCCCTACACTCCACTTAAGATGAAACTATATGAAAGATAACAGGTAGAAAATACAATATTTCCAACCATATTCATCTCTTCCATCAGTACCTTTGATCTGATATCCAATCACAAACCCTATAAGTACTTCTAAGATTTCAAATGAACATTATTTACCAGATATAGAGAAAAACTTACGAACTCCATGAAATTATTGGTGTAATATGAAACCAAACTCTGTACCTATAGTAAATATTGGAATTATGGTTATTTTTCTATCATCAGCGACTCTGGGTATAATTACTAGAAGAAAAGATTGTTGAAACCCTTCTAGTCCAAGAACATGTATCAATCCACATGTACCATATAACCCCACCATCGCTTGGTGGGACCCTCAATCCTAAATGTTTCACACATTATTTTGATATTCATAGGTGTATGTAGGAATTCAAAGATTTAATCGATCTTGTCTAATCATTCCTCTGCCTCTTAGATCTTATTCATACCCATAAAGGATTGTGGTTTTTTACATAAGAACTCTCAACGTCGATCTCTTTATCCTATATCAATTTTCGATACCTAAAAAAATGAATTATGGACTTTTGGAAAATTTTATTTTAGATCACAAACTACTTCATGATATCCTCTATAAAATTTTGATCTAAAGGTAGGTTCCTGTGACGAGCATTTATTTCACCCTTCTGTGGAACCTATAGAAGACGTCTGAGAGACATATCACTGCACACCAAAAATTGAATAAATTATTAGATAACCCAAATAATCTCAACTAATAATAGAAAAACATTATCAAATAATATGATTATGATCAAGAACTCAACACATGAGACACATATCCCAATATCCTGTGGTAACTTGGGTCTTGTCATGGTAAGATCTAGTTAGACAATCATTGTAACCAACCTCAAAAGTTCTTAATATCCTATCTTCTATATAAAAACTTCCAAATACTAGGAAAAAGTATTCTATGATACAAAATTTTCATAAATAAACCTAGGATAACATAACAAAAATAGTACCTCACCTGATCTATCACATACCAGAAGGTAATTATTGATCCTCATGGGTTGGTGACTAGAACCTGAGCATCATCAACAACCATAGGGAATGATTTCACCCAACATGAACAAGATGGAATGGAACAAATATACATATATGAAGGAAAAAATGAATTTAAACCTGGAATAAATATATTCCATAAATAAAATAAACTAAAATAGGTGATACAACTCTAAAGAAGCTAAAGCAAAATCCAAGGTATATGTATGGGAAAAAATGAAAACCAAAATGGAAGACAAGATATGCCATGTTATATGTGGGGAATATCCCACCATCTCAAAACCATATAATCATACTCAATTGAAATAAACCATGCCTATTCCCTACAAAACCATTAATTTCCCTATAGTAAAATATATAATTAGGTCTACACACCACCGAAGGGATGTGTAAGGTGTGAGATAAATAGGATCATTAAGATGCCACGCAGGTGTTCCATATTAAGTATATATGAAAATAAAACCAAAATTCTCATTTAAAATAAATCATGTCCTAATTAGAAATAAAGAATTTTTATATTGAAATCATAGTAAATATTTTCCTTTTTCCATATTCCCAAAACAAGAAGGTGAAAACAGTTCCAACACATACTTTCTATAATCAAATACACATAGTAAAAAGCCAAGAACAATGGTAAACATACCAAAGGTCATAATAGGTCAAGCTAGCATACTAAAAATACCATAATCAATAACTACTATACCATAAGTCCTTAAAACATAGGCCTAAGGTGAAGAGAAACACCCCAAGAGTGAACTCTCCAGTGATGTCAAAACAAATCCCTAGAACAACATGCATAAAGAGTATAGAAAAAACCTTATATGTGAACGACTCATCAATACAATTTAATATTTCCACAATGTATCAACCTATAGTTTATAAATGATTTTTTTTCTTGAAATAAATGTTTATTATATTATAATATAGAATATTGTGCCCATACAACACAGAGAAGAAAAAATAATTAATTTCTTTAATGAAAATTATTACATTATCCTTCAATTAAACCCATTAGAAGTCTAAATATTACATTAGGAAAAAAATATAAAATATAAAATCTATAATTAGAAAATATGTATCCCCCCGATATGCTAGAATCATTTATAAGAATGAAACAAAATATTGGTAAACCAATCAACATTTAAAAAAATATAAATATAGAACCTTGATAAGAATTGAGTTTAATAATTAATTAAGGTATTTAAAGGTATTTAAATGAGGTAATGTGACCGTTGGAATATTAATTTGACAATTTGAATAATAACATGACCTTTGGGAACAATAATCTTGCCATTTGAATAGTCATCAGACTGTTGGAATTGTAATTTGACCTCAAAATAATAAAATGTAATATTTATAATATTTATCATGATTAATTTAGTAAATATAAATATTATAATTCTATAAAATGAATATAATGATTAAAAACTCAAATAAAATATAAGCACATGTTTTGTATTTTAATGTATTTCTAAAAAATAATATTTTTCTATATTAAAAATTAAAATTACCCAAGATTGGAAATTAGTTTGACAAAATTATTTTCAATTTTTAAAACATTATTTCAAAAAAAATCTAGGTTTTTTTGTAATTTTCTAAAATACTACAAATTTCAACTGAATAGTAAAAATATGTAATTTCCTTAATGAGTGTATCTTGAAATACATCATTCATGATGTATTAATGACTTAAAAACTTCTAAAAACATTATATCGGCCAAAAAAATTAATTTTATAGATGAGTCATTAAAAGACAATAATTATGTTTTTCCAAAACTAAAAATTACTTTTCAAATTCCAAAGTCAAAATTATTCCTTCAAATAAAAATCTCACTATTTTACTTCCTTTTTAATAAACTATTTTATTCGAATTATAAAGTGTTTCAATATCCTAAAAACAATATATATTATTTCTTTATCAATAATTATGTAAAAAATATCCCTATTATAATGTTTAACTTGGACATAATATTTTATTTAATATTTTAACTCAAAAAACCGATCCTCATGTATAAATAACCCCTCCCCCTGCCATTGTAAAACTATTCCTCCCTCAGTTAACAAAGACCAATATCTATCCAAATACTATTTATTAATTCCATAAAACCCATAGGTATTTTTTTTAGTAAACCATATCCATTCATCAATGACGTTTAGTGTCATATAAGAGACGAAACATTGAGAAAAGTGTAAGTTTTTATCAACTCTTCTCTAATTTTGCTCTGCTTTTTTTTGAATTGATTTCAAAACCAAATATTCTTAGATTAATTTTTAAGTATGTTAACATGGTATTAATTATTTTAAACAACTATAAAAATTATATTTTTGAAGTCTTTATATTTTATACCTCTCTTTCTTCTCCTTTGGAAAATGTTCCTAATAATGGTCAGTTAACCACCAATGATGATGTTTAAAACTTATTTACTTATCACCAACATTATGGTTTGTTATAATAAATTACAAATGATATAAATAATTGTAAATATATTTATTTTACGATTCTAGAATTAATATTCATTATGTATTAATTATATTGAACATAAATAGTGTAAATAAAGTAAAATGAGAAATGTTTTACGAAAACATGATATTAAAATTTTTTCCATTTAACCAAGAGAATTCAGAAATATAATACAATGATTATAATTTATAAATATTTAAAAATGGAATTAATTCACTTATTATAAATGTTTTAATAAACATATGTTTATTATTCTGGAGGTGTAAGAGTGACAAAATAAAGAGGGATTTAAGGTAAGGGGATTCTAAAACCCAAACTATTTCTTTTGGATTATATCATATTTTACATAGATTTCACTGTGAATGTTCCACAAATATCCAAAAAAATTATCTTTTAAATATTATTTATCTTTTATTTTAGGGATATACATGTTTCTACACTACCAAATTGTTTTCTAATCTATTTACAAATATTTCTAAAAAAGTCTTCAATTTTCAAAACATATCATCAATATTTTGGAGTTGGTTTTTCATTAAAAGAATAAAATGAACTTTTATTTCAAAGTATTATGTCCCTTATTCATTTGGGAATACTAAAATTTATTGAATGAAGTATGATATGTGAACTATTTTACAAAACTCATTCCTTTCTATGGTTTATTTCATGACTATGATTGTTATCCTTGTATGTTGCATGAATGATTATGATCATTTTATGATGTGATGATTGGGACTAGAATTATATAGTCCTAAAATGTAATGGTTAATAAGATATATCAAATGATATTATGTGCATGATGAAAAAACAGGATGTTGTCTTTGTTCACAATGATGATGTTATGGTTTATGTAAATATCTTATACATGGACATGGTGATAGCATTGTACAGAAAATATATGTGGTATTTGACCAATATGAAATGATGTTCCATTTTTATACATATTATATATTCCATTACTTTATAAAATGTTTCCCTCGTGTTCTTTATTATTATATTATGCTTATTATATGATTATGTTGATTAGGCTCACCCATGATCAATTGATCCATGTCCCATATTCCTCCCCTTATTAGGATTTTAGCTTGACCCCTTTCTTTGATGTATATCCTTAGGTTACTAAATTTAATAGGGATATAATGAGATATTTTGAAGGGTAAAGAATAATAATTTAAATAGTGATCATGTTTTTTAAGTAAAATTAATGCATGAGCCTAATTTTCCCAAGACACAAATGTAACGCCCCGACCCCAGTCACCCAGAGTCGGTGCATTATTACATAACAATGGCATGATCACAAGAAAGATCAAATCTCGATAGACCAATTGGTTTAGTAGCCTTGGAAACACAAGATATATTCATAAAGTTCTATATTACATCATAAATTGAAAAACTACTACAACAACATAGTATCCATATTCCACACTCATATCCCCACATATTATCCCTGTAGGTCATTCATAAATTACTTCTTCACATCCTGGGGAAAATAAAAAGTAGAAAAGGGGTGAGATCAAATTCCCAGTAAGGATAAAAATATATCGGAAACTTTCATAAATAAGAATAAACATTTATGGCAATGTATAACTTAAAACAAAAGCCTTTTAAACTTGAACTTTAACATAGTATGGCAAAAATAAAATTGAAATAATGTTATTTAATTATTCACATGGATATTCTACTAATCGAATAATCACATGCAATATCAATAACCACTTTCATTATGATGGAATGCATAATGCCAGACTATTATAACCACATAGCCAAGGCCTTATGCCAAGACTACAAATAAAATTTTGCCAAGTCCTTGTGCCAAGACACTAGTTTGTCTCATGAGACCTACCGATGCAACGAGGAGCTATAGCGGGCTCCACCCGTCACATATTAAGTCCAATGCATTCCCATATGAAAAGGTTTAAACATAATATAAACATTGGTATTAAAACAAGCATAGGAAATGTCAATACTTTCACCATAAACTATGAATGGTATAAAAATTGCACATCCACAGTCAGACATATCACAAAACCTTCAATACAATATAGAAGTTTTGTATCATAATAAATCAACTTCAAATAAGCATAAAATCTATCAAAGGATGTTGACATAGATGAAATGAAAACTCTTTTTAGAGAAATATCTCTTTCTATTTTTGAAATCATTTAAGAGACATATATTTATAAAATAAAACATTTTCTTTGAAAATATTCTTATAAACTTGTAAGGGAAGCTTCGACGATTTTATAATGGTAGAAAATAACCGCACCCACCGTATAAGTTAAAAAAACATTCTTACCTTAATTCTGTCGAAAAGGTTAATGGCACCTTTTTTGGAAAATGACAGAAAAATTCCTTTATAAAACTCTTATAAAAAGTCAAAAAAGGGTATAAATGAATTTAACTCATACTCTTTTAAATAGTAAAAACGTTTTGAAATACATTTCTAAGAAATATTGATGTGGATGATAAAGAGATCCTAGTAGATTATTATGTATAAACAACCTCGGATAATGAAGAGATTGTGAAATAACCCTTACCAATTTGGTAACTTACAAAACGTACAACCCATGAAAGATCTATCATACAATGAATATGTAAATACACATAAATTAAAGTGTATTACACAAAGAATATAATTATTGGCAGTACATACACCACACAAAAGGTAATGGTGGCAGTATGGAATGAATCTCATGGGAATAAGGAGTGAGATGAAAAACCCTTACTTTGTAATTTTCCTTGGTTGAGGGTAGGTTATCATCCTATATAATGGTGAAATAATTGTTATTAAATTATAAAAGAATCATATACATTAATGTGATATCATATATGATCTTTTAACATTGATTTGTTAATAATATCTTAGTATTATTGTTGTTTCAGGTGTTAACTTAATCATTTTCTTTTATATGTTTTGTTACATAAGCCATGTTTGTCATGGATAGGTTGTATCTTATTCATATTCAAAATGATATGAAGTCCTTAAAAATTATTTTTAAATCATCAAATGATAATTATACTTGAATGGATACGATGGAGAATGAATCTCATCGCGTTCGTGGAGACGGTAGTCTGTACGTACGCACGAGCGACAATATCATTCAGTTGATATTAAAATAATATATAATTGGATGGTATATCATATAAACAGAATCATTATAATGTTATATTTATTATTTACATGAGTTAAACATCATTATTATACCCATCCAAATAATAATATATTGAATAATAATTACACCGTGACGTGGAGACGGTAAGCCGTACGTATGCACGTATGGTGACATGTTACTCAAAAGGTGGATAGAACACTGAATATGGTTGTACCATATTTATAATAACATCACAGTATATATGAGATACTAGAGTTATTATTTTATAATGGTAATAACAAAGAAACAATAAGTGGATGAAGAAAGGAACTTGAAAAAGGGTGGTGAAAACATTACCTCTTCTTCCGGTTCTTCCTTTTGATTTGATCAAAAGGGCTCCTTAGGATGGATTTTTGATCAAACTACGGCCTCTAGGTTGTAGTGAAGGAAGTTGAGAGAGTATTTGGGCAGATTTTGGCCGATCCAAAAGGCTTTGAAGGTGTTAAGTAATGAGAAGGGGGAGTACCCTTTTATAAGAGGGGTGAGGGGCACCATTGGAAAAGATAGAAATATTAATTTATAATAAATTCATATTCAGTTTCTAATGGCTCCAAAGTTGATTATTCAAAGTTAAAGGTGGGGATAGGTCGAAAAGAATTCAACCAATAGAATTTAGACAGGTTTGGGTAACTATATTAACCTTATCTTTTAGTTTTAACTCTTAGTTAATTAGTTTGACATTTACCATGTCACTTTGTATTTTTATATTATATAGTTAATAAACATACTATATACATCCAAGCGACCAACAGGTGGTCCATTAATGATACACCTATCATGATATAAGTCTCTTGGCTAAAGCTTAGATTTTTAGGAATTTAATATCAATTAATAATATAATATTTGTTTTAAAAACTCTTTTATGTCTATTTTGACACTATTCAATAGTTGATTTTTTTGAAACTCATAACAGAATTATTACTGCGAACAAAGTCGATTAAATCAATCCTAATATTTCATATTATCCTAGAAAATTATTTTAATTCATTAAAAATCTCAAATTATATTTATTGGGGGTATTTATAATATCAATTATTTTAATTTTTCACTATTATGGTAATTACTACATCATCATTGTGTCATAAATAAATTTAATTATTTAATGTTAAAAATTATAAATAAAATTCCATTATGTATTAAATATTTTTATATTTCTAATGAATATTTATAGTCGAAAATCCAACATATATAACAATATGAAATTATTGTTTTCTAAAAGATATATGCTTATGTCATTTTTGGACTTATTTTAACTTCATTAAAATAAAGTGTCCCTATCACCTACAAGTTGCTCCATGGGGTCCCAAAATCGACCCAAAGATACCTATGGTCGAACAGGTATCAACCAATAAGTTTAGGACACATTTTAGGGTAATTTAGTATTATTATAATATTATTTTTTAACCCTTATTTACAGGATTTACCCTTAACCATGGTAAATAAAATATTTACTGTAGTAATTATTCAAAATGTCTAAAAATAAAAGTTACCCATTTACACAATATGAAAATCCTGATTCAAAATATGGAATAAATTTTTCCAAATTCAAAACACAGAAGTGGCAGAAATTAAGTTAAAATTAATTCCTGCTGTCAAAACAAAAAGCGTGTTTTTAAGATATAAGAACAATCAAAAGATTGATACCTGTTTATGTTTGGTTTAATTGTGAAATTATTTCCAATGACCAACATTGTATTAAATGGTAAAAATATATGATAAATATTCTTTTAAGTCACTCAAATTCATAATTTATCAATATTAATTATTTCGATTAAAAAAGTTGTTTTTAATTAAAATTTAGTAATTTTCACTATTCATCAAAATATTAAAGTTATCCAAAAAGTACCAAAATTTTACCTTAGGCTAAATTCGATATTCCGAATCCAAAAATGAAGTCCATTTTGAAATATAAAATCTATATAATTTCAAAAGGTAGGTATTACTATTCATAACGGCTAGTTTGATTGGTTATGGTGTGTTAGAACTCGGTGTTGCATACAACACACGTTATCACATTATTCAAAGAGAAGTGTACCGTAGAAGCTTGGGGTGTTACATTCTCCCCTCCTTCAAATAATTTCATCCTTGAAATTTCTATAATATTATCACATGAAAAGACTCGGGTGGTTCTTCATCATAAGTTCATCGGGTTCCCACGTTGCCTCTTCCATCTTATGGTTTCTCCACAAAACTTTTACGAGATGCGTCGTCCGGTTTCTCAGTACTTGTTCTCTCGTATCAAGAATCCTAACGGGATGTTCATGTTAAGATAGATCGGGTTCCAGTTGTAACTCCTCATAGGTGAGTACATGCGTTGGGTCAGGCATGTATTTCCTCAACAGAGATACGTGGAACACATCGTGAACTTTGGAGAGACTTGGCGGCATTGCCAATCGGTAAGCTATAGCCCCAATTCGTTCTAGAATTTCGAAAGGTCTGATGTACCTGGGACTCAATTTACCTTTCTTACCAAAACTTATGACTCCTTTCCATGGAGATACCTTTAGGAAAACATGATCACCAACTTGAAATTCTAAATCCTTCCTTCGATTATCGGCAAAGCTCTTCTGCCTACTTTGAGCTGATTTGATGTGATTTTGGATTACCTTCACCTTTTCTATCATTTCCTCCACTAGTTCTAGACCTACAAGTTCTCTTTCACCAACGTCATCCCAACAGGTTGGTGTGCGACATCTCTTTCTGTATAACGCTTCATATGGTGCCATCTGAATACTCGAATGGAAGCCATTATTATAGGAAAATTCTACCAGAGGTAAATACTGATCCCACATACCCTGAAAGTCAAGTGAGCAGGATCCCAACATGTCTTCTAAGGTTTGAGAATTCCGTTCTGATTGTCCGTCTGTTGAGGGTGGTAGGTAGTGCTCAAATAATGTTCAGTATCCAGGGATTTCTGAAGACTCTTCCAGAATCTTGAAGTAAAATGGGGATCACGATCTAAAACAATCAGTAGGGGTACTCCATGAAGTCTCACAACTTCATTAATATATAGTATTTCTAGACGTTCCAGGGGTAGATCTTCTCTTATAGCAAGAAAATGTGCTGACTTGGTAAGACGATCAACAATAACCCATATTGCACCGTTCCTTCTAAGATTCTTTGGTATCCCCATGACAAAATCCATCGTAATATTGTCCCATTTCCACTCCGGTATGGGAAGAGGTTGCATAACTCCTCCAGGCTGTTGCCTTCTAGATTTCACTTGTTGACAAACCATACATCTTGACACAAAATCAGCAATCTCCCTCTTCATGTTGTCCCACCAAAAATGTTCCTTCAAATCTCTATACATTTTGGTGCTCCCAGGGTGTATGGAGAAATTGGAACTATGAGCATCATCCAGTAATTACCTTTCTAGATCAGGTATATCGGGAAAACAAAGTCTCTTCCTGAATTTCAAAATTCCTTCTTCATACACAAAGTTTCTCAATCTCCCATCATTCACAGCTTTAATCTTCTTTTGAAATTCTTCATCATCAGTCTGAGAACTCTTAATCCTTTCTAGTAAAGATGGTTTGGAAACCATTTGAAAAAGCATTGATTCTTCACCTTCCCTGGTTATTCCCATGTCCATCTTCACTAGATCCATGAAAATTGGATCCCTTTCAATTCTCATCACGTTCAAAACTCCATGTTCTTTTCTACTCAAAGCATCTGCCACCTTGTTTTCTTTCCCCGAGTGGTAGTGTATCGTGCAATTATAATCCTTGACTAATTCCATCCATCTCCTTTGCCTCATTTTGAGTTCTTTTTGTGAGAAAAAATACTTCAAACTCTTGTGATCAGTATAAATCTCACATTTTTCACCATAGAGGTAGTGCCTCCATATCTTTAGAGAAACTATCATAGCTGCTAACTCAAGATCATGTGTAGGATAGTTTTGTTCATGAATTTTCAACTCCTGTGATGCATAGGCAATAACTCTATCATTCTGCATAAGGACACAACCAAGTCATTTCTTCTATGCATCACTATAAATAACAAACCCATCATTCCTCGATGGTAGAGTCAATATTGGAGCATTGACTAATCTTCTCTTTAGTTCTTCGAAACATTCTTCACAGTCTTTTGTCCAAAAAAAATTAACCCCTTTACGTGTGAGCTTCATTAATGGGTTAGCCAATTGGGCAAAATTCTGGTCGAAACATCGATAATAACCTGGGAAACCAATAAAACGATGTACCTCAGTTATACTCGTAGGTGCTGGACATTATTGGATTTCCTTGGTCTTAGAAGGATCTATAGATAATCCATCTTTAGAGACAATATGGTCAAGAAAAGAAATCTCATGAAGCCAGAATTCACACTTGCTAAACTTCCTGTATAATTCATTTCTTCTCAGAGTCTTCAAGATAATGCGCAAGTGATTTTCATGATCTTCATAGATTTTAGAGTATACCAATATATCATCAATAAATAACACAAAAAATTCATCGAGATACTCCTTGAAAACTTTATTCATCAGATCCATGAATACAGAGGGTGCATTAGTCAATCCAAAAGGCATTACAGTAAACTAGTAATGCCCGTACCTGGTTCGAAATGCTATCTTTGGAATTTCTTCCTTCTTCACACACAACTGATGGTATCCAGATCAAAGTTCAATCTTTGAAAATTATTGAGCTCCATGAAGTTGGTCAAATAAATCATCAATGCGAGGTAGGGGATACTTGTTCTTTATCGTTATAGCATTGATCTCCCTGTAGTCAACACATAACCTCATAGATCCATCTTTCCTTTTAACAAAAAGAACAGGGGCTCCCCATGGAGAAACACTAGGGTGAATAAATCCCTTATTACTCAATTCCTCTAGTTGTTTCTTTAGTTCAACTAATTCTACACTGGCCATTATATAAGAGGGCTTTGATATAGGCCTTCATCCAAGAATTAAATCAATGGAAAACTCAACTTCTTGTTCTAGAGGATGTCCAGGTAAATCTTCTGGAAACACATCTACATATTCTTTCACAATAGGTACATCCTCTATTTGAACATTCCTTTCTTCACCCATAGTCATTTCAATATCTTCCTCCCCAATAATTGAATTTAGTTGAGCTACTGGGGGTGGATCTAGATAAGAATTAGGTGGTGACGATTCTTCTCTAAAGATAAGGTGTTCCTTATCATCATCATCAAGAATCATAACCTCTTTCATCTTACAATAAATATTCACATCACAGTCCGAAAGCTAGTCCATACTGAGGATTATATCAAAATCAATCATAGGTATGACGGAGAGAGCAGCAGATAAAGAACATTTATGTGCTCTAATGGGGACTGATTCACAAAACTTTGTTGCAATGATACTTCCCTTAGGAGTTTTAACTGACAACTCCCTTGTTAAATAAAATTGGAAATATCTAATTTTCATAGCAAACTGGGAAGATATGAAACAATGCGATGATCTAGAATCAAATAATGCATTTGCTAAACTTGAGGAAACCATTAAATTACCTGCCACCACGTCTTTCAGAGCTTCTACCTCAGCAGTAGTGATAACATAAGCTTGTCCTTGATCCCTTGGCCTTTTCTGAGGTAAGTTCTCCTGACAATTACGACATTTATTTGTATAATGTCCCATATCCCTGCAATTATAGCACTGAATATTTGTAGCTTCCTTCTTCCCTTTGCAATCACGAGCTTGGTGGCCTTTCTCACCACACTTATAAAAGACTCATGATCCCTTCAAGCAAGTACCGGGGTGTTTCTTCCCACATTTACCACAGGATGGATATTCAAACTTTTCCATATTCCCATTATTTCCATTCCCATATTGATCAGCAGGTCTCTTCTTATCTTGCTTTTCTTTAAAGTCATAAGACTTAGAGAATTCGTTATCGGTCTTTATAGCACATGAGACAATGTCTTCGTACGGCGAGAAGGATTCTGAGACTAATGCTCAATGGAGGAATGGCTTTATCCCATCAAAGAAACGATCAATTTTACTTCTTGTGTTACGTATATAATCTCCAGCATACCTTGCTATCCTTGTAAAGTTAGCCTCATACTTTGTGACATTCTCATCCTCCTTCTGTCTCAGACTCAGAAATTGTCTTTCCATATCTTCTCGATGGTCGCGAGGAAATTATTTTTCTTAAAACCGATCTTTAAAATCCCTCCATTCCATATTTGATACTTCATCATCTTCTTTCGTGTTTTGAATCAATAACCACCATTGATCAGCATCTCCAGTGAGGCGGTAAACTGCCATAATAACTTTTTCTCTTTCACTACTCCCCAAAGCCTGAAATATTTTCTCTAGGGAATTTATCCATTGCTTAGCTACTAAGGTATTTGTACTCCCATTGAACGTTGGTGGTTGTTGCCTCATGAATCGATCTAACATTGATCCTCCATGCTGCGGATCAGGGTGCTCCATACGGGTAAGGTTATTATTCATAACCTGAGTGAGTTGTCCCAGTATGGTGATTAGCTGATTGGCACCAGTTGCATCACCAGCTCCACTATAATTATCTTTAGAAAGTGGGAAATCCCTACATGGAGTGCATGCATTGATACGGTTTCCATTTCTTCCACTAGGCTCCATTTCTAAACAATGGCATAAACTAGATCAGTTTATGAATCAAAATACATAATCTCATACTTATAAAACACTTAACATAAATTGAACTATATATGGATATAATCCATAATCATAAGAATGTTTTCTTTGAGTAAGTATATACTCATAAACCCTTCACAATGATTTGTAAATAAAATGAGATTTATCCTAAGCATATCCCCCGGGAGTGTCATAACCAAGAGTGCAGCAAGGCCCGTTGTCATGCACTAATTCCCGTTTGAGTCTAGCTCAAAGCGGTGTTTTCGGGTTTTACCCCTAGGTACATCTGTGCCAGAGCTACCTCTACCTGCTCGTATCCAGACAGGGATGTATTTCTCGTAAAACTCAAAAAATCTCTACAATACCAAAATTCTAGGAAGTTCTTCTATACTAATCCTCAATGTTTATCTTAGGTCTACGTGCTCTAATCATAGTTTATCTAAATCTAGCTTCCAAGGTCTGTACTAAACGTCCTATGATACCAACTGTAACGCCCCAACCCCAGTTACCCAGAGTCGATGCATTATTACATAACATTGGCATGATCACAAGAAAGATCAAATCTCGAAAGACCTATTGGTTTAGTAGCCTTGGAAACACTAGATATATTCCTAAAGTTTTACATTACATCATAAATTTAAAAACTACTACAACAACATAGTATCCATATTCCACACTCATATCCCCACATACTATCCCTGCAGGTCATTCATAAATTACATCTTCACATCCTGGGAAAAATAAAACGTAGAAAAGGGGTGAGCACAAATTCCTAGTAAGGATAAAAATATAGCGAAAACATTCATAAATAAGAATAAACATTTAAGGCAATGTATAACTTAAAACAAAATCCTTTTAAACATGAACTTCAACATAGTATGGCAAAAATAAAATTGAAATAATGGAATTTACTTATTCACATGGATATTCTACTAATCGAATAATCACATGCAATATCAATAATCACTTTCATAATGATGGAATGCATAATACCAAACTATCATAACCACATAGACAAGGCCTCGTGCGAAGACTAAAAATAAAATTTTTCCAAGGCCTTGTGCCAAGACACTAGTTTGTCTCATGAGACCTACTGATTCATCGAGGATCTATACCGGGATCCACCCGTCACATATTAAGTACAATGCATTTCTATATGAAAAGGTTTAAACATAACATAAACATTCGTATTAAAAATAGCATACGAAATGTCAATACTTTCACTATAAACTATGAATGGTATAAAAATAGCAAATACACAGTCAAACATATCACAAAACCTTCAATACAATATAGAAGTTTTGTATCATAATAAATCAACTTCAAATAAGCATAAAATCCATCAAAGGATGTTGACATAGATGAAATCAAAACTCTTTTTAGAGAAATATCTCGTTCTATTTTTGAAATCATATAAGAGTCATATATTTATAAAATAAAAAAATTTCTTTGAAAATATTCTTATAAGATTGTAAGGGAAGCTTCGACGATTTTATAACGGTGGAAAATAACCGCACCCGCCGTATAAGTAAAAACAAAAATTCTTACCTTAATTCTGTCGAAAAGGTTAAAAGCACCTTGTTTGGAAAATGACGAAAAGATTCCATTATAAAACTCTTACAAAAAGTCAAAAAAGGGTATAAATGACTTTAACCCATATTCATTTAAATAGTAAAAGTGTTTTGAAATACATTTTTAAGAAACATGGATGTGGATGATAAACAGATCCCAGTAGATTATTACGTATAAACAACCTCGGATAATGAAGAGATTGTGAAATAACCCATACCAATTTGGTAACTTACGAAACGTACAACCCATGAAAGAGGTATCATACAATTAATATGTAAATACACATAAATTAAACTGTATTACACAAAGAATATAATTATGGGCAGTACATACACCACACAAAAGATAATGGTGGCAATATGGCATGAATCTCACGGGAATAAGGAGTGAGATGAAAACCCCTTACCTTGTAATTTTCCTTGGTTGAGGGTAGGTTAACCTCCTTTATAATGGTGAAATAATTGTTATTAAATTATACAAGAATCGTATACATTAATATGATATCAAATATGATCTTTTAACATTGATTTGTTAATAATATCTAAGTATTATTGTTGTTTTGGGTGTTAACTTACTCGTTTTATTTTATATGTTTTGTTACGTAAGCCATGTTTATCATGGATAGGTTGTATCTTATTAATATCCATAATTATATCAAGTCCTTAAACATTATTTTTAAATCATAAAATGATAATTATACTTGAATGGATACGATGGAGACTGAATCTCATCGCGTTCGTGGAGACGGTAGTCCGTAAGTACGCACGAGCGACAATATCATTCTTTTGATATAAAAATAATATATAATTGGATAGTATATCATATATACAGAATCATTATCATGTTATATTTATTATTTACAAGAGTTTCACATCATTATTATACCCATCCAAATAATAATATATTGAATAACAATTACACCACGACGTGGAGACGGTAAGCCGTACGTACGCACGTATGGTGACATGTTATTCAAAGGGTGGATATAATACTGAATATGGTTGTACCATATTTATAATAGCATCACATTATATATAAGATATTGGATTTATTATTTTATAATGGTAGTAACAAAGAAAGAATAAGTGGAAGAAGAAAGGAACTTTAAAAAGGGTGGTTAAAACATTACCTCTTCTTCGGGTTCTTCCTTTTGATTTGATCAAAAGGGCTCCTTAGGTTGGCTTTATTATCAAACTAAGGGCTCTAGGTTGTAGTGAGGGAATTTGAGAGAGTATTTGGGCAGAGTTTGGCCGAACCAAGTGGCTTTTAAGGTGTGAAGTAATGAGAAGGCGGAGTGCCCTTTTATAAGAGGGGTGAGGGGCACCTTTGGAAAAGCAAGAAATATTAATTTATAATAAATTTATATTCAGTTTCTAATGGCTCCAAAGTTGATTATTCAAAATTATCGGTGGGTATTGGTAGAAAAACATTAAACCAATAGAATTTAGACAGGTTGGGGTTACTATATTAACATTATCTTTTAGTTTTAAATCTTAGTTAATTAGATTGACATTTACCATTTCACATTCTATTTTTATATTATATAGTTAATAAACATACTATATACATCCAAGAGACCCCCAAGTGGTCCATTAATGATACTCCTATCATGATATAAGTATCTTGGCAGAACCTTAGATATTTAAGAATTTAATATCAATTAATAATATAATATTTGTTCTAAAAACTCTTTTATGTCAATTTTGACACTATTCAATAGTTGATTTTTTTGAAACTCATAACAGAATTATTAATTAGAAAAAATAAATTAAATCAATCCTAATATGTCATATTATCGTATAAAATTAGTTTAATTCATTAAAAGTCTCAAATTATATTTATTGGGGTATTTATAATATAAATTATTTTAATTTTACACTATTATGGTAATTACTGCATCATCATTGTGTCATAAATAAATTTAATTATTTAATTTTTAAAAATTATAAATAAAATACCATTATGTATGAAATATTTTTATCTTTCTAATGAATATTGATAGTTGAAAATCCAAAATATATAACCCTATGTAAATATTGTGTTTCTAAAAGATATATGCTTATGTCATTTTTGTACTTATTTTAACATAATTAAAATAAAGTGACCCTATCACCTACCAGTGGCTCCATGGGGTCCCAAAATCGACCCAAATATGCCTATGGTCGAACATGTATCAAAGAATAAGGTTAGGACACGTTTTATGGTAATTTAGTATTATTATAAAATTATTTTTTAACCCTTATTTATCGGATTTACCCTTAACCATGGTAAATAAAATATTTACCGTAGTAATTATTCAAAATGTCTAAAAATAAAAGCTACCCATTTACAAAATATGAACATCCTGATTCCAAATATGGAATCCATTTTTCCAAATTCAAAACAAAGAAGTGGCAGAAATTAATTTAAAATTAATTCTCATTGTCAAAACAAAAAGCGTGTTTTTAAGATATAATAACTATCAAAAGATTGATACTTGTTTATGTTCGGTTTAATTGTGAAATTATGTCCAATGACCAAAATTGTATTAAATGGTAAAAATATATTCTAAATATACTTTTAAACCACTCAAATTCATAATTTATCAATATAAATTATTTCGATTAAAAAAGTTGTTTTTAATTAAAATTTAGTAATTTTCACTATTCATTAAAATATTAAAGTTATCCAAAAAGTAACAAAATTTCACCTTAGGATAAATTCGATATTTCGAATCCAAAAATGAAGTCCATTTTGAAATATAAAATATATATAATTTCACAAAGTAGGTATTACTATTCATAACGGCTAGTTTGATTGGTTATGGTGTGTTAGAACTCGGTGTTGCGTACAACACACGCTATCACATTATTCAAAGAGAAGCATACCATAGAAGCTTGGGGTGTTACAACAAATCCTTTGGATCCTGGATTATATCATAGTTATGATGTTTATCTTAAAAATTATGAAATTGTCCTATAAGAAAATTTCAATTCACTGTAGTTGGTATGTAATCTATTGTTTAGTAAATTTTGGAATTAGGATTAGAAAATATTAGTGAAACCCATAATTATAAATCTATATATAGGTAAATATTCTAGAAGAATAAATATAGAAAAAGGATAGGCATATGGATCCCATAAGATATGCCCATAGAGATAATTTCCACATAATAATAAATTATTTATTCATATTTTTTGACTTATAATTTTTTCAAAAAAATCTTTTTTAGAAAATAGTTCTAACAAGAATAAACCATGCCAAAAACCCATGTCAAGTACAATTCAACAATTTTATGAACAACATCACCAATACTATGGGAGGTAGAGTTAAAAAACATTGATGATGATTACATGGTTTTATTAATCTATAAACAATAACCTAAAATATGTGGATCATCCACATTTACCCAATACTGATAAAATTTATATCGATTCATTTATGTTTCAAATAAAACCAATGTTTAATGGATCTTCCAATCCACTTGTCATGAAAAAGGTGGGTTAACTTAATATAGAAGATATTTTTTATAATAAACTATTCTGATAAAGAGAAGATGAATCCAGCCATATAATTATTAGATGGAGAGATAGATCAATTGTGGTCACTAATAAATAATGTAAATCTAAAGGATTAAATGGAATAAATAAAATGGAAATAATTTAAGAAGTTATTCCTTAACAAGTATTTTCCACAAACTCTTTGAACAAAGATAGAGAGATAAATCATAATGATGAATTAAAATGAAGGTGAATATTTCATGAATTACAAGGTAAAATTTACAAGGCATTCAATAAAAACCTTGGGTATTTTATAAATAATAAAATTAAAATAGATATATTATTCATTGGTTTAAAACCACTCCTTTGAAAGGGTTTAGCTATCCAAGAATTTTGGATTTACAAAGATGTAGTTCAATGTGATCTCAAAGTAGAGATGGAGTTTGGTGAATTTTCCCACAGTTATGGATATAAGAATAGATGAATGGAGTTTAATATTGGTGGGTCAAATGAAAAAGTAGGAAAGAGGATACAACCTCCCACATGTTAGAAATATGGTAGGAAGCATCATGGTAATTTTATGAAAGGGATAGGGAAATGAATCAAGTATGGGAGATAAGTCCACAAAACTCTTGAATATCAAAAAGACATGGGGAATCCTAAAATCATGATGGAGTAATGAAAGGAACCTCTAAATGCACCACTCATGGTTCAATTCTTAAATGTTGGGATCAAGGGAACTCTGCAATCCAGTACATTAAACCATGGGTCCTTAAAGAACATAAAAATAATTGTTTTTTGTCAAGAAAACACTTTTAAGGGAATGTGGGAAACCTATCATGTACACAAATACAATCAATCAACATGATACGTCATATCATAATCTAAGATTTTCAATTTATGCATGTTTGAGATTATACCTATTTGAAGACTCCATTAAAGAATGATAGCCTTTTAATCTATATCCTCTTTGAGTAGGTTTTCCAAGTTATATAATATCTTTTCCCATGTATGAATGAGCTCTTCCACTATAGAGACCCCAAACCTGACGTACATGGACATTACATTACTTTTTCAGAATAATTAATACATAACAAAAACATACACACAAGGACCATAATAGTTTAGTGTCTTTGGAAACTCGGAATATAATCTTCTAATCATGGTGAAAGATCTTCAACATCTCCCATAAATATCTTCCCCTTTTTTCTCTTACCTAAAACCATTCTTTAAATCCTGGGGAAAAGAAAAAATAAAAAGGGTGAGCTCAAATTCTCATTAAGGGTAAACATAGGAAACATAAAACAATCCATAAACATTCTAATGTAAAAACATGAGCATAAAATATAAACATCAAAATCATGAGCAATGACATAAAACATTGCAGTACATAAGGCATAGATCATAAATGGAACATTAATCATGATAAAATAGCATAGGAATAAGACATTTAATTGTGGCATCCATTAAGCACATGTTATGATTTCCATAGTAGCCAAGGCATTGCTTCCAAGACCATCTTAGTGGACAAAGTCCCTTACTGAACCAAGTTCACTCCTCGTTCAAGTCCTGTATCACTGAACCGGATTAACTTGTCATTCCATCCATGTCTATATCATAAGATATAAATATTTACCCAATTAATTGGAGGGAGATATAGGTCCCACCCATCTCATAATGAAATCATTCTTTCGTGTTCCACAAAATTAACATAAATCATTCAAAATAACCCAACGAATAAAGTGGGTTTCAGAAACATCATCCCATCATAACATAATCCATATAAAAGAAATGGATATCATTTAATCATAAGAAAAATAAAACCATGTAAATAATAGAGACATTATAATTGAATATAAACATGCTAAATAATGTCATCTTATATGGAAAATGTTTTCGATAAAACACTTGAAATGAATTCTTGAGGAAAATATCCTTTCTCCTTAAAAATCATTTTCTTTTCACAAAATGACACACAATTTTAAAAGAAAATGATTATTTTGAAAATAACCATGAAATCTCGTAGAGGAAGCTTCTTGAAAATTAGGAGATATGAAACCGTAAAAATCCATTCATACTGTGTAAGTTAAAAAAACATTCTCCTCATACTTTTAACAAAAAAGTAAAAAAGTATCACGTATGGTAGACAAAAGAAAAATTCCTTCCATAACACATAGTAAAAGTAAAATAGGGGTAAACATGACATTAAACATACATGGAATAATATTAAACACTTTATAAAAATATTTTTATGGACATGGATGAAAAATATAACCCCAGTAAATACTTACATATAAGCAATCTTAGATAAAAATGAGATTTTCAAAATTATCCCTTACCTTAGGTCCGATATGATTCATATGTATCCGAACCTCTTGTATAATGATTTAAATAATTTCATTGATTTATTATAGAATCATATTAATTGTTATGATATCATATATGTTTCAATTACGACTTTATATTACCCATTCTTTTGTAAATTCTATGTTAAAGCAGCATTTTGTGTAAAATCGTTTTATTTATTGTATGTGTTTGGACTTGTTGTTAATGATATTATTATTACTTATATCATGTTTTCCTTACTTCAAGAATGAAAATAATGATTTATATATAATATATATTCAGTATATATATATAATAGATAGATAAATGAAATAAAATACATCGTTCATGGAGACGGTAGGTCATACGTACGCATGAACGTTGTTTTCCTTTCCTTATTGACTTGAATTAAAGTAAGTAGATGAAATATATACATATATCCAGTAGATTTATCATTTCATATATTTCATTATTATTCATTAGATATACTTTATAATCATTCTTGAATGGTTAACATGGAGAATGAATCTCATCACGTCATGGAGACGGTAATCCGTACGTACGAACGAGTGATGATATCATTCCCATAATTATTGAATTGAATTGGAGTTGATGATATAATATCATAGAATCATTATGATGTTATAATAACTATATATAGTTATTCTTTAAACCATTATACCCATCCAAGTAAGGTGGTGGTGAAAAAATAGATTACACCACGGCTTGGAGAGGTATTCTGTACATACGCACGCGTGGAGATTTCGTTTTCCGTAGGATGGATAGAAGGTGAAATAGGGTTGTTTAATATTTATAATAACATATCAGTATATTAGTGATACTTATGTTATTAATTTATAATGAAACAACTGAAGAAAATAAGTTGAAGAAGAAAGAAACTTGAAAGAATCGGTAGAAGAGATTACCTCTTCTTCGAGCACCTCTTTTAAGCTTCCTCTTAAGGCACTAGAGTTGGTCCTTTGAGAATACCAAAACCTCCAGAATGTTTCTAGGGAAGTGGAGAAGAGAAATTTGCAGGGTTTTTCTGATCTTTAAGCCTCAAAGTTGTGTAAAGAGGAGAGGGAGGAGGTTCCATTTTATAAAGGAGGAGAGGGGCACCTTTGGAAAGTGTGAAAATATTATTTTATTATAAACTTATCTTCGGTTTCAAAACGTCCAAAAATCATTAAAGATGATGATAAGATGACTCATGGTCGAAATAAAATCATCCAATAATAATTGGACATGTTTTGTATAATATTTTAGTCATTATAATCTTATTTATTTAAATCATTTATTAATGAAGTAAATACAGCATCATTATTTTGTCATAAATAATTTAATTTATTTGATGTATAAAAATTATAAGAAAAATACCATCATGTAGGAAATATTTTTATATTTCCAATGAATATTTATAGTTGAAAAGAAAATATATATATCCCCTTATAAAAATTAATTACTATAAAATTTTTGTTAATGTCAATTTTGTCTTTACATTAAATTAATTAATCCAAATTGTCATTATCACTACCAAGTGGCTCCATGTAGTCCCAAAATCGATACAAGGATGACCATGGTCGGTCACTAATCATACAATAAGGTTAGGAAAAGTGTTAAGGTAATTTTAAATTATTATAATATTCTTTTAACCTTGAATTACCCTATTTACCTTTAACCGCGGTAAATAAAAGTCAAAAGTTACTATTCACCAAAAATTATTTTCATCTTATTGAACCACATTTTACTTCTTTATAACAACCATGTATGTCAGATTTTTGAAATTCAATTCACAGAAGTTTTAAAAGTTCAGTTAAATGAAAGAGTCAGTTTTCTAACCACCACCAAGTGGTTTCACTATTCATCAAAAATTTATGTTTTTCAGAAAAATACCAAAAATTCAGCCTAAGCTATATTTGATATTCATAATTTAAAAATGATGTCTATTTTTTTCAAATTCAAAACATAGAAGTGGCATTAATTAATTTTAAAATTAATTCCCATTATCAAAACAAATAGTGTATTTTTAAGAAACAATAACTATCAAAAGATCGACACTTATTTATGTCCAATTTCAAAGTGAAATTAATTACAATGACCAACATTGGATTAAATGGTAAAAATATATTATAATTAAAATTTAAGACCAATTAAAAAGATAATATAACCATATAAATTCTTACGATGAAAAAAGATGTTTTTAATTAAAATATAGCGTGTTTTTTCTATTCATTAAAATATGAAAGTTATCAGAATAATATCAAAAATTTATCCAAAGTAAATTTTTATATCCTGATTCCAAATAAGAATTTTATTTTATCAAACTTAACATATATAAATTTGAAAAACTATATTTAATGTTGGTGCGCCATCAAAAGGCGGAAAAACTGCATTTTTTTAAACATACTTATTTTACTCGAAAAATATATTTTGTTCTCACATGATGTGCTAGAAAATGTGTAAGATGAATAATAATTTTATAACATTAAAAATTTATTTAATAATATCCATAAAAGCTAGTTCATAATAATATTATAATAATATATCGTTGTTTAGCGAATCTCGGTATTGCGCACTACACACGCTATCGAGGAAGGTTGCGATTGCATGTGATGAAAGACAAGTCAGGGCTGCGTGTAGTGGAAGCTCCCTTTGGTTTTTCATATAACATAATCAAAACTTATTTCATTTATACAATAAACAAAATCTATACTTAATGTTTCATAAAATAATTCCCCCAAAACAAACTCGAAATTGTGTGCAATACTAGCCAAGAATAGTGTTGCATATACGGCAAGCTAATACGGTGTTGCGTATAGTACAAGATAATTTTGGTGTATCTTACAACACAAGACATCAATTAAATTAAAAAAATATGTTTCATAAAATCTTGGGGTGTCACATTCTACCCCCCTTAAAATGAATTTCACCCTCAAAATTCATCGGGGTTATAAATGGTTTACTACTTGAAAGTTTCTTTAATAGAAACCCACAATGTAAAAAGGAATTATAAAAGTTAATTTTAAAAAGTGAAGTATGAAACATAACGGTTACCCAAATTAACTCATCATTGGGTTTCCACATAGGATAACATAGGTGAAAATATTGATATGGAAGAGAAATCTAACCATCAAGTTCTGATGGAGAGTGGTAGAGAACATGGCTATGAAAAAGAAAACAATCACCAAGCCATAAATTTGTGATGATCTAAGGTACCATTTGATTCATCAGATATAAGAGCACTAGGAAAACATTTTTGGTTTTCAATATCATTTCCCTAAAGTTGAAAATTTTGAATTAGAAGAAATACTTACTTTATTTTGGTACAATCTCACTGTTGTTTGAGCCTTGAATAATTTTCACATCATCTATTAAAGAAATGAAGTTGAATTTGTATTCCGTGAAGTGTTATCAGATCATGCGATTTAATGATAGGTCATTCCATCTATCTCAAAAATAAGGTTTGAAAAAGTTATATACATAAGTCCATCTATGGTGAGATTAATCATATATGGTTCCAAAAATGGACATATACATCATTTATCATATCGATTAATAAAATAAAACTAGTTTCTACTAACCAGGGACTTCTTATAGGCCAGTGGTGGGTGATAAAGGCCTGTCACACTTCAGTTGTGGGTTCGATTCCCACAGCCTTGTTCGACACGGCGGGTTGTCTCACATCCTGTAGGTTGTCCTTTTTCTAAAACTACAGTATTATAACATTCCATCAATAATATTGAAAAAAGTTCTAGCCTTAAACAATACTAACTTATGTACAACATAATCCATTCCAATATTTAAGCTTATCCAAAATACTTCTGCCCAAGCTCATAGTATAAAGAAAATAATAACTCGACATTTCATGAGCATGTGAATATCATCATTTATCCCCCATATATCATATGATATATCTTGTAGGTCAAATTTAAAACATGTGAATACCTTAATCATGTATTCTCTTGATAAATTAATACCCATTGAACCTTAGTGAAAAAATGATTGCTGTCAAAATTTAACACTTTCCACATACCGAAATCCAAAAATTTCTATATTCTCAAACTATGATATAACTTTGTCCTTATATCAGTCATGAGCCCATTTCATTTTTTCGTTATCCCTTCATTATGCGCATATCATCTTATTTCAAAAAATATTTCAATCAATTTTCATAGTTACCGCTACCATATAATTATTGAAAACCAATTCATATATATTCCAAAATTCCACGATAGCATAAATGAGATTCCATGATACTATTTTGAAATAACATTACATAAACACTTAAGCATTACACAACATCACAAATAGTGATCGCATGTGACTTCCCTTTATCCTTTGCCTTAAGAGGTTTCTCATGTTGATCATCATTAACCCTTGGATTAGGGAATTGATTAGCATAGTGCCCCATTTCCTTGCACTTGAAGCATTTAAGTGTTGGTGGTGCGTTCTCTGTAGTATTATCTTTATCCATATCATTAACAACCCTTTTTCCATTACTTTGACACTTATCTACTCGATGAACTTATTTTCCACATTTAAAACATTTTCTAGTCCCTTTAAGAAAATCTCCACCATGCTTCTTTCCACACATTGAGCATAAAGAAACATTCATCTTCTGTTCACTATTATTCTGAGATTTATCCTCGAACTCCATATTTCATTTCTTGTCAAAACCGTGAGATAGATATGTAATACCAACTTCAAATTCTACCTTGATAGCACAACGCACAATTTATTCATAGATACTAAAGTCTCTTATAACTAATGCCCTTTGAAGACTTGGTTTTAAGCCACTGAAGAATTGATCAACTTTACTTTTAGGTTGGATGATAAAGCCAGACGCATACCTTACAAGCCTTGTAGAATTCACTTCATATATACCAACAGATTCATTATCCTTTTGCTTAAGCTCAAGGAAATTATTTTCCATCGTTGTTCGAAGAATACGAGGGAAGTACTTATTGAAAAATAATTTCTTGAACTCATCCAATTCCTTGGATTCAATTTCATCTCGGGGCCTCATATTCTTAATTAGAGTTCACCATTGATCTGCTTCACCTTTTAAACAGTAAATAGCCAGAATTTCTTTTTCATGTTCCGAATAGCAAAGTATGGAAAATATATTTTCAATGGTATTGATCCATTGTTCAGCAACAACTGGATCAGAAGACTGCTGGTAAAAAATCCCTCAAGGTATCATTGAAGCATTTTTGAGGTGATTGTGTTTGTTGACAATGTGGACATATGTGTGGTGATTGTTGACAAGGAAAAACAATGACATACAAATTTGTTGACAAAGAGTATTTCATGGTGGAATGTCGAGTTCAAGAGCTGTGGTCAACGATCCATGTTTGATTCAAGAGTGTCGACAAAGGAATTGATGATCTGGAGGTGGTACAAAAAGAACAGATAAAAGGTGGAGTCGTTTTCCAGTGTTTTCCAAATTTTTGGGCCTGAAAATTGACAAATTAAGAGAAGTGGTTTTTGTTAAAGGGACTTTCATGTCGTGTACTTGAAGGAGAGGAAACTTGCGCACCTTACGTTTTTCAATATCAAAGCATCAAAATATGGAAAAGGAAAGAGGGTCGCGTAAGTATTGGGTTGGTCGCGCAAGTGACTTGCGTGACGATGCCTTGGAGGATTGGAAACTTGCGCGCTTATTGTTTTTCAAGATTAGAACATCAAAATATGGTAAAGGGAATAGGTTTTCACAAGTTTGGAAGTGGGTCACGCAAGGGAATTGTAGTGGAAGAGACCTATGCGCTGAGACTTGCGCGCCGAGGATAGACTTGTGTGTTGCCATGTAGGTTGACCAAATGCATATAAATATTGGACCACCCATCCACATTTTCAATTGAGTTCAACATTTTGAAAAAATCAGATCTCCCGTCATGTAGGTGTGGAAATAGCACAAGTGGTGGTGTGTCGTGCAAGTAGGACTTGCGCGCCAGATTTGAAGAAGGGCGATTCTGGTTTGATGCATGCCAATATTGGTTTGAGTGTAAAGGAAAGTGTGTCGTGCAAGTTTGGAGTTGAAGAATCCTGTGTCGTGTAAGTGTATAAGGTTGACTTGCGCTCTAGTTGTGACTGGTGCGCCGATACTTACATGTCGGGTTAGACATGCACGCCAAGAAAGGTTTATTTCCCGACAATATTTTCGGGCTGCGTGGAAGCTGGAAGTTTGCCCGACACCTTCGGTGCAAAGAGAGATTCATCTACAGGTGAAACTTGGGCTTCAACAGAGCATCCACATACAACATAGGATGCATTCATTAGAGATAATGAAGAGACCTACAGGTCTATAAACTGTGATTGGATCCTTTCCGGAGCAGTGAGCAAAGGAAGAGGAAGAAGGTGATCCTCTCCACCGGTAGTGATCCAGAGAGAGTGAAACGGGTAGTGACCCTTGGGAAAGCAGTGAGTTGACCCTAAACCTTTCAAATCCAGTGAGCCTAGGACAGAGTGACTGTGCCCAAACCTTGTAATCCACATCTAGTAAAGTTTAGTGGAATTTTGTATGACTGACAACCTATCGGTGTATGCTCCTTGGACATAGCCCTTAGCGGTGAACCAATTAAAAATTGATGTGTCATGTGCTTGATTTACTTTCTATTTATACTGTGCAATAGGAAAGAGAGAGAAGATTTTTTTTCTTAACAATGAAACAAGATCAGTACTAGCTCTAATTTTAAATTAGTCATACATTGATTCACCCCCCCCCCCCCTCTCAGGGTATTCAGCCTTGTGGACCTATCAATTGGTATTAGAGGGAAAGGTTGATATTTGTTCTTCTCTCAATGGAGTTCACTAATAATAAAGGGATTCATATCTTTGACGGATGTAATTTTCAGATATGGAAGAATCGAATGCAACACTATTTTTGATCCTTGGGAATGCATGTGTTTTCAGCAGCTATACATGGTATCACAACTGATATTAATAGTGGTGTATTATCAGAAGATGAGCATAGAGAGTTGGATGCTCATTCTAAATCAATCAATGCCTTAGGTGGATCCCTTTCAAATCCCTTCTATACAAATGTGATGTCATGAAAAATGTCATATGCCATGTGGGAAATGCTTTTGAATATATATGAAGGGGATATAAAGGTCATAGAGGAAAATTTTCAAGTGTTGTAGAACATGTATGAAGATATGAAAATGAATCCGAATGAGTCTGTTGATACATTCATTAATAGGGTAAATGTTGTGGTAGAAGACATGTGAGTTCTTGGTGAAATTATCGAAGACATAAAAATTATGAAGTGCATTTTGAGAAAACTTTCACCTCGGTTCAATCTGAAAGTTTTTGTTT
Source organism: Viscum album (assembly GCA_963277665.1). Taxonomy (NCBI): domain Eukaryota; kingdom Viridiplantae; phylum Streptophyta; class Magnoliopsida; order Santalales; family Viscaceae; genus Viscum; species Viscum album. Next base: position 1,025,804,130 of record OY728129.1, on the reverse strand, counting down.
TGGAAGATAAAGACCCAAAAAAATTAACATTGGATAACCTACATAGCACCCTTGTTTCATATGAAATGAGAAATGATGATAACGACGTTGTGGAAAAGGGGAAATCCAAAGAGGTGGAATTTAAGGCCACGAATAAGCTCACCATTGAAGATTCTCAGGAGGAAGAAGAGACACATGAGGTAATGTCATTCCTCTCCTCAAACCTTCAAAGAGGAAAAGGAAAGCTCAAAAGAAAACTTCCTCTTGCATGATTTCAATGTGGAAAGATTGGACATCTTGCAACAAGATTCCCCAAAAAGTTTCAAGAAAAAAAATGAAGAAGATGATGTTGAAATTCCCAAGAAGAAATCTTCAGCCTATGTAAAAGGGAAGAAGCAGTTCAAGAGAAATTTCTTCAAGAAGAAGAATCTTCTTTCACAAGAAAATGATAGTTCAGATGAGTCTGAGGTTGAAGAGGTTGAGGAGATTGAAAACTACAAAGATCGTGTAGAAAATTCTATGGTGGTGGTCATCGGCATTTCTCATGAAAGAGAAGAAAATAATGTTGGGGAAGAAGAAGAAGAAGTTGAAGGAAGAGTTGATATGGAAGCCGAATTGGAAGCATCTCTTGAGGAGATAGACGTTTGGAGAGCCAAAACGAAGAAAGCCCATAAAGTGGTTCATGATGCCAAACTATATATGCAACAACAGGATGATGAAAATTCTGAGTTGTTAGAAGAAATTGAAAGACTAAGATCATCAACACTAGAGAGATCAGAAAATATTGTTGAGTATAAGCATAAAATTGAGGAACAAAAGAAGGAAATTGATTGTTTGACTAACACAATAAAGGATCAGTTCAGACGTATCAAAGAGCTTGAAGAAGATGTAGTCAGTCTACAATGAAAAATGAAGGATTAAGAAAAACTCTTGACCTCCAATGTGATTTCCGGAAAGCTGGTCATTCTAAAGACTAAAAAGGTGAAAGAGGAGCCTAGTTGTTCAGCAAGAAAGAAGCAGCAATTGAGCTCAAACATTAAGGACGATTCAGGGATTGATAAGAAGAAAAAATCTTTTGCAATTGAAGTTAGACCGCAAGAACCAGTCCCAAAATTGAAGGTCGATTTCAGCCCAAAGAATAAAAAGAATATTCAGAGATCTCAAGGGGAAACTCATAGTGCTAATTTAACATGAAGGAATGAACCTTATATTGGGTGTTATTATTGTGGGAAGATGGGACATTCATAGTATGTGTGTTCTATAGCCAATAGATATTGAAGGGAACCAGAATAGAGGTGCAGCCATACAGAGAATGGTTTTCCAGAACATATTTTGAAGGAAACTATTTTTGGTGCGGTGGATTTGGGCACATGGCTTGGTACTGTACTTCGACCATACAGAGAAATGTGACAAAGTAGAATCAAAACGTTCACAATCAGCAAATCAATAAACCAACATGTGAGTTAAAAATTCATAATAGATTTGCGGCTTTGTAAGACGAAGTTGGTCCATCATACTCTGAGAAAGAATAGAATTCTCAATCCATGCCAAGTGTGAAGGCAAAAGTATGGACCAAGAGGAAGAAAAATGAGAAGGCTGTGGTGGAAGAAATTTACCTTAAGGCATCATATCGCTCTGGTGTATGGATCCTTGATAGTGGTTGCACTTCTCACATGACAGGTAATAAGGATCTTGTTACAGGCATAAAATATGACAAAGAAGGAGTTGTCAAATTTGGAAATGATGAATGCTTGATGATTGTTGGCTCAGGAAAATCCAGGTTTGGGGGCAAAGAAATGAGACGTACTGATGTCATGGTTGTAGATGGTCTTAGTCATAACTTGCTTAGTGTCAGTCAACTATGTGACTCTGGGCACTCTATCCGATTTACCAAGAATATGTGTGTTGTGAAAGGAATAGATGGTGCAGTTAATCTATAGGGAAAAATGACAAAGATAAATCTTGACCTTGTTGGTGGGGAAGAAGATACGTGTCTTTTATCCAGAGAGGAAGAAAACCAGTTGTGGCATAAGCGACTTGGTCATCTATACCAACCATCCATGGAAGATCTGGTAAAGTGTGATACTGATAGGGATCTTCCTGAACTATCACGTGATCGCCCTCATACATGTGATTATTGTCAACAAGGGAAGATCATCAAAAAGACGTACAGTCTAGAGGAACAGAAATCAACTAGATTACTCGAATTGGTGCATGATGATGTATGTGGACCAATCTCACCACGAGCTATAAATGGGAAAAGGTACTATGTTCTTCTCATTGATGATTATAGCAGAATGGCCTGGGTATTTGTCATTACCCATAAGACAGAGGTGTTCAGTTTCATAAAGCGGTATAGGAGGGAATCAGAAAGGATTCTTTGGCATAAAATTCTAAAGTTTCATACTGATAACAGTACGGAATTCACGAACAGTCAAGTCTAAAACTATCTCGAGAAACACAGGATATGGCATCATGTTTCATCAGTGATAGCTCCCCAATAGAATAGAGTGGTTGAGAGGAGAAATCGGATCATCAACAAAATGGATAGAATGATGCTTATTGAAAAGGACCTACCAGAGAAATTTTGGAAGGAAGCAGTTTTGACATCGGTCTATATTTCGAATAGGTCTCTGTTGTGTCTGAAGAAAGGGAATACTCCATATGAAATGTGGTACGGAAAGAAGCCAATACTAAAATACTTTTAAATCTTTGGGAGTAAGTGATTCATTCTCAAAAAAGAAAATCACAGGAAGTTTGATTCACAAGGAGATAAAGGGATATTCCTCGGCTACTCAGGGATAAGCAAAGCATATAAATGTTTCAACAAAAGGCTGGTAATTTTTTTTAGAGCAATGATGTCACTATAGTTGAAAATGAACAGAATACCCAATGACCTAGTGAACAGTTTCTAGATGAAACTGATGATGAGTTATGAAACACAGGGGGAGCAGAAGTGGAAGAGGCTGACTCAGAAGAAGATACTGATGATGAACACAAAAGTGTAAAGTCTGTGTCTGAAAGGAAGCCAAAGAGTCGAGCTGAAATTGATAGGCAGAATATCATTGGTGATAAGACATATCATGTTCAAACTCGAAGAATGAAATCATTACAGCAAACAAAATTTTTATCTCAGGTGGAGCCAAAATGTTTTTCCGATGTAGCTGAAGATGAAAATTGGGTTCAGGCTATGAATGAAGAGCATGATCAGATTGAGAAGAACTAGACATGGGAGATTGTTTCGAGGCTAGTAGACAAGAATTTCATCGGGACTAAATGGGTCCATCACAACAAGATGAATGAAGATGGCATAGTGATTTGCAATAAAGCACATATATTGTGCAATGTATAATCCCAGATAGAGGGAATAGATGTTGATGAGACATTTTCACCCGTTGCAAGGCCAGAGGCAATCAGATTATTTTTGGCCTTAGCAGTGCAAAGAAAGTTCAATGTGTTCCAGATGCATGTCGAAACCGCATTCTTAAATGGTATTCTGGAAGAGGAGGTGTATATTGAGCAGCCAGATGGTTTTCTCATTCATGAGGATGATAACAATGTTTTTAGGTTGGATAAGGTGTTGTATGGGATGAAACAAGCACCAAGAGCATGGTACTCATGTCTTGATCAGTACTTGAAAAAGCTTGGTTTCCATCATGGGGGAGTTGATTACAATATCTATTTCAGCAAAAATAGTAATCAAAGAATGATGGTGTTTGTGTATGTTGATGACATAATATTTTGTGGATCAGATGAAGCTCAGTGCAGACAGTTTTTTGAATTCATGAAAAATGAGTTTTAAATGTCAATGATTGGGGAGCTGACATTTTTCCTTGGTCTATAGGTGACACAAGGACGGAATGGAACATTCATTTCTCAATCCAAATATTCCAAGGAGGTTTTATGAAGGTTTTTAATGGATAATTACAAGGAGATGAATACTCTGGTTGCTACCCGGATGAAATTATCAAAATATGAGGATGGAAAGGCTGTTAATATCCAAGAATACAAGAAAATTATTGAAAGTTTGTTGTACTTGACCATGACAAGGCCTGATATTGTTTTCTCCACATTCTAAGCAGTGAGTTATCAGAGTAATCCCAAGGAAATCCACATGCTTTCAGTGAAAATAATACTTCAGTATATCCAGGGCACAGTGGATTTTGGCTTGACATATACTGACAAATCTCAAACAGAGTTATTGGGATATACTGATGCAGACTGGGCCAGTTCAAAAGATGATAGAAAATCAACATCAGGAGGTGAATTCTATCTTGGTGTATTGTTTATTTCATTTCTAAGCAAGAAGAATGATTTCATTTCATTGATCATTGTGGAAGCTGAGTATATTGCGGCCACTCAACCATGTACACAGTTATTGTGGATGAAGCATCAGCTTGAAGATATGGGAGTTGAAGTGATGTCTCTGATCGGAATCCAGTGTGATAACTCAAGTGTAATAAATCTCAGCAAAAATCACATCCATCACTCAAGGACAAAACACATTGAGATAATGTATCATTTTATCAAGGAGAAGGTTGAGCAGGGAATTGTGAAGCTAGAGTATGTGCCTACAAAGCTATAGGTTGCAAAAATTTTGACAAAGGCCTTACCCCAGAAAGCTTTTGAGAGTCATCTACTGGCTATGGGAGTTCAGTCGACTCCCCGCACTTGAAAGAGTGTGGATGTGGAACCACCCCCCTCCCCCCGAGGTATGATGTGTTTTTCCGTAATGTGATGATATGTGTTCTCTACTTTGTTACATACTACAAACGAGTGATCTTTGGGTTTGTTGACAAAGGAGGAGAAAATAATGATAGTTCAAGGGGGAGACAACATGGATATTTGATAAATCATGAATGATATGGGGAGAAGCTGATAGATGGGGCATCCAGATAGGGGGAGTTGAATCTAGTTGAACGTGATTAGCCAGAGATTAGCTTGGACAACACAGGCAGTAGGGATAAAGAGGTTTTGAAGTTTACAAGGGTTAAGGCTTTGAGCAGAAAGGGATAGCGTATTAAATCTGACGATGCTAGAAGTGATCAATCAAAGAACATATATCACGACAGATGAGGATCGTGATAAAAGCAAAAGAGTGGTGTTGGAGAGTGGTAAGAATATTTCCAAAATTTGGTATCAGTTTGGTAACAATTGGTATCAGTTTGATGTCAACAATGGGTGTCAGAGATGAAGTGATTCATTGATAAACTTTTCATTTACTCTTGTTTCTCACGCCGAGCACTGCTCATGTGGTATTAGAGTATGTGTTGAGTAAATCCTTGATCGCTATCAGAATCAAAAAAGTTGAATGGTGGCTGAAGAATTAACGATGTATATTTTTATGGAAGAGTTTTCAAAAAACCCAAAGGGGGAGATTGTTGGGCAAAAATCCCTCAAGGTATCATTGAAGCATTTTTGAGGTGATTGTGTTTGTTGGAAAAGTGGACATTTGTGTGGTGTTTGTTGATAAAGTAGACATCTGCGTGGTGATTGTTGAAAAATCAAAACAATAACATACAAATTTGTTGACAAAGGGCATTTCATAGTGGAATTTCGAGTTCAAGAGTTGTGGTCAATGATCCATGTTTGATTCAAGAACATCGATAAAGGAATGGATGATCTGAAGGTGATACAAAAAGAACAGATAAAAGGTGGCACTGTTTTCTAGTGTTTGCAAAATTTTTGGGCATGAAATTTGACAAATGAAGAGAAGTGGTTTTTGGAAAAGGTACTTGCGTGTCATGTACTTGAAGGATAGAAAACTTGCGCGCCATATGTTTTTCAATATCAAAGTATCAAAATATGGTAAAGGAAAGAGGGCCTCGCAAGTATTGGGTTGGTCGCACAAGTGACTTGTGCTCTGATGCCTTTGAGGATGGGAAACTTGTGAGCCTGTTGTTTTTCAAGATTAGAACTTCAAAATATGGCAAAGGGAAGAGGTTCGTGCAAGTTTGGAAGTGGGTTGCGTAGGTTATTTGTAGGGGAAGAGACCTGCGCGCCGAGACCTGCGCACCGAGGATAGACTTGCATGTAGCTGCGTTGGTTGACCAAATGCCTATAAATACTGGACCACCCCTCCTAATTTTAAATGGTGTTCAACACTTAGAAAAATCAGAGCTCCTGTCGCGCAGGTGTGGAAGTCACGCAAGTGGTGATGTGTTGCGCAAGTAGGACTTGTGCGCCAGATTTGAAGAAGGGTGATTGTTGTTTGTTGTGCGCCAATATTGGTTTGGGCGTAAAGGGAAGTGTGTCGTGCAAGTTTGGAGTTGAAAAAGATTGTGTCACACAAGTTTCTAAGGTAGACTTGTGCACCAGTTGTGACTTGCACGCTGATACTTGCATGTCATGTTAGACCTGCACGCCATGTAAGTTTTATTTCCTGGAAGTTTTTTCGGGCTGCGTGGAAGTTGGAAGTTCTCCCGATCCCTTCAGTGCAAAGAGAGATTAATCTTCTGGTAAAATTTTGACTTCAACAGAGCATCCACATACAATTAAGGATTCATTCATTAGAAATAATGAAGAGTCCTACAGGTCTATAAATTGTAAGTGGATCCTTTCCAGAGCAGTGAGAAAAGGAAGAGGAAGAAGGTGATCCTCTCCAGCAGTAGTGAGCCAGAGAGAGAGAAACAGGGAGTGACCCTTGGGAAAGCAGTGTGCTGACCCTAAACCTTGTAAAGGCAATGAGCCTGGGACAGAGTGACTGTGCCCAAACGTTGTAATATACAGCTAGTGAAGTTTAGTGATATTTTGTACGACTGAAAACTTGTCGGTGTATACTCCTTGGACGTATCCCTTAGCAGTTAACCAAGTAAAAATTTATGTGTCTTGTGCTTGCTTTAGGTTCTGTTTATACTGTGAAACAGGAAAGAGAGAGAAGATTGTTTTACTTAACAGCAAAACAAGATTAGAACGGGCTATAATTTTAAATTATTCATACCGTGATTCACCCCCACCCCCTCCCCCTCTTAGGGTATTCCACCTTGTTGACCTAACAAAGACCCACTAAAATAAGGTGGACGTTGTCTCATGAAGGACTCAATAGAATATTGGTCCCTTCTCTGCTCATTAGGAAGTCCAGAATGATTCATAGCTATGTAAATATAGAAATAATATTTTTCACTCCATCTCCCATAACATTGGTTTGTCCGAGAGGACAATCATTGCATTGTCCATTATATTGATCATCACAGTTCCTTCGGGTTCCAGCCATCGTCTAAAACACAAAAAGAATAGTATGAGAGGAAAAAATCATGCTAGGGAAAACAACATAATAATGGGGGATTACCTTCAATATATAACATCTTAGGGTTAATTCTAAGATTGTTACTGTAATTATACGACTATAACATATACTTATACTTAACCTTAGGGACATCCCTAGACATACCTTAGAAATATCTCTCGGGATCTCACTAACGTTTTTTGCATCCTAGTTTCCAAAGGTTAACTAAACCTTTCCTCTGATACCAACTATAGAGACCCCAAACCTAACGTACATTGACATTACATTACTTTTTCGGAATACTTAATACATAATAAAAACAAACACACAAGGACCGTAATAGTTTAGTGTCTTTGGAAACTTGGAATATAATCTTCTAATCGTAGTGAACAATCTTCAACATCTCCCATAAACATCTTCCCCTTTTTTTCTTACGTAAAACCATTCTTTAAATCCTGGGGAAAATAAAACATAAAAAGTGTGAGCTCAAATTCTCAGTAAGGGTAAACATAGAGAACATAAAACAATCCATAAACATTCGAATGTAAAAACATGAGCATAATATCTAAACATCAAAATCATGAGCAATGACATAAAACTTTGTAGTACATAAGGAATAGATCATAAAAGGAACATTAATCATGATAAAATAGCATATGAATAAAACATGTAATTGTGGCATCCATTAATCACATATTATGATTTCCATAGTAGTCAAGGCATTGCTTCCAAGACCATATTAGTGGATAAAGTCCCTTACTGAACCGAGTTCACTCCTCGTTCTTGTCCTGTATCACTGAATCGGATTAACTAATCGTTCCAGCCATGTATATCTCATGAGATACAAATATTTACCTAATGCATTGTAGGGATATATAGGTCCCACCAATCTCATAATGAAATCATTCTTTCATGTGCCACAAAATAAACATACATCATTCATAATAACCCAACTAATAAAGTGGGTTTCATAAACATCATCCCATCATAACATAATCTATATATAAGAAATGGATATCATTTCATCATAAGAAAAATCAAACCATGTAAATTATAGAGACATTATACTTGAACATAAACATGCTAAATAATTTCATTTAGATGGAAAATAGTTTTGATAAAACACTTGAAATGAATTCTTGAGGAAAATATCCTTTCTCCTTAAAAATCTTTTTCTTTTCACAAAATGCCACACAATTTTAAAAGAAAAGGATTTATTTTTAAAATAACCATGAAAACTTGTAGAGTAATCGTCTTGAAAATTAGGCGATATAAAACCATAAAAATCCGTTCATACTGTATAAGTCAAAAAGAACATTCTCCTCATACTTTTAAAGGAAAAGTCAAAAAGTACCATGTATGGTAGACAAAAGAAATATTCCTTCCATAACACATAGTAAAAGTCAAATAGGGATAAACATGACATTAAAAATACATGTAATAATATTAAACACATTATAAAAACATTTTTATGGACATGGATGAAAAATATAACCCCAGTAAATACTTACGTGTAAGTAACCTCAGATAAAAATGAGATTTGCAAAATTATCCCTTACCTTAGGTCCGATATGATTCATACGTATCCAAACCTCCTGTATAATGATTTAAATAATGCCATTTACTTATTATATAATCATATTAATTGTTATGATATCATATATGGTTCAATTAAGATTTTATATTACCAATTCTTTTGTAAAGTTTATATTAAAGCAACATTTTAGGTAAAATCGTTTTATTTATTGTACGTGTTGGGACTTGTTGTTCTTGATATTATTATTACTTATATCATGTTTTAATTACTTCAATAAAGTAAATAATGATTTATATATCATATATATTCAGTATATATATATATAATATATAGATAAATGTAATGAAATACACCTTTCATGGAGACAGTAGGTCGTACGTACGCATGAACAATGTTTTCCTTTCCTTGTTACCTTGAATTAAAGTAAGTAGATGAAATATATACATATATACAGTTGCTTTATCATGTCATATATTTTATTATTATTCATTATATATACTTTGTAATGATTCTTGAATGTTTAACATAGAGAATGAATCTCAATGCGTCGTGGAGACGGTAATCCGTACGTACGCACGAGCGATGATATCATTCCCATAATTATTGAATTGAATTGGAGTGGATGATATAATATCTAAGAATATTTATGATGTTATAATAACTATATATAGTTATTCTTTACACCATTATACCCATCCAAGTAAGTTGGTGGTGGAAAAACAGATTACACCACAGCGCGGAGACGATATTCCGTACATACGCACGTGCGGTGATTTCGTTTTCCGTAGGATGGATAGAAGGTGAAATTGGGTTGTTTTATATTTATAATAACATATCAGTATATTATTGATATTTATGTTATTACTTTATAATGAAACAACTAATGAATAAGAAGTTGAAGAATAAAGAATATTGAAAGAATCGGTAGAAGAGATTACCTCTTCTTCGATGCACCTCTTTTAAGCTTCCTCTTAAGGCACAAGAGTTGGTATTTTGAGAGGACCAGAACCTCCAGAATGTTTCTAGGGAAGTTTAAAAGAGAAATGGGCCAGTTTTGGCCAATCGTGAAGGCTTTATGTTGTGTAAAGAGGAGAGGGGGGAGGTTCCCTTTTATAAGGGAGGAGATGGGCACCTTTGGAAAGTGTGAAAATATTATTTTATTATAAACTTATCTTCAGTTTCCATAGGTCCTAAAATCATTAAAGATAAAGATAAGATGACTCATGGTTGAAATAAATTCATCCAATCATAATTGTACATGTTTTGGATAATATTTTAATCATTATAATCTTAATTATTAAAATCATTTATTAATGAGGTAAATACTGCATCATTATTGTGTCATAAATAATTTAATTTATTTTATGTCTAAAAATTAAAAAACAAATACCATAATGTATAAAATAGTTTTATATTTCCAATGAATATTTATAGTTTAAAAGATAATTTATATATCCCCTTATAAAAATAAATTACTAAAAGATTTTTGTTAATGTCAATTTTGTCTTTACATTAAATTAATTAATCCAAATTGTCAATATCACTACCATGTGGCTCAATGTGGTCCCAAAATCGACCCAAGGATGATCATGGTCGGATACTACTCATCAAATAATGTTAGGACAAGTGTTAAGGTAATTTTGAATTTTTATAATATTCTTTTAACCATGAATTACCCTATTTACCTTTAACAGCAGTAAATAAAAGTCAAAAGTTACTATTCACCAAAAATTATTTTCATCTTATTGAACCTCATTTTACTTCTTGATAACAACCATGTATTTTGGATTTTTTATATTCAATACACAGATGTGGTAAAATTTCCTTTAAATGAAAGAGTCAGTTTTTTAACCACCACCAAGTGGTTTCACTATTCATCAAAAATTGATGTTTTTTAGAAAAATACCAAAAATTCATCCTCAGCTATATTTGATATTCTGAATTGAAAAATGATGTCTATTTTTCTAAATTAAAAACATAGAAGTGGCATTAATTAATTTTAAAATTAATTCCCGTTATCAAAACAAATAGTGTGTTTTTAAGAAACAAAAACTATCAAAAGATCGACACTTGTTTATGTCCAATTTCAAAGTGACATTAATTGAAATGACCAAAATTGGATTAAATAGTAAAAATATATTCCAATTACACTTTAAAACCAATAAAAAATATAATCTAACCATATAAATTATTGCAATGAAAAAAGTTGTTTTGAATTAAAATATATCATGTTTTGACTATTCATTAAAATATGAAAGTTATCAGAATAACATGAAAATTTTATCCAAAGTAAATTTTTATATCCTAATTAAAAATAAGAATTTTATTTTTTCAAATTGAACTTATAAAAATGTCAAAAACTAGATTTAAATTGGGTGCGCCATCAAAAGGCGGCAAAACTTCATTTTTTGAAAAATATTTATTTTACTCGAAAAGTACTTATTTTACTTGAAAAATATATTTTGTTATCACACGATGTTCTAGAAAATGTGTAAGAGGAATAATAATGTTATAACATTCATAATTTAGTTAATATTGTCCATAACAGCTATAACAATATATCGTTGTTTAGAAAATCCCGGTATTGCGCACTACACACGCTATCGAGGAAAGTCATGATTGTGTGTGATGCAAGCCAAGTCAGGGCTGCATGTAGTGGAATCTCCCTTTGGTGTTGCATATAGAGTAATCAAAACTTATTTCATTTATACATTAAACCAAATCTATACTTAATATTACGTAGAATAATTCCCACAAAACAAACTAGAAATTGTGTGTAACACTAGCTAAGAATAGTGTTCTGTATACTGCAAGCTAATACGGTGTTGGGAATAGTACAAGCTAATTTTGGTGTAGCATACAACACAAGACATAAAAGAAATTAAAAGAATATTTTTCATAAAATCTAGGGGTGTTACATCTATAAATATATTTTTTCCTTTGGAATCCACAATCTAGTATTCCATGTTTTTTTAGGACCAGTCATACTGCTCCTTGGTAATGTTATCCTGAAGACACCTCTTAGTCAGCCTGTCAAACTCCTATTGCATAGTGATTACCTATAGTATTTTGTTATGTAATTATTCGTTGTCATCTATGATGGTTTACCACACATCACACTCTATATGTTCCCACCTATTATGGTGGATATCAGATTCTGTGGCTCCATTCCATCACGTGTTATGTCAATGATAGAAGATTCCATGGATGGTGGATAAAGCTCCTTAGTAGACTTTTCCTCTACCTTCTTGGTAACCATCATAGTAATCCTACCTTTTTTTGAGGATCTAGTAATGGGATGGCTTGGTAAATAATAATAGTACTTCCTACTTTGTGTCCTCTGAGAGTGTTGAAGAAACCCATCTAAATTATTGATGGTGTTTCTTCCCTTCCTTGAAGAGAAAATAATATTTTCCCATGTAATGTCCAATTCTTTGGGCTAAAAAGGGAATTTAAATTAGATTTATAATCCTCTTGATATGCCTCTACATCATCCTCTTATTTAGGCTCATGACACTCCTCTTCGAGTACTGTAAATAAATTTTGAGTAACCATTCCTCTAGACATTACCATATTAACATAGGATGGTCTTTACAACATGTCTAGATCAGATAGATCGGAACCTCTGGGATACACAAATCCACATCTCATAAAATGGGATGCTTATTATTTTCCTCCCAAAACAAACTTTTCTGAGTTCATCCATCACCTAGTGCATTGTAAACTTCCATGCACGCCACATCTTCCTTGGGAGGACTAGTCAGTTCAACATCTAAGGGTGGTATCCTCACAGCATGTCCCACATCTGTATTTGAAGTGTAGGTCAATATTTGGAACTCACAAGCCTACATATCCTCCCATGAACTGCTTGAAAGGGGCATAAACCAAGATCATGCCTCAAATAAGAAAAAACCATGGTGACCCTCATCTCTGGTACCTTAGGTTTTTCATCCTTCACCGCATCAGAAAAAATCCTCTGCCCCAAACCTAATTTATTATCCATAGGTGGAAGTGATATTTTCATAAGCTAATCCTCACGTGAAGATTTAAGGGCCTCCTGATAGCAACCTTCCTCACTGGTTCTTAGAGCTTCCACCTTAAGGGCTTAACATGGTGTGACATCAGCCAATTAGGTCTTTCCACACTTCCCCGCAGCCTATAGAGACTGAACCTCACCCAAAGAACTAGAAATGAGGGCCACCTGAGGATCCCCCATCAAACCTCACCTAAAACAAAACGTAGAATATCTGAGATGACCAAAATATGATAAATATAGATCCCATGATTCATAGAAAACCTTTTGTTACCACCAAAACTCACATTGAATATCAATTCTAAGGGTGTCCAGTAGTTTCTTGGAAATGCCAACTTCAACAAAAATCTAGGGGAAATAAGATGGTAGATAACACGAGTATGATGGTACAAGAAGAGGAAATGACCCACCAGGTTTCCAATCAAAATAAGAATCACTGGATTATAAAATGGTAGGGGAAGACCAGGAAGTGATATCCATATCTTCAAAACAGGGGTATCTTACTTCAAGTGTAAATCAAATGACCACTGAAAGTGGAAAACCCACAAACCTGAGATAACACACTGAGTGTAATCAGTGTTAGTAATCACTCAATCCAAAGAAACAAGGGAAATCTTATGTTGTCACAACTACTGAATTTGAGTGTAAAAATGAGTTCATATAAGGTAAACTTCATATTCACTAAATAATAGGAAAAGTTTTTATTTTATTCTAGTTATATGAATTTCTTTATATCCTTAATGTTCTTTAGAAATATTGAATTAAATCCCTGATACCATTAAGTAAAGATATCTATAAAAAAACTAGTGGTGTGTTCAATGCAACCCAAGTGTTGAACTCTTATCCTATATTCGTACGTGGGAAACTTCTTTTGATGAATCCTATAATCCTTAACTAGGTATAATTTTAAGCTATATTGTGCATAGATTTCTTCTCTTTATATAGATAACACATCAAATATTAAGAAAAGTAAATCTCTTTTCATATTCCAAATCATCCCATGCTTCTATACAAATTCATGGAAGATCATGAATCTCCTTTGGAAATACCTTAATGGTGTGGGTGTTGATACCCTATGAAGAAACATAATGTTACCAAATGGTTAAGTCAAATGAAATTATCAATATTGAGTAAATTGTCATTATGAGGGAATGCAATGATATATTTCTTGAACAGTTAACTGGACTTCCCCCAGATCGTGATATAGAATTATTAATAGAGATTGTACTCGAATCCACTTCAATCTCCAAATACCCCTATAATAGGGACCCTATTGAACTAGGGGAGTTAAATAAGATATTTAATGATCATTATTATAAATGTTTCATATTCCCCAATGCATCACCTTGGGGTGCACCATTTCTCTTTGTAAATAAAAAGGACGGATAAATGTAGTTTTGTATATATTTCTGGAAACTCTAAACAATCACAATAAATTAAAAGTATCTACTACCAAGGATTAATGAATCATTCGATCATCTATGAGGATATCAGTACTTATCAAGGGTGGATGTTTATTCTGGATATCATCATCTAAATGTGAAGAATAGAGATATTCAAAAAACTATTTCTATACAAGATATGGACAATATGATTTCATAGTGATTGCATTTCTACTTACTAATTCTCATTCAATATTCATGGATTTTATGAATAATGTCTTTATAGATGACATTAGAAAAAAATTGGTATTCTTTATCGATGATATTTTCATTTAATCCAAAATAATGGATGAATAATAAGAGCATGTAATGATAGTGTTAGCGACATTAATGAAGGATAAAATGTATTCTAACTTCAAAAAGAGTGACTTTTTTATGTAGTAAGTAACATTATTGGGGTATATGATCACAAGTGAGGGAATTTCTAAGGACCCTTCAAAGGAAAACTCAATTGAAGAATGGACTATACCCCCATGTTTCATGGAAAACTATTGTTTTCCTAGAATATTTGGGTATTACTGATGTTTTTTGTGAAATTTATCATGGTTTAATTGCCTGATAACAAAGTTAACACAAAAAATGGGTAAAGTATGTTTGGTAATAAGAATGTGATTAAAGCATAAAGATATTAATAAGAGGCTAATAACTGCACCTAAACTCAAACTACCATCAATTATAGAAGGTTCTGTGATATAAATTTGATGCTTAAATGAAAGACTTGGGTTTTTTACTCATGAAGAATGAAAATTTGATAGCCTATATCTTATTAAAATTAACGTTCCATAAGTATAACTACCTGAAATAATATCTGGATTTATTAGTTTTTATCTTCACTTTGAATATTTTGTGGAACTACCACTATAGAGAAAAGTGTGACAGATATACAATTCATAAGATTCAAAAGTATATATTCCCAAAAAATGAGATAAAAATTCATTATTTAAGATGGTTATATGTAATCAAGGACTGCAATTTTTTTATTCACTACCATCTAATAATGGCGAACAAGGTAGTTGATGCTCTTAATAGAGAATAACATACTACTTTATCCATGATGTGGTCTGAGAAAGACCCTATATTTATGGATATCTAAAGGATGGATATAAAAATCATAACAATAGGGAAAATATCATACCTTTCCCAAATGATTTCCAAACCATATATCCAAAATAGGATCAAGGAGGCACAAAGGGAAGATTTTGACCATAAAAGGGTGAAAGAAGTAAAGGGAAGATTCTTAAGTCCCACATCGATGAATATGGGGTCATTTGGTTTAGAACAAGTCCTTATGTTCCTTAATAACTAGAAATAATGAATAATTTATTTGAAAATTCACATAAAACATCTTTCTCAATCCATCCTTGAAGCACTAATATGTACTATGATATTTGAGAGAACTTCTTATGGAACAATATGAATAAAGAGATCATTGATTACACCTCAAAGTAATTGGTATGTTATAATGTTAAGGTTGAGTGAAAAAATTACAAGGGGATGATGAAACCATTGACTATACCCATAAATAAATGGGATAACATCACAATATACTTTTTAAATAGTCTCTTGAAGACATCTAAATGAAACAATGTGATATGGGTTTTGGTGGATCAACTCAACACGACTGTCCATTTTTTATTTAAGAATATTTACCACATGAACAAATTTCTAATATATACATAGATTAAGTGGTTACGATGCATGTCGTACCACTTTTTATTATCTATAATCATGATCCAAGTTTCACTTCCAAATTTTGAATACGTCTTTAACATGATCTAAATACTGAATTAAATTTCATCACAACCTATCACCCCCAAAATGATGTCCATTCTGAAAATAATATTCAAAAACTTAAGGAAATACAAAGATCCTAATTAATATAATTTAAATGAGGATGATATCAACATATCTAGTTAATAGAGTTTTAATCAAAAAAAACTTCCACTAAAGTATTCAAATGGATTCATATGATTCTCTATATGGGAAGAGATGTAGAACTCATACGTGTTGGGATGTATTTTGTAAATAAAATATACTTGTAACTAATCTTGTAAAAGTGATGAAATTGAAGGATAAATCTACCCAAAATCATATAAAGTCTTCTTAGTGTTGGAATAATATTTATAATGAAAACCGTCAAAAGGACTTGGAGTTTGATGTTGGGGATTATGTATTCCTTCAAAAATCATCATGGAAAAGATTCATGCTATTTAGAAATAAAGGAAATCTTATCCCTAGGTACATTATCCACTTCAGTTCCTTAATTTCATAGGATTAGTGGCATATAGTCTTGAATGTCCACCAAATATGAATCATGTTCAAAACAATTTCCACATATCTTTCTTGAGGAAGTATATACCTGATCAGTCACATGTGTTGAATCTGGAGGTTTTAAAACTAGAGAATGACCTCTCGTATAAGGGTAAGCCACTGAAAATCATAGACTATAGAGAAAAATTATTATGAAAAAAGAAAACTCACCATGTCAAAGTGTTGTGGTGAAACTTTATGTATAAAGAGGCGATATGGGAACAGTATGAAATAATGAAATGTAAGTGCCCTCATACCAAGAATATGATTTGAAATTTCAAGGAAACAATTTCTAGGGGGGAGTAATATAACAACCTATAATTCATAAATAATATTATTTTCATGAAATAAATTTTTATTACATTAAATTATATAGTATTATGCACATATAACACATAGAGAAAGGAACAATACTTTATTCCATTAATGATAATCATTACATTAGTAATCAATTAAACCCATTAAAATTTAAAATATTACAAGGGAAAAAATAAAAAAAAATAGTAATAGGAAAATATATATTACCCCAAGCATTTAGAATCATCGCACCTATGAAAAACACTATAGAAATGAACCAAAATATTAGTAAACCAATACAAGTTTTAGAAAATAGAAATATTGAACCTTGAGCGGAATTGACGTGAGTAATTAATGAATTAATTGATAGGTATTAATAGAAGTTAATGTGATAATTGGAATAGTAATGTAACCATTATAATGGTAACCTAACAATTGGGAATAATATCTGGACTAATAAGAATTGTAACCTGACAATTGGAATAGTAATTTACCTTAAAAATTAAAAAAAGTAATATTAATAATATTTATCATGAGTAATTTAAGTAAATATAAATTTTATAATTCTAAAAAATAAATATAAATACTAATAAATCCAACAAAATATAAGTATATTTTTTTATAAACAGTATTTTAATGTATTTCCTAAAAAGATATTTTATTAATATTAAAATTTTAAATTTCCTATGATAGAAGGTTAATTTTATCAAATTAATTTCATTTTAGAAATAATAACATAAATATTTTATATGGGTGATTTGTTTTGTAGTTTTCTGAAATACATCAATTTTGAGGTGAATAGTATAAATACATTTTTTCCATAACTAGTGTATCTTAAAATTAATCATTAAATATGTAATAATGAACTAATAATTTATTTAAATTTTTTATAGACCAAAAAATATT
Organism: Viscum album; assembly: GCA_963277665.1. Classification (NCBI taxonomy): domain Eukaryota; kingdom Viridiplantae; phylum Streptophyta; class Magnoliopsida; order Santalales; family Viscaceae; genus Viscum; species Viscum album. The sequence continues at coordinate 1,025,786,401 of OY728129.1, read as the reverse complement.
TAATTTGATAAATTATTCATTAAAATATAGGAAATATGTTTTCTAAACCTAAAAATTACTTTCTAAGTCTAAAGTCAAAACGTATTCTTCAAAAAATAGTTTTCTCATTTTTCCACTTTACTTTTTAATGAACTACTGAATTAGTATTATAAATTTCTATAAAGTAAGAAATATATTATATTTTATTGAATTATGATTCATTATTTCAAAAAATATCACTATTACAAGGATTACATTGGATATAGTATTTTATTCAATATTTTAACTCAAAAATACCACACTCTTCAAGTATAAATAACCCCTCTACCTCCCCTATTAAACCCACTCCTCCCTAACTTAACAAAGCCCAATATCTACCCAAATAATCTCTACAGATCCCTTATAAAACTTAGGGATGTTTTTATGTAAACCAACTCTATTCATTAAGTAATTCTAGTGTCGTACAAGAGAAGAAACGCCAATAAAAGAGTAAGATTTTATCAACTCTTCTCCCATTTTCATCCTCTATTCTCTTTTTTCCCAATTGATTTCAATGAAAAATATCCTAATATTAATTATATAATATGTAAATATTATATTAATTATATTAACATAATGTAAAGTTTTTTTAAGTATTTATATTTTAAATATAACATTCTTCTCCTTTGGACAACGTTCTCGATAACAGTCAGTTAACTGCCAATGATGAAGTTTCCAACTTATTTCTTTATAATAAACATTAAAAAACGTTATAATAAATTAAATGTGATATATAATAGTGTAAATATATTTATTTTATTATTCTGTAATTAATTTTAATTATTGATAAATTACCTTGAACAAAAATTGAAAAAATAAATCTAAATCGAAATCTTATATAGAAAACATGATATCAAAATGTTTTCCATTGAACCAAGGGAATTAAGAAATATAATAAAACTATTATAATTTATAAATATTAAAAAAAATTGAATAATTCAGTTCATTTTCAATTTTTTAATAATCCTAATTCTATTATTCAGGTGGCATAAAAGAGATGAAATAAATCCGAATTTAAGGTAAGGGGATTCTCAAACCCCAACTCTTTCTTTTGGATTATCTCCTATTCCACATTGATTTTGGTATGAATTTTCATATAATATACTAAAAAATATATTAAATGTTATTTCTATTTTTTTATTTATATACATGTTTCTACCATTACAAAAATGTTTTCTAATCCATTTACAGATCTTTATAAAGAAACATGAATTTCTAAAACGTCACTTGAATCCTCTTGAGCTGTTTCTTATTTAAAATTATAAAATGATATTTTATGCCCATTTATGATATTCTTTATTCATTTGGTAATATTAAAAATAATTTCATGAAGTATGATATGTGAAATATTGTATGAATCTGATTCCTTTTCATGGTTTATTTTTTGACTATGATTGTTATCTGTTAATGTGGATTGCATGATTATGATCACTTTATGATGTGATGGGGGGTCCAGGATTATATATCTCTCTAATGAATTGGTTAATGTGATATATATCATGATATTATGTGTATTATTCATGAAATTTATTCTATAATTGTTCACAATGATGATGCTATGACTTATGAACATATGTTATGCATGGACATGATGTTATCTTTGTTCAAAACTATGTGTGGTATTTGACCACTATGACGTGATGTTTCATTTTTATGAATAATACACATTTTATAACTTTATAAAATGTTTCCCTCGTGAATTTTATGATTATATTATTCTTATGATATGAGAATGTTGATTTTCCTCAGCCATGTTCTATTGATTCATGTCCCTTATTCCTCCCCTTTCTTGGATTTTAACTCACCCCTTTCATTGATGTATACCTTTAGGTGAATGCATGTAATCTGGATGTCTTGAGAAATTTAGATGGATAAAAAATAATAATTTAAATATTTTTTATGTTTTATTATGTACAATTGATGTATGATTACAATTTTTCCAACATACAAAACCTTTAGATCCTAGATTGTATCACTATTTTGTTGTTTATCTTAAAAATGATGTAATAGTCATATAAGAAAATCCTAGGCTACAAACTCAATATATTCCTCCACCTAATTAACCAAGGATTCGAATGTTCTATATTTTATAAATCATTTCAAACTATTCCACATTTCACAATTAATTTCATAACCATTTATTCCACTAAAAAAACTTTGGAAACACCATTTTCCTTTACCAAAAATCAAATGAAAAACTTTCATTTATCAAAATCCATTTAAGCTTGCAAATAAATCATTCTAGTTCATTTATATTTCAATTTATAAAATAAAATTAATTTATTTCGTCGAACATAGGCTAGAGATAAAACCACCTACCTCAAAAATTGGTTGTACAGTCACGTACTTGGATCCACCAACATATGATGGAATACAAAGACAACAATGGAGGCCCTAGGATTGATTCCCACATATTATAATCACATTCCACAAAAAAATCAGAGAGGATAGGTCAAAATAAACCTAAAATAACATTCACCTGTTCAACTACAACCAATAGTAAACCAGCCCCCATAAGAAGATATCCCAATGGATCTAGGAGAATCCAATAATGACCTCATCAATTGGTTGATGAATCCCAATATCAAATTTCATATGAAATGACCCAGAAGGATAAAAGAAACCCAAAATCTCCTAGAAGGATATATCTAGTTTGAGAGAGAAGAGGTCTACCGAATGAAGAAACATCATATTTTCATTATGATAAAAACCTACTAGGACAATAGTTTTATAGCATAAATATATCATAAATCATATATACTGAAAAATTGGTCACCTCGAGGTAAATTTACCCTTATCGATGATTTTAAGCTGTAAAAGTGAATATTATGGCATAAAAGGAATGTACAATGTAAAAAGGATTTTATGGCTTGAAAGATTATTTTTTCATAAAATATCTTAAGGTTTATTTTTAATGAATGATTTACATTATAACCCAAAACATATGATGTAAAAAGTTTCAAGAAAGTATTCTTCACCCCAGGTTCTGCAGAAACTCCTAAAAAGCTCATAAGCCCTCCAAACTAGAAAACACACTCTTAAACCTGAAAAAAAAAACTAAACATTTCTATCTTGGATATTAAAATATATATAACGAACCTTGTTTTAAACAAGGATTAAAAACCCATTATGAGTCAAACAATATTAAACAATATCAATAAATAGAATATAGAAACAATTTTATAATTCTAGATTTAATTTATAAAGAAGATTTAGATAACATGTGACTACTTGTAAAATAGTTACTCTTTCTCATTTCCAATATATAGATTCACTTAAACATTAATAAATTATATTATATATCTTATTTTATGTACATTAGCATAAATGTGTGATGACCACTCTGAAACCAAAATCCAGTAGTCAAAATTTGATAAATTTATTTTTATAAAATTAACATCCTTGTGCTCAAAATGAATATCCTTAATAAAAAATCAAAACTTTAGATAAAAATATATTAAATTACTGATGTTACATATAATAAATTTAAAAATAATATTCATAATGCATTCCATTGTCTATAAAGTACATGTTTAATGGGTGAGTATCATGTTTTATATCAATTCAATAAAGAATTTTATTTAACACCCTTTCACTAAAATGATATCCTCATACAACATATTTATTAGTTCTATAAGATTCAAATATAATTAAATTATTAGTCTATTTTAGTGTTTCTATAAATAAATAATTATTTAGATAATATATATTTCTAATAATATCATATATTATTTTATTTAGGTGAACAAATCCATTTACAAATTCATCATTTAAATATTTATAACTCCATTCCTCTAGTTACAAAAATATTAAGGTTAACCAGAAAATTTTAACCCAAATATTATAATGGTATAAGGTTAGAAAATATTAGGGTTATTTTTATCCTCTATTTAATGAATCATATAATCAATGGGAACCTATATTTAATATGAACCTACAAATTTTCATCATTTGTGGTCTTGAAATTTACTTTCTTTAAAAGTAATCTAACACTTAGTATTTTTAATGGGTTTTATAAGTATCACAATTTCAATGTGTGTCTTAGGAATATCATAAATATTATGTAATCATGCATCTCATGAAATCCCAATATGTGTTCATGATTCAACAATTTATTCTTGAATCACATTCCTTCATTTACATTAATATATTCTGAAATTATTAATTTCTAATACAAGATAAAAATCATTATTTATGTTACATACCAAAAATAAAAACTGAATATATGTATACATATCAAAATTCATCCCATGTATATGTTATATAAAACACATTCTTATAAATGTTTAGAATCATATACAACAAAAATCCAAATATGGGAATGCATTAAATAACCGGTAGTCGACTCCCTATTTTCTAAACTGAGTATCAGCTCTAGTACCACTAATGATCTTGAAACAAACCCCAACTATCCATAGATTAATACTCAAAGTAGAACTAAATTACAATAAAAATTTAACACCTAATATATAAAAATCAATATATACCTATATTATTATTTTTGAAGAAAAATATGATGAAATTTTTTATCTGTGATGGTTTGACACAAACATTTTTATGGCCCTACATTTCAAATTCAAGTGTTAACTGGGGTTTCTTATCAGTGATTCTTTGAAATAAAAATTGGTTAATAATATGGTAGTTTGGCCTCATGCTACTCTTTTGGGAAGGTTATTGGATACTATGAGACTCTATAATAGATTTTAGACATATTCTTAGAACCGTCTAAAATCCAAGCATGTGATTGATTACCCTTATTCCTCCACTCTAATCTAAACCATGAGTTCATGTGAACATTTATAATCATGATTGGTTCCCAATATTTCCCATATTAATTAGATATGATTTAGTTTAAATATACATAGTCAGGAAATCCGGATTTTAACACCATACATGGAGGTAGTAAATTTTGTGGAGTTAGGATCAAGATAATAAAGATTGATTTCTATCAATCATCATGAAAGGAATTGTAACCAAAATAGTTCAATTCCATTTAATGGGGCATGCCATACCATTTAAGATCATGTGACAAGGAATTATATAGTGTATCTTAAATTCATACACATTGGAATATAAGGTAAAGGGTGCCTAAAAATGTTCAGTGTTGGACTTACACGGCAACGAAACTTTCTAGTTCATATTTTCTATTCATTATTAGACTAGATAAGTTATGTTAGAGGCTTAAACTAAGTGGGAGGCCCACTTTATCATCCTCACATTATACTGTGAGGTAATATCATACTCATAACATGATATATGATGCATCTTCTCAAGATAACCATCATAGAAATACATATCCCACAACTAGAGGAATCCCTGAATCATCAGCATACGCATCCTTGTCTCGTCACTAGAGGAATCCCTAGATCATCACCTTAGTCATACTTTGATTTTCACAAGAGAAGGATTATTATGACAACATAATTCTCATCACCTATGGGAGTATTGATTAATCACATGATTATCACATGAGTCTCTTCTGCTCATCATATAAGTGGTATCAGGATTAGGGTGAGGATTACACCTTATAAGAGGACTATATATAGGGTATATAAGAGAATTATCTTTATTTAAAGTATATTGGAAACCAAGAGACTAATCTCAATTAAAGGTGTGTATAATGTATCCAAGTGGAATATCTAGAATCAAGGTGAAATGGGTAATCTTATTCTCATCACATAAGGGAAAAGTTATTTTTTAGGATATTGGGATTAAACCTCAAATAGGTGTCCTACTTGTCCTGGTTAAGAAGAATCAAAGATCATATATTTCAATTTTAATATTTTAAGGTTTTATGTTCAGACCCGTCTATATAGTTTAACATCATCTGGTAAGAATATGTATTTTCATATCAATCATTATAATGAAAATATTGAATAAAGCCACTAATCCCATTTGATTTATATCTATTGTGAAAAATAATAGATAACAGAAGGTAAATCTTATTGCATGAGAGTACAAAATAGGGTATCGAGTGAGGATTATACATTGAGTTTCACTATCATGCCTTACCTGATAAGTGAATTAGGTGAAGATATGAATAATTAGGGAATAGAACTAGTAGGATGATTATGTATGGTGTCTAACCTTATATATTTTTGTAACTATACTAGGAGAGAAGAATTTGAAGGTTAGGGATTAAAACTATTAGGAGCTCCGACTATTTTTCTCCCTAGTGAGTAACCTAGGTGAAGTTATTTTTTTGTGTTAAGAGGAGTATCTCAAATTGGGAAATTTTCAAAAACCATAAATATTATCTCAACTAGTGGTTTATGAGGAAACTAATAAGAGTATCTCATCGCAATGGTTTTGAGGAAACTAAGTGCAATTTCTCATGTCATGTTTCATATTGTAGGGATTGGTGCATAGGTAGGGTACCTGGATGAATTGGATCCTAGGTATAGGTACTTGGGAAAATTATAGCCATTTTATAATCACCTTAGTAATCTAGATCCTAGATGTTGGGACCTAAGGGAATTAGAGATAAATAATAGGAACCCAAGTTAATTGGAGAATGGGTATGAGACATAGGTAAATTAGAGACTAATTATAGAGACCTAGGAAAATGGGATCATGAGTGTTGAGACTTGGGTGACTTGGGGCCCAGGTAGAATACTTGGGTGAAGTGGATCATAGGTATTGAGACCTAAGTGAATTGGATACCAGGTAGAAATCTTGGGTGAATTAGATCCAAAATATAGATACTTAATATAATTAGATCCAAACTAGAAGAATAGTTTGATATGGATCTCTTAGGGGGGATAGCTTAGTTAATGGTTCCTTACTTATGTGACTAGGGTAAAGTGGAGCTCTTGTGGAGTTACCTGGGTGACTGGTAACCTGGTTATGGGACTACAGAAGAGAGTATCCCTAGTAGAGGTACTAGGTTTAATGGTTCCCTAGTTATAGTACAAGGGTGATATGGAGCCCTAGTGGAGTTACATGGGTGAATGTTTCCATAGTTTGTCACCTGGTAAGGGTCCATCACTCAGTGTTGGTGAACTAGGGAGGAAGTGGTTTCTCATTAAGGTTTTTAATATATTAGACCTTTGTGAAACCAAATTAACTAATATATTGGTTAACATCCCTTGGTTTTGATCTTAATGAAAAATCGTGGTGGATTTGGGGAAAAGGGCATGATACAAGGGTGAGAAGAGATAAGAGACACATTTTCATCTTCCAAATGAAGTCACATGGGTTAAATTTATAAAAAACATTAATAACCTATCCCTAACAAGATATATGCATTGGGTGTATCTATAGGGTGTGTAAAAATGCTAGATATCGTGGCTTGATAAAAGGAATCTAGATTGGGGATCAAGGATAGGGCTCTAGACTAGGGCATGAGAGTAGGGATTGAGACTAGTGCTTGAGATTAGGGATTCAGACTCAGTTTGGAGACTAGGGAATGAGACTATGGCTCTATACCAGTTCTTCAAAGTAGGGATTGAGAATAGTTCTTGAGACTAGGATTCAACAATAAAGATTTTGAGTAGGGTTTCTTATTATGGCTCATGCCTAGGTCTTAATACTAGTTCTATATACTAGGGCTTGAAGAAAGATTCATAAATACCCAACTTCAAAAAACTATAATTTTGGATTTAGGGGTCTATTTTAGCTCCATGACAAGTCAAATCAAATATTATGATGAAAAATACAAACATGGATATTAATTTCCCCCATTAAAGATGTTTTTTGAGGAAAAACTTTCCAAAAAGACCCTCATAAATGTATATTATGTCATTAACACCATTTTTTCCAATAATAGGAAAATCCATGGCTAAATCCTAGTATGAGGGTATCAACACCATGTTGCTATATTCTGAATTTTTTTTATGGATTATCTATCCCTTGATGTGTGATAAATAATACATCACATGAAAATCACAGTTTCTTCTTCTTAAATTAGGTAAATATTTATTTCTTTCTAAAATAAACATTTATTTTAGTGTGTATTGAGTCATGTATTAATAGAAAAGTGCATGGTGAAAATTTCCAATGTAAAAAAATACCCCCTTGGAAATGGATTCATTTGGAATGAAAATAATTAGATACAAATGTAAATATTTGGTACTTTGCAGTAATTCGGGGGCATCATGTAGACTTTTAGAGCTTACCCCTAATGATAGGTTATTCACTAAGAGGAGCATCTCAACTCAAGAATTATGATGTTTCCAAGATAAATAATAAACTTAATTCTTTTAAAATTTAAAATATGAAAAATCAACTCAAGGATTTTGAAATTTTCAAGAGGAATAATTCAATAACAATTTTTTAAATCCTATAATAGATTTTTTGTGGGAAAACATGAAAAAAAAAATAGTATGATAGAATATTAGAATGATACATGAGTTATAATGATAGTGAGATTTTTTGTCTTGATCCATGATATAAAATTTAGAACTCACAATGTATCTTGGGAGTATAGGAATCTGGTCATAAGTAGTTCATACAATAGTACAAATTAATTATTAACATTAGTTTTTTTTATGTTGAGTATACAATGCCATTATGGAATGAGACATTGTAAATATGAATTTAACCCCGCTTGAAAAAAGTACATTATAAATGAATCTTTAAACTATTTATTTACAGTGTTAATTCTATAACCGACATAACAAACCATTTAGAATTGTTTTATCAGGTCATTTATCTAATAACAGACATGAAAAACTATATTTCATGTTAGTTATTCAATAACCGATGGGTTAATGGATTTTTCACATCAGTTATTTAATAACCGATATAAAAAACGGTTTTCATGTTGATTATTTAATAACTAGCATAAAACATTGGCATGATAAATGTTTTTTCACATTGGTTATTAAATAACAGATGTGAAAAGTTGTACATAGATGGTTTCCCATGTCAGTTATTAAATAACTGACATGAAAAATAATTTTTTTAAAATTTATTTTGAACCTTCCTCTCCACGTCTGACCAAAAAATAAAACAAGAAGAAGCAGCAGTATAACAACTATAAATATATTTATAATTACAGAATTCAAAATTACTATATTTGGTAAAACCAAACTAAAATGGAATCAAACCAGTAAAATTATTTTTCCATTCCAATTATAAGTGTGTGATCGCTTGTTCACTATAAAATAAATAGTCATAAAAAACTAAAAACTAAAAGTAAAACATTTACCTTGTATTATGAATAAAACAAATGAAATATTAAGTAATAATCTATAAATAAATCTAACCTGATTGAGCTTTGTAACTTTCCCAATTGGAATTATTTCACACATAAATCTTAACACATAATATACACATTCTTTGATTACTTCTTGTTTATGAAAATTTTATTTAAATGAGTTTTTGAAATCAAAATAATTATGTAATATATCAAAAATTTACTAATTATAAATGAAATAATCTTTTACTTTTACATATTTGATCTTGATTCTCTTTTTCTTTATGGTCTCTAGAATTAAATTCCATTACCTATTAAAAAATATTAACAGCGAAATAAATTTTAAATTCAATATAATATAGTCAAGTATTAAGTAATTCAAACTGACTTTTCCATTACATCCTTAAAAGTTTAATCACACTTTTCCATGGATATAGCATAAACAGTAAAGTGTCTTCTCCCTTTGACAAAAAATATATAACATGCAATAAACCCTAATATAAAATAAAATTTAATTTTACTGTTTATTATGTTAAAAAACATATTATACTTTGTTAGATATATTTTTCTTACTCTTGAAGATATGAAAACATCCAACACTGAAAAATTACATTATTTTGAAATCTTTCAGTAATATAAACTATTCTTTCCAATTTTGTAATTTTCCATACTATAGTTGAAATGAAATGTGGCTCCATAAATCCATAAACATTTATCATCTCACTCTCCTTACACATTGTATAAAGATATCTAGTATAATATAAACATAAGTATAAATTTTCAATAAATTAAATGGAGGGAATGATTTATAGTAAAACTTACATGGAAAATTTTTGAATAGTGTTGATGCTAAACATATGTCCAGTTATAAGCTCCATGATATCATTTTTCAAAAGCACTATAGTCATTGCATTCACAAAAACATCAGCTTCAACTAGAATCTCATAAACACCTGAATTTTTTTTTGAATATCTTTACAATTTATAAAGTCTACTAGAATTTGTATCTAAATTCATATCTCTCTTTATTGGTTGTTGACAATACGATATTTCATTAACTTTAAATTATTCCTATAAAAAAAGAGAAAAATATAAAAACATTAACATGTAAAAAAAATTAATACAAAAATGAAATAAAGATAAAATACACACATACCTCTATGGTAATATGTCGTATAATTCTAGGTGGCCAAACTAAAAAGTGTCCAATACTTTTTCCAACTTCATTCACCTCATCTATAGATATTAGTAATCCTATTGATATATGTATAATATCATGCACAGTAACCCTATGATGATTTATCTCTATCTACTAATGATTAATGGTATCTCTAATATAAAATGTCATCTCATATGAAAAAATATGATACTGATGACCATCAACATATGACACATAATAAATGGGAAGCTGTGGAGGAGGGGTGTAGGAGTAGGATAAAGAGTGGGGTATGTAGGTGGAGGTGGAGGAGGGGGAGCTACTGGTAGAGGAAGAGGAGTGTGAATTTCAGTTTGAAATGGTCTTTAAATGTCTGTAAACATGGACTGTACTGATGATATGATCTTATCCTCTATTCTCACATTAGTATTATAATATTCAGACTCCAAATTTTCTATTTTTTATAAAAACCCTCCATTGAAGAAGATAAAGAATGTGGAAACACTTTTCTCACTGATACACCTACTGGGTATCCTCATACTCAACCTGGGTATTCAGGCTTTCCCAGTGAAGATAAAATATCATGTCTACCCTCATATACAAAGACCTCATGGGTTCTCTTCTCCTCAAGATAATCATATATGAATTATTTGAAATTTTTTAATGATTCAAAATATATAAAGAATTGAATTACCTTAAATATATAAATAAAGTGAACATCTTATGATCCTTTTATCTACAACCATCAACTCTTTCGTAAGATATTATCCTTTCCCATTTGATCCCCCTTTTAATTTTATTGTCTTGTTAGGTGATGTAGGGGTAACATTTCCAAATATTGAAGAATAAACTCTCAGTTTTTGAAAATTTTCATCCATCGTTTGTTCTTCCAATAACATATACCCCCGCCAAGATAAAGCATGAGGGTATATGTTTCTAGATTGTATCTCTTGATGAGATATCCTCAATTTCTGTAAATTAAGAATAAGAAATCATTAATAATATCATTAACATAAAAACATCTAAAAGTTTACATTACACATAAAAAAATTCTTTTTACCTTATACTTTCAACAAATTTATCCTATGAGTCTTCATATATAAAAGGATATATATAACATGGATTTTGATGTTGTCTATGTCCAAAAATGAAATCAGTTGAGAGGGTTGATTTGAAATCCCTCCATCTCCTAGAAGCCAATGATAAAAATTTATTTATGACTCCTCTAGTGTTAGGTATATCATATGTCATATGATGAGAAAGGGGAAATATATATAGCTATAAGCATTTCAAGATTAGTAAAATAATAACAAATGATCTTTCCAAAATAGTCTCCCACAACTGAAATAGTTTTACTTTTTCAACAATTTTTTAATTATTAATCTAAATAATGACTTTTATTTTACCCTTAATTTATACAAAAGTCTTAAATTTATTTTCATTAGGACCTCTTAGAATATCATTCTTATCAAATTCTGTCAGTATCCTCTGGTCTTAGGTATGAGAAGTTGATAATTTTCTTAAACGTATGATTCAACATTTACCAACCATCAAACTCTTCTTTGGATTTGTGGGATCATATAACTCTTGTAAGATAAGGATAATCAAGAGGAACATTTTCATGGTCCTCCCTAGAGGTATGAGTATGCTCATCTCTAGATGTATATGGTTGATCAGTTGATTGATATTTCATTATTAAAAAAATCATATAAGCAAACAATTAGTAAAAAATTCAAATTCAACTATTACAGTATTAATTTAAATAAAAAATGAAAAATTATGAAACAAAAAAGATAAAATAAATTAAATTTAACACATTATTATTAATATTTTCAATAGTTAACTAAAATGATAACAATAGTAATGATAAATGAAATTTCATGTAAATGAATGAAAAAAATCCACAAATGGTGTAGAAATATTAAAAATGGTCCAACCTACTAAATATGTTTTTTAAGGGGATTTATTAAATATACTCTTAGAAAATATTTTTTTTATTAACATAACATATTTAAAATAATTTTATTTCAAAAAAATCAATAAATAGATAAGTTACTAAAAGGTAAAAACTGTAAATTAAACAAAACAAAACTAATATAAATAAAGATTTTAACTTATTAGTTTTAATAAATGATTTAATAAATGTCTTAATAAATAAAATAAAATTAAAATATCTAAAATTTTATGAAATTTATAAAAGTAAATGAGAAATAAACATATATTACCTATAATATTCAGAATATACTAAATGATTTATTTCCCAAATTCCTTCATCATGATCATTACTTATGGCACAAGTCATGTCTATGACATTCTCATCATTATTATCTATTAATATTTCCTTGGAAGTAGGGATATCACATAAATCAGTATCTTCTTAATGTTTATAATCACAAATATATTGTTTTCCTTTTCAAAAAATACACCACTTCATATTTGATTGATAAAGAACATCGAAATTTTTTTTTCATGTGCTTCCACTATAAAATGATCAGATGTGTATTCTAATCTATTTATATTAACAAGTTTCATTATAAATTCATCATTTTTAACATTGTTGTTATTGAAAAACCATTTTCAAATAAACACTGGAACATTAAATTTAATGTAACCACCCTACCATATTTCTTCAATGACTCCGTAATATGCACTCAGTGTATAAACTGGGTTTTTGTCTTTATAACTTAAAGAATGCATTACTTCTGCAAACACCAATATAATACCACTCTGAACTTCACTTCTATTGTCCTGGTCTTTCTTATGAAATGTATAGACATTAATTTCATACCTAAACCATATTATAAAATTTAAACTTAGACCACCCACTAACCATTTTATTTTTTTATGCATCTGATCTACCAAGAATAGTCACTTTAAACCATGGGAAAAAAGTTTTTTTGTGCTCATTAAAAATATATATATATTTATTCTTGGGATAACATTGTTTCAACACATTAACATGAAATATAATATATGGTTGGTCATCATATTAGTTATTCAAGAAGTATAAGTGAACATTATTTATCTTTTTACCTTACAGAGATTTTATTTTTAAGCCATGGATTCCCTTTCCCCCATTATTAACTTGATTATGGCGAGATAGAGGCAAACTAATGTTCTCTATAGTAGACAATTAGCTTATAAAAAAATTTACAGCCTCCACAGATATATAATTTTCAACAATGGAGGCTTTAGGTTGATGTAGATTCATAACATACCCTTTAATAATATTCATATACCTTTCAAAAGGATATATCCATTGTAAATATACAATTCTGTATAGAATTATTTCTCAAACCAAATGAACAATTAAATGCACCAATATATAGAAAAAAAGATAGAAGAAAATACATTTCCAATTGAAAAAGTATAGAAATTTCATCATTTTAAATAACATTCAAATTATTTATATGAATCACCAAATTAATAAATTGAATTGAAAAAATAACACACTTTCATGATAGTCTTTCTAAAAAATATGCGAAATATTCTACACAATGAAATCATTATAAGTTGTAGCATCATGACGTGATAATCATCGAATTCCATACCTTTCAACTTTAAATCCTTTAAGGACACAAAATTTTTTACATTTAAAGAATAACCCTATAGAATATTAATATCATGAAGACACTGATAGAAGCTAATTTTATCCCTCTTGGATAATGTACTAAAAGTCAAGGGAATAAATGTTTTCCTTCCATCAAGAGTGGGAACTAACTCTAAACATATTCTCTTTGATAGTAAGTCCAATATTTCTTTCAACCTATATATACTATTTCCTTTAATATAAAATAGTGTTCCAATCATGTTGTGATGGATATTATTCTACATAAGCATTAAATCAATGTTATCTTTCACCTCATAATATCGACAATATGGTAGATCAAAAAATATTATCCATTTCTTCCAAATAAATATATCATTACTAGATTTATTTGTCTTTTGAAATTTCATATCAAAGTTTTTCACCCTCTAAAAATTCTGATCAGTGGGTAATGTTTTTTAGAGAAATATCAAGTTATTGTGATCCATTGAATGAATTTTTAGATATTCTATAACAGTGATCTATAGACAAAAACTTTTGATGAACCATGTATACTATTTTTCTACCATGATATATTTGATAATGTGAAGTTTGTTGTTCGTAAATTGGACATTCTTTATTCCCCATAACACTATATCCAAATAAATTTACATATGATAGTAAGTCATTTATAGTGAACATAATCATTGCATATATTTGAAAATATTTGATTTTATAATAATCATAAACCTTAATAACATCCTCCCATAAGAGTTTCAAATCATCAATTAATGGTGAAAAGATAACAACAATAACATTTCTAGGTTGTTTTGGTCCAAAGTTCATTAAACTCAACTTGACATATTTATGCTTCAAACAAAATTCATGAGATAAGTTGTAAATTACCAATAAAATAGTCTATGAACTATGTGGGCTACTAATTTTTTTATATGGATTCATTCGATCCATGTACAGTACAAGTCTAAGGTATCTAACTTCATTTTCAAATATAGGATCCTGATGATTAATTTTCTTCTGTTGTGGACAATCAGAAGGGTAAAATATTTTTCTATCACATATCCACTCATCAGCATGCTATATTAAAGTTTTTACATCATTCTAATTAGAAAATGAATGATTCAAATGAGGAATTATTGGAAGACACCAAATTTTATTTGTAGGGGTCTCTGTAACCTCTAAATCATCCTGTGATTTTTCTTTTAACTTATACTATGATGTACAATATTTAGGACACTCTGAAAAAAAATTATTCATTCCTATATAGAAAAAAAATCATTTGGGTATACATGAATTTTTTATACCCTAATCCCATCAGTAATAGTATTTTCTTCTCTTTATAATGTGAATCAGGAAGATAATTGTCTTTAGGAAGAATATCTTTCAACAATTGTAGCAAATCAAAAAAAACTTTTGTCACTCCAAGCATTTTTTTCCTCAAGTTAATAAATCTTAACACCATTGATAAAATTGTAAATTCTATACAACCATGATGAAATTGTTTTTCAATATCACCATATAGATTCTCAATTATTGGTACTTTTTCAATTTTCTCTTCTTTAATATCAGGAATCATTTCTTTAATTACATCAGAGTTATAATTTTACAAAGCATCATAATCAATGGATATGAAATTCTACCCAGTTTCACCATTCCAAATCCAAGATTCGTTACTCAGATTTAAACCAGGAAAAATTAAATGATCTTTTATCTCTATACTTTTCAACTTATTAATATTTAAACAATTTAGGCATGGAAAGAAAAACATGTAATTTTTTGGAACATTATTTTTAAAAATTTCTAAAAAAGCATCAACACCTTCCTCATATTCATCACACATTCAAAGTTCCTTTATCAAACTTCAACTCATTATTACCTATATAAAATATCAGAAATATATACCTTGTCAAGATACACCAATTTTATATTTATATAAAATTTTGAAGTTCCCAATCAGGATTTAAGTATCACTATGAGGGGGAGGGGGTGAATCAGCGATATCTTTTTATTTTTATGTTTCCTTCTTTTTTAAGCAACCTTCGCTTCCTATTAAAGAGTTTCTTCTATGATGAACACACACAACCATAGTAACACAATATTTACAACGTTCACAGCTCAACAAGAGTAGGTACATCCATGGAATGGTATGTAAATAATCTGGCACCACAAAATCCACAAAAAATACTTTGATGTGGAATACAATGATTAGGATATACCCTTACACTTGTGTAGAACTTGGAAAACAATCCACAAGTGTGTATGCACCCTCTTAGAAAAAATATAGAATTACAGTATTTCAGTGCTTCTTTACATTTGAACAGGTGTATTATATGAAGTACAATTCTTCACTTTCTTATCCAGAAGCTGATAAGAACTAAATTACGCACAACTGGATATGTGAAAAGACCCCAAATCTTTCTTGCACCCTTTTAGGTATATTGCTATCAACATTAATAACACATGGATAAGATTCAACTTTTTCATGAAACACCTCTTGTACACAAATTCAACCTTGTGTGCAACTCTCTTCTTTCACTCAACTCACTTCTTTCACACACCTCTCTTCTTATGCGCACCTCTCTTCTTGCGAGCAACTTTATTTCTTTCACGCACTCTCCTTTTCTTAATATTTTTCTGCACCTCAGAGCTCGTAATTTCTCCAATTGTCGAGCACAACAGTTTGAGGAAGTCACCTCTTATTTATAGACCTCACTGACCCCTGTACGCAAAAACCCTGATGCATCGTGCACGATCCTGACGTGTCACGCAAAACCCCATCTGATGTCGTCTTTGGCGTGTAAGTCACACGTCGTGCAAAATCCCATTTGACATCACCTTGGGCGCGTAAGTCATGTGTCGCGCAAAAGCCCATTTGATGTTGCCTTTGGCACGTAAGTATATTTAACTCCAGCCTCATCTTTCATGCACTTCTTTGAATCTTTCGCGCACTTCATGCCTTTTCCATTTTTTGAAGATTGGACCTCAAAACATGCCTCCCGTGAAAAACTTCATTTATGCCACATTTGGCACGTAAGTATATTTTTCCCAAACCTCTTCTTTTAAACAGTTATTGAATCTTTTGTGCACTTCTTTCTTTTTCCATTTTTCAAGGTTTGGACCTCGAATCATTCCTTGCACACAAGATTCCAAACTACCTTCAATCTTGTGCGCAAAAACTAATCTTACATGAAAAACCCCAATATTTCATACAAGCCTCTATTTTGCCATATTTTGATGTTCGTATCATGGAACACCACTTTCACGTAACATACCAATCCATATTCAAACTTTCACGCAACATCCTTTTCCAAAACACATTTCTTCATCACCCAATTTTCAGTCCCGAAAAATTAGCAAACTCTAGAAAATGGTTCCACCTTGGAACGTTTATTTATGCAACCCCTAGATCATATGTTCCTTTTTTATGTTCTATATTCACTATATATCATAAACATTCTTCATATTTCATCATGAAATCCACTATCATGATATTTATCCTTCGATTGAACAACTTTAGCATTGTCATATTTTCAATGGGAAGTATTAAAACTTCACTATCTTCCAGCAGCATCATTCTTTCCAATCAAAACTTCATATGAATGGAATCACCTTTACTCCCCCTTTCTTCCTAAAACATGTATCACAAGTTCTCAAAACTTATTATATTTGTGAAACACAAATAATAATAGAATCATCTGATTTTATGTCCACTACAAAGTGAATTGATTTATCATCATTGACAACAAAAGACAACACTCTGTAACAACAAACTCTTCATACATCCTTCTCTATCCAACTTGGTCCCAACAGTATCCCACTTTAGACTTTGTTGTCAACCAATATTTATAAATCATTTAAATTTGTAACCTCGAGAAAAGGATCACTTATCAACAATTATAATCCAACGTGAGCTAGATCATTATAGAAAATAAGAATTATTGATAGCCAAAACCATGCTAGCCAAAAGCAGTGAGTATGAAATTTCATTATTATATCTCCTCAGCCATCCATGTTTGAAACATCTTATAATCATCTACCTTAAAATTCATCACTTCTTCATCTTTCTTGTAATACAAAAAAAAGTTTCCTAAAACCACTCCAACAAACAGTTGGAATAGTTCACACACATACATGCTGGATTCACAGCTTACCCACAACTCCCCCTTCATACATGCTTCAATAAAGATAGATTTATGAAACAATTATCCCCCTTTACAACACTATCCAAAGGAAATATGATATTGGGGACAGATACATGTACCTAAATCTTGATTATAAAAAGGTTGGACACCCATATTCAACCTTAATTTAGCAAATGGTTCCTTCAGTAAAGGTTTTTTGAATATTTCAGCAACTTGTTTCGATATAGGAACGTACTCAAGCCTTAATTCATTCTTCTCCACCAACTCTTTGATAAAGTGGTACATTATGTCAACGTGTTTTTAATGAGCGTGTTTTACCAGATTCCTTGTAAGATTGATTGCACTTTGATTATCACAACCCAATAGAAAAGGTAGTTTACTTCAACAAGTAGATCTTCAAACTAAGTCTTCATCCACATTAGTTGAGTTGGAGCTTGAGTAGAAGAAACATACTAATATTTATCCATGATAAGAGTTACTGAATTCTATTTCTTGGTATTCTAACTAACACAACTTTTCCCCAGAAAGAACACTTCACCAGATGTGGATCTTTGATCATCAACATTTCCTACCCAATCAACATCTTAAAACCCAAATAGATCAATATTTCTTATGCCAACATACCTAATTCCAAAATTTGTTGTGACTTTGATATATCTAATAATTATTTTTCTAGAAATCAAATGTGATTATTTATGAGCTCTTGGAAATCTTTCACATAAAGTGATAGCATAGACTATCTCGGGTCTTGAGGTAGTCAAATACAACAGACTTCCAATCATCTTTCTGAACTCTTTCTGATCAACTTCCTTTCTTTCTCCATATTTAGAAGACTTGGTTCCCATTGAAATTGGTGGGGAAATTGGTGTCAAATTTTCCATGCCAAAATTTTTCTTAATTTTCTTAGGATAATTTTTTTGAGACAAAAAAATGTGATTCTTCTTCGGTGAAATTTTTAGCCTAAAAATATATTTCATTTTTCACAGCATGGACATCTCAAATAACTTCTTCCTCTCCTCAGAAAATATTTCACATGATCTTTTATCATTCCCAACAAATATAATGTAATCAACAAAAATAATAATTATTAGTGAAAACTCTTAACACTCCTTGATATAAATATTGTTGTCAACTATACCTTTCTAAAAAATCATCTTCCTTAAGAAAGTATGTAATTTAGAATACGATGCCCTCGGAGCCTGTTTTAGCCCATACAATTCCTTATTCAACTTGAAAACATAATTTTCATCCTTTCCAATAAAAAATACACAAGTTTGATCAATGTAAACTTCCCCGTCAAGGTCACCACTCAATAATGCTGATTTTATATCCATTTGAAAGATTTTGTAACCTCGTTGTGCAGTAATAGCAAGAAAGATTCTGATTGTTTATAATCTTTCCACTGGAGAAAAGGTTTCATAAAAATCAATGCCTTAAATTTGTGAATACCCTTTTCAAAACAATCTTGCTTTGTTTCTTATGACTTTACCTTATTTGTTCAGCTTCTTCCAGAAAACCCACTTTGTACAAATAATGTTCTTATTTTCTAGCTTGGGTACAAGTTCCCAAGTATCATTCTTCTCTATCTGATCAAGCTCTTCATTCATATCATGAACCCATTATGGATGCTCAAATTCTTCATTTACATCATTTGGTTCAACTTTCGAATAAAGAGAAGTATGTGTTATATCATTTTTTTTGTTCTTGTTTGAACCCTTTGATGTTGATCTCCAATAATGTTCTAAGCCTCCACTTGTTTCCTCATCCTAGGATGACTTGTTAGAACATCATCTTCATCACTCAATATTTATGAGTCGGATTCCTCTTCTTGAGTAAGATTAACACAGTCTACATCATTATCAGAATCGTTAACAAAATCTTCTCTTTCCTGGTCAACTTCCATATCAACATATGACTGCTATTCTTTCACAACATTTTCAAAAACCATTACATCTGAAAAATCAATAATTATTCTTGTCTCTTTGTTGAGACATCTATATCCTCTTCCTTCTGAATCATATCCATGAAAAATTCCATCATCTCCTATTTTCTTAGACATTCCAAGGTTTTCACCTTTCTTCATTATAATTCATGGACTCCCAAAATATCTTAATTGTTTCAGACTTGGAGTTCTTCATTAAAACATTTCATAGAGAGTCATATCTGAGTTTGGATGATAGAAACATCAGTTCTTAATATACACCGCAATTCTCATGGATTTCCTCCAATTATAATGAGAAAGAATGTGTTCATGTAACGTGGTTCTCCCCATTTCCACGAGACGTTGATTATTTCTTTCAGCAACCCCATTTTGTTGAGATGTGTATGGTGAACTTAACTCTTCATGAATTCCATGTTTCTCGAGGTAAATTTCAAACTATTCACTCTTATATTCTCTAACATTATAAGTTATCAACTTCATTACTAAATAATCACATTCTTTTTCTTCTTTTCTCTTAAAACTATTAATAAATTTCAGAGAATCTGACTTATGTATAATTTACAAAACACAAGTAATATGAGTAAAGTCATCAATTAATGTAATGAAGTACTTATCACCAATTGTTGATAAATTTATCATTGGTCCACATATATCAGAATGTATAAGTTATGAGGGATTTTTTGAATGAATGTCTACTCTCTTATGCATAGAGTTCGTAATCTTCCCTTTTTCACAAATAGTGCAGTACCAATCTCTTATTCTTGATAAATCAGGCATATCTCAGACATTGTCTCATGTTGATAACTTCACATGTTTTTCTAAGACATATTTCCTTGCCTTTTATTCCATAACTGATTTTCATCCACCATGCCCATGTAACAATAATTTTATACTTCACCAACATCGAACAAGTTCTCTTTTGTTTGTTGGCCTCTTGTAACTACCTTTCCATCATTTTCACTTTTCGCAATGAACCCATATTTTCTGAAGATAACCTTGTTTCCCTTATAATAGAGTTATGAAACACTCATCAGATTATGTTTCAACCCATCAACATATAATGTTTTCCTAGATTTAATTTTTTTCTTTCTTGATGATGGTTGATCCAACACCTTTGATCTTCATAGATTCATCATTTTCAAATGTAATTGTTCCTTCTTTTAAGTCTTTCACATTCTTTAGTAAATTTAAGTATTCTATCATTTGAGAAGAATACCCACTATCAAGAATCCATGAAAGTTCTCATTTTATAGATTTCAAGTTGGTTCCAACAACAAGAACTTTTTGTTCTTCCTTTTCACTCTTCACCTCTAACTTCTGAGATTTGTTAACAACCTTTTTTTATTTTAGAAATAAAACAAGACAACCCTTATGAAGATGTCCAGGATGTTTACATATTTCACAAATATTTTCCAATGATTGGAACCTATTTTCAATTTTCACACTTGCCTTCTCAGATTTATTCATAACTTCCTTCTCATACGTCCCTTTTTGAGAGGACTGACTCCCCCTCAAACCTTGTCTTCCATAACTTTGTGAATAGTAATAATGTTGTTCATTGAAAAAACACATGTTTTTAGTGTCTTTGAATCCACCACAATACCAGAAGTAACCATAGAATGAATATTTCCCTCTGAAACATTTATACTGATCAGAGTTGTGAACATTCTTCTCAACAACCTTCTTAATATAACTCTACTGGCCATTAACCTTCATGTTTTGAATCATAACTTTCTTATTCATCTCATATTTCTATTCAGACTTATTAGTACCAAAAGTATTATAAATCTTTCTAGACTCAATATTTTTATGAACTTCTAATTTTTCATCTTTGCTGACTTTGCCCGCATACATAGACTTTCTAGCATTGTTCTTATCAAAACCAGTTCTATATTTCCTCTTAACCTTTGAATATAACTTTCTTGGAACCTTATTTGGATCATTTTCATGATAAATTTCATCAAATTCTGAGATAGATTGTCTGAAACTGGTATTTATTTCTTTTTCTTCAGAAAGTTTTTGTTGGAAAAGTTCCAACTCTTCTTATTTTTCCTTCAGCTTTACTTCAAGATAATAATTACGATTCTTTGATTTCTCAATATAATTCTTCAGATCATTAATCTCCTATTCCATCTTGATTTTATCATCAGGAAAATCATCTTGATTGTTTAATGTGGAATTTTCATTTATCAACTTCTTGTTTTCATTCTCAATCCTTCTGATCTTCCTCAAACACTCTTTCAACTCTTCTTTTAGATGATATTCAAGTTGAGTTTCTTATTCTTTAGAACTTTTTCTCCAGCACTCTTCAGTATTTACTACGGAAATAAAGGTATTATATCTATTTATTTCAGAAAATAATTTCTAGTATTAATATTCTCTATCTTATTCATCTTTATCTTTAGATAAAAAGCATCTTCTCTTTGACTTGAAAAACTTTTTATCCTTCCACATTGAAAAATATATATCTTTTTCATCTTATTTCTTCAATGATCATTTTGGCCTTTTATCATCATCATCATTGTTTTCTTATTTATTCTTTGGAGGATAGTTAGCTGCAAAGTGACCAACGGATCCATACTAAAAACATTTCATTGGATGTTTACCCTTGTATTCTCTATACCTATTTTTACATTCTTAGAAAACAATGATAAAATTTTATCAAAATTTTTACATACCTCATGATTAGTCACTGAAAGTGGCTAATATTAATTGTTAAGATCTTAATATTAATGTTTTTAAAAGTTCATAAACATAAATTTTAGTCCAATTCAGAAATTGAACTTCATTTCCCATCATTGTCCAATTCATGCTTAAAATGTCAATTTGGGCCCACTCAATAATTTGCTTGTGGAAATTACAATATTCATCATTTTAATTTGAAATTTTGGGATATGATTGATCACTTTGTTTGGAACATTTTATCTTTTAGGTCCGATTGATGAATCCCAAAGGAAGATGGAGAATTTTGCACCTGAAGGTAGAAACATGCTGGAAAAAGCATAATGGGTCTAAGGCCCATCAAACAAATGGATCTGAAGTTGAGATTTAAATGGTGGACTCGTCATTAATGCACAGATATTCGTCCCAAAATTTCGACCATAACTTTCAAACGGGTGAGCCAAATGTCCAAAAATTTTGAGAGCTTCGAGAAGACACATGGACGAAGATAATTTATATTTAAGACACCTTCAGATTCGGCCATATGAAGTGTCAAACGCACACGTCAAAATGGAGGACGAATCTGGACAGTTTTCCGGGTCAACTTCAAAACGTCAATTTCCTTTTGATTATTCACCCTCATTTTGACTCTATTAATTGTTGGGGGTGAATTAATTATTGGGGGATGGACCTAAGGATACTAATATGCCTATATAAGGATCTATTGGTGATGGGAATAGGGGTGGAAATTTTTCATATCATCTTTTGTTGCTTGTTTCATTGTAAGGTTATGCTTCCAAATTTCCTTTGTAATGTTTTCCATTTCCATGTAAGTTTCTTTTTTGTATCTTTATGTTCTTAATAAACTTCTTTCTCTTCTATATTTTCCATTTCATTTATTAAAACTTTATAATCACAAAGCACAGTGATATCTCTGTGTTGTTGTGAATTAGTTCACACATAGGTGTGAATTTCATTCACACACACGGAGGAGTGCTCGTTATTTCCGCGCTTTTAATTTCTTCAATCCAATTCTTGTTAGCCATCTTCCACCCACCATTGAGAGTATACCATCAATGGAGGGCTAAACCCTTAATGGGTTGATCGTAGGATGATGCAAAGGCTGGATTGAATGTTATTTTATGAATGAATTGTTGTTAATTGGATAATTAATTTAAGACATCCATTCTTAAGTTATTTCTACTCTTCATCTTTACTGTGTTTGACCAAAATAAATTCAATTACTAAATGACCATATACCTCGGAGAGATCATGAATTTGGTTCTCTAAGTGTATAGGGGATTAGTAATTGTGTTTAGTAAGCACCAAACCAGAAAATGATGAAGGTAGTGTTATTTTTGAAGAATGGATTCATCAACAATTAATAAAACCAAAATTATTTAAAGAAGTAAAATTCATTCAATCCACCCTGAGCATAATCCTAGATCAACCCATTTTCATTAAATTGAATTCACGTAGGTTTCTTAGTGTTATTTAAACCATCCAAAAATCGAACCCAAAGTTGGCTACTTCAAAGCCCATCCCGCACCAAATCATAGCGTCTCAAGGTTACTTCTTCGGTCCTTGTGGATTCGATCCCTACTTGTACTTCAACGACCGCTTTTACCAGTAGGGTAAATTTGGGCGCAACCAAATTTTCGCGCCGTTTCCAGGTACCAAGTAAGTTCCTTAGACCAAAAACCTTCTTTTCATACCCCCATTCTTCTATTCTCATCCCAATTCTCTTATCTTTTCCCTTTCTCGATTTTTTTTCTTTTGGCGCATGTCTGCCTACACCCGCGATAACTCAAACAGATTAGTTAGGGTGGATACTCCTAGGGTTGGGGAGTCAAGAACTAAAATTGGTCTATTTCCTTTCGATCCAAATCTTCCTAATACTCCAAATTCAGACGTTGAGTTCGATACAATGGAGAATCTCCCACAAAACCAAATCATAAACCGGGGAGGGAACCAAAATAACGGGCAGGACCCTAACTTGGGAATTGTTGCAGACCCGACCATGAATGACTACCTCACACCAACCTGGACCAATGCACCCTCATGCATTAGGAATGATAACATAGGATATCCCCAATATTTTTTCAAACCCCATGTCCTGAACCACCTTCCAACCTTTCATGGGATGGAGTTTGAGATTCCTTACCTTCATGTTAATGAATTTAATGACATTTTCGAAACCATGTGCCCACCAAATCAAATTGAATCTTCTAAAATAAGAATTTTACCTTTTTCCCTTAAGGACCGAGCAAAGAATTGGTTAAAAAATTTGAGACCAGCATCCATTCACTCTTGGGACCAACTTCAACGATAATTTTATAAAAAATACTTCCCCCATCACAAAATAATTGCACTTAAAAAGAGCATACAAAACTTTTTTGAAAGAGAGGGAGAAACATTCTACGAAACATGGGAAAGGTTCAAGGACACATTAAACATGGTACCGCACCATGGTTTCTTAATCCTAGAACAAGTGAGAATTTTGTATGAAGGGTTGGGTCCCGGAAACAAACAATTCATTGATATGATGTGTAATGGAACCTTCAAAAACAAATCCCCAAATGATGCTTACGAGTATCTAGAAAATATTGCTGAACAAAACCAAACATGGGGAACATCACCATACTATGAGAAGCCACCCAAATCTGGTGGAATGTACAATCTTGGAGATGAAGAAAACCTTAGAGCAAAACGTGCTGCACTCACGAGGAAAGTTGAGGAGATTGATCTTAGGAAGGTCCACAAAACCCAAATTGTTGAGCATGTTTGTACAATTTGTGACAAGAATGACCACAAGACTGATAATTGTCCAACCATTCCTTCCATCAAGGATGTTCTTTTAGGAGGACCACCAAAAGAAGTTAATGCAATGAACTTTCAAAAGCCACAATTCACGAACACCTTCAATCCAAGGTATAACGACCATCTGGGCTTTCGTTGGAAGGACAATCAACAACCAACACAACAACAATGTATCAACCCATACCCTCAACAAAACTTTCAACCTCATAATCAGTTCCAACCACAACCGGTCCAATTCCAACATCCTCATTTCCAATATCAACAACCTATCCAAAAACCCATTCAACAACCTATCCAACAACCAAAGTATCCTCCTGGAATAAACCCACAAGCTCAAGCACCAACCCAAAATGTTCCACAAAGCCTACTAGAACAACTATGCAAACAAATGGACAAAATGAACTCAGAATTATCATCCATTAAAAAAGAACTTCAAACCATAAAAACTGGAAAGGAACCCATGCCCACACAGGCCATTCCACAACAAACATCAATGGGAGAGACAAGTTTCACTCAAACAACTCACAAACAACTAAAGGCTGTGACAGTTTTAAGAAGTGGGAAATCAATTGAAAAACCTGAACAGATAAGTCAGAAACCATGTGAAGCTTCAAACTCTAATGAAAATTAAAATGAACTACAAGATCAAACTGAAGAAACTGATAATAATGTGAATGAAACAACACTTCATCAAACAACTCCACAATCTGCACTATTTCCTCAATGCATGAGGGGGAAAACCAAGGCTGAATTGAGTGAAACATTGACGGAAATCTTCTCACAAGTCAAGTTGAACATTCCCCTTCTCGATGTCATCCAAACCATACCTTCCTACTCAAAATACCTTAAGGAATTGTGCACCTTTAAAAGAAAATTTTCACATAAAAACCAAGTCCTTTTGGCTGCTAATGTGAGTACCACCATTCAAGGGACCATTCCTCCTAAGATGAAAGACCCAGGATGCCCTTACATAAATGTTGAACTAG
Organism: Viscum album; assembly: GCA_963277665.1. Taxonomy (NCBI): domain Eukaryota; kingdom Viridiplantae; phylum Streptophyta; class Magnoliopsida; order Santalales; family Viscaceae; genus Viscum; species Viscum album. The sequence continues at coordinate 1,025,759,994 of OY728129.1, read as the reverse complement.
GAGTGAACAAAGTTGTCAAAGCCTTGTGTGATCTAGGTGCTAGTGTGAACCTCATTCCTTATGCCATGTACTGTCAGTTAGGGCTCGAAGAACTCCAACTCACATCTGTCACTCTTCAACTTGCTGATCGTAGTGTTCGAGTTCCAAAGGGGATCTTAAAAGATGTTTTGGTGAAAGTTGAAAATTTCATTTACCCAGCTGACTTCATTATTCTGGACAATCACCCAAGCTTAGGTCCTAGGGAGCAAACCCCAATCATACTTGGTCGTCCCTTGCAACAATCAACTCTGTAATCTGAGTCCGAAATGGGAACATGACCATCACCTTTGGGAACATGAGTCTAGACTTAAACATCTACAATGAAAACTCTCAAATTGGGTATGATGAAGAGATCCATGAGGTTAAATGGATTGGTAGTGTTGATAATGAACTCAATGAACATCAAGAAGTTACCAAAGGATGGTTAAGTCAAGAAGAGATTGATTTTCTTTATTCACATGAGGGAAATTTTCCTCCTTGGATTGAATCTCTTTCAGACAGCTCTATTGATGAATTTCTATAATCACCAATCAATGATACCATGTTTGAAATCAATAACATTGAGTCCATAGCCATTCATGATACTACTCTGGAAAATTTAGTGGATGATAATTCTGTTCACAAGGAACCAATTTTGTAAAGAAATCTGAACAAAGAAACTAAGTTCAATACAAAGTCTCAACCATTCTTGGAAAGTCATGACCAATCTGATCTTGAATTTAAAGTCTTACCTTCATCACTAAAGTATTCTTACTTAGGGGAAAATCAATCCTTTCATGTTTTCATTTCTTCCTCCCTTGAAGCCGATCATGAGGGGATGCTTCTAGATGTTCTTAGGAGACACAAGAAAGCCATTGGATGGACCCTATCTGATATCCCTGGGATTAGCCCACTTATCGGGACTCATAGAATTATACTTGAATATGAGTCAAAGCCATGTTGTCAACCTCAGAGGCGACTCAATCCTAATCTCATGGAAGTAGTGAGAAAAGAACTTTTGAAATTGTTAAAAGCCGGTATCATCTATCCTATAGCTGAGAGTGAGTGGGATAGCCCAATCCATGTGGTTCCAAAGAAGGATGGAATCACAGTAATAACCAACAAGGATGGAGAGATGCTTCCAACAAGGGTCAGTAGTGGATGGAGAGTTTGTATTGACTATAGGAAGCTCAACTCTTGTACCAAGAAATACCATTTCCCCTTACCCTATATTGAGCAAGTCCTCGAGCGAGTGGCGGGTCATCAATTCTATTGCTTCCTAGATGGATTCTTAGGGTATAATCAAATCGAAGTCTCCTTAGAGGATCAAGGAAAAACAACCTTCACTTGTCCATTTCGCACTTTTGCCTTCAAACGCATGCCCTTTGGGTTATGTAATGCCCCTAGTACCTTCCAGCGGTGCATGATGGGAATATTCTCGGATATGGTGGGGGATTTTTTAGAGGTCTTCATGGATGACTTCTCCATCTTTGGGGATACTTTTGAGGGATGCCTTATAAATGTAGAAAAGGTTTTTTCAAGGTGAGAGGATAAGAATCTCATACTAAATTGGGAAAAATGCCATTTCATGGTAAGGGAAGGACTTGTTCTAGGTCATCTGGTATCTGATAGAGGGATTGAAGTTGATAAAGATAAGGTTTACATCATTCGTCACCTTCCCTCTCATAAAACTGTTAAGGAAGTGAGGTCCTTCTTAGGACATTCTAGTTTTTATTGAAGGTTCATTAGGAATTTCAGCTCTATTTCTCGACCACTTTGTGCTCTATTGGTAAAAGATTCTCCATTTTTATGGACAGAAAGCTGTGAGGAATCATTCTCTACACTCAAGTCAACTCTTATATCTCCACCTATCATGAAATCTCCAAATTGGAAACTTCCTTTTGAGCTCATGTGTGATGCAAGTGATTTCGCTATAGGAGCAATCTTAGGACAACGGTGCGAGAAAACTCCACATGTCATTTCTTATGCAAGAAAATATTTAAATAATGCACAAATAAACTACACCACCACTGAGAAAGAGTTTCTTGCTGTTGTCTTTACCTTAGAGAAATTCAGGTCTTATCTCTTAGGATCACCCATCATTGTCTTCACTGATCATTCAGCCCTAAAATACCTTTTCCAAAAACAAGATGCCAAGGTTAGATTGATTAGGTAGGTCCTTCTTCTTCAAGAGTTTGATTTAACCATTAAGGATTAAAAGGGTGTTGAAAATATTGTACCTGATCACCTCTCTAGGATGGAATTCAAAGACAACTCACACCACCTCTCTGTGTCTGATTCATTTCCCGATGAACACCTCTATTCAGTGAGTGATTGCCCTTGGTATGCTGACATAGCAAACCATTTGGTGACGGGTGACATTCCAAAATTTATGGGGACCCAAGCTAAGAGTAAATTCCTTTCTGATGTAAAACACTATGTTTTTTATGATCCTTACCTCATCAAGTTCTGTCCTGATCAAATCATCAGGAGATGTATTCCTGAGTCTGAGCAAGAGTCCATTCTAAAATTTTGTCATGGAGAGGCATGTGGAGGCCACTTTTCAACAAAGAAAACCACAGAAAAGGTCCTACAAAGTGGTTTCTACTGGCCAAACCTTACTAAGGATTCCTTCCAATTCTGTAAAAGTTGTCCTCAGTGTCAAAAAATAGGATCCATTACCAAAAGGAATCAAATGCCCCTCACTCCCATTCTAGTCGTTGAAATATTTGATTGTTGGGGAATTGATTTCATGGGGCCCTTTCCAAACTCTAAGGGATACCTCTACATCCTCTTCGCTATTGATTATGTCTCAAAATGGGTTGAAGCCATTCCCACCAAGTCCAATGACCACCATGTTGTGATCCGATTTCTAAAAGAGCATATATTTTCTCAATTTGGAATTCCTAGGGCTATAATCAGTGATCGTGGAACCCATTTCTGCAACTTCACATTCTCTTCACTCATGTCTAAGTATGGTATTACTCATAAAGTTTCCACTTCATACCATCCTCAAACCAACGGTCAAGCTGAGTTGGAAAATAGAGAAATTAGACAAATTCTTGAAAAAAAATCAATCCCTCTAGGAAAGATTGGACTGAGAAACTCTTAGATGCCCTTTGGGCATATCGAACTGCTTTCAAAACTATCCTATGCAAGTCACCGTATAGATTGGTTTATGTAAAAGCATGTCATTTACCTGTTGAAATTGAGCATAAGGCCTTTTGGGCAATAAAAAAATGAACATTGACATATCTTTGGCTGAAACAAAAAGAAAATTAGATCTTAATGAACTCGATGAACTTAGGATGGAGGCTTATGAAAATTCAAGGATCAATAAATCTGAAGTTCAAGCCTACCAATCTAGGAATCTCAAAGTCAAAAACTTTGAACTGGAAAAATTTGTGCTCTTGTATAGTTCAAAACTTCATCTACACCCAGGAAAGCTAAAGTCCAGATGGTCTGGTCCATACCTAGTGCATCATGTGTACCCTCATGGGGCAATAGAGTTTCAGGATCCCACAAGTGGTCATGTCTTCAAAGTCAATGTTCATAGGTTAAAACCATTCATTGAATCATTCAATAAACAAGAAACCAAGGAGGAGTTAACTGAGCCAACATATGAACCAGAGAAAAATTGATAGATTTAGGGTACAAGTCGGGCTAACGACGTTAAACAAAAGCACTGCACGGGAGGCAACCCGTGGTTTTCATGTTTCCAATCACTGGGAATCATCTTTTGTTTCCTTATGCTTAATTTTGTTACTTTTTTTATATATAGACTGTTGACCTATTCTTATTTTATGAGTAAGGATGGGTATGAAAAGGGAGCACTGTATTCATCTGTGTCACGCGGTGTGATCCCTAAGTAATACCTTACCCAGAAATTTAAAGAAGACAATGTATCATTAGTTTATTTTATTTATTTTTTTGTAGGTTTAAAAAAATTTTAGACTCTTGACCTGTTCTTCTTTTATGAGTATGTATGGGTATGAAAGGGGAGCACCGTATTCATCCGTGTCACGCAGTGTGATCCCTGAGTAATACCTTACCCTGGAATTTAAAAGAAGACAATGTATAATTTGTTTGATTTAAAAAAAACATGAAAATGATGGTACTTGGAATTAAATAAATCATTGTGTTGTTTGTTTTGTCTTCTTTGTCCTTCTTTTTATGGTTCAAGAACTATTTTGGGTGATACATGTTCAATAAAGGAGGTACCTACATCCTCAAAGAGATCAAAGGAGTAATTTGGAGCATCATGAACCTCAACTTTAAAAACCAGGTGAATTTGTTCCATGTTTTTCATTCTCAATTTCATCTTTGAACTCCTCTCCTACCCACTTCTAACTTTTCTTTTCTTTAAACACTGGGGACAGTGTCATTCTAAGTTGGGGGGAGATAAAAAATGATTTTTTTTTATTTTGTGAATAAAAACATGCACGAAAAGAAAAATTCCATTAACCATAAACATGATAAACACACATTGAAAACTCTAAAATTGAATATCAAATAAATTTTTCATGCCTTGATTCTGATTTTAATGCAAGTTTAAGTTCATGAGCATAGTTTTTGGAAAGTGCGGTTGTCCGATGTGATTTTTCAATGTTTACAATTTCATCCTCTTAATAAAAATGCCACAATGCACATCTACTGGATCGTGTGTGTAAATTTCAGTTCTTGGGTCCCTTTCATTATAGCATAGGGTTCTGGGGTCACTTTTAGTTTAATTTGAGTATCCAAAAAAACAAAAAAAAACAAAAAAAACAAAAACGAATGACCACATAGAGCAATGTTTTGTCCAAATGTGTGGCGTACGGCACTTGCGGATCGTGACTCCATAGTTGTCTTGCCCAGAGTTAGGCTTTATATCTCTATTTTAGAGCATGAAATTGACAATATGTGTGGCGTCCGGCACTTGGGGATCGTGACTCCATAGTTGTCTTGCCCAGAGTTAGTCTTTTCATATCTATTGTGGTTAAAAAAAGGGATACTCATCTTAAGGTTTAATGTGATTCCCACCTAGCGCTTCCATTTTTTCCCCTTGAACAACAAAATGGGCCCCATATCTTTTATGGTGAACAACACTTTATCATGCTTAATTGGAATTGGATGAAATGTGGTAATTAATTTGAACAAAGGAATGGGCTTGGGCTTGGGATATGCTTATGGACCTAGCTTGTTTTAAATGATTTTTATGGGTTCCATAATTTTTTTTGGTATGAGGTCTTTTGAGTGAGCAATGTGTATTTAAAAGTTTTTGGAAAAGGGGATTTGGATTTCATATTTGTAATTTATTTTGCTCGGGACTAGCAAAACTCAAGTTGGGGGGTGTGATTAGTCACTGAAAGTGGCTAATATTAATTGTTAAGATCTTAATATTAATGTTTTTAAAAGTTCATAAAAATAAATTTTAGTCTAATTCAGAAATTGAATTTCATTTCCCATCATTGTGCAATTCATGCTTAAAATGTCAATTTGGGCCCACTCAATAATTTCCTTGTGGAAATTACAATATTTATCATTTTAATTTGAAATTTTGGGATATGATTGATCACTTTGTTTTGAACATTTTATCTTTTAGGTCCGATGGATGAATCCCAAAGGAAGATGGAGAATTTTGCACCTGAACGAAGAAACATGCTGGAAAAGGCATAATGGGCCTAAGGCCCATCAAACAAATGGATCTGAAGTTGAGATTTAAATGGTGGACTCGTCATTAATGCACAGAAATTCGTCCCACCATTTCAACCATAACATTCAAACGGGTGAGCCAAATGTCCTAAAATTTTGAGAACTTCTAGAAGACACATGGAAGAAGATAATTTATATTTAAGACACCTTCGGATTCGGCCATATGAAGTGTCAAACGCACATGTCAAAATGGAGGACGAATCTGGACAGTTTTCCGGGTCAACTTCGAAACGTCAATTTCCTTTTGATTATTCACCCTCATTTTGACTCTATTAATTGTTGGGGGTGAATTAATTATTGTTGGATGGACCTAAGGCTCCTAATATTCCTATATAAGAAGCTATTGGTGAAGGGAATAGGGGTGGATATTTTTCATATCATCTTTTGTTGCTTGTTTCATTGTAAGGTTATGCTTCCAAATTTCCTTTGTAATGTTTTCCATTTCCATGTATGTTTCTTTTTTGTATCTTTATGTTCTTAATCAACTTCTTTCTCTTCTATATTTTCCATTTCATTTATTAAAACTTTATAATCACAAAGCACAGTGATATCTCTGTGTTGTTGTGATTTAGTTCACACATAGGTGTGAATTTCATTCACACACACGGAGGAGTGCTCGTTATTTCCGCGGTTTTAATTTCTTCAATCTAATTCTTGTTAGCCATATCCCGCCCACCATTGAGAGTATACCATCAATGGAGGGCGAAACCCTTAATGGGTTGATCTTAGGAGGATGCAAAGGCTGGATTGAATGTTATTTTATGAACGAATTGTTGTTAATTGGATAATTAATTTAAGACATCCATTCTTCAGTTATTTCTACTCTTCATCTTTACTGTGTTTGAGAAAAATAAATTCAATTAATCGATGACCATATACCTCGGAGAGATCATGAATTTGGTTCTCTAAGTGTATAGGGGATTAGTAATTGTGTTTAGTAAGCACCAAACCAGAAAATGATGAAGGTAGTGTTATTTTTGAAGAATGGATTCATCAAGAATTAATAAAACCAAATTTTTTTAAAGAAGTAAAATTCATTCAATCCACCTCGAGCATAATCCTAGATCAACCCATTTTCATTAAATTGAATTCATGTAGGTTTCATAGTGTTATTTAAACCATCCAAAAATCGAACCCAAAGTTGGCTACTTCAAAGCCCATCCCACACCAAATCATAGCGTCTCAAGGTTACTTCTTCGGTCCCTGTGGATTCGATCCTTACTTGTACTTCAACGACCGCTTTTACCAGTAGGGTAAATTTGGGCGCAACCACCTCATCTTCAGAATTGGATTCACCAGCATCATCTTCAATAAGAGTCTTATTTGACTTCTCTCTCTTTACATCCTTGAATGAAATTTCTCTATTAGATTTTGTTTTTATTATTATAGTATTATACCATATCATTTCATAAGTTATGAGAGTGCTATGAAAATCATCCAAAGATAATGTTTTGGGGTCTCTATCTTCAAATGAATACACTTTAGCATTAAACTTGTCTGGTAGATTCTCAAGATCTTTTCAACAACTATAGAATCCTCAAATGTTTAACCAAGACATTTAATTCTACTGAAAATAACATTTATCTTGGTAATGAAGTCCCCAACAAATTCAGATTCTACCATTTTCAAGTTTTCATACTTCAGCCTCTAGATTTTCCATTTTTCCTTCTTCACTTTTGTATTTCCTTCATAGATGTTCTGCAGTTTTTCCCAAATTCCATTGTCTATAGAAACAACTTTCACTCCTAAAAATTCACTCTCAGAATGAGATGTTATTAATGTATTTTTAGCTCTTCCATCGTTCTCAAGATTCTTCAAATCTACAAGAGTAAGATCATCCTTGTCATCAATAGAAGGAAATCTATCTTTTGTAGTTTCAAGAACATAATTTCCAAGAGACATAAGATAAGGAATCATTCTATCTTTCCAGATATGACATTTCTTACCATCAAATATCAGAATCCCCTTACTATTCACGCAATTCAGATCCTCCATCACAAAATCTATTCAAAACTTCAGCAAAGAACAAATGAAGGTAACCTCTCTCTGATACTAATTGAAGTTCCCAATAAGTATCTATGTATCACTAAGAGGGGGAGGGTTGAATCAGTGATATCTTTTTATTTTTATGTTTCCTTATTTTTAAAACAACCTTCTCCTCCTTTTAAAGAGTTTCTTCTATTCTAAACACACACAACCACAGGAACACAAGATTTACCAGGTTAAATACTCAACAAGAGTAGTTGTGTCCTTGGTATGATATGAAAATAATCCAACACCACACAATCAACTAGAAAAAAAATCCTTTGATGTGGAATAAAACGAGTAGGATATACCCTTACACCCATGTAGCACTTGGAAGACAATCTGCAAGCACGTGTGCACCCTCTTAGCACAAATAGGGAGTTATAGTATTTCAGTGCTTCTTTACAATTGAACAGGAGTATTCTTTGAAGTACAATTCTTTACCTTCTAATCCAAAAGATAATAAGAACTATCTTATGCACAACCGAATACGTGAAAAGACCCTAAATCTTTCACACACCCTTCTAAGTGTCTTGTGCGCAACTTTTATGCCAGGAGCACAAGATTCAACTTTTTTGTGAAACACTTCTTGCATGAAAATTCAACCTTGTGCACAACTCGCTTCTTGAATGCAACTATCTTCTTGCACACACCTCTCTTCTTATGTGCATCTATCTTCTTGCACGCAACTTTATTTCTTTTGCACACTCTTATTTTCTGAATATTTTTCTGCACCTTATAGCTTGGAGTTTCTCTAAGTGTCGGGCACACCAGTGTGATGGGGTCACCTTTTATTTAAAGACTTCATTGACCCCTATGCACAAAATCCCCGATGCATCATTCAAGATCCTGACACGTCATGCAGGACCCCATTTGACGTCGCCTTGGGCACATAAGTCACCTGTTTCATAAAATCCCATTTGACGTCACCTTGGGCACATAAGTCATTTGTAACGCAAAAGCCTATTTGATGTAACCTTGGGCGCATAAGTCTCTTTCCCCCTAGCCTCATCTTTCACACACATCTTTGAATCTTTTGCGCACATCATGCCTTTACCATTTTTTGATGTTTGGACCTCAAAACATGCCTCATGCACAAAACCCCATTTTACGTCGCCTTTGGCGCATAAGTCTCCTTCACACCAACCTCTTCTTTTTTTCACTTACTGAATCTTTTGTGTGCTTCCTTCTTTTTCCATTTTTCAAAGTCTGGATCTCGAGTCATGCCTTGCACACAAGATTCCAAACAACCTTCAATCTTGTGCACAAAAACTAATCTTGCGCATAAAACCCCAATATTTCACCAAAGCCTCTCCTTTTCCAGATTTTGATTTTTGGATCATGGAATACCACTTGTATGAAACATAGCAATCCATGTTCAAACTTGCACACAATATCATTTTCTAAAACCCATTTCTTTGTCACCTGATTTTCAAACCCTAAAAATTTTCAAACACTGGAAAATGGTGCCACCTTAGAACATTCTTTTGTGTCGCCCCCAGATCATCTGTTCTTTTTTCTTGTTCTCTATTCACTGTATCTCATAGAAATTATTCATATTTCATCATGAAATCCACTATCGTGATATGTATCCTTTAATCGAACAACTTTAGCATCATCAGATTTTCAATGGGAAGTACTAAAACATGACAATATTCCAGCAGCATCATTCTTTCCAATCAAAACTTCATATGATTGGCCCCACCTTCACCCCCCATTCATCATAATAATTGTATCAAAAGTTCTCCAAACTTATGATAATTTTGAAATACAAATCAGTAAATCATCGTTTGATTTTATATTCATTAAAAAGTGAATTAATTTATCTTTGTTGACAACAAAAGACAACACTCTGTAATAGAAAACTCTTCTTACTTCCTTCTCCATAAAACATGGTCCCAAAAAATGTTTCATAATTTTAAATTAATACAATTTTGAAATATAAAACAAATATATGCATATTTGAAAAATATAATTATAAATCCTATACAATAATAGAATATAAGTTAAAATATAAATTTTAAAACATATTAATATATACATGGAAATAATTTACAAAAAAAAATAAAGTTAGAATATAAAATTTGGCATCTAATATACACACTCATTTGAATGTTAGATATGAAAATTCATCAAGGTTGTAAGTTGTTTTTTATGATGGATTCAGTTAGGGAACCATATTGAATGAAAATGAAATTGGTGGGGGGATAAAAAATATTTTCAAATTCTCATGTATTTAATGATATTTCCCTAGCTCAACTAATTATATATAGGTAGGATCTAAAATAAGAACCCAAAATTGATTTTTTGTAGATTAATTCATACCCCCAAATGGTTTTTTATCTAGCCGCATAGTAATTTCCATTGACTAAAACCCCATAACTAGGACACCCCAAAATTTTCATGATCTATAAAAATAATATTTTCAAAACCAATAAGTGGAATACTGACCCATAGACTTATTTTCATCAATAATTACATAATAAATTTCTCAACTCGTACTATAGTACAAAATTCTCATACTTATTTAAGATACATGATGATATACATTACTAAAAAGGTTCTTAGATTGTGCATAATTTAAACAGATATACATATCATAGAAAAATCAATATATGTGTGGAATAAACATGATCCCTTACTTAACTACCCTGAGTTCCTAAAACACAGTCAAAGTGGATTGGTCCATCAACAAGAAACTACATGATTCATACATTTATAAAAAAATAAACCATAATAAATAAATCTCATATCATTTCCAATACCCACTCAAGAAATATACCCTTTTCATATTTATTAAAGTATCATATAATAATATAAAACTTCCCATAAAGATAAAAATTATATAAAATACATATTGTATACCAAGGGACAATAAATGAGGGTATCACAACATAAATAAAACCTTTTAATATGGTATCAAAGAAGCCTTTGAAGCCAAATTTGAAAATAAAGTTACAACCATTCATTGAAAACCAAAAATGGTCAATACATTAGAAACCAAGAATACCTATTGTATTATATAGTTCAAAACCAAAAAAAATATTTTTAATTAAACATAAACTATTAAAAATGGTTTATATTCATCAGAAATAAAAATAGGATCAAAACCCTTCTTTTATCATCAAAATAATTTAAAAAAATCCTCATATTAATTTTCAAAAAAAAGGAATACAAAACATTTTAGTATAAAATGAAATCTATCAACACCCTATATTCAATGTAAAAAAAATGAAAACATTTCACAAATCCCAATCACTTAATGATTGCTAAAATAAAGTGATTGTATAAAAAACATACCCTTTCACCTAGAATGTCCATACATAATCCAAAAAAAAATCCCCTACAAAGAAAATATATTAATTTAATGTCCATCCTATCCAATAGTCATCCATAGATTTATTCATGATGGAGCCATAATTGTGAACCCATGTCTTTGGTATGTATCAAACTTATTTTGATGTTAAGGGACTGTATCATAATATGTACCCCCATGAGAAATATTCCACCATGATGAAAAGAGATGAAAAATTATCATTAGAATCATTGATACATGAAAAGGGAACATATTAGATAACATGAGGAGATTAAGAAATATGGTAATGTGGTATTTTAGTAAACAAAATCAAAAAATGGAGATTTAGGGAATCCACGACATTGAATGACCAAAATAGAGGATTTTGTGGCTTACTTGATATTTTATAGTCAAATATATTAAATGTGTCATTGAAAATGATGATGTATGAAGCTGTAAAATGTTTTTGGAGGCCACTGGATCGAAGAAACAAGGTTAGGGTTTCCATGTAAGAGAGAACTGAGTCTACCTTCAACCAATCAAAAAACACCAAAATGACTCATAACAGGAATTCATAAAATTATAAATGATTTATCATGTCACTTATACAATATCTAACTTTATAATAAAATTTTATTAGATTTATCAGGTCAGTTATATAGAAACAAATGTGATAAATTGATTTACCACGTCAGTTATTTTATAACAATCATTATAAAGAAATGTTATTTTCTTTATCGCATAATTTATTCTACAACCAACATAAAACACACTTTATCATGTTATATATAGAATAAATGACGTTTTAAAGTGGTATACTTCATTTGTCACATCGTTTATAGGATAACCAACATGATAAATCAATATAAATGGCTTTGTACATCGGTTATAAATAACCAACGTCAAAAGGCCGATGTGATAAATACTTTTTGTACCATTGAAAAAATTATCTTCAAACATATATATCTCATGTATAGTGGTAAAACCTCACCTTATTATAGGTTCATTGGAGAAAATCCATCTACAAGGAGAACTCATATTTGAAATGGGGGACATTTTCATACTAGTTTAAGAACATGGATATGTAACAAAATATCACCAATATCATTCATAGATCTATATATCATGTAATAATATTAGGTTATGTCACATATAACAATTTGATAAAATTAAGGGTAATGATATATAGACAATATTTCATATAGTTTTTAAGTCATCTAACAATGACTATGATCCCACAGAATATACTAGTTCTATAATTTTATCCCATGGAAATGAACTTGGAGAATATAGATTAATTTTTTCCATAGATGAATGGTGGTCCCCATAATATTTATCTCTCTTGATTATCATCCAATATTATCCCTATGACATTAAAGGGATAGATAAGTGGGAAAATAATTGTTTTTTCTCTGATCACCCTTTGCAAGTTTTCAAACTAACAAGTTTTTCATTGCTTTCCATTTTGGAATGCACAAAAATTTTCCAAATAAATGCTTGGCTCATGCCTATAATGTAGAGTATTAAATTTTGATCAGGTTTCCTTTATGATTTTTTAACCATATGATTATAATGTCTCTTTCCATTGGATGTTTAAGTTCATGTAAGCTGAACCAAGGTGGATGGTGTTTAAGGATTGATAGCTTTGAACAAAGGATGAGGAAGTATGAATAACAATATGGATGAGGTGAACCTGAAAATAATGATACCCTAACTTGATAAGTTTGGATAGCCTTTTAGATAGACACATGTATTTTAGGGTCATGAAACTCAGAAAAATGTGTTATGTGGTTTTGGGTCTCGTGATGAAGACCAAATTCCAAATATATATTCTCCAAAAAGAAAATATCAACTCAAGAATTTTGAATTTCCAATAAAAATAATCAAATCAGGGAATACAGTTCTTTACTAGGGATTCACACTCAAATATGAAATGGCACATGAATAATAAATCATTATATTACATTAAAAAATGGTATGATTCATGAATTTTTAACATTGAGGGTACCTGAATCTACTTGAATAGTTGACTTATTGAAAATGTAAAACATAACATATTAATTCCAAAATTAATTGGAAATAAATATTGGTAATAGTATGGTGACTGTTACTAATAGTGAAAATAAATGTATCACCATTAGAAAATAGATCATGGGGTTACGTGTGACCTTTCTTCCAAGACCAAAATATCATAAAGTGGTTACTTCATAGTCTTAAGGTAAACTGTGTTATTCACTATTCGATGGGGGCCCATTATAGTTAATAAATCTCAATAAAATATATTGATATGAAAAATGGGACCAAGGGGAATAATTGACTCAAGGTTGGTGGATTCAAAGAGGATAATCTTAACTCAAGAAATTTATTAATGTTGACTCATGTGTCAAAGATATGAATTTGGTTAATGGAGATAGGAATATTCATGAAGGGGTCCAACATAATAAACGCTACATCAATATATATCGAATAAATTCTCAAGGTGATGTGATATAACATGAATTTTTTTAGTAGACAATACTTGATGGGATGATCTACTTGGTGTTTATAGATTGTATTTTCCTGAATAATAATGTATCCATGGTACAACTCAAACCTAAATTCATGGCTTAAATAATATCTACTCTAATGTTTTCTTAGACTAGGGGTCTAGTAAAGACAACATGAATTTTGTATGTCCATATGGTAGGATCCATAGGCTTTTTATCTTTTTTATTTAGCACTAAATTTCTTTTCTAAACCATGAAATGGTTTGTATGAGAGAGCGATGGATTAAACTTTTTCCAAGAAACCCTTTAAAGGGTTTTAACCTGAAAATCCATTGTGAATCTTTTGATTTTAATTTTAAGGTTATGAAATTCATACCACAAAGGGATAGAATGTAAGACCATATGACTCTAAACAAATGGTGAGATAGTCTATCTAGAAATGGAAAGGTGAAACCTAATATTAATAGAGAGCCCAATGGTAGTATAGACTGCCTTATACAGAGGTCACACCATTTTAGGTTCATGATTCTTGGGAAAAGGGTTAGAATATATATTTTTGTTTTTTCTAAAGATAGGAGATCTCAATATTACTATGTATCCTAAAATGATAGTAATAAATACGTACATAGTTATTATATAATGATATCTTGAATAGATCTTTCTCATTTGCAGGAAAGGAGTAATTTTCTAATTTTGGTGAGAATTAAAATTAGGAAGGGATTATTGGCCACTCCTGGGACAATGTTCTAGTACATAGCTAAGGGAAATGATTCAAAGAAAATATAGGGATACCACAAACATTATATAATAATTTAAATTGTGGGGTATTTTATCCTATCACTTGTTTACAGAGACAAACTATGTTGGGAATCCTTACATAGATTTATCTCTCATGTAGGAAAATTGGGACATATATAATGGACCACTATAAGTAGTTTAATGACATGTATGGTGTAAAATATGTTGTCTAGTTTCAGACCATGTGACAAGGAATTAGATCCCATGTAGCTTAGGGTTATACATGGAGAACCTTCATTCAAGGAACTTGAAAAATCTTTCACATTCATAAAATGGGAATACATTTTCTTGGTATCGGGTGAATGAGAATGCTCAATGTGAATTATAGAAATTCCAAAACACAAGAAAAATAGGGAATTAGATCCGTATTTTTAACTAGGCACAGAATAAGATATGTTGGTGTAACTACTTATCCTAATATGATATAAATAAAACCAAATGTTTTTCATAGATAAAGGGGGGATTTTTATATCATAAGTTAGATGGTCTATGAAATTAATGTTGGATAGTATATCTATAACCATTAAATCCCCATGAAAATGGAAAGGGACCTATATGTAGACCAAGCTCTTATATAAGGGACTGAAATTTTTTATTTTGGTCATATCGGAAAAACCTTTTAATTTAATTTTAGTTCATGTTGGTTGAACCAAGTTGAATATTTTAAAGTATTGTGGCATTAACAATTGAGGCATGAAGTTTAAGGTCCAAAATATTTGACTAAGTGTCACATATTTTTTCACATGCGACTTGGAGTCTCCTCAATGGTGTCTATAATACATGAGGGTATAAAACATGGATATATTCCTAATATAATGACCCAATCTTGATGTACATGGAAATTACATTACTTTTTCAGAATACATAATACATGACACAAACAGACACCCAAAGACTATATTATTTTAGGGTCTTTGGAAACATGAAACATAATATTCTACCTTTGGGAAATATCTTCAATAGCTCTCATAAATATCTTCCCCATTTGTTTTCCTACTGAAAATATCTCTTTATATCATGGGGAAAAGAAAACATAAAAAGGGTGAGCTTAAATTATCAGTAAGGATAAACATAGAGAAACAAAGCATAAACATAAGAATGTAAAAACATGAACATAATGTTTAAACATCATAATATTGAGTCATGAAATCAATCTTGGTAGTACATAAGGAAAAGACCATAAAGTAACATTAACAATGATCGAATACCATTTTCATAAAATATATAGTTGTGGAAAAATAATAATCACATAGTATTATTTTCATAGTATCCAAGGCTTTACTATCAAGAATATCTTAGTGGAAAAAGTCCATTATTGAACTGGGTTTACTTGTCATTCGAGCCATATATTACTGAACCACATTTACTTGTCATTCCATTCATATTCATCTCATGAGATATAAATATTTACCCGATGAATTGTATAGATATATAGGTCACACCCATCTCATAATGAAATCATTATTACATTTTCTACAGAACATATAGAATTCATCATTGCAAAACCCTAGAAAAAAATGGGTTTCTTTAAACATCATTCCATCATAATATAATCCATATAAAATATTGTTCCATCAATAACATAGGAAAATTATAGTAATAATAGGTATAGAAACATAACCATATTTAAATAGAGTCATCTTATATGGAAAATAATTTTGATAAACCTCTTCAACTTATTTCTTGAGGAAAATATCCTTTCTTCTTCAAAAACATTTTCCTTCCTCCAAATACCATACAATTTTTGAAGAAAACATTTTATGTGAAAATAAACTTGTAATATTGTAGGGGAAGATTGAAGGAAATAAATAATTATGAATGTGTAAAAATATGTTCATGTCGTATAATTTTAAAATACATCCTCCTTGTACTTCTACTGGAAAAGGAAAAAAGTACCTCGCATGGTAAACAAAAGAAATTTTTCATCCATGACATGTAGTAAAAGTAAAAACTTGGTAAAAAAGACTTTAAACATACATAGATTAATACATCTAATTTTATAAAAATATGTTTAGAAAACATGTAAATGTATGATAAATATATCCCCATAAAATACTTAGGTATAAACAATCTCGGATAAAAATGATATTGCAAAATTATCCCTTACATTTGGTCTAATTTATTCTATATGTGTCTAAAACTAAAATATCATGGGATTGAACATATTATTAACTTGTAACAGAAAAATAATAATATTTATGATATCATATATGATTCACTTATGACTTTATATTACCTATTCATTTTTCAATTCCATGTTAAAGCAACATTTTGGGTAATAATTGTTTTATTTATCGTACATATTTTGACTTTGTATTCCTGATATTATTACATTGATAATGATTTAATTAAATAAATAATTTAAAATATAATTTATATATCATATAAATTCAATATATAAATATATATATAAAAGATAGATAAATGAAATTGAATACTCCATTCATGGAGACGGTAGGTCGTATGTACGCATGAACGCTACTTCCATTTCAATGTCATATTAAAAGAATAATGATTACATGATACATAGGTATATTATAATTACATTATAATATCATATGTTATATATTTTACAAAAGTTCATTAACATCATCATTTATACATTCCATGTATGGTATTAACGAGTCTTATCACTTTGAGGGGGCGGTAGTCCACCCTTCCTCAAATAAAATTATCATATTTACACGTTATGGAAAGCATAAATGTATGATTTAAATAAAAAATATAGAAGAATATAGAACTTATAAATATAAATATATCATATATAAATATAGTTTCAACATAATTTCCACCATGAGAGGTGGTAGGATAAAATTGAAAAATCATTGTTTCGTGAGGTAGTAGTTCGTTGTACACAGAAACAGTATGTTCATATCTTTTATATGTAGGTGTGTGTAAGTGTAGTTAGAATAATTATCAAAAAAACATCCTAGATTATTTAAGATACTAGTTTTTTATGTAATAAAATACTAATAATATCATAGGGAGTGGAGAAGTGAAATAAAATAAAAGAACTTGAGAGAAGACGTTACCTCTAAATCGTGTAACTTCTTTTCATTTGTGTCAAAAGGATTTATTTAATTAACTTATTCCCAATTTCAGGATAATAATATGAATATAGGAATTTTGGGAGATTATTTGGGAGGATTTTAAATGAGACAAGGGTCATGAGAGCTGTGATTAAATGGGTAGAGGAGGTGGCATTTTATAAGAGAGAGGAGGGGCACTTTAGGGAAGTCTAGATGTATTAATTTATTATAAATTATATTTCAACTAAAAATGAGTCCAAATTTATATTTTTAGAATATAAGAGAAATATAAGTAGAAATAAAACCACCCAATAATAATTTGATATTTTTTAGATGTTTTTTAATCTTTATCATTTTTATTTAACCTTTTTTTACTCTAACCGTTTTATCAAGCATTCGATACCTTATGAATCCAAATATTTACCATAACATAATAAATGTACAATTAAATAGTAATTAATAAAAAAATTACTTATCATAATTATTTATATGAGTATTAGATTATTATTAATTTTTGACTTTTATAATATTTAATCAAACATTTTATATTTTAAAATATGAATTATGTGAATTAAGACACTACTCCTATCATGACTTTTTAAAAAATCCATAACAACTTGATTCCTTCAAAAAGATTCATTAGTACGAAGATAACATGTCCATAGAATCCAAAAAATTCTTTTATGTCAACATAACAACAAATTATTTTTATTTTAAGATATATAATATCATTTATTTGAATCCTTTATTAATGAAAAAATCATTTCATCATAACTGTGTCATAATTAAATTTATTTGTTTAATATATAAAGATTATAAAAAAATATCATGATGTATAAGTTTTATTATCTTTCTAATGAGTATTTATATTCTAAGATATCAATTATATATCCCCACATAAAAATTGGTTTAGTAAAGGATACATGTTTATGTTATATTTGTATTTACTTTAAATTAATTCTTATAAAATGTCAAATTCACATCCAAGTGGATACATAGGGTCCCAAAATTAACTCAAGTATCCCCATGGTCGGAAATATATCATCCAATAGTATTAGAAAACTTTTTAGTGTAGTTTTATACTTTTGAATTATTATTTTCTTACATTTATTTTTCAGATTTACCCTTTAACCATGGTAAATAAAAATAATTACTGAAGTTACTATTAATAATGTCCAAAAATAAAAGGTACCTATTCTGACAATTTGGAGCTTCTTATAACAAATATGGATTCCATTTTATACAAATTCAAAACTCATAAGTTGCATAAATTAATTTAAAATTAATTCATGTTTTCAAAACCAAAAAGTGGGGTTTTCAGAGGTAATAACTAACAAAATATTGGCATGTGTTTACGTACAATTTAAAATATAAATTACTTCCAGTGAACAAAATTGGATTAAATTATAGAAATATAATCCAATAACACTTTAAAACCAATTAAAAAGATATTATAACTATATAAATAAATTATATGAAAAGGTAGTTTCAAATTAAAATGTAGTATTTCTCACAATTTATTAAAATTTTAATTTTATCAGAAAAATAAAAATAACTAAAAAAAGTAAATTTTAATTTTTATTATTACAAATCAGATGTTTAGTTTGTAAAATTTACTATATAAAAGTGTTAAAAACAATATTTAAAATTGGTGCACCATCAAAAGGATGTAAACCTGCATTTTTTGAAAAACACTTCTTTTCTTCAAAAAAAGTATTTTGTTCTCATACCATGTTCTAGAAAATGTGTACTGTGAATGATAATGTTATATAAAATTCAAATTTTGGTTAATACTATTCATAAAAACTAGTTTATATCCCATTAAATAATAATATTTTAATATTCTATCATTTTTTAGTGAAACTTGGTATTGCATACAATGCAAACTATCAAGGAGGGTCACTCTTGCGTGTAACGCAATCCAATTCTGTGTTTCATGTAGTGAAATATTATTTTGATGTAGTGTATAACAAAATCCAAACTTAGTTCATTTATACATTGAAAAAAATGTTTACTCATTGTTGTGTGAAATTATTTCTATCAAAAGAACATGAAATTGTGTACAACACAAGCCATGAATAATGTTCCATATAATGCAAGTTAATACGGTGTTTTATATACCACAAGATAAATTTAGTGTAGTGTAAAACACAATAAATCAATGAAGTTAAAAGAATCTATCCCATAAAATCTCGGGGTGTTACATTCTACCCCCATTAAAATTAATTTCACTATCAAAATTCTTTGGGGTTATAAATGGTTTTCTTTATGGAAACCCACATCGTAAAAAGGGATACTAGAACTTCATATTAAAAAAAATAGTTATAAACATAATGGTTACCAAAATTAACTCATCACTGGGTTTCCACATAGGATAACATTGATGGGAAATGAAAACATGGATATAGAAGAGAAATCTACCTGTTAAGTTCTGATAGATAATCAAATAGTATACAGTTTGGATAAAGTTAACTATAAAAAATCCATAAATCTATGATGATTTAAGGGACCATCTGATTCATTACATAATAAGGTACTAGGGTAACATTCTTGGTTTTCAAGATCCTTTTCCTAAATTTTAAGAACATGATAAGAAATACATACTTGATTTCAGTACCATCTAGTTATCGGTCACACCATGACCATTTTTTGCTTCATCTATTATTCAATGAAATGAAGTTGAATTTGTCATTCCTATAGTGTTAGCAGATCATGAGATCCAAAAATTGAATGATAAGTCGTTTCATCTGTCTTTATCACAAAAATGATAACACAAGTTATCAAATATGCATAAGTCTATCAATGGTGAAATTAATCATATATAGTTCCATAAATGGACTTATACATTATATATCATACTGATTAAATAAAATAAAACTAATCTATACTAACCTGGGACATCCCGTAGGCCAGTGGTAAATCATAAAGTCTTGTCTCACTTCGGTTGTGGGTTCAATTCCCGCATCCTTGTCTGGCACGACGGGTTGTCACCCATCCTACAGGTTGTTATTTTTATAAAATTATACTATTATAACATTCTAGAAAAAAAATTGTCCTTAATAAATACTATATGATATCCAACATAATCCATTCAAACCTTTAGACTTATCTAAAATACTTCTTCCCAAACTCACAGTAAAAAAATATCATAAGAAATGTCATATAATAAGAATGTGAATATCATAATTTATCCCCCATGTATCATAAGATATATCTTGTTGGTCACATTCTAAATATTTGAATGAATTCATCATGAGTTATCTTGAGTCATGGTAGTAACCTAAATTACCATATATCCTTATTGAAAACATACATAATCCCTTATTCCAAAATTTATTGTATATATTTCTTAAGTCCAAAAAATTTGTATACTTCATCCATGATGACATAAACCTCTTATCACTAACTCCATAATTAGATCTCAAGAAATAATCATCATCAAATTTACTTATTCAAACCCACTATTATCTTAACATAAGGGACATATTAAGGACTATCTTCCCCTTAATCAGGTTTTCTCCAAGTATATCACATTACCCTGAAATCACTTTTTTGTCTACCTAGAACTATTCAACATATCCTTTCCAATCATTAATGAAATAATTATACTGAAATTAGTTATATATTTCATTATTCATATACCATAATAATTTAATTCCAAAACATATACACATCAATCATCAAAATTTTATCTTTCCTAAAATATGAATCATGTCTTACATTTTCTAAACCACAAGCCTCTTAGTTTTAATCTAAACTATACTGGAAGAACCTCATATACGTTTCACATGTCATTTATAATCTATTTATCCTCAGTATTATAACCAATACTAATATCATCATCATGATTTGTTTAATGATATTTCCTCTTAGGAAATAGATCTTCATAATTCCCATAATTTCCACATATGAAACAATCAACGGTCAACTATGTGTTATGTGGTTTTGACTATTAACAAAGACTAGAAAGAATTGTGTGAGAAGTAGATAACAGAGAATTGAAACAAATAAGTAAGGTAATTTACATACAACATTTCAATCTATGATATATTTAGTTTAACCCTCAGTTAGTCATGATTTTCACAAAAACCCTATGATTGTAACCTATACTTATACATATCCTTAGGACATTCCTAGACATATCCTTAGAAATATCTCTAGGTATATCACTAAAGTTTGTGCATCCTAGTTTCCAAAGGTTTACTAAACCTTCGCTCTGATACCAACTCTAATAATTCAAGCTTGACGTACATGGAAATTACATTACTTTTTTGGAATAATTAATACATGACACAAAAAGGCACCCAAAGACCATATTAGTTTAGTGCCTTTGGAAACATAGAACATAATATTCTAACTTTTTGAAAGATCTTCAACATTTCCCATAAATATAGTCCTCTTTTTCAAACCTAAAACTTTTATTTACATCAAGCGAAAAATAAAACATAAAAAGGGTGAGATCAAATGCTCAATTAGGGAAAAATGGAGAATATAAAAGAAACCATAAACATAATAATGCAAAAACTTGAACATAAAGTTTAAACATCAGAATCTTGTGTCATGAAATAAATATTGGCAGTACGTAAGGCATAGATCATAAAGAAACATTAACCATAATAGAATAACATTGGAATAAAACATGTAATTTTGACAAACAAATAATCACAAAATATGATTTCTATAGTATCCAAGGCATTGTTGCCAATACCATCATAGTAGACAAAGTCCATTACTGAACCAGGTTTACTTGTTTTTCTAACCATGTATTACTCAACCGAATTTACATTCCATTCCATTAATGTCTATCACAAGAGATATAAATATTTACCCAATGAAATGGGGGGATATATAGATCCCACCCATATCATAATGAAATCACACTTACATATTCCACAAGACATAAATCATTCATCATATAATAACCCAAGAAATAAAATGGGTTTCTTTAAACATCATTCCATCATAACATAATCCATATAAAATATAATTCCATCATTAACAAAATTAAATCATAGTAATAATAGCGATATAAACATAACCCTATTTAAATAAAGTTATCTTATAAGGAAAATAATTTTGATAAACCTCTTGAACTTTGTTGTTGAGTAAAATATCATTTCTTTATCAAAAAAAATTTCCTTCCTCAAAATACTATACAATTTAAGAAGAATAAATTTTATGTAAAAATAACCTTTTAATATTATAGGGGAATATTCAAGGAAATAAATAATTATGAAAGTGTAAAAATCCATTCGTGTCGTATAAGGTAAAAATACATTTTCCTAGTACTTTTTCAAAAAAAAAGTCAAAACATACCTCGTATGGTAAACAAAAGAAAGATTCCTTCCATACCATGTAGTAAAAGATAAAAATAGATAAAAATAATTTTAAACATACATATATTAATAGTAAAAAATTTATGAAAATATTTTTAGAAAACATGAACATGGATGATAAATATATACCCAGTAAATACTTACATATAAACAATCTCAAATAAAAATGAGATTGCAAAATTATCCCTTACATTAGGTCTGATTTCTTTTGTATGTGTCTAAAACACATGTATAGTGGGTTTAAACATATTATTAACTTGTAACATACCCATAATAATATTTAGGTTATCATATATGATTCCCTTATGACTTTATATTACACATTAGTTTTTCAATTCCATGTTAAAGCAACGTTTTGTGTAATAATAATTTTATTTATTGTATATATTTTGACTTTTTGTTCTCCATTTTATTACTTATATTGTGATTTATTTACTTCAAGAATGTAAAAAATTATTTCTAAATCATATATATTCAGTATATATATAATAGATAGATAAATGAAATGGAATACACTGTTAATGGAGATGGTAGGTCGTACGTACGCATGAACGCTACTTCCATTTCTGTGTCATATTAAAAGAATATATATTACATGATACATAGGTATATTATAATTACATTATAATATCATATGTTATATATGTTACATAAGTTCATTAAAGGTGTTATTTATATGGTCCATGTAAGGCATGAACTAGTCATATCACTTTGAGGGGCGGTAGTCTGCACTTCCTCAAATGAAATTATCGTATTTACACATTACGGGAAGCATAAAGGTATGATTTTAATAAAAAATATAGAAGAATAGAGACAATATAAATATAATATATTTCATATATAAATATAGTTCCATTATAATTTCCATAATCAGAAGTAGAAGGATAAAATTAAACAATCAACATTTCATGAGGCAGTAGTTCACCGTATACAGAAACAATATGTTTGTATCCATTATATGGAGGTTTCTGTAAGTTTAATTTGAATAATTCTCATAAAAACATCCTAGTGTATTTAGGATACTATTTTTATGTAATCTAAGAATAATAATAGAATATAGAGTGGAGAAGGAAAATAAAATAAAAGAACTTGAGAGAAGACATTGCCTCTAAATTGGGTAACTTCTTTTCATTTGAGCCAAAAGGATTTACTGAATTGCCTTCTATCCAAGGTAAGGCCTCTAAGAGTAATATAGGGATGTAGGTAGCTTATTTGGTCAGAAGTTGTAAGATCCAAGGGGCTTTAGATGTGTGATTAAATGGGTAGAGATGGGGTCCTTTTATAAGAGGGAGGATGAGAACTTTAGGGAAGTCTAGAAGTATTAAATTATTATAAATTGTATTTCGATTATAAATGAGTCTTAATTTAGTTAGTTAGAATTTAAGGTGAATATATGTCGAAATAAAATCATCCAATAATAATTTTATAGGTTTAGGAAATTATTTAATCCATATCTTTTTTATTAAACCCTTTTATACCCCAACTGTTTTAGCAAGTATTCAACACTTTGAGAATCAAAATAATCCAAAAAATAAAGAAAATTTACAATTAACGATTCATTAACAAACTTTTAGAATTATCATAACCATTTCGACAAATAATATATTTTTTTTACTTTTATAATATTTAATTAAATATTTTATACTGTAAAAAAATAATTATGTCAATTTTGAAACTATTCATTTCATGACTTTCAAAAAATTCATAACAACTTGATTCCTTACAACAAAATTCATTAATACAAATATAACATGTAAATATCATCCATAAAATTATTTTTTGACATCAAAATATACAAATTACAATTATTTTAACATTTATAAAATTATTTTTTTGAATCCTTTATTAATGAAGCAATCACTGCCTCATCATTGTGTCATAATTTAATTTTTTATTTAATGTATAAAAAATAAAAAAAAATATCATGATGTATAAAATATTTTTAGATTTCTAATTACTATTTATAATTGAAGATATAAATTATATAACCCCATATAAAAATTGTTTTAGTAAAAGATACATGTTTATGTCATATTTATCATTACATTAAATTCATTTTTATAAAAAAAATTTCACATCCATGTGGATCCATGGGGTTCTGAAATCGACCATATGATTCCCATGGTCGAAAATATCTTATAAAATAGGATTAGGACATGTTTTATGGTATATTTATACTATTAAATTATTATTTTTTACCCTTATTTACCACATTTACCCTTTAACCATGGTAAATAAAAATTATTAGTGAAGTTACTATACATAATATCCAAAAATAAAAAGTATTTATTCCAATAATTTGAAACTTATGATTCCAAATATAGATTCCATTTTAAAAAAAATCAAAACACAGAAGTTGCAGTAATTAATTTAAAATTAATTCCCATTGTTAAAACCTAAAACCAGGTTTTTCAGAGGTAACAACTATCAAAATATTGACATGTTTTTATGTCCAATTTAGAAGTGAAATTAATTCTAATGACCAACATTGGATTAAATAATAAAAATATAATACAATAAAACTTTAAATCCAATTAAAAAGATTGTATAACTATATAAATAAATTACATGAAAAGACAGTTTTGAATTACAATGCAGTATTTTTCAATATTCATTAAAATTTGAATTTTATCAGAAAAATATCAAAAATTCAAAAACAAAGTAAATTTTTATGTCCTTATTCAAAATAAAAATTTTATTTTGTAAAATTTAACTTATAAAAGTGTTAAAACTAGATTTAAAATGGGTGCGCCATCAATAGGCGGTAAAACTGCATTTTTTTAAATACTTCTTTTATCTGAAAATTGATTTTGTTATCATACCATGTTCTAGAAAATGTGTAAGATGAATGATAATATTATATAAAATTCAATATTTGGTCAATACAATGCATAATGGTTTGTTTATATCCCATTAAGTAATAATATTTTAATATTATATCGTTGTTTAGTAAAACTCGAAATCACATACAACTCACTCTATCAAGGAAGGTAACTCTTGCATGTAATGAAAGCCAAGTCATTATTGTGTGTGGTTAAATATTACATTGGTGTTGCGTATAACATAATCCAAACTTAGTTAATTTATAAATTAAACAAAATCTATACTCAGTGTTGCATGAAATTAATTCTATCAAAAGAACGTGAAATTGTGTGCAACATAAGCCAAGAATAATGTTGATTATATTTCAAGATAATACGGTGTTGCATATAGACCAATATAATCTTGGTGTAGCATACAGAAAAAGACATAAAATAAATTAAAATAATTTATCTCATAAAATCTCAGGGTGTTGCACCTAATATATTTTATCATGGGGGATAGAGATGGTGTAATTCATGTTGTTAAATATATTAATCTATAATGATGGAATACTGATTTTTGGGATTATGTTTACCATTGGTAATGGTAGAAACTAGTATCACATCATCTGTAATGGTCAGAGCAGGGGTACCATTATTAATAGAGTGATTAGTTCTACACGGTGAAGCAAAAACATATGGGGTTTAGGGGGATATTTCCTTTAGGACTAAAAAATATTCAAGGGCTTACTTCACAGGTTTAAAGGAACCTATTTTTTTCATAATTATGTGAGGGGTCTGTTTTGATCATTCAATCTCTACTAACAACATTTATATGAATGTGGAAATCTAGAGGAGTATCTTAAATCATGGTTTCATAATATAAATAGATCATACATTGAAAGTATGAATTAGGTTGGGTGGAATATGGGGTGTACAAAAATCCTATGGAATACTCTACGAATGCACTATCATGTGCTCGATAACCTATTTGGGAAAGAGGAAAAATAATCATTCAATAGGAGAGTAAACTAAAAATTATAAGGAGTGTATTAAGGATTAAATATTTAATAGGGGATCATTGTAATTTACTAAGATCATTTTTTATTGACCTGTTAGAGTATTTAAATTTTAAACATGATAGAATAAGTAGAACACAATTTAAGTTCATATAGTATAGACCTCGGGTCATGTGGTTTATGTACTATTGAGTGGGACCTCATATCTTTCAGTTTAAATTCATGTGATAAGGACATAAATTACATTTAGTTTAGGGTCATGTGATTAGAACCAATATTTGAATGGATTTGCACTAATATGGATCAACAAAACAAACTTTTGTGGCCTCACTTGAATGTGGAGTTATCAAGGGACCCAACATAGATGAGGGAAAAACTAAAACACTATAATGAAACAATGTCTGATGGGTAATTTTCATATATATTTCATAGTGTAGAGTCTTTTTTGGTAAAACACGTAGTGAATCAAAAGGATAAACACAATGAAATTATCCATAAAGAGAGGTTCATTCTTCTAGTGAATGGTTAAATGTCCCAAAAACCTATAGTGGGTAAACAAAACCATATATATAATAACTCTATAGAAATATTTCTATCAAATGGCTTTACCACTTTCACACATGGATGTTACTTCTCAACATAAGTTCATGAACAAAAGAACTCCAAGCTAGAGGCTTCATACATAGATGTGGATCATATGTGAGAGGGGTGAAATTTTTGCATCTTATCATCGATCCATGAAATGAGGAAACTAATATGACTATGAAATTCATACAGTATAAGCATTTTTATATTATTCCATTAGATTATAGGCGTGTCTTGTATTATTTTAGGGCTCTTACATTGATCTAAATCTCATGTAAGGAAAATAAGATAAAAATAGAATGAGACTCTAAGTAGTCTAAGGTATTTTTGGATAGACTAAATTTTATATTTTTTAAAATATTTCTTCTAGGATGGTATGGTATGTAGTTTAAAGTGGTAAATCTATTACTTATATTGTGATGTTTCACATAATGGGAAAATTAATTTATTCTGTGAAATTTAAAGTCATATAATAAGAACATCAGACTCCCTAATTTTTGGTATGATTCATATTATGTGCACAAATTACAATGATCAACCAAAAACTATATGCTTCTATAGTTCATTTTAAATTTAAATAATTGGGGGCATTATGAAACTACTCATAACATGGAAGAGTAAAATATAGAAAATAAAATTAACCGTTTCGTTTAGCATTATATGGTGAAGATGAAATTTTGGTTAGTTTACAGGCAAACAATAAGGAATTGTGATTGTTTTTTCATGGATATGATTCACATAAAAATTCTAAGAAACTTGTTTTATTAATTTATAATGAAAATACCCAATATGAATAAGTGAAGGGTCTGAGACAAATACATGGTCGGGTTATTTTAAATTTTTATGGCTAGACTAATTTTATGGATTTTGGAAAAAACTATATATACGATCAATTTAGAAATAAATATAAATATAGTTGTGAAAAATGGTTCATGTAAACCTCTTACATTGTTCTTTATTATACATAAATGGGAATAAAGGTCATAAAAAATGACCTTGTATCTTTTAGTTTAACAAAATGTGATAAGGAGTAAATACAAGAAGTTTAGAGTCATATTGAATAGATTTCGTCCTTGTAGTTTAATTTCATATTGTGAGGATTTTGTTATGTTCATTTTAGAGTCATGTACCTAAGAATTGTGTTGTAAAATTTTACATCATACAATAAAGAAATAGATTAGATGAAAATTTTCAATAATTATTCTTATCTATTGGATTGATAATGACTCATGAGAAAATTTCATATTCCTAAAGATCCTATATATCTATGATTCCTTAATATATCCACATTTAAGTTTAATCCTTAAGGGAAAATAATTCCTTAATTATATATCCCAAAAGTAGATGGCGAGGAAAGTAATTCGGATTATCTCACATAATTGACTCATTGGGTCTCTTGATCTTTAAAAGCTTGACAAGGTGATCCTCCAATTAATGTAAGGATTATAAAACCATATAACTAGGTATAAAATAATATAACTTTCTTCTTCTCTCCCTAAGATATGGGAAGCCCTCATTCTTACACATATGTTATTTATTATGCTCAGGGTCATCACATCGATGAAGAATGGACATGGGTGTCATTGACTCCATTATCACCTCAAAAATATGATACTTAAACCAATCTTTATATATAAAACAATTATCAATAGTATTCCCTGATAATAAAAGGTAGGGAAATTAATTGAAATGGTCTTTCAAATCAGCCTCTTTAGACTACCTTTTCTAGGTCATCGAGAACTCGACCAAATTATTCTTCTTGGTGAATGAGAAATTCCAACAAAAATGCTCTAATTAGAAGGGATATCCATTTATTCACATGAAATTGAGAGATAAATTACAACACTACTTCAATTTCATTCATCATATTCCTTATCAATGTGGGAATATGGATGAATTTGGGATTTGGGTGGTAGTACCTCAATATCAATCAAATCAGGAACTGGTGTTTAATTTATTAATAAATAAGACATTGATCATTCCACCCCTTAACTAGGGAACTTTAAAAATATAGTGGAATTTTCGATGATCATGAAGGTTAAATTATATCATAATGTCACATAATAAGTGGTTAAAAATTTAAAAATTCTACAAAACTTTGGGCTATGTACGTTACTATAAAGTGTGCATCTATTACAGGATACTATAATACCATAATGGTTAAAACATTATTGAAGTAACTCCTTCGTTATCTCTTGAATATATTCATTTTCTTTTTATAAATAAGATATATTTTATTCCTTATAGATTAACTTATTAGTTACAAGCTTCTGACAAGAACAAGATTTAACACCCTTTCCTTTCTCAATGGCATGTCAGGTGGTTAATGATGGGAGCCTATGTGTGGAGCCCAGTACTAGATCTGTTAAACCTCAGATGATTTTATAAGTGTGAAATCATCTTTTTTTAAGATTGAAATAATAAAAACCTAGTGTAAATTCATTATATTATTTTTTTATTATGGTGATTCAAACATAGGATAACTAGTGATCCTTATCTAAAGAGGATCTTATTTTATGGGATAGTTCTCGTTGGTTTTTTTGATGGGACAGTTCCCGTTAGACTGTTTTATGGGAGATTTCCTATTGGAATATTTTTGGGATGGTGGAAATTCTCCCAATGATTGAGGCATAGAGTCTATATTAGTCTTGACTAATTTTATAATCCATGGGGACCCCTTTTTCTCTTTTTCTCACCTTCCATAATTGCATTTTATCATTTGAAAATAAGTAGTAAAAATTGTTTTAGTCATAGATATAGAAGGAATTTTGGTTTTAATAGTTTGATTTAGTCCTTACCTAATGACAGTATGTGCTTGATGAAATGGTCCCTAAATAATCATGGAATCAATGGTTTATGTGTTCCCATATGAGGATTTTTTGAAATATTATCCTTCATTAAAGATAATACATGAAAAATATAAAACATGAATCTTGGGAAGCTATAATGGTTGTTGATCATCATTAACCATATTTTGTAGTAGATCATTGATGATGAATAATTATTGGATCATGTGAACCAACATATGATGATACAAGAAGTAATTTGGGTGATAATACTTCACTAATTCTTTAGGATTATGGATTTCTAGTAGTGTATTCGAGTTTCTCTCTATGGAATAGATAAAATTCTATGAAACCTGGTCACTATGGAAGGAATAAATTTTATTCTTCCTTCCCTCATGGTCACATCATCTCAATATTGTTGTTTTGAGGGTGAATGTAGGTGCTTCTTTTTTCCCTATGTTCTATATCTATGATTGTGTTATTGTTTGAGGTCATTACTTGGTTCATTGAATATCATCTTATAGATTTCATTATAAGTTAGGAACTCTTATAACTCACAAGTACACTTTATAAGGATGATCATAAATGAAAACCCATCCTCTAAATTTTCCAAATAGATCTGCAATAATTTTTCTTGAGTAATCTATGTTTATAAGAAATATTCTAGACCCTTTTATGTTGTATTGAAATACATGAATCTCATTTTATTGTTTCTTTCAATTAAACAGGATGAGGATAGTTTTTTTATCATAGATATGAATTAGAAGAGGAATTACTAATTTGGATCATCCCACCCTTTAACAGACCAAGAAATAAGGTTATTTTAGAAAGAACATGGAAGACATTCCAAGGACTATACGAAACAATTGAATTTGGCAGCCTATTATTATTCTAGGGTTCTTAACATCGGGCCACACTAGGAAAAAATTCGGGTGAGATGCTGGTATGGATCTAATATTCCATAGAATATTGAGAATTTGAGATTCCTGAAGTTGGGTGGTAAAGGAATTGAATCCACCCACTCATGATACAACATCCTTTCTAGTTGCACCAAGGGATTTTGTTCTTTCAAAGAACCCATCCAAGCAGTGATATCATCTAGTAATTCATGGGATACCACCACCAAATTTTTCTTCATGTGACTTTCCAGAGGTAGAATTTGACATCACCCTAATGGTGGTAACTCTTTATCATCAATTGATATTATGGTCAAATGTTTTTATTGCTATGTTCTCAGGTTATCGGGTGGATTTATTTTATCTGTATAAGTTAATAAATATCTTACTATTAAAGAGGTCAAACTGAAGTAAGTGTGATAACTTAAAATTAATGACAATGCTCAATGGATATATTTACTAGGAACAAATTAATATTAATATGTTTAACCTATATTGTTTTGGATTTTAACTGATTAAAATTCACTTCTAATGATACCATCTCCCCCATCATCTAATGGTGGGTAGTTAGTGAATGTCACCACAACTATTTATTCTATGACATTATCATGGTTTGTAACATTGGTTGAGAAAATGGTGATGGAATTTTCTAAAGTGAAACATGTGGTAGGAAACAAAAATTATCTTTAAGGAGGGATATCTATGACATGGGTGTGTTCATGTTTAATAAATTATATTTGATTTTAATGTGATGTTAAAAATTACAAAATACCTATAGGTTGGGTTTTCTCTAGGGATGTTGTAGTCATCAAAGGTGATTCAAATCCATTTACTATCTTGGTAGCATGTGGTGCGCTCTAGGTTTGGTCGGGGGCCATGTTAGGAGTCAATATTAATCCATATACATATTTTTAGTTGTGGTAACAACTTTATGGTAAATTTTTCATGTAATCCTTCATCTGATTCAGGTTTCAAACTATAACTAACTCAAATTTGGGGGGCTTTGTGCAATGTTGAATGCATGAAATTTGGATGTTGGACAATAGTGGGATGTTGTGGATGGTGATCCGATGGTCAGTATCAGTGAGAAGATGGGTGAATGGTTCATTCGATGATATAGGGCGAATTCGTGCAAAGGGACATTTACAATGAAGTAATATGATGGTGTTAAATTAATGGAGTTGATAAAGGCAGTAAATAGAGCTATTATTATGGGAGATGGTGGTTTCACTGACATTGGATGATGGAGTTATAGGTAAAAGGATCGTGTGGATCAACATTATAAAGAAACTAGAACATATCATGCAATACAAGGTGAGTTCATGGTATTACCTATTATTTTTATCCTTCAAGTAATGTGTCATGGGATTTCATGCCCACTTGGTATATATTCAATGTAATGGGGTTCCTCTTCCTATAAGAATAATATATTTTTACCTAGTTCAATAAAGCAAAGGGGCTTCCCCTATACCACTAAAAAACTATGGAAATTTTTGAGGAAATCTATAGCCTCTTGGTATTGGTAAATTGGGATTGGCCCTAGGATATTGTAAGAATATGTTAATGGGTTTTAGGGTTGTTGAAATAATTATACTTGTAGTCCTGATATTAAGTTATAGTGGTTGGATTTATCTGACAGTATTTCCTTCTAGGTGCTCTAGTAAATATGACTAGGACATTCACAACATACTCTGCAACTTGATGTATAATTGGGGTGAAAAGTCCCTATTAATGACTATAGTGAATAATATCTCTCTCTAGAAGTTCTTTTGTGGTTTACTTGATATGGAAGGTGTCCTACTCCAACTCCCTATGGTAAGATGGGTATGTAATTCCATGGTCTAGGGATAGTCTCCTGAAGTGTTTGTATAGGTAAACAAGCCACCCCATAGATTTTCATCTATAGGACTGCATATGGTGCCTAATATTCTATAGGATTTCATGATATGGCTACATAGTTGGGATGGATCCATTGATTTGGTAATCTGAAAAATGAATTATGTGATTCCATTGTCTCCATTGTAGTTTAGTTGTATGTTCAATTCCTCGGGTGGTTGTGGACAGGTATTACTAGTTTTTCCAATGACCTTGGAATCCAAGGGTGCGTTTTTTGGATTTTAGGGAATATTAAAGCTCCTAAAAATAAAACACAAATAAAAAATACATCAATTAATTATTTCATGTAATAGTTAACAGTTACTCAATTTCTTTCATAGTTAAAGAATTCACATTAGGTTCATAATTTTGTTTCTAATCGAAATTATGACACCATTCTGCCTCAGCTATGGATCAATGTAAACAAAATTGTGGGAAATATTTACAAATGAATAAACCAATTGAGATTTCTTAAGAGTGATTATTTATAATTTAATTTCTTCTATAAGAGAGGAGGTCAGGCTCGTTTCAATATTTTGGGGGAATTATTTCATACTCTGGGACTCTCTTATAGAATTAAGAAATATTCATGAAACCTTCACAAATCCCATCATGGAGTTGGTTACCCCAGTTCTGTAAATCTGATATAAAACATGTATTTTATGTGAACATATGTATGTATGATAGGTTCCCTATGTCTATCTTATTAATTAGTGATTCTTTGATTTAAATAAACATAACCAGACACCCTAGAGTTTAGCATTATTCAAGATGGAGGTAAGTATTGTGGACCTTGTATTGAGCCACTAAAGATGGATTAAAATATATTCCTATGAAATGAATTAGAACCTACATTTTTTTGTGTCATTTAATGGGACACATAATACCTTTTAAGGTAGTGTGACAAAGACATATGTCAATCATTCTAAAGTCATGCACAGTGGTATGATAGGTGATAGGTTCCTAGTAATGGTCAGTGTAAGAATTATACATGAGCATACCTTTTTGGTTCTATATGTCTATTGATAATTATATATAAGAATGTGTGATTCTGAAATACACTTAGTATAAGGCCCACTTTATCATCCTCAAGACATGCTATAAGGAAATCTCATGCTAATCACATGGGAGATTATGGATCATCCTTGGCTTGTCACTAGATTCATATCTAGCTCATCACATGAGGCATCCCTAGATCATCCCCAAAGGCATCACTAGATTATCATAAGAGGAATCCCAGACTCATCGTAAGTGGAATCCCTGGGAATTCACCAGATCAATCCTTATAAGTCATTAGATAATCATGATTATAATCACCTCAGTATCATCTCTTAAGGGAGGATTACTCATCACATGGGTCTCATAATCTCATCAGATAAGGGTCATATTGATTGATTTGGGGCTTACACTTTATAAGAGTCCCATATATATAGAAAGTAAGAGGAGTATCTTGACTTAATTTATTTTATAAACAAAGAGTATAAACTCAACTCATGTAATATATAAGGTAACCTTGAGGAGTATATCGAATCAAGGTAAAATGGGTCATCTTAAGTCCATCGTATAAGAAAAAATTAATTTTTGAGGAAGTTGGTATTGAAACATAGAGTAGTTTCTTGCATATACTAGTTAATAAGAATAAAACCCCATATAATTTTAGTTGTACATTTTAAGGCCCTGTGCTAGAACTGGTAACATTGTGTCATAAGGATGTGATTTAACATGTCAATAATGCTAAAAAATAGTCAACTAAAACCTTTACTGACAACTAATTCATGATCATTGGGAGAAAAAAGAGACAATATAATGTCATTTTTATTTCATGATATCACATAATATAGGATTGAGTGGTGAATACAAATTGATTTTCTACAATATTCCAAATCTGATAAGTGCCTCTGGTGATGGAAAAAATCATTGGCGCTTAAACATAGTATGATTCACATATATTATATCCAACCTTATATCTATTGGAAAGTATATAAGGAAATAATATTTGTATGTTTGTTGATTTCACATATTAGGAGTCTTTAATATTGTTCAACCTAGATAGTGAGCCAGGTGAATTTATTTTTTGGGGCTAAGAGGAGTATCTCAATTCGAGGAATTTTGGGAAACCATGAAGAGTATCTAAACTCAAGGTTTATAAATAAACCTATAGGGTTATCTCAACTAAATGTTTTTTAGGGAAAAAGTGGATTATCTTGACTCAAAATGAATATAGTCAGGCTAGGTTCACAGATGTGGAACCTAGAAAAATTTGAGCCCTTCTATAAGGACTTGGGTAAATTGGAGACCAGGTATCTAGACTTGTTTGAATTAAATCCCATATTATGTTAATTGGGTGAATTAGATCCCAGGTATAGAGACCAATGATAATTAGATCCCAAGTATAAAACATGGGTGAAAAGAATCACATGTATAGAAACATTGAATAATTGGATCCCATGTATATGGAACATAAAGAATTTTATCCCACGTAGAAGACTTAGGTGATTTGGATCCTAGGTACAGAGACATAAGAAAATTACTGCTGTGCAATATGGATCCCAATTATAGAGACCTGGGAGAATTAGAGCCTATGTACAAGACTCGAGTAAATTGGAGACCTCGTAGAGGTGCCTAACTAAATAGTGACCTAGTTATGGAACTACGGTGACTTGGATCCCTTATGAAGGAACCTAAGTGAATGGTGCACTATTTATGGGGCTTTTTTGAAGTGGATTCCTAATGGAGTTACCAATGCAAATGGTTCCCTAGTTATAATACTAGGAGAAGTGGATCCATGTAGTACTTGGGTGAATAGTTCCCTAATGTGTTTCTTTATAAGATTCATTAACCATTGTATAATTATGAAGTAAGTGGTATATAATAAAGGTTATTAAAGTATTATACCTTTATACAGCCCAATTAACCTCTATTATAGTTAATAACACTTGGTTTTGAGATTAATTAAGCTATATGGGGGGGTTGGAGGTTAGGGTGTGAGACTAGAGTGAGTAGAGCTCAAAGCTATATCTTAATCTTCGAAAATATTCTAAATAAAGTCCCATTGGGTTTTATTTATAGAAAAATACAGAGACCTAGGCATGGAAATATATGCAGATAGTTTGTTTCCATAGGTTGAGCACACTAGTTGGGTGAATAGGTCGGGAATTCAAGCTAGAAACACAGTCTATGCACATGGGCCAAGTGCACTAGCGGTGTGCACAGGTTCTGTATGCAAGTTTGGATCCTATTCTATGTATAGGTTCTGTGTACAAAGTTTGAAGATAGTTTTTCTAAATAGGGTGTGCAAAAATGTTTTGTGTGTAGGCTATGCACATAGGTTGGATATGTAGGCTATCTTGAGTGTGCAAGTTGGAGACTAGGTCTTGAGACTTGGGATCTAGATTAGGGCACAAGAAAAGGTCTTCAGATTAGGGATCTAGACTAGGGGGTTGATGTTTAGAATCTAAACTATGAATTGCGAATAATGATCAATACTAGGGCTTGATATTTGGGCTTGATACTAAGATTTCAAGCATGGGATAAACAATAGGGATCCATACATGGGCTCCAGAGTAGTGATCCAGACAAGGGATTGAGAATACGCAATGAAACTAGGTCTTGATGGAATCTTCATCAATTTCCAACTTAAAACACTTTAGATCCAGGAATCTATTTTGACTCTATAATAAGTCAAATTGAACCCTATGGAGCAAACTACACCCCTAAATATCATATTCCACCATTTATATTGGTTTTTTGTAGAATAAATTTCTATAAGATATTAAAAAATATATTTTATGGTTTTAAAAATATTTTTAATTAGCATGAGGAAAAATAATTAACAAACACACAGTGAAATATTTTTAGCACCACATCACTAGATTGGGAAATATTAGAGCAATCTCCATCCCTTAGTTTGTACGAAATCACGTGTTACATGAAAATACTATTTTCTTCTTCATCGATCATGGGAATATTTCTTTATTTCCAAATGTGACATGTTTTTTTATAAGTAAGGACTATGTAATGGATTATATGGAAAGTAAACAGTATAAATTTTTCAATACCAATGATTATTAAATTTATAACTAAAATAATATATCATAGTCTTTATTGAATAAAGTTAAATATT
Source organism: Viscum album (assembly GCA_963277665.1). Taxonomy (NCBI): domain Eukaryota; kingdom Viridiplantae; phylum Streptophyta; class Magnoliopsida; order Santalales; family Viscaceae; genus Viscum; species Viscum album. The sequence goes on along the minus strand of OY728129.1, from coordinate 1,025,723,228 downwards.
TATGTAATACTAATAATGTAACAATTATTTTTATGGTATTAAAAATATAATAAGCAGTATAAAAAATTGAAACCAAAGCATATCCACACTCATAATATAAATAATTTTATACATAAATATAAAATAGGTATTTCAATAATAACTTGATAATTTAAAATTTTCAAATGAGATATACAAAAGTCAAAAAATTATAATTATCAAAACCATTTTCAATATAGACTAAATTCATATGGTTTCAGAGTGAGATCGATGGTTTGTGATAGTTATGGTTTTTTAGAATTATCTTTTAAATATAAAAAAATGATTATTAAAACCAATTCATAGTTTTTCTATACAATATATTTTAATAGTGATAATTTCTCAATGTTTCAAACTTTCACTATACCATGGTTTCCCATTACAATGTATTTTTATTCAAAGGTCAAACCTTGAACCACAACATTTTAATATGTTACAGATTATGTTTTTTCCTCATGGAAAGATAATTTTTAGGAACCATTATTTTTTTGGTAAAAAAACATTTAAATGTGCATTTTATGGATCTATTTTATAAGAAAAATTAGGATATTTTTCGAAAACTATGCCATTCTTATAATAAATTACCTAAAAGAAGTAATGGTAAAATTAAATATGGTCATGGTTCTAGAAAATATCCAACTAGTCTCTATTTCTTAAATCTTTATCTTATTAATTATTTACCAAAAAGGGTTTTTTAGGATCTTTATACCAAAATATAGAAAAATTATAAAACCTATGATAAAATAAATAATGAAAAGAAACTATAAAATGAAATAAAAAAATTAAAAAAAATCATACAACACTTTTCATGACAAATATTCTAAAATAGTGTGGTTGATTGAGATCCCTTAGTAGTAGTCAAATGAATCCTATCTCTAAAGGTGTCCACTGAACAAAATGTAATTAAAAATATTCAATTTGAGTTCATCTCTTTTAAATGTTTTTTTAGAATAATATCCAAGGATAATAAAGATAAGAGAACCTGAGATAGTTTCATATTGTTAGATAATTATCTAAACTATCACAATAGATTTTTATAAACTCACCTAAATATAACTCTTACATTAAATGAAAAAGTTACTTGAAGTTTAGTAATTTCAAATATTATGAAATAATAAAACTATTAATCTCTATTCCTTGTAACTATAATAACAAATACTGCATTTATTAGGTGTTAATTATAATTTTTAAACATTCACTTAATCATATAGACATTATCAGAAGCTTTTTCACATGAAATAAAAAATAAAGAAATCATTGTAAGAAATGTTTCCAAATGATATTCCATATCATTCATCCTACAGACCATGATGTATTATAAACATCCATGAAATAATAATGACCACAACATGGTGACTTTATCTTTTCATAGTTTTGGATTTAGTATATATATCAACTATTTTATACACCCACATATCTCTCCTTGGATACATATAATATGGATTCATGATTTTTTTCACTCACTGAAAGACATTTGACTACCTTTCATATCTATACATATACTATTTGTTTGTTAGGTCAACTTGAAATTATAACTCCTTGATATTTTATTTCAAATTTTGGCTACTGGGGTGGTTTAGTGAGATTAATTTTATTTATTTTATAGGGGTCCTTTTTTGAGTCCTGGTTTTGATGATTCTCTATGTGTGGAATAATATCCAATTACCTGATCAGAGTAGGGATTTCTTGGTTTACACCTTTCATACTAGAGATTTAAATGGTTTCAATGAGAACATCAGTAGATTACTTGGATGTGTAACCAAGTTCATTGGAAGAATAAATTATATATATAATCACTTTTTACCCTTCAATGTTTTTAATTATTATAAATCACCTTATGTTATGGTAATTCATGACCATATTTGTCATGTAAGTGCATATAGTTTGATAGTACATGTTTTTCTTGAGATAGGGTTAACCAATAGTTCCACAATTACAAATAACTTTATATTATATTTTTATTTATTTAAATTCTTTTCAAGTTTCATCTTTTTTATAATACCTATTATATTTTTCTCTATATTCTTTTTCTTATATAATAAGTTAAAATTTCATATGTTGTTCCTTCAATGCATGTAAGTCCAAAAGAAACTAAAACATAAGAAATAAATGTGTTGTGTACTTCTTTCTTTCTAATTATCACTAAATATTCATTTAATAATCATTTTTTATATTATTTGTGATTATTTTTTCTATATATATAATAAGTTATTTGTTTTTATTGATTCAAAATTTATTATTTTTTTATTATTAAAATGTTTTGACATTTTATTCCATAAACCGTTACATGTGGTGGATCAAATATTAAAAATAAATCCTACCAAAATAATTCCACTAAATATGTATAGTTTACATATATATAATTAATAGTATAGATCATTCCTTAGCTTTTAAGTAGGATTTTATGATTAGGATCACTTAATTATGAATGAAATGTAATAATTTATGTCATATTAGGAAATAAATTTTATAGGAATCACTATCTATAAGAATTATAGGGTATCTTTTATACTCTTGTATAACAATACCACTTTAATATAATTAATTTTATGAAATATTATTTAAATATCCCATAAGAAACCTTATGGAAAAAATAATTGGAACCAAAATGATTAAATTCCATGTTAATTTGAAGTAGAATCAGTATGAATCTTATAAGAAAACCCCAATATAAAAAATATGATAAATAGAAAAATAATTTAACAATTTCTAAACCCCTAATAAAATCATGAAGAATATTGATGTTTTCTTGTATCCCACTACTAGAAAAATATGATATTACCATATTTTAAAATAATAGAAATAAGTCCCATATAATATAAATATATGATATTATATTAGTTTTTACACCCATTGTTGTATTATTTATGATAATTGGCCTATGAAAATAAATTGAAAAAAAATCATTTCCATAACCACCTATTTCCATGGTTTTAAATTTTTTGAAACATGTGGTACCCAATTTTTACATAGAGGTGAAATTTCAGTTCGATGGCCCAAAATGCATCCTAACTGACCCAATGTCTAATTAGGCTCGATCTGAAAAATCTCAAACAAGATTTTTTCAGGCTCAGACTGATGGGTTGGTTGATTCGGGCCTAGGACACTATATTTTGACCCATCATAGCCCAAAAACATGATTCATCGGCCCATCAAGGAAGGCCATCCGGTTGTCCCTCTCTATAGACCAGAATCTGGCCTGGAAAAACCCAGATAATTTTTAGAAAACTTATGGTTGGGAAGATTCAATCTCTGTACCCTTATCTTCCATGGTTTTACCGGGACTAACTAGACTAGGTGTTTCACCTAATATATTTATATGATATCTATATTTATATAACTATTTTAAAAAAATATTTTAATGATATTTTAAATAAAAAAATATTTTTTTACTTTGATATTAAAGGAAAAACCTCCCAAGCCTATGCCCTAGCCTAACCAAAAAAATATGGTCAGCCCCAGGTTGGGTCTGAGAAAAAATGATTTACACCATTATTTCCATGGTTTTGGAACCATGGTAGTAAGTACCATATTTACATGGTTTTAAATCAATATCAATAGGTAAATAATTCAAAAAATAACATGACATTTTTGTACACTAGATCGTTAGGAAGTAGCACAAGAACCTAAACTACTATGCTAAGTTGTAAATTTTGTTAATTATTAGTATTTTTATTTATTTATTATTTATTTATTATTTATTTTTCAATTGTTTATAAATATTAAACATTTAAATAAATAAAAAATATATTGTTCTCATTTCCATGATATTAGTAAATTGTGGCAATAGGTTCACCTGAATCTATGGAAATAGAGGGTACCTATTGCTATGGTTTACAAAAACTATGGTAATATAGGGTATCAAGTATCTAGCATTGACTTAATTAATAAACTATGTAAATGAGTGTCCTAAACCATTATTTTTGTAAACCATTTAAATGATATTGTATTATCAATAATTTATATTCATGTCCAAATTTTACAAATAAATTTCTCAAAATTTATAGTTACATATGTACTTATGAATAAATATATAAGTGTTACAACTTGAACTATATAACCACCTCAATACCCATTCTAGATCCTTAAAAATGGTATCAAATAGTAATTTAAAGTTTTTTACTGGGTGTTTTAGTAGTAATAAATATTAATACGGTTTAATATCAATATATACCTATAAGAAATACTAATTAACCTCTTTATAGATAAACTTTTGTTTTTAAGGAGTCTGGGTATGATAAAAATCATAGGGTCACTTTTAAGATGTTGGTATGTTTTTTCCTACAGTTTTATATTACCATTAAGATATATTGATGGGGAACATTTCTTCTATCATTATATATATGGATATAGAAGACATATATGCACATCTATTTTTATAAATGATTTTGTTTCATGGAAGTAGTTTTGAAATTATTTCAAGTGATTTCAAAATCTTTTTTGTAATAATTTGATTAAAATTATTCAATAATTATTTTTGTAAAACTTGAATTATAAATGGAAATGATATTGAGATTTTGAATTGAATCTCTTATATATATAATATAATTCTACACATTTATAATTATAACTCTTATGAACTATGAATACAAAATCTTTATAGGGTGATTTATTAAATTGTTTATTTATATATGAAATTTTATAAATAAATTAATAGATAGATCATATTTTTTAGAAATTATTTGGGAACATTAAAATTATTCTTGAACTCTTGAGGTTGTTATTTCAAGTAATACAAGTCCTTATATATATGTTTATCATGAGTGACTAAAAGAGGTGGATCAAGTCTCAAAGTTCAACAGAGAGAATTATTTCATCTTTAGAGGTGATTTAAGAATACTATAATCTTAGGTTTCGTTATATAAGATTAATTTGATAATATTAATCCTTTATAACCATTTATTTATCAAAGTTATAATTAAATACCTATATTTTAGATGAGGTAAAACTAAAGTAGGGGATATAACAATGGATGTAAAGTTATATAAGGATATAAAATGGGTTAGATTTTGAAAGATGTTCAATCCATAGTTATATCATGGTATTTTGAAGTTGATGAAGTCTTGGGAGTTACTTGAGTTGGTACATAGTAGTATTATGATTCTAGAGTATATAACTTGTTTTATGAAACTAGTTTGTTTTTCTCTAAATGTGATCATTAATGAAAATCTCAAGGAATTAAGGTTTGAGATGAGCTTACGATAAAATATTAGGACACATTTGGTTCTATTTGATCAACCACTAATTATAAGGGTTTAAAATAAAGTGTAAATGGAATAAGTTGTCAAGATATATTATTATAATATGATTGATTTATTTAGTTGACAAGATGGTAGTTATATATTTTTAGTAGACATAAATAAAAATGAAGTGAATCTAAGGAGGGATTAATTCATAAGAGGCCGATGAGTTCAAAATTATTTTAGGGAAGGAGGAAACTTGGGAGTTACCATTTTGGTAGTATGACACATCAAATGTGTGACTATACTAACAAACATATATTATATCCTTAACATGGAATTCTTTGATACTTGAAGAAGTATTAATATTATTTATTTCAAGAGTCTAGTATTGGGTATTCCAACCAAACATAAGGATTGAGGATTACTCCAGATAGACCTAAGAAAACTAGAGTTGAATCATTGATTATTTTAGGTGGTAATCCTAGATAGGGTTATAATTTTAATAAAAATAGTTAATTAGTTATGTATGATCATATATTTAATGAACCAAAATTAAATCATAAAATGATATAGGATACCTTTCTTATTACTTCTACTATGATAACTACAATATTTGATACATGTGAATCACCCTCCTTCATATCTACATGAGTAGCATACCATATAAATTTTTATATGGAATTAATGTCTTACTCTCTAAGGATTGAGATACCCCTTGGAGAAAATATAAAATAAGGGTTTAAGTGATCATCTTATTCCATTATGATATGAAAAAATATAATTTCATAATTACAATAGATTATTTAGTGATTTTTAATTTTTTTTTACTACTATAGTCTCATAATTTTTTTTATTCCACTTGATAAAGGAATTTACAAATTCTTTGGAGAGAAGAACATTCATGTGAACTAAGTAGGATCTATTCTTCATGACATGATAACATTAATGTTACATTTAGCTAGGATGGTTCCTGGACTAGTAAAATAAAGATATCAACTTTTGTTTTCAGTAGTGGTAGATAAATTACTAAATTTTTTCCCCAAATACTTATTTATTCTACCACTTGAGAGAGACAAAAAAGTTTCTACCAACTTATCACTTGGAACAATTTTAATGTAATTTTATTCATATTATATGGTTTTTTCATATCTATGAGGGATAAATATTCGATTGTAGGACATATAGGTAAATTTATTTATTTAGTTGAGTTTATTTTACATTGGAAGACACTAATTCTATTTTCAATGAAGTTAGATTGTATATTTTAAATATACATAAAATATTAGATATTAAACTAGGAAATGGAAAATAATAGTTACCTTATAACTCTTATCAATGGTATTTTTAATTAATTTTAAGAATCAAACTGGTTTTCAAATATTTATTTTAGATTTGGATATTTCCAATTGAGTATGAATGAATAATACATCAACAATTTGAACTTTAGAAAAGTTTATAGATACTGTATGTTCTTGGAAATTTTGTATAGGTTTTCAAATTCACATGAAGTTGTATATCCACAAGGAATCATATTTTCCACAAGTACCTTAACACTTTTTGTCTATGGTTTTTATAAATTATATTTTAGTTTACATGAGATCTGAATAAGATCATGTACAACATCTAGAATTCATTATTAATATGTTATAGAATCACATATTATATTTGATGATTTCTAAATGAAATTTACTAATATAGGATTTTTAGTTCTTGGGACATTTTATCGTATAGTTGGGAATTTCATTTGATCTTAATAAATTTTAAGTAGATATATCTTGGGGGAAACTAAATAATTTTTTTTGAAAACCATGGTTTACGTGAATTTTATAGATACTGCTAACATTTAAACAAATATTTCTTAACTTTAGTAGAATTAATGATGCCAATGATATAAAAATGTATGAAGTCTGAGTGGTACAAAACATATAAAAATATTTTTATAAGATGGATTAATTATCACTTCATATCATGTATTGATTTTAACAGTATTTGGTGATGAATATTTAGTGTATTATGATACATACAGAGATATTTTAGGATTTTTTCTTATTCAAGGAGATAATATAAAGGTGTAAATATTGATGGTTTTTAATCAAATTTGAAGAATTATCTAAAAAACAACTTAGAATTGTTGGAGGTTATTCACACCTAAAATAATTTTAGGAATCACTTTTTTGGTCAAATTATTATAATATATTCAATAATATGAGTCTAAAGTATGTTTTCTCCCCGAATAATTTAAATTATAGGTAATAAATATGGGTGAATTATATTAAGAATTTTGAAATTCATTGATCTTATATATAAGGATATTTTAATACCATAACTAATTCATTTGTTAGGAAGACTCAAGAAATAAATGATGGATAAGATCTATATAAATTGATGATAAAAATGGATTATTTACATCTAAAGGCTCAAAATCAAAGATACCATATCATGTTATAATGGATTGATTCCACTTTTAATATTGTGGACCAGGTAAAGGAGATACAATCATTGTAATTATTATTTAAGTTGGAGGGGATCACAAGAAACCAAGAATCACTTAATTTGGATTGATTTTAATTGTAAAAAAGATAATTTATGCCTTATATGGGGGAGAGTATATTGGAATTTGGTCATTAGTTTATGACCTTACACTTTATTTCGTAAATTCAGTGTTGGTTACCTCGTGTTTAAAGGAAGTGTTTATGAATTTTTTTTCATAATTATTATTGTGTATTATATCCCAAGACAATGAATATGTACTGAAATATTATATGGTAGTTCTAATTATGTAAAATAAATAGAAATATATCAACAGTTTTCTCTTATTTTCTTATTTTTTAATAGGTATTGACTAAGTGTCAATAAACTATAGGGTTATTATATCCTTTTCCAGTGATGATGTTGTAATGGTAGAACAATGTAATAGATTCTCTTATTGGTATAAAAATATCACTTATTCAATATCTTATTTGGGTTATTGTGAATATATGTACAAATTTTATTTATTTCCTAGACATTAAAGATATTTTTTCAGAGGAAAAATTGGGTAATATATATATTAAGGAAGTAGAGAGACTTTATGGAGTTTTTTATTGTATCATAATAAATAGAGAATTATGGATCACTTCAAGACACATTAAATGAATTCTGATATAAATGGTTACTCTATTGATGATTAGTATATTTTTTCATCCTTAGAAAAATGAGAAATTAGAATATATCATACAAACATTTTAGGGAAATCTTTGAGATTATGTTTTTGATTTTGATAGATTGTGGGAGGATCACACTCCATTAGGGGAACACATCTATAAAAATAATCATCTATAATTTATTTATATAGATCCTTCTAAAGTGTTATATGGAATACTATATTAATCCTAGTTGTATTGAGATGAAGTGAGAGATAATTCACTCTTAAGACCTATTTTTGGTGAAAATTTTAACTGATAAATATCACTTGGTTCTGTATATAATGATTAAAAATCACACTTATATGAAATATTATGTTGATTGAAATAAATACCATTGGAATTTTTTAGATAGTTATAGGCCTTTTTTCAAGTTTCACATGGATTAGAACACTCATTTCTTTGGAATAAAGGAAATTTGTCTCCCATATATGTTTATCCCTTTTAAATCATTGATAGGATTAAAGAATTTTTTTTAACAATTAGCATTGTCATCAAAGTATGTTATAGAGTACAATTTATTTTATGTTTTTTAATTTTATAATCATCAAATAGATCTTTCTCATGTTCTTCTTTATGATATGATTTACTTTGTGTTTCATATGACCAGTCTTGAAATGGAGGTGTAGATTATTGAAAGAAAAGAGTTGATTATAAGAGGATAAATCATTCCATTAGTGGGGGATTTGTAGAAATAAATAATGATTGAAGATGATGATAGGAATATAGAGGACTACATGATTCTATAATGACTAAATTTATTCATGGAATATAGATTTTAGTGAAATTATAGGGTTAAAACATACTATGGTGGGGAGAGTTTTGGAAATATTGAATTGATATAGAAGTTTACATTTATGTTTTAGTGGTATTTAGACTAGAATTTAGACTTTTTGGATCTATTTGGATGATGCATGGTCAAGTTCACAATTAGAAAAAAAATGAAAACTAAAAATGAAATGTAGTTTTAGATGGAGAGGATGAAGTATAGTTAGGTGTGTGGTTGGAAAAAACAAGCATGATGAAAAATTTTAGTCAGTGATAAATATATGGTTAGGTTCATGGTTTGGGAAACTATGCACCCAAACCATTTAATAAATTAAAAAATTAACTATTTCCTCTTTAATTTTCGAATTTCCATCCAATTTCTCTCACTAACACCTTAATATGTGTTTTTTGTAACTTAGGTATTCCTTAGGATAGTTTTGAATGTTATTTATCATGGATTAAATGGATTCACTCAAGGATTAAGTAATTTGATGAAGGATTGGAGTTAAGAGATCTTAGATATCATTAGTTATTAAATATATATATATATATATCTAGGATCTATATTATTAGGTTGGATCATATGTAATGGAATAGTAGATAGTGGATCATGAATTTGAGAATCACTATCTTGGTTTCTTGTTTTTTAGGTTTTGAAATATCTAATCGAGATATTTTTTTATATTTGGATATTCAATAATTTTTTGTATATATTGTCTAAGACAAGTTTCAACATCCATTATTTTTTATATTAATTATTTTAATTTCAGATAATATTTGTATTATTTAACTAAAATCATCACTACTAAAATATTTAATTTATATTATAATTATTATATTATTTAATTAAGATATATTATTTTATGTGTGTTTATAGTGAGGATGTTCCTTTTTCAAGAATATTATTCATGGAATTAATATTGATAACATGGAATTAATGTTATTCAGGTGACATGAAAATTTTATTTGGGGGTTTGTGAGTTCTTATGGTTTTCAAGACTTTAAAAATTGTCTAATTATATTATTTAAATATTATAGAGTTAACCTGGGGAAATTCATTAAGTATTTCTAATTTATATGTTGGAATGGTTTCAATTAGAGGGTTATTATCAGGGGAATAATTGACATTGATTTAACAATGGTTAAATTTTATTAGATCATAGAATTTTATTAATAAGTTGACACTATGGAATTATTATGTAAATAATTAAAAGTGTAATTAGATTTTTTACTTGGTGTTATAGAGAAGAGAGTAAGGGAGAAAGAATTTAATAAAGGTAAATTAAATGGATATTTGTCTCTTTAATGAGAAAGAGTTAAACACAAGAAATTTATGATGGATAATAGAGAACCTTGGTTTACAAATGGGGAGTCTCTTGACATACTAACCACTATTATCCCTATCTCTACTTATACATTGGTTATAGTGGAATATTTCTTCAAGGTTATTTAAGGATAGTAAATTAGATAGAATATTTACATATTATTAAGTTATATTTTTATGTAATGTTTTATTGTTCAGTACGCCGTAAAATTATTATATAATCCATACTTAGGCATATAAACCTTCATTTTTAATATTCTATATCTAAAAATAGAGAATGATAGATTGAAACATTTGGAATGGGGTTGTGATAAATGGAATGAGTGTTGTGACAATATTTGTACTTCACCTACTAAAATTTTTTATTCCTCACCTTTAAGGTAGTGAGTTATATAGGGTCAGGTTAAATGGTATGTGGTTCATGCCTCTAATTAGAGACCATATACTTTAAAATCATTATTAATACAAGGTCATGACATTATTACACAAGTAATGTAAATATAGAATGGTTTCATGCCCTAAATACAAGATCCATGAAAACTATTCTTAAATTATATGATTAGTTATTTGTATTTAAGAATAATTATTTCTGGATAATTTAGATGACAAGGTTAGGAGGTTTTCTTTATTAAGGTCATTGAGTGGGGATCTTGTGGAGAAATCTATGTAAAATTTATAAGGTATGTGGTTCTTATTCCATCCTTAATTTTTTATGATTATATTGATTTTGATTGATATTTTTTCTAAATACATTATTTAAATTATTATTTTATGAAATGATTTATATGAAATGTATTTTATCAAATATTGGTATGTCTAGATTTATGATAAATGGAATTCGGGATTTTAAGGAAAAGTAAGAATGATTAGTTATTTAAAATCAAAGTATTTTACTTATGGATAATAGGTTTTTATAATAAATTTTATTGAATTTATTAAAAGGTGATAATGGTGATTTTGGAAACGCAGAAAATTTTGAAATAAAAATGATTTGGTTTTTTAAAATGGTTTAAGTATGTGAGCATTAGAAACTCCATGGTTGGAAATATATATGTAGTGTGGTTGGGAGTAGCCATTTCTAGAGTGGAATTACTCATATGGGTTCATCTGAGTGGGTGAATATTTACTATAGATTCACTTTATTTGATAAATTTAATCTCTCATGATGCCTTAAATTATGGAACTATATTTTATTTAACAAACATTCAAAAATTGTACATGTTTAGAGGGATGATTACTCTGATTAGTATGTTTTCAATTTAAGATGATTTATTTAATGGATTTATAAACTGTTAAGTTTTTATTTGTTTTCATAATATCTTTGGTTATATATTTTTTAATGAAACACATATGAGAATTCATGGGAGTGATTTATTTGAATCCAAAAAACTAAAGTGTTACTCACCCCGACTCATATGACTCAGCGAGTGGGTAGACATTGTTTATGATGATATAGGGAAATAGAAGGGATATCATGTTCATTAATATTGGATCCTAGTATTTATGTTCTTAGTGAGATTTTATGGTTTAATACCAAGACTTATTGAAGGAGTTTGTTATCCGCAAAGGATATTTGTTAGTTTTTTTACAACATTTGGTCAAAAGATATAGAACATTGTTGAATCCATCATAATATAGTGGTTATAATTTAAATGTTGTTATAATAGAACCTGAGGATTATGAAATTTTAACATTTAATCAACATCCATAAATAGAGTCACAAATTTTGGAATTGAAGAGACTAGTAGATGTTCTAAAATAATTAAATCACTTGAAATCTACAACATATTGTTGTCTTGAGTTCTTTTGGTTGTTTTCCTTTTTATATTTTTTAGTATACGGCCCATATAAATTGGATTTTATTTTAAAATGTTTTACTTTTATTTATTTTAATACTTTTTTTTCCAAACATAGTGTTGATGTTCTTTAGTGTTCAGAAATGTGTTCTTACCAATCATGGAGATTGAGGGATTCCATGTATGAAATAAAAAGTTCTTTCTGATATATATCCAGTAAAATGATTCCATGTGAAAGAAAAAAATACCTTTTGATAGTTTTAATGTTGATGGGAATTCAATCTATAATTAGGATACCTTGGACCTAGTTTAATGACCCACCTTACAATTTCAAAAATATGTGTGGTTTTAATAATATTACAACAAACCATGTATGTGATTGTATTATAATTACATCTCATAAATATAATATTTAATTATAATACATTCCCAGTATCTTTTGGGTTTTCATTTTTAGAGGATTAATATATTAAATTAAATGAAAAACACATTTCTATTTCAAAAAATAGTAATTTTTCCATTATATAAGAAATATCTTAATCCAAAACAAGTCTTAGAATCTCCCATAAATTATCCATACTCGATACTCTTCTAAACACATAATATGTATTAATTTTCTTCATATAATAAGTAAATTAAAACATAAGAAAAAGGTGAGATTAGATTCACAGTAAGGGTAAACATAAGCGATAACAATAAAATAATGTAGGTGAGTAAAAGGTGAGAATATATGTATAATGAGGATAAATAATAATATAATACCAAGAAAAGAATATATCATAAATCATGATATAATTCATAAATTTAAATAATAATATTTCATATACTTATTTCATGTCAAAGAGGTGAAATAAAAATAACTTTTCTTAGATTCATAAAATAATAATCTTGAATCATGGGAGCAAAACATAAAAGTGAAAAATATCATAGAAAATAGGCATAAAATGGAATATAACATAGAATGGAAAGAAAATGTGAAAATATCTTAGAAAATAAGAATAACTTTTCTTAGATTCATAAAATAATAATCCTTAATATCATTCCTTTTTCGACCAACTCATTAGGTCCACACATTAAAATGATAAAACACTCATTATTTCCATTGATTTGTAAGAAAAATCATTATTTTCATGATTTACTATCTCGTGAGATATAAATATTAATTAATATATTGGAGAGTAATATTGGACACACCCATCAACATTCATTCATATGTGTGCCACATAAAATCAATCATGATCATATCATGAAGAACCCATGGAAATAAAATGGGTTTTATATCCCTTCCCAATTAGATCTTATTGGGAAAAAATTCATAATTTCATTAATATACATGATAATCCCATGGAATAAAAATGGGTATCCAATTTTACTAAATAACTTTCTTGGTAGATACCATTCAATGAAGTATACAGTAGTGACACTGTATAGAAAAAGGGCATATATTTTAGTCAATAATTTCCTCAATAAATCAATGTATTCCATCTATGTAAACACCCCTTAATCAAAGAAATAGAAAGAGGGTGTTCACAAATGAAATACTTTGGAATAAATATAATTAATATTCACATTGAACAGTTAGGAAAGAAAAATATAGTGATGGATCACTCCTTTGATATAAAATAACATTTCATAATTTATACTAACAAAAAAGTTGGATGGTAATATTTTAATAATTTCTTTAATCCAACAAAAATATGTTAAGATATGTTATCATAGGTGAAAATAATTTTTATGAGATATAGAAAAATAAATTTTGAAATAAATAATATCCTTGAAAATTTTAAAATATTTATTTATTAAAAATTAGCATTTTATAAAAAGAATAAGATTATAATTTATTTTAGAAACCACGTACGTATAGAGAGGATATTTTATAGAAAAATAAAAAATGGTAGAAAGATTTTTTAACATGGAAAACATTAATATGAGATTAATTTCACACATTGATGAAAAAAAACAGATATAGAACCGTTGAAAAATCTTTAAAACATTTTAACAAAAGTAAATGTTATATAAAATTAATTTAATCGGTTATTGAGGAATATATAAGGACATTCATAAAATCATCCAATGAATAATGACATTGAAAAGGTAGGTTCCTAACCGAATAGAAGATATGAGGTTAGTTTCACTCACAAGAAACACTTTGGGTAAAATATTAGTCAATGGGAAATGAAATTTTAATGGTACATGTAAATCCCCTTGAATAACTAAATAAAATTATTGAGAGTTATATATATATAAGTAATTCACCAGATATATTTTCTTTCAAAAATAATCTTGATTTGAATATAAGATTGGCAATGAAACCCTTGTGGTTTGAATGTAATTTTAATTAAAACTCCTTTAAATGGAGAACATGAAATTGAACATAAAATACCATGAATAAAATTTTATTCATGATATAACATCACAAATTTGAATTGTATACACAATAAAAAAAGTATGGTGCACAAAATCAAATATTTCTCATGGATTCTAAAATAAGATAAAGAAACCCTTATATTAATTCCTAAATTTCCCTAAAGTACTTGAATAACCTATATTAAAAAAAGAAATATATTAGTAACCTATTAAATATCCAAATTCATGTATATAGTCTTTTATAAAATTCATATATAATTATCCTCTAAATGTATATTGGTTAGTTATTATATATTTTCAATATCAGGTTTGAGTAATCTTGATCATTTTGAACTAGTCTTTTAATATGAATATTTTTATTCATTCTTCTTGAAAATTTAATCATTTATAAATCATTAAATCTAATGGAATTTATTTTTTATAATTAATTATAATGAAAAAATTTATTTTTATTGGATTTTTGGTTACAATCCTTAGAGATCAAATAAATGATGAGTATGTTTGGTGATTATTAACAAAAAAACATTGATATCCTAATTAGTGAGTTTAATATTAATTTTACCATTCCATAAACAAAATAAAACCATTATTTAATTATTTTTATAATATATTTTCAATATTTCAGTTCTCATAGTCAACTATTATATTGTTTTATTACATTGTTCAAGTAGGTGGTTGGACCAACCCAAACATGAACATTCCATAATTAATGGATAAGTATGGCTATAAAAGTGGTTAATTTTATAATAATATCCTTATTACATAAGAATAATGATTTTATTTATCTATTTTTATGTTTTTAACAATATTTTAAGATATTTTAATAAATAATAAAGAAACTACATAAAAATGAGATAATTTAATTTGTGAAGTCGATAGTCCCCATAGAAACACGAATAAATTTTTTATTAATGGAAAATAGGAAAGGTGGTTAATATTTGTTAACTCAGTATAATAAAATTTGGTATCCAAACAATAATAATTTAATTATATTATGGTATATAGAAAAAAATTAAAGTTGAATATGAAAAATAAAAGTCAAAGGAGTAAGAAATTCTCACATTGAGAACTTAGGATATCTCTAGGAAATCTCTTTTGAAATGGAGGCCTTATTCCATCTAATTAAGACCATAAGATTATAAAATAGATATAGGATTGTAGGAGGAGTAAAATTTGATATTTTTATGGAGAAATTCGATTGGATAAGTGTACTATGAAGTGATGGAAGTGATACCCTTTTATAAGTGAAGAGAAGGGTAATTTTTGAAGTACCCATTTCATTTTAATAACGGTTTCTCACTATTCACATGTAAAAGGATAAAAAGGTTTCTAATAGTTGAGTGGGAAATGGTGGGAAAATAAACATATCATCCACACACTTGTAGGTATGTTATTTAAATGTTTTAGGTCTTTTTCACTTAGTATAACTCTTTTTACCCATTTTTTGTTTTTATGGTAACTTATTTTTTAACCATATTAATTGATTTCAATGAACAAAATTAAAATTGAATTTATTGAATAATATTAACATAATGATTTCAAATATTAAAATAATTTTATCAAATAAAATTTCTAATGGTTAGAAAATTTAATTTTAAATGAGTGTAAATAAAACATGAAAAAACATTTTTAGAAAAGAAAACTGTATTTTTATGCATGAAGTTAATATGTACTATTCGTTAATCAATTTAACTAAATTTTCATGATATAAATTATTTTATAACAAAATTAATAAAAAAAATTTGTCTTTAGAATAAATCCAAAACTGAATATTACTATAAAATATATTAATTAAAAGAAAAGACTAAAAACACTTTTTAAATTAGAATGAAATGTTACATAGGTTCTAAAATGTTGAACATTGGTTTTATATGATTAAAAATTTATTTCAAAATACAAAATTTTACTATATTAATATATATTTTTTATGTTTAAATGTTTTATAAGATTCATGGTTTTTCTTATATATTAATAATGTCATAAAAGGTATCATTTTGGTAAAATAATGTATTTTTTACTATTCACATAAAAACTACTATTTCAGAAAAATCACAAAAATTGATCCGAAGATAATATTTTTATTATAAATAAAAAATTAATTTAATTTGGTAAAAATTAAAATTAAAAAAATTATTATTTAACCATTAAATATAAAAATAATAAAAATTATTTTCATAGGAAAATAACATTATTTAAAATTTTACTGTTCTTATTCTTATTTTATATAAATTAATAATTATATTGATGTAAATAAATTATTATTATAAACAATATATCATATCTATTTTTTATTAATTTTCTTAAAATAAGGTACATAAAAATATAATTTTAGAAAAATATATTTTTAGGAGTAAAATGTTCTCATTAATTTTATCAATGAAGTAGTAAATAAATTTCTTTTAATTTAAAAGTAAAAACTTGAAATGTATAAAATACTTATGATAAATAACTTATTAAATCAATAATTACATATTTATATCATTCTAATTTATATTTACATAACCCCTAATGATCTTCATGTAATGTATGTGATAATGTTAGCTCTTGTGGCTGTTGAGGGTGGTCATTCCACTAGAATTGATCTTATAGAAATTTCCACGAGCTTGAGAAACTATCTCATTAGATTTATCTCATATAAAAATTATTAGAGTTATAATTTGGATTGTTCTAGTGAAACCCCTATTGAATCATCCACTTTTCAAAGATTTAACAAATGTGATTCATATGGAATACTTATGCCACTCGATGCCATTTATTTCCTATTTCAACATAAATTTCATAATATGGTTACCTCCTTTTATACCTTCTAATTTAATAGATATATTATAACAGTTGTATTTTATTTTAACATTTCCTAGTTTTTGTTTTTTTCGTCATTTATTATAGGAAAATATATTGAAATAATATTTATTTAAGGAAATACATGGTGATATTTCGGGTAATTACATTACCAACCCCCCCCCCCTCCCCCACACCAATATAAATTGCTTCCTCTAAATTTTAATTTTCCCTAATTAGTGAAATAGTTAAGGGTGTCCATAAGATAAAAATAAATCCACAATTAATTTATAATTAATTTTTATCCTCACTATACCTAGAATGACTAGTGAACTCATTTTCCATTATAATAGGAATATAACAAATGTTTGGTTCTTCTTTAATCATTTTTGAAAAATACCCAAATATAATGGGAGAAAGAAAATTTCATAGGGAGTTTATGTCATCCTTAATAGGTTTTCATGGGTTGATTTTTATATTTTATTATTCTATATTAGAAATTATCATCGATTATAAGTTAATATAGTAAATCCATGCTTAATATCACATCAAATTTCACTAATAGAAGGATTATAGGGTTTTATATGAAGAATATTCCTAGAAAAATATTTTAGAAAATAGTTATATACTTAAGATACAATAATCCTACCACTTGATGGTTTTATTAGTAATTTAATATTATATCACTAGGGTGGAGGTTTTATGGCTTTAGTAAACATTATAGGTATATAGGAGTTGGTCAAACAAGATATGAATACAATACTCGTAGTACTTTAGTGGGTGATCGGTGTTCCCCTTTCCATATAATTTTCAAAACCCACATCTATAGATATGGTTTCATAAGATTTACCCTATCTTGGAAGTTCCTAGGGAATATAATCCTTTTGATCCCTTGGATTAGAGAATTGAATTAGATAAATTACAAGTTTTCCAAAATTAAGATATTAAACTATCAGTGTTAACTTTGGACAAACTCTATCTCCTTTCATTGTGTCCACTAAGCTCTTCACTTATCCTCAGTAATTAGTTTCTTTTTTCCCTCCTTTTCTACACATAAAACACTCCCAGTTTCTTTAAGACATTTTACATGGTGATTATTACCACATTTTTTACCCAAAAGAAATTGAATCATATTTCCTTCATCATATTTATCACTTGAACATTCATGAGACTACATCCTTCTCTTATTTGTTTTTTTGGAAACTCAAATAATTTCATGTTGTTAAATATAATTCATTATAGATAATTAAGAATATCATAAATATATCTCACTCCATCCCTTATTCTATTAGTTTTCTCATTGTAACAATGCCCATATTATCCATGGCATCCATTATTTACTTGGTTTCTTCAGGATTCATCCATTAATAAAACCAAAAGGTGTTAACATGACTGATGAAAACCAAAATATAATTATTGTTGTATAATTACATGAATAATTCAACCTCAAAATATATTACTCATCCAAATTTTTCATTTTGTTCTCAGTTCAATATATATCACTCTCGGTTCAATATAGGTTTCTTTATGTTGGGTTCTCTCATATTCCTTAACCTAATTCCTCAACATATTAAATCTTTCATAATGTATTATAAAGGTAATTTGATTAATCAAAGCATGTCCCCTGAGAGTTTCTACCCAATTGAGTTTTATTAGGCCCACTTATTGTGCACCATGATGAACATTGAGTTGATACTCAACCAACCTTTTTAAGAGTGATTTCCCCTAGGATAATATATGATAAATAAAATCCACTTTCCAATATATATAAAGGGATGAAATTTCTAGTATAACCATACAATCTATAATTTACTAAAACATCATAATGTTGTTTTATATATAGACATATCCTAATGGTTTTCAATAAAGTTCACTAATCTCTATCCATAAAATATTCAATATTGCATAAACTAACCAAAAGGGTTATATATACCATGGAAATTATGGTCAACCATAACTTTTCTCCCCTTGATGGAATTCGTATCCTTAACTGAAAATATCCAATCTCTTTAGTTATTAAACCTGGATCTGATACAAACTATGATAGCCCATAGATGTGACTATCTCATAATTATATATCATATTGAAATTATTTCACTACATTACATTTTGTTAATATTTTAGGTTTATATTTTTAAATAATTCGGTTAAAACATTAACTAACAACACCCATGTCTGTTTCATATAATGGGAATATTTACTACAATATAAGAAGCTGCATAATTCATAACAAGCCTCCAATATCTCCCATAAATTCTACAAATAATATACTCTTCTAAATAAATCATATACATTACATATTTCATAACCTAAGGAAATGAACATATGATAAGGGGTCATCTAAAATTCTTAGTATGGGTGAATATAAGCGATAAAAATAAAATATCATAAGTGAACCTAAGATTAGCATAATGGTATAATAATGATACGTAATAAGGTTATTCCCAATAAATAATAGCTCATAAATCATGGCATAAGTCATGACATCAAAAAAAATATCTAGTATTTTTTTAAAATCAAAGAGGCATATAAATAATAACTAGTATTGGATGTATAAAACAATAATCTGGAATAATGAGTGCAAAACAGAAAAGAGTAAAATATATTATAAAATATGATTAAACCAGTATTGTAACATAACATGGAAATAAAATAAACTTATTAAGGGGTAATAATCCTAAGAATAAGAATCCTTTTTAATAAACCCATTATTCCCATGCCTTTGTGAACAACCTCATTATGCATGCACATTAAAATGTGATAAAACTCATTATGGACACTCATTTTCAAAAATGCTCATTATGTTTATACTTTATTATCTCATAAGATAAAAAAATTAACCGCTGCATTAAAGGGATATGTAGGTTCCCATTCCTCATCTTCCATACAGATGCATGACATTTAAAATCAATAATCATCATATCATAAGGAACGCATTGAATGAAAATAGATTTTTAATCCATTTAAAATTGAATCATATAAAGAAAAATTCAAAATTCTATCAATAAACAGGGTAAACACATGGAATATAAATATTAATTTAGTGAAAATAAATAAATTTCTAGTAATATAACATTTAATAATGTATATGTTATTTACATTGTATAGATAAAGGGTGTGTGGTTTAGTCAATAATTTCATCAATCAATCAATGTATGGACTCTAGGTGAACACTCTTTAACCAAAGAAATGTATAATTGGGTATTCTTAAAGTAAGGTAATTGAAAGAAAATTTATATCTATCCATAGTAGATTGTTAGGCAAGAAAAAGGTAGATATAGATGAATCCTCTGATAAGAAATAACATTTCATAATACATCTAGAGAAAAAATATGGATTGTAACATTTTAAGAATATCCCTTATCTAGTATAAAATATGTAAAAATTTGATGATGTATGTGAAAAACAATTTTTAAGAAAATTATAAAAATTAATTTGGAAATAAATAATATCATTGACCATTTATAAATATTTGTTTTAAAAAATAAATATTTTATAAAACATTTGTGATAATAATTTATTTTAGAAACCAATAATTTTAAGAGATGATGTTTCAAAGAAAAATTAAAAATTGAGGAAATATGTTTTCACATAGAAAACATTAGAAAATGATTCTTTTCACACTTTGAAAAAAATTACTATAGTAACCCTGACTCTAGTAACCCATAGTCGATGTCTACTAAATTAAATTGACATTAGATGCAAGGAATTACATCCAAAAGGACCTAATAGTTTAGTAGTCCTGATAAACAAGATAAATACACGATTCCAATATTATATTTGAAAACACAAATTCAAACAATTTTTGTAGTAATATCATTAACCCCACTAGAATATTGTTTTATATCAATCATAATACACTTCATGGATTCTTGATAAAGTAAATAAAATAAGGGTGAGCTCAAATACTCATTAAGGGTTAAGTAAATCAGAAGCTATCATGAATCAATATGCATAATCAACATAGAAATACAAATAATTTAACACAGATTTCATTTAAATAATTTAACTATCATAGTTTGATCAGACATAATTAATATGAGAAGTTAAATAACTAAAAACACATGACAACCCAATGGATCAAATGCTTTGATTCTTTCTCAAATGTTAATCTCATCATCACTCATGTTTTTCAAGAAGAAAAAAATATTTCAAATGTTATATCAAATAAGAGGGTAAAATATGAGAATCTCACACATTATTAAGTTCTACCCAAGGACTTGACACCACTCTTTCCAAGATACTTTTAAAATTACCATATTTCACACTATTGTAACCATATTTATTTTTTTAATAAAATCAATTTACCAGAGAAACTAAAAATATGGTACATTTAGTCAATAAAATGACTATTATAAATAGATAATGTCTAATCAATATATCAAGGTAAATGTAACACCCCAAGATTCCACGGTACGCTTCCCTTTGAATAATGCAATATCTTGTATTGTATGCAACTTCGAGATTCTAACACACCACGACCAATCAAAGTAGTCGTTATAAATAGTAATACCCACTTTTTGAAATTTTATAAATTTTATCTCTCAAAATGGACTTCATTTTTGGATTCAGAATATTGAAATTAGACTAGGGTAAAATTTTGGTACTTTTCGAATAACTTTTAAATTTTGATGAATAGTGAAAATTACTAAATTTTAATTAAAAACAAATTTTTTAATCAAAATAATTAATAGTGATAAATTATGAATTTGAGTGGTTTTGAAGTATATTTAGAATATATTTTTAACATTTAATACAATTTTTATCATTGGACATAATTTCATATTTAAACTGGAGATAAACAACTGTCAATCTTTTGATAGTTATTATCTCTAAAAAACACGCTTTTTGTTTTAACAACAGGAATTAATTTTAAATTAATTTCTGCCACTTATGTGTTTTAAATTTAGAAATATGGATTCCATATTTTGAATCAGGAGGTAAAAATTGTGTAAATAGGTAAATTTTATTTTTATACATTTTGAATAATTACTTCGGTAAATATTTTATTAACCATAGTGAAAGGGTAAATAAGGTAAATAAGGGTAAACAATAATATTATAATAATATTTATTTACCCTAAAACGTGTTTTAACCCTATTGGTAGATACTTGTCCGACCATGGTCATCTTTTGGTCGATTTTGGGGCCCCATCGAGCCACTTGTAGGTGATATGGACACTTTATATTAATTAAGTTAAAGTAAATACAAAAATGACATAAGCATATATCATTTAGAAAATCAATTTTAACATAGTATTATATATGTTATAATTTAGACTATAAATATTCATTAGAAAGATAAAAATATTTCATACATAATTTTATTTTATTTAAAAATTTTAGACATTTAATAATTAAATTTATTTATGACACAATAATGATGCAGTATTTTCCTTATTAATGAAAGAATAAAACAATTGCTATTATAAATTTTAAAATAAATATAATTTGAAATTTTTGATTCCATCCACGAATTTTATTGGTTAATATTACATGTTAGGATTTCCTAAATGATTTTTATTTTAATTAATAAAATTTTTAAGACTTTAACAAATATCAATTATTGAATAGTGTCTAAATTGACATAAATGAGTTTTTAAAACAAATATTATATTATTAATTGATATTATATTTTTAAAAATATAAGGTTTGGCCAACGGACTTATATCATGATAGGTGTATCATTAAGGGACCACTTGGGGGTCTCTTGGATGTATATACTCAGTTTATTAACTATATAATATAAAAATACAAAGTGACATTTTAAATTTCAAACTAATTAACTAAGAGTTAAAACTAAAAGATAAGGTTAATATAATGACCCAAACCTGTCTAAAATAAATTTGGTGAAATTATTTAGACCCTTCCCCACCTTATAATTTGAATAATTCACTTTGTAGCCATTATAAAACGAATATAAATTTATTATAAAATAATACATTAAGTTTTTCTTAAAGAGCCCCTCCTCCCCCTTATAAAAGGACACCACTTATAACCAATTCTTCACACCTTCAAAACCTTTTGGTTCAGCCAAAACCTGACCAATTATTCTCTAAACTTCCCTTAGTTCAACCTAGAGGTCTTATTTTGATCATAAAGCCAACCTAAGGATCCCTTTTGATCAAATCAAAAGGAAGAACCCTAAGAAGAGGTAATGTTTTCACCACCCTCTTTCAAGTTCCTTTCTTCTTCAACTTCTTGTTCTTTGTTATTTCCATTCTAAAATAATAACTCCTGTATCTTATATATATTGTGATGTTATTATAAATATGTTACAACCATATTCAGTATTCTATCCATCCTTTGAATAACATGTCACCATACGTGTGTACGTACGACTTACCGTCTCCACGTCGTGGTGTAATTGTTATTCAAACCCTTATTATTTAGATGGGTATGATAATGATGTGTAATTGATGTAAATAATAAATATAACATGATAATTATTCTGTATATATGATATACCATCCAATTATATATTATTTTAATATCATAATAATGATATTGTCGCTCGTGCGTATGTAGGGACTACCGTCTCCACGAACGCGATGAGATTCATTCCCCATCGTATCCATTCAAGAATAATTTTCATTTGATGGTTAACAATATTGTTTAAGGACATGATATAATTTTTTATATGAATAAAATTCAACCTATCCATAGAAAACACGACTAATGTAACAAAACATATAAAAGAAAATGAGAAAGTTAACGCCTAAAACAACTATAATAATAAGATATTATTAACAATTAAATGTTAAAAGATCATATATGATATCATATTAATGTATATGATTCTAGTATAATTTTAAAACAACTATTTAACCACTATATAAGAGTTTAACCTACCCTTGACCAAGGAAAAAGTACAATGTAAGGGGTTTTTTTATCTCACTTTTAATTTCGTGAGATTTCTATTGTTCACCACTTATTTATTGCATGTGGTGTGTGTGATGCCCATGATTGTATTAATTGTGTAATATACTTTAATTTATGGATATTTACATCATCATTGTATGATCCATCTTTCATGGGTGTATGTTTCGTAAGTTACTAAATCAATAATGGAATTTGAAATTTTAATTTCCATTCATTCAGTTTTACGCATACTTCATTGATTATTTTACCCCAAGATTATGTGTGGAATCACTATTCATTTTCTTATGTCATAATTTCCACTCCCCTTTCTGTGGATATAATTTTTATACACATAATCACTCCATTTATAATTTCTAAAGTCATTGATATGAACTTGATAAGAGTAATTTTTAACTCATTCTTCTTTTGTTGAGTTAAATTTCCAATTCAATGGTGTTGTCTTTACAAGAATATGTGTGAATTTCCTATGATTGATTTACAGTGAATATCCAATCATATTGAGTGTATTTATATTTATCACACAGAATTATGTCATTGATTTATCCTTAACCTTAGGATATATCCTTTATAATATATTTCATCTCAATTTATATTCCATTGAGACTCTTTTGTTGTTATACACCAAATCACTTTTATGTGGTTTATGTAATATACTTTGACATAGTATATCATGAATCCCTTTATTTTCATGATATTAAAAAGTTTGTATTACCTCTATTATTTGTATTCAAGTGTCTCTCTTTTGGTTAGGAACTCTAAAAAAAATATCATTTTAAAATGTTTTAAATTTTTATTATTTTAAATATTTCTCATTAATGTCCATGTTTTAAAAATGGTTTTAAGGATTTATTTATATGGATATTAAAGTTTTCAAATCAAAATTCCTTTTAAAAGTTTCAAAGTGGTATGGGACACTTTGATTCAAAAATCTATATTGAATGGCTTCTTGATAAATAGTGTGACTTTTAAATGTTTTCAAGAAAAAGGGGGATATTTCTCTCAATAGTTTGATGATTATTTTAATCTATGTCAATACCCTTCATTATTATCGATTGAGGTTAATATGATACAATACAACTTCTATATTGTATGGAATGAGTTATGTTTGATTGTGGATGTGTTATTTTTATACCTTTCATGGTTTGTGGTTAAAGTATTGACATTTCATATGCTAGTTTTAGTAAGAATGTTTATGTTATGTTTCAAACATTTCATATGAGGAATGCATTGGACTTAGTAAGTGATGGGTGTAGCCCGCTATAGCTCCTCGATGCATCGGTAGGTCTTATGAGACAAACTAATATCTTGGCACGAGGCCTTAACAAAATCTTATTTGTAGTCTTGGCACGAGGCCTTGGCTACGTGGTCATGATAGTCTGGAATTATGAATTCCATCATTAGGAAAGTGGTTATTGATATTTCATGTGGTTATTCGACTAGTAGAATATCCATGTGAATAAGTAAATGGCATTATTTCATTTTAACTTTTTCATATTATGATGAAGTTCTAGTTTGAAAGGCTTTTGTTTTAGTTATACATTGCCTTAAATGTTTATGCTTATTTATGAAAGTTTCCACTATATTGTTATCCTTATTGAGAATCTGAGCTCACCCCTTTCAATGTTTTATTTTTTCCAGGATGTGAAGAAGTAATTTATGAATGACCTACAGGGATAGTATGAGGGTATATGAATACAATATGTTGTTGTAGTTTTTTTTACTTTATTATGTAATGTACAACTTATGAATATATCTAGTGTTTCTAGGACTACTAAACTAATCAGTCTTTCGAGACTTAATCTTTTGTGGTCATGCCAATGTTATGTAATAATGCAATGAATCTGGGTAACTTGAGTTAGGGTGTTACAGTTGGTATCAGAGGAAGTTTAGTAAAAACCTTGGAAACTAGATTTAGATAAACTCTTATTAGAGCACATTTCCCTAAGATATACTTTGAGGATTAGTATATAATAACTTCCTAAAATTTTGGTATTGTATAGATTTTGTGAGTTTCTCAAGAAATACATCCCTTTCTGGATATGAGTATGTAGAGGCGAATCTGGCACAGATGTACCTAGAGGTAAAACCCAAAAACACCGCTTTGAGCTAGACTCGAATGGGAACTAGTGCATGACAATGTGTCTTGCTGAACTCTTGGTTACAACACTCCCGGGGGATATGCTTAGGATAATTTACATTTTCATTACAAACTGATTTAAAGTATTTTAATATAAGATGATAATAAATGACCTTAGTTAATCTTAAGGTGTTTCAAATTAAGAATATGGTGTCATGATATTCTCTAAATGATTTTATGACTACTGTTACTCACATAATACTTTCTGGTTTTATTCAATGGCTAGATTCCAAGGAAGTCATAGTAACTTTGAGAATTATGTACAAGGTAAGAATGGTGGTGGAAATGAGCAACGAAATTAAATGTAGATAGGAATAAAAGATATTGTCTTTATGCCGAATCAGTTTTCCAAAAATATGATCAACAACATATATATTAACCAACTCCCGGACTCAACAAAGAAGAGAAAGGCAGTGAATGATAAGATCTCCAGCTATGGAGACCATGGAGAGAAGAAATCTAAATTTCCATCATGCCAGAAATGTGGAAGGAGACACCTAGGAATGTGTCTCAATAGAACAAAGAAATGATTTATGTGTGGGAAAGAAGGGAATAAAGTAAATAATTGCTGAGGAAAAATGAAGAGTAGTATGAAAGTAAATAAAAATGATCTTAATATCCCAATTACGGTTATTTGTCGTAAATGTAAGGTACCTTGGCATCACTCAAGTCAATTCCCTATTCTATAAGATAACATCTTGGTCAAGGAAGAACCTATGTGGAAATAAATGGATAGAAAAATGATTAAATGTATTAGCGCTCTTTGTTATTGAGATTACTTTGGGTGAATTTTATCTTATATGTGTAACCCTATAATTTATCATGTGAAAATGATATTTGAGGAAGAATTATCTTTTCTCTTGTGGATATAGTTATAAATAACCATTTGGTTTTATATGATCCTTGAATTTGAAACAATTACAAGTTATTGTATTTTGGGATGAAAATGCAAGGTATGAGATAAAATTTTTGGTTAAATTATGTTATGGTTATTTTGAGGAATTTATCTCCTTTTGGTAATGTTATAAAATAAAGTTTTGAAAAAGGACAACACGCAGACCGTGTGACAACCCATCTCTTTGGACAAAGCTGTGGGAATCGAACCCACAACCAAAGTCCGATTGGGATTTATCGCCTACCACAGGACTACGTGAAGTCTATGGTTACTGTGACTAATTATTTTTAGTTAAATGATTTTATTAATAAAAAATAAGCTGATTTGGGATCTTATGTCTTATCAAATGAATAATCTTATTATAGGAAAACTATTTGGTGATTAAGTGATAAATGTTATTTTGGAAGGCATTCGCTTTGTTGGGAACACTATATGCCCAATGAAAATATAATACTATGGGATTTAATTTGATTAATGGTGGATTTTTATCTATGTTTTTATTTTGTATTTATAGTGATTTGGGTTATTTATGGAAATTATTAACCTATAATAGAGAATATGTGATTATGTTGATTACTTTTAAGTATGTGTCTTTAAGAGTAGTTGATGTCATTTGGAGATACAATTTAACGTGGAAGATACATAACAAAATTCTTCTATGTTTTGGGTTTCAATATTAGTTTTTAATGTATAGAATGATTTTAAGGACAATTGTTTATTGAATGGTATTTATTTAACTATGGGGTATTATTGGTTTAATTTTAGAAATTATGATTAGTGTTTATTTCTCTAATGGAATATCCTTTTGGGGGATCATCAAATCTTGTACTAACCGTTTTGGTTTTGATTATTCTCTGAAGAAAAGTTAAATATATAGTTTATCCTTTTTGTATCATGTTATTCTCTAGAAGTTTATTCTAGCTCTTCTAGTGTGACCAAGTCTTCTGGAATACTCATCATTTAAAAATGATTTAGTAGTAAAAATTTATTAACGAATGAAACTTTACTTAAAAAGTAAGTATATCTCTTTATGTTATTAGTCAATCTCAGAAATGATTTCCTCATCTTTATGTAATGTAACTTAAAAAAATCTTGTCTGTTTACTTTTCCTACTGAGAAACTAATGATTCTTTGTCCCATAACAAGTTTGTGGTTTTATTGTTGTTAAATTTCTCCTGATCATGTTTTCTATCCCTCTCCATCATAACTTTACACTTATTTTATAATCCATATCCATGTTTTTCTATATGGAATCCTAGTATAGGTTATCTCGAGTGACCTTTGTACTTATCTTTCTTTCTTTTAAAGTGATAGTTTTATTGACTCTTTTTCTGATATGGGACTTTAAATTTTATTCCCATGCCAAATTTTAAATATTGAAAAGACGCAATTTATTGAAGTAGGGGAGAATGTAACACCCAAAGCTTCCACAGTATGTTTCCCTTTGAATAATACAATAGCTTGCATTGTACGCAACTTCGAGATTTTAACACACCACGAACAATCAAAGTAGTCGTTATGAATAGTTTTACACAATTTTTAAAATTTAATAAATTTTAACTCTCAAAATGGACTTCATTTTTGGATTCAGAATATCAAAATTATCCTAGGGTAAAATTTTGGTACTTTTCGGATAACTTCTATATTTTGATGAATAGTGAAAATTACTAAATTTTAATTAAAAACAAATATTTTAATCAAAATAATTAATAGTAATAGATTATTAATCTGAGGGGTTTTAAAGTATTTTTATAATATATTTTTACCATTTAATACAATGTTGGCCATTGGACATAATTCCACATTTAAACCGGACATAAACAACTGTCAATCTTTTGATAGTTATTATCTCTTAAAAACACGTTTTTTGTTTTAACAACGGAAATTAATTTTAAATTAATTTCTACCACTTCTGTGTTTTGAATTTAGAAATATGGATTCTATATTTCGAATCAGGAGGTCCAACTTGGGTAAATAGGTAACTTTTATTTTTTGACATTTTGAATAATTACTTCGGTAAATATTTTATTTACCATGGTTAAAGTGTAAATCTGGTAAATAAGGGTAAAAAATAAAATTATAATAATATTAATTTACCCTAAAACATGTATTAAACCTATTGGTTGATACATGGCCGACCATGGGCATCTTTGGGTCGATTTTGGGACCCCATGGAGCCACTTGAAGGTGATAAGGACACTTTATATTAATTAAGTTAAAGTAAATACAAAAATGACATAAATATATATCGTTTAGAAAAAACAATTTTAACATAGGGTTATATATGTTATCATTTTGACTATAAATATTCATTATAAATATAAAAATATTTCCAACATAATAGTATTTTATTTATAATTTTTAGACATTGAATAATTAAATTTATTTATGACACAATAATGATGCAGTATTTTCCTTATTAATGAAAGAATCGAATAGTTGGTATTATAAATGTTAAAATACATATAATTTCAACGTTTTGATGCCATAAACGAATTTTATTTGTTAATATTACATGTTAGGATTTCGTAAATTAATTTTATTCGAATTAATAAAGTTTTTAAGACTTTAACAAAAATCAATTATTGAATAGTGTCTAAATTGACATAAATGAGTTTTTAAAACAAATATTATATTATTAATTGATATTCTATTCCTAAAAATATAGGTTTCGGCAAAAGGACTTATATCGTGATAGTTTTATCATTAATGTACCACTTGGGGGCCTCTTGGATGTATATACTATGTTTATTAACTATATAATAAAAAAATACAAAATGACATGGTAAATGTCAAACTAATTAACTAAGAGTTTAAACTAAAATATAAGGATAATATAATGACCCAAAACTATCTAAAATATATTGTATTAAATTAATTAGACCCATACCTACCTTAGACATTGAATAATTCACTTTGGAGCCACTATAAACCAAATATTAATTTATAATAAAATAATACTTTAAGTTTTTTCCTAAAGAGACCCTTTTCCCCCTTATAAAAGGACACCAATTCTAACCAATTATTCACACCTTCAAAGCCTTTTGGTTCGGCCAACCCCTGAAAAATTATTCTCTCAACTTATCTCACTTCAACCTAGAGGCCTTAGTTTGATCATAAAGCCAACCTAAAGATCCCTTTTGATCAAATCAAAAGGAAGAACCCGAAGAAGAGGTAATGTTTTCACCACCCTCTATCAAGTTCCTTTCCTCTTCAACTTCTTCTTTCATTGTTATTTCCATTATAAAATAATAACTCAAGTATATTATATATACTGTGATGTTATTATAAATATGGTACAACCATATTCAGTGTTTTATCCATCCTTTGAATAACATGTCACTATACGTGCGTACGTATGGCTTACCGTCTCCACGTCGTGGTGTAATTGTTATTCAAAATATTATTATTTGAATCGGTATGATAATGATGTGTAATTGATGTAAATAATAAATATAACATGATAATTATTCTGTATATATGATATACCATCCAATTATATATTATATTAATATTAAAATAATGATATTGTCGCTCGTGCGTACGTACAGACTACCGTCTCCACGAACGCGATGAGATTCATTCCCCATCATATCCATTCAAGAATAATTTTCATTTGAAGATTAAAAATAATGTTTAATGACTTTATATCATTCTGTATATGAATAAGATTAAACCTATACATCACAAACACGACTTATGTAACAAAACATATTAAAGAAAATTAGTAAGTTAGCACCCGAAATAACGATAACAATAAGATATTATTAACAATGAAATGTTAAAAGATCATATATGATATCATATTAATGTATATGATTCTTGTATAATTTAATAACAATAATTTCACCGTTATACAGGAGGTTAACCTACCCTTGACTAAGGAAAAAGTTCATTGTAAGGGGTTTCTATTCTCACTTTTAATTCCGTGAGATTTCCATTGTTCACCACTTATTTATTGCATGTGGTGTGTATACTGCCCATGATTGTATTAATTGTGTAATATACATTAATTTATGGATATTTACATCATCATTGTATGATCCATCTTTCATGGGTGTATGTTTCGTAAGTTACCAAATCAATAAGGAAATTTGAAATTTCAATTTCCATTCATTCGGCTATACACATACTTCATTGATTATTTTACTCCAAGATTATGTGTAGAATCAATATTAATTTGATTATGTCATAATTTCCACTCCCCTTTCTGTGGATATACTTTTTATACACATAATCACTCCATTGGTAATTCCTCAAGTCATTTATATGAACTTGATCAGAGTAATTTTTAACTCATTCTCCATTTGTTGAGTTAAATATCCAATTCAATGGTGTTGTCTTTACAAGAATATGTTTGAATATCCTCTGATTTATTTACACTGAATATCCAATCATATTGAGTGTATTTATATTTATCACACATAATTATTTCATTGATTTATCCTTAACCTTAGGATATGGTCTTTATAAGAGATTTCATCTCAATTTACATTCCATTGAGACTCCATTGTTATTATACACCAAATCACTTTTATATGGTGTATGTAATGTACTTTGACATAGTATATCATTAATCCCATTATTCTCATGATATTACAAAGTTTTTATTACCTCAATTATTTTTATTCAAGTGTCTCTCTTTTGGTTAGGAACTCTAACTAAAATATCATTTCAAAATGATTTAAAGATTTGTTATTCTAAATATTTCTCATTAATGCCCATGTTTTAAAATTGGTTTTAAGGATTTATTTATATGGACATTAAAGTTTTAAAATCAAAATTCCTTTTAAAAGTTTAAAATTGGTATGGTACACTTTGATTCAAAAATCTATTTTAATGGATTATTGACAAATAGTGTGACTTTTAAATGTTTTCAAGAAAAAGGGGGATATTTCTCTGAATAGTTTGATGATTATTTTAATTTATGTCAATATCCTTCATTATTCTCGATTGAGTTTAATATGATACAATAAATTCTTCCATATTGTATTGAATGAGTTATGTTTGACTTTGGATGTTCTATTTTTATACCTTTCAGGGTTTTTGGTTAAAGTATTGACATTTCGTATGCTAGTTTTAGTATGAATTTTTATGCTATGTTTCAAACTTTTCATATGAGGAATGGATTGGACTTAGTAAGTGACGGGTAGAGCCCTCTATAACTCCTTGATGCATTGGTAGGTCTCATGAGACAAAATAGTTTCTTGGCACGAGGCCTTGAAAAAATCTTATTTGTATTCTTGGCACGTGGCCTTGGCTACGTGGTTATGATAGTGTGGAATTATACCTTCCATCATTATGAAAGTGGTTATTGATATTGCATGTGGTTATTCGACTAGTAGAATATCCATGTGAATAAGTAGATGGAATTATTTCATTTTATCTTTGTCATATTATGTTGAAGTTCAAGTTTAAAAGGCTTTTGTTTTAGTTATACATTTACTTAAATATTTATTCTTATTTATGATAGTTTCCCCTATATTGTTATCCTTACTGAGCATCTGAGCTCACCCATTTCAATGTTTTTTTCCTAGGATGTGAAGAAGTAATTTATGAATGACCTGAAGGGATAGTATGAGGGGATATAAAGACAATACGTTGTTGTATTTTTTTTTACTTTATGATGTAATGTAAGACTTATGAATATATCTAGTGTTTCTAGGACTACTAAACTAATTGGTATTTTGAGACTTGATATTCTGTGATCATGCCAATGTTATGTAATAATGCACCAACTCTGGGTAACTGGGGTCAGGTCGTTACAGTAAATAACTGAATACACATGCCATTTAATTGATAAAGTGAGAACTCAAATGAATAAAGAGATAAAATAATTAAAAGACTAATGGATAATAATAACAAAATTATTAATGAGATAAATTATTAATTATTAGACATCATGATATCAGGAATCATGGTACCTATACTAACAAGACCTTTCACAAGTTAGTTTAAAACTGATGGTTAAGTATACACCAGAAACCCATTTAATTAAGGTTAAGAAACTGATTCATCTCATGAGAATACTGGCACATTTAAGGGACATATATAACTCGGACCAAAACAAAACTACATGTCCAAATCATTCCTCACATTTATAATAATTTATTTAATTCATGATTTAATTTTCCCTATCATTAAACATCTGTATTGAGTAAAGGATACAGTTTTATCAATATTTCCTCAGTTAATGAAATAAATTTCACTGTAAACACCATGTGTAAAATAGTACCAATTTTAGGAAATAATTATATCCATCATTCAAAAATATATATATTTAAGAGAAAGGTTGTGTATAATGAAAAATGATCACTATGAAATGATTGTTTTGAGATAACGTAAACAATCACAAAAAAAGTGAGATTATACAATATTTTTTACTACTATTATAACTTTTAAATTGTAACCTCTTGAATAATAAACTTGATAGAAAACAATAATTGCCATTAATAAAAAGGTATTTAGTTTGAATACCTTAAAGGTTAAGTATATACCACATAAAATTTAATAGTTTAATATTAACAAATATGTCTCAATGAAATTGAAATTGAGACAAAATCCCTTGCAATGATCATATCATTGAAGTGGAGATTAATAAATGGATTTATAATGTGAATCAAATTTAAATACACATAAAAAATGTAAATATAATATAATATAATACAAATACATTAGAAATAATCCAATAATATCAAATACAATATAGAATTGATATATCCCAATGAAAAGAAATTGAGTTTTGAAATTCTATACAACTTGGTAACTTTAAAAGTCAAATCCCCTTGGATAATATAAATAATATTAAAAATAAAATAAATATTAATAAAAAATTTGATAGATTAATGATATTTCACATAAAATGGTCAGTATGTATACAATATAAAATAAATTAGGTGCACAACTTTAAAACATGTCTCAATGAAGGGAAATTGGGATGAAGTCCCTTACCTCATGCTTAATTTTAGTTGAACATGATTTAATATCCTATATAAAGGTTTTAATCATGTTATTAATTTCTTCAATAACCGTATTAGTATTTATAAAAAACATATATGATACTTTTATATCATCATATCACCCACTCATGAATAATCTTTCATTATTAATATAGTTTCCAATGATAACTGCTTTGGTTTCCCAGACATGTTATAATGTGAAAGTTCTAGTTAATAAGAACATTATATTTTCCCATAATATATATAATTATATTAATTTTATAAATATTTTTTTGTTAGATACAATTTTAGAATCATTACTTAAATTTGAACCTGGAGAATGGATCACATCGCTTTGTGGATACATTAGGTCTTACGTATGCAGGAGTGATGTAATCATTTCCTTAATGTGAAAAAGATTAAGAAATCAAGTGATATATTAATTTTAAATAATAAAATATCATGTCATATATATTACACATATTCATTAAATTTATCCTTATTATATTCCCTATAAAATATAAGTGAAAAAAGAATAACATAATTTCACGAGGAGGTACTCCACCATAAACATGAGTGATGTTATCATAATTCAAACGAAATAGAAATAAAGAAGATGTATGTTATATTATAACCTCATAAGTATAATAAAATCATATATAGTATATATATATATATATATATTAAAATACATCAATAAATACAACTGTGATATGCGTTTATGGTAAACGAGTTACATTGGTTCATGAGGCGGTAGTCTATCATACACATGATCGATGATTTTATTTTCCATTTGATGGAGGAGGAGACAGATAGGGCTTATTACATTAGAATAATAATATATAAATATATGGAATAGAATTTTTTTTATTTTACTAGAATAATTTAATAATATTTAATGGAGTTGTGAGAATAAATAAAATAAAAAATGATCATCTAAGAACATTACTGCTTCCTTGGACGACAACTTTAGGTTTTTACAAAAATCCTTCCTCGGGTGAATTTATCATAAACAAATTTCTCTATGATGTTTTTATAGAGGTAAGGAATTTATTGGGTTACGTATTTTCTAAACCAAATGGATTTAGAAGTGTTAATATGGAAGGATAAGGGTGGCCTTTTATAAGTTGGGGAGTGGATGCACATGAAATTTTTAAAAATAATTAATTGCATACACATTTTTACATTTTCAAAAGAATCAAAAAATGTAAATTGATGAACATTATAGGTTATAAGGTCAAACTATGTCCATAAATGGGGTTTTTACATGTTTTTACATCATTTTGAACCCTATCTTCTTAATTTAACCCCCGGTAAACCCGTTTTAACCTTAACCAAATTAATTAATTTTTACTAATTTTATTATTGATGGTGGTAAAAAATTAAGTTTCAATTCTTAGATAATATAAATTATTTAAATTTCAAATAATAAATCCATTTTTCAAAATTCAATTCACAAAATTGGTAGAATCTAATTTAAAACTATACCCACAGACGTGACCGAAAAGCGTGTTTCCAAAGAGAAAATTCTCCTAAGTATAGAAAGTTTTAATATCCAAATTCAAAATGAAATTTTTTCCAATGACATAAAATACTTAAATTGTAATGTAATTTAAATAATTTTACTTTAAAAAAATATAAAATATAATTTAACATTGAATATTATTTAAATTAATTGCTTTTAATAAAAAAACAATATTTAAACTATTCATTGAAAAATGTAACAATTCCGAAAAATATCAAAAAAATGACCCAAATATAGTTTTGATATTCTGATTTAAAAAAATGAATTTAATTTTATCAATTCAATTTTCTAATATTGGTAAAAATTAATTGTAGATTTTTTGAACAAAGTGAAACTTAGCCGTCTTTTAGAAAAATACAATTATTTAAAAAAATATATATCAAATGACTCTTATTTTATTCCTAATAAATATATAACCAATGAATCTTTTTATACATGTTTTAAATATATACTTTAAATACTTAAATTATTACAATTAATACCCACCAATTTAATGGCTATGTTATAGTGGTATAACATATTAAAGTTCATTTAGACTCAAGGATACATGTGTTACAACCTATCAAAGAGATAAAATTTATATACAAATAAATATATCATAAATTATTGTGGTGTCAAATTATTTTTTAATCTCAGTGTTGCATGTAATATATGTTATCAAACCAAAATTTGTTCTTTTAAAATCTCTAGTTGTAACATTCTCCCCACTTTCGATAAACTGTGTCATCGCAATTTAAACTTGATCTTGGTAATTAAGGGTTTAACATTTGTAAATACCATTGCTAAAAAACACATTTCGTAAAAAGGGTTAACAAACCCTTCACTTCAAATAGGTAAAGAAAAATATGAAAGTTCTTATAGAATAAAAAATAAATATGTCTCCAAGTAGGAGAATAAAGGCGGGAATTGAAGATATGTACATGTATAAAAAAGGAAAATAATTATAGAGTGATAGAAATCATTGATCAAAAGAAATTGAATGATAAATGTGAAGTTAATGACCACAGAACCACAAATATTTGATGATTTAAAAGACCATTTGATTCACCAGATATGAATTTAATAGGATAAAATTTTTGTTTTAATATTTTTTTCATAAAGTTTAGAAATTATTTTATTATCTAATAATATAAGGAAATATACTTACTTGACACATTTCAATTTTATAATAATAATTTAATACTAGTTATGTTCTTTGATCAATTTCCACTTCATCTCTTACTCCATGAAATAAGTATCCAAGATGAATATTTTTTCCTAAAACACTAAAATTAACTTTTAATGGATCGTAAGATCCATAAATAAATGATAATTATTTATAAATATTTATAAATATTTTCCAAAACAAATATGTTTTTCATAAGTTATTAATCTCTAAACCTCAATAGTAACAACACTGGTTCATAATTAATATTTATTCATCAAATCATTTAAGTAAAAATAATAGCATATTAACAATAACAACACGTAAGACAGTGGTGGTGCTAAACTCTTGTCATCCTTCAATTATGGGTTGAATCTCAGTGAACATCACCAGATGCAATGGGTTGTCACCTAGTATAAGGGTTATCCTTTTTATAAAAATTTATTAATATAATTCTTGTAATTATTCCAATGTTTAATTACTCATAATTACCTCAACGTCAAGATAAGATAAACCCTAAAGGTTACCAATACATTTATACATATTCCCATAAAATTTAAGGTCATTATTTTTTAAATAAATTTTTTCATTAAAAGATATACTAAACCAATGGTTTTTATTTCTATGAATTATTCCCAAAATATAATTTATCTTGGTAGTGTAAGGACCCGACCCCAGTTTCCCAAAGCCAGTGCCTTATTTGAATACATTGGAATACAAACAAGGAATTTGAATCCTGAAGTACTGAGAAGTTTAGTATTACTGGAAACAGGTTACATACATAAGTTTAACATTACAACATAATGGGAAAAATATCACTAATTTATTCAACTAGAAACATCACATCTCCTAGATTATGCTTGCAAGTCATTCATAAATTACTTCTTCATGTCCAGAGAAAATGAAGCATTGGAAATGGGTGAGCTCAAATGCTCAGTAAGAGTAATAAATACAGTGGAAGATAATATAAACATTAGACATGGCGAATAATTTAAAACATGTGCCTTTAATAATAAAATTGAACACATTATGGTAGAAATATGTGCTGAGTAAATATTACCATAATAAAACATGATTATGGGTATCCTACTAGTCGAATAACCACATGAACATTCAATTACTAGCTTTATAATGAGGTAAGTGCAGAGTTCGGACATTTTAAAACATTTTCTCATGGCCTTGACCAATACGTTTAATGATTAAGGCCTCGGCCAAAATCCATATCACATTGGGAAAGGCCTCAGCCAATTCCACGTCTACTTGTCTCATGAGACCCACCGATTCATCGAGGGGCTATAGCGGGCCCCACCAATCACATAATAAGTCCAATAAATTCTTTATATGAGTACGGATAAACATAAACAATATATACATTCATATTGAAACTATCATATGAAATGTAACTATCTTTCCCCAATCATTAAACATAAAACACAAACCATTCTAAGTAATATGGTGAATTGTTTTAGGATAGATAATCCACAATATAATTAGTCATAAGTCATTAAATAGTATATGGTATATGTATTCATAAATTATGAAACCCAATAATACTATGGAATCAACAAGAGTGTTGAATTAGATGAAAACAGTCTTATAAAATCATTAAGCAATTCTTGAGATAAATACTCTTTTATTTTGAAAATAATAGTTATTTTAAAAAAATATTTGTATAAAACTGTAAATGAAGTAAGATATTATTTTCATAATGAAATGATTGATTTTATAAAGATAATGGTTTCTAAAAACAGATTATAGAGTACCCTTGAAAATAGGTAAGAATTTGAGAAATTCCCTTTAATCGGGCATGTATTTTGGAAACAATTTTGAAAGTACCATTTAAAACGTTTAACTATCCATAACATAAGGAAGGATTCTGGTTTGTAAACATATATATGATACTCACAAAGAATATATGAGGTTTAAATAACAATACATAAGAATTTCATTGAGGTAATTAGACAATGAAAGTATCCTGAATGAAAATGGAAGTTCAGGTGGAAAAACCCTTACCTTAACTCAAAACATGTTCCTCTCTTGAAATTAAGCTTCTGGAATATGAAATTATACTTATTAATAACATATTTAATAACTTATTAGACATTTATTTAGTTTATCTTAATTATGGTCAGTTCATTTATGTTCTTATAGATATGTTATTGTATCGAATTTCGTCTCTTCAGAGTGTTCATTTTCTTTATTGTCATCTTCAGTTCACTTGTTTTTAAGTATGTGGAATGAATGTAAATCTCCATAATTGAAATTATATATTATTTATGAACATAAATAGATTTTATTGGTAATTTATATAACTTTTTTACATGGAAAGAGGATTAATTATCATATAGAACGTTAATGATAATTGTTTCGGTTAATTTGTGGGTTTTGATTACAACGAACTCATTTTTCTTTATAACTTAATAACATTTATACAAAGGAATTACAGAATATTAAATAAGTTATATTATATATAATAATATTGTTCAACCATAGCATGAATGGTTTCATGACCATAATTGAGAATGATAATATAAATTGAAAGTCTGTCATCCTTGAATGTGTAAAATTGACACATCTCAGATGGTGTTCTTGCTACTAGTATAAAAGAAGGTAAAAAGGGAGAGATGATGATAACTTATTCCACTATAATGAGAAAATTACAGTACATATAAGGTACTGGATTCATCAAAAAAATTGGATAAGGATAGGTAATAGAAAAAGAAAACAAATTAACTTGAAAGGAAAGACAAAGAATTGAAAAAAGAATTTACCTCTTCAACCAATCTTCCTTAAGAGACTCTTTAAGGGAGAGTTTTTTGTCTTTTTACGAGAATAAAGCTTACTAGAAGTGGTAGAGGAGGTTGGGAGGGTATT
The DNA here is from genome assembly GCA_963277665.1 of Viscum album. Lineage (NCBI taxonomy): Eukaryota > Viridiplantae > Streptophyta > Magnoliopsida > Santalales > Viscaceae > Viscum > Viscum album. The sequence continues at coordinate 1,025,683,418 of OY728129.1, read as the reverse complement.
TGGAAAGAATTTGGAGAAGGAACAAGGCTTGAGAGGAGTGAATGTAAGGGGTGAGAGGGGGTTTCTTATAGTGGAAGATTGAGGGGATTTCTTAATATAAAACTCATTAATTTATTATTTCTTCTCCAGATAAGGAATAGTGAGTATTCCATGGCCAAGAATAGTAATTGTATCATTTGATCACAAAACAAGTGGGATAACATCAGCAGAACATCACACATAACTGTATAATTAGTGTATTTAACTTAATTTTGCTATTTATGGTATGTCACTATTCATCAAAAGTTCATGTATTTCAGAAAAATCCCAAAAATTTACCCCAACCATTTTTCAATGTGTAGAATCCAAAAATGAATTTCATTTTTCAAAAATAATTTTCTAAATATTATTAATTTTATATTTAATTAAATCATAATTTATTCTAAAAACAAGAGTTTTATAACATTTGTTTACTTATTTTAAAGCATAGATATATCATACTTACACTTGAATATTATTTATATACTATCATAAGTAAGGTTACTATTCATTAGGGTATATCAATATTCATAAGGGTATGTTACTATTCATAAGTGTAGGTTATTATTCACTAAAAATTATGTTTTTCTTATTGGACTCTAAATAACTTACTGATCGCAACTGTGTATATCGAATTTTTGAAATTCACATCACAGAAGTGACAAAATTATGTTTTAAGGGTTACATAGCACTTAGTAGTTAATTATGTTCTGATTTCATGTAATTATGACATATTTATAAGAATGGAATTTCCTTTTAAAAATATTCGGTCATTACATTCTCCCCTCCTTACAAAAATTTTGTCCTCGAAATTCACAAAATATTACCTAAAATTATTTTTGTATGTCTTTAACATAAGCTCCTGCGGCTCCCATATTGCTTCTTCCATCTTATGGTTCCTCCATAGAACCTTTACTAGATGAGTCATTCGATTTATCAATACTTGTTCTCTAGTATCAATAATCTTGATTGGATCTTTACGATAAGATAGATCGGTCTTAAGTTCTACTTCTTCATCAGTGAGTACATGTGTTGAGTCTGGCATGTACTTTCTTAACAATGAAATGTGTAACACATTGAGAAACCTAGAGAGACTTGGCGACATTGCTAAATGGTAAGCTACAGCTCCAATTCGGTCTATAATTTCAAAAGTTACAATGTACATGGGACTTAATTTTCCATTCTTAACAAATCATATAATACCCTTCCATGGAGATACCTTTAAGAAAACGTGATCACCTTCTTGAAACTCCAAATCTTTCTTTCGGTTATCAGTATAGCTTTTTTGCCTACTTTGAGCTCTTTTGATATGGTTCAAGATAATCTTCTCCTTCTCCATTGTTTCTTCAACATGTTCTGGGACCATGAGCTTTCTTTCACCAACATCATCTCAGCAAGTTGGTGTACGGAATCTCCTACTATATAATGCTTCATAGGGTGCCATATGAATACTTGAATGGAATCTATTATTATAGTAAAATTATATGAGAGGAAAGTACTGATCCCACATGCCTTGAAATCCAAGTGAACAAGACCTCAACATGTCTTCCAATGTTTGAATAGTCCATTCTAATTGTCCATCAGTTTGTCGGTGGTAGGCAGTGCTTAAACGAAGGTCAGTATCTAGGGCCTTCTGAAGACTCTTCCATAATTGTGATGTAAAATGGGGATCCCAATCAGAAACAATTGATGAGGGTACACCATAAAGTCTTAAAACTTAATTAATATATATTCTTATTAAATTTTCATGTCGTAAATCTTCCCTTATAGAAAGAAAATGTTCATATTTTGTAAGACGGTCAACAATGACCCATATCATATCATTATTTCTTCAAGTCTTTAGTATCCCCATGACAAAATCCATCATAATATCATCCCATTTCCACATAGGAATAGTAAGGGCTTCCACGACTCCACCAGGATGTTGTCTTCCTGCCTTCACCTATTGACAAACTAAACATCTAGAAACATAATCCGCAATCTCCCTCTTTTGGTTTTCCCACCAAAAATGTTCCTTCGGATCTCTATACATCATGGTGCTTTTCGGGTGTATAGAGAAATTTGAGTTATGAGCATCATCTAATAGTTCCCTTTTTAGCTAAGGTATTGATGGAACACATAACATCTTCCCATACTTCAGAACACCTTCTTCATACAATGATTCAACTAGTCTCCCATCCTTAAATGAATTAATTTTCTTGTGCATATTCTCATCATCATATTGAGAAATTTTTATATTCTCTAGTAAAGATGGTTTAGAAATCATTTGAAAGAGGAGTGATGTTTCCCCTTCCTTAAAAATTCCCATATCCATCTTCAGTAAATCCTCATTTGAGTCAGAAGTCCATGATTTTTCCTACTTAATGAATTTTCCACCTTATTCACCTTTTCTAGGTGGTAGTGTATTGAACAATCGTAATCTTTGAGTAAGTCAATACATTTTCTTTGCCTCATGTTGAGTTATTTTTCTGTGAAAATATATTTCAAACTCTTGTGGTCCGTATAAATCCCGCATCTCTCTCTGTAAAGATAATACCTCTATATTTTCAGAGCAAATATTATAACTGCTAACTCAAGATCATGAATTGGATAATTTTTCTCATGGGTCTTCAATTGTATTGATTCATAAGCAATAACTTTATCATTTTGCATAAGGATACAACCCAGTCTATTCTTTGATGCATCGATGTATATTAAAAATCCATCACTTCCAGATGGAAGCATTAAAATTGGATCATTGACCAATATTCTTTTCAATTCATTGAAGCATTATGTACATTCTTTTTTCCACACATACTTAACCCATTTACATGTGAGCTTGGTTAGAGGGTTAGCCAGTCGGGAAAAATTCTGAATGAAACACCTATAATAACCTACTAAGCCAAGAAAATTGTGTACCACAGTTATGTTTATTGACGTGGGCCAATCTTGGATTGTCTCTATCTTCACAGGATCAACTAGGATTCCATACTTAGAGATAACATGGACCGGAAAAGAAACTGATTGAATCCAGAATTCACACTTTCTAAACATCCCATATAATTTATTTCTTCTATGAGTTCTCAGAATAAACTGAAACTGATTCTCATGGTCTACATATATTTTTGAGTATATGAGGATGTTATAGATGAATTCCAAGACAAAGTTATCATGATATTCCTTAAAAACACTATTCATTAAATCCATGAAAACAGAGGGTTCATTTTTCAGTCCAAAAGGCATCACTGTAAACTCATAATGCCCATACCTGGTCCGAAATGTTGTCTTATGAATATCTCCTTTCCTCACATGCAACTGATGATATTCAGATAGAAGGTAAATCTTTGAAAAGTATTGAGCTTCATGAAGTTGGTCGAATAAATCATCAATTTGGGGTAGAGGATACTTATTCTTTATTGTAATAGCGTTGATTTCCCTGTAATAAATGAAAACCCTCATGGATCCATCTTTCTTCTTGACAAAGAGGATAGGGGCTCCCTATGGAGAAACACTAGGTCGATTAAACTCGTTTTTAATCAAATCCTTTAGTTGTTTCTTTAGCTCTACTAATTCCACAGTGGCCATTCTATAGGGAGTCTTTGATATAGGTCTTGTATTAGGAATTAAATCAATATAGAACTCAACTTCCCGCTCTAGAGGATTTCCAGGTAAATACTCTAGAAATACATCAATGTACTCTTTCATTATGTGCACATACTCAATTTGAATATTTATTTCCTTGCTCGTAGATATTAGTTTATCTTCCTCTCCAAGTATTGTATTCAGTAGATCTACTGGGGGTGGTTCTAGATAAGAATCTATTGGCGAAGTTTCCACCCTAAAGATAAGGGATTCTAAACCATTTTCTAAAATTGTAACTTCCTTCTTCTTAAAATAAATCATCACATCATAATTTGACAGCCAATCTATACTGAAAATTATATCAAATGCAATCATTGGTATGATCATAAGATTAGTAACTAGAGCACATTTTGTTGCTTGGAGGAGGACTAATCGACATTCCTTTGCTGCAATGATACATCCACTAGGAGTTTTGACTAATAACTCCTTTATTAAATTAAATTGGACGTATTGAATTTTCATGGAAAACTGGGAAGATATAAATGAATGCGATGATCCAGAATCAAATAAAGTATTGGATAAATTTGAGTAAATGATTAAAGTACCATCCACCATGTCATTATGAACTTCAACCTCTGTAGTTGTGATTGTATATGCTTTTACCTAATCCCTTGGTCTTTTATGTTGCATATTTCTTTGACATTTTATTCAATCATTAGCATAGTGTCCCATCTCCCAACCATTATAGCATTGAACATCATTGGATTCCTTCTTACCTTTGCAATCACTAGTAATATGGTCTTCCTGACCACATTTTTAGCATACTCATTTTTCTTTTTAAGCATGCACCAGGGTGTTTCCTTACACAATTGTCACAAGGGTGAAATTCAACTCTTACCTTCTTCCATGTTTCCTTATTTCCTTTACTAGGGTTTTCAGCAGCCCTCTTCTTTTCTTTATTTCCCTTAAATTAATAGGACTTAGAGAATTATTTTTCGGTTTTGATAGCACATGAAACTATATCCTCATATGATAAAAAACATTGGGAGACCAGTGCCCGTCGGAGGAATGTCTTTAGGCTATCAATGAACCGATCAATTTTTCTCCTTGTATTTATTATGTAGTCCCCAACATGTCTTTCTAACCCTGTGAAGTTAACTTCTTACATTTCAACATTTACATCTTCCTTCTACCTCAAATTCAAGAATTGCCTCTCCATATCTGCTTTTTATTCACAAGGAAAGTATTTCTCCTGGAATATTTCCTTAAAGTCCCTCCACTTCATCTCCTCTATTTCTTCATCCTCCTTTGTGTTTTGGATTAATGACCACCACTGATCTACATCTATCGATAGATGATAGACTTCCATGAAAACCTTCTCTCTTTCATTACATCCCAAGGTGAGAAATATCTTCTCAAGGGAACATACCCACTACTCTGCTACAAAAGGGTTTGTAGTCCTATTGAATGATGGAGGTTGTTATCGCATAAATCGATCCAACATAGCTCCTCCTCATTGTGGATTCGGATGCTCGATAAGTGTAAGGTTATTATTCATAACCAGAGTAAGTTTTCCAAGTATAGTTATGAGTTGCTCGGTGCCAGAGCTAACATCATTATCTTGAATTAGAGGGAAATCCCTACAGGGGACATGTGTGGTCGTGCAGTTTCAATTCCTTCCACTTGGCACCATCTCTAGATGATAGAATACACTAGATTAGGTTATGAATCATAATGTATAATCTTAATTTAAAAAAATACTTAGAAAAAATTAAGACCCTACGAATGGATAATCCCATATTCACAAATATGGTTTCTTTGAGGAATATTTTACATTTCAATCCTTTATAATTTATTGTAAATAAAATGTGAATTATCATAATCATATCCCCCGAGAGTGTCATAACCAAGAGTGCAGCAAGGCCCATTGTCATGCACTAGTTCCTGTTCGAGTCTAGCTTAAAGCGATGTTTTCGAGTTTTACCTCTAGATACATTTGTACCAGAGCCACCTCTACCTGCTTGTATCCAAACAGGGATGTATTTCTTGAAAGATCCACATAATCTATTCCTTATGAAAATACTAGGATGTTATTATATTTATAACCTCGAATAATAACTTAGGGGATTTTACCTAATTCTATATTTTCTAAATCTAGTTTCCATGTATTCTATTAAACTTCCTCTGATACCAACTATATGGACCCGACCCCAGTTTCCTAGAGTCGGTGCCTTATTTGATTTCATTGGCATACAAAAAAAAGAATATGAATCCTAAAGGACCGAGTAGTTTAGTATTATTGGAAACAAGTTACATACATAAGTCTAACATTGAAACATTAATGGAATAACAACAGTAATTTATTCCACTAGAAACATCACATCTCCTAGATTATGCTTGCAAGTCATTAATAAATTACTTCTTCATATCCTGAGAAAATGAAACATAATAAATGGGTGAGCTCAATTGCTCAGTAAGAGTAATCAATATAGCGGAAGATAACATAAACATTAGACATGGTGAATAATTGAAAACACATGCCTTTAATAATAAACTTGAACACATTATGGCAGGAATATGAGCTGAGTAAATATTACCATAATAAAACAAAATCATGGGTATCCTAATAGTCTGATAACCACATGAACTTTCAATTACTATCTCCATAATGAGGGAAGTGTATATTCCGGACATTCTGAAACATTGTTTCATGGCCTCGTCCAAGACTTCTAATGATTAAGGCCTCAGCCAAAATCCATATCACATTGGGAAAGGCCTCGGCCAATTCCACGTCTACTTGTCTCATGAGACCTACCGATGCATCGAGGGGCTATATCGGGCCCCACCCATCACATAATAAGTCCAATTCATTCTTCATATCAGTAGGGATAAACATAAACAACATATACATTCATATTGAAATAATCATATGAAATGTTACTATATTTCCCCAATCATTAAACATAAAACACTAACCATTTTGAGTAATATGATGAATGGTTTTAGGATAGATCATCCACAATAGATTTAGTCATAAAACATTATATAAAATATGGTAGATGACTTCAAAAATTATTAAACCCAATAATACCATGGAACCAACAAGAGTGTTGAATTAGATGAAAACACTCTTATAAAATCATTAAGAAATTTTTGAGATAAATACTCTTTTATTTTGAAAAGAAAAGTTATTTTGAAAAAAATATTTGTATAAAACCAGAAGATAAGTAAGATAGTATTTTAATTCTGGTTAGTTCATTTATGTTCTTATAGATAAGTTATTGTATCGAATTTCATCGCTTCAGAGTGTTTATTTTCTTTATTGTCATCTTTGGTTCACTTGTTTTTAAGTATGTGGAATGAATGTAAATCTCCATAATTGAAATTATATATTATTTATGAACATAAATAGTTGTTATTGGTAATTTATATAACTTTTTTACATGGAAAGAGGATGAATTATCATATAGAATGTTAATGATAATGGTTTCAGTTCATTTGTTGGTTTTGATTACAACGAACTCATTTTTCTTTATAACTTAACAACATTTGTACAAAGGGATTACAGAATCTTAAATAGTTTATATTATATATAATAATCTGTTTCAACCATAACAATAGTGGCTTCATGACTAGTATTGATAATGATAATAGAAATCGAAAGTCCATCATCCTTGAATATGTAAAATTGACACATCTCAGATAGTGTTCTTGCTACTAGTATAAAAGAAGGTAAAATGGGAGAGATGATGATAAATTATTTCACTATCATGAAAACATTAGAGTACATATAAGGTACTAGAGTCATCACAAAATTTTGATAAGGATAGGTAATAGAAAAATAAAACAAATGAACTTGAAAGGAAATACAAAAATTGAAAAGAGGAATTTACCTCTTGAACCAAACTTTCTTGAGAGCCTCCTTAAGGTAGAGGTTTTGGTCTTTTTATGAGACCAAAGATTTATTGACGTGGGAGAGGAGTTTGGGATGGTATTTGGATAGAATTTTGAGAAGTCACAAGGCTTGAGAGGAGTGAATGGAAGGGGGTGAGAGGGGGTTTTATAATAGAGGTGAGAGGGTATTTCTTAATATAAAACTTATTCATTTATTATTTCTCCTGAAGACAAGGAATAGTGAGTATTCCATGACCAATAATAGAAATTTTAGCATGTGATCCTAAACCAAGTGGGATTACATCAGCAAAACATCACACATGACTCTATAATTAGTGTATTTATCTTAATTTTGCAATTTATGGTATGTCACTATTCACAAAAAATTCAAGTATTTCAGAAAAAATACCAACAATTTACCACAGACATTTTTCAAAGTGTAGAATCCAAAAATGAAGTCCATTTTTCAAAAATAATTTTATAAATATTATTTATTTAATATTTAATTAAATCATAATTTATTCTAAAAACAAGAGTTTTAAAACATTTGTTTACTTATTTTAAAGCGAAGATATATCATACTTACACTTTAATATTATTTATATACTATCATAAGTAAGGTTACTATTCATTAGGGTATATCACTATTAATAAGGTTATGTTACTATTTATAAGGGTAGGTTAATATTCACCAAAAATTAAGTTTTTCTTATTGGACTCTAAATATCTTACTGGTCGCAACTATGTATGTCGAATTTTTGAAATTCACATCACAGAAGTGACAAACTTATGTTTTAAGGGTCACATAGCACTTAGTAGTTAATTATGTTGTGATTTAATGTGATTACGACATATTTATAAGAAAGGAATTTCCTTATAAAAATATTGGGTTGTTACAGGTAGAATCTCATCACATAATACCTAAAAAAAGACTTTAAGACTTTGAACTTATGATTAACATTAAACTCATAAATCCATGATGGTATCCATAAAACTTAAGTTAATAAAGACATATATTCTTCTAAAATTAAATCAATCCTTAGATGTTTCATGATTCTTATAACCTGAATTCCATTGGTAAAAATACTACTACAATATAATTCTATAATCTTAATTAATACTTCAACCATTTTATTTTAACATAGGTCATTCCATGGTCCCGGAGTTAACCTTTAAAGGAGGGATTTGACTTGGATAATTCCTAATCTCCCCATATTTGAGAAAATAAACTATAAATGGGTCTCTTTGATGAAATTTATTTCCTTCCATTATACCCTTCATTTTTTCTAAGAAATTTATTGATTTATAACCTTATTTTCCGCACAAAAAACATTTTTATTATTATGTTAAAACACTTTTTTGGGTGTATTTTTACACATTTATGACATGAAGGAAATTGATCCTTGTTTCCTCCATGGTCTCCACCATTTGAGATCTTAGAGACCTCCAATATTCTCTTTTTTTGTCATTCTAATATTTGGTTAAGGTATAGGTTATTAATTATATTATAGGATAACTTATTAAGCATAATCATGATAAATTTTTCTATATTCATCATCACATTTGGTTTCTCCTAATCACCACATTGTCATTTATATTTAATGTCAACATGATTCCATATAGTTCCAGCCATTGATTAAAACCAAAAATCATATTCTGAGAAACAATAATCATAGTGGTAAAACAATATAATAATTTATAGTATTTTCTATGTCATGAAATATTATTTTGAATCTAAATTCCTTAGGTTTAACCTAGGTCACCCATTTTCATCATCTATTTAAATCCTTCGTAATGGTTTGTAAATAAAATGTGAATTATCTAAACATTTCTACTAGAAGTTTCAAATTATGTTCACAGTAAGGCCCATTTTCATAAACCAATTAATTCTCAAGCCATTCCACAAATACCATTTTTATAGTTATTACCCCTAGGAACATTTTTTCCGAAAACATATCCACCTTTAGTATATAGATATGGATTTATTTCTAGGAAAAAACACATAATATCTATGTTTCTAAAACTTTTGGATGTTTTTTTGTATTTATTCACAATATCTATTATATGGTGATGTTCCCTAAATATGTTTTCCTAAATATAGTTCTCAAGGTTTCTACTAAAATTTCTCTAATACCAATAATAACAAACCTAGTTCCATTAACTCTAAGATTGTATCTAATTTATTACATAGGCATAAGATATAAGTAATCTCATCCTAGAGGCTAAAATATTCTAGTAGTCTTGTCAAAACAGATGTATACATGATTCTCATATTACATTTGAATACACAAATTGCAACATTTTTTTTATTATCATTATTACCTATAGTATATTCTTTCATATCTTTCATAGTAAACCTTACAAAATTTATGATAAAAGAATAAAATAAGGGTGATCTCAAATTCTCGGTAAGGGTTAAGTATAGTGAAAGCTATCATGAATCAATAACCATAATCAACCTAGAAAGGTAAATAAGTAAACATGTATTCCAATTATATAATTTTGATATCATTATTAGATAAGGCATAATAAATATGGAATGGTAAATGAAAAAAAATGTATTTCATTTAATTAATATATTTACTATTATTAATACATAATTCACAATAAATATAGAATGTTAAATAACTAAAAACATTTTCCATTTAATCGATATATTGGGAATGAAAATAAATCTAGAGATAATATCATTACAAAAATACCATAGATAATAATAACTAAATTATTAATAAAGGAAATACTTAATTATTTTATGTCATGATCTCAGGCATCATGATACCTCTAATGTCAACACCTTTTACAGGACAGTTTAAAACAGATGGGTAGGAACCCACTTAACTAAGGTTAACTAACTGATTTATCTCAAGAGACTATAAATTCATTGATGGGATATCTATAATTGGTAATAAACTATAACTTAATTTCAAAATCATTCCTCCTATATCAAATAATTTATCCAATTCCTAAATCAATATATCCTAAAATCAAATATCCATATCGAGTAAAGGATACAGATATATAAATATTTCCACAGTTAATCAAATAACATTAAAATTAACCACTGTATTTAAAAATGGTATATAGTTTAAGAAATAACCATATTCATCATAAAATAATTTAAATATTTAATAAAAATTTGGTGTCCAATGAAAAATTATCACAAGAAAGTGATTTTTTAAGGGAAATTAAACATCCACAAAACAAAGTGAGATTGTACAATAATTTTTTTATCTCTTTGGTAACTTTTAAATTATAAACCCTTCATAAATAAACTTGAAATGAAACATTAAACATATAAATAAATATTTATTCATGTTATATACATCAAATTGGTAGTATATACACTACATAAAAGTGAATAGGTTCATACTAACAAATATAAATCAATAAAATGGAAATTGAGACAGAATAAATTATAATGATCATACTATTTAAGTGAAGATTAATAAATGGATTTATTGTGTGTGTAAAATTTAAATACACATAAAAAATTTAAAATAAAATATAAAATAATCAAAATAAATTTCACACATAATCTAAGAATATCAAATACAATAGAAGAAGTAATATAACCCAATGAAAAGAAATTTAGTTAAAAAATTCCTTACCACTTGGTAACATTCATGTAAAATCCCAATGGAAAAAATAATTAAAATTAAAAAGCAAATTTAAATTAAATATTATTTATTCATGATATTATATTTAAAAGGGTTATAATTTACACCATATAAAAGAAATTAGGTTTATAACAATAAAATATACGCTTTATTTTGGTTGAACGTTTGTTAATATAGTGTATAATAGTTTTAATAATGTTATTTATTTATAATATAACCATATTAATATTTATATTATCATATATGATTCTTTTATAACTTTTTATCAACCATTTGATAATAATATTTCTTTATTACTATTGTTTGGAATGATAACAATCCAGTTTTTTCATGCAAGTTTTAATGTGAATGTTCCAGTTCTTGAGAATATTTTACAGTTAAATCATATTCGTAATTATTTTAATGCTATAAATATCATTTTTTTATTATATGAAATTTTATAATCATTATTTAAATTTTATCATGGAGAATGGATCATATCACTTTATGGAGACGGTAGGTCATACGTATTCATGAGCGACATTATCATTTACCTAACAGGTGAATGTGTAAGGAAGTAGATGATATATTAATTTTATTGAATAAATATAATGTCTTATATATCAAATATATTTACTAAATTTATCCTTATTACATTTCATGTAAAGTGTATGTGAAAAATGAATTGAATCACTTCGTGAGGTAGTAGTCCATCATACACACGAGCGATGTTATCGTAATTTAAACAGAATGGAAAGTATGAAGGTATATATTATATTATAAGTCAATATTTATAATAATATTATAAATAATAAATATATATATTAAATAAATAATTATATAAAATCTTGATATTCTTTGATGGAAAACAAGTGATGTCAATTCCTGAGGTGGTAGTCCTCCTTACACATGATTGATGATCTCGTTTAGCATTTAATAGAGTAGGATATGGATAAAGGTTATATCATTAACATAATTACATATAAGTATATGGGAGATACTCTTTTATTATATTATCATTATTTAATAATATTTTAAATATGTGGAATAAGAATAAAATAAATACTATCATTTAAAAACATTACCTCTTCTTCGGATAACTTCTTTAGGTTTTCACCAATAGACTTCATAGGATGGAATTATGATAAAAAAGGGATATAAGATGTTAATATAATATTAAGTAATTTATTGGGATAGGTTTTTCTCTAACCAAATATATTTATAATCATTAATAGAGAATGATAGGGGATCACCTTTTATAATTGGGGGAGATGGCACACATGGAATTTTTCAAAAGAAAAAACTTTCAACCCTGTTTTTATCATGTAAAAAGCCTTAAATTGGAAAACTATCTAACCTTAGAGGTTATAAGGTAAACAAATGTCCATAAAATTGGATTTGTACAAGTTTTTAGGTAATTTTCTCCATTATCGACTTAGTTTAAACCCCCGATAAACTCGGTTTTACATTAATAGTGGTCATTATTTTTTACTGATTTTATTATTAATAATGGTAAAAAATGTATGTTGAGAATATTATATAAAATAAATTATTTGGATTCAAATTATGGAATCCATTTTTATAGATTCAATTCACATAAGTGATAGAATTCAATTTAAATTTATACCCACATATATGATTAAAACGCATTTTCCAAAGGTAAAATTCTCATAAGTATAGATGGTTTTAATATGAAAATAAATTTTAAAATTTATTTAAATAACATAAATTAGTTACATTATAGTATAATTTAAATAATTTTACTTTAAAACCAATTTATAATATAATTTAACTTTATAAATTATTTAAATGAAAAGGTAGTATTCAATAAAAATCAATATTTTTCACAATTCATTGAAAAATGAATCATTTTAGAAAAATCCAATAAATTGACCCAAAGATAATATTAATTTTATAGTTTAAAAAATTAATTTTAAAAAATACATTTTCTAAAAGTGGTAAAAATTTATTTTAAATTATGTACAAAGTGCGACTAAACCGCCTTTTAGAAAAATACATTTATTTCAAAAAAACATTTCATTTTGTTTCAAATGATTCTTATTTTATTCGTAATTAATGTATAAAAAATACTTTTTTTACAAATGCATAAAACATATAATTTTAAAATTTTAGTTATTATTATTTATACCCTCTAATTTATCAGTTAAGTTATAACTATATACTATATTATGGATTATTTAGACTCAGGGTCATGTGTTTCACAAGCTATTAAAGCGATAAAATTTATTTAAAAGGAAATATATCATAAATTATTTCGGAGATAAATTATTTCCCAATTTTAGTGTTTTGTGACATATATGTAATCAAAGGAAACATTATTATATTCAAATCATGGTGTGTTACAATAACCCATCTCTAAAATGTTAAAAACATCACTAAAGTTTTTAAATGAAAGTAAATATAGTATAAAATGAACTTAATAAATTATTTAGGCATATATAAGGAAATTCCCAAAATCATATAATGAATATAGACATGGAAAAGGGAAGTTACCAACGAAAAAATAGATGGGGTCGATTTCAATTACAAGAAACACTTTGGATAAAATATGAGTTAAGGGGAAATGAAATCTTGGGGGGAACATAAATCCTTATGAATAATAAAAGAGAATGATGAGTATTTTTATAAAGAATAAAAATTCCTTAGATAGATTATTTATCAAAAATCATATTTATTTGAAGATAAGATTGGTAACAAAACACTTATAGTTTGATTAACATTTTAATCAAAACCAATTTAAAGGGAATGAATTAAATTGAAAAAAAAATAAAAAAAATAAAACATAATTCATGACATATAAATTCAAATGTTATATTTATAATCCATAATAAGAAAACATAACCTTATTCTTTAATAACCTTATTCATATACATAACCTTTTAGAGATCTAATTTATAATAATTATTTACATATAAATTAGTCAATTATTATCTATTTTTAATATTAGTTGTGATTAATCTTTAACATTTTGAACTAGTTTCATAATAGCAATGATTTAATTTATTATTCTTCGAAAGGCCATCATCCACATACCATTTAAGGCAATATAATTGATTATTTATAATTAATTATAATTATATAATTTCATTATATGTATTTTTTGTTATGATTCATAAAGATGAAATCGGTAATGAGCTTGTTTCTGTGATTTTTAAAAAACAAGCATTGATATCTTAATTAATGAGTTTAATATTATTTTTAATATTAAATAACCAAAATATAATCCTTATTTAATTATTTATATCTTATATTGTCACTAATTATGTTCTCATAGTCATCCAAGATATTATTTTTTTTATAATTGTTCAAGTAGGTGGTTAGATTTATCCAAACATGAACATACAGAAATTAATGGATGATTTTGATTTTGAAAGTGATTATATTGGGAATGATATCATTATTACATAATCATGATTATATTATTTTCAAATTTTTATGGAGTTTAATCATATTTTAAGATATTTTAAACTATAAAAAAATTAAAAATGAGATATGCTATTTCGTGGAGGTGGTAGTCCGCACAAACACATGACTTAAATTTTTTTCTTAATAGAAATGAAGAAAGTTGGTTAATGATTATAACCATAGAATAACAAAATTAATTATAGAAAAAATACTGATTTAAATATATTGGGGTCCCTAGAAAAATTTTGTAATATTAATTTTAAGAATAATATACTAGGGAGTAAGAAATAATCACGTTGAGAACTTGGGATTTATCAAGGAAATATACTTTTTATTAGAGGAAATAAGATAAATAATTGAGACTATAGGCTTATAAAATTGTGAATGTATTATAGTTTGAAAAAAATGGAAAATTTTAAGAAAAATAGAAGATATTTTTGTAGCATGATGTGGCGTAAGTGATCCCATTTTATAAGTGAAGAGAAGGAAAACTTTGGATATACCCAATACATTTCAATAATGGTATGTCAATATTCAAGGATAAAAGGTTCCGAAAGTTTATAATAATGTATGGTAGGAGGTTTTTCTAAGTAATATATCATCCTTACACCTAGAGACATATTTTTTAAAAGTTTTAGGTCTATTACACTTAGTAAAACACTTCTTACCCTTTATGTTTTTACCACAACAACCTATTCTTTAAGCATTGTAATTAATTTTGATGACCAAAATTTAAATTTAAAATATTAAATAATTTAAAATTTTCAAATTAAAATATGAATATAATTTTAACAAATAGAAGTTCTAACATGTAGAATAGATACTTTTAATATTAGAACACATAACACATAAGTACCATTTTTAGAAAAAATAAGTATCTTTAAGCTTAAAATTTATGTGTGGTATAAATTTGTCATTGTCATTTAATTATAATGATATAAATTATTTTATAAAAAAATTTGATGTTTCTTACAAATTAAACCAAATCCAAATATTATAATTATAATTTTTAATTAGAATAAAATATATAAAATCATTTTTTTAATTAGAATGAAATGTTACTTTTTTTCTAAAATGTTGAACATAGGTTTTCTATGATTAAACCAAAATTTTAAAATATATAATTTTAATCCTTGACTACGTATTTTTTTATTTAAAATGATTTATAAACATCTATGTTTTACCTATCTAATAAAAAATTCATAAAATATATAGTTTTATTAAAAATGGTATTTTTCACTACTCACCTGAAAATAAAGTTTTTAAAAAACATAAAAAAATTATCCTAATAAGATATTGTTATTTTAAATAAAAAATTAATTTAATTTGGCTGCATTAAAAATGAAAATTTTATAATTTTAACATTAAATATAAATATTATTATAATTGTTTCATAGGAAAATAACTTATTTTAAATTTAACTATTCTTTTTGTTATATCCTAAAAATTTTCAGTTAGATTAGTGTTAAAACAATATTCAAATTAAAAATATATTTTTTATTTATTATATTATTATTATATTAAAATAAGGTACATTGGAATTAAAATTTAGAAAAATAAACTTTTTAGAGTAAAATGGTCCTGTTAATTTTATAATTGATTCATTAAAATACATTATTTTTATTTAAAATTAAAAAATTTAAATATATAAAATAAATGTAATAAATAAATAATTAACATAATAATTACATGTTTATATCATCCCTATTTCATGTTATGTATCCCCTTAGGATCTCTATGTAAGATTTGAGCATAAGGTTAGCTCTGTTGGCAGTTGAGATTTTTGATACAGATATTATAGATCTTGCAAAATTTTCCATGAGCATGAACTTCTATCTCATTAAATTTTACCCATATTATTATTTGTTGAGTTTTGGTTGGGATTTTTCTACGTAAAACTCTAGTAAACCCACCTCCTATCTATAATTAGAGAAATTTGTTTCTTAAGGGACATATACACTACCTGATGTCATTTATTTCCATTTTATTATTAGATTTTGTAATATTATTGCTTAATTTTATAATCACTAATTTAAAGAATAAATTATAAAGTTCAAATTTTATTTTAACATATCATGTTTTTTTTAATTTGGTGTTACATTTATAAAGATATATTAATATAATATTTATTTCAGTAAAATATAATGTGATATTTTGGGTCATTGCAAATATCATTTATCATAGTTCTTGGTTTATCAACCAAAACTTCTTATTTTCTTAATTATATTATGCTTAATTTGTTTGTAGTGTTTGTTTTTTTATGTGAGAATAATGATATTTTTTATAACATATTATACAATAAATTTAATATTTTTTACTCTGATATATGGGTTGATTTTGAATTCATAATTTTGATTATATTAATATTAAATTGTTTGGAAAATTGTAAATTGTTTCTAAAGTACAATTATCCACCCTCTTATAGTTTTTTTATTCTATTTATATCTTGGAAAATAATTTTTATTAAGAAAATTATTTTCATTCATGTATGATTATAGACTTATTTTTTGTTTTTCTATTAGTTTTTTAGATTGATCCCAATTTCCATTAGTTAACCAATTTTTAAAGAAAATATTTTTTTTATGATGGAAGGAATACTGATGGGATCTATCAGTGATCTAAATCCAAAAAGCCTCTAGGTTTTATGAGGATTATTATATATATTAGTAAGATCATATGAAGAATTATATCGTTAATATTGATGTGAATAATTTTCTTATACTGATTGGAAGTTATAATGTTTCAAGAAAAGAAGTTTATACTTTTACTAGAGAGGAATGATATGAATTTAATTTGAATTTTAGAGTTCAAAATGATTTCATTTATGAAAATAAATAGAATAAATATAGTTAAGTTTCATCATGTAAAACTACTTGTTCATTATGTAAACATCATAATATAAATTATTTTTCAACACCAAAATCTCTTGAAATGAATGGGGTTGTGCTAAGAGTATATTATTAATTTTTATTTTATATTTATAAAGTTTATAGCTTAAATTAATCAAAGGTTCTGAAAAATTGTTAAAAGTTTAAAATATCTTAGAGATAATGAATTACCAAATGATCAAATTGTTGAGAAATTTGTATAAATATTACCAAAAGAATGGTAATTGAAGAGAATTTTTATAGATGAAAATAATCATATCTGTAAGTTAAGTTAATGTGATCTCATCATAACTTTAATATAATTAGATGTTCATATTAAAAGAGATATGTATACATAATTTTAGAATCATTATGTCACATTCACATTAACTTCTATAAATTTAAATTCTAGAGGTATTTTTTTGAAAGTTGTAAAAAAATAATTTAATGGTAGTTTTATAGAATTAACTGAATATGATTTTGATCATATGGCAAGGAATACGTATAGAAGAGGTAATTTTTAGAGAGATTACTAAAAGGATAAAAATAGAAAATTATAGAAAATATAAAATAAAATATGGTTCATATGATGTCATTTTTTATGAATGTAATAAGTTGTGTTATATAAGACCTAACAATCATGAGTTAAATAGGAGAGATAAAAATATTATAAGAAGTTTTATTAGAAGAAAGAAAAAAAGAAGTGATTTAAATTTTTAAACACTTAAAGTGCAATTGGAGGAGACACTAATTCTGATATTTTTTTAGAGGATAGTGATAGTATCATTAATAGTTATGGAATCACAACTTTTACATGGATATATCCAAATAACATAAATGTTTCATAGAAAAAATTGTATAAGTATTATCAGATCTAAAATTAAGACATGAATATCTATTTTCATTAGAAAACAAACCATATTTTTATAATTATATTAAAATTTAAAGTGAAGATGATAATAATAAAAATAATCTATTAAAATAATTTCAAGAATATATTGTTAAAGGTAGGTAATCCTATAAGAAATTATACGTTATTTACCAAGGACTCGAGGTAGGTGTCGCTGAGAATTATACCAAGATAAGGGAGTATAAGAATGAATAATCAAAGGCTAAATGTGAATTTTTAAACCTACTTCTATGTTTAAAGAGAATATTTCGTCTATTACATCAAAAAAATATTTTCTATCTGAAGTCAAGAATGGAAATATGAAACATTACATTTAATTAGACAAGTCAAAAGACAATATTTATATGTTGATCTATAAGAAGAAAGGAAAAATTGTAACAAATTAATTAGATGATAAATGGAATTTAGATAACATCTTAATTTAATATAAAAATAAAAATGAAAATTTGTATCATTATTATAAGATAATAATGATGTTTTTACGTTTTAGTATGAGGTAGAATGTTTGAAAAAGTATTTGACATTCTTTATTACTAGAAAACAATTTTTTGAAAAGTTTTCTGGTAAACGAAGGGAAAACATAATTACTTCTTTAGTTGGTAGTTAAACCACAAAAAGTTAAAATTATCCATAAAATTACATCATACTAAGTAGATGACCTTTTTATACTATGAAATGGTGAGGATAACAATGGAAGAAATTTTTTTCTTTGAATAAAATTCAGACATTCGAATGAACTCATGCATTCATATATATGGAACTTGATACTTATGGGCATAAAAACATAACTAATAGGGTACATGTGATTATATTTCCTAATATAACTATAACTAAAAAGGTTTATCAATGAAAGGAATAATTTTGAATGCTTAAAGTCATTGTGTACTAGAAGATGAATTTATATCACAAGTTCCTGGTAACATTTAATTTTCTATTTCTGTAAAGTTTTACTTTATGCTTTAATATACTAAATATTTTTATTAATATTTTTCATGAACTCCTATTAATGAGGCTGAGTTTCTTTTCATTTATTTTTTAAATATCAAACCTTGAATTTATGAAGGTATTACAATTTTTTTTGAGATAGAATTTTTTTCGAGTCATATTCTATGGAAGAAGATAGAGAATATTTCTTAGAATATAATATTCAAAGAAATAAATCTCATTGTTTATCATCTTATATATTATTGAAGATTGGATTTTTTACAATGTATATATTTTTAATCTTTGTATTTTATAAATTTTTTATCTTCATCAGATAAGGACTTCTGATATTTTGGGGCAAAAAAATCAAAAAATGGGAAGTTGAAACCTATGATTTAAAAATTCAAAAAAAGAATTAAATTCCCAATTTATTTTTTTTCAATTTTATAATGAATGTATTTTCTTAACTATTTTGAATGATTTTTTTTATGAATAAATGTATAATTTATTTTCATCATAATATATTCTTTAATGGATGGTATTAAATGTATTTTATACAATATTTTTAAATTAATCTAGTTAAAATCTTAATGTGGAGAATAAAATTAGAGAATAATTGATTAACGAGAACTTATTCTTTCTATACATATCTCAAGGGGAAGAGTTTTTTTACTCTTTTCACTTTGATATTGATTTTTTCCCAAAATATTTTAACAATTTTTCCAAATCAAAAAGGGTTAAATAATATGAATACAGTAATAAGTTTTTTCCCTATTTGGGAAATTTACACATAGTATATGTGTTTGTGGAATAATTCCTAGAATTTAATTTCATCTGAAGAGGAATTTTTTTTTAATTTTATATTTTCTTATATGTTTTGTTCTTTTCATAAAGGGGGTATTGTTATATCAAAACCCCGAATTTCATATCTCTATTTTGAAAATAAAAAATAACCTTTATATTAATTTTTTTATAACTTAAGGTTTTTTAAATTTTTATATAGATTATGATGAAAATATAATAAAATTGAAACATATAGCATAAATCTTGATCTAGAAATTGTGAAAATCCATGAAATTGAAGTTTCTGAAAGAGTATAACTAACTAATTTTCAAGAACAATAGAAGCACAAATTAATATCATTAGAAGATATAAATCATTGTCAAATACATCCGAAGATGGAATTTATACTTCTATTATAATTACAATAGAACACAAGGTATTCATAATTTTACCATTAAAGAATCATCTTTAAATATATCCTATATCATCATGAAAATTAATAGATTACAAAATGTTGTAAAATATTTCAATAACATTCTGTCTATAATTTCTAAATTTCATGATTTATTCTAGTTTGTTTTTTATGATTTTTTTACTAAGAACACTATCTAGATGTGAATTTTTGTATATCTCATAGTTTTCTTTATTATAATTATAGTATTTTTCTCATGGTGTTGAGGAGATTCTATAGCATGGAAGTAGGTTATTACAAATCTTGGAGATTAAGGGATTTTATATGTGAAACAAAAAGTACCCTCTAATAGTTTTATAGTAGAGGGATTTAATGTGTAAAACGTAGTACATTCTAATATATTTAATTTCAATGAACATCCCAAATGGAAGTAAGATACATTAGATTCAGTTCAATGTTCCTCCATACACTTTGTATTAAAATTTTAGTTTTATTAATATAACTTATTTGATTGTTTGGTTCCCCAACCAAAACATCATGTTTTATTAATTATATTATTCTTAATTTATTTGTAGTATTTTTTATATTTACAGTATGTGAATATCATAAATTCTAATAGATTATTTTCTATTGCATTTCATTTTTAAGCTAGTTTGTGGGTTGCTTAGAAATTCATAATTTTGATCATATTAAACTTAAGGTACCATAAAATTTAATGTTTTTTTAAACTATAATCTACACCTATACTTTAGTTTTTTATACTATCTATATTTGGGAAAAAATACCTTTGGTTATTATATCGTGGTTCATTGACTTTTATTTCACTATATTGTTGATTCTTGATTTATTTAATGATTTTTTTAATGATTTGTTTTAGGTATTAAATGATGTTTTATATTCACACATGAGCCTTAGCCAAGTTAGTAAGGACTCTGCAAGTGCATACGAGAGACCCGAGATCAAATCTAGGCAGAGATGTTATTTCCTGGGGTACTGTACCAGTACTGTAGTAGGTACTGTAGCAGGAACTATAGTAGGTACTATAACAGGAACTGTAGCAGGTACTGTTTGGAATTGTAGCAGCCAGGAATATTCCCCTGTTTTGTTCTTCGGGCCACCGATTTGGTCCCCGGGTCCTTTAAGGCCTTCAGTCCACCCAAGACTTCTGGTAAGTAAGGCCTTCAGGCCACCTCAAGGCCTTCGGGCCACCTTATGTGTATATGCAAACCATACGACCTACGAGGAACAAGATCTACAAGGAGGATGAGTAAGGAGATTTCACCATAAAAAAGCTAAACAGATTGCAAGAATGAGAGGGTATGGCACCTGTCATTGGAAAAATCATATGCATTCATGGGAATTCCTAGCCGAATAGCCATGAGAAGTTGGAGAGCTGATTTCATGATGAAGATGCTGGGGAGGAGCAGTTCCAAGTAGTTAGTCTGGGTTTTATGAAATTTTTGAAGCCTACGAGCAAATGAATTCCTCTAAGGCCTATGATTCATGTAATACTTATGCCTAAGGGACTTATAGGGTTCCACCTCACCCCTTGAAAGGTGGATTATCAAAATCATTAAAAAATGAAGGCCTTAGGTATATTGGAGGAAATGATGTTTTATATTCATTTTTATATAGTTTTTTATTTTATTTGGGGATAAAATCATTCCACAGTGATCATTAAGTATCCCTTATCATTATTTTCTAGCTTATAGATATTTGGGTACATGTTTAAGGTAATTTAATTATCTAGTTTAGGTAACAAGATTTGGGTCCTTGGGTTAGGTAATTACAAAATTGTATGAGATTAATGTTTAAAGTTTATTATTGTGTTGTTTAGTAGGCATGTATATTACAATGATTATAACCCATGAGTTTACAATAATAAGTTGTAATTAACCTATTTATGGTGAAACTTGAGTTTCCAGGGATTCTATTGTTGTTAAGTTATAAGAGGATCTCTTATAAGATGGTGTTCCCTATATGTGTGTAAAACCATGATGTGTTGGAATTAATGGACGGTTTATAAATTTTGGAAAATATGTATAATTATGATATTAATATTCATTAGATTTAAAAATTAATTTATTACCCGAGAATATTTTTTCAAATGCTTTTAAATTATTTAGAAAAAATTTTCTTTCAAAAGAAATTTTGGTTTAAATTATTTGATTTAATGTACAAACATGAATGGAAGAAATCATAATAAGATGAATAATTCCAATTATATATAGATAAAATATGTGTTTGGAGAGGTAAAAGTATATTGATTATTTTATATGGGATTTCTATATAGGTAATTGTTTAAATTTCAGTTTCTTGGCATTATAGAAAAGTCTATATAGATAGAGTATTCATTAGGAAAAAGTTATAAATTTTTCTACACTCTTTCCTGAGTGAGATACTAGGAACATGGAAATAAATATTGATTTTTTTAATTAATTGGTTCGATAAATTAAGGAATATAGAGTAATAGTGAATCATGGTAGGTGAAAGTAAGTTATTCAAAAATTAGAGTTTTAGAATCATGATCTTCTGATCTTTAGGATATATTATATTATATATAAATATAAAGATTATTTGTGTATTATTAACTAAATATTATATCTCATTCATTATTTAGATATATATAAGGTGTAATACACTACTTATATACTAGAGGGGTTTTCTCCTATGTGGTTGAAAACTATTATGAAAGTGAAGTATCACAAATATATGACATAGATAGCATATTATAAATAATGACTTGAAGTTGAGGAAATATTATGAGTTTCTGAAGTTAGAATAAAGGAATTTTATGTTAGAGGAATATTTTGATCACTTTTCAAATGGGTTTTTAAATTTAATAAAGTTGATTAGAAAAAGAAAATCCTAACGATTAAGGGTTTTAGATGTACCTCCAACCTGAAATTTGGTCATAGAATATCTTATTGGATTTACCCACATATGAAATGGTTGTAATTAATGTATCACTAATAAAATAAAATATGATTTATGCCTAATTAAAACATGATTTTCTTCATTAAACTAGTGGAGGAAAACAATCAGATACGAGATAAAAGATAAAAATTAATTTTATCATTGGAATAGTTATAATAAATTTGTGATATCAGATTTGTCTCAAGGGAGGATGAAATTGGTGTGTTACCAGTGTTCTGTCATGACACATTAAAAATGGGATTGTCTTAAAAAAACATAAAATTTTCATCATTATAGGAAATTAGGATGCTTAAATAGGTTTGACAGTGAATCTAGTAACAGATCATTGAATTGAACCCGGGAATAATTGATAACTAATGAGAGATAAAATGAAGCTATAACTGGGTCACAAATGACAATAGGTGGTAACCCTTATTAGTGGTAGACATATAAAAATAAAGGCAATCTATTTGATGAAATATATACTCCAAAATAACTAGAAGATGGGTTAGAGATAGTATGAGGTATATTACTTATTGTTCCAATTATGATCTATTATTTATTTATACAGTTACATCTCATTAAAACATATGTACATGAGTGTCAGACTAGTTATTTTTTTCATTTGAAATTAATACTTATTCTATAAAGATTGAGACACACCTTAATGTGAGTATAGTTAAAAGATTTAAATTTATTTTTTATGTTTTTATGATTAGAGATGTGAAAA
Source organism: Viscum album (assembly GCA_963277665.1). NCBI lineage: Eukaryota > Viridiplantae > Streptophyta > Magnoliopsida > Santalales > Viscaceae > Viscum > Viscum album. Next base: position 1,025,659,381 of record OY728129.1, on the reverse strand, counting down.
TATCATTTGAAATTTTGGTCTTCGAGATAATGAAATATGATCTAATAATTATAATGAATTGGATGGTAAGGTTTAAATCTCATATTTACTACTATAGTAGTATAGTTTCTTTTACCTTAACTTGGGGAAACATTCACTCTTTTCAGAGAGAGTGGTATGTTAATTAAAATAAAGAAAGGTATTTTATTTAAAACCTTTGAGATCTAACTTTTCAAGTAGTTTTTTTATTCTTGAATTAGGGTATTTTAATGACAAACCATGTTTTTCAGTATTAGTGGATGATTTCTGAGAAGTGTTTACTAAATATTTTTCTATACTACCAAAATATATAGGTGTACAGTTCTCAATTAAATTGTTTCTAGAAAATATTTATGTACCCTTTTCATATATCATGGAACTTGTATAGATAAAATAATTAAAGAAAAAAATTGAATATTTATATGAGAAATAATTTATTTAACAAAGTGTATCACCTTGGGTGGAATCGATTATTTTTATAAGACTTTTTATGGTAGCTTACACTTATTCATTGACTATCAAAAACTGAACTAAGTGATGATAAAGAATAAAATCCTTTAACTCACATTGATGATATTTTTTATCATCTACAAATAGCTATGTGGTCTTAAAATATTTACTTAAAGTTAGGTTATCTCTAGTTGAGGGTAGAGATTAAATAATGTCTAAATAAATATTTCAATAGTATGTTTAACCATTATGAGTTTAGGGTAATTTTGTTCAGCCTTACCAATGATTGTGATATTTTTATGAATCTATTGAATCGTATCAATGAAAAATATCTTAACTCATTTGTAGTGATATTTATGTATGATATATTAATTTACTCAAGTTGAAAGAAGGATCATGGATGGGGGTTGTAACACCCCAAGCTTCTACGGTACGTTTCCCTTCGAATAATGCGATAGCGTGTGTTGTACGCAACCTCGACTTCTAACACACACCACAACTAATTAAACTAGCCGTTGTGAATAGTAATACCTACTTTTTGAAATCATATATATTCTATATTTCAAAATGGACTTCATTTTTGGATTCGGAATATCAAAATTAGCCTAGGGTGAAATTTTGGTACATTTCGGATAACTTTCATATTTTGATGAATAGTGAAAATTACTAAATTTTAATTAAAAACAACTTTTTTAATCAAAATAATTAATAGTGATAAATTGTGAATTTGAGTGGTTTTAAAGAATATTTAGAATATATTTTTACCATTTAATATAATGTTGGTCATTGGACATAATTTTACAATTAAACCGAACATAAACAAGTGTCAATCTTTTGATAGTTATTACCTCTTAAAAACACGCTTTTTGTTTTGACAGCGGGAATTAATTTTAAATTAATTTCTGCCACTTCTGTGTTTTGAATTTAGGAAAATGGATTCCATATTTGGAATCAGGATGTCCAAATTATGTAAATAGGTAACTTTTATTTTTACTCATTTTGAATAATTACTGCGGTAAATATTTTATTTACCATGGTTAAAGGGTAAATCCGGTAAATAAGGGTTAAAAAATAATATTATAATAATACAAAATTACCCTAAAACGTGTCCTAACCTTATTGGTGGACACATACCCGACCATGGGCATCCTTGGGTCAATTTGGGGACCCCTTGGAGCCACTTGTATGTGGTAGGGACACATTATATTAATAAAGTTAAAATAAAAATAAAAATGGCATAAGCTTACATCTTTTAGAAGAACAATTTTTACATAGGGTTATACATGTTGGATTTTCGATTATAAATATTCATTAGAAAGATAAAAAGATTTCCTACATGATGATATTTTATTTATAATTTTTAGACATCAAATAAGTTAAATTATTAATGACACAATAATGATGAAATGTTTACCTCATTAATAAATCATTTAAATAAATAAGATTATAATGATTAAAATATTATCTAAAACCTATCCAATTCTTATTGGTTGATGTTATTTAGAATATGAGTCATCTTATCTTCGACCTCAATGGTTGTTTGACCATTATAAACCGAATATAATTATATTATAAAGTAATACTTTCACTCTTTCCTAAAGAGACCCTCCTCTCCCTTATAAAAGGAGACCACTTCTACTCATTCCTCACACCTCTCAAGCCACTTGGATCGTCCAAAATCTGCCCAACTAAGCTCCCAACATCCCTCTCCTCCTCCTTGAAGCTTCCCCTTAGGCAGAAAGCATTTCAAGAAGTCCTTTGGTTCCAACCAAAGTGAGTTACCTAAATTAAAGGTAACGATTTCTCTTAAATTATTTTCATTTATTTTCCTTCTCCAACCACCAAACTCTTTTTATTTCCTTTCTTTTGTAACAACACCAGTATCCTCAATATACTAGGATGTTGTTATAAGAAGGATTAAAACTACACATACACACAACTCCATCTAATGGATGATGAACATAATGTTTTTGTGGATGGCAAACTAACGCCTCACGAAACGATGATTGTTCAAATACATCTTACCGCCTCTCATGGTGGCCATTATGATGGCACTGTAATTAAATATGATATTAATGATATATATTTTACATATAAGCTTCTGTAATTCCATTTTATTTCATACCATTATTCGTTTCATGTTGTATATACATACGATAATTTCATTTGAGGAAGTGCGGACTACCGCCCCCTTAAAATGATATGACTCGTTCATACCACACATGGAACGTATAAAGGATGGTGTTAATGAACTTAAGTAACATATATAAAATATTATATTATACTGGAATAGTAATATACCTATGTATCATTTGTATTCAATTCTTTTAAAATAAAAATTAAATGGAAGTAGCGTTCGTGCGTACGTACGAACTACCGTCTCCACGAACGCGGTGAGATCCATCCTCCATCGTGTCCATTCAAGTCTTATTCTAATTTTAGGGTTAAAAATAATGTTAATATCATTCTGATTATAAATAATATTTAATCTATCCATTACAAACATGTCTTACGTAACCAAACATTTAAGAAGAACGAATCGATTATCACCTGAAACGACGATAATACTAAGATATTATTAATAAAGCAATGTTAAAAGATCATATATGATATCATATTAATGTATATGATTCTTGTATAATTTAATAACAATTATTTCACCATTATACAGGAGGTTAACTGACCCCAAAAAAGGAAAAGTACAAGGTAAGGGTTTACTTTACAACCTCTTCATTATCCAAGGTTGTTTATACGTAATAATCTACTGGGATCTCTTTATCATCCACATCCATGTTTCTTAAAAATGCATTTCAAAACATTTTTACTATTTACAAGAATATGGGTTAAAGTCATTTATACCCTTGTTTGACTTTTTATAAGAGGTTTATAAAGGAGTATTTCCGTCGTTTTCAAAACAAGGTCCTTTTTAACCTTTTCGACAGAATTGAGGTAAGAATGTTTTTTTTAACTTATACGGCGGGTGCGGTTATTTTACGCTGTTATAAAATCTTCAAAGCTTTCCTCACAAGCTTATAAGAATATTTTCAAAGAAAATGTTTTATTTTATATGGATCTTAAATGATTTCAAAATAAAAGGAGATATTTCTTTAAAAAGAATTTTGATTTCATCTACGTCAACATCCTTTGATGGATTTTAAGATTATTTGAAGTTGATTTATTATGATACAAAACTTCTATATTGTATTGAAGGTTTTGTGATATATTTGACTATGGATGTGCTATTTTTATACCATTCATAGTTTATGGTGAAATTATTGACATTTCGTATGCTAGTTTTAATACGAATGTTTATGTTATGTTTAAACCTTTTCATATGGGAATGCATTGGACTTAATAAGTGACGGGTGGAGCCCGCTATAGCTCCTCGATGCATCGGTAGGTCTCATGAGACAAACTAGTGTCTTGGAACAAGGCCTTGACAAAATCTTATTTGTAGTCTTGGCACGAGGCCTTGGCTATGTGGTTATGATAGTCTGGCATTATGCATTCCAACATTATGAAAGTGGTTATTGATATTGCATGTGATTATTCGATTAGTAGAATATCCATGTGAATAAGTAAATGGAATTATTTCATTTTACTTTTGCCATACTATGTTGAAGTTCAATTTTAAAAGGCTTTTGTTTTAGTAATTCATTGCCTTAAATGTTTATGCTTATTTTGAATGTTCCGCTATATTGTTATCCTTACTGGGCATTTGAGCTCACTTCTTTTCTATGTTTTATTTTTCCCAGGTAGTGAAGAAGTAATTTATGAATGACTTGTAGGGATATTATGAGGGGTTAATAGTGTGGAAATGAAGACTTTGTTGTTGTAGTAGTTTTTCACTTTGAAATGTAATGTAAAACTTTATGATTATATCTAGTGTTTCCAAGGCTACTAAACCAATCGGTCTTTCGGGATTTGATCTTTCTTGTGATCATGCCAATGTTATGTAATTAATGCACCGACTCTGGTTAGCTAGGGTCGGGGCGTTACAGTTGGTATCAAAGGAAGTTTAGTACAAACCATGGAAGCTAGATTTAGATAAACTCTGATTAGAGCACATAGACCTAAGATGAACTTTGAGGATTAGTATAGAAGAACTTCCTAGAATTTTGGTATTGTAGAGATTTTGTGAGTTTTCCGAGCAATACATCCCTGTCTGGATACGAGCAGGTAGAGGCGGCTCTGGCACAGATGTACCTAGGGGTAAAACCCGAAAACACCGCTTTGAGATAGACTCGAACGGGAACTGGTGCACGACAACGGGCCTTGCTGCACTCTTGGTTACGACACTCCCGGGGGATATGCTTAGGATAACTCTCATTTTCTTTACAAATCATTATGAAGGGTTTATGAGTATATACTTCCTCAAAGAAAACATTCTTATGATTATGGATTATATCCATAAATAGTTCAATTTATGTTAAGTGTTTTATAAGTATGGGATTATGTGTTTTGATTCATAAGCTGATCTAGTTTATGCCATTGTTTAGAAATGGATCCTAGTGGAAGAAATTGAAACCATATCAATGCGCGCACTCCATGTAGGGATTTCCCTCCTGCTCAAGATAATTATAGTGGGGCTGGTGATGCAACTGGTGCCGATCAGCTAATCACCATACTCGGACAACTTACTCAGGTTATGAATAATAACCTTACCCGTATGGAGCACCCTGATCCGCAGCGTGGAGGATCAATGTTAGATCGATTCATGAGGCATCAACCACCAACGTTCAATGGGAATACAAATCCCTTAGTAGCTGAGCAATGGATATTTTCCCTAGAGAAAATATTTCAGGCTTTGAGGAGCAGTGAAAGGGAAAAAGTTATCATGGTAGTTTACCGCCTCACTGGAGATGCTGATCAATGGTGGTCATTGATTCAGAACATGAAGGAAGATGATGAAGTATCAAATATGGAATGGAGGGAGTTCAAAGATCTGTTTTTAGAAAAATACTTTCCTCGCGACCATCGAGCAGATATGGAAAGACAATTTCTGAGTCTGAGACAAAAGGAGGATGAGAATGTCACAAAGTATGAGGCTAACTTTACAAGGTTAGCGAGGTATGCTGGAGATTATATTTGCAACCCAAGAAGTAATATTGATCGTTTCTTTGATGGGTTAAAACCATTTCTCCGTCGAGCATTAGTCTCACAATCCTTTTCATCGTACAAAGACATTGTCTCATGTGCTATCAAGACCGAAAAGGAATTCTATAAGTCTTATGACTTTAAAGCAAAGCAAGAGAAGAAGAGACCTGCTGATCAATCTGGGAATGGAAATAAGGGGAAGAAGGGAAAGGTTGAATATCCATCTTGTGGTAAATGCGGGAAGAAACATCCTGGTACTTGCTTGAAGGGAATGGGAGTCTGTTACAAGTGTGGTGAAAAAGGCCACCAAGCTCATGATTGCAAGGGGAAGAAGGAAGCTACCAACGTTCAGTGCTATAATTGCAGGGAGATGGGGCATTATGCAAATTCATGTCCTAAGCGTCAGGAGAACTTACCTCAGAAAAGGCCAAGGGATCAAGGCCAGTCTTATGCTATCACTACTGCTGAGGTAGAAGCTCCGAAAGACGTGGTGGCAGGTAATTTAATGGTTTCCTCAAGTTTAGCAAATGCATTATTTGATTCTAGATCATCGCATTGTTTCATATCTTCCCAGTTTGCTAAGAAAATTAGATATTTCCAATTTGATTTAATATGGGAGTTGTCAGTTAAAACTCCTAAGGGAAGTATCATTGCAACAAAGTTTTGTGAATCAGTCCCCATTAGAGCACATAAATTTTCTTTATCTGCTGATCTCATCGTCATACCTATGATTGAGTTTGATATAATCCTCGGTATGGACTGGCTTTCGGACTATGATGCGAAGATTTATTGTAAGAAGAAAGAGGTTACGATTCTTGATGATAATGATAAGGAGCACCTTATTTTTAGAGCAGAATCGTCACCACATAATTCTTATTTAGATCCACCCCCAGTATCTCAACTTAATTCAATTATTGGGGAGGAAGAGAATGAAATAACTGTCGGTGAGGAAAGGAATGTTCAAATAGAGGATGTACCTGTTGTGAAAAAATTTGTAGATGTATTTCCGGAAGATTTACCTGAACATCCTCCAGAACGAGAAGTTGAGTTTTCCATTGATTTGATTCCTGGATCAAGGCCTATATCGAAGACCCCTTATAGAATGGCCACTGTAGAGTTAGTCGAACTAAAGAAACAACTAGAGGAATTGAGTAATAAGGGATTTATTCGCCCTAGTGTTTCTCCATGGGGAGCCCCTGTTCTTTTTGTTAAAAAGAAAGATGGATCTATGAGGTTATGTATCGGCTACAGGGAGATCAATGCTATAACGATAAAGAACAAGTATCCCCTACCTCGTATTGATGATTTATTTGACCAACTGCATGGAGGTCAATACTTTTCAAAGATTGACCTTCGATCTGGATACCATCAGTTGTGTTGGAAGAAGGAAGACATTCCGAAGACAGCATTTCGAACCAGGTACGGGCATTACGAGTTTACTGTAATGCCGTTTGGATTGACTAATGAACCCTCTGTATTCATGGATCTGATGAATAGAGTTTTCAAGGAGTATCTCGATGAATTTGTGGTGGTATTTATTGATGATATCTTGGTATACTCCAAAACCTACGAAGATCATGAAAATCACTTGCGCATTATCTTGAAGACTCTGAGGAGGCATGAATTATATGGGAAGTTTAGCAAGTGTGAATTCTGGCTTCAGGAGATTTCTTTTCTTGGACATATTGTCTCTAAAGATGGAATCTCTGTTGATCCTTCTAAGACCAAGGCAATCCAAGAATGGCTAGCACCTACGAGTATAACTGAGGTACGTAGTTTTATTGGTTTGGCAGGTTATTATCGACGTTTCATCCAGAATTTTGCCCGATTGGCTAACCCATTAACGAAGCTCACACGTAAAGGGGTTAAATTTGTTTGGACAAAAGAGTGTGAAGAATGTTTTGAAGAACTGAAGAGAAGATTAGTCAATGCTCCTATATTGACTCTACCATCGGGGAATGATGGGTTCGTTATTTATAGTGATGCATCGAAGAAAGGACTTGGCTGTGTCCTTATGCAGAATGATAGAGTTATTGCCTATGCATCACGACAGTTGAAAATTCATGAACAAAACTATCCTACTCATGATCTCGAGTTAGCAGCAGTGATCTTTTCTTTGAAGATATGGAGGCACTACCTCTATGGTGAAAAATGTGAGATTTATACTGATCACAAGAGTTTGAAGTATATTTTCTCACAAAAAGAACTCAACATGGGGCAAAGGAGATGGCTTGAATTACTCAAGGATTATGATTGTACGATACACTACCACCCAGGGAAGGAAAACAAGGTGGAAGATGCTTTGAGTAGAAAAGACCATGGAGTTTTGAACAATATGAGAATTGAAAGGGATCCAATTTTTATAGATCTAGTGAAGATGGACATGGGAATAACCAGGGAAGGTGAAACATCAATGCTTTTTCAAATGGTTGCCAAACCATCTTTACTAGAAAGGATTAAGAGTTCTCAGACCGATGATGACGAATTCCAAAAGAAGATTAAAGCTGTGAATGATGGGAGATTGAGAGACTTTGTGTATGAAGATGAAATTTCGAAATTCGGGAAGAGACTTTGTGTTCCCAATATACCTGATCTAAAAAGGGAATTGCTGGATGATGCTCATAGTTCCAATTTCTCTATACACCCTGGGAGCACCAAAATGTATAGAGATTTGAAGGAACATTTTTGGTGGGACAACATGAAGAGGGAGATTGCTGATTTTGTGTCAAGATGTATGGTTTGTCAACAAGTGAAAGCTGGAAGGCAACAGCCTGGAGGAGTCATGCAACCTCTTCCCATACCGGAGTGGAAATGGGACAATGTTACGATGGACTTTGTCATGGGGCTACCAAAGACTCCTAGAAGGAACGATGCAATATGGGTTATTGTTGATCGTCTTACCAAGTCAGCACATTTTCTTGCTATAAGAGAAGATCTACCCCTGGAACGTCTAGCAAGACTATACATTAATGAAGTTGTGAGACTTCATGGAGTACCCCTATCAATTGTTTCTGATCGTGATCCCCGTTTTACTTCAATATTTTGGAAAAGTCTTCAGAAATCCCTGGATACTGAACTTCATTTGAGCACTGCTTACCACCCTCAGACAGATGGACAATCAGAACGGACTATTCAAACCTTAGAAGACATGTTGAGATCTTGCTCACTTGACTTTCAGGGTATGTGGGATCAATATTTACCTCTGGTAGAATTTTCCTATAACAATAGCTTCCATTCAAGTATTCAGATGGCACCATATGAAGCGTTATACGGAAAGAGATGTCGTACACCAACCTGTTGGGATGACGTTGGTGAAAGAAAACTTGTAGGCCTAGAACTGGTGGAGGAAACGGTGGAAAAGGTGAAAGTAATCCAAAATCACATCAAAGCAGCTCAAAGTAGGCAGAAGAGCTATGCCGATAATAGAAGGAAGGATTTGGAATTTCAAGTCGGTGATCATGTTTTCCTGAAGGTATCTCCATGGAAGGGAGTCATACGTTTTGGTAAGAAAGGTAAATTGAGTCCCAGGTACATCGGACCTTTCGAAATTCTAGAACGAATTGGGGTTGTAGCTTACCGATTGGCAATGTCGCCAAGTCTCTCCAAAGTTCACGATGTGTTCCACGTATCTCTATTGAGGAAATACATGCCTGATCCGACGCATGTACTCACCTATGAGGAATTAGAACTGGAACCCGATCTGTCTTATTGCGAAGAGCCCGTCAGGATTCTTGATACAAGAGAACAAGTACTGAGAAACCGGACGACGCGTCTGGTAAAAGTTTTGTGGAGAAATCATAAGATGGAAGAGGCAATGTGGGAACCCGAGGAACTTATGATGAAGAACCACCCGAGTCTTTTTATGCAGTAATACCCTAGAAATTGCGAGCACGCAATTATTTGAAGGAGGAGAGAATGTAACACCCCAAGCTTCTACGGTACGTTTCCCTTCGAATAATGCGATAGCGTGTGTTGTACGCAACCTCGAGTTCTAACACACACCACAACTAATTAAACTAGCCGTTGTGAATAGTAATACCTACTTTTTGAAATCATATATATTCTATATTTCAGAATGGACTTCATTTTTGGATTCAGAATATCAAAATTAGCCTAGGGTGAAATTTTGGTACATTTCGGATAACTTTCATATTTTGATGAATAGTGAAAATTACTAAATTTTAATTAAAAACAACTTTTTTAATCAAAATAATTAATAGTGATAAATTGTGAATTTGAGTGGTTTTAAAGTATATTTAGAATATATTTTTACCATTTAATATAATGTTGGTCATTGGACATAATTTTACAATTAAACCGAACATAAACAAGTGTCAATCTTTTGATAGTTATTACCTCTTAAAAACACGCTTTTTGTTTTGACAGCGGGAATTAATTTTAAATTAATTTCTGCCACTTCTGTGTTTTGAATTTAGGAAAATGGATTCCATATTTGGAATCAGGATGTCCAAATTATGTAAATAGGTAACTTTTATTTTTACACATTTTGAATAATTACTGCGGTAAATATTTTATTTACCATGGTTAAAGGGTAAATCCGGTAAATAAGGGTTAAAAATTAATATTATAATAATACAAAATTACCCTAAAACGTGTCCTAAACTTATTGGTGGACACATACCCGACCATGGGCATCCTTGGGTCAATTTGGGGACCCCTTGGAGCCACTTGTATGTGGTAGGGACACATTATATTAATAAAGTTAAAATAAAAATAAAAATGGCATAAGCTTACATCTTTTAGAAGAACAATTTTTACATAGGGTTATACATGTTGGATTTTCGAGTATAAATATTCATTAGAAAGATAAAACGATTTCCTACATGATGATATTTTATTTATAATTTTTAGACATCAAATAAGTTAAATTATTAATGACACAATAATGATGAAATGTTTACCTCATTAATAAATCATTTAAATAAATAAGATTATAATGATTAAAATATTATCTAAAACCTGTCCAATTCTTATTGGTTGATGTTATTTAGAATATGAGTCATCTTATCTTAGACCTCAATTATTTTTGGACCATTATAAACCGAATATAATTATATTATAAAGTAATACTTTCACTCTTTCCTAAAGAGCCCCTCCTCTCCCTTATAAAAGGAGACCACTTCTACTCATTCCTCACACCTCTCAAGCCACTTGGCTCGTCCAAACTCTGCCCAACTAAGCTCCCCACATCCCTCTCCTCCTCCTTGAAGCTTCCCCTTAGGCAGAAAGCATTTCAAGAAGTCCTTTGGTTCCAACCAAAGTGAGTTACCTAAATTAAAGGTAACGATTTCTCTTAAATTATTTTCATTTATTTTCCTTCTCCAACCCCCAAACTCTTTTTATTTCCTTTCTATTGTAACAACACCAGTATCCTCAATATACTAGGATGTTTTTATAAGAAGGATTCAAACTACACATACACACAACTCCATCTAATGGATGATGAACATAATGTTTCTGTGGATGGCAAACTAACGCCTCACGAAACGATGATTGTTCAAATACATCTTACCGCCTCTCATGGTGGCCATTATGATGGCACTGTAATTAAATATGATATTAATGATATATATTTTATATATAAGCTTCTGTAATTCCATTTTATTTCATACCATTATTCGTTTCATGTTGTATATACATACGATAATTTCATTTGAGGAAGTGCGGACTACCGCCCCCTTAAAATGATATGACTCGTTCATACCACACATGGAACGTATAAAGGATGGTGTTAATGAACTTAAGTAACATATATAAAATATTATATTATACTGGAATAGTAATATACCTATGTATCATTTGGATTCAATTCTTTTAAAATAAAAATTAAATGGAAGTAGCGTTCGTGCGTACGTACGAACTACCGTCTCCACGAACGCGGTGAGATCCATCCTCCATCGTGTCCATTCAAGTATTATTCTCATTTTAGGGTTAAAAATAATGTTAATATAATTCTGATTATAAATAATATTTAATCTATCCATTACAAACATGTCTTACGTAACCAAACATTTAAGAAGAACGAATCGATTATCACCTGAAACGACGATAATACTAAGATATTATTAATAAAGCAATGTTAAAAGATCATATATGATATCATATTAATGTATATGATTCTTGTATAATTTAATAACAATTATTTCACCATTATACAGGAGGTTAACCGACCCCAACAAAGGAAAAGTACAAGGTAAGGGTTTACTTTACAACCTCTTCATTATCCAAGGTTGTTTATACGTAATAATCTACTGGGATCTCTTTATCATCCACATCCATGTTTCTTAAAAATGCATTTCAAAACATTTTTACTATTTACAATAATATGGGTTAAAGTCATTTATACCCTTGTTTGACTTTTTATAAGAGGTTTATAAAGGAGTATTTCCGTCGTTTTCAAAACAAGGTCCTTTTTAACCTTTTCGACAGAATTGAGGTAAGAATGTTTTTTTTAACTTATACGGCGGGTGCGGTTATTTTACGCTGTTATAAAATCTTCAAAGCTTTCCTCACAAGCTTATAAGAATATTTTCAAAGAAAATGTTTTATTTTATATGGATCTTAAATGATTTCAAAATAAAAGGAGATATTTCTTTAAAAAGAATTTTGATTTCATCTACGTCAACATCCTTTGATGGATTTTAAGATTATTTGAAGTTGATTTATTATGATACAAAACTTCTATATTGTATTGAAGGTTTTGTGATATGTTTGACTATGGATGTGCTATTTTTATACCATTCATAGTTTATGGTGAAATTATTGACATTTCGTATGCTAGTTTTAATACGAATGTTTATGTTATGTTTAAACCTTTTCATATGGGAATGCATTGGACTTAATAAGTGACGGGTGGAGCCCTCTATAGCTCCTCGATGCATCGGTAGGTCTCATGAGACAAACTAGTGTCTTGGCACAAGGCCTTGACAAAATCTTATTTGTAGTCTTGGCATGAGGCCTTGGCTATGTGGTTATGATAGTCTGGCATTATGCATTCCAACATTATGAAAGTGGTTATTGATATTGCATGTGATTATTCGATTAGTAGAATATCCATGTGAATAAGTAAATGGCATTATTTCATTTTACTTTTGCCATACTATGTTGAAGTTCAATTTTAAAAGGCTTTTGTTTTAGTAATTCATTGCCTTAAATGTTTATGCTTATTTTGAATGTTCCGCTATATTGTTATCCTTACTGGGCATTTGAGCTCACCCCTTTTCTATGTTTTATTTTTCCCAGGTAGTGAAGAAGTAATTTATGAATGACTTGCAGGGATATTATGAGGGGTTAATAGTGTGGATATGAAGACTTTGTTGTTGTAGTAGTTTTTCACTTTGAAATGTAATGTAAAACTTTATGATTATATCTAGTGTTTCCAAGGCTACTAAACCAATCGATCTTTCGGGATTTGATCTTTCTTGTGATCATGCCAATGTTATGTAATTAATGCACCGACTCTGGTTAGCTGGGGTTGGGGCGTTACAGGGGTGTTCGGGAAGCATCAACTATATGAATAGTTTTATAAACTAAAATTTTGTATTCAGTAATTCATGTTTTTGGGATATGCTTTATCTGAGAATGGAATTTTTTTTTAAATAGAAAATGTGGAAGTGATGATGTCTTCATAATTACCTAATAATTTATTTTAGATGTGACGATTTCCAACACTATCTAGATATTATAGTAACTTCCTTTAATATTTCTTGAAACAATACACATTAATGATGACATTGATTTATAATGATGTGAAGTTTGAATCCAACAGGGAATATATGGTAAATTTAAAATATCTAAAGATAATATTGACTTATACTTTAGTTTTAATCATTACTAAAATAGGTCATAGGTATTTAGGGTATTGTGTGGCATCTATATTTGGTTTGGGATATGTGTTCTTTAAATGGAGAATAAAGTGGAATATGGATCATGTAATTTTTGAATAGATGTGAATAATTATCCTATTCATGTCTTGGATTTTATGGAAGTTGTTCATGATTTGAAGATTTAGAGACATTACATGTTTTTTGAATGAATTTAAGTAAATTATGTCCATAAGAGTATAAAGTATATTGTATCCCATTTAGATTTAAACTCTATTTAAATTTTACGGGTGGAGTATCTTACAAATTTTTACTTTGAGTAAGATTTTATATTAGAAAATGGTTAATTCTATAAAGTATACCTTGAGTAGGATGTATCAATTGGAAAATGATTCATAAGTTCACTAATGATCTTTATATTGGATTCATAGTTAGATTCTCATGAGGAGGTAGAGCATATGATGTTATATCAAATTGATGCCACTAATATACTTTTAGGTTAAGTAAAGGTATTGAAAAACAAGTGATAATGAATGAAAGAGGATATGTGAAACTCTAAATAGTGGGGATACCATTGAAGAGTATTATTTAGTAATGTATTAAATACCTCATTATATAGACCAAATGGTGGTTCCTCGGGTTTAAAATAAGAGGATATGAAATCATTTCATGTCTCTAGTTGGGAAGATCATCTTTAGAAAACAAAGATGTATCATGATATTAGATGAATTATTTGTGGGGGAGGAATGATGAATTATATAATAGGGTTTGTATCATGATTTATGACTTATTGATAGTTTAAGGGTGATCATCAATGACCTATGGAACTTTTGAAAATTTTACCTATGATGACTTGGAAATGTAAGAATATAATGATGAATTTTGTAGTTAGTTTGTTGATTTGACCAAGGAAGAATGATTTTATCTTGGTGATTATGGACCCACCTACAAAATCATATAACCTTTCACCCATCCAATAAATATTTTTAGTTAAGGAGTTTGATAATTTATATGTTGAAGATATAGTGAGACTGTATAGAGTTTCTTCATCCGTTATATTAGATTTATATCATTATTTTACATCAATTTTATAGAGATTATTACAAAATATGATGGGTAATTAGTTAAAGTTAAGTATATCGTATCATATTTAGATGGATAAATAATCATAATGAAGCATAAAAACATTTGGGCATTGTTCAAGATTATTTTATGTATTCTGGAAAATAATTATTGAATCGTATTTCTTCAGTGGAATTTTCATATAATAAAAATTAACAAGTGTTAATACATATGCCACTTTTCAAATTTATATATGGAAGGACATGTTGGTCACCTATATGAGGGGTTTCTATGATAGAAATGTATCTCTTTGGATTAAGGTCACTGTAAGAGATAAAAAATTAAATTTAGATAATCTAAAAGACATTTATGATTTATTAGAATTGAAAATTTTCTTATGTATGCCATCGGTGATAACTATTAGAGTTCATGGTCAAATATTGAGTATTTTTTCATGTTTTGTAATTATTAGGATATTTATGACTCAGAATGTATGGAAATTTAAGACCCTAGTATTTGAGGAATTTAAAAAAATAGTGAATCCGGAAGTGTTTCCGAGACTTTCACCGGGGCACGCGCATCCATCTGTGGAGGACGCGCTACTGTTGCCCCGCATTCCTGCTTTCCAAAGGCGGGCGGCATTCTCTCCTAATTTAGGGATGTATGCTCCTTGATCGAATTGGGATGATGGGATTTTGGTTCTTCCTTCTGTGGATTCCTCCTCAGAACTCGTCACCTAGTCTTGGCCTCCCTCATAGATTTAATACATTGTTCGTGAAACTCTTCCTAGTGCCATGTTTCCATGGACAGCGGTTAATTACACTGCTTCTGTCAGGACATTCCAAAGGGTCTGGTCCGGGCAGCAACCTTCAGTCGGTGGAGTAGTCACGTCGAGGCATCAGTAGCATGTCTGGATGCTGGGGAACCTGGAATGTCTGTCTATTATCCCTGGTCACAGGGCTTCTCGAGGGCGTGGAAGCCTGAGGCATCCCACATCGAGCGTGGGGAATTATATTCCATAGACACATATCTAAGGTTTTCCCCAGCTTCCCTTCTTTAACACAGGGTACGCCATGAGTTTAACGTCCAGAGGAGACGGATCAGCCCGATTGGAGCATTATCTAGAGTAGATCAGATTGAGGCATTTCCCTTGAAGGGGTGCCAATACCGGGGCCAGACCATGGGGGGTTGTGAAGAGATCATAGCAATATGGTCTCACCGGGATATGATGGTCCGGGCGAGAATCTGGGTGGATGATGGATGAACGAATGAAGCGGAGGGGGTAATGGCAAGGAACCGTTGCAAGGGCGACGGTGAAGTTGGGCTTGAGCCTTGAAGAGGCCTCCTACGTATCCCTGTGGCAGGGAATCAAAGTCCGCATAGTTCTGGATGGTGTCGGTGAACCGATATGAGGGTGGACCTTGGTCTGATGGGAATCATCAGCGAACTGACATGAATGGGGAGGACCAGGAGGGTCCTAGTGGTGGTGGGATTGGACCTCATGGAGGCTTCCTACATACCATGTCGAGACATGGATCAAAGACCACGTAGTTCAGAGGGGCTTCGTCGGCGAACTGACGTGAAGGTGGACCTTGGTCCGACGGGCGGTGGGCTTGAACCTCTGGAAGGCTTCTTACATACCATGCCTTGG
Source organism: Viscum album (assembly GCA_963277665.1). Lineage (NCBI taxonomy): Eukaryota > Viridiplantae > Streptophyta > Magnoliopsida > Santalales > Viscaceae > Viscum > Viscum album. The sequence goes on along the minus strand of OY728129.1, from coordinate 1,025,643,259 downwards.
CATGGATCAAAGTCCTCGTAGTTCAGATGATGGAATTTGTCAGAGAACCGACATGAAGGTGGACCTTGGTCCAATGAGAGATGGGCTTGAACCTCGGGGAGGCTTCCTACATACCAAGCCTTGACATGGATCAAAGTCATCGTAGTTCGGAGGGTGTCATCGGTGAACCGACGTGAAAGTAGACCCAAGGGTCCACTAGTGGTGGGCTTGAACCTTGGGACGGTTTCCTACGTATCATGCCTTGACATGGATCAAAGTCCTCGTAGTTCAAAGGATTGATGGAATACAGTTTAACGTCATGTGGGACAGTGGTGAACCCTGACATGAATGAACGACAGGCGATGGGCTTGAACCTCATAGAGGCTTCCTACATACCATGCCTTGACATGGATAAAAGTCCTCGTAGTTTAGAGGGGCTTCGTTGGCGAACCGACGTGAAGGTGAACCCGAGGGTCCACTTGTGGTGGGCTTGAACCTCGTGAAGGCTTCCTACGTACCATGCCTTGACAAGGATCAAATTCCTCGTAGTTTGGAAGAAAATGGGGGCTTGGAACACTGACAAGGAGAAGGTTTGGGCCAATTATTGTTGGTCTTGAACCTCAGGGAGGCTTCCTACGTACCATGCCTTGACATGGATCAAAGTCCTCGTAGTTCGGGTGGTGACAACGGCTTGCCGTCGAACTGGGATGCAGTTTAACATCATGCTGGACGAAGGTGGAACTCGACGTGAATTGTATGATGGGTGGGCTTGAACCTCGTGGAGGCTTCCTACGTACCATTACTTGACATGGATCAAAGACCTCGTATTTCGGAAGAAAATGGGTGTGCAGTTTAATGTCATGCGGGACAAGGGGGGCATACAGTTTAACGTCATGCTGGAAGAGGGCATGCAGTTTAACGTCATGCTGGACGAGGGCACACAGTTTAACGTCATGCAGGATGATGAATTGTCATGGCCAATTCCAACTCTAAGCCACGAGAGTCATCCTCGGTGTGAGAAACAAGAGACAGCAAGGACCTGACGATCACGCCGTGAAGGGTGCGTCCGTGAGAAACGAAGAGGGGCTTACACGTTAGGCGGCCCATGGTGCTGGGAATTACACCAGGATGGAGGCCCGAAGTGCGACAATGCGCAGTGAAAGAGGGATTTGGGACCAATGATGGGAGGTGCCTCATTCCCTTTCACACCCTCCACTGACCTTGGTATTGGGGAAGTACGGAGATGCAGGGGTGCAGCCATCCGTTGGGGAACTAGGGTCGCCCTTCTCCTGAGAACATACGCCACTCCAGTAAGGAGGATATCATCCCTTGTGGATGGGTGATTCCACTCCTGTGGAGACGAGTGGCGTCAAAAATGTTCGAGTTGGGGGGAACCTTTGTGAGAGGCACGAGGTCGGGTCACAGTTTAACGTCATGTGTTGAGGACGTGGTGCTTGGCAGTTTAACGTTCTGCATCTCGGACGAGGTGGGTTCACTCCGTACCCCTAGTACTTACATAACTGGTACCCTCTAGTCCTTGGGGGAGGGAAGGTACTGGCAAGGCCATGGTCAAGGGGGGTTGTGGAGTGAACCATTGAGGGGTACACGTTAGCGTGGCTATGCGAAGGAGCAATAGCTGTTAGCGTGCCTATGCAAATGAGCATTAGGCGAAGCAATGCTACGAGTGGTATTGTTTGTGGGACTTTGAAATCACATCGTGCATACCTGGAGGGTCGCACGGGAAGAGGAAGTGCCAAGAAAAGGAGTGTGCTTCTCGAAGCGGAGTGCCTTGGCCTTATCATGGGGCGTAGGTGTGAATGGAGGGTGCTTCGCGAAGTGGAACAGTATTCGCGGAGCACTACCTCGTGAAGAAGAGGTGCCTCGCGAAGCAAGGTGCTACGAAGTAGTGTGCTTCGCGATGTGTAGCGATCCTGCCTTCGCATAGGGATCACTAGTGCAGGTTGGGTGTTTCGCGAAGCATAAACGCTCCACGGCTGCTCGGGTTCCCTTGGGAATCCCCTTCCTTCACGAATACCCTTGAGCTTTGCGAAGGGCATCCCTCTCGGAAGAGGGGCTCAAAACGAGACAAAGCAAAGGCATCGCGCGAAGTAGAAGTACCTCGCGGAGCTCATGATTCTCGGGGCAAAGAGTGCTTCGCGATTCGGGAGTGGAGAAGCCGAAAGGTCGGATTTTCCATCCCTGGGACTCAGGGGGAGCCCCGTATTTATAGGCAAGTGGTGCCGCGAATCCGAACTCACGCGCCGCCAAAGGTGCTTCGCGGCGGGCTCGCGAATGTCAAATGCGTTTGCGGAGAGTTACCGCCTCCGGAGCTTCGTGGCGGGCTCGTGAACGTCAAACCCGTTCGCGGAGAGTTACTGCCTCCGGAGCTTCTCAAGACCGCGATGCTCGGGGTGCTTCGCGGCGGTGCTTCGCGAGGCAGAGTGCCGGCCTTCTGTTCCGTCCCTTCCTTCCATGCAATATTTTGGCGCCAACAAATGCACCCCCTCAGACTTGGAGCTTTGGAGGGTGAAGGGTCAAAGTATGAGGGAAAATCGCCAAAATTGTCAGCGGTTCGTGATGCGACTTCGCAAAGAGAGCCCACGGTGCTGACCGGGGCCACGGATCCGGATGTTCCGCGATGTTCTGCGTGGGTGAGGCGCGCTGCGATGCTCAGGGGTCGCCGCCTATAAATAGGGGGTCGACGTCTTTTGTCTTCATGCGATTTCCTTGTCTTTTTGTGCTCTCGATTTTGCGAAGCTCCGCGTACTCCGCGACTGCTCTCCGCAAATCGAGCTTCACGGCAGACCGTGGGTCTCCGACTCCACAACTGCACCAAGGGAACTTATGCTTACTGACCTAGGTCCGACTCCGCGGTTTGGCCTCCTGACCGACCTTCACAATCCGGATTCGCGATTCGTTCTGAAAAAATTCTTTTCTGAGGGCCGCAATCAAAATGGCCCATCAAGAAGCTGTATTGTTGGTGCTTGAAGATGTCGCCCGTTGGGATGAGATGGACAACTGTCCAGGCCTTGGGGAGATGGTCCGAAGCCATTCGGACCACGCTTCTTTGACAGATCTGCTATCGGAGGGTCAGAAGAATTATCCGCAATGTAATAATCTTCCATTGTACATCTTCAGGTTGAGGGATGACGTCTTTATCCCTGAGGCGAGTAGGGACGAACCAGCTTGCTACTTCAGGAGTACACCATGCCAGCACCAATGGTTCAGGGCGGCCGATGGTCATGCGCAAGAGGACTTCACACCCGTCACCGCTGACTGTCTCTAAAACCATCTGAACGATATTGACGGGAATCCACTGTAACCAAAGACTTCCCCTCCTCTCTACCATACCATGCTGAAGGCAGCTTTGCAGGATTCGAAGAAGGGATGGTTTGATGAGTGGGACCTGCGCCAGGGCGGGAACTTTATTGATGACTGGGCCTGGGCCTACTGGGTAAGTGCCTCATGCGAGGAGTTTGGGGCCGACCTGAGGAGAGTGGGGTTATATGAGGTGGCATGGGCCTCCCAATTCCACATTTACCAACCAAAGCAACTGATGCCGGAATTGCTGAGCAGATGGTCTTCTAGGACCAATACCTTTCACCTACATCATGCGGAGGTGGGCATCAGCCTGTGGGATGTCCACCAAATTTCTGGGGTTCCAATCTTGGGGGCCATGTATGATGAGTTCCTCCCCGTCATGAGCACGTGGGAGGATACCGAGCAAATTCCGCGACTGGCGTCAGTGCTGATGGCATTCGTCCCTGGATAGGACAAGGAGGCAGTGAGGGATGTCCACTTTAGGAGATGGTTCAAGTGCTTCCTAAATTTCCCAGAGAATCGAGAGTTCCCTCTGAGGCCTCAAACTTGTCTGAGGGTGGCCCAATGAGGTAATGGGCACTCGTATTGGTGGGTCCTTGAGGAAATCCAATGGAAGACTTGGGGTTTCAGTGTCAGCACTGAACAACAGCCGATAGTCAGGCTGGCGACGTTCATCACGGCTCTTATCTACGGTTGGATCCTATCGGTGAGGGATACAAGCATGGGGGTGCGGCCCACCTCGTTTATTATGGCGTCCATGTTGGCCATGGGGCAGCGGATCAATCTGGGGATTCCAATGCTCGCCAAACTGTACAGAATGTTGCGGCACATTAGCGAGGGAAAAAAGCCACCAAGGATATGCAGTCCCTTCCACCTCCTGTATGGGTGGATCGCAGCGCACATCCGGGGGATCTATGAGTATCCAAACCCTATTTTGCCGCTGGGATCGAACTTCCGCCCCTCCATCCTGAACGCGGCCGGGAGATTCCCATTCAAACTAGTCGTGCCGATGGTACTGAATCGGGTGTGGAGGGCAGATGAGTTTAATTTCAACCCCTTACCATTTCTGATGGGGATACTTACTGACGATGGGTGGGGAACGGAAGAACATCAGGCTTACCTCCTAGCTTTTCGAGGTGGATTTTTGGTGGCACGAGTAGATCGTGAGCCACTCTGCGAACCGTACACCCCGCATCGGTTTGCGAGGCAGTTCCGGTGCCTCCAGCGGCAGACCCCGTAGGTCTACTAGGAGGTGCGTCACGAGGAGCACCTGTGTGTGATGAGGCAGCTGTGGCTCATGTTCACATGGGAATATGGGAAGATGCGAATGGAATTTCCTCCATCCATCGCCGGTTTCGGATTGGTGAGGGAGTATGCCATTAGTTTAGAGGATGCTTACCCAGGGGAGATGCTAAAGCAACCGACTATTTGGGTCGGTGACGGTGGGCCTCCTCTATCTCGAGGTCGGGTTCGGAGGGCAGCTAGGGCCTCTCGCGGTGGCGGGGCTGCCATGGCGGCGAGACCTGCACCGGCCGAGGGTGTGGCAGCAGTGGTGGACCCGGTGATTCCGTAAGAGCAGTGTCATCCAGAGAGGCAGCCACCGAGGGGATTTCATAGGATATCCACTCAGGCTCCGGGGAAGCGCCTGCTTCATATTGACATGGAAGAGGATGTCGTCTTCCCGGAAGCCTGGGACATTTGGGATGTCAACCGGCAATTCCTCGGCCCACCTGAGATATGGGCCCACCTGAATCACCTTGGGATGGAATTACCGGGCACAGGCCCAGTCCGAGCTGGATTCATGGTGTCTCCGGTGGAGGCAGAGCAATACCTGGATGAGCTGGAAAATTACGTCCACTCTAGTGGTGTCCCTCGCCCAATGACAGACCAGGTGAGGGTACTGCTGAATCGAACGGTCCCCCCACAGTTATCAGTCGCCGATATGAGGGAGAACTTCCCCCTGCCGGAAGAATCAGAGGACTCCTCTTAAGAGGATGAGGCTGAAGGAGGGATCCCGTTGGAGGAGGGCGAGGTCGGAGATCAAGGCTCAGATTCTGACGATTTCGCAGAGGCTCTCGAGGTAGCATTCCAAACTTCTTTCCTTCCGATCCGTTCTTGGGCCACTATGGACTTCTAACCAATGTTTGAGCCATGCAGGAGGAACTTGTTCATCGGCCTCATTCTCGCCCCTCGGCGGGTGATGATGCAGGACCTTCAGAACCCACGCCTATGGCTGCGTCCAGTTCTGTGTCTGGTGGGACCAAAGAAACTGAGGTTGCTCCCCCAGAATCTCCAAACATTCCAACAGTATACGGAGGACCTCACCTCGGGGTCCCGTTGGTATCGGCTTGAGAGCAGCACCAGGAGGTCGATCTCCGTATGTTTCCTCTACCGGTTTCCTTTTCGTCACATGTAGACTATGCCAACTAACGTTTATGTCCCCCTTTGTTGTACAGTTCTCTGACTGACGTGGGTTGATGCGGAAAAGCTAGTCGGGATGTCTGGTGGCGTCCCCCCAAGGGGCATGCCAGTGATGGTGGTGATAGTCCCCCCATCTCCTCAAGCTGCAACACACATCATCACTGGTGGGACCACCAGTAGGGTTGTGCTCGAAGTCATCAAGGTGGACTCTGATGAAGAGGATCAACTGGTCGGTCCCAGTCCTGTCACGCCTGCTTCGGCGCCAGATGTCGTACTGGATTCAACACCAGATGTAGATCCTGTCGAGGATTTCATGCGGGCGTATCCCGCGTACGAGCCTGCCAATCGCACAGACTGGGACGAAACGGCCTCCGACGAGGAAGACAGCAGCATAGTCTGTTGCCGGTCGTGGAAGCTAATCACGTGCTTCATCAAGGACACCCCCCAAGCGCAATGGCTGGACGAAATGGACAGACTCCGCTCGTGGTTGGGTAAACTGTGCGCTGGGGGAGTGGATGCCCAATGTCCTCACGCACTCATCTGAGATCTTATGGCTGAGAAGATCCGAGAGCATGATCGTGGGCTCAGCGTGGGTTGGCAGTGGAGGAAAGTGACAAACATCAAGAAGCTCTAGGAGGCTGAAAGCGAGGTCCAACAGCTGCAGACCCGGGCGGATGAGCACTCAGCCTCTCTGAATGGGAAATCTGAGCTGATCTCCCGGTTTAAGGCCCAGCTGGCGGATGCAGAGGAGCTTATGAGGCAGGCCTCTAGAAAGATGGCTGCCATTCAGGCTGAGGTAGAAAAGGCCAGAGCCAAGGCTGATGAACTGCGCCCTGCCACTGCTGAGGAGGAGTGGGATCTGAGTCAGCGGCAGCAAGCCTTGGACACCACAAGCCAATGGGTGGTAGAGCTGCAATGCTCGTTTGATGGGGTCAACCCGTCTATGGGGGTAGTCAACCCCCGAGTATTGTAACATACTAAAGAAAACTTTTATTGGTACTTTCATGCTTCAATTTCTTCTTTCTTTGTTTTGAATGCCGTAGCGTGCATGACTTCCACTGTTTGAATCGCCTTGTTACATACCTACAATGTTTGCGGGACGTTCGAAGATAATTCCCCAAGCCCACATGGGTCGAGCCCGATGTGAGAAACAGGGGATATTTGCCTTCTCGTCCCACCTAACATAGGAGTGGAGACCATGCTCCGGGCATCCAGGATTCGGATTACCAGTTCGGATTTCCGAAAGATGGGAGAGGCTTGACCGGAGAGGGACTTTCAGGATAGCCGAGTTACCGTTTCTTCAACATGCTCTTATGCATGAACGGTGCAACACCAAGGACACTAGAATCAGTCCGAACAGACGGAAACGGGAAGCATGAATTACGATGCCCAAGATTCGGAGCGCTGTGGGGATGGCGTGACAATAAAGGACAGCTGTTAACCATGGTAGAGAAGAAGTATCCTTACTATGTTAGCCTGTAATGGGGACAAAAATGAGGGTCGACCGTTGACCATATTTGAAACACGGGACCATGTCACAAATATTGTCTGTCAATCTTTCAGGACATTGACCCAGGACAATTGGCGGACCATAGGTCAAACATCCATACTGTTAGGGGGTCCTTCCAAACATGACCAGTCTTCCGAAACGTTGGCCCAGGACGGTAGGTGAGCCGATGCGGCATGAGACAAGGCCGTTAGGGGGTCCTGTGAGACATGAAAGGGGACGAGGGTCCGAATAAGGGGCACGCAAAGCATGGAATATGGAGTGATGGTTTGTCCAAACAGAATCCAGCACTTAGGTAGTTACACCACCGTGGTGGGAGTACACCATATGGGCGCATTAGTTTGATCATGGATCATTTCTTCTTTCAGACAGGGCCTTTCTGGCGAGGGGATTTACCGCTTCCCAATGTAATCTTGGGTCATTCTGAACTTGTTCAGGGAAGATTCATAGTTACATGGTCCCCTATGAGGGGTCCGACCAGGGGGTGGAACATGATTTTAGGATTCTTGGGGCTGGACCCTAGGTGAAATTCCTAGGTGTCCCTAAGTATCCCATAAGGATGCTAATCAAGCCATACGTAGTTCTGGAAGCATAGTGCAGTCAAAGACCAACACTGGCAGGTGAAATCCTCTTTGATAGAGGCTCCGTTGCATCCCATGATTAACATGGGGCATCTTGAGCTTGTTCAGGGTAGAACCGCAGTTAAGTTTCATGCGTTGAGGACATATGGACTCATGTAGTTTAACATCATATGATAGGACGTGGAATAAAAGGGAAGATCCTAGGGAGCGTATGGTGCGGTAGATATGAAACTGACGTGAATGAGGACTTGGAGTCCAAATCACACCACGTACCCCTGAAGGAAACTCTTCAGGTCGAGGGACCAAGAGTGAGAATTAGGCTGGGCCCGAAGCAAAGTGGTCGGGCATTCCTACATACCCCATGAGAATGGTAATCAAGCCATACGTAGTTCTAGAAGCACAGTTTAACGTCATGAGGGACAATGAGAAGCCCGACCGTGTTGGTACAAATCCTGCCAAAACTACTAAGACCATGTGAGTCATGCTCGGTGTGGGAAACAAGAAGTAGTAGTGGGAATTTCCCGACACAGAAAGGGGTAAGGTTAGGGAAAAGGGACGCTCTGTGAATACTATCCCAATGACACTAACACGATCATTTAGCGCACCTAGATGCGTGAAGAGAAAGAGCCGAGTATGATGGAATTCCACTTGAACATGAGGAAGTGGAAATGTGTGAATCATGGCACTCGAGATTCAGATCACGATGATGGCGGTGTGATGATGGATGATAACTGTTTACCGTGGAGGAAACCCAGCACCCATATCGCATTATCCTAGAATGGGGACAAACAAATGAGGGTTGACTGTTGACCATGTTCAAAACACGGGACCATGTCCCAAATGTTGTCAGATATCCTTAGGGGCGTTGGACTAAAACAATTGGAGGTACCTTAGGTCTAGCATTCATGGAGATCCCTTAAGCCTAGTATCCATGTCATCTGAGGGTCCTTTTGGATGTGGAAGTGGATGAGGATCCAAATAGCGAGCTCACGAAGCATGGTCATGGGATGAGGAGGGTGTCCCTATGAAAATCCCACTCTTCGGGATCTTTGTAAGAAAACATCTGAATACGACAACAAGACGTAATAGATAGAGGGAGCAGAGTCCTCTCCCATATGGAGATCTTAGTTTAGGGTCATAGAATTCGGACCATGGATGTGAGTAGACATAAGAGGCACATGGTGGAGTAACTCAAACACCTGGCGTGAATGGGAATAGGGGGTGTGTACGGTGCGGTGAAAAACCTGAAGTGAATGAGGACGTAATCCCATATCACATCGCACGACCCCATTGGGAGAGGTTTTAGGTCAAGGCACCAAAAGTGAAAGTTAGGTTGGGCCCGCGGGGAAGTGCCCGGGAGCTCCTACGTATCTCATAAGGATGATAATCAAGCCTCACATAGTTCTTGATGGACCTTAGACCATAAATTGGTAAAGGAAGTAGGGGACACATGGCAACAAAACCCGGTGTGAAGGAGGACCTAAGCCCTACTTACCATGCATTCTCTAGGGAAATTCTCGAGTCGATGGACCGAACACAAAGCTTAGGCTGGGCCCGCGGGGAAGTGCACGGGCGCTCCTACGTATCTCGTGAGGATGAGAATCAAGCCACACATAGTTCTTAAAGGTGACATGGTAAGATACCAGTGCTAGGGTAAAAGGGGAGCGCGGTCATGGCCCTTGCACTAAAAGAAGCATAATTTGATAAATCTTGTTTGTCCTTTAAGGTGAGTGGTTTTTTTATGAAGTGACAGGCCTAGAGTAGTAGGTTGTGGCGTCGCCATAAGGATCAAGCCGTGATGAGCGTTGACAAATGGCATGGCACGTGACCACTACCCAACATGATGTCCTCTACAACGAGGTCACCACAATGTAGTGCCGTTTTTCGTCGTGCAGCCAGGACGATAATGTTACAGTTTAGGGTCGTATGATAGGACCAAGCATGCATTTTATTGTCATGCAGCGCAGACGTAGCAGAGACGATGCTAGGCGGGGAACGTGCGTAGTGTTATAAAACAGAATCGATGGAGACATGATCCCACATCACGTTATACGCCACTCGAATAGGGAGATCTTAGGCCGAGGGTCCTATATAGAGGTAAGAGGTGAAACAGGGGGGAGAGACTGGCTCCCTAAATGGGATGTACCCAAAGACAGGGCGTTCGGGCAGTCCTATGTATCCCATGAGGATGGGAATCAAGCTGAACATAGTTCCGGATGGATCTTAGTTTATGGTCTTAGAGCTCGAACCATGAATGGTAACAACCTCCCAAGTTAGTGCAGACGTCAACCCGATCCCTAAGCCCACATGAGTTAAACTCGGTGTGGGAAACAAGGGGGGGAGATCCTTATCGCGATACTTGGGGTTTCCATCAGAGGGGAGTTGGTAGAGATCCCTAAAGGAAACCTTTGACGTGGCTTGTTTCCCCAACATGCCGACGTGCACGGAGGAAAAGTACCGAGAGTTCCGAGACTCTACTTGGACACGATGAAGTGATGAAGGGTGTGAATTGTGTACCCGACATTTTGGGATTAATGGATTGGCGTGGCGATAGAGGAAAACTGTTAACCATGGTGGAAACGTAGCGTCCATATAGCGTTAGCCTGAGGTGGGAACAACAAACGAGCATCAACCACTGACCATATTCGCAACGCGGGATTTTATCGATTTGTTGTCCGAAACCCTCAGGGTGTTGGCCCGTAACAGTAGGAGATCCCTTGGGCGTAGTAGCCAGGCCGTTCTTGGGGGTCCATACAGTTGTGAAAGAAGATGGAAGCCCTGATGCAGGGATACACAAAGCCTGGAAAGTGGGTGTGGACGTGTCCGAGTAAAGCTTGGCATTCCAGGTAATAAACCAGAGTACTCTTAGGCACATTGGTGAACTGCCGAAAAGGGATCGACGAAACAGCTCAGGAGGGAGAGGTACATGGTGTGGTCATTACGAGACTGACGTGAATGAGAAAATAACCTCACGCCACACCATACACTCCTATAAGAGAGGACCTGGGCCGGGGCCTGAAAAGGCCAAGGGGCCTGATGGTTAGGCATTGGTTAGGAAGGCCTGACGGGTCTGCAGTTTAACGTCTTACATGAGGATGGGGGTCGGGGACTCGAGGAGGCCAAGGGGCCTATGGCTGGGCCTCGTAAGGGAAGGCGTACGACATGGTACATGATCCCAACGTGAATGAGGACATAGTCCCACACCACACCATACACCCTAGGTAAGAGGTTTGGCGGAGGGGGCCGAAAAGGCCCAGGGGCCTAAGGCCAGGCATCAGTCAGGATGGCTGGACTGGTCTGCAATTTAACGTCTTACATGAGGATGGGGGTCGGGGACCCGAGGAGGCCAAGGGGCCTGAGGATGGGCCTTGTAAGGGAAGTCGTACGGCATGGTACATGATCCCAACGTGAATGAGGACAAAGTCTCACACCACACCGTACACCCCTTATAGGGGAATCGGATCCGTGGGCCCAACCGCTAGCACCACCCGGGGGGAAGTTTGTCTCTTCGGGATGGGGTAGAACGAATGAAAAACACTCGATGTCTGGGACATCTCGGGGTGGACCCCAAGATCCAGGACACTATTGACCATGTACGAAACACAACGTTCCTATGGTGACCTGATATGGGAGAAACAAATGAGCATCGACCGGTGACCAAATTCGCAACGCGGGACTTGTATCGACTTGCTGCTTGAAAACCCTCGGGGGCATTGGCCCGTATCAGTAGGAGAGCCCTTGGGAATAGTATCCAGGCCATTCTTAGGGGTCTCTCTGGGTGTGAAAAATGACGGAATCCCAGTCAAGGAGTGGGTGAAGCACAGCTGTATCCATCCACGAAAGAGGCAAACATCTCCAGGGGGATGTGCAGTCGGGTCGAGGCTTGCTCGATGTGAGTTGGGGAAAAAGTGTGAACCCTGCCATATGTCTTGACCCGAGGGGAAGATTTTGGCTTTTGGGCTGGGCCAACAGACGAAATGCCCGGGCATTCCTACGTATCCCATTAGGATGGGAATCAAGCCATACGTAGTTATTGAAGGCCATGCAGTTTAGCGTCACGCAGTGAGGACGTGGAAGGATAGAAGAACGAGAGTGGGCATATGGTGCAACCCTTACAATCCTTTTATGAGCGGAGTTGTATGAGTGGGTCTAAGAGAGCCTACTCCTCACTACACAAAGATCCTCCAAGGAAACTATTCCCTAGGGGGACAGTGGAAGAGAAAAGCTTGGGGTTGGGCTCAAGACGAGGCGTCCGAGCGTTCCTACGTATACCATTAAGATGAGAATCAAGCCACACGTAGTTCTTGAGATGCAGTTTAACGTCATGCGGGATGAGGATGCATCTCATTTGGGGATATATAAGGTATGGCAAGTAATCTGACATGAATGAGGACGTAATCCTACACCAAACCATACAATCCCGCAAGAGGGTAAGTCAGGGATAACCAAGGGGCATGAGGTCGGACCGCGGTCAGGGAGACCTGACCAGCTTGCGGATTAACGTCTCGCAGTGAAGACATGGGTCGTGGGCCCGAGGATGCCAAGGGGCCTGAGGCTGAGCCTCGGTCAGGAAGGCCTGACTGGCTTGCAGTTTAACGTCTTGCAGTAAGGACGGGGGGAGATCTTAGTTTAAGGTCATAGAGCTCGGACCATTTTGCAGTTTATCGTCTTGCAGGACGAAGATGTATTTTAAGGTCGTGTTGGACCATAACATGCAGTTTAATATCATGCGGGACCCTGCCATGTAGTTTAAGGTCATGCAGGACCATAACATGCAGTTTAAGGTCATGCGGGATCCTACCATGCAGTTTAAGGTCATTCAGGACCCTAACGTGCAGTTTAAGGTCATGCGGGACCCTACCATGCAGTTTAAGGTCATGCAGGACCATAACGTGTAGTTTAAGTTCATGCGGGATCCTACCATGCAGTTTAAGGTCATGAAGGACCATACAAGATCAGGCGAAGTACCGCTGGAGGAACCTGACATTAGTGGTATGGGTTATGCGCTCTCCATCTGTGGTCACCAAGGAGTATGATCCATTGGGGTAAACCTTATGGATGATATAAGACCCTTCCCATTTGGGTTCTAACTTGGGTGGTTTCTTACCGGGAATCATTCGTGCTCAAAGGGCCAGCACCAGGTCGCCCTGTAGAAAATAACGGAGATGAACCTTCTTGTTGAAGGCCCTCACTATCTTATCCTGATGCCTTTCCAGATTGTTCAGGTCACAAATCCGGTTCTCGTCCGGTGCCTCTAATTCAGCTAAACGGATTTCGGGTACCTCATCTGATGTCTAGTGATCATAGACTGCAGTGCGCAACGATGGCAGCTAGATCTCAATGGGTAGGACGGCCTCTGCTTCATACACCAGGGAATATGGGGTCACCTGGGTAGAGTTGCGAGTCATCATCCGATAAGGCCAGAGGGCGTTGGGGTGCTTGTCTGGCCAACTTTTCTTGTTCTGACCAACCATCTTCTGTAGAATGTTAGAGAGGGTTTTGTTGAACATCTCGATCTGTCTGTTTTCCTACACTTGGTAGCGGGAGGTATGGTTCAAACGGATGTCATACTTGGCGTACAACTTCTTTAGTTCAGCCGCTCGGAAGTTGGTGCCATTATCGGTGAGGACGGCGTGAGGGACCCCAAACCAGTGGATAATATTGGAACTCAAAAAGTCAACGATGGAACGGACCTTGACCTCTTTGAGTGGAACTGCCTCTGCCCACTTGGAGAAGAAATATGTAGCAGTCAGGATGAACCTACACTGGCGAGCTGTTGCCGGTGGATATGGTCCAACTACATCAAGTCCCCATACCGCAAATGGAAAAGAGTACTTGGTGGGGTGGAGGAGCTCTGGCGGCCGATGCAGGAAGCTAGCATGAACTTGGCATGTGTGGCATCTCTTGGCATACCCAATACAATCGTGGATCATAGAGAGCCAGAAGTACACCAACCTCCGGATTTGATGAGACAACTTTGGCCCATCTTGATGGGCGCCATAGGAACCGGCGTGAACCTCTTGCATAACTTGAGGAATCTCTACTACTTGAATGCAACGGAGGAGGACGCCATCGAAGCTCCTCTTATAAAGGATCTGTTCAAGACTGGGGCCACTCTGGAGGGTAAATTGTAGCGCGCGGCGTCGGAATCGCTCACGCTCTGCCCGGTCATCCGGGAGGTGACCATTTTGGAGATACTCGACAAAAGGTTCCCTCCAGTCGGGAGTGGCTTCAACCACTATGTCTGATGAACCTGGGACCTCTAACGTAGAGGGTCCGGCGGTGAGATGACTTACCCGGAGGCCATCATTGTCCTCTTGGGTGACGAGGGAAATGACTCTCTGGTGTGCCACATGTATGATCAAATCATCTTGCTCAGGTTCTGTGAGCGACGTGGATAAGCCATCCAAGTCATCTACTTGACCGTTCTGTGACTGTGGGACATGGGTAATCTCTGGTCGAGAAGAGAACTAGTCCATTAGGCGGAGGGTGTACTCCAGCAACGGTACAAGCTCCGGCTTCCTGACGACGTAGTCTCCATTAACCTGTTTGATTGCTAGCTCGGAATCTCCTTTCATATGTAGATGGGGCACATGGATCCCAAGGGCCAACTCGAGACTGGTGATGAGAGCCTGGTACTCGGCCTCATTGTTCGTACAGCCTTCTGACAACAGGAACGAGTATGGCAGGACGGCTTGCGCCAGGGTAATGAAGACAATACTCAGGCCCACTCTGTTGAGCTTAGGATCATTGAGCCGCCTACCGGTGGGGCTCCGGGAGGAGCCGTCGAAATGCATTTTCCAACACAGGACGGCATGATCGACTGAGAGGATCGTCTCATCAGGAAAATCCAGGTCCAGGGATTGATCCGCGGAGGTTGGATGTGCAGCTAAAAAGTCTGCCAACGCCTGTCCCTTAATGGCCTTCTGAGGTACGAACCTGATATCAAACTGCTGGAGTATCACCGCCCACTGTGCAAGTCGACCAGTCAACATGGGGCGGTTCAGGATGTACATTAGTGGGTCTACCCGGGAGACCAATTTCACCACATGGTGCTGCAGGTAATGTCGCAACTTTGACATGGTGAAGACGAGTGCTATGAAGCTCTTTTCGATAGGGGAATATATGACCTCCGTATCAAGAAGCATACGGCTGAGATAGTACAGACTGTTCTTGGTACCCTCGTTATTCTTCTGGGCGAGCAGTGCACTGAGGGATCTTTCCAGGGTGGTCACGTAAAGGACCAGTGGATTTCCGGATATGGGTGGAATCAAAACCAGAGGTTGGAGCAGATACTTCTTGATTTCCTCGAAGGCGGTCTGACACTCCTCATCACATTCATAGGCGGCGCCCTTCTTCATGAGCCGGTAAAATGCCTTACAATTGTCGGCCAGATTCGCGATGAATCGGCGTATATAGGCTAAGTGGCCTTGGAGGCCTCGAAGTTCCCGAATGTTGCTTGGGGGAGGCATTTGGCTGATGGCCTTGATCTTCTCTAGTTCGATCTCAATACCTCGGTATCTAACAACAAAGCCCAGAAACTTCCCAGAGGTGACCCCGAAGGCACACTTCAACGGGTTCATCTTCAGGTGATGGGAATGGAGGAAACTGAAAACCTTCTCGAGGTCTTTGAGATGGTCCTGGAACTGACATGATTTGACCACTAGGTCATCTACGTAGCATTCCACCAACGTTCCGAGAATCGTCTTGAATATGCGGTGCATGGCCCTATGATAAGTGGCACCTGCATTTTTCAAACCGAATGGCATAACCTGGTAGAAAAAGGTACCTTGGGGAGCCCTGAAGGTAGTAGAATCCTCGTCCTCAGGGGCCATCCAGATCTGGTTGTACCTGGAATACCCATCCATGAAAGAGAGAGCTTGGAACCCAGCCGTGGCATCAATCAATAACTCTGTCACTGGGAGTGGGAAGTCATCCTTTGGGTAGTGGCGATTAAGGTCGCGGAAGTCGATGCAGACTCTGATCTGCCCATTCTTCTTTCTGACTGGCACAATGTTGGCAAGCCACTTGGGGTACTGGACTTCCTTTACGAAGTTGGATTTGATAAGCTTGTCAACTTCGACCTCAACCATAGCACCATGAGAAGGGTGCATCTTCCTGGGAGGCTGCTTAAATCCACGATGGTTTTACGGGAGGCCCAGACGGTGAACGACTACCTGGGGATCTAGTCCTGGAATCTAGTTTTAACTCTAGGCAAACACGTCACGGTGTTGTTTGAGGAAGTCTACATACTGCTGCCGCTCCTCGGGGGACATGGCTGTACTGATCAATGTGGGATTCGGATCTGCCTCGCTACCAAGGTTCACCTATACCAGTTCATCAACTGTGGTAGAGACTCCTTCCTCAAAGGCAGGGGGAGCATCCTACAGGTCTTCCTCTCCACCCGTGGGGGGATTTCCTGCGACGGGAGATACTTCTGGGCTATCAAAACCTAAGGGGCAGCTGGTGTCAGCTTGGGCAGCAGTGGTCATCATATCAAGAGACTCGCTCGCCATTGAGACCATAGAAATGAAGGCAGTCGACCCTATCCCATATGGCCTTCGGCCTAAGGGGCCACGTTTGATGATATCAAAGCAGTGGTGACGTGTCAGCATGAGTCGGTTGATTCCATCCTGGCAGAAGAGACACATATGGCACATTTCCGTTTTCATAAGCTTGACATCCCGGTACCGTACAGGGGTAGGAGGTTCCGGGATCACCTGAGCCTAGTTTATGTAGGAGTACGAGGTGATTTTCCACCGTCGCTTGGATGCGGGAACATGCCTTCCTTGCGTACCCGAAACAACAAAACATTTCCCCATGTCGGGGGTCGTGGCCTCCAATCGGTGGATCGGGAGGATGTAGGCGACATCCATGCTTGCCCAGGGATCACTTCTGACCAGGGTAGGATCATCCTCACTTACTAGGATTTGCTTATCCTTACTTTTGTAATTACCTGCATCCAGATAGTGGGCCTCACAAGAGGCGAAAGGAGACGCATCTCCTTGGAGCACGCCTACTCGACCGTTGAGTGAGTATTTGAGGCACTGGTGATACGACGAAGGGACCATTGCATGCAAATGGAGCCATGGCCTACCCATCAACGCGTTGTAGGTGGTGTCCTGAGAGACGACCATGAACTCAGTGCTGGCAATTAAGCCACCGAACTGAGTCTTCAGGAAGATCATGCCGACTGGGGTTTGCTCGGTCCTGTCATACCACTGGATTCTGAGGTCAGAGGGAGTTAAATCGCCTTCAGACAGGCTCATCTTTCGCAACGTCCGAGTCGGAATTAAGTTAATTCCGGAACCCGTGTCAACGAGGCAGTGGTGGACTTCCATACCATTGAAGTGGCCAGTGATGTACAGCAGGCGAATGTGCCCCTATATAGGAGGGTCCTCATCTTCACCGGAGAACGAGATATTCGCCTGATATTCGATGTTTTCAATCATCTCGATATGGAAGGCTTCTGCAGCTTCTACCTCCGTCTCAAACTGGAGGGGGCTCCTTAGGGCCTCGGCAAGTGCCTCGCTCATTTCAGATGATAGGAGAAGGGCCTCAAGGATATAAATCCTTGCCGGAATGCCGACCAGGTGCTTCAGGACATCATACTTTCATGCCAAACACGAACCTCTGCCTACAAGAGGTCGTTCGGCAGTTGGAGGCATAGCAGGTCCTGCTGGTTGAACCGGCGATCGGCTAGTACTGGGTGCACCCTGCTACCTACTGGTTGAAGCCTGGAGAGTAGTCACCAGACTAGGATTGGACAGCGGAGGCTGGCCTGTAGCCGGGAAAGACTGACTGTGATACGAATGAGGCAGCTCTCCCTGATCTAGTAGCACAAACGGCGGTGGAGGTACAGGCGAGGGCGTTAGATGGGGTTGCGCGTGCTGAGCTCTTTGTTGAGCCTGCTGTCTGGTCTCAGTAGCGTGCATGGCTTGGCTGAATGTTCCTGGTGACATACCTCGATGACCGGCGCGGTTGCGATTTCGCTGACGTTGACGTCGGCTGGAAACATTGGGGAGGTTCGTCTGGCATTCCCCCTCGTCGGGAGTCATATAGGGCTTTACCAGCTCCATGCTGTTAACCGAAGCGTACCCCGGACTGTCACTCGAGGAGTCATCCACCACCGGGCAGATTCTGGGAGGAATCCCCATTTTAGGGGGCATAAAGTCATCGAGAGTGCGGGATGACGACGGTACCGGTGGTGCGCATTACTTCTTCATGCGTCGCCACTGCTTGCCCTTTTGGGAAGTGGTCGGATATGAAGATGATGCAGAGGTACCGGCTACTTCTTCTGAAGGCTCTGGCTACTTCAGGCGTTCTCGGATGATACCATGGGCATGGATGACAGTTTTTCGAGTCATCCAGTCGTCTTATTTCTGGGATCCACGGCTGGGGACCTGCTGCCACTCACCTTCGTTGTCGCTGCTGATCTCTGACTCTGCAAAGACACCTGCCACTTGTGCTGGTGCCGGGCCCAAATTGACTATGTTTTTTTTTGACCTGGTCTTGACGTCAGTCTTTAAAAACATATCATTTCTTGAGGGTGTGCCCCAGAATCCGATGATAAGGACAGTAGTTGGGGTGATCGGTGAGATTCGCCTCTGCCGGCCTTCTGCACTCGGATAGGCGCACAATCCCTTGCTCTAGAGCACTTCAGAAGTATCCAGGGACCTGATTTTCGTTGAACGAATAAGTATGGTGCCTTCTTTCCGGATAGGGGGCCCTGGGGGGCCTGGCCCTAACGAGGGTCCGGAGGGGCCCGCTGAGGAGGCGGCGCTTGATTGTCTCGCCTAGGTGGAGTTGGCGCATTGCGCGGGGGAACCTGTCGATTCTGAGGCGGTCGCTGCTGGGCGGGAGCCAATGCTTGAGGTGGAGGACCTCTGCGGGGTTGCGGGGATGGTTCCACTAGCAGTAATTCCAGCTGCCTGGGGGCTTCTATTTGGGCCACCGTGGTGGGTTTGGCTCTGGCGGTCCTCCTGGTTGGGATCATAGGGGGAAACGAACGTGCCTGACTAGCCTGTTGCAGAGCTTCCTCAAGGCGCTGAGCCTTATCTGAGAAATATCTGAACCCTCCAGGGTAGTTCTGGGTAATTAGGGAGGGTAACAGCTCCGTCTTGATGTTACCCACACACATCGTCAGTAATTTCTCTTGAGTCAGTGGCATATCGAGGGAATATGTAAGTCCCTTCCACCGGGCGATGAAATTTGCGACTCGTTCATCAGGCCTTTGCTTGCACTTGAAGAGGTCTGCAACGCTAGTCTTCCGCGTGGTGGAGCTGAACTGGTATAGGAACTACCGGCGGAGATCCTCCCAACTGGTCATCAATCCGATAGGGAGCTGGCTGTACCAGATGAATGTTGGACCTTCCAATGTCTGTACGAAACATTGGAGCTTGGCAGCTTCCTGCTGAGTCGGGGTTCCCAGTATGGGGCCACACCTGGAAGAAAAATGAGACAAGTGCTATGGCGGGTCCCCTGTCCTGTTTAAGGGTGAGAAAGTGGGGTTCCCAAAACCCGGGGGCATGGTCATATCATCCACCCACGCGGGATACGGCTTGCCATCCGGTGGGACCGCCACCTGCCGCGTTTCCAATGCTTCGAGGCGGGATATGAGTGCCGCTATAAGATCATCCGAGTGGTGGTCCCTGTCTTGACGGGGATCCCTAACCACAAGTGCATTGCCAGGTTCCTCAATAGGGTAGATGGCTTCGGCAGCTCATGGATCGACTGGCGGAACGACCTGTGGGGTGACTGGGGGAACCCGGACTGGATTCATCAGATTGCCCCATCGCTTGGGGGGGTTTGGCGAGACGTATTGCGCCCTCTTGCCATAAGTTCCGGCTTCTACCCTGTCTGTGGGAGTAGCATGATCAGGGTTGCCCAGATGCATCTCACCGAGGGGAAATTGTTCCTGCCCCTGTTTCCTCGGCCTGGGATTAGCATAGTCGGGTTGTCGCTCTACGGCGCGCTCAGCCAAGAGTTCATCAACCAGCCTCTTCTTCTTAGCAAGCTGCTGGCGTAACGTGCCCTTCTCGAGATCTTCGTCCGTTTTATACGCAGAGGCAGACGGGTCAGATTTCTTGATAGTTTTGACGTGCTTCTTACCCTTGCCAGTATTTTGACTGAGTACCAGCGACTCGGTGGGTACGGGGAGGCCTAGCAGGTTCCTCTACTGACGGGTAACCCTCCCTGATGGGTCCAGCAGTGGCGGTACGCCCTTGGGGGGTAAGTCTTCATCAAGGAATTCAAGCTCGTTTTCCTTGTCCACTACGTCAGCCATGTGGACCGCGACCCCTCTCGTGGTCATTTCCTCGATGTCGCATAAAGAATCGGGTTGCCGTCGGATAGGGTCGAAGAGGAGAGCGGCATAGTGTCCCCAACCACGGACTTGCACTTGGGGGGTAGCTTCCCTGACGATTCTGCGGAGTACTTTGAAACTCTAAACACATTTCCGTTGAAGGATGCTCTGGCGGCATGGAAACTCAGGGTGCTAGGCCACAAGGAGTGCGGCCAAATCGATCAGGCGGCATTGCTCGCCGATTTCTTCAAAGTGCTCTCGACTTCTGGGGTATACCACCCGCTCGTAACGAAGGCGGATGTGTGTTGGAAAAATCACCCCACTTCTTCAGGGGTAAGTGACTCTGGGGCGCGAAAGTTCAGCGCCGCCGTCAGCCAGAATTTTTCCAGGAAGTGATCCGCTGCGAGAATACTCCAGAAGCTCCTGGGTTCAGACTCAGGGTCTGGCTCTGTATTGCCCCACTCGTCAACCGGGGGCGGCTGAGGGACCAGTAGCGATACAGAGGCGGACCTATGGGATAGTAAACTCGGTGGCGGAGAATACGGTGAAGGAGCTGACTGGCCGCCAAATTTCAGGCCATCCTCTGAATAGTAAGGTGACCTGGCCACGATGTCATGATATGATGGGTTGATAGCCGCAGCTTCCGGCACAGGAGTCGCGGCTACCGGCGACAGGTCATGTCGTCGCTCTACCGCTATTGGCCCCCAAAATTGCTCTCTGTGATCTTTGGTAGAGGTAGAGGGCGCTTCTGGTGATAATGGCGGCGATTGCGCAATCCAGACCTGAAGAATTCCCAAGATTTCTTCCTCCTGGATGTACCTGCGGAGAGATATGGGAATCTAGTGGACTTCATATTTCGAGAGAATGAGGCTAACGCACCTGGTTCCTGCCTCAGTCCTTGATACGGAGGAGCGGGGAGAAGGTTCCATCGTTGAGTCACATTCCGCTTCAGAGTCGGAGAAGCGGTCAGGTTTGATCTCCACCCGGGCCTTCGCAAAACTCTTCTTGTGGTGGCGACGACCCGCTCTCCTGCCCTGGGGTGTCTCTTCAGGACACGGTTGATTCTCATCATGTAGCCTCGGGGCGGCGCTGGCGCCGTGGCGGAGAGGGCCCCCACTCAAGATAGCTGAAGTGCAAGGGGAACCAGGGCAAATGTCGAAGGGTATATGGGGAGGACCTCCATGGACAGCACCCATGTGGGCGGAGCCTCTATTGGAACCGGCAGGAGCATGGGGAGGACCACCATAGTCGATGCGGGCGGAGTGAGGCTGACCTTCACTCCTCGAGTTGATGGGGCGAGGAGGACCTTCGCCGATTACAGAGAGGACGTAGTGAGGGCCCCCACGTTGGAGAAGGACCGGATGGATGGTTCCTTCAGATCGGTGGTCGGGGGAAGGAGGATGGACTCCATACCCTGTATAGTGGGCACGGGAAAGGTTTTCGCGCCGAGCATCACTACCGCGGGGCAGGTCTTCCTTCAGGATGGGGGTAGCATGAGGTATACCTCCATGACAAGCTTCGGAGAGGGGAAGTCCCTCACTCTATAGAGTAGTGGTACGGGGAGGGCCTCCGTACTGGGGGACATCACCGCGGGTTAGTTCGTGGTGATCACCACTCAGGCCTGCAACCCGGAGAGTCAACCCAGCTTGCCCGTGGGGCGGTTGGGGTCTTGATCCTGGTTGGGTGAAGGAGTTCTTCTGTTCAGCATATGCAGGGACTCCATTATGCATGTCGGCGGTGGCTCGGGCCACTATAACTGTTGACATCGACGCATCTGGGCGAGCATCCCCAACCCGGGCCCGGTGCTGACGTCAGGTCAGACGAGCTGGCGCAGGTGGTGCAGGGGCATGGCCTGCCTGCTCTTCCTGCGGAGTCGGATGGCGGCGCTGACGCGGCTGGACGGGAGCTCTAGCCTGGAGCCCTTGGGTTGGGACCCTGAGCAGGCTGTCCCGGACGGCGCCCACCTCATTAGCATAAGGCGAGGATTCGTCAAGGAGTTTTGGGGACAGGCTCCCGAAACGGTTGAACGTTGGGGTGGGGAGCGGGGGCTCCCTCCGCGGTCTGTTAGGGCGGCGTTGACGGTGGGGCCTAGATGCCTCTAGGTTTAGGCGGGCCATATCCCGAGTTGGGATGACCCCTTCCTCCTCGTACCTGGGTACGAGGTTGTTGATCACCCTTCGCTGGATGACCTCTGATGGGGAAAGGGGACGTGGGTGCCCCGTATTCTGCGATTTGGCGGCTGTCGTGGCGGTAGTGGTGCCATGCGGGGTGGCTGTGGTGGTGTTGCCCTTGCCCCTGCGTAGGCGATAGGGTGGTGATCGTTTCACTGTAACAGCAACCTGGTTCCTGAGAAATGAAGGGATCAACTCATCAGCACTGAGAGGAAAAGGATTGACAATCAGTGCCCCAGTTTCCTTCCATTCTCCACGTCTGTATGAAGGATCCACGCCAACACGCTGCCGAACGGAGTCCCCCATGTTCTACTGCCCCAACTTCCGGTGAGTTTCACGACAGGCCCGCTATTTGCTTGGCGGGACCAGGCGCCGGATATCTGGATCCAGTGACACGTCAATCTACTGGTGTCTCGAACGCTACTAATATCCACATTGAGGATAAGACCTTCACGTCGGGTTCACCATTTCTGTTTCCAACGCTTTCGCCGAGGCGCGCGAATCCATCTGTGGAGGACGTGCTGCTGTTGCCCCGCATTCCCGCTTTCCAAAGGTGGGTGGAATTCGCTCCTTATTCAGGGAAGTCTGCTCCTTGATCGAAACGTGATGATGGGATGTCGGTTCTTCCTTCTACTGATTCCTCCTCAGAACTCGTCACCGATTCCGGGTCTCCCTCATAGATTTAATACGTTGTTCATGAAACTCTTCCCAGTGCCATGTTTCCATGGACGCCAGTTAATTACATTGCTTCTGTCAGGACATTCCAAAGGGTTCGGTTAGGGCAGCAACCTTTAGTCGAGGGAGTAGTCACGTCAAGGCATCAGTAGCGTGTCTGGATGCTGGGGAACCTGGCATGTCTGTCTATTATCCCTGGTCACAGGGCTTCTCGAGGGCGTGGAAGCCCGAGGCATCCCACATCAAGCGCGGGGAATTATATGCCATAGACACATATCTGAGGTTTTCCTCAGCTTCCTATGTTTAACACAGGGTACGCCGCGAGTTTAACATCCAGCGGAGACGGATCATCCCGATCGAAGCATTAGCTAGAGTAGATCAGATTGAGGGATTTCCCTTGAAGGGGTGTCGATACTGGGACCAGCCCGTGGGCGGCTATAAAGAGGAGCGTACCGACATGGTCTCACTGGGATATGATGGTCCGGGCGAGAATCAGGGTGGATGATGGATGAACGAATGAAGCGGAGGGGGGAATGGAAAGGAACCGTTGCAAGGGCGACGGTGAAGTTGGGCTTGAGCCTTGAAGAGGCTTCCTACATATCCCTGTGGCAGGGAATCAAAGTCCGCGTAGTTTGGGATGGTGCCGATGAACCGGCATGAGGGTGGACCTTGGTCAGATGGGCATCATTAGTGAACTTACGTGAATGGGGAGGACTATGAGGGTCCTAGTGGTGGTGGGATTGGACCTCGTGGAGGCTTCCTACGTACCATGTCATGAGATGGATCAAAGACCACGTAGTTCAGAGGGGCCTCGTCGGCGAACCGACGTGAAGGTGGACCTTGGCCCGACGGGTGGTAGGCTTGAACCTTTGGAAGGCTTCCTACGTACCATGCCTTGGCATGGATCAAAGTCCTCATAGTTCGAATGATGGAAATTGTCAGTGAACTGACGTGAAGGTCGACCTTGGTCCAATGAGAGATGGGCTTGATCCTCGGGGAGGCTTCCTACGTACCAGGCCTTGACATGGATCAAAGTCCTCATAGTTCGGAGGTTGTCATCAGTGAATCGACGTGAAAGTAGACGCAGGGGTCCACTAGTGGTGGGATTGAACCTTGGGAAGGTTTCCTACGTACCATGCCTTGACATGGATCAAAGTCCTCGTAGTTCAAAGGATTGATGGAATACAGTTTAACATCATGCGGGACGGTGGTGAACCCTGACATGAATGAACGACGGGCGATGGGCTTGAACCTCATGGAGGCTTCCTACATACCATGCATTGACATGGATAAAAGTCCTCGTAGTTTAGAGGGGCTTCTTTGGAAAACCGACATGAAGGTGAACCCGAGGGTCCACTTGTGGTGGGCTTGAACCTCGTGAAGGCTTCCTACGTACCATGCCTTGACAAGGATCAAATTCCTCGTAGTTTGGAAGAAAATGGGGGCTTGGAACACTGACAAAGAGAAGGTTTGGGCCAATGATTGTTGGTATTGAACCTCAGGGAGGCTTCCTACGTACCATGCCTTGACATGGATCAAAGTCCTCATACTTCGGGTGGTGACAACGGCTTTCTGTCGAATTGGGATGCAGTTTAACATCATGCTGGACGAGGGTGGAACTCGACGTGAATTGTATGACGGGTGGGCTTGAACCTCGTGGAGGCTTCCTATGTACCATTCCTTTACATGGATCAAAGACCTAGTAGTTCAGAAGAAAATGGGTGTTCAGTATAATGTCATGCGGGACAAGGGGCATACAGTTTAACGTCATGCTGGACGAGGGAATGCAGTTTAATGTCATGCTGGACGATGCATGCAGTTTAAAGTCATGCTAGACGAGGTATTGTCATGGCCAATGCCAACTCTAAGCCCACGTGAGTCATGCTTGGTGTGAGAAACAAGAGATAGCAAGGACCTGACGATCACGCCGCGAAGGGTGCGTCCGTGAGAAACAAAGAGGGGCTTACGTGTTAGGCGGCCCATCGTGCTGGGACTTACTCCATGATGGAGGCCCGAAGTGCGACAAAGCGCAGCGAAAGGGGGATTTGGGACCAATTATGGGAGGTTCCTCATTCCCTATCATGCCCTCCACTGACCTTGGTAGTGGGGAAGTACGGAGATGCAGGGGTGCAGCCATCCGTTGGGGAACTAGGGTCGCCCTTCTCCTGAGAACATACGCCACTCCAGTAAGGAGGATATCATCCCTTGTGGATGGGTGATTCCACTCCTGTGGAGACGAGTGGCGTAAAAAATGTTCAAGCTGGGGGGACCCTTCGTGAGAGGCACGAGGTCGGGTCACAGTTTAATGTCATGTGTTGAGGACGTGGTGCTTGGCAGTTTAACGTCCTCCAGCTCAGACGAGGTGGGTTCACTCTGCACCCCTAGGACTTACATAACCGTTACCCTCTGGTCCTTGGGGGAGGGAAGGTACTGGAAAGGCCTTGGTCAACGGGGGTTGTGGAGCGAACCATCAATGGGTCCACGTTAGCGTGGCTATGCGAAGGAGCAATAGCCGTTAGCGTGCCTATGCAAATGACCATTAGGCGAAGCAACGCTACCAGTGGTATTGTCCGTGGGACTTTGAAATCACATCGTTCATACTTGGAGGGTCGCACGGGAAGAGTAAGTGCCAAGAAAAGGAGTGTGCTTCGCGAAGCGGAGTGCCTTGGCCTTAGCATGAGGCATAGGTGTGAATGGAGGGTGCTTCGTGAAGTGGAACAGTATTCGTGGAGCACTGCCTTGTGAAGAAGAGGTGCCTCGCGAAGCAAGGTGCTACGAAGCAGTGTGCTTCGCGATGTGTAGCGATCCTGCCTTAGCATAGGGATCACTAGTGCAGGTTGGGTGTTTCGCGAAGCATAAATGCTCCGCGGCTGACCGGGTTCCCTTGGGAATCCCCTTTCTTCACGAATGCCCTTGAGCTTCACGAAGGGCATCCCTCTCGGAAGAGGGGCTCAAGACGAGACAAAGCAAAGGCGTCACGCGAAGTAGAAGTACCTCGTGGAGCTCATGATTCTCGGGGTAAAGAGTGCTTCGTGATTCGGGAGAGGAGAAGCCGAAAGGTCAGATTGTCCATCCCTGGGACTCAGGGGGAGCCCCGTATTTATAGGCAAGGGGCGCCGTGAAGCTGAACTCGCGCGCCGCCAAAGGTGCTTCGCGGCGGGCTTGCGAACGTCAAACGCGTTCGCGGAGAGTCACCACCTCCGGAGCTTTGCGTCGGGCTCATGAATGTCAAACCCGTTCGCGGAGAGTTACCGCCTCCGGAGCTTCGCGAGACCGCGATGCTCGGGGTGCTTTGCGGCGGTGCTTCGCGAGGCAGCGTGTCGGCCTTCTTTTCCGTCCCTTCCTTCCGTGCAATATTTTGGAACCAACATGAAGAAATAGTATCATTTATTATTTCTAGTAAAGTATACAAATACGCATGATGTGTTTCATCTTTTTGGGTTAAGGAATCATCATGCAGATAAATATTATTTTTTTAATTGTAATTTATTGATTAAGAACCAATAATGGAATTTTTAGAAATTTCAGTAAATATTTTTGATAGATAATAGATTGTCTTAAGAGGAGTAGGTGTGCCTTTGGTTTGATTATTATAGAAATATTTTACAATTCATTAGGCAATACATGAGAGAGAAGATCACATGTGATAAAAATGTCTAGATATTTCGCAGAAAAATATAACCCAATGAATTTTCATGGGGGAGATATTTTAGAGAGTGTATAATTGTTTCATCCATTTTAATAGAGTTTAATTTGTTAATGTGGGTATACTATTGTGTTTATTCAATTAAATTTGTCACCATAGAAAGATAAAATATGTCTGATAAATGTTAGATTATTTAATTTTAAGATTTTTTTTGTGCGATTAGGGGGAGAATGTTACATTGAAAATTATATTATTAAATGAATTAAAATTTATGATTTGTAATTAGTTTCATTTCTGTGAAATTGAAATTTAATTGGGAGGTTATGATTTTTCAAATTTGTCAGGGTTTTAATAATGGTCAAGAATTTAATATTTCTCTAATTAGATGACTTAAACAAGGATAATTTTACTCAGGGATATTGATTAAGGGGTTCTATTTTACATGGTAGAAGGATATCAATGAGAAGGTTATTGATCTATGAATGTTTGATATGGGTAAAATGGTGGTGTATTTTTATTAGATCGTGGAATTTAATTAAAAATTTTATTTTTTGAAATATGTTATAGTGAATTAAAAGAGTAATTATATTTTATACTTGTTGTTATAGAGAATATAGATAGATTTTTTATTGATATAAACCAAAGGATGATTTACCTCTTTAGTGAGAAGGAGTTATACATGGAAAATTTATAGTGGTGAGTAAATAGTTTTATTCTATAAATAAGAGAGGCTTTTGGCATACTATTTTCTTCGAACCCCCTCTCTAGTTCCCCATTAGTAGTAGTTGAATCTTGGCTCAAGGTGATAGTAGGATGATTGGTTGGGAGGATTATTTATATATTGTTAAGGTATTATTTGAACCAATTTTTTATTATTAGAAAAATAGAAAAAAAATTTATAATCTATCCTTTATCCTAGAAAACATCATTATCACTATTATATATCTAAAAGGAAAGAGTGGGGGGACTATAAAATTTTGCATGGGATCATGCTAAATAGAATGGGGGATATTTTACTCTCTATGATTCACCCTATGAACCTTATTATTCCAAACCTTTAATATAGTGAGTTACACAAGGTTGTGTCAATTATATGATTGGTCATGCTACTCACTATAGGTTGTGTAATATAAGATTCACATAGGGTTATTCCATTATATACTAGGTTATGCCAATATATCCCTTGTTTATTCCAAATGTGTTCAATTTATTCCCACCTTTATTAAATTAGTAGGTTAGTTATTTGAGTTTAATAACTATGGTTCATTGAGAATTTGGATGAAAGGGTTAGGTGGTTTTCCTCGTTAAGGTCATCAATTTATTTCTCTATATGTTATGAATCAATTTTGTGTGATTCAATTATTTTTCAAATGCTTGATTTAAATTAGAATTTTATTAAATAAATTACATGGAATTAATTCAATAAAATAATGTATTATTTTGATTTTTGATAAATGAAAATGGGGTTTTTTTAATTAAAATCATGAATTATGGGTTTTCAAATTCATGATATTTGATTTATAAAAATTATGGTTTTTTTAAATTGGATCAAATTTAATATATGATGACATTGATAATTTAGTTTAGGGAGATCATTGTCGAAAGAAAATTATTTTTTTAGAAACTAATCTAATGGAATGCGAATATAAAACTCCATGGATGGAAATAACTATATGTCATGGTTGGAACTATCCATGGATATGGTGGAAAAGACCATATGGATTCATTTTGGAGGGTGAAAATTCAATTTATATTAATTATGATCATAGTTGGGATAGTCTATTTGTGGCTTCAAAATTTATTACTTTTATATTTCTCATGATACCTTAAATTATATAAATATGCTTTTTTTATAAACATATATAAATTAAGAAATTTTGGAAGGATGGTTACACCGATTAACATGATTAGAATTTAGTATACTTTGTTGAAAATTTTTATGAATTATTAAATTGATAGTATGTTTTAAAAATGGAATTGGTTACATGATTTAGAATAAATAATTCTTAGGAATCAATGGGAATGATTAAAGAAAATCCTAATGATTAAAGTGTTACTCACCCCTTTGTAAACATCTTGGTGTTTATGTAAACATTTTTTACCATGATTCGAAAAAGGGAAAGGCTATTGTGTTCATCGATAATGAATATTAGGAGCTATTTTCTTAGGGAGATGTGATGGTGTTTGACTGGGTGTCATTAAAGGAGTTTTCTATCCTAGACATAGATTTTTTATATATCTATCTTTGGTTATCATGTTTTGGTTTATTGTATTTATTTCACTTTGTTTCATTACGTGATTCATTTAATGGTTTTTTTTTGAATATTGGTTTCACTTTTAAAATAAAGTTTCATATTTATTTTCATATAATAATTTATTTTATTTTAGGAAAAAACATTTTTAATGATTATGTGGTATGCCTTAACACAATTTTTTAGACCTTGGTGCTTATGTAATTCACTTAGGGCCTTGTGATGATCTAGTTTAGATCTTAGAATTCATCTCCCTAAGTCAGTCATTAAACATGTAACTCATATTCCTTCCGCTATCGATTATGATTCCTTGATATGTTTTTCAAATGTTTTATTTTAATATGGGAACTATTAAATAATTACTCATATGAAATAAATTTCATAAAATTGGTGGAGGTTCAATTTATGATAATTTGAATGTGGATTTTTATGGAAATCATGGATTATGGTATTTTGAAATCATGGAATTTGATTATGAAAAAATTGATTTATTTAGAAACTGTGATATTTGGAAAAATGAGTTTAGAAAAATATGGATTCATCTTAAATTGATTTTAAATTTAAAATATTATTTTATGTTATAAATAGGAAAATTATTTTAGGGAAGAAATATGATTTCATAAATAAATGAGAAGTGGGTATGAGCAATAAATGTTCAATGTCACGAAATGTACATAAGGGAAAAGTAACAAAAATATGTGTCAAGAATTGATATATATGGGAAGATACATGGTATGTGACATGAAAAAAAAGTATTGTTAATGGGAAAATATTGAATATATAGTGATCAATGGTGGGTGATTCTATAATCATAGACATGTATTGTTAATAAATTGTTAAATTGGAATTTCTTATGATCCAAAAAATTGACATCTCCAATGCACTGCCTTGATTTATGGGTGAATAGGGTAGGGTTAACTTATTTTTTGGATAACACGTGTTTTATGTTTTTTAACCTGATGAATTGAATTATATGAGATTTTGGTTAATTGTTTGTATGTGAAATAAGTTAATTATTTGAACATTTTGTGATAGATCATACATGAAAATATACAAGATTTATCTAAGGAAATCCAATATAATTTTAGGTTAATTATACCTTCCTATATGTCTTAGTGAATTTGTAGATATAATTTTTCATGATATTGGAAAAACGAAAGCAACCTTATTCATTAGTGATAAATCATAGGAGATGTATTGGTGGTGAGACATATCAGTTCATTAAATAATGTTATTGTAGGAGTTAGGATTTACTTAATTGATAAGTGTTATTGATATTTTTTTAGATTAGATTTATTATTTCCATGCCTATAGTTGTTTTGTTTATTCTAAATTTTTTATACTCTATTTACTTTAATGTTGTTTTGAAGTTGGTTTTTATTTTATAAAAACTACATTTTCAATTTTATATAGTTTTTTCCATTATGAGAAAATAATTTCCCATTGATTGTATGTTATCTTTCATCATAATTTTCCAGCCTCTGGTTATTGGGAAATTTTCATGAGTCCTTATAGAAACCATGATATGAGTACCCATGGGGTTATCCATATGAGGGAATTAAAAAAATATTATCACATGATCTAAATAACTAAATATCAGTCTCACCATTGTTTTGAATCTCATGTGTATTGTTTAGTGAAATATGTTTCTTCATTTCAATTTTGATATAACTCTCTTTTAATTATGTTTTACACTATGTATTATATTCATTTAGATTAATTGTAATGTTATTATTCATTTTCAATATATAACTATTTATGATGCAATGAATAATAAATATCAACTAAAAATATTCTTAACAGGGATCATAAATAACAACAATCATAGTATAATTATAGGTATTAAACAATAGTATGTTTTATTGAACACCATAAAATGTTAGTTCCTCTATATGTAAAAAATATATATAGTATAATATTGATCTTTATTTGAACTAAATAAATATTCAACATAAATATATCCAAAAAAATTTGGTTTTTCTTTTATAGACTAAAGTAATACATGATTAAATAATCCTTAAAGATATGAAATTATATAATTGATACCATTCAAATCTATCAAAGTTGGAAAAAATAATTCCTCAATTAATTCAGAGATAAATATATTTATGTGATTTTATTTTTTATGAGATATATTAACACTCCTATTACAATGACACATAGTACTTCAAGATGAAGAATATCTTCAGTATATCATTATAGTTGAAAATGATATTTGTCTCAATAAAGACATCTTATAACTGTTATTATACTTAATGGATGTGATTTATGAACATATAATCATTGTGTAATTTTTTAGTATATCTTCATAAATGAATGAAAAATACTTCTTCTAGACATTCAATTTGTAATTATAGTTATAAATTTGAATTTATAATGTTTTTATTTCAAATCCATGATTTAAATATTTCATTATTCTTAAAATCTGATTGATAGTCTCAAAAATGTTCAATTAACTATAATGATGAAAAATATAGTATGAGTCCCCTTTTTGAAAGCACATGGACATATTGGATTACTTTATATACTACTTTCATCAAATAATCACTCAAATTATTATACCATTTAGGCCCCAGTCACTTTAATTTTTATAGCGATTTATTAAATTTAATTAAATAAACCTCTCAAAATCCTAAACATTATACAATCATCGTGAATCCTTTAATAATATTAATATAAAAATAATTATCATTGTTAATTATTGATGCTTAATATATTCTATTTGATGTGTGGAATACCTTTCCTAATTCTTTCTTGAGTGACTTCTTTTTGATAATGACTCGTAAATTTTTATACTATTAATACATGAGTCTCCTAAAAATAATAAAAAAAATTATTTTCTAAAATCTCATCATATATATCTCACTCTCTCCTACACTTCATTTTTTAATTTTTCTTGTCCCATTTCCCCTCAAGATGTATTATCATACACACTCTCTCTCTTTTCTATTATTAAAATTTGAAATAAAAAACCTTAAAATATCAAACTTTAATTAAAATTTGAATAACAATCTATAGATATATCAACTATAATAATATCAATGATCTTTACATCCACCATTTTCAATTCCAAAATCATTATCAACTACATCATCATAGGATGTCCATATAAGGACATGGCCTTAAACATTACATAATATATTAATTTTATAATATATTTCACTTTCTTACATTTAAAGGATCTGTTTGCATTTATATTTTTATATAATTATTCCATATTTATTTAATAAAAAACCCATATATTGCAAATTTAAAGCTTCTACATAGTATTAAATTTTTCCAAAATATAAAAATTTTAATATAAAACACACTTTTTTCATGAAAAAAATTCATAACTTTCAACTTCACTTATTATTTTCTCTTTATCATCCTTAATCCCTATGAAAATAATTTTAAAATGTGTTATGAGTATAAAAACTCTCATTAGGGTTCAGAAAATAAACAAACTTGTTAGTGCATGAACACTTATAAAAAATTGACTTTATCAAAAATACACTTTGGGCTCAAATTAAACATTTTCTTACACAAGAAATAAACTTTTATTCAAAAATATTCTCATAAAACATTTAATAATAAAAATTTAAGGAAACGTAAAAAACTTAAATGTTTATTTTCTATCATGAATAACTTAAGAAATATTTTTCACAAATTTATACTTTTCACCCCTATGAAATACCATATGCTTTTTTTAAACATAATCTAATTACCTTACCTCATGAAATCAAATTGTTTCTGTAAAAAACCATATAAATCATATATAAATTATGTAGGGTACATGGGATTTAATTTTACATATCACCATTACAAATTTAATATCCAATACGGTTTACTTTCATACTTAATTCATTGGATGTCTATTATGGACCCACCCATCCTTAGTATATAACGAACCCACCCATCCTTGATTAATAATATAACCACCCATCATTGATTTATAAAATAACCAAATTTAATCATAAAAAATACTCAGTTACCATAACATAATCATAAAACATTAAAGCTTTAATTTTCATCATCACCCTCATAAAAATGTTCTTTGTACCCATAAAGAAAATAATTTTGGATGTTGAAATATCCCTTCCATTTAAAACACTTTTTAAAAATGAAAAAAAATTAAAAGCGGGGTTTTATTTAAATAAAACTTGAAAATTTATAAATTAATCCACATATTAAATAATGGTTATGGTTTTAATAAAAAAATCACTATATATGTTAAAATAGAACATTCCTTTTGTCTTTTTTTCAAAACATTCCATATAAATATATAAAAAGATACCATTTGAGAAACCTTGAAATAGAATCAAAATAGAGATAAAATTTACAATATTATTCATATTTTCCATATAAATACATATAGAAATTATTTTTAAGAATATATATGTGGAATAAAAATATTTTGAGAATAAATCTTTAAAATATTTTAAAACAATGTTTTGTAGTAAATTGTCTCTTACCATGATTTTGAATTATCACATACATTATTCATATTCCTAAATAATAATTTTATTTTAATTAATTACATTATTAAAAACCTTTTTTAAATTTATTAATCATTTTTAACATGATACAATCAATTTCTCAATTAATTATGTTCAAGTTATGTGTTTTGACAATATTCATCTCATATATCCAAAATGGATTTGGTAATTTGACTATAGTCAAAGTGGTAATTATTACACCATCTATAGAATAATAATAATGAAATGATTATTATTTTTATACATCATTTATACTTTTAAAACAACCATAGAATATGTTTATGTAAAATTAACTATGTTATAATCAAGAATATGGTAGGTCGGATATACGCATGAGTAACTGTTCTATTTTTCAATGATCATTTTGAAAGTATTATTTTATACTTTTAGAATGATAATTATATAATAAATAACATATTATTTATTTTAATACACTTATATATATCATCAATGTGATGATTTGTTGAAAAATGAATCACATCACTTCATGGAGATGGTAGTCAACACGTACGCGTGGATGAAATTATCATTTTTCAATTAATTGAATGGTAAGAAGATATATGGTATATTAATTTTACATAATGATACATTTTTCATTAATATAATATATATATATATATTCTATCATTATAAATAGTTGTGAGAGGTGGTGATGGAAAATAAATTACATCGGTTCATGAAGTGGTAGTCTTCCGTACAGACGAATGATGATTTTGTTCCACATTTTGATTGAAGAAGAGATGGATGTGGGTTATGTAATTAAAATTATGACATATTAGTATATTATGGTTACTTGTTTTATTGTTTCATAATGTTTTAATAAAATTTTATTTAGGTTTAATAATAAATAAAACAAAAACACTCGGTTAATATCTACACCTCTTCTTCAGACAACCTCTTAAGGTTTACATCAAAGGATTTCCTAGGTAGTTTTTATAATTAAACCAATGAATCTAAGATGTGGGTAAAAATGTAATTAATTAATTGTTTTAGGTATTTGTGGAACCAAAATTATTTTTAAATGTGAATAAAATAATAGAGGATGTTCTCTTTTATAATTGAGGTGAGGGGCACTCTACGGATTACTTAAAATATTAAATTAATATAAATTAATTTTCATTTCCAAGTGGATCTAAATAGAAATAATTTAAAAAATATGATGATTATGAGTTGAACTAATATTATAAAATAAAATTTGGATAATTTTAGGAGATATTTTCACCCATATTCATTTTCTTTAACCCTCATTAACATTTTTTATGATTACAGTGATAGCAATGTTTTTTACACTTTAGGGGTAAATATAGTTAATATAAAATTAAAAAAGGCCCATAAATAGACCCTAGTTGATATTTTTATCCATATTATAATTAATTTTATAAATATATGATTTTAGGGATTTTAAATCTAACAATAAAATATTACTTATTATAAAATATCATTAATATCATTTTTGACACTATTCATTAAATTTGAATTTAAAAACATAAAGATAATGATTAAAATCAAAAAAAAATTTAAAACATCCCTAATATGTTATAAATTTATAAAAAAATCATGGGACATTATAAATACCTTATATAATATTATTTTTAGAGTTGTTTAAAATCATTTTATTGAATTTTCTATTTCATACACAAACATTGTGTCGAAGTTTCATAAGAATTTAAGGTAATTATTTCAAAAATAAAAACTAGGAATAAATTACCAATATAAAAAAATATTTATATTTATAATTTATATTTATAATTAATATTTATAACTGAATGAATCCTCTATTTATCCCTATGCCAAGAATTTTGAGGTAACAAAGCAAAGAGAATGGAATTTTTTAACTTTTCTTTATATGAAATAATATAAAGGTCAAAATCATAGTAAACTGGAAAAACATTCAAATATTCAACTTCTATATGATCATGGATGAGATAAAATTTTCTAATAAAATTAAGATATGTATTAGGGTTACTTTTCAGTCCCTATAAATGACTTTTTAACCTTAATTACATTTTTCAAACTTTATGGTGATATCAAAAATCACTAAAGTTACTATTTTTAATGTACAAAAATAAAGGGTAATATCTTCCAAATTTGAAACTACTGATTATAAATATATAATACATTTTTTAAAATTCAATTAACTGGTGTGGTAGAATTTAATTTAAAATTAAACCCATAAAATTCAACGAAAAAAGTTTTTCAAAAAAATGCCTTTTAAGTATAAAATTTTTTTTATACCAAATTAATGTTTAAAATTCCTTCCAAAAAAAATAATTAGATATTTTTAATAAAAATTAAATAATTAAATTTTAAAACCAATCTAAAATAGAATTTTACTTTATAAATATTCAAAAATAAAACATTATTTTCAATAAAAACCAATATTTTTTACTATTCATTAAAAAATAAATTTTTTAGGAAAATATCAAAAATTCATCCTAAAATAATTTTAACAAGTTAAATTCAAAAATTAAATTCATTTCATAAAATTAAAATTGTATTATTTGTAAATTGTTATTTTAAATAAAACCAATTAATGTATAAAAACCCAATTTGGTTAGAAATAATGATTTTTATTTTGTGGTTAAAATATTATCTAATATTATTATAATGAATATACTTATATAAAATAAATTTAATAAATATATGAAAATGTTTTATAAAAAATTTACTTGGGTTATTAAGTTATTCCTCCTTTTTTTTAAATTCTGTCCTCATAATTTTATTCACTTATTAATTAAGTGGGGATATATTTCTATCATAGCATTTTCATATTGTCATGTTGCTTCTTCAACTATATAATTTCTCCATAAGTCCTTAACCTCGTGAATTAAATTGTTCCAAAATACTTGATCTCTATGATCTAGAATATGAACATGTTATTCCTCATAAATAATATTCTCTTCAAAATGAACTTCTTTAGATCTCCAAATGTGAGATAAATCTCATACATATTTTGTTGACATTGAAACATGAAAATATGTTGTGTAACTGGGAAAAAATTAGAGGTAAGGAAACTCTGAAGTAAATTTATCCAAATTTATTTATGATTTCATATGTTCAAATTAACCATGGACTTATCATCCCCCTCTTACCAAAATTCACAATATTTTTTCATTGAGATAATTTAAGAAAAATATGATCACCTTCCTCAAAAGAAAGTTTTTTCCTTAGGTTATCCACATAACATTTTTGCTACTCTGAGTTTCCCTTATATATTGTTGAATCGCCTTCACTTTTTTAGTTATTTACTCTACCAACTTTGGTTTCAACATTATCCTCTATCCTACTTCATCCCAAAAAAAAAAATTGACACCAATTTCCTTATAATTCCCCAAAAGGTGTCATCTGTATACTTGAATGAAAACTGTTATTATAGGTTAACTCAACTAATGAAACATGTTGATCCTAAATTCCCAATTAATCTATTGAAAAATAATGAATAATTTGTTCTAAGGTATTAATCATTCACTTATATAGTCCATTAGATGATGATAAAAATCTATACTGACATTTAATTCAGTACACAATAACATTTGTAGAAATTAGAAGTTAACCTAGAATCATGATCAAATGAAATAGAGATAGGGACTCCATATAATTATACTATATCCATGATATATAATCAAGAAAGATGATCTAAATACACAATATCTAGAATGTGAATAAAATGTATAGATTTAGATATCGATCAATGATTACCCAATTTTATTATTACCTCGAGAAGCCTTTTGTAATCCCACCACAAAATCCAAGAATATATATTTCCATTTCCACTATATAAATAGAAAATGATATCTAATATAATTCTATAATTTCCATTTTATTTTAACCCATTGAAATATAAAATATCTCATGGTAAATTCACCAATATAAATTTTCATTTTATCCAATCAGTAATAATCTTGGAGGTATTTTTATATTTCAGTGATTTCTGGATGAACAAAAAATGGGGAACTATGAGATTCAATCAACAATTCAATCCTCAATTGGGAATCACAGGCACAAGAAATATTTTTCCAAACATGGAAAAACCTCCTTCATTAACATTAAACTCTTACAACTTACCCTTCTTAATAGATTATGCCTTTTCCTATGAAGAAATTTCTTTCTTATTTAGTTTTTTAATTCAATCTAACAATATCTAGAACACTAGAACATAAAATAAAATAGAGGTTGTTTCTACATGCACCTTTTCTAGGACAAAATTCATCAAATAATTAACCAAAAATGTTATTCTCTAGTAGTAACATGATTAATTTATCATTATTTTTTTACTCAAATCCCTAAGTAGTTTTTTTATTTTCCATGATAGTAGTGAATCAAGAATTCATGATCCTTAATTAATTTCAACCATCTTCTGTACCTTATGTTCAACTCTTTCTGAGTGAATATATACTTCAAAAATTTATGATTTGTATATATTTCTCACTTTACTCCATATAAATTATTCCTCCAAATTTTAAAATCATAAAACACATTAGCTAATTCTAGATCACTTATTGTATAATTTAACTCATGAGACTTCAATTTTCATGAATAATAAGAAATTACCTGATCATTCTACATCATAACACAACCAATTCCCTTCAATTAAGCATCTGTATAGATGAAAAAATCACCCTCTCTATAGGGAAGGTCCAAAATTGGATTATTCAACAATATTATTTTTAGTTCCTGAAAACTATCATCACATTATTTCATCCATACGAATTTAACTACTTTTTAAGTTAACTTAGTCAATGAGATATGTAACTAATCTATGTTTTCAATTAATCACTAGTAGTAACCCACTAATATAATAAATATATGAATCACTATGATATTTTTACATATTTTCCATTCTTCAACAACTTTAGTTTTAATAGGGTAAATGGTTATTCCATATTTAAAAATATTATATCTGAGGAAAAAATTTGTTGCAACCAAAATCTAAACTTACTAAATAATCCATATATTTTATTTTCTTTCAAGGTTTTAAAAAATAATAATTATATGTATTTCATTATCTTTATGAATTTTAGAATATATTAATATATAATTAATAAAAACAACTAAAAACTTTTCTAAAAATTAATGGAAAACATATTCATACTATCTGTGAATACATCTGGTGCATTAAATAATGAAAAGGTAATAAATAAAAACTTATATGTCTTATATCTTGTTTGAACAGTTGTCTTTAGAATATCATCTTCATTCACCGTCAACTGATGGTACCCTGATCTAAGATCATTCATCAAAAAATACTATGCTCCCTAGAGCTGATCAAACAAATCATAGATATGAGGTAGAAGATACTTGTTCTTAATATTGATTATATACAAGGCTCTTTAATAATTAAGAAGTCTCATTAAAACATATTTATATTTAAAAAATAATACAGGATAACCACATGGTGATGTTCTAGGAATAATGAAACCTTTATCAATAAATTCTTTCAATTTCTTTTTCAATTCCACAAGTTATACTTGATCCATTTGATAAGGGGATTTTGAAATAGGCTTAGCCTCAGGAACTAATTCAACAATAAACTCAACCTCCTATTTAGTAATAAAGAAAGGAAAATAATCAGGCAATACATCAACATATTCATTCACTACTAACACGTCACTAATTTTAACAGTTCCTTTCATTTCAACAACATGATATGGGTAACTTTCACTGCTATCACTAATCAATTTCTCTACTTCTTAGTAGGTTATAAAAGGTATGCAATCATTTAATAAACATTTATTGAATATTAAATCTATATTATCATGATAAATTGAAATCTAATCCATACCCAAAATAATATCAAACTCTATCATTGGCAGTCTAACAAGATTTTCTAGAAATACCACCCCACTAATAAATATATAAATATTTAAATAAATATTGGTTGCTTTAATATTTCCACCTAGAGTATTCACATATAGTTTTATATTCCTTTTATGTGTTAATATTCCAATTTTACTCAAAATTTTATTAGTAATGAAAGAATTCAAAGATATAGGTTCAAATATGGTATCAACATATTTTGAATAAATAAGTAACAATCCTTTCACTGCATCATTAGATAGCCCAGCATTAGCCATAGTAATAGAAAAATATTTTTACATGAAATTTTTTATTAAATATTTATGCTTTTTAGCATGAGTTATTAAATTTAGACAAACATTATCATAATACCCCAACTCATTGTAATTAAATCATATTATCATCAACTTTTCATTATTTTTTTGATCATTTTTCTTATAGTTACGAACCAAATTTCCAAACTTACCACATTAGATTAAGTTTCCATATTTTATAAGGAATTATCCGTGGTTCTTTTTACCATACCTAAAAAAACTAGAAACATGATTTTATTACCTTTAGATTTTATTGATAGATACCTTCACATTTCCTATAACTTGGAATTTTTCTTTTGTTTGTTGACATGGAATACCTGATTATCAATAAACTCCATTTTTACATTATTGACACATCAAAAAAAATTCTCATAATTTTTAAATTTATAGGAAACTAATGAACTTTGATATATTATCTTAAGTTCTTAATAAAACCAATTACTATTAAAATATTAAATAAAATTTGATGTGTACATTATAAAACAGGTGAATTTTTCTTCATAAGTGGCCACTAAATCATCCTCCTTTTTTCTCAATTCCAAAAACAATTAATTCCTAAGTTCAATATCCTTGGAAAAAAAATTATGAAGGAAAATAATCTTAAATTTATCTCATTCCATGAAATCAATATATTTTTTTTCTATTGTGTTCTTAACTATTTAACACCATTGATCAGACTTACATTCAAAATGGTAAATTTAAATAGTTACCTTTTTATACTCAAAACAACCCATGACTTAAAATATATTCTCTAAGGAATTAATCAATCCTTTTATCATCATAGGTTCAGGTGATCCACTAGATTTAAAAAGGTGTTGTCTCATTGAATTGTCCACTATAAAAATGTTTCTATATGGTAAACATGGTTGCTCTTTTATAAGGATACCACCACCATTTATAGCCTTTATAAACTGATCCATAATTGTAATAAGATTATTTGTTCCAATTCAAACTATTTCAGCTAGTTGATTTGGGAGGATTTTTTTCTCTTGATGCCTTACTATTTCAGTTTCCTTATTTCCACTGTGAAAAACCATTTTGAACAGACATATTCTAAAAGAAGCAACAAGGTAAACATCAAATGTTATATCATTTTAACTTAACCATAAATTATAATCATGTAGGGGTATTCTATTAACATTATCCTAAACTCTAAAATTTTTATACCATTTCTATGATACCCATTATAATGACCTATCCTCAAACATTACAACATAGTGTCTTTAGACTAGAATTCACTTTATTACATTTTTATGGTCTTTTAGGGTTTTGAGTTCTAAATAATTATGCCATAATTATTACTTAACAGAATCATATATTAAAAACTATAAACTTTTACTCAGTATCCATTTTCCCCACAATGTAAAACTTTTAATATAAACCATGTATTATTTTCATGAAAAATATTCATGTCTTTAAAATTCACATATTCTTTGTTCTTACTCATCCTTAAACTTTGTGAAAAAATATTTTAAAATTTGGGATGAGTAAAAAAATATCAATAAGGTATATTAAATAAATAAATAACCTATTATTTCATGAATACTTATAAAAATCCCATTTTCAAAAATACACTTCTAACTGAAAATAAACATTTTTTTACCCAACAAATAAACTTTTCATCCCAAATATTCTCATAAAATATTTCATAAGAAATATTAAAGTAATAAAACATATAAATCCTACTTTTCAATTATAATAAACTAATGAAATATTTTTCACAATGTTATACTTTTCACCCATACGAAGTAGCATATACTTTCATTTAAAAGTAATATCATTAACTTACCTTATGAAATCATAAGATATATGTAAAAACCCATATAAATCCAATATAAATGTTATATTAAAGTTGTGATATTATTTTCTATATCTATATTATTAATGGAATAACTAATATGGTTGAATTCCATACCCAATCCATTTATAGGATATCACAAACCCACCAATATTTGGTTTATAAAGAAACCACCTATCATTAGTAAATAATATTAGCACCCATCCTTGGTTTATAATGAAACCACCAATCATTATAAATAATTCCAAATTACCATAATATAATCATAAAACATGAAATATTTTATTTTCATAATTACATTCATCAAAATATTATTTTCGACTATAAATAAAACAACTTGGGATATTAAAATATCCATTTAATTAAAAACCATTTTTTAAAATACTCAAAAAAAGTAAAAGATTATTTTTAGTTGAATAAAACATGTAAACTTTTAATGGAATATAAATATTAAATAATGTATATATTGTATAGAAAATTCATTATCACCATATATGTTAAAATAGAATAATCGTTTTTCCTTTTTATAAAAATGTTCTATATAAAATATTTAAAAAGTTTCATTTGGAAAATAATTTAGAGAAGGTAAAAATTAACATAAATTTCCCTTTATAATTAATTCATGTCAATATAAATATATATAAAAATTATTTTTAAAAATATGTAAATACAATGAAAATATTTAGAAAATAAATCTTTAAAACTTTTAAAACAATGTTTTGAAATAAAGTGTCCCTTACCGTGAGTATGACTCATCACGTACATTATTTATCATCCAAGATAATAAAATTATGTAAATTATTTACTTAATTATGAACATTTTTCATGTTTATTATTCCTTTCTATCCTGATATAATCAGTTACTCAATCAATTAAGTTCACGTTAATCATTTTGACGATATTCGACTCATATATCCAAAATAGATTTGGTAGGTTGACTATAGTTAAAGAGGAAATTATTTCCCCATATACATAATAATTATCATGAAATAATTATTATATTTATACATCAATTATACTTTTAAAATAATCCTTAAAATATGGTTATGGAAAATGAAGTACATTATAGTCATGGAGATGGAAGGTTATACATACGCATTAGTAACATTTTCATTTTACAATGATCATTATAAAAAGAAGGTAATAATTAATATATACTTCAATCTGATAATTATATAATAAATACATTTTCATTTATTTTAATACCTTTATATATATCATACATGTGGTGTGTTTATGAAAAATGAACCATATCACTTTATGGAGGTTGTAGACTATATGTATGTACGAATGAGGTTATCATTTTTTAATAATTGAAATACAAAAAAAAATATTATATTAATTTCATATAATGATAAATATTTCTTTAATATCATATATATATTCTATCATTAAAAATATCTATGAGAGATGGTGATGGAAAATTATTTACATCAGTTCGTGAGGCGGTAGTTCGTCATACACACAAACAATGGATTCATTCCCCATTTTGATGGAATGGGAGTTTATTTAGGTAAATACATTAACATAATAACATATAATTATTTAAAATATAGTATTTTTATTATTTAATAATGGTTGAAAAATATTTTAATGAGTTGTAAGAATAAACAAACAAAAATGTTTGGTTAAGAACTATACCTCTTCTTCAGACAACCTCTTAAGGTTTGCACCAAGATATTTCTATTATGGTTTTTTGACCAAAACAATGTCTCTATGAAGTGGGGAGGGATTTATTTAGTTGATTTGTGTAGATATGTTCTGAAATAAAATTATTTTTAAGTGTTAATAAAATAGGATAGGTGGTTCCCTTTTACAAGTGAGGAGATGGAAACTCTTGGAATTACTTAAAATATAAAATTAATATAAATTACTTTTCATGTAAAAATGTCTCCAAACTAATATAATAAGAATATAAGATGATTATAGTTTTCTATCCTATCATAAAATATAATTTAAACAACCCTAGGTTATGTATATACCATTATCTTTTTGTTTAAACCATCATTAACCCTTTTGATGATTATCGTGATAACAAAGTGTTTTACTCTTTAGGTTTCAAAATAGTTACTATAAAAGAAAAAACATCCCATAAATGGACCATTTTCTACATTTCAAAACATATAATAATCACTTGGATTAATATATTATTTTCTGAAATTATTAAATCTTTTAATAAAATATTATTTACTATAGAAAATCATTAATGCTATTTTTGACACTATTCATTTAATTTGAATTTAAAAACATCAATACAAAGATTTAAATAAAATATAAACATTTTAAACCCCTAATATATTATAATTACATAAATACTTATGGGACACTTTAAATCACTCAAATAATATTATTTTTAGAGTTTATTATACTCATTTTATTGATTTTTCTACTACTTGCACAAGCATTATGATAGTGTTGCATAAGAATTTAAGGTAATTATTTAATCACTAACAATTAGTAATAAGTTACTATAATGAAGAAAAATTATATTTAAAATGAATATTTATAATTTAATATATCCTCTATTTATCCCAATGTTAATAATTTGGAGATAATAAAATAAATATAATGACATTTTTTACTTTTATATAGATAAAATAATATAAAGGTAAAAACATGGCCAAATTGAAAAAAGTTCCATATATTTGACTTTTGGAAGATAATTAATGATATATACTCATATTATAAAATTAATTCAAATTTTAGGGTTACTTTTTACTCTTTACCATTATATTTTTATGCTTAATTACTTGACTTACCCTTTACTATGGAAACAGAAATTGATAAGGTTTTTATTCATAATGTCTAAAAATAAATGTGACATATTTACAAAATTTGAAACTATTGATTCAAAATATAGATTTAATTTTTAAAAAATTAATTCACATAATTTTTATAATTTAATTTAAAATTAATCACACAAAACATGATGAAAAATGCTTTTTCTGAAAAATGCTTATTAATTATGAAAGTGTTTTTATTCAGAATTCAAGTTTAAAATTAATTCCAAGGACTTTAATTAGATTTTTTTTAACATAATAAACTTATGAAATTTTAAAACTAATAAAAAATAGAATTTTACTTTGTAAATACTCAAATATATATATATATATATATATATATATTACAATAAAAAAAGTTAATTTTTCATTATTTACTGAAAAACAATATTTTTAGAAAATTCTAAAAAACATCCTAAGATAATTTTAGCATTATGAATTTAAAAATTAAATTCATTTTTAATAATTCAAATTATATTATTTGTATATCTAAATTTTTAATAAAACCATATAATGTATAAAACCTCAATTTGGTTAGAAATAAATCTTTTTTTTTGACAGAAAAATTACCTAATATTAGTATAATTAATATAATTATATAAAATAAATTTAATAAATATATGAAAATTATTTACCTTACCATTAATTGGGTTGTTAAAATCCATCCTCATTTTATTTTCCATGT
Organism: Viscum album; assembly: GCA_963277665.1. Taxonomy (NCBI): domain Eukaryota; kingdom Viridiplantae; phylum Streptophyta; class Magnoliopsida; order Santalales; family Viscaceae; genus Viscum; species Viscum album. The sequence continues at coordinate 1,025,598,551 of OY728129.1, read as the reverse complement.
CAATACTAACATGAATCGTCATGCATGTTATGGGTTTTATTAAAGTTGAAATGCACTGTGTTGCATTTGTTGTCAATGAGGCATGATATTTTCATGGAATGAATGGATGTCAAGGAATTTCAAGATGTGAATGACAAAGGATGTGATGGTGATGGTGATGAAGGAGAATGGCCATGGTACTTAGAGGCATGTCACTTAGGAGATTCACTAAGTGACATAGGATGTTGTGGTTGAAACATTCTCTATGTATATCAGACGATTGTAGAACTGATCTTAATGTTTCAATACTTGTATCAAGATGATACTAAGTTACACCACTTGAAGAATGGATGATGATGTAGCATCATCATTACATCTGATGATTATTGAACTGCTCTTAAGTTCCAAGAACTTGTATCAACTGGATACAATGTCACAACAATGTTTGAAGACCATGCATTGTCATAACAATGCATGAGGAGATGAAAGGGATCCATCCACAAGTTCTAAGTTGATGCAGTGGTTTAATGAAGTCCATGCACAATCACTTAGTGCATGTGAATTTGAAGAAGATCCAACTTGATCTCTGATTGGATCATTGAAGAATTTGATGAATTATTTGATTCAGGAGCATCGGTTGAAGGAATAACCTTCAAGAATTCCATTCTTAAATGTTGATTATATGTTGAAGAAGGATGATGAATTCTAATGAAGAAGAAGAAATAAAGAAGAGGAAGAATGGCTTAGAAGAAGGAGAAGTGGCATTTGGCATATTACACTTGGTACTTTGTTTTTATACAAAGTTACTTAGTGTTTCAAACTAGCAAAAAATTGGCCAGCCAAGGACACCTTGAGGGTTCAACCCCAAGGCACATGTGGGCCTAAGGCGCCACGCCCAAGGGGGAACCCGTGGGGCAAGCCCAAGGCGGCAGGATGCCACGCGGTGATCAAATCCGCGCTGCTGGAGCGCATGGCGCGCGCCCGCGAGAGGCAGAGTGGGCGCCAGTGGTGCGCCCAAGTGGCATTGGGCGCAAGAGCGCGCCCGCAGAGAGAACACGGTACGGAGCGGCACCGTGGAGGTTGGAAGTTCAATCGAGGGGTTGTGGCAGCGCCTGGTTGATAAACCGCGGAAATTCCGCGAGGCGTTTTGATGTGGGACGTGGAAAAATTCACCGGGAGCGCATCCTGGCCGTCCGAGTGATCGCACGGCAGATCTCAGCCACCCAATGCATCGCGCCATTCGCGATCTGATCCAGGCCGTACAAGGTTATTTGATCGCCTGATCCGATGGCTCCCTGTCCGTCTCCTTCCTCGAGCTCAGCCGAAGGCCACCCGCGCATTCCCGCAGCCTCCGTTCGAACCAGAGGCATCCCGACGACGGTTTTTGAGTTCCCGGCCACCTCTGAGCAAACCGATACCTCCTTTGTGATCGTTAGGCCATAACGAACTCATTCATGCATTAAAATGTTGCATGCATGCATCGAGAAAGAATTCGAAGTTCGGCCGAGGAAAACCAAAGGTGCCGAGGCCACGTGTGTTCATGGTATGCATAGACAAGTATTAAAGAGGCCATGCATTCGTTTGAAAATGCATGCACGTGAAGGAGGAAAATAAAAATGCAACCCGCGGTGAAACAGGAAAGAAAAATCAAGATTTGAAAGATTTTTAAAGATCTGAAATCTTTGGGATTTTGAAGTTAAACCACGCGGATGGGCCGAAGAATTCCTTGCCTATAAAAGGAGCACCCGAGGCTCTCAAAAAGCTTTGCTGATCTGTTGAAAACTCGAAGTCCCGTGAGTGTCGTATGTGCCTCGCGAAGTTTTTAAGCCACCGCGCAAATACCACTTGCATGGCTGAAGTTCCTTGCACGCAACCTCTTTGCGCGACAAGAAGAGAGGGTTGGGCAGCGCGAACTTGGGCGCTCCCTCTGTGCACCGCGGCCCCCTGCGCGGTAAGCACTTGCGCGGCAGTGGCCACCCGAGGCCTTGCGTGCCTTGCACCGGTTTCACCCGAGACTTGCGCGGCTGCAGTGGGTGTGCACCAAAGAAGACCACCACACTTTGTGTGTGTGTACATTTGAAAAGAAGTCCGAGGATAGCTTGGGTGTGCAAAAATAGTGAAGGCCACCACATTTGTGTGTGTGCAAAACAAGAGGAAGACCCGAGGCCATGTGTGTGCACAAAGAACAACACCAAGTGGTGTGTGCCAAGTGAAGTGTAAGACCACACTTTGAATGTGTTTAATACGGGCAGTAGCTTGTGCAAAGAGGGAGAACCCATGGCTTAGTGCCTTTGTGTGCAAATTGAACAAGTGAAGCCCGTAGCCTTGTGGTTGTGCACACTTGAAGATTAAAAGAGAAAAACAAAGTGGGTGTGCAAAGTGGAAGAGTACAAGAAGGGAAGAAGCCCATAGGCATTTGTGTGTGCAAAATAACTAAAAGGCCGAACCTAGTGTGTGTGCACTAAGTGAAGTGAACACACTTAGAAGAAGGAAGAAAGAGGAGACCCTCACACTAAAGTATAACACACATTTAAGTGTGTAAACACATTGAACAAAGTGTGAAGTTCAAGTGAGGAGGTGTGTGCTATAGTTGACTACACCCTCTGAGGGTTTACTGCACCAAGAAGAGAAGAAGGGGAGTGCATGCATTCATGCATGCACATGCACACGTGAACAAAGCCAAATCTGGTTGTGTGCATTTGAGGAGTCCAAGACCAGGAGTTCTTGAAGAGTTTTGAGAAGCCATGCAATCAGTGCATGAGGATGCAGAGATGCCATGCACTCAGTGCATGAAGTTGATGTGAAGTGAGACTGGACCAGACTGAAGTTAAAGATATCAGTTGTCTGAGTATTCAGTAGTTGGAGAGAGAAACCAGGTCATCCTGAGAAGAAGGAGATAAATCCTGAGCTAGACGAGAAGCCCTGATCAACCACAAGTGATCAGAAGAGAAGAGCAAGGCCAGCAGCCTTTATCCCAGGCTGCTGAAGTTACTTGAAGAGCTAAACAGAGGAGAAGAGCTACTCGTGTGACTCGAGGAGCCAGAAGAAGCCCCCTGTGAGACTCAGGGTGGAATAAGTCTTCAGTGGGATTCTGGAGCAGGCCAGTGGGACTCTGGTAACACTGTGGGACGCAGTATAAAGACCCTCATGTGGGACTCAAGAGAGATACAGTGGGACTCTGTATCGACCATTGTAATTCTAACAAGTTATAATGGAGAAACCATGTTGGGGCGTATAACCAACATGGCAAGGACGTAGGCCTTTGGTGTCGAACCTTGTAAATCCTTGTGTCCTCTGCCTTTACATTTACTTCATCATTCTAGGAAAGGCTGAGAGATACAAGAAGAGTGGATCGAGGCCTTAACATGCCATAGAGGTTTAATTGATTAAGAATCAATTAGTAAAAAGTTTTAAAGGATCACTGATTCACCCCCTCCCCCTCTCAGTGATTCACACTGATCTGGGCACTTCAATTGGTATCAGAGGGAAGGTTACCTCTAAAAGATCCAAGGGAGTCTATATGGAATGCAGATTTGAGGAAATGAAAGAACAGCCTCAAATGGAGATATCTGCCAAGACTCTGAAAAACAGAATGAGAAACAGGCAAAGAAGATGAAGAAGAAGGTTGTTGTAATCAGAGAAACTCCTTCTATGGAAAGAAATGTGAAAGTCACATCAGATGACAATTCCTTTTATCATTCTTCTGATGAAGCCTGCTCTAGCTGTGATGAAGATGAAAGGCACAATGATCTTCTAAATGCAATCAAATATCTTCATAAGACAGTCCCCAAGGAAGTGACAATGTGTATAGCTACAGGCATCCTTGATCTTCAAGAAGAAAAATCACAGTTAGAAGAAGAAGCCAATGCAATGGAAGACCAATTGGCAAAAAGGGTTGGCATAACCAACACTCTCAGAAAGCTGGTGAAGGCTAAAGATGAAACTGTTTCTCTTTGCAATGAAAGATATGAAGATACTTGTGAAGAATTGCAAAGAAGCCTTTCTGAGAAAGAATTCTTTAAAGTAATAATCAAATATGTTTACCATGCACTAGAGAAGAGGCATAGAGTTTCAATGAATGTCAAAAATGATCAACTCGAAGACAAAGTCAAAATGGTGAAGGAGCTTGACAATTCATTACTAGAATTGAAGAAGGTGCATGAAGACCAGTTAGAACAGCTGAAAGAAAATTGGGAAGGAAGGCTAAGAACTGTTGAGGATGAGAAGAACTCCCTTAACATGAAATTCTTAGAACTAGAGGTGATATTGAAAAATCTGCAATCACCCAAAGCTGAATCCTCCCAGTCAGCAGAAAGTAGAAATGTTGCTACACAAGTGTGCATTGAGAAGGATGATTCCAAAAGGAGGACATCCTCTAATAAAAGGGCAACATCTTCCAAAAGGAAGGTACCATCCATCCCATCTTGTACTAATGCTTCTAATTGTGTTTCCACAAAATGTGCAGGATGGAAGAATAATTCCAAACAAGTATGGATAAAGAAGATGAAGAAAGAGAGCTCTCCTTAAACAGCACAACAAGTCAAGAAAAGTACCCTACAATCAGAAGGACTCAAGAGGTCAAGATTTGTGGGTCAGTGTTGGTGTTGTAACAAGTATGGGCATTGTGCAAATGATTGTTGGTACAATCCTCTCAATGTGAAAGCACAAAGGAAGCCCATGCCAAGGGGGAGCAAGCCAGAAGAAAAGAAGCAGCATCCACAGGTCCAGAGACATCTGTTTACTGCAAATATATTTGGATTACTTGACAACATCTGGGATGATTTCAAAAGTGGTCAAATAGATACATGTCAATCTCCAACTGTATCCAGAGCTCAAAAGAAGAAAAGATCACAGAACCTGGCTCAGAAAGAATCCTTGGGAAGCAAGAAGAAAGTTGAAGATGCTCCCAAGAAGGTTTTGAAAAAGGGAAAGAAGTCCTTGGAGTCTAAATCCAAGAAGGGTGATGCATCCAGAAGGACCACCAAGAAGAAAACATGCTTCTACTATGGAAAGAAAGGCCATACCATGGATCTTTGTAAAGAAGCCATGAAATTCAATAGAGGCAGACTGGACTCAAACAGACAATCAATCCAGAAGAAGCAGAAGGGATTGGTTGAAAATAAGTTGCCTAAGAAAGGTGGCTTAACAGTATCAAAAGAACCATGTGGGATTTCCAAAACTGAGGCCTCACTTCCAAATGAATTGTTAGTCATATGGCCAAATCAGTTGAAACTTTCCAAAGATCTACAAAGAGCTGAAGATGAAGTTCTGGCAATTGCTAAGGCAAAAGGGAAGAAGAAGATTTCACATGAAGATGTATTGAGATCCACACCAGCACAAACATCATTGAAGATCAAATGTGCAAGTGTGAAGAATGGTGAAAATGGGACATCTCGGTTGAGAGAATCTTCTCAACCTTGTTGTTCACATTGATGAACCAAGGAGGTTCCATATTATTCCATAATCACTTGTATTTACATGTGCTAACACTGCAGGGAATTGAAGATGATGATCATTCTCAGCTGAAGGATGGTTTGGAAGGAATGGAGTGCACCCCTTGAGGGGGAGCCAATCTGTAGAAGATGGTATTCTAAGATTTAATACCATCTTGAGAAAAGCTGAAGGTGTTCCAATCATACTTTCATCCCTTGTTTCTTAATTGTATTCATCATGACAACTAAGGGGGAGTATTGATTGAAGACAAATGGTTGAAAGGGGGAGCTTTATCTTTGCACTTGAACTTTCTAATGTGTTTGCTGAAGTATGTGCAGGATTTGGAAATTCATTGATATATCTGAAAAATTTCAACCCCTTGGAGCATGATCTCACATGTACAGTGAATGTTGGACAGCATTGAGTACCTTGGTTACATCACTCTTGTTTTCTACACCGGGTTAGCCCAAGTATACTTAGAGATGATTTACTAAAGGTTCTTTGCAAAAGAGAACATGTGACATCATCCCTCTCTCAGTGTTGTTCAAGAAAATACTTTTCAAAGGGAGGAAGAGATTTTTTAAGAGAACCACACCACACCTTTGCATTTGATTTCCAATAAGGGGGAGAAATATTGGCACACATATTGACCCATTCATATGTGCTAAAGAAGTGTATTGACAACAAATACAAAGGGGGAGATTGAAATGCACTGTGTTGAATTTGTTGTCAATGAGGCATGATATTGTCATGGAATGAATGGATGTCAAGGAATGTCAAGATGTGAATAACAAAGGATGTGATGGTGATGGTGATGAAGGAGAATGGCCATGGTACTTAGAGGCATGTCACTTAGGAGATTCACTAAGTGACATAGGATGTTGTGGTTGAAACATTCTCTATGTATATCAGACGATTATAGAACTGATCTTAATGTTTCAATACTTATATCAAGATGATACTAAGTTACACCACATGAAGAATGGATGATGATGGAGCATCATCATTACATCTGATGATTGTTGAACTGCTCTTAAGTTCCAAGAACTTGTATCAACTGGATACAATGTCCCAACAATGTTTGAAGACCATGCATTGTCATAACAATGCATGAGGAGATGAAAGGGATCCATCCACAAGTTCTAATTGGATGCAGTGGTTTAATGAAGTTCATGCACAATCACTTAGTGCATGTGAATTTGAAGAAGATCCAACTTGATCTCTGATTGGATCATTGAAGAATTCTGATGAATTATTTGATTCAGGAGCATCGGTTGAAGGAAGAACCTTCAAGAATTCCATTATTAAATGTTGATTATATGTTGAAGAAGGATGATTAATTCTAATGAAGAAGAAGAAATAACGAAGAGGAAGAATGGCTTAGAAGAAAGAGAAGTGGCATTTGGCATATTACACTTGGTACTTTGTTTTTATACAAAGTTACTTAGTGTTTCAAACTAGCAAAAAATTGGCCAGCCAAGGACACCTTGAGGGTTCAACCCCAAGGCACATGTGGGCCAAAGGCACCACGCCCAAGGGGGAACCCGTGGGTCAAGCCCAAGGCGGCAGGAGGCCACGCGGTGATCAAATCCGCGCGGCAGGAGCGCATGGCGCACGCCCGCGAGAGGCAGAGTGGGCGCCAGTGGCGCGCCCGAGTGGCATTGGGCGCAAGAGCGCGCCCGCAGAGAGAACATGGTGCGGGGCGGCACCGTGGAGGTTGTAAGTTCAATCGAGGGGTTGTGGCAGCGCCTGGTTGATAAACCGCGGAAATTCCGCGAGGCGTTTCGATGTGGGACGCGGAAAAATTCACCGGGAGCGCATCCTGGCCGTCCGAGTGATCGCGCGGTAGATCTCGGCCGCCCGATGCATCGCGCCATTCGCGATATGATCCAGGCTGTCCAAGGTTATTTGATCGCCTGATCCGACGGCTCCTCGTCCGTCTCCTTCCTCGAGCTCAGCCGAAGGCCACCCGCGCATTCCCGCAGCCTCCGTTCGAACCAGAGGCATCCCGACGACGGTTTTTGAGTTCCCGGCCACCTCTGAGCAAACCGAGACCTCCTTTGTGATCGTTAGGCCATAACGAACTCATGCATGCATTAAAATGTTGCATGCATGCATCGAGAAAGAATTCGAAGTTCGGCCGAGGCAAACCAAAGGTGCCGAGGCCACGTGTGTTCGTGGTATGCATAGACAAGTATTAAAGAGGCCATGCATTCGTTCGAAAATGCATGCACGTGAAGGAGGAAAATAAAAATGCAACCCGCGGTGAAACAGGAAAGAAAAATCAAGATTTGAAAGATTTTTAAAGATCCGAAATATTTGGGATTTTGAAGTTAAACCACGTGGATGGGCCGAAGAATTCCTTGCCTATAAAAGGAGCACCCGAGGCTCTCAAAAAGCATTGCTTATCTGTTGAAAACTCGAAGTCCCGTGAGTACCGTATGTGCCTCGCGAAGTTTTGAAGCCACCGCGCAAATACCACTTGCGTGGCTGAAGTTCCTTGCGCGCAACCTCTTTGCGCGACAAGAAGAGAGGGTTGGGCAGCGCGAACTTGGGCGCTCCCTCTGTGCACCGCGGCCCCCTGCGCGGTAAGCACTTGCGCGGCAGTGGCCACCCGAGGCCTTGCGTGCCTTGCACCGGTTGCACCCGAGACTTGCGCGGCTGCAGTGGGTGTGCACCAAAGAAGACCACCACACTTTGTGTGTGTGTACATTTGAAAAGAAGGCCGAGGATAGCTTGGGTGTGCAAAAATAGTGAAGGCCACCAAATTTCTGTGTGTGCAAAACAAGAGGAAGACCCGAGGCCATGTGTGTGCACAAAGAACAACACCAAGTGGTGTGTGCCAAGTGAAGTGGAAGACCACACTTTGAGTGTGTTTAATACGGGCAGTAGCTTGTGCAAAGAGGGAGAACCCAAGGCTTAGTGCCTTTGTGTGCAAATTGAACAACTGAAGCCTGTAGCCTTGTGGTTGTGCACACTTGAAGATTAAAAGAGAAAAACAAAGTGGGTGTGCAAAGTGGAAGAGTACAAGAAGGGAAGAAGGCCATAGGCATTTGTGTGTGCAAAAGAACTAAAAGGCCGAACCTAGTGTGTGTGCACTAAGTGAAGTGAACACACTTAGAAGAAGGAAGAAAGAGGAGACCCTCACACTAAAGTATAACACACATTTAAGTGTGTAAACACATTGAACAAAGTGTGAAGTTCAAGTGAGGAGGTGTGTGCTATAGTTGACTACACCCTCTGAGGGTTTACTGCACCAAGAAGAGAAGAAGGGGAGTGCATGCATGCATGCATGCACATGCACACGTGAACAAAGCCAAATCTGGTTGTGTGCATTTGAGGAGTCCAAGACCAGGAGTTCTTGAAGTGTTTTGAGAAGCCATGCAATCAGTGCATGAGGATGCAGAGATGCCATGCACTCAGTGCATGAAGTTGATGTGAAGTGAGACTGGACCAGACTGAAGTTAAAGATATCAGTTGTCTGAGTATTCAGTAGTTGGAGAGAGAAGCCAGGTCATCCTGAGAAGAAGGAGATAAATCCTGAGCTACACGAGAAGCCATGATCAACCACAAGTGATCATAAGAGAAGAGCAAGGCCAGCAGCCTTTATCCCAGGCTGTTGAAGTTACTTGAAGAGCTGAACAGAGGAGAAGAGCTACTCGTGTGACTCGAGGAGCCAGAAGAAGCCCCCTGTGAGACTCAGGGTGGAAGAAGTCTTCAGTGGGATTCTGGAGCAGGCCAGTGGGACTCTGGTAACACTGTGGGACGCAGTATAAAGACCCTCCTGTGGAACTCAGGAGAGATAGAGTGGGACTCTGTATCGACCATTGTAATTCTAACAAGTTATAATGGAGAAACCATGTTGGGGCGTATAACCAACATGGCAAGGATGTAGGCCTTTGGTGCCGAACCTTGTAAATCCTTGTGTCCTGTGCCTTTACATTTACTGCATCATTCGAGGAAAGGATGAGAGATACAAGAAGAGTGGATAGAGGCCTTAACAAGCCATAGAGGTTTAATTGATTAAGAATCAATTAGTAAAAAGTTTTAAAGGATCACTGATTCACCCCCTCCCCCTCTCAGTGATTCACACTGATCTGGGCACTTCAAAAGTAAATATCTAAAAAAACAAATCGATGTGGCTCTATTTTTCTATCTCAAACACCTTCGGCGTAAACCATAAATCTTTAATGTGGATGAAACTTGTCAATATCATACTTCTATACAATGAATTGTTATTCCTTCTCATGAATATAATTGGATTTGAATCCTAAAACCAATAATAAACCATAAGAGTACCCCCACCAATAATAAATATTAGTTAACAATTATCTCACATAAACATGTCAGATCAGGTTTTCACCTTTTAATCTTCCCCTTAATCCGAATACCAAAAATATAAACCTTTTATTCAATGATAATACAATTTATCAAAACATCTTATATCATTGTTTCCATTACTAAGATACATCTCTTTTCCATTTCTATTAGGATGATTTTTAATATTATGAAACACCATATATTTGAATTCTATAACTGGTTCACTATTATCATTGTAATTTCAAACTATAGAAAATACATCTATATCACAATTTAGATTAATAATAGCCTTAGTACCACTTTATATAATTTTTATCCCAGATTATACCATATCATGCCTAATATTTAATCCCAAATAAGGTTCAATATTAAAAATAATTTGTTATTAAACGATTAACCCACAAATATTATATATTATCGAATATTTATCTCTTAATATAATATGGGAATGGGTATGTGCCTAACATGTTTTCACTGAAGTTACCTAGAACTCCCATTATATATACCTTTATCGTTCGTCAAGGTGGTTATAATTATTCTATTCTTAGGTTCTCATGAATCATAATGGATTTTTTTTAGGGATGATAATTTTTTTAATAGGATTTATAAAATAATGCATAAGTGTAAATTGACTAATATCTAAGAGGAAGTGGACATTGATTCACTTCTTGGGAGTATGTTAATAAATACTTTCATATGAATGACTATTGTTCTTTGATTCTGTATATAATGGGTGTGTTGATCTCTGTAAATGTTGGTGTATTTTGTTTAAATTATTATAGACATATAGAGGTTAGATGCTAAATTTTAATCTGATTACGAATAGGACCATAGGTGTTCTTTAATATAACTATGTGAGTATTTTTTATTGGTAAAGTATCCAAAGACTAGTTGTAAAATGTGGTGGTCATGTGTTAAAATTTTCATCAACCCAATTCCCCTCAATTTAATATTTATTAAAGTAAGAAAAGGTTCTAAGATATATAAAGTAATTGTGCCTAAGGGAATCTCCCCAAACAATAATATTACAATATAAGGGAAGGGAATATATGCTATATAATTTTAGAGAGAATCAATCAAGCTCCCTTGGAGGCAAAAATATCCACATAATTTTTACCCTCACATAAGGAGTTTCAGAACACCATCCATCATCAACATGGTTCCTAGAATTACTAACATGGTAGGACACATACTAGTGAGTCTGTGCAACACCCTTTTAAAAATTAACAATAAATGATGAATCTTTTTCAACATTTGATAGTTGGATATTATAAAGTTTTAAAATTTTATGACCTATCAACACTCCCCTTATAAAAGATATAAATTTATCTCATAATTTAATGAACAACAATCTAAAATGATAGAGCCTCTCCCATCTTAGATTAAGTATCCTACTATCATGCTTCCATTAGGGTAATCTCCTATTATGTTAAGATTAAATCTTATACTCAGTTTATTCCATGAAACCCATTGTCCATATGAAACATTTTTATAGATACCTTTAAAAAGAGACTAGGAAATCATTGGATTTGGAAGAAATCATAAAGTATATTTTTAGAAGATTACAAGTTTAACTCAACAATAAAATGAAATAGTATGATTTTTGGGTTCCCATTTTCTACTGTGATCCTTAATTCTTATCTGTGTTATATGAATCTTAGATGATCCAATAGAATGAAAAGAGAATTGTATTATACCCATGTCCTGAATTTCAGTTTGTCTCTACATTATTGAGCCATGTGGGAATAAACTATTTTAAGTTACCGAGAACAACATTGATTCCCATGTAGCCACCAAGGAAATTAAATTTGAACCAATACCATTATCTTTCCATGAAAATTTGATTGATAATTTCATTTTTTATTTTTAATGGAGTAAAAAAATTGTAGGCTAGTATAATACCTTTGTGTTAGATCATTTTTTAAGTGTGGATAGATTGATGACTAATGCATTATTGCAGAAATCTTAGTTTAGGAAGAAAATGTGATCACAAAAAGTTTTATACTTGGGGTATAATCTTTGAGGGACATGTTTGAGCTCTTGAAGGGTTTCAATGATAAATATACCTATTATTGATTGGGTTAAGGATAATTATTCCCCCTTTTTATCCAGTGTTGTGATTCTATTAATTATTTTATATTCTTTACCTGACACTAAATTGAGGAAAATTTGATGTTGCCTCACTTCATGATATTACATGTTAATAAATGGGAAACTTGGTTAGTAAAGAGGATATAAAACCAAGGTTTTACCTCAAAAGAAACCCCCCATTCTCTGTCATCCATTTTGAGTTCTCTTTACAGAATTTATACCTCTCTTGAAGGCAACGCCACAAATGAGACCCCATATTCCTACCTTCCCTTATTTTTATAAGACCTATACCATATTTATTGAAAATTTGTATTGAAAATGGTAATTTCCACTCTAGAGTATCCCATGAAAATTTATCATGTCTGTTCAATATTCATTACTCAAGATTTTTTACATTGATTCCAACTTTCTTATATTGTTTCACTAACATGGACCAACTCTCCAAATGAATTCATCCTTCTTAGTGAGAGTCCTATAGGAAAGTATTAAGTGAATTATAAATGCAACTAAGGATATATTTGGGAGTATTGATGAAATATTACACATATAGTAGTATAAAAGAAAATACACTACTGATGAGAGTGATACTCCCTCTAAACAATAGAAGCTGAATTTTCTAATCGGGGATGCATCCAATGATTTTATCAATCATACTATCAAAGTGATGAATTTTGAATATCCTTGTATATAACATATCCCCATGATATATTATATAAATTTATCCTTTGGATGTATAAATCCATTATTTAATAAGAGTGTTTAATCTTGGGTAATATCTTCTTGAGTTGAAGACATTTCATTTAGTGGTATTGATCATTTTCAAAATATATTTTTTATATGTGTTGATAATAATTAGGAAATTTTAATATAGTGGGGCCTATAATTGATAAAGAAAACCATATCATATGTTAAATTCTTGAGAGACTAAACCTTCCATTAAAATTTATATCTTATCCTATGAGTAATGCATTGTTTTCATTCTTACTAAGTTGGTATTGGAAAAGAATATAGAGGTTTGGGGATAGAGGGTCACCCTTACAAGGCTCATATGAATATTTGAAAATGAAAAAAATATTTCCCATGGGGGAAAATGAGAACCAAAATGAGAAAAATTTAAAAATAACAAATCATGATCCCATTTAGAGAACCCACATCCTATTAAAACCTTTAAAATCATATTCCACTAAATTCTATAATTTTACATATCTATATAAAATTTCACCATGATATTGGTCCCTAGAAAATTCAATTCAAGATCCTCTAACATATCTTTTTTAATAAAATAAATCTTTTGATTTTTCTTCTCTTGATGAGACCATGTCGTTACCTCGAGATCATTATAGGGAGGAATGATGATTTTTAGTGAGAGTGGGGTATTATGAAAGTTAATTATTATAATTATTTAAGTAGAATATTTAATTTTTCACTTTAAATATTTTTTATTTGATTCATGTTATAAATTAATCACCACAAAATATAGAGTTAATTTTTGTATGATTAATGAATGAGTGATGAATTACTGTAAGTTCTACTAAGGAAAAAATGTAAAGAATATATTTTATATAAAAGAATAAATCAGGAACTATGTGATTCCTTATAGATGAATCAAGATAATCATATAATGGTAGTGTACCTTATACTTAGTTAATTATATAGTATGTATAATTGATATTTCAAACTAGATATGAATAGTAAAATTATGTTACATGTATGGAATTGAAAATAGATATATTTTTACATGGTTAGGTATTAAAAAGTGTAAATTTTGATATCATGTTTCTAGAATCATCATGTTGTAGGTGGTGTGCGTGTGTGATAGTGGGTTATCTAGTAAAAATGAATTAATTATAGAAAATAATCATGGGGGAGGAAATTGACACAACCTAAGGTGATGAAATGGTTATATAAATCCATTTATAATGTTAATCAAGTCTAATAAAAGATAGTAATATAGGTTGGTGGATATTATTAATGTGGTTTGTTGGTTGTAAACCATATAATCTAGTTATTGGTGAGTTATAAAGTGTGGGTGGAAGGAAAAATTTGATGCATTAGAAGGTTCAAACATGAAAAATAGTATATCTTTTGAAAAAAATACATGAAAACTATCCCATAAATTAGTTAATTAATTTTTATTTTTGGTTATGGATAGAAATATTAAAAATATCGTGTGAAAAATGATACAAATTTACATTATAAAGGAAAAGTTGAAAAAAATGTGTTCATGGGACCCATTTAACGATAATATACATGCATAGATAGAATAGAGGATCACAAGGAATTTAACGATAATCCTTACAGATTTATAACTAAAAAATGTATTGTAATCCACAAGAAATGATCATAGAATATGGAATCACACATGAGAAATTAGTTTAGTGGTACACCAGGTTGGTAACAATTTCATACCTGGGGGAACTTGTGTAGGCTTGAGTCCCACAAGACTTAGACACTATTTATATTTTGAACAGGGTGATTCAAAACCATTTTGTAGATGGGAAATGTGTGGACACTCTATAATTGGTCAGGGGCATCGCTAATAGATGAGAGTAACCCATACACATGTTTTTGTAAACTTGCGTCCAATTGAGTGAAATGGGTGTTATCCACTACATCTCCTATTAGGGGTTCAAACCCATTAATTTCATGCATTTATCCAATGAAAATTGGGGCCATAGAATTTCTTCTCCAATGCTTTCATGGTTCAGAGGATTTGAGCTGGAATCAATGATAGTGTTGACTGGATGAGGGTTCCCCATCTACAGAGGGGTTGGAAGATGGTTCTAGGGTCTAGGGGTTACAAGGCTCTAAGGGAGGCAGTCTGTACTGACAATGTCAACACATAGGGGCTTGGGATTCAAATGGTATGACAATGGTGGTGAAAAATCACCTTGGATGAATAAAGTTTACAAAACGGTTGGATACAAGCTCCATATGACAAGATGGGGGTGTTGGGAGATGCTTTGGGTGCCCAAGGTGCCATAGTGTGGGGAAAAATGACCAGGTTCTAAAAAATATCTTGAAAAAATATAATATATATCTATAGTAATTGGGTTAGATAATAAACTAAATTCCATATTTAATTAAGTCCAAGAAATTTTAATACTCTGTGTGGGTGATTTTCAATCCTAGTAGGGTGGGATGAGGCATGGATCACTTGTACCATTAGGTGTGTGTGTGTTCATGTTTTTTGTAATAATTTAAACCTAAAATAATTTATAAATCATAGAATATAGAAGTTATTATGAGTGTTTTGAAAATCTATCTGGAGTCTGATGTCAACATAAAAATATTCTAGGATGTTTTTTAAAATTAAAAAGAAAAATACCTAATAGGATATACCTATAAGTTGAGAGAAATATCTCATACTAGAGATAAGGTATATGGTTGAAGTTAAAATTTTACATTTGATCTTGGGGATTGAATCTAAGGTAATGACACAAATATGGAGGGAAAATACTCAGAATCATGATTAGAAGCATCATTGGATCTATGAAATGATTTTTTGGGATTTCATTTCCCCTTATTTAATTAATATATTTTAAAAGCGAATTCAAGACATGATTTAAGAGGAGTCAACTAAAATTTGAAGGATATTAAGTTTTTTTGTGATCGATGATTAAAGTTAAAACCAATGATGTCTCTATATTTTAGTTTATATTATTTGATAGAATATTTCTTAATTGTTGGGTTTGTCAAGATTCATATAATTTATTCCACTGAAAGAGTGCTTGAGTTTGTTAACAGGGTGGAAATATGTTTGTTGGAGGATTATTATTTTTAGGAATAATTATATAAACCCAAACTAGGATGAGATAAATGAGGTCATGTGAGTTAAATTTGGAGTTCTGGTAAAGAGAGAATATTATCTGCATATAATTTATTAGTTCTCAAGAAATATTTGAAATTCCATTCCATATTTTTATTTTTATTTTTTCATTATACATGATTTATAATGTGTAATTATTTGTAGAACATTGATAATAATATGTATAATTAGACTTTGTAGTTGTAAGATTTATTCTTATATTTTCCCCTTTGCAATAGGTCATAGCATGTAGTGTAAAATAATAAAATTATTATATATTTATATATTATATGTTTCTTATCCTTTATTTATTTATTCTTATACATATTTACATGTGTTTAAGTGTTTTATATATGAATATGAGGATTAGTTATTGAATTTCTTAAAGAGTATCTTATTTTTATTATTTTTATGGTATG
Organism: Viscum album; assembly: GCA_963277665.1. Lineage (NCBI taxonomy): Eukaryota > Viridiplantae > Streptophyta > Magnoliopsida > Santalales > Viscaceae > Viscum > Viscum album. The sequence continues at coordinate 1,025,582,501 of OY728129.1, read as the reverse complement.
TTATGTTTGTTTACATTTAATTTAATAGTTTATAATTCTATAAATTAGGAATTAATGTTCTATTTAAATTTTCTTATTTCTTTTTTAATATGTTTGTATTTATAATATATTTAATATTTTATTTCATCTCCTAAACTCATTAGTGTCCATTTTGATTCATTTTTTGTACTTTTTCACTATAACTCATCATTTATCACTTGTATTTATTGAATTTTTTTGCTTTTTGATCAAGTAATTCTCTAAAAACTTTTACCATAAATCATAAATTTTTGTTGATCATCTTGTTTTACCACTATGGAATAAATAATTTTGTGTGTGAAATTTTGAGTAGTGAGTAGAATCCTTATGATGGGATTCAAATTCAATGTTTTAAAAGTAGTTAATGAAATTTTATAAAATGTTTTATATCTTTTAACTTCTTATAGTGGATTATTTCATTTTTTATGGAATATTGAAGGGTGAACTATAAGTTTTTTTTGGATTATATACAACGTAAACATGTGAATTAGAGAAAAATAATTCTCATTTTTTAATTCTTGTACTAAAGAATCAATAATAGTTCATTATAATGTATTAAAAGTTATGTAGTGTTAATTTATTTTACATATTAGACAATTATCAAAAATATTTCACTTTTTAAAACATTAAAGTTAAATAACAGGCTTTATTAATAATAAAATACCCTTCATTTTGTGTTTTTATCCAATTTTAGTGTTTTTCACTCCAAAACATATTTTAAAAAAATAAAAAAACAAATTGACAGATATTTTTAGAAAATCCAACCTTCCTTGGTCGAATAAACTTTAGGAGAAACTAATATTATATTATTAGAGACTATGATAACATTCTGAGTTTTTTAAACACGCTAAAAAATAAAACAACGCTCCAAAATTTATTTCAATTAAAATAAAACAAATTATTGATTTTTTTTGAAACATTTAAAAAATAATAATAATTATTATTATATAATATGTTAAATTATGTAGATAATAAAGCCCAAATTTATATATAAATTCATAAAATATTTGATTCAACATGCTAGAGTATCAACTGTTTTATACATATCAAATAAGAATGAAACATATGACTTATGGTTTGAGATAGGGGTGTCATTGCAGTTCGTTCACGAGACGAGAAAGGGTTAAAGAAGGATATTAACTAAAGGAAATGAATTAGTAGGTTATTAGAGAAGAAGAATTACCAAAATTTAATTTAAATATAAATTAAGGAGGTGAGAAATACAAGATTTTATGAATTGTTAACTGAATAAAAGGTCTAGTTTTTTCGGTGAGTTAAAACAATTCCTAATGGAAGATTTGTAAAAAATAGATTGAAGTCAAGATATAAGATTATTTTGATGATATTTGAAATATATATAGTTTATGGTGAGTGGTTACTGAAGATATAATCAAAAAATCTAGATACATATCGATATTTGTTTATGGAATATTTCTGAATGGTGGGGTTGTCAAGATTCATTGAACAAATGTAGTTAAATGTTCACTCACACCTTCTACCATGGTGGAAATGTATAAATTGGTAGATTGGGTTTTTTATTGAATAATAATGATTAAAACCCAAAACATAATGAGATAAAGGGTGGAACATGAGATATATATGGAGTTCTAGTAGAGTGAATGTTTTATATGCCAAAATTTCTTAGTTCTCAAGACCTTTTTATAATTTCTTCCATATATATCTTGTAATTTATACATGATATATAGTGTGTAGTATTTTTAGTAATCTATTAGAATAATAATAATTATATTTTTTTATTTTTATGATATCTTCTTCCATTTGTTCCTATACAATAGGCATTAACATTTTAAATGAAATAATAAAATTATTCTTTAGTTTTTTTTTCTATTTCTTTTTATTGGTTTCGTAATTTATCTACCTTTTTATTATGTTAAAGTATTTTATGTTAGCGTATTAGGATTAGTAACTAGATATATTATAGAATATATTTTTTATTTTATTTTCTAGGGTTTATTGTATTTATTTATAATGTAGTCTATTGTTTATATTTACAGAAATTTTGAATTATTGTTCCAGTAAAATTTTATTATTTCTTTTTAATATATTTATATATTTAGTATATTTTAATAATTTATATCATATTTTGAACTCTTTAGTGACCATTTTCTTGAATATTTTTTGTAACGCACTTTATTTTACAATTTCTCACTTTGCTTTCTTGAATTTGTTTGTTTATTTATTTCTCAATTAATCTGATGAATAATTTCATTGTAAATTATCACTTTTTCTATCATCTAGCTATCAAAACATGAAATGAATAATTTTTTAATTAATATATTTAGTATTGAGTATAATCCTTGGGATGTTACTAAAATTTGGGGTTTTAGAATTATTGAATGAAAGATTGTATATTATTTCATATCTTTCAACTTCTTAAGGTGTATTATTTCACATTTCATAGATTATTAAAGCTCTGACAATGATTTTTTCTTAGATTATAGATTATTAAAACACTTATTTCAAAATAATAGTTTTTATATATTAATTATTGGATTAAATAATCAACAATGATTCATTCTATTCTTTTTCATGTTAAGTAATATTAATTTCATTAAGTGATTAGAAAAATATCCTATTGATTTAATTATTTTACAACATTAAAAATTAATCACAACATTTATTAACAAGATAAAACCCCTAATGTTTTGGTTTTTTTATCTTATTTTTAGTGTTATATACTAACTTATTTAAAAAAATTAAAAAAAATTGAAAAAAGATTACATAATCTAGAATGCCCTGATAGATTCAACTCTATAAAAAACAAATATTATTTTAGTAAAGCCTTGGATAAAAATTTGAGTTTTTTAAACCCATGATCACATATTTTTACATAAAAATTTTTGAAAACGTTTTTGTAGAAGGTAATCCATTTCTTAAAAACTTATTTAAACGATATTTCTTAAAAAAATAAAAAACTCAAAAAAATATAGAAAAACCAAAAAAATATTAAAAAAATAAATATAAAAAAGATCATTAAAACCTTAAAAATAAATAATTTAAAACATTTAAAAAATTAAAAAATTTAAAATCAATAAAAAAATTAAAAACCAAAAAACATTAAAAAAATTAAAAAAATATTCCTTAAAAAATCTGAAAATTGTTAGAAATTTATATATAAAAAGAATAGAAAAAAACATTTTTCTGTTGAAATTTTATATTACTTACTATATATATTTTCTCGTTGGAGGGGAAATAATATTTTTGAATTAATATTTTCTTGTTTCTTAACTATTAACAGCTGAAAACACTTGTTTTTATCAAAAAACTACTACTATAATTGAAATTTTTTCTTATTTTTCTACTGTAAATTGGTTGTGGTTCACAATTCTTACGGTCTATGCTATCAATGTTTTGTAAAGCTATTTTTTCTAAATTTTTTGATATAAACAGTACCTTTTAACCTATTATAACTTTTATAGTTTGTGATTATATGCGTAGAAGTAGTGAAATTTCTAAACATTAAAGTTTAGACACTAAAATTAAGAAAGTAATAATTATAATTTGTAAAATAGTCAAAAAATGGTAAAGCCATAATTTGTTTTGAAAACATTAACATGGATAATAAAAAATTATGTTAAAACCCTGAAGTTGTTATCTACTCCTAGTTTTTATCTCTAAAACTCCATTATTGAATATCTCAATTTTAATGAGGAATTTAAGTTAAAATCCAAAATGATTCAACATCTTCTTAATTTTAAGTGTTTTATAGGAGAGGATCCTCATATTAACTTGAACCAATTTCATGTTATTTAATTAACTATGAAACAATACAGATTTAATGAGGATTAATATAAACATAGATCCTTTCTATTTTTTGAATAAACTCTTTAAAAACATATCTCAATTACATTCCTTATGGTTTTATACCATGTTAAAATTATTTGAACAAATAATTTCTTGAAAAATACCATTTCTCCTCAAGAATGATATTTTTTAGGAATTGATTTTTTGCAGTAAAGAAATTTATTGATGAAACTCTTTAACAGTATTGATAAACTGTTAATAAATTTTTATCCTCATGTTCTCATTATCAAATTCTTTAATAAATCCTCATTCAATTATTTTATGTGGGTTGTTATCTATTGTAATGATAATGAATGATATGGATAATGGCATAGAACATGTAGAAAAATCTCTTGTCACTTCTTGAGAACTAATCAATTCTATGGCTAAAAATTCAAAAAAAATGGCACTATATATGGGGAACTTCAAGTCAAGGATGAGAGTGAAAATCTATCAGGTGAATGAAATAAATTATATAAATAATTAATGGATGAAATAATAACCAATATGAGATAAATTTATACAGAATTTTTTTTAACATAGTTCATTATATAATATATATTTTATTTATTCATTATCATTAATATCATCTATTTCCCCATCCCCTGTTAATTGTTTCATCTATACCATTCTACATAAAAAATTAAATCTCACCCATGATTGCAACCATAATTAAAATAAGTATTTCAACCCTCCATCCCACAATATTATTGTCTTATTTTTTTTGTAATCCTCATGTATTAATCATGTTTTAATGATCACAAATCTTATTATTATTCATTACTCTCATTAAAATTCACAAATCTTATTACTATTCATTACTCTCATTAACATTCACAAATCTTATTACTGTTCATTACTCTCATTAACATTCACAAATCTTATTACTGTTAATTAATCTCATTATTATTTACATATCTTATCAATACTATGTATTTATGTGTCAAGATATATTATCTTATAATGTTTAAGCTTAATTCCTACTATGCATATTACTTTTTAAGTTTAATACATCTATTTGGATAAGTATCAAGACACTGGGATGTTTGATACAGTAAGACAAACTGTGTGAAAGAGACAGACACAGTGACTCACACATTGTAAAGGACAAACTGTGACTCACACACCGTGAAGGACAAACCATGACTCACACACCTTGAAGGACAAACCGTGACTCACACACTGTGAAGGAAAACTGTGACTCACACACCGTGAAGTACAAACTGTGACTCACACACCGTGAAGGACAAACTGTGACTCACACACCGTGATGGACAAACCGTGACTCAGACACTGTGAAGTAGATACCGTGACTCAGACACCGTGAAGTACATACCGTGTAGAAGACACCATTTACACAACAAACTGCGACACCATTTCTTAACCTTTTTTTCAATATTATTTAAATATTTCTAACGGTCATATTTGATGTTTTTAATGCAATTAATGTTATTTAATGATAGTTGTTGGCATGTCAGTAAACTGTACCTATTAATTATGGAAAGGGATTCATTCCTATTGTCGGTTCTCATGGAATAAAAAGAAGTCTCGGCTGTATTAAAAAGCAGAATTCGCCTCGACATACATTCTACAAGACACACGAAGTGCTCTGTACTGAACCGAAGAACAATCTTGGACCACAACTGTGAAGAAGATATTGAACGATCCTCAAAGAAGTTCCAACACATGAAATCCTACACTACTGGAGGAACTGAAGTCAAGAGAACATCTTCACTCCTGTAGAACACAAACTGAACTACGACACTCTATTCTCCAAAAGAAAAACCATAGAAGGACTCATAAGCATTTCTTCTAAATCCAACGAGTCCAGTGCTGTATTTTGAATCAATATAGCTTTATAAACTCTTATATATTCTCTCTAATTGATTTGTTTATTTAATTTCGAGTAGTGTGGCGTACTCTATATATCTTACACACACACTATATCCTGCACTAAACTGGAGGATATCAAAATCCTTACTCCAAAACTCTTAACTCTTGTTTACCCACGACAACTGTGGAAGAGGTCCTTGTGTGGCCTGGTCTTTGTTTTTTTTTTCACAAAGAACTATGGTAGAGATCCCTGCGTGGCCTGGACAGTTTTGTAAACTATTGATAACCCTGATCCAGGGTGTGGATCAAATTTATATAAATTTTAGAGTACTAAGTCTCGGCTTGAGACTGGACCTCTTGTTATATCTGCTATGAATTTTTAGTTTAAGTTTAAAGTATACTACATATATCTTTTATATTCTGCTGATGTTACTTTGAAATACAAAACCATTTTAAAGTTACTTTGATAGTTAAATTATCAAGTGTTTACACTTATTTTGAATCAGTAGGTTAGTTTCAAAAGTTAGTTTAATCTTGTGGATAAATTAACTGACACCTAATCAATCTTTAAGAAACTAAGTGAACATTTACAATCTGTATAAATTCACTATAGTTTAACTTGTTTTATAAATTGGGGGATTTTAATAGAAAATATTTTAACATAAATTTTAATTGGAACTCAATTCACCCCCCCCCCCTCTTGAGTATCCACTTCGACCAACATTTGGTATCAAAGGCAGTTTTTGTTTATACAAGTTCTCAAAACACTCTATTTTTCAACTGTGATTTTAGTTGCATTTTTAAAGATCTTAAATTTCTGTTAGTTCTAAATTTTATCTCTTTAATTTTAATTTCTAAAATATAGCTATGGATAATAGACTAGAGGGTTCTACTACTAACCGGACACCTTTCTTTAATGGTAAAAACTATGCCCAGTGGAAACTTAAAATGAAAATTCATTTGGAAAGAATGGGTTTTGATATTTTTACTGTTATAGAATCTCAATAAAAAATTACAAAAATTGAAAGAACAACTTGGGATGAACCTACTAAAGTATCTTACAATAATAACTGTAAAGCTATGAATTCTTTGTATTGTGCATTAGGAGATGAGAAATTTAACAGAAAATCTGCTTGCAAAACTGCTTATGAAATTTTGGATACTTTAGGTGTTTCTCATGAAGGAACAACCAATGTTAACGAAATGAGATTGAATACATGTACTATTAAATATGAAAATTTTAAAATAAATACTGATGAACCTATTTTTGATATGTATCTCAGGTTCAATGAGATAATAAATATAATGAATTCACTTGGAAAGGTTGTTCCAGCAAAGGAACAAATTATAAGGATACTGAGATGTTTGCTAGATCGATGGAGAGGCACATCTGTTTCAATAAGAGAGTCATGTGACATTGCTACTCTACCTATCAAAGAAATCATTGGTAATCTTATGATATATGAGGAATAACTCAAGGTGAATAAATAGGAAGATGATGAACCAAAAAGGAAATTAGTGGCTTTCAAAACTACTGCTTCAAAGAGCAAGGACAAATAAAAATCTCAAATGCAAACTGACAGTTCAACAACTGAAAGTTCAGACTCTGATAGTGATGCTGAAATGGCTCAGATTGCCAGAATGTTTAAGAAATTTTATAGGAAGAATAAATTTTTCAGAAAATAAAATTACAAGGGAAAGTATGACAATAAGGGACATTGGAAGAAGGAATAGAAAAATCCAGATAAAAGTGATGAAGTTCTTTGCTACAAGTGCAAAAGAAAAGGACACATTAAAGCAGACTGCTCAAATCTAAAATTCAAGAAGAAATATGATTACAAGGACAATAAGTACAAGATATCTATGAAGGATACCTAGAGTGCTTCTGAAGATAGCACAAGTGAATCTGAAATGTATGATTCTGAAAAGAATCGTGCCAACATGTGTTTCATGACAAACACATCTGAGGTAACCTTAGATACTCCTGATTTAAATTCCTATTATTCTGAAACTGAATCTGATTCAGATTCTGAAAACATGGCCAGTGAGTAATTATTTTAATACTGTAATATGCTGGAAGAGACATGCAATTAAATTAAGAATAAATACAAATCATTGATGAAACAGCATGATCTCACTACAACTATTAAAACTGAACTTACTATTGAAAAAGAGAAAAATGCTCAGCTGTTAAAGGAAAAAACTGAACTGAAAATTTCAAATGAGCAAATTAGAAAGGACTTAGAGAAATTCACAAATGGAAAATACAATATAACTCAAATTCTAGGAAAGAAAGTGGCACCAAAATACACTACTATAATAGGCTACCAACTTGGACAGAGACAGATTACTCAGAATAGATTTATTCCTAAATCTGGACAGAATTATGTTAGTTCCGGTTCTGGAAATTCATTTGCTTCAACTAGTTAATCACATAGTTATAGATGAAATAGAGTTTATCTTTCAAAATATTTTGACTCAATTTATATGAGACCCATAAGACAAATTTGGGTACCAAAATCATTGATTGCTAACATGTCTGGACCTAAGAAGATCTGGGTACCAAAATCATTTCCTATCTAAATCTGTTTTGTAGGAAACCTACTTGAAGAGTTCCCATAAGAAGATATAGTACTTAGACAGTGTATGTTCAAGGCATGTGTCTAGAGATTACTCATTATTTATAAATCTAATAAAGGTTGATTGAGGCTATGTCACCTTTTGTGATAATTCTAAAGGAAAGATCATCGGTCTTGGCCAAATTGGTAACACTAACTCAGTTTTAATTTCTAAAGTTTTATTTGTTAATGGACATAAATATAATCTGTTAAGTATTTCCCAATTGTGTGATGATGGTTATAATGTCAATTTTGAAAATGATTATCGTAATGTTTTTAATTCTAAAAATGTTTTAGTATTTTCTGCTTTGAGAAATGAGAATATTTATGTTGTTGATCTGAATTCTTTAGCTAAACAAAATATTACTTGTTTAAATTCTTTTCATAAAGAGTATTGGTTATGGCATATGAGATTAGGACACTAAAATATACACTCACTTAGAAAATTTACTAGTAAGAACTTAGTTAGATAATTACACAAACTAGAGTTTCCAAATGACAAAGTGTATAATCCCTGTCAAAAGGGAAAACAACACAAAATCTCTATCAAATCAAAGAAATAAGTTTCAACTTCTCAACCTCTCGAGCTCGTTCACATGGACTTGTTTGGACCTTCTAGAGTTTATAGTCTAAATGGGAATCACTATGTCTATTTCCTAGTATTTGACTTTTCTAGATATACTTGGGTAAGCTTTTTAGCTCACAAAACTTAAGCTTGTTCTTACTTTGTTAAATACTCCAAATCTGTAGAAAAACTTAGTGGACTTAAGATTAAAACTTTGAGAATTGATCATGGCCGTAAGTTTGAAAATCAAAATTTTCAATCTTATTGCTCACACAATGTCTATAGTCACAACTTTTATTCTCCTAGGACACCTCAGAAGAATGGTGTAGTAGAAAGAAGGAATAGAACCCTTCAAGAAATTGCTAGAACCATACTTAATGAATATGACCTGCCTATTTATTTTTGAGCTGAGGTTGTGAATACAGCTTGTTATATTATTAATAGAGTCTTGATAAGACTTTTTCTCAAGAAGACCCCATATGAGTTATGGAACAATAGAAAACCCAAAGTCAGTTACTTTAGAGTCTTTTGCTGAAATGTTTTTATTCTTAATACAAAGGATAATCTTGACAAGTTTGCTTCTAAGAGTGATGAAGGAATTTTTCTTGGTTATTATTTAACTAGTAAAGCCTATAGAGTCTTTAATAAAAGAAACAAATGTGTGGAAGAATCTGTTAACATCAAATTTGATGAAACTGATCCACATGATCCGAAGTCATCTCTTGAAAATCTTGAAGAAGATTTATCTGTTCTGAACCTTAATGATAAAATCAATGAACCAGCTGTAAAGACAACCAGTTCTGGAAATATTTTAGAATATGCTCCTAATGAACTTGAACCTATAGATTAACCTGAAATTTCTAGTCCTACCTTTACTAGATCAACTATAATTCTAAAGAATCATCCTTTAAATGTTGTTGTTGGTAATCTTGATAGAGGGACATAGACTAGAGCTTCTCTTAGAAATCAGGTTGAACATCAAGCCTTATTGTCACATATTGAGCCTAAAAACATTGATGATGCTATTAATGATGAATTTTGGGTAATTTCTATGCAAGAAGAACTCAATCAGTTTGAAAGAAATAAGGTTTGGAAACTAGTAGAAAGACCTAAGGACACTTTCACCATAGGAACTAAATGGGTGTTTAGAAATAAAGTATATGAATCTGGAAATATAGTTAGAAACAAGGCTAGATTAGTTGCCCAAGGCTATAGTCAAGAAGAAGGAATTGACTATGAGGAGAATTTTTCTCCAGTAGCCAGATTAGAAGCCATTAGGATTTTACTTTCTTATGTTGCACATCTAAATTTCAAACTATATCAAATGGATGTCAAGAGTGCATTCTTAAATGGATATATTGTTGAGGATGTTTTTGTTGAACAACCACCTGGATTTTCAAACCCTCATTTTCCAAATCATATTTTCAAATTATCAAAAGCTTTATATGGTTTAAAAAAAACTCCAAGAGCTTGGTATGATAGATTATGTACATTTCTATTTTCCAAAGGTTTTACAAAAGGTATAGTTGATCCTACTATTTTTATAAAATGTATTTTTAATGATGTTTTATTGGTAAAAATTTATGTAGATGATATTATTTTTGGATCTTCAAAAAATGCATTATGTACTGATTTTTCTAAAATGATGCAAAACGAATTTGAAATGAGTTTAATGGGTGAACTTGAATTCTTTCTTAGATTTCAAATCTTTCAAAATGAAGATGGAATTATTTTAACTCAAAGTTAATATACTAGAGATATTTTAAAACTTTTTTTATTGGATAGCTCTACAAGTAGTGACACTCCTATGAGTACCACCAGTAAGTTGGATCTTGATGAGGATGGTAAATCTATTGATCAAACCACTTATAGAGGAATGATTGGAAGTCTACTCTACGTGACAGCTAGTCCTCCTGATATCATGTTTAGTGTGTGTGTATATGTGATCATTTTCAAGAAAACCCTAAAGAGTCACATTTAAATGCAGTAAAAAGAATTTTCAAATACCTCAAGCATACTCCCAATTTAGGATTGTTCTATCCCAAAGTAAAATCTTTTGAATTAGTTAGTTATTCTGATGCTGATTTTGCTGGATGTAAGTTAGATATAAAAAGCACCTCTGGAACATGTCACTTTTTAGGCAATTCACTAGTATCATGGTGTAGTAAGAAACAAAATTTTGTTGCATTATTTTCTGCAGAAGCTGAATACATAGCTACTCGAAGTTGTTATGCACAAATTTTGTGGATGAAACACACATTACTAGACTATGGATATCAATTCAGACATTTCCCAATAAATTTTGATAACACAAGTTCTATTAACATTTCAAAGAATCGTGTTTCACATTCTAGGACAAAACATATTGATTTAAGACATCACTTTTTGAGGGATCATTATCAAAAAGGGGATATCACTTTAGAATTCATTAGTACTGAATATCAACTTGCTAATATATTCACTAAACCATTAAATTCTGAGAGGTTAGACCACATCATACATGATATTGTTATGATTAATCATAAATATATATCTTACTGATTTTAATGTTTAATACTTTACTGTATTTTACTTTACAGTTTCATGGTCATTGTTTTATAGTTACTGTTTCATGCTTACGATCTCACCGTTAACACCTTGTGTTCACAGTCTATCACATAACTATCTCATCGTGACTACACAGAATGGTCGATGTCTCACCGTGACGACTGTTTTTCATCGCACTGTAACAGCTACTCACGGTCTCACCGTGAAGATCATTTATGTATTTATTTTTTAACCTGTATCGCGGTAATTTTTATTTCACCGCTATTTGATTTCCCGCATTTTTGTTTTTATGATTCTTGACATTCCCAAATGATAGAACATAAAGGGTTCACTAAATATCTCACCCAATATCTCACCCGAACTCTTTCCTACTCTCTCTCTCGAACCCTCTTTACCTTGAGAATCTATTCTTCTCTCTCACCCAAACCTTCATTGGATGCCAAGGATGAAGCATCCTTCTTTATCTACCCCTAAGAAGCGCAGTTCTAAGAAGAAGAAGATAGATCCAAGGATAGCTCCCAAAGGACCTCTAAATCTAAACCTTGTTAATCGTACTGTTGTACCTGAAAAAGAGATTTTCCCTGAGTGGCTTCTGTCTAGTAAGTCTTTGTTCCTGAAAATCTTAAGAGAAAAAAGTTGCTTTGAATGGTTCTCTAGAAAATATAGACCAAATTATCCAATGTTGGTATCTCAGTTTTACCAATTTGTAAAGTTTTCTTTTGATGTTGGAGAAAGTTTCAGGGTGACCAGATGGATCAATGGACAGAAATGTTCTTTCACCTCAAGGTTTTAGGCTGCATGCCTGAGGATTCCTCATTAAATAAATTTTTGATGACTACCAGAGAGACCCTCCTCCATCATCTGACATCTTCAATCTGAAAATTCCTTGGAAACCTTAACTGGTAATGGCACCAAGCGAAGGGTTATAGCTGCAGAGCTAGATGGAGAAACTATACTACTATTCAAATTTGTTCTGAATTTGATTAGTCTAAGAAAATGAGACTTTGCTATGATGAAGTATCAGGATGTGTTCTTGATTCACCTATTGAAGAATGTCCATAAGATAAATCTTTAAAAGTATTTCATTAACAATATATGTGATCTAATTGAAGTCACTTCCAAATCCACCTCCTTGTTTTAGTCAAGGATGATTTCAGCCATGCTAGTTGCAAAAGGATTTTTTGGACTAAATGAAGAGAAGCTAGAGGATTTTGAGTTCTAACTATCCAATCCTATCATCAAAAGGATGAAAATTAACTGGAACCCCTGGAAAAAGCAATGGGTTGAGGATAATTATCAATTTTATAAGAAGTATAATCCTGTTGATTATCCAAGAATTCCAAATAATGTTACTGATCCTGGTTTGGAACCAGATGAAGTGGCTAAATACTCAGATGCTGAAGAAGAAGAGGAAGTGGCAGCTAATTCACCACTTAGAGAAGAAGCTTAAATACCTCTAATGGAAGCATCTCCTATTGAAAAAGAATGGACGGATGTCCCAGCTGTTGTTCCTACTAAAATACCTTATAGAGAGGAAGTTGTTTTTGAAAATGAAAGAACTATAGATCCTTCAGTTGTTCTTAGTGAAGAAGAAGCTATTGCTTCTAGAGAAGTTGTTAATCTTTATTTCCAATCTGAGGATGTAAAAGATTCTATAGTAATAGAATCACAGCAAAAACATCATGGAAGAGTCTGCTGGTGTAGAAGAACTCCCTGTTGAAAATCAAGCCAATCTGGAAGCACTGCCTGTGGAACAGTCGGTTCCTGAGATAATTTCCTCCACTGAAGAGAGGATGGAACTTGACTTATAGTTGGTAAGGCAAGAAATGTTTTAAGAGATCATAACTGATCCTGTGGATCTTGATCATGTTGATGATCCTATAGTCTCTGAAATGGAAGCACAATTTGAGGGGGAGGAACCTAAAAATCTTGAAAATAGTCTAGCTGAGTCTGATGAATATGAATCTGAATATGAACCTGGTGATGAGTCATACTCTGTGTACACTCGATATTTTTTCCCAAGATTTTATGATTTGAATGAGTCATAGTAAGTGACTACAACTAGAATGGATCTCTCTTCAATGTTTCAACTGAAGTCAGTAGCTCACCCAGATCCTCAACCAGAACCAGAGCCCCAACCTGAACCTCAACCAAGATCACAGCCAGAACTTGTACCTCTTCATTCTCCCTTACCTGATCAACAATATTTTGTAACTAAAGATGATCTGAAAGTCTTTGGAGAGACTCTTTTAGCTAGATTTGAGAAGATTATATCCTCTCGACCACATGTAGTGACTCAACTTAGTCAAGAAGATGCATCAATTCTCTTGGAAAATATTATTCTGCATATTCAAACAAGGATGATCCGAGAATTCAGGAAGTCAGAGTTGAAAACAAGATGCTTAGTGTTGATGTTTCAAACCTGAAAACTATGGTAGTAGGCTTTCAGAATGAGTTATCATTGAGATCAGAGCCTACTCCTGTTTTTGCCCCTGCACCTGTTGCTGCTTCTCCTAAACCAAATGATTCCACCCTTGCTAGAGAGATTGTGTCTCAAGTGCATCCATATCAACTATCTTTTGATGAGAAAATTGGAACAAGACACAAAAAAATGCTTGAACGCATGAGAGATCTTGTAGAGAATCTGAATAAGCTCACAGATGAGTACACTAGATGCCTGCAAAAAGTTTTGAAACAGCTCAAAGTTCTATCCATAGCTATAAAAGCTTCTCCTGCTTCTGGTCAACCATATGTTCCTCCTTTGTATGATTCTCTGCTGAGATCCATAATCAAGGAAGAACTTAAAAATGCCTTCAGTGGCTTGGATCTGTCTTCATTGTCAGAAGAGGTTAAGAATAGTGATCGAGCATTGGACTTGGTTAGAATTCATTCAAAGATTGCCAATGATGCTCAACAAGATATCACCAAGAATATTGATGTCTATCTCAACTGAATTTTCTCTAAAAGTTATATGACAGGTCACTTTAGATATCTTGTGGATAATTTGAAAATCCCTCCAGTGACTCAAGATTTTAAAGCTCATGTTCAAAAGCTAACAGAGTTCACCAGATTGTTGGACAAATTCTTGGAGAATAAGGAAGATTTCGAGAAGGTTGTGCAATATGGTGGAGAAATCATTACTAATTTCATAAACCTTTTAAATCTGTATCTTCATGTGCAGAGTACCGCTATCGTTGCTCCAGCTGATGCACCCCTCAGACCTGGTCGACCTACCTTATCCTCAACTGTCATCTCAGTCAGTCAAGCTCTATCTCAGATCCGGCCAGTCATTCTTGATCAACCACAGACTAGATATTCTACTGCACCATCTTTGGCTCCCTCTATTTTTTGAAGGCCTGCCTTTACCATCTTTGTCTACTACCTCCATGCCTTCTTCTACATCAGTATCAACTCCTGCTGCTAATAAAGGAAAGTCAAAGGCCAATCCCTGAAGTATACAAGTGCTTACTTTCTTTTTTATGGGGATTTTTTTGTTTTTCTACTTATTTTGAATCATGTATTCTGAACGTGTTTTAATTACAACTACATTGTTTCTCTTCATTCTCTGTACTTTTTGATAATCCCAAAAAGGGGAGAAAAGGTAAGAAGTTTAGAACTTATTTTATCTATATCGTTGCATCTCATTTATCTCTTATCTATATATGATTTGTGATCATCAAAATGGGGGAGATTGTTGGACTCCTAATGTATTAATCGTGTTTTAATGATCACAAATCTTATTATTGTTCATTACTCTCATTAACATTCACAAATCTTATTATTGTTCATTACTCTCATTAACATTAACAAATCTTATTACTGTTCATTAATCTCATTAACATTCACAAATATTATTACTATTAATTAATCTCATTATTATTTACATATCTTATCAATCCTCTGTATTTATGTGTCAAGTTATATTATCTTATAATGGTTAAGCTTAATTCCTACTATGCATATTACTGTTTAAGTTTAATACAGCTATTTGGCTAAGTATCAAGACACCGTGATGTTTGACACAGTAAGATAGACTGTGTGCAAGACAAAGACACATTGACTCACACACCGTGAAGGACAAGCTGTGACTCACACACCGTGAAGGAAAAACCGTGACTCACACACCGTGAAGGACAAACCGTGACTCACACACCGTGAAGGAAAAAACCGTGACTCACACATCGTGAAGGAAAAACCATGACTCACACACCGTGAAGGACAAACTGTCACTTAGACACCGTGAAGTACATACTGTGACTCAGACACCATTAAGTACATACCATGAAGAAGACACCGTTTACACAACAAACTGTGACATCGTTTCTTAACCTTTTTTCAATATTATTTAAATATTGCTAATGATCATATTTGATGTTTTTAATGCAATTAATGTTTTTTAATGATAGTTGTTGTCATGTTAGGAAATCATACCTCGTACTTATGTAAAGGGATTCATTCCTATTGTCGGTGCTCATGGAATAAAAAAATGTCTCAGCTGTAGTAAAAAGCAGAATTCGCCTCGACATACATTCTACAACACACGTAAAGTGCTCTGTATTGAACCGAAGAACAATCCTGAGCACAACTATGAAGAAGATATTGAACGATACTCAAAGAAGTTCCAACACATGCAATTCTACACTACTGGAGGAACTGAAGTCAATAGAACATCTTCACTCCTATAGAAAACAAGCTGAACAATGACACTCTGTTTTTCAACAGAAAACCAAATAAGGACTTAGAAGCATTTCTGCTGAATCCAACGAGTCCAGAGCTGCATTTCTAATCACTAGAGATTTCTAAACTCTTATTTTTTTCTCTAAGTGATTTATTTATTTACTTTCAAGCAGTGTGGTGTACTTTTTATATCTTACACACACACTTTCTCCTACACAGAACTGGATGATATCAAAATTTTTACTCCAAAACTCTTAACTCTTGTTTACCCACGACAACTGTGGAAGAGGTCCTTGTGTGGCCTGGTCTTTGTTTTGTTTCCCATGAAGAACTATGGTAGAGGTCCCTGCGTGGCCTGGATAGTTTTGTAAACTGTTTTTAACCCCAATCTAGGGTGTGGATCAAATTTATAAAATTTTGAGAGGACTAAGTCTCGGCTTGATACTGAACCTCTTGTTATATCGGCTATGAATTTTTAGTTTAAGTTTAAAGTAAAATACATATATCTTTTTTATTATGCTGCTGTTACATTGAAATACAAAACCATTTTAAAGTTACATTGATAGTTAAATTAGAAATTTTTTACACTTATTATGAATCAGTAGGTTAGTTTCAAAAGTTAGTTTAATCTTGTGGTTAAATTAACTGAGACCTAATCAATCTTTAAGAAGCTAAGTGAACATTTACAATCTGTATAAATTCAATACAGTTTAACTTGTTTTATAAATTGGGGGATTTTAATAGAAAAAATTTTAATAGAAATTTTAATTGGAACTAAATTCACCCCCCCCCTCTTGAGTATCCACTCCGACCAACATTTTTTAATCAAATGACTGTACAACAATTTTTTTAATTATTTATAAATCTCAATGGTTATTTATTTGAAAATAAATTTTTAACCTAAGAAATGTTTATTTTTATGAAAAAAATCATTTTGACCAACCAACTAATCTTGTAGAATTATTAAACAACCTAAAAATAATCAATTTTCTAAAAAATTTAACATTTTTTTCAACTTTATAAATAATCAATTCAAGAATACAAAATAAGTTTCCTAAAATAATAAATTATATGATCATATATTTTATTTTCCTAATAATAAAAACAGTCAAAAATTTAATCAATATAAAAAATGGATAAAATTAAAACCAAAATCATTTTAATCGAGTATACGAAATAAATTTTCCAAAAAAAAACTTTATACTATTCAAAACAACTATGAACCAAC
Organism: Viscum album; assembly: GCA_963277665.1. Taxonomy (NCBI): domain Eukaryota; kingdom Viridiplantae; phylum Streptophyta; class Magnoliopsida; order Santalales; family Viscaceae; genus Viscum; species Viscum album. Next base: position 1,025,565,211 of record OY728129.1, on the reverse strand, counting down.
CCTATTTTATAACTATTATTACAACCTATAGGTTGTATATTGTATTTTTTTTCAATCATTGATGAATGTTAAATAATAATCACAAAATGAGATTGATAAAGATTGACCATCCTCGAGGTTGATGATGATGGACTATCATTGTTTTAGTTGTTGAAAATTACAAAGAATGTTTTTTATTGACAAGATGGGAAGGATGATGTTGAGGACTTTTGTTGATGAATTATGTTAAGAAAAATGTTGCAAGAATTACTAAATATAATGTAAAATGTATGCATTGAGTATGAGAAAGTTTTATGATTATTGGATTTATAATTATGTGATAAGGTGTTTCTTCTAGAAGTTGGGATTATTCTATATGTTCATATAATTTTTGTATAATTAAGTTTTTAGGGTGTCAAATTCTAGAGGACTTGTCATCATATTTACTTGGTAAATATTGCTTATGATATGGTTATTTTTTTTAAGATTTAATGGATAACTAATATCACTAAATATATTTTATGAGAATTCTTGAATTTATTGAAGACCCTCTATAAACCATCTATCATGCTGTGATTTTGAAATTTTTAAGTTTCATTTGAGGCATTAAAATAATGATTCAAATCATAATTTTTCATGTTTCACCACAAATAATGTTTGGTAGGTTACTTAAAAAATTCAATAGAGTGAATCACCTAATGAAACAATTGTTCTTTCCTTAAACCATTATTGAGACTATTTCAACAGATCTATCTATAAAAGTGTCACTCTATGACATATAAAATCGATTATTGGTGTAATATGGGGGTATTTCAGTGAATATAGAAAGTATTGAGTAATTCCATGACAAAATTGGTCACACTGAGAAGGAATCAGGGGAGATTCCATAATTTGGGAGTTAAAGTATTCACATTACAAATATATAAGTCATGCAACCTATTTGAATGTTAAGAGAATATATATCTAAAATTGAATCATCACACCATGAATCATTATGTTGTACTATGAGAAAGGTTTTATATTGAATTAAAATTTGGATGTTTATATGGTTATAAGATGATAGTTTGGTGTTATCTAAACTGTCAACAACTACCTATCTGAATACCATTAGTGGGGATAAATTTAAAGTTGATCCAAAGGATTATAATTATGTGGGAGAAGTTATATCTTAGTTGTTTTTTGAATTTGAAATTTAAAATTAAAATATATTCTATTAAATATCAAATCTGATTTGAAAATTTTAAAGATATAAAAAAATTAGAAGAGATGAAATGCATATGTAAGATAATAAAGATTATATGAAGGATTTTGTGTTCCAGTAAGAATGAGAATAGAGTTAGAAATATAGGATTCATTGCATATCTGAATTGAAGAAGGATGGTGTTACTACTGGATTGAATATATCAAAGGTATGCATTGATGAGGAAGAGTGTTGTGTACAATTGATGAGAATAAAGGTAGATAAAACATATTAAAGAATAATTCCATTGATAGAATTATTATATCTAAAGTTAAATTGTGAAGATTATATTCTATTAAATATTAGTTTTGAAAGTGGTAAGTTTTATTGATAATCATTGATGATCAAAGAGTGAATAACTCATATTATGGAACAATTTTTATCTAGACTATTGTTTATGTATGATGATTGATAAAATATTAAATACTAATCTATTCTCTTGAGGATGTGATTATATTAGATAATGGATTTATAATAACACATTGGAATTATCTAAATAATCACATTATAAATTTATGATACAGATTTCAAGTAAAAAAATGGAATGAATGACATGTCATTAAACTAATAATAAGACCTTAAAGTATATAAATCTATACATTCACCAAAATAGTGAACATTGGGTGATTGTCCCTTAGTAAGAATTGATCTTACATAAACCATTTAGCATGTAGTAATCCTTACGAGGAATTGATATTATGCCTAAACTTGTTTAGATGGTGATTCGTAGGGAGGAGTTACTTTAAATTAATTTTATTTCTGCCAAATAGTGAGTTATAGTAGATTTGGTACACCAAAAAAATAATAAGTTTACACTCCCTTGATATAGCCAAATTTTTGTGAACTAAGTAAAATCCATGTGTATGTTTCATTTTCATTTTCATTTCTATATCTTTTATTTTGATCTGATTAGGTTAAATAATAAGATAAGAGGCAATTTGAGTAAGTGTTCCTTTTAACAAGGTTTAACACCACATTACCTTTCTATAGGTATGTTCTGATCTTTGTTTTTTTGGTTTCCCTTTTTCATTATGTGAGTATTTTTTACCCTAAATTGTTATGATACCAATAATGGTGAAGTCACAGATTTTTTGGATTTTCATCTTTTCCATGGTATTTTCAATTGTTTTTTGGGTATTTACATGACATGTAAAGGTATTTTATGATGTGTAATGTCATTCGGGATCATCCCATGAGTGTAATTCACAGTGTGAGTTTTGATATGTTGTGTAAGGTTTATATATCTTATAATGTGATAATAAAATTTTGAATTAAAAAGGCAATGTATTTTTTGGTGTAACTTAAAATAATAGGGATTCATGACGTTTAAAATATTACACACTATGTAATTCGCTGAGTTGCATTTTTTAGGCAATTGTGTGGGTGTTTGTGGCTTCAATCTATCTTGTAGCCTTCTCCCCTCAGTTATACCTCTCGCCCTAGGTGATTCTGGGTGTCTTCCTTCTGTTCGGATCAATTCGTTTAGAGATTAGTTTACAGGGTTAGGCAATTCATCTCTACAGGTAAGTCGTCTATTTATTTTCTCTCTTGTTTATGGTTGTGGCACCGTTTTTTGTAGGGATTATTTATTGTATTGTGTTTTCAATCAATCATTTTTAGTCTTTGGTTGTTTTTTGTCTTATATTGGAAGATCTTATGGTTTCCAATCCTTATTGCCAATGGTGGTTAGGTTTTCCATGATCTTAAGGTGGTTGGATCTATAGTTATTCTAATTTATTCAATTTCTTAATGTTCATATTGATTTTTTTAAATTTTAAATGGGATTTCATGAGTTAAAAATTAAAATAGCATGGGTTCATGTTTAGAAAGGGTTTTTTCTTTGAAAATGAATTTCCTTGATTTGAAATGGAAAATTAACTTTAAAACCCTAAAGCATATTGGTTTATCTTTGAAATTTCTTTATAAAAAATTGATCATTTTTTTTAAATATAAATGGACAAACATTTCACAGCTGGGACCTTGGGTGCGTCAAGATAGAGACAAGGGTAGACTTAGTGTATGTGACACCACTAAGAGGTATCCTCTTGTATGTCAATGGTCTATGGAAGGCCTCGATGTTAGATGGATCAAACCTTATTCCCTGTTAATATTTTTATGGTCTAGTATATATTTTCCCTTAGTTTAGAGCTTATCACGTAGGTGAAATTTTTTTTGTGGTTGTTTATTACATGATAGTATATTTCATGCAAGTTGGGTCACATATATATTTATATTTTGGTATATTTACCTACTTGTTTCTAAATTTTTAAAATCTAGCATGTAATTTTTGAAAACTCAAGTATTGTTTGAAAATGATTTATTTATAAAAATTTTTGTAAAAAAATTTAGTTTTAAAGCTTAGACTTGTGCATTCTTGTTATTTTAACTTGTATAGATTCCTTGGTGGTATCCTTCTAGGATCTTTTTCTAACACCCTACTTCTTCTTTTCAGTATATGTGGACCTTTTTTTATAGGATTCAAGTAAAGGGAAGAGAATTTGTAGCATACAGGCTTATATTTACATTTCTATTTCGTTTTGGGATAGTTTATGGAGGTGACGTTGGTTACTTGGAGACTTATTATATTGACTTGTAATGTTTTTCTGGTTTATCTAGTTTAGATTAGTTGTATCTTTTTTCTAATAGTAATATGGTTTTATGTATTTTTTTAATTATATTCCAAACTTGTTTTTTATCTCTTTTTTACCCCACCCCATAGTGGGATGTCTCGGGTGATTTGTTTGGTTGGCCCAGGTTAGTCAGTTATAATTTAGTATCAGACCTAGACTCATCCTAAAGTGTGTTAGCACTACCTGATTTGCTTCAGTGTCTTGGGTGGATGGGATTAGGATCGTAAGAATTCAGACAGTAAGTGTGTAAAAGGGGCCTAGCCAGCTCACTCCCTTTATTGAATATGAGTTTCCATGAGTGGTCAGAAAAAAATTTACATAGTACAATATCGAGTATTTAGGTTCATTTGATTAAATTGAATGGGATTTTTATTTATATTAACCTATCTACAATGTATGAGGACTTATTATGTGTAGGTTAATTTGAATACACTTAGTGGGGAGTTAGTTTAGATGGACCTATTCCTTTCAAAAATGTGTCTTCCTTTTGTGGTAGAACTCATAACTACTTTAAAGTCTTATTGTTTTAAAGAATGGTTTTGGATTCTTATTTTTGGTTTGATAGTTTTTGATTTTCTAGTAGCTGATTGGTTGTGTTTAACATACAATTCCTAAAAGAAGAGGTATTCTAAATAAAATAAGTTAAGTCACAAGGCAGGTTCTGTAGGAGGATCCTCCAGTGGACCCTTTTGTGGTTGAAGCAGTGATCCATACGAATCTGATTCTAGGGTTAGTAGGTGCAGTGAACCTGGGGTGGGCAGTGGATCATGGTTAGGAATTCACTAAGTAGAATCCACCTATCTTCTATGGTGAAAAGTACTACAAGAGTTAGAGGAGTGGCTTGAATGAATTGAGAGAATCTTCAACATTTTTAAGACTCCCAAGGATTATCAAGGGGGGTTTTCAACATATATGCTCGAAGGGCTAGGAAGAAGATGGTGGGACTTGATAGTACAAGCTATGTTCCATGAAGGTATTACCTAGGTCTCTTTCAAGAATATATTTAATTAGTACTTTTATCCTAAGAGTTTATGTGTGGAAAATACCTAATATTTTCTAATTCTATAGTAGGGGGAGCATACCATTCTAGAGTACTCCACTCGCTTTGATGATTTGGTTCATCTGGCACCAGAGCTTATCGTCAATGATTACCTGAAGGATCGGAGTATCAAGATGGGGATATGGGTTGATTTTCAGTAAATGCATGTTATTTTTTTCTTTCTAACCTTTGTGGTGGTTTTGGATAAAGAAAATTTGGCTGGGGTAGACAAAGTTGGGGGGATAGGCTTGGGTAGAGCTTTAGTGGGTACAGTAGTTAGCCAGGGTACTTCTTCTTGTCAGAAAATAAAGCGCAATTGTAGTCAATTTTCTATAGGACCAATTTCAAGGTCTTATATAGGTAATTAATGGTTTATTTTCTACCACTATGGGAGGCATTGTAATACAATACCTCATTGTATAAAGGCTCCTATAACTTGTCATCTTTATGGGTGATCTTTAAATATGAATTTTTTATGTGATAAGATGTTCCTATGTTGTAAAACAGAACCCACATTCACCAAGGGGTCTTAGGTTCATGTTGATATATCCAAGGGTGGTGGGTCTCATTTTTAGTCTAATGGAGAACTCTAGGTGGCTATGTCGAGACATCTCTATGCAGTTGAGTGTGTACTGGAGAAATCTAAAGAAAGGTCAACTACTGTTATAGGTACGATGTTTATATAATCTTATATGGTGTTATATTTGTTTATTATAGGTGTTAGTCATTCTTTTATAACATCAAATTATTTTAAAGTTTTGGTTTTTCATTTGGATCATATTTTTTTCTTATTGGGTATTTCTATGTCTTTGGTAAAGAGGTTCGAACAGGTTTCAAATGTCCTACGTGTTGGGTGGTCATCGACGACTTTGAGGTGGTATGGGACTTCTTAGTAATTGATCTAGAAATATTTTACATGATAATCTCCATGGAATGTATGATTAACGTAAATGACCATATAGAATATTATCACCATTGGGAACAATTATTATCAACCAATGGGGTCACTCATGTTTTCCAGGGTGAGTGGGACTCTAGATAGGTAAGGGGAGGTCCAGTTGTTCCTTACTCTGGTTTAATCTCATGCTTGTTGTTAGAAATGTTTCTTGATTTGGTTGACCTATTCTTGGGAGTTCAATTACCTAACATTGTATATAGGTAACCTAAGGTATTTTTAGATTATTTTTATGGTTTAACACCATAGATAGAGGTTGAGTTTACTATTTAACTATTACCTATAATGGTTCCAATTCCTATGACTTCCTATTGAATAGGACCTACTGATTTAGTGGAATGTAAATTCTAGAATGAGGACCTGGAGGTGAAAGGATTTATTTATCCTAGAATTACTCTATGGGATTAACCTATACTCTTTCCCAATAAGACAAACAGAAGTCTTAGACTTTGTATTCATTATAGAAATTTGAATTGGGTGACCATTAAGAATAAGAATCATTTATATAGAATTGATAATATCTTTTATCAATTAAGTGGGGATCATTTGTTTTCTAAGATATAATTGTGATCGGGGTACCACCAGTTGAGTGTATGAGAAGAGTTTATACCTAAGAAAACATTTCATATTTGATATCGTCATTTCATGTTTTTGGTTATTCCATTTAGTCTCACTAACACTCTTGTGGTGTTCATGGATTTAATGAACAATATATTTCATTGGTTCTTGGACTCTTTTATTATTGTGTTTTTATCAGTTATCTTGGTGTACTCTAAGGAAGAGGAGGATCACATAGATAACTTGAATACCATTCTTCTAACTTTGAGGAAAAATTATTTGTATGGTAATATTTCTAATTGTGGGTTTTGGATTTGTGAAGTGAAGTTTCTAGGTAATATGATATCTGATAGGGGTGTCTTATTTGATCCTAAAGAGGTATAAGAAATTATGTCTTGGGAGCATCCTAGAAACATGTTTGATATCCTAATATTCTTGGGCTTGGTAGGTTACTATAGATGGTTTGTTTGGGAATTCTCCAAGATCACATCTTTGATGAAATCTTTATCCCATAATACTATAAAATTTTAATGGAAGGAAAAGTTTTAGATATATTTTTAGGATCTAAAGAAAATGTGAACTTAAGTATCACTTTTAATTCTTTTGGAACCAATTTATGGTTATGATGTTTTTTTAATGCTTTTGGTATAGGTCTGGGATGTCTCTTTATGTAGGGGAAACTTGTTGTCACTTATGAATCATTCAAGTTACGCACTCAAGTGAAGATCAGCCCTATCCATGATCTTGATTGGACAACTATTATACATGCACCCAAAACATGGTTTCACTATCTCATTGAATATTGTTTTATGGTATAAACTTATCACAAAATCCTAAAGTATATTTTCCCTTAGAGTGATATGAACATCCAGTAGAGATGCTGGGATGGGTATCTTTAGACCTTGGATGTTGATATCGTATATACCCCTAGAAAATGGTATTGTGGTGGTCGATGCATTAAGCATAAAATTACTAACACAAGTTATGAAGGAATCAGTTAAACAGTGGTCTCTGATGAATTTGGTTGATGGGATGATATTGGGAGTGGAGTATGTTGAGGGATAGGTGTTCATATATTTGATAAAAGTTGAATCATCTCTTTATGAGTGATTTCAACTTGATAATATGATAGAAACCAAAAGTGAGTGCTTAAGAGAAATATTAAATGGTGGGGAGACCTTGTGCAACTTGTCTCTGTCACTTAGTGGAACATTATGCTTCTGTGGAAGGTTAGTTGTTCCATATTCCTTGAGGTATGAGTTTTTTGATAGTGTAAAATGGTCTTGTTGGTTTATGTACCCTAGGTCTAAAAATATGTACCATGATCTAAGACATTAGTATTTATGGCCGAAAAGGAGGAAATCATTTGCAAATTTTGTATGGTAGTGTCTCACTTATCAAAGAGTTAAGGCAAAACACTAGAGACCAGCAGGTCTGTTTGAGCCTTTACCCATTATTGTATGGAAATGGGATTATATTTCCATGAATTTTATAGTTGGTTAACCATAAAATCCTAGTGGGAAGAATGTTATTTGGTTGATTTTTGACAGACTTTCTAAATCAATTCTTTTCTTTCCAATAAAGGAAATGATGAAAGTAAAATAGCTTGGGGACTTGTATGTTCGATAAATTGTGAAGATTCATGGGGTTCTATATATAGTTGTTTCTAATAGGTGATTGAGTTTAACATATAAATTCTATAAAGGTTTACAGGATTTAATGGTTTCCCGATTGATATTGAGCATGGATTATTATCCACAGATAGATTGACAAATAGAGAAGGCTATCCATGTCCTTGAGGATATGCCTTGGGCTTGTGTTCCTGATTTCAGTAGATCTTGGGATAGATATTTTCATTTGGTTTAGATTTTATAGAATAATAGTTATCAAGATTTGATCAGGATGGAACCCTTTTAGGATTTGTATGGGAATCCATGTCGATCTCCCTTATGCTGGGTGGAGTTAGGAGAGTGGTCCTTAGTTGGGACAAGTTTTGTTTAAGAGATGACAGAGGTAGTGCAGTTGATCCATAAGTTTTTTATCACAGAAATAAGTCATCATAAATCTTATTTTTACCATCAGTGTTGGATGTTTGATTTTGATTTTAGTGATCTGGTATTTCTCAGAGTTTTACCTCGCTAGAGATATCATCAATTGGGTAAGAAGGGTAAGTTGGAACTGAGGTCTATGGGCCCCTTTGAGATCACTAAGCGACTGAGGAGGGTGGACTATCAGTTTCTATTTCCATCTAGATTAACTTCTATAAACGATGTGTTTCATGTTTCCCAATTTAGTAGGTATATACTAGATCCTTTATAGGTGATTATATGGGAGGATTTTGTTCTTTACCTTGATACCGTTATGGTTGAGCAGCCAGTTCAATTAGTGATCACCAAGATAAGGTACAGCATGGTAAAATGATCCCCCTTGTATCTTTATTGTGCTTGTGTGGATAGGATATCTGTGAGATGTAGGAGTGAGAGTTGTTGATGAGGTATTAGTGACCTACTTTCTTTATAGGTCTAGAATCTTGAGCTCTTTTTTTGGGAAAAAAACTTTTATGGTGGGGAGATTGTAATGCCCTGTTACCTTTCTGTCACATATGTTCTAATATTAGTTTTTTTTGTTTCCCTTTTTTAGTGAGTATTTTCAACCCTAAATTTGGATGATAATTGTATTGTTAAATTCAGGGATTTTTGGAATTTTTAGCTTTTCCCTAGGCTATTCTGATGTTCGTTGGGTAGTTACACGACATGTAAATGTATTTCATGATGTGTAATGCTGATCAGACTCATCCCATGAGTTGAATTCACAGTGTGATTTTTTTTTGAAATTATGTAAGGGGTACACATCATATCATGTGAAAATATTTTTTTTAATTAAAAAGGAAACACATTTTTAGTGTGACATAAAATAAAAGGGATTCAAGATATGAAAAAGAATACATGACATGTAATTCCATAGGTTGTAATTTTCAGGATATCGTGTCAGTGTTTTAGGCATAAATATATCTTGAAACATTCTCCTCTTTTCCATAGATCTTACCTAATACAATTTTGGGTGTCTTAATTCTTTCTAGATCTATTCATTCAGCAATTGATTAGTAGGGTTATGCACTTCATCTCTCTAGGTAAGCCTTCCTCTTGGTTTCTCTCTTGTTGGTGGTTGTGGAACCATTTTTTATAGGTATTGTTAATTAGATTATGTTTTCTATCAATCCTTTTCATTATTTGGTCATTCCTTATATTCCAAAGGAAGATTTTATGGTTTCCAATCCTCATTATCAAAGGCAGTTAGGTTTTATTTTCTCTTGAGGTGGGTGGATCTTTTCATTTGTTCTAATTTATTGAATTTAATGTTGTTTATATTGATTCCTTAATATTTGAAATGGGATTTCATTTATTGAAAATAAAAATGGAATGGGTTTAGGTTTTAAAAGGGTTTTTTTCTTTGAAAACAAAATTTCATTGATTTGAAATGGAAAATGGACTTTCAAACCCTAAAGCAGATTGGATTGGATTTGAAATTGTTTTATAAAAAAATGAGCATGGTTTGTAAAATAAAAAATGAACAAAAAATGAACAAAAATAACCTTCGGTACGTTGGGATATAGGAACATGTATCATTAGTGTGGGTGGGACACCACAAGGAGGTATCATCATATATGTTGATGGTATATGGAAGGCCTCAAGGATAGTTGGATCCAACCTTATGTCTTGTTAGTCTTATGAGTGACTTGTATGTATTATCCCATAGTCTAGAGCTTGTCTAGTAGGTACATTGTGTTTTTGGTTATTTATTACATGATTGTTTATTTCATTGATGTTGGGTCATATGTATATTTATATTTTGGAATCTTTTCCTTCTTGTTTCTTGATTTAAAAAATATGCTATGAAATATGTGAAAACTCAAGAACAATTTGAAATGTTAATTATTTATAATTATTCTTATAAAAATTTGATGTTTTAAAGCATAGAATTCTGCATTCTTGTTATTATAACTTGTATAGATTTTCTAAAGGTATCCTACCGGGCTCTGTTTATCACACCTGACTTCTTCATGTGGGTAGTTTTATAACTTATTTTTTAGGGTTCAGGTAAAGTGGAGAGTATTGTATAGTATGCAGATTTCTAGTTATGTTTTTGTTTCATTTTAGGATAGTATATGGAGGTGATTTTGGTCATATAGAGACTTTTTGTCTTAACTTGTCATGTTTTTATAGTTTAGTCGGTTTGGCTATGTTATATCTTCCATTTGTTTCTTTATAGTACTCTGGTTGTATGTCTTGTTTTTCTTATATTCAAGACTTGTTTTTTTATTTATATTTTACCCCACCCCGTAATGTGATGGATTGGGTGACTAGGTTGGTTGTCCCTAGTTGGTCTATTACACAAGGGAACAAGATCCTAAGGAAAGAGTAGGGGGAAGTTTAAAACTGCTATCACCCTAATTCACCCCATCTCAGGGTGTATCAAAACCTTACAACTACCTTATACCTAAGTAATTTAACTGAAATGTCGTCAATCAATATAGCATATATCCTAGAAACTTTAATGAAAGATATTTTAACAATTTGAATAGAGACTAATCATCTATAAATACTTGGAAAAAAAATTAATAATTGTAATTGATCTATTATAAATCAATAAATTATAAACAAATTTTTTGAAAATTCATTAGGAAAAATAAGTTCTCAATAAAGTTAAATAAATAATTTCACCCAATAATATAATGTAAAATTACCTTCACAACAATTTCCAATCTAAAATGTGATGTGAATTTAATCAAACATAGGTGTGTAATATCATTAATTTAGCCTAAATATTATATTAAAATTACTTACAAGGTAAAAACGATCTTAAAATATAAAAATTAAAGAAGAATATGTAATTATTCGCTCATCCTTTGAGATAATTTTAAACAAAAAAGTTACTTTTCTCATAAAACACCTAGAAATGCAACTATTATTAAAGAATAGCCTAATATTTTAAGTGAATATTATAACCTTTTGAGTTTAAAACTTTCTATATTTTATAAAAAATCCACTTATAATTCATGTTTTAAAATTTATAGTCCAAACCATATTCTAAAATTTTTTTAGACACTAATATCCCTTTTTCTCAAGATTTTAAAAAGGCTAAAAATATTGTTGACTTAACGATTAATTTCTTGATATATTTTAAAAAAAATTGGAAAATATCTCATTAATTGATATTTTGAAAAAAAATCTAAATATGATAATTTTTAATGGAAATTTTCACTTATCATGGAAAAATAAAATTTTAAAAAATATCTCATCATTTCATACCTATTAAATGTAATGACCCTAGAACATTTACCATTCCTTATCAAATATGGAATTTTAAAACAGCGAGTGTTTTAGCTTATTTGTGAATTTTAGTTAATGTTATGACAATAATATTTTTTAATTTAATTTATGTTAGTCCAGGTCCATATTCTTTTAAAAAACTAATGACATTTTGCAACTTATAAATAAAATAAAAAACATGGTTGATTTTCTAAAAGTTATTCTTGTGGGTGTTAATTTTTTAATAGTTATATGACATTAAGGAAGAGTTAATAAATTAAAATTATTCCTCATTTTAGTAAGATCATTTCTCATAACTTATAGAAATAATATTGATGTTTATTAGGACACTTTATCCAAGTAATTTCAGGATAAAGATGTTAAATTCAACATTTTATATACCATGATGTTTCCCTAAGAAAATAAAATATTATATAAAATTTATTTTCTTGGTGAATTATTATTTTTAGATAAATTATGAAAATGAGAGTTTCATTTACACCTTTTTAATGATTTAACCATTTTTAATCTTATGTGTTTAGTAGTGAGTATTTGTCTAATTTATAGTAGTAATGATTTTAAAACCATTTGTTAAAGTATATTTAGAAAAATAACTTTCTGCTTATTTAAATTGTTCTTTAAATCTTAGTATATAAATAATATAATTGGTGATTTAGTGAAACATGGATATATAAACTATTAGAAAAAAGAATCATTCTAATTTAACCTAGAAATATAAAACATGTAGAATTCTAAAAATACATTATTCCTTAATATAAAATCAAAAAAATAATATTTATTAATGAATTTAAATTCTAAAAACATAAATAACCTACTGTAAAACATAAATCACGTTAAAATTATAAAAACATAGTTTTTTCATAAATTTTCCAAGACTATACATATCATTATTACACATAATTTCCATAAATTTAAATTTATATTTCAAAACAGGACACATGATCCTAAGAACATAAGGCTTAGTGTCTTTTAGGACAAGCTACATAATCAACTAATTTTGTAACACTTGTGAACATTCCTCTATAATTGAGACGCAATATACTCCCTTTAGACTTCTCATGTGATATAATCATCTCCATACCCTAGGGAATGGAGACATAATAAATGGGTGATCTTTAACACCAGATAATGGGAAAATCTCATTAATATGTCTTCAAGGGTTAGATCATAAACATATTATTAAACATGACTAGGGTAGAAACATCTTATTAAAAATAACATAGAACAATAATTGTCTCCATAAGTAATGATATAAGGATATTTAATCCTATAAGAATTAAAATTTACTATGGTGTAATATTTTGAGATAATAAACTTGATCCATAGAGGATAATCCTAAGAATTGGATAATGGAACATGGTATGTCATTAAATCATAGAATAGAAAAGAAATATGGATGAAACATAAGTACAAAAAAATCATATTGTTAATAAATCCAAGTATGTCCACCCTTTATGTTATGATAAATTCCAAGCATGTCCACCCTTTGAGTTATGAACAAATTCAAGCATGTCCACACTTTATATTGTGAACAAATCCAAGAATATCCACTTTTCATTATCTCATGATAAATAAAACCTCCACCAATGCATTGGAAGAATGTATATGACCCCACCCATTATCATCCACATATATGTTTTCCATAAGATATCATTCACTAAACATATCATGAAAACCCATGGTATGAAAAATAGGTTTCATTCATTACATCATAAATAACTCATCAAAATAAAAATGGGTCTCACAATCTTTTTAGTTGGTATCACCGAAATTGTTCACAAGAATGTAAATATATGATACAAGAAATTCAATCAACCCAAAATATTATTTAATAAGAAAATTTATAAGTAAAATCATGAAAAATAATTTCCAAGGAAAAAATCTTTAAGATATAAATAGGAAAATAGTATTGAAATCATAAAATAGTAAACATTTTTACATTATTAGAAAAGGATAATTTATAGAACACATTCAAACATCATTTTTGAAAATTTGAATTGAAAACTTTAAAAACATTCAACTACAAAAATTAACTTTAAAATTAGATTCTTGAAAATATATTAATTTTATCAAAAGGAAATGTGGGGTGGAAGATAAAACATTTGATTATAAATGGAAGGAAAAACTTTTTAAAATTTTGAAATACCTTTACTGAAGACCCAAATCATAAAAATATTAATAAAACATAATTTATAAAAAAACAAGGTAAATAAAAAAGGGAACTTGATATAACACATAATTAGGTTTCCAAATTTAATGCAAAACAATGGTGGGAATAGATAACATGGATATCGAAGACAAAGAGGTTACTTGGGAATGATGAAAATTATTGTTAAAAATGACATACATTTATGAGGAAGAAATTAATCAAGGTAAATATTGGAATTAAAATTTTTAAATTCCCAAAAGATACAAGGAATTATAGTATCATCAAATAACAGAATAGAATTATCTTGTAAAATAATAGAAAAAAAGGAATCGGTATTACTCAAGAAATGATGTTGATTCAATAAGAACCCATTGAATTAAATACCTATTAGTCATTAATTCTCTAACATCATCTAAAATGAACCTCAATATCTTAATCACAAATATAAAATCTGTATTCAAATATATTAACTTTTATACACATCATTTATAACCAGCTATCAGAAATATTATTCCCAATTATAATTTTTTCATAAAAAGATGTAAGGATTTTTCAATTATTTTGTACAATTTTCATAGAGAAAAGTTTGAATCTAAATTATTGGTTAAAATTTAATCATTCCCATATTATTAAACCTATAATTTTAATTGTTTTCAGTGATTACTTAAATCCCATTTAAGTAGGTAAAATAAATAGATATGGTTCATGAAAAAGGAAATTGTGATGAACTAACTTAAGAATGTTTAATGATCAAAAGGAAATATATTAATTAATATATTAAATAGTAATAACATAGTTATAAAATCTTTAAATAATCTAAAATACATTGTCGTTATATAAAATTCCTTAATCATTGGTTATATAAACATTATAACATCATTTATATGGTAAAACAAACCAAAATGAGAGCGTGTTATAATGATTTAATGAGTGGATACATGTTCTTATATAATGTTAATATGACTTTTAGAGATCCTTAAATAGTTAATAAATATCATTTACCTTCACTAAATTAGTTCCTATAATCATCCATAAAGGTTAGTGAAATACCCAGACCAGTTAAAGATCACTCAGAGGGGAGGGGTGAATCAGTGATCCCCTTATTAGATTTTAATTTTTCCTTTTTATGAATTGTCTCTTTTGTCAATTCAACCTCTGTGGATGTTTAAATCCTTGATCCACTCTTCAAATGATGTTTTAAAACAAAAATACAGGACATAGGGATTTACGAGGTTTGGTACAAAGACCTACTCCTTGTTGTGTTGGTTATTCTCCCCAACACGAATTCTTTACTATATCAGAAGATGATTACAAATAGTAATTGGTTATACCCCCCAATTACAATTTGGTTAAACCCCCAACTTATTTTCACCTTCTTCTTTCTTATAGATACTGGTTATTCCCCCTAGTTTCAAAATCTTCCTTCGAATGGATTGATAGTCTTTCTTTTGTTCAAGTAGCTTCAACAAACTCTGATTAAATCTTTCGGTCTTGCTCAAATCACTTTTCACACACAATGCTTTCTCGTCTTTGGTTCTTTTCACACACACACTTAATATTTGATTTCGATTCAATATAGGTGTGTGTCTTTTGTGTGTTATTCTTCTTTCTCCCTCCTTCAAATGTGAACACACAATCCTTACTTTATTTGTGCTCTTTTTCAAACCTGAATGGGTGTATTCAATGTGTGGATTTTTTCTTACACACTTGGGTGTCTCAATTCATTCATATTCATTCATGTACATCACTGATTAAATTTCCTTTTATGCATACACCTGAAAACTTGGGCTTTTTTCTTCTCAAAGGGCCTTGGGTTTCTTCTCCTTCAAATAGTGCACACACAACTAGGATGAGTATGTGAATTGTGTATGTGTGGGTTATTCTCTTTTGTAAAACAAGGGAGGAATCCTCAGCTTGGGTAACTTTCCATAGTATCACAAGGGTGCATGTACCTATTGTGTACTTGCGATTTCTTCTTCACACACAAAGAACAACAAGGGTTCAAGGGAACCTATCACGTGTTTGTTTTCTTTCGCGAACCAAGGTGTTTCACACTTCTTCTCCTCACATAAGGGATACATGAGACTCCTTCGCGCAAGAGTTGTGCGGCTCCCATTTGCATAACAGGGTTGCGCAGAAACTGTCTCTCGTGTTTTAAGGTTGTGCGGAACTTTTTCATGCAGTTCTCTATTTCTCAAAGAAATGAGAGATTTCCCTCATTGTTTTCAACAAAAAACCTTGTCTTGAAGGATCTTTATTTATAGGAGAGGTTAACCGATCCATTTCCTTAAAATCTCTAGAAGAAATTTTGTGGGATCCAAAACATTGAATGCCCAAGATCTTAGGTTTGAATATTTCCAATGCGTGGTGAGGCTTTTCGATTCTCTCGGTTCAGTTCTGTTTAATGCTGATCCTTATTTTATGGAGGAAACATCATGTGCATGTGTTTGAGAATGAATGAAAACCATCTGCTCCAACATCGAATGGCCAGTGTTGCCTTGGAAACTTTTTTTTCTCTTGGCCTCGAGTGATATTCGAATTCCGGTGCATGCATGAAAATGTAATTTCACGCATGTGTTTGGTATGCTTAGATGATCCTAATGCACTGGATTTTATCTTTTAAGGAGGTCGGAGTCCGATTATGGAGGTGATGCAGTGGCAATGGCATATTGGTTCACGTCGGCTGGTCATGGGTGTCCAGTGGTTGAAGACAACCTCGGTGCCTCTCCTCAGCTGTTGGATCAATCATGGATGTATATTGGATGTCTAGGATTAGATTCGTGGCTACGAGATGAGATGAGAGGTCGTGATGATATGCGGATCAGATGGACAGTTCATATGGATTCTGTGTTTTTAAAATCTCGCCACACATCGAATTTCCTCATAGATTTTCCATGACTTATAAGCCTTAGCACTTCATCCCTCATTCAATTAATTCTCTTCTCCCTCTCTGATGTTACCCCACACTGGTTCCTCTGCAGGCACACTCGTAGCACCCACTCTGCTCCTCAGGTGTTCACTTAGCCCCCACGCTACACGAGTTCAACATTGTGTGTCCCCTGTGGGATTATACACGGTATACGCACATCCTACCTCATGCGGGGCTAGGCTTGAGGGTTTTCCTCATGCACGGTTAACCCCTTGGGTCCCGAATGTGCTTTAGGTGAGGACCTCAACTGGTCTCCATGAATGGCCCCATTATTTTGGTAAAGTAACAAAATAATAACTACTTATTCTATGTAGTCACAAATATACTATTTCATATTTAAATACCATGCCACTTCTTCTCTTCTACTTATATTCATTTTGGAGTGAGAATTCCAAAACATCACCCTTATTTATCTTTTTGAAATAAAAACTCCAAGCAGTCCAACATTCCATTAATCCAATAATGGATGATGCATTCATCATGTTTTCATTTCTCATGCAGTTCAAGAATAATTCATGGTAATCTTTGATGCACAACCTTCATCCAGTTAGAATTTGTTAGATGGATATTCAAAACCTCATCCACTTAGTGACTATGTATGGATCTACTTTCTCATCATGAAACTAGGTATTACATGGACCTATTCCAGTAGTGTGACAATGTATCACCTTGATACAAGTCTTTGAACTTAGGACCATCTCCAAAATGGTCAGATTTAGTATGCTCCAATCTTCATTTCTTCAATCATTCAATCATCAGTCACACATTGATATGTTATTGACAACAAATGTAATCACTGGGATCAACAATATCCCCCTTTGAATTTTTATGTCAATATCTCCTAAGCACACTTTGGTAGATTCAATATGGGGGCTATGATTTTTTTTCTACCCCTTGTTGGCAATCAAATGAAAAGGGATGATATCACATGGTTCATTTAGCAAAGAGCTTGTAGCTAATCAACTCTAAGTGTACGTGGGCAAACACGATGTAGAAAACAAGATAATTATAACAAAGGTTTTGAATAATATTAATAGAAAACAAGGCATGTGAAATCATGCTCAAAATGAATCAACTCATCTCCATGGGGTGGAAATGAACAAATTTTTCATTGAACTATAAAAACCCTATACAAACATTCAACAAACAATGCTCCCCCACAAGGGATGCATTCATCACCTTCAATTCCGTGCAAATTAGTGAAAAAGAATTTATATAGATTTAAGGAATAAGGAGAAACCTGTTCTTGGTCTTCAAGTGAGAGGAGAAATCTCAACATGATGTTTTAGCCTTATCTCAACAAACCTCTCTGTCGGTATTACTTTATTTAAAATATCTACAATTTGATCTTGAGTAGAGATGTATTCAAGATTTATGTCTCCACTTTCCACCTTTTCTTTAATAAAATGATATTTGATATCAATATGCTTGGATATTGTATGCTATATAGGATTATTAGATAATCCAATTGAACTTTGATTATCACATAAGATCTTTAGAGGATTCTCAGTTTCAATTCACAAGTCTTTTATCTATACTTTCATCCAAATCATCTGTGTGCATGCATGTGTTGATTCCACATACTCTATCTCAGTTGTGCTCAATGTTACTGAGTTTTATTTATTTTTGTACAAACTAACACATCCTTCTCCAAAAAAATAAGGTGGCACCGGATGTGGATATCCAATCTGTAAAATCACCAGCCCAATCAGCATATGTAAACCCAATAGCTTCATGTATCCACTGTGTTTTTATAGAAACCCATAGTTGAAAGTTCTTTTCACATATCTCAAAATTATCTTAACTAATGATAAGTGAGATTATTTTAGATTACTCTAATATCTAGAACATAGAGTTACTATATATGTGATATTTGGCCTTGATTTGGTGAGATAAATTAGGCTCCCAATATTTCTTTTGAAGTCTTTCTGATCACACTGTTTCCATTTTCATCATTTCATAATTTGGTTCCAACTGAAATGGGTGTTGAAACTCCTTTTTCATTTTCCATCCCAAACTTTTTCAAAAATTCCCTTGCATACTTATCCTATGATAGAAATATGGAATTTTGTTTTTGTTCAACCTAAAATCCCAAAAAATATTCCACTTGACCAAGCATGGACATTTCAAAGGTTCTCTTCATCTCCTCAACAAATTATTCACATAAACCTTCCTTGTATCCAGCAAAGATGATGTCATCCACTTATATAATGGCTATGAGAGTACCAGTGGCCATTTCTCTGACATAAATATTACTGCCAACTGTACCCTTGACAAACATCATATCCCTTAGAAAACCATCTAATTTGGAGTACTAGGGTCTAAGGTCATGTTTTAAACCATATAAAGATTTTATCAACCTAAATACCATGCTGCCTTATTTTTCCAGAATAAAACCATTTGGTTGTTCGATATATACCTCTTATTCAAGATCTCCATTTAAAAATGCAGATTTCACAACCATTTGATAAACCTTATAATGATTGTGTGATGTAACTACTAAGAACATTCTAATAGTTTCTGGTCTTGATAATGGTGAAAAATTATCTTTAAATTCAACCCTTCCATTTTTGAATATCCCTTACATATGAGTCTATCCTTGTTTCTTGAAACTTCCCCTTTCTCATTTAGCTTATTTCTGAAAAACCACTTGGTCCCAATAAAATTTTTATTCTTCATTATTGATATAAGATCCCAAGTGAATTTCTTCTCAATATGATCAATCTCTTCATGCATAGCTTGTATCCATTCCTCATGTTCAACTGCCTCATCCATTGTATGAGGTTAAACTAGAGATATGAGTGTAGTTTGATCTTCAATTATCAATATTTTTCTTATTTTCACTAGAGATTATAGATTACCAATGAATTTTTCTCTCTCAACATGTTTCTTTAATTTGTTGTACAATTTTTTTTATTTGCATCATCTTCTTATTCATCAATGGTATATTCTGAATTGATGTCAAAATTGTCTTATTCTGTCCCTACTGCTTCATCATTCTTTTGTCCTATATTCATATCATTTTCTTCCAAATCTTCTAAATCATCATTCTTAGAAATATTTTATTTTATATTATTTTCAATAATTCTGACATCACTAAAATCAACCTGCTTGTTCATTATTTTATTCCAACATTTGTATCCTTTACCATTAGGTAGGTAGCCCATGAAGATCCCTTCCTCTACCTTTTCTTCAAATTTTCTCAGATTAATGTTCTTAATATGTATGGTATAGGGACTTCCAAAAACTCTGAAGTATTTAATAGTTGGTTTTCTATTGTACCACATTTCATAAGCTATCATTTGTTTTTCTTGTCTAAGAATACATTTGTTCTGTATATGTATGGAAGTGCATACAGCTTCTCTCAAGAAAAACTTTGAGATGTTATATTCAGCCAACATAGTTCTTCCCATTTCAACTAATATTCTGTTCTTTCTTTCATCTACTCTATTTTTCTGTGTAGTATAGGTTGTGTTGTATTAAATCATGATTCCATGCTTGTAGAGATAGCTTTAAAAATCATCAAAAGTATACTCTTTACCATTTTTTGATCTCACTTTCTTGATATAGATACCCAATTCCTTCTCAGCTTGCCTTCTAAAATTTTTAAACATTGTGGTTTCCTCTGACTTGTGTTTAATAAACATGAAATCAGTCATTTGACTGTAATAATCAATAAATGTTATGAAATATAGATAACATCTTGTATATTTTTGTCTCATTGGCCCAAATATTTTTGTAGGAATAAGTTCAATGGGCCTAGTGGATAGGATATCCACTCCTTTGTGTGAAATTTGAGTCAATTTTCCTTTATGAGATGTTTCACAAACTCCATCCCTCTCTCTTTTAAATTTAGGAAGATCTCTCACAATATCATACATCAAGATTTTGAATATACTTATTTGACCAAGATGGAAAAGTCTTTTGTGCCAGAGGTTGTTTTCATCATTGGAACTCAAGAAATAGGAATTAATAGAATCACCAATTTGAAATATATTTCCAGTGGTTCGTTTTCCTTGAGAGGTGATTCTTCCATCATTTCAGATTTTGAAGACACATGAGTCCTTTTTGAGAAACACCTCATGTACATCATCACATAGTTGGATCACACTAAGAAAATTATGTTTTAACCCATCAAAAATAAAACATCATTTGAATTCAAATTTTCTGCTTCAATCATAGCTTTGTTAACTCCCTTGATTTTCAAAGAACAATAATTTTCCAATGATTATGGATCCTCCCTCGTGATTTTATTTGCTGCTTAAGATTTTTGTATCCCTAATAATGTGTGATTAACATCCACTATCAAGAATCCATGACTTGGTTTTACTATTGGATTTCAAAGAAACTTCAGAAAAAAATTATTTTTTTCCATTTAGTTTTTGAATTACTTTTCCTTTCATGACATTGAGGGATTTTTCAGGAAGAACATTCATGCACTTTTCAGCATTACGACCATGCTTATCACATCTTCCATAAGATTTTTCTAAGAATTTAGATTTTTTTTGAGTTGGCAGAATAGATGATTTTTTCATTTTCCTTTTGTTTTTAGAATAGCTCCCCCTTGATTCGTTCCATACTTGAGGTAGAGACATGTTATACCATCATGAATATTCTTTGTTCCCAAAAACTCCACAACACCAGATATATCTTCTAAACCTTGATCTCCCCCACTGATAGCAGTCTTTTCTTGATGATTGTTATTGTTTTCTTTTCAGAACCTAAGTAAATATTCCTGGAGGATTTCTCTCTTCCTTTAGATTATAATAGGATTTCTCACAATACTTTGTGCTATAAACTTGTCTTCGATTTGTTTTTTAACCTGAATTTTTGGAAATAACAGATGTATTTTGAGATGTGATCAGTGTTAAATTGACCTGCTTCTTTTCACCAGTGTGTGGCGATTCTCCCTTGACCTTAGCTGTATCACCCCAGGTAAATAAAGAATATTACATTTTCATATTTATCCATATTTGTGAATAAAATATTAATATGACTTTAAAGGGGACGCTATGCTCGATGGCGTACCCAACACGCAACAACGAGTTTCTTGGGAATCTTACGTTGCACTATAATAATAAAATAATATTATTTTAAATAGTAGTTAACATGTAGCCGTTGTATTGGCGGGAATAGATAGAAATAACTAGAATATGATTATATATGTTTTTAAATGTTTTTACATTTATCCAATAAAAGATAAAGGCTTAAAATACGGAAAGAATTCAATTTTAGGCGTATATGCCCTAGTTTTCACTAAAGGTTCACTTATCACCTTTTGATGGAGAATCGTCATTAAATATAGTTTTGTTCACCCTTATAAATTCTATTGGACCAAATAAAACTCTTCTTAAGAATTGGGACATCAAAATTTACTTTTTGTAAATTTTTGGTATCTTTCCGATAAAGTTCATTTTTTTAATGAATAGTGTAAAATGTTGTATTTTAATTCAAAACCTCTTTTTAATATAATTTATTTATATGATTAGATTATCTTTTGAATTGGTTTTAAAGAGAAATTAGAATATATTTTTACCATTAAATCCAATAGTGGTCGTTGGAATTAATTTCACTTTGAAATCACACTTAAACTAGTGTCAATCTTTTGATACTTATTGTTTCATAAAAATACGCTATTTGCTCTGACAGCGGGAATTAATTATTAAATTAATTAATGTGACTTATATGTTTTTAATTTTTTAAAATAGACTTCATTTTTGAATTCGGAATATCAAATATAGCTTAGGGTGAATTTTTCGGATTTTTCTGAAAAACTTCAATTTTTGATGAATAGTGAAACCACTAAGTGTTACTTATAAAAACTGATTTTTCCAATTAAATGAAATTTTGCCATATTTGTGTTTTGAATTCCAAAAATCTGACATAAATTTTTTTCATTAAGAAGTAAAATGTGGTTCAATGGGATAAAAATAATTTTTTGGTGAATAGTAACTTATTAAGTTTTTAATCGTGATTAGAGGTAATTAGTGTAGTTTATGGTAAGAATAATGTTTTAATAAAATGAAATGACCTAGAAACATGTCCTACCCTAATTGGATGTGTCATGGACGACCAAGACAATCCATGGGTCAACTTGGGGACCCCATGGAGCCACTTTGGTTGGAAACTGACATAAATATCTTTTTATTTAATGTTAATGTAAAAATGACACAAACATGAGATGTTTTACAAAAACAATTTTTACATGGGGTTATACAAGTCATATATTTTGACTATAAATATTCATTGGAAATATAAAAATATTTCCTACATCATAGTAGTTTTTATAATTTTTATACATTAAATAAATTAAATTATTTATGACATCATGATGATGCAGCGATGACCTCATTATTTAACGATTTAAATAAAATGGAAAGATAATGTAATATCTAAGATCTAAACATGTCCAAAACATATTGGATGAGTGGATTTCGAACCCTTATCACTTTATCCTCGAAATAAATCAATTTTGGACCTTTAAAATCTGAAACTCTTTTGAAAATAAAGTAACATTTGTAACTTTACAAGAGTGCCCCTCCTCTCCTCTTATAAAAGACCCCCACCTCTACCTCCTTACCCACACTCCAAAAGCCTTTGTCTCCTCCAACCCCTGCCCATTTTGTCTCTCAAATTCCCTATCTTACTCCTTGAAACCTCAATTTGGGCAGAAGTCTTCCCAAGTAAGCCGTTGAGCTCAAACCAAAGGGAGTTACCCGATTTTAGGGTAATGTCTTCACTTGTGTCCTTTTTTTTATTTTGCTTCTCCAACCCCCTAAACTCTTTTTATTAATTTATTTTGTAACAAATCCAGTATATTCAATAAAATAGGATGTTTTTATAAGAAGGATTCAAGCTACACTTACACACACCTACATCTAATGGTTAAAGAACATACTGTTTCCGTGGATGGCGAATTTCTGCCTCCCGAAACGATGATTGTTCAACATTCTTCTAACACCTTCAAAGGTGGCCATTAATATGACACTATATTTATATATGATATCTAATATGTTTATGTTTTACTCAATCTTCTGTATTTTTCATTTATGGTATACCTTTATGGTTCCCATTATGGATAAACGCGATATCTTCATTTAAGGAAGTGCGGACTACCGCCCCCTCAAAGTGATTTGATTCGTTAATACCATATGTGGTACGTATAAAGGATATATTTAATGATATTATATATGATACCATACTGTAATTAAAATACTATTATGTATCATTATGTTTTAATTACATTAAATATGAAATAGAAATGGAAGTAGCGTTCATGCGTACGTACGGCTTACCGTCTCCATGAACGGTACATTTCATTTTTTATCTCATAATGTTATGTAATATTATAAGTACATATATATAATGGATATATATTTAATATATTACATCTAAATTATGGATATCATTCTGGAATTATAACATATATATATCTCTCTCATTTTGTTTTAATTCCATTAATATGACAAAAAAATGAATATAGCGTTCATGCGTACGTACGGCCTACCGTCTCCATGAACGATGCTTTTCGTTTTTTATCTCCAAATGACATGTAATAGTATAAAATGAATATTTAATGGATATATATGATATTTTAATCATTAATATTATTCTATAAATTATTTACTTATAACTATATGGGCAATCTTTTTTCAAACAAGTTCATTTTTGACTCATGTACCAAACATCGGTAAAAACATCTGATATGAACTAACATTATTAAACAATTATTATAACATTATAATATGTGATATGAACTGAATAATAATATCTAAATGAGGTACTTATTCAATTATTAATTGACCAAAGTTTATTATTCAGGAATATAAAGAAACGAACAAGACAATTTGGACTTGAGGTAAGGGATCCTTCTCCTCTCTTTCTTTTTAAGTACACTCTTTTATGTCATTCCTTTTAAAGATCATATTTCTTGTTATTGGGATGTTATTTTATATTAATCTTACTGTAATTTTTATGTTCATATGATGAGAGACTCTATTCTCTCTCATCAATCCATTTTGGAAGTTTTGAGTGGTGCCGTTAGGCTGCCGAATTTTCGTAAGAGATCTATCCTCTCTCTTTCTTTTTAAGTACTCTCTTTTATGTCACTTCTTTTAAGATCTTATTTGTTATGTTGGGGGATGTTATTTTATATTCCTCTTTATTTAAACTTTATGTTAATATGATTAGAGACCCTATTTGATCTCATCAATCCATTTTTGGAAGTTTTAAGTGGCGATGTTAGGCTGCCGAGTTTTCGTAAGGGATTTTTCATCTCGCTTTTATTCCTGTGAGATTTATGCTACATTTTCCACAATTTCCTTTGAGTGGTGTATTTACTTCCAATTATTTTACTCATTGTGTAATATACTTTATTTTATGAGTATTTACATCAATGTTGTATTTTCCTTCTTTCACGAGGTGTATGTTTCGAACGATACCCATGTCGGTAAGGGAACCTTTCACCCTCCTCTTTTTAAAAGACTTCTTTTGTTGGGTCTTTTAATTTACATATTGTTATGTTGGGATATGTCCTCATATATCCTTATTGATGTAAATTTTATTTCCAAGTGATGAGATACCATTTTTTTTATCTCTCATCAACTCATTTTGATGTGACGTCATTAGGCTGTCAAGGGAACTTATTAACCCAATTTCGATTTCTTTGGGTTCAATATATAGTTATTGAATATTTCATCCTTTGAATATGTGTGAATGACCTTTGATTATTTTACACTTAATATCCAATTATATTTGGTGTATTCGTTTATAATTGTGTAATTGATTTATCCTTAAACCAAGGATACTGTCTTTTTAAGGGACTTTGTCTCAATCTCCATTCATTGAGGCATATTTTGTTTTATACACAACCTTCTTTTATACGGTATATAAACCCCTTTGACTTTTAAATTTATTCAAAAGGAATATTTTTTATACGAATCATTTACTAAATGACAAAAGGGAATGTTTTTTTCGTACGTATGCGGCGACAACGACTTCTCCGCCGCTGTGACCATTATTTGAGTTTCGTCTTCCTCTACAAGCCATACCTTTTTTTAAAAGAAAAATAAATACCATGTTTTAATTTTCTATTATTTTGGTGTTGAAAATGGTTTTCATAATATTTTTATATCAATGTGTGGTATTGATATCTTGTGATTGAAAGGTGGAAATGTTAGGTTTCCTTTACGCATGTTTTATGTGATACGATTATGTTGAGGTTCTTGGGAATTATAATGAAGACGGGTGGTTCTGTGATAGACTAAGGGCGGGTGAGCCCGATATAGCTCTCCAATGCATTGGGTAATGCAAAGGAGTGAAACGTTAAGGTTTATCTGAAGAGATTTATGGAATATACTGTGGTGGGTATTCTAAACGTAACCAAGAGGGTTACTCCCTACGTAGGAATGTTATGAATGCCTCAAGTTACCTTTTGTGTCTTATGATTTCTATGATTTATTCATGATTTGATGAGGTATGTTAAAGTGCCAATGTTTTATGGGTAAAGTATGATTTCATTATTATGTATATATGAACTCATGTTTCCTTTCCATATTTTTATAAGCCTTACTGAGCTTTTTATGCTCATCCCAAGTTTTTGAAATGTTTTTCACGGGTCAAGGGAAAGGTACATGATGGGATTATAGTGTCAAGGATGTGTCAAGAAAGAATCCATGTTTTATTTTAAATATGTTTCCATTGATGGGAAGAATGAATATTGTCTTTTATGTAACCACTTTGTTTAAATGTGAAATGTAATGCATGTTTCATGATCTAATTCTCTAAAACTCTAAACCTGAAAAGATCCTCAATGTGTAATCTTGTAATAACTCAAGATTAAGTAAGGTTTAAGGCTAGGTCCTTATAGTTGGTATCAAAGGTCGGTTTAGATAACTTTAGAGGTTAGGGTATTCTTTAAGCATAAGTGGCATTACCATAATGGTTAGGATTTCAGAAAGAGTCCAAGTTTTAGATAAAGTGAATGAGTAAGTGTATATTAGTGTTTACCTTCCTCATTAGTACATGATGGTTTTGTTGATATACTCACACTGACATTTCTGTTTTTAGTGAATGGATGGATCTAGCAGGAACCAAAGAGACAACAGGTTTGAAGGAAGCTGTGGTGGTTCTATGATTAAGATACTAGATAAAATGGTGGATTCAATGAGGAAACTCGTGGTTGTTCTAAACCAACTATCAAGGAGTCATGATCAACCACTTGAACCTTGGTATGATCTTTAATGCATCATGTACGAGATGACCAATCGATGTGGATGTTCAGGTAATAATTATAAAGGTAACCATTAGAGTTTATATGATCCTTACTTTTGAGGTAATTATGGGTTACTATATGTTATGATGGAAGTCAAAGGAATGAGATAAAATTGAGGTTAAATTATGTTATGGTTATTTTTGATGATTTTATCTCTTTTTGGGGAATGATTTGAGAATTATATAGTTTTGGAAAAAGGACAACACGCAGACCGTGTGACTACCCGTCGCGTTAGACAAAGCTGCGGGAATCAAACCCACAACCAAAGTACGACTGGTATTTATCGCCTACCACTGGACTACGTGAAGTCCCTGGTTAGTTTGACTGATTCTTTTTAGTTATATGATTTTATGAATTAAGCGTAAGTTGATTTTGGGTTATTTATGAAAATGATTAACCTATCATGGAGGATATGTGATTTGGTTAATTACTTGTCAATACGAGACTTTAAGAGAAACTGATGTTGTTTGGAGATAAATGTAACGATTTAACTTGGAAGACTATGTGACTAAATCCTTCAAATATTTGGGTTTCAATCATAGATTGGTTTACTTTGAAGAATTTTATGGACAAATTTTTTATCGGATGGTCCTCGTTGAACTTTGGGTTTTGTTGGACAAATTTTGGAGATTAAGCATAGATTTTCTTTTTAAAGGGTTATCCTTTTCTGGATTATCTGACCTTGTACTAACCTTTTTGGTTTTGGTTTTGGTTAAAGCCTAAAGACATGGGAAGTATATAGTCCTCTTTGGTGGATTAGGTGATTCTCTAGAAGTTGATTATAGTACTCTTAATGCGAACAAGTCTCTCTAAATACTCATCTTTTGGAAAAAAATACGAGTTTGATTAAAGAATCTAGTAAAAGTTGAAAGTCAACATGATAAGTGATTATGTTTCCTTATGAATAAATTCCTCAAAAAAAAGTAACTTAAAACAAAAATGTTTTCTATTAACTTTTCCTACGGGATAATCGAATACCGTTTAACCCATCACAAGTTTGTGATTTTCTTATGGTTAACTTTCTCCTAGACATGTTTACTATCACTCTCCCTCAAGAACATGACCCTTTGCTTTTTCTTCCATGTCCATGTTTTTCTACATGGAATCCTAGTATGGGTTAACTCGGGTGACCTCTGTACTTATCTTCCTTTATTTTAAAGTGATTTTTTTACCGACTCTTGTTCCGATTTGGGACTTTCAAGGATGTTTCCAACCTCAATTTTAAAAATTGCGAGGATGCAATTCCCAAAAGGGGGGAAGGATGTAACACCCCAGGTAAATAAAGAATATGACATTTTTATATTTATCCATATTTGTGAATAAAATATTAATATGACTTTAAAGGTGACGTTATGCTCGATAGCGTACCCAACACGCAACAACGAGTTTCTTGTGAATCTTACGTTGCACTCTAATAATAAAATAATATTATTTTAAATGGTAGTTAACATGTAGCCGTTGTATTGGTAGGAATGGATAGAAATAACTAAAATATGATTATATATGTTTTTAAATGTTTTTACATTTATCCAATAAAAGATAAAGGCTTAAAATACGGAAAGATTTCAATTTTAGGCGTATATGCCCTAGTTTTCACTAAAGGTTCACTTATCGCCTTTTGATGGAGAACCATCATTAAATATAGTTTTTTTTCACCATTATAAATTCTATTGGACCAAATAAAACTCTTTTTAAGAATTGGGACATCAAAATTTACTTTTTGTAAATTTTTGGTATCTTTCCGATAAAGTTCATTTTTTAATGAATAGTGTAAAATGTTGTATTTTAATTCAAAACATCTTTTTAATATAATTTATTTATATGATTAGATTATCTTTTGAATTTGTTTTAAAGTGAAATTAGAATATATTTTTACCATTAAATCCAATAGTGGTCGTTGGAATTAATTTCACTTTGAAATCAGACTTAAACTAGTGTCAATCTTTTGATACTTATTGTTTCATAAAAACACGCTATTTGCTCTGATAGCGGGAATTAATTATTAAATTAATTAATGTGACTTATATGTTTTGAATTTTGTAAAATAGACTTCATTTTTGAATTCGGAATATCAAATATATCTTAGGGTGAATTTTTGGGATTTTTCTGAAAAACTTCAATTTTTGATGAATAGTGAAACCACTAAGTGGTACTTATAAAAACTGATTTTTCCGTTTAAATGAAATTTTTCTATCTTTTTGTTTTGAATTTAAAAAATCAGACATAAATGTTTTTCATTAAGAAGTAAAATTTGGTTCAATGGGATAAAAATAATTTTTTGGTGAATAGTAACTTATTAAGTTTTTAATCGCGATTAGAGGTAATTAGTGTAGTTTATAGTAAGAATAATGTTTTAATAAACCTAAATGACCTAGACACATGTCCTACCCTCATTTTATGTGTCATGGACGACCAAGAAAATCCATGGGTCAACTTGGGGACCCCATGGAGCCACTTTGGTTGGAAAATGACATAAATATCTTTTTATTTAATGTTAAAGTAAAAATGACACAAACATGAGATGTTTTACTAAAACAATTTTTACATGGGGTTATAAAAGTAATATTTTTTACTATAAATAGTAATTGGAAAGATAAAAAGATTTAATACATCATAGTATTTTTATATAATTTTTAGACATTAAATAAATTAAATTATTTATGACATCATGATGATGCAGCGATGACCTCATTATTTAACGATTTAAATAAAATGGAAAGATAATGTAATATCTAAGACCTACACATGTCCAAAACCTATTTTATGAGTGGATTTCTAACCCTTATCACCTTATCCTTGAAATACATCAATATGGGACCTTTAAAATACGAAACTCTTTTGAAAATAAAGTAACATTTTGTAACTTTACAAGAGTGCCCCTCCTCTCCTCTTATAAAAGGCCCCCACCTCTACCACCTTAACCACAATCCAAAAGCCTTTGGCTCGGCCAAACCCTGCCCATTTTGTCTCTCCACTTCCCTCTATTACTCCTTGAATCCTCACTTTGGGAAGAAGTCTTCCCAAGGAAGCCTTTGAGCTCAAACCAATGGGAGTTACCCGATTTTAAGGTAATGTCTTCACTTGTGTCCTTTTGTTTTATTTTGCTTCTCCAGCCCCCTAAACTATTTTTATTAATTTATTTTATAACAAATACATTATATTCAATATACTAGGATGTTTTTATAAGAAGGATTCGAGCTACACTTACACACACCTACATCTAATGGTTAAAGAACATATTGTTTCCGTGGATGGTGAATTTCTGCCTCCCGAAACAATGATTGTTCAACATTCTTCTAACACCTTCAAAGGTGGCAATTAAGATGAAACTATATTTATATATGATATATAATATTTTTATGTTTTACTAAAGCTTATGTATTTTTCATTTATGTCGTACCTTTATGGTTTCCATTATGGGTAAACGCGATATCTTTATTTAAGGAAGTGCGGACTACCGCCCCCTCAAAGTGATTTGATTCGTTAATACCATATGTGGTACATATAAAGGATATATTTAATGATATTATATATGATACCATACTGGAATTAAAATACTATTTTGTATCATTATGTTTTAATTACATTAAATATGAAATAGAAATGGAAGTAGCGTTCATGCGTACGTACGGCTTACCGTCTCCATGAACGGTACATTTCATTTCTTATCTCATAATGTTATGTAATATTATAAGTACATATATATATAATGTATATATATGTAATATATTACATCTAAATTATGGATATAATTCTGGAAGTATAACATATATATATCTCTCTCATTTTGTTTTAATTCCATTAATATGACAAAAAAATGAAAGTAGCGTTCATGTCTACGTACGGCCTACCGTCTCCATGAACGATGCTTTTCGTTTTTTATCTCCAAATGACATGGAATAGTATAAAATGAATATTTAATGGATATATATGATATTTTAATCATTAATACTATTCTGGAAATTATTTACTTATAACTACATGGGCAATATTTTTTCAAACAAGTTCATTTTTGACTCATGTACCAAACATCGGTAAAAACATCTGATATGAACTAACATTATTAAACAATTATTATAACATTATAATATGTGATATGAACTGAATAATAATCTCTAAAGGATGTACTTATGCAATTATTAATTGGCAAAAGTTTATTATTCAGGAATATAAAGAAACGAACAAGACAAGTTGGACTTGAGGTAAGGGATCCTACTCCTCTCTTTCTTTTTAAGTACACTCTTTTATGTCATTCCTTTTAAAGATCATATTTCTTGTTATTGGGATGTTCTTTTATATTACTATTACTGTAATTTTTATGTTCATATGATGAGAGACCCTATTCTCTCTCATCAATCCATTTTGGAAGTTTTGAGTGGCGCCGTTAGGCTGCCGAATTTTCGTAAGAGATCTATCCTCTCTCTTTCTTTTTAAGTACTCTCTTTTATGTCACTTATTTTATGCTCTTCTTTGTTATGTTGGGAAATGTTCTTTTATATTCCTCTTTCTGCAAACTTTATGTTAATATGATGAGAGACCCTATTTGATCTCATCAATCCATTTTTGGAAGTTTTAAGTGGCGTCTTTAGGTTGCCGAGTTTTCGTAAGGGATTTTTCATCTCACTTTTATTCATGTGAGATTTATGCTACATTTTCCACAATTTCCTTTGAGTGGTGTATGTAATTCCCATTATTTTACTCATTGTGTAATATACTTTCTTTTATGAGTATTTACATCAATGTTGTATTGTCCTTCTTTCACGAGGTGTATGTTTCGAAAGATACACATGTCGGTAAGGGAACCTTTCACCCTCCTCTTTTTGAAAGACTTCTTTTGTTGGGTCTTTTAATTTACATATTGTTATGTTGGGATATGTCCTAATATATCCTTATTGATGTAAATTTTATTTCCAAGTGATGAGATACCCTTTTTTATCTCTCATCAACTCATTTTGATGTGACGTCGTTAGGCTGTCAAGGGAACTTCTTACCCCAATTTCGATTTCTTTGGCTTCAACATGTAGTTATTGAATATGTCATCCTTTGAATATGTGTGAATGACCTTTGATTATTTTACACTTAATATCCACTTATATTTTGTGTATTCGTTTATAATTATGTAATTGATTTATCCTTAAACCAAGGATACCATCTTTGTAAGGGACTTCGTCTCAATCTCCATTCATTCAGGCATATTTTGTTTTATACACAACCTTATTTTATACGGCGTATAAACCCATTTGACTTTTACATTTATTCAAAATGAATCTTTTTTATACGAAGATTTTACTAAATGACAAAAGGGAATTTTTTTTGTCTTACGTATGCGGTGACAACGACTTCTCCGCCGCTATGACCATTATTTGAGTTTCGGCTTCCTCTACAAGCCATACCTTTTTTAAAAAGAAAAATAAATACCATGTTTTACTTTTATTTTATTTTGGTGTTGAAAATGGTTTTCATAATATTTTTATATCAATGTGTGGTATTGATATCTTGTAATTGAAAGGTGGAAATGTTATGTTTCCTTTAAGCATGTTTTATGTGTTACAATTATGTTGAGGTTCTTGAGCATTATTATGAAGACAGGTGGTTCCATGATAGACTAAGGGAGGGTGAGCCCGATATAGCTCTCCAATGCATTGGGTAACGCGAAGGAGTTAAACATGAAGGTTTCTCCGAAGAGATTTAGGTAATATACTATGGTGGGTATTCCAAACGTAACCAAGAGGGTTACTCCCTACGTAAGAATGTTATGAATGACTCAAGTTACCTTTTATGTCTTATGATTTCTATGATTTATTCATGATTTGATGAGGTATGTTAAAGTGCCTATTTTTTATGGGTAAAGTATGATTTCATTCTTATGTATATATGAACTCATGTTTCCTTTCCATATTTTTTATAACCCTTACTAAGCTTTTTATGCTCATCCCATGTTTTTGAAATGTTTTTCACATGTCATGGGAAAGGTACATGATGGGATGATAGTGTCAAGGATGTGTCAAGAAAGAATCCATGTTTTATTTTAAATATGTTTCCGTTTATGGGAAGAATGAATATTGTCTTTTATGTAACCACTTTGTTTAAATGTGGAATGTAATGCAAGTTTCATGATCTAATTCTCTAAAACTCTAAACCTGAAAAGATCCGAAATGTGTAATCTTGTAATAACTCAAGATTAAGTAAGGTTTAAGGCTGGGGCCTTATATTATCAGCCTTATTGAAATATTCTTTAATCTTCTTCAAGTTGTTTTTTTTTCTTCAAGCCACCTAAGTTGAGTCATTGATTTCTCTTCTTTTTTGAGGTTTAATTTCTCCTCAAGGTCTTTTACAATATTTTCGATTTCAACTACCTTAAGTTTGTGTATTTTTATTAATTTAATATAAAATGTTTATTTCTTTATATATTATTCCTTTTATATAATAATATTCTCTGTTTCTTTCAGTAACAACCTCTTATCTTTCTTCAGCTTTTGTTTTTCTCAAGGAAAGATTATAATTCTTTTTTTACATGTTTTCAAGATCTGTCTATTCTCTTTCATCATCTTCACTACTAGAAGTATCAAACCCTTTTTCCACATGATCCATGAAATTAGTTTCATCTTCTAGTTGGTTGTATGATGTAGAGTCAACATATTATTCTTTTCTTATATAGCTTCTTCTTTCACCTAGAAAGAAATCATTCTTTCTTGTACCAAATTTGATTCAGTATTTTGAGCATCTAACCCATTTCTTCTTTTTTGGATTTTCTTCTTCTATCTTAGGTGCAACAGTCCTTTTCTTAGGACAATTAATAGCAAAGTGTCCAATGTTATTATAGTTTTAAAACCTTGGTGGTAGTTTACCTTTTCCCTTAAATTTTTCATTTCTAAATCATTTTTATATAAGAGAAATTATTTTGTTATATTCCTCATCTTTATCTTCGTCATAAGATTCACTTGATTCTGAAGTTTTATCATCTTTGATATCGAGTTTTCTCAAGGCCTTGAAATCCATCTCATCTTTCATATTATTTTTAAAGACTGGGATCTTTCTCATTTAATATTCAATGATAATTTTATGTAACTCATCAAGAGAAAGATCATATCTATCTTCCAGAGTGGAAACATTTAGATCAAACCTATCAGAAAAATTTCTCATTAGTTTTTTCACAATAGTTGAATCATCCAGCATCCCTCCAAATCCCCAAATATTACTAAAAATCTCATTTAATATTGTGAAATAATCATCAATTTTTTCCTCTTCTCCCATATTTATATCTTTGAATTTTCTCCTCAAAATTTTCAATTTGTCTTACTTGAATTCAATGTTGCCTTCATAGCAACTTTCCAATTTGTCCAAAATTACATTGGCATTTTTAATTCCAATAACCTTTGTGTACACTTTTTCTGAAAGAGACATTAAGATGGAATTTTGAGCTTTTCCATAAACTTCCATATTTATTTTCTCATTGAAATTCCTCATAGTTTCATCAGTAAGAGGAGGGAATCCAAAGGTAGTTGCAACTATAACTTCAAGGCTAGGAGATAAAAGATAGGGTAACATCCTATTCTTCCAACTGTGAAACTTTTTTCTATAGAAAGTAGGAACACCCCTACTATCTACAGAATTTAGATTGTCCATCTTTTGAAAGTAGTAGATCCTTGCAGATGGAACCTCGCTCTAATACCACTAGAAATACCCAGACTAGTGAAAGATCACTGAGAGGGGAGGGGTGAATCAGTGATACCCTTATTGGATTTTATTTTTTCATTTTTATGAATTGTCTCCTTTTTTAATGAAACCAATGTTGTTAGTTAAATCCTTGATCCACTCTTCAAATGATGTTGTAAAACAAAAGCACAGGACATAGGGATTTACAGGGTTCAGTATAAATACCTAGTCCTTGCCATGTTGGTTATTCTCCCCAAAATGTATTATTCAGAATATCAAAAGAAGATTACAAATATTAATTGGCTAGACCCCCCAATTACAAGTTGGTTTAACCCCCCAACTTCTTTGCACCTTCTTTTTTCTTCCAGAAACTAGTTATACCCCTACTTTCAAATTCTTCCTTCTAACAGATTGATAGTTTTCCTTCTATTCAAGTAGTTTCAACAAATTATGAATGAATCTGTCTGTCTTTCTCAAATCACTTTGTACACACAATGCTTTCTCGTCTTTGGTTATTTGCACACACACACTTAATATTTGATTTAGATTCAATATAGGTGTGTGTCTTTTGTGTGTTATTCTTCTTTCTCCCTCCTTTAAATGTAAACACACAATCCTTATTTTATTTTTGTTTTTTTCAAACCCAAATGGGTATATTCAATGTATGTCTTTGTTCTTGACCACTTGGGTGTCTCAATTCATTCATATTCATGCATGTGCATCATGTAAGAAATTTCCTTTTATTCATACACCCGAAAACATGGGTTATTTTTCTTCTCTAAGGACCTCAGGTTTCTTCACCTTCAAATAATCCACACACAACCAAGATGAGTATGTGAATGGTGTATGAGTGGGTTATTCTCCTTTTTGAAACAAGGGAGGAATCCTCAGCTTGGGTAACTTCACAGAGTATCACAAGGCTACATGAACCTATTGTGTACTTGTGGTTTCTTTTTCACACAAAATGAACAGCGAGGGTTTGAGGTAACCTTTCGCATTTTCAGTTTCTTTTATGAACCAAGTTGTTTCGTTCTTCTTATATTTTTGCAAGGGATGTGCGGGAATCCTTCGTACAAGAGTTTTGTGGCTCTCTTTGGCTTAATAGGGTTGCGTATAAACTGTCTCTCACGTAACAAGGCAATGTAAAACTCCTTCATACAGTACTCTGTTTCTCAAAGAAATGATATCTTTCTCTCAATGTTTTATACAAAAAAAATTAGGTTGAAGGAATTGTATTTATAGGAAATGTTTATCAATCCATTTCCTTCAAATCTCTAGAAAAAATGTCATGGGATGCAAAACATTGAATGCCCGAGATCTTCGGTTTGAATATTTCCAACGCGGGATGAAAATTTTCAAATCTCTCAGTTTGGTTCTATTAAAATCGGCTCCTTATTTTATGGAGTAAACATAACATGCATGAATTTAAGAATGCCTACAAACCATCTTCTCCAACATCGAAAGACTTGTGTCGCCTCAGCAACTTTTTTTTCTCTTGACCTCGAGTGATCTTTGAATTTTTGTGCATACATGAAAATGTAATTTCATTCATGTGTTCGGTATTCTTATACAATCCTAATGCACTATATTTTAACTTTTAAGGAGGACACAGTCCGATTATGGAGGTGCGGCTGCAGCGACGGTGTACTAGTTCATGTCAGGTGGCCACGGGTATCTAGAGGTTGAAGACAACCTTGGTGCCTCTCCTCGATCATTGGATAGATCACAGACTGATAGTGGATATCTAGGATTATAAACATTTCTGCATGATGAGATGAGC
Source organism: Viscum album (assembly GCA_963277665.1). NCBI lineage: Eukaryota > Viridiplantae > Streptophyta > Magnoliopsida > Santalales > Viscaceae > Viscum > Viscum album. The sequence continues at coordinate 1,025,528,693 of OY728129.1, read as the reverse complement.
ATCTTTGATAATATGCATATCATATGGACAGTTCAGATAGATTCTTTGTTTTTAAAATATCATTCCACATCGAAACGTTGTGTGGAATTTCTGCAGCTTATAAGCCTCAATACTCTATCCCTCATTCAATTAATTCTATTATCCATCTCCAGTGTTGACCCACACTAGTTCTTGTAGCACCCACTCTGCTCCTCAGGCGGACACCTAGTGCCCACGTTGCACGGGTTCATCACCGCGTAGCCCCTACGGGATTATACATAGCCTGCACATATCCTTCTTCATGTGGGGTTGGCCTTGAGGGCTAACCTCATGTGTGGTTGACCCATTGGGTCCCACATGTTCTTAAGGTGAGGACCTCATCTGGTCTCCATGAATGAACCCATTATTAGGGTAAATGCCCAAAATAATAACTACTTAGTCTAAGTAGTCACAAATATAAAATGTAATCTTTAAATACCGTACCCCTTCTTCTCTTCTCCTTCTATTATTTTTGGAATGAGAATTTCAAAACATCACATTTATTTTTATTTATGAAATAAAAACTCAAAGAGATCAACATTCCATTAATTCAATCATATATGATGTATGGATCATGTCTTCATTTCTCATGCATTCCAAGCATAATTCATGGTTATCTTTGACGCACAACCTTCATCCAGTTAGAAGTCATTGGATGGATCTTCAACACTTAATCCACTTAGTGAATATGTATGGATATTATTTATCCTCATGCAACATAGTATTTCATGGAATTATTCAAGTGTTATGATAATGTATCATACAATTCTTGGAACATAGGACCAGTTCTACAATCATCAGATTTAGTATGATTTAATCTTCATTGCTTCAATAATTCAATCATCAGGCACACATTGACATGTTATTGAAAACAAATGCAATCATTTGGCTCAATAGTTAGAAAATTTAAATTTAATATTAGCACACAAAACGTAGAAAATAATATTTAGAAGAAGTGTGTTTTTGATATTAAAATTTATGTGTAGTATAAATCATTCAATGTCATTGACTTTCATGATATAAATTGATTTATTTAAAAAAAATAAGATTTATAAGGATTTAAAAGAAATCCAAAATTGGATATCATCATTTTAATTTTTAATTAAAAGAAAATATGGAAGCTTTTCTTAAATGAAATGTTACTTAGGTTTTAAAATGTGGAACATACATTTTCTATGATTAAATTTGTTAAGTTAGTGGTATAACATTTCACCTTATCACTTAATTTATTTATATACCAGCAAGTTGACTGAGTGATAAATATTATATGATAAAAATTAAAATTATTAAATTTATATGGTGATCTACTACTACCCAAATGGAATTACATTATTTAAATTTACTATAGATTCCTACAACAAAATACATGGTGATTTTTTCCATTGAAATACTAGTACAGGTAATGGATATATCATCCCTATTGAATTATGTAATTTATGATTAACTTTATAAAATAGCAAGTATCAACATATATATTCTACAATATCCCATTACATGTTATCCTACCAAGAGGTTAGCCTTAGAACTCCATACATCTTCATGATTCCTAGATTAATATAAAGGAATAGTCTATGAGAATCATCCAAAAGTTCCTTCTTCAGTTTTGGTTGTGATGGGACACATATCTGGGATCCAAACCTTATAATTTATTCTTTATCAAATTTTAACACCATAATCCTCACTACCATTTTATATAGCTCCACAGTAGATTTCTAGGTTTTCTTGATCCACTTTTGAATTGATGATTAACCAATAATTTTTGAAATATTGGACTTCAACATTTACATTATGAATTCAAGACTCATCATTTTCCAATCTATGATTATTTTTTCAATCCTCATCATGGATATGGTAGATGAAATTTTCTACTAAAAACATAAGTCATTTTATTTACCCTCCTTGAGTGGTAATATATTGAGCCGTCATAATATTTTATCAATTATAACCATCTCCATTTTATATTATTAAATTTCCCTTGAGTGAATATATATTTCAAGATATTTGGATCAATATATATAACACTTTTCTTCATAGTAATAATTCCACATAATTTTAATGAAAATATCATTATTTGTAGCTCAAAATCATACATTGGGTAATTTTTCCAAGGAGTCTTTAATTGACATGACCAAAATTAAATTATATTATAATTACACATAAGGATACATTCCAAGCCCTTTAATTAAGCATAACTATATATTATAGACCCTTATCCAATGCATGGTAATTAAGTACAATTGTGGTAACCAACCACTTCTTTAGTTCCTTGAAAATTTCTTCGCATTCCTCCATACAAAAGAACTTTACTCCATTTTGTGTTATGTTGGTTAGTGAATTTTATATCTATGTGAAATTTCCCTCAAATTTTCAGTAATATCTTGTTAACCCAATAAAACTATTGATATTTGTTTTAGTGGATAGTATTGGCCATTTATCATTAACTTTTTTCCATTTATAGATATATAGATGTGCCCTGAATTTTTATTACATGTCCTAAGAATGATACTTATTACAGCCATAATTCAGACATTCTAAATTTGTAATATAGTTTATTTTTTCTCGTGTTTTTTAACACAAAATATAAAATATCTTCATGATGTTACTTGATCTTTTAATATATAAGAATACCATTTATAAATACAAACAAAAAATAATTAAGGTAGTCTATAAAGTATCTATTTTTTATATACATGATGATTATATGATAATTTTTAAGTCCAAATGACACATTGTAAATTTATATTTTCCATACCTCAAATAGAAATTTTTCTTGGGAATATCATCCCTTTTAACCCTTAATTGATGATATACAGATCTAAGGTCATTATTTTAGAGCTATTTTTTTCCTCTAAGTTGATTAAACATATAATTAATATAGGTAAGAGGATACTTATTCTTGATCATGATTTTATTATCCTCGTGATAATCAATGCAAATATACATCTATATATCCTCTTTTACAAAGAGAACTAATTCACCCCATAGAAGAGTAAAACCCTTTATAGTTTCTCTTATAGATTCTTCATTAATTATTACTACTCAATGGTGAAATTTTCATAAGGGATATTTAAGATAGGAATAAATATACGTATGAGTTAAATTGAAAAGTAAACCTAAAACTATGGGGAAGACCAAGTAGTTCATACATAAATACATTAGTATGTTCTCATACAATATTCATGTCACAAATATTGACTTTATCCACAATCATTTGAGCTATAAGTCCCCCATTTATATGTATTAGGACCCATATAGTTGAAAATGATTCTGAAGGGAGATCATGATCATTATATCATATATATTTTATCATAAGATGGTTGGGAATATTAAGTAAGATATAATTATCCGGAAATTTTATATGTGATCTTGCGAGGAAATCCAATCCATACACAGTATTACTTAAATTTAAACCAAGGGTTGAAGGAATAAATTTGAGGGAAATATCATCTAAAAAATATTGTATCTTGGACACAATAATCATGACACCATTTTTTTTCAAATATATTTCAATATCCAATTTTTTATTTGGTGAATAAATATTCAAAGAAAACTTGTGAGATATGAAATAACGTAAAGAAATAGAAAAAAATAAGTAATTTTTAGTCATTAATTGAAGAATGATTTTACCTTTCACCACACTATTTTTTATCTATCTTAGTGGTAGGGATAAAGTACACTCTTCCTTTACCCCTTGGTTTATGATGTTTTTTGGGATTATTCTCTTTGTTAGCTCTTGGGTTAGGGAATTGATTTTCAAAATACTAAAACTCCTTGAATCCAAGTCATTTAAGTATAGTTGGTGATTTAGTTATTTCCTTTTTTCCCTCTATTATTTAAACCATATTATTTATCCCTTGTTGGTAATCATGGTCTCGATGGTCAATCCTTCCACACTTAAATAATTATCTTGTTCTCTGAATGTATTTACTTGGGTTCTTTATCCCACCCTTTTTATATATAGATAGTTGACCTTTCTTTTCCCTAGGTGACTTATCCTTAGAAATTCCATGAAACTACACTATCATTTTCTTATCTCCAAAACAATGAGGGTCCTTATCTTTCATCTCCACCTTTAGAGAACATTGAACAATGTAATCATATATTATAAATTCTCTTATGGATAATGCATTTAGTGACTTGGATTTAATCCAAAAAAGAATAAATCTATATTACTCTTTAGTCCAAAGATAAAACCAATATAATATCTTATGAGATTTTTAAAGTTCACTTTATATGGTATAATGGATTCATCTTTATTTTCTTTCAACTATATGAATTCTTTATATATATTTATGTGAGGATTATGAGGAAAATACTTAGTGAAGAGTGCATTCTTGAAATCCTCATATTCCATAGAGTCTATATCCTCATTTTTCATGGTATTATTAATCATATTCCATCATTAGTCAGCCTATACTTATAAATAATAAATGTCCAAAACAACCACCTCATGTTCCAAGAACTAGATAATGGAAAATATCATTTCCACCACATCGATACATTACTTATAAATAATTTTATTAGAATAACCACTGAATGAGGGTGGGAGTTTTCATCTTGATGATTCAATAGAAAGTTGTTTCTTCCTTGGTGAATTTTGAAGCTTAACATGGTTTGTGTTATTATTCAGGGCTTGAGAGAGTTGTGTGGGAATAACTATAAGAATTTGAATTTCTTCTCCCATAATATTTAGTTTTTCACTGGGATAATCATCGTATTGCCCATAGATCCCATTTTCAACTTATTTTTCCCTTGATCCAACCATTTCTTAAATTAAGAAAATACCAATATAATAATAATAAATATAAAACAAAAATGTTATAAAACATAAAATACATATTTACCATAACATATAAATCTATAGGTTTTAATCTAGGTTATTCATTATCTATATCCTATTAGTTTCTCTAACAATACCATAAATATGTGATATAATCCTTCATAAGGGTTTGTAGTGAGAATTTAATCCACAAAATCATAACCCATGGTAGTACCTAGTTGGTTGTATATTTTTAAGCCCACTAATCATGCATCGAGTAAAGGTTAAGTAGATACTCAACCAATATTTTTCAGGGTTATTATCCCTAGGTGTATCTATACCACAATCACATCCACTTTTCAATATCATTATAAGGGTGTAATTTCTTGTAAAACCATATAATCAAAACTTTTCCAAAATTACCAGATGTTATCTTATACATAGAATCATCCCTTAGACTTATCCCCATGGTTTTCATAAAATTTTTCTTATCTTAATAACTAAAAAAATCCTTAAAAATAAATAAACATTTCTCCAATTCCAAATAAATAGTCCCAAGATAAACATATCTTTATTAAAAAACCTTTTGATAACTTCAACATTACATTTCAAAGAAAATCATATCATCCCATGAATAGAATTTTTAATGTATTTGAGGACTAGATACATAAGAAACTTATTTTACAAAACTTGTGAACATTTATCTATAATTGAGCCACAATAGAATCCCTTAAATACTTCTCATATGATATAATAATATTCATAACTTGGATAATGGAAACATAAGTAAGTGGTGTGATAAAACGCTCAGAAAGGGTAAAATCTCATCATCATATAATCAAGTGTTAAATCATAAGAATGTGAGAAAATGTGAGAAGGGGAGAAATATATTATTAAAAATAAAATCAAATAATAATAGTTCTCTATAATTCATGATATAAGAAAATATAATCTCAAAATAACAAACACTTTCCATATAAAAATAGTGTTAGGTAATAAACATGATCCATAGAGCATAATCATAATCATCTAACATAGAAACAGGGCATTCCAATGTATTATTTCATAAAAAGTAATTATAGAACCAACATATGGACAAAAAATTTCATATTGTGAAAAAATACAAGTATATGCACCCTTTATGTTGTAAAAAATTCTATCATGTCCACCCATTAGGTTATGAAAATATCCAAGAATGTACACATTTTATATTGGGACCAACTCCAATATGTGCATGGTTTGTTATCTCATGACATATAAAACTGTAACCAATGAATTGGAAAGAGATATAGGACCCCCCCCCATCATCCATACATATGTATTTTATAAGATATCAATCATTAAACATATCATGAAAACCCATGGGAAAAATGAGTTTCATTTATTAAATCATTAAGAACCTGTGAAAAGAAAAATGGGCTATGCAAACATTTCTATTTGGTGTCACTGAAATTGAGCTAAATAATGTAAATAAATGACACCTAAAATTAAATCACCCAAAATATTATTTCATAATAAAATTTATAAGGTGATTCATGGAAAATTATTTCCATATAAATAAATAATTTAGATATAAAATGGAAGAAAATGGTAGCGAAATAAAAAAAAGAGTTTTTAGAAAACATTTTTAACATTTTCGTAAAAGAATAATTTTTTGAACCCATTAAAAATTATTTTTTCAAAATGTGAATAGAACACTTTGAAAAAAAATATTTTTAAAAATAAATATCAAAATTGGATCTTTAAAAATTATAAAATTTATCAAAATATAATATTGGTGGATGATAAGATATTTATTATTAAATGATGGAAAACCTTTTGAATATTTCGAAATAACTTTTTTGAAAACCCACTTCATAAAAAGTGTAACAAAAATTTATTTTGAAAAAAAAATGAGAAGGTAAATGTTAAGGTCAAATGATATAACACATAATTAAAATTATAAATTTAATAGAGAACATTTTTTACAATATAAAACATAGATATATAAAACAAAGTGCATAGTTGTGAATGATGTGAATTATTATTTAAAATATCAAACTTTAATGGGAAAGAATTTTTTTCCAAAAATCAGATCGATACCACTGATGGGGGTGAATTAGTGGTTCCGTTTTCTTTTATAATAAAATTTCTTAACTTATTTAGTAAACATTATTAACCTCTAAAACCTGTTAATGTTATGATCCAATCAAATAAAACTTATAAACATTTTCTTTTATATGTAAAAAAATATAAATAGAATCTAGAACATTATATTTAAAAGGATTGGTACAAAGACCAACTCTTTGCTAGGTTGGATAGTCCCATCAATATCTATTCTTTCACTAACTTCTTTTCAGAATACAAAGGCATAAGAAGTGAACAATTCTACAATCCTAATAGAAACTTTAATACTATAATTGGTTATAACCCATAACTATCTTTTTTGTGTCCCCTTTTCCGAAGTTGGTTATACACCCCATAAAATGGACAATATTGTTTAGCAACTGGTATGTATCCATAGCTACAAGCTTCACTTACCATCTTCTTTTTTGATCCACTTCATAAATTTCTTTACCTTATCCATAATTAAGTTAAATAAAACTTCCCCTGTGTACAACCATCAATAAATTCAACAATTCTCTATGAAACATGTTTGTATTGAAACATTATCTAGAAAATATATTTGGGAAACATCCTTAGAAAAAGTCAATCTGATAGTCTCCATCTGATTGGCCTCAGTCCTATTCTTATTATAATCCTTATTAAATGGAGTATAAACTCAATTGGAAGCTCATAATTCCTCTTTCTGGTGGAACTCAGTCTGATGAACCTTTCTGTAATGGATGTCACTCAGATGGGATCACTTGGATAGACTTTCTCCAATGTATGTCACTCTGATGGGTTCATTCTGATAAACATGCTTCTAGGAAATCATTCCATTATAACTTTCTTGGCATCAACCGAAAATCAAACTTTGGTTGGAAACTCAAAACCAATATCAAAACTTTCAAAAATCCATTTCTCGGGTACAGTTCATGTTTCACTCAGTATAAATTTATTGTGCTCTCCTTTTATAAGAATACTATAATGGTAAGGGTGGGGAAAATAATTTCAATTTCCACTCAATGAAATTCATAATTCATTAATTTATCTCCTGTTTAAGTATTTATCTTTTACTTATACAAATTTTCTTGATACTTTTGAGAGATTATATAATATTATCAAAGATTTAAACTTCTTAGAATTTATAAATAATTCATCAGCCTAGTTTTCTGAGTATGATGATTTGTTGTTTGGTGACTCGAATTGATCTTTCTATCACAGTCTCATTCTGATAGAATTTCTACTCTACATTGTTAATTTCAAACCATTCTTTAGCCTGATGTAAATTTTTATTCCTATTTTCCTCATTACAATGTAATCATATGTAATACATAAAACTTTCCATTATGATGCTTTGTATCAAATTAAAAACACTTTTTAAAACATTAAGAGAATTATTCCAAAGCATTATGACTTTTATTTTGTCATGAACATAGTTTCCACTTCTAAGAATATCATTATCCTCATTTACAAAACTCTTTAAATAAATATTTGTATTTCTTTTCCATAGACTGATGATCTTAAGTATGATGAAGTTCAGAGTCCAATGACTTTATCTATGTCAACATGCATCAAATTTTAAGTCTATACTACACTTTGAATAATTGGTGTTAAGTATTTTCTGATGACACATGACCATTTTTAAAACAAATAAGACTTTTGTTCTTAAACCAATTATAATAAAATTCAACCTGATGAAAATGGTCGACTATATTCTTAATCATCATCCGAAAAATTGATATCTCAATCCTTCCAATGGATTATCACTTACAATAATTCAAAAATTCTTAAACATTATGCCTCTAATAAAACTTCTTATCTTATTCAAAAAGTATACTAGCAATATATAATGAATCAGTGTCAGAATCCATTGTGATGAATCAAAGGATTCCTGTGTCCGATGAATTAGGGTCAGCAGCAACTCCTTTTCTTCCAAATTTTTCAAATAATTGTAGATCCTATGAATTTTTATATTTAGTGAAACAAACAGTTTGATGTATTGGTAAGTCTGATGGATTGATTTCAATGATTCAGAAAAATAAATCTTTCATCCATATGATATTACCACACCGATGATTCTCATACTAAAGATCTACATCCTTCTGTGACTGTTTTTACTTACACTGATGAGATGTATCTAGAGTAATTCACATCATATCATCCTCTATTTTACAAAATCTAACTTTTATCGTTACTTCTTCATGATTTTTTATAACTCCATGATCAATAAATCATCGTCATATTAATATCAAATGCATACTCTGATAAAATTTCTCATTACGATCAAAACGTTCATTCCAGAATCGATATGATTTACAACAGCTTTTAACATTCCAACCAATCCTTATTCCAATGGTATGGATCTATTAGCACATTTCGATGAGCTAATTTTGATTACTCATGTCAATGGCCTGGGCCTGAAGTTTTGTGTTTCCTTTTGTATTTTGTTTCTGATTTACTATGTCTGATACATCTTCCTAGTCGGTCCGAGGGGGGTTTTCCAGAAACCAAAAACATAATATTTTCTCAAATTTAACCCTATATATCTATTATAAAAAATTCAACAAAAAGTAAACTTGGTCCTAACAATATCCCCTTCATGTTTTTTTGTTAGTACCCAATACAAATAAATACTAGTTATTATTTTATTTTCTCAACTTTTTTCTCCCCATTCCTTTATTTCTCCATTTATTACTTATATATCCCCTTTATTGGAATTCAAATTCAAAGGGGCCATCATTAAATGTTTCCCCTATTATTGAAAAAATTTATCATTTAAAAAGTTTGGAAATTTTTAGCTCAAAATCAGAAAACACTTCTTCATAGAAACATAAGTATCACATAAGTTTCTTAACAAATATCCTTTAAAAAAATAACTCTAAGTTTATTTGGGATAACCCACTATAGAAAAAGTTGTGTATAATCAATTTTATCAATTTTTTCCATAGAAAAACTTTCATGTAATTCCTTTTCAGGTTTTTTTAATTCATTTTTATATCTAAGAATATCTAAGAAATCTTGTTTTAGGAAAATAATCTAAACCCATCTCAACAAATACATCATAAAATTTTATGTGTAAAAACACAAACTTCCCAAAAAAAACTTTTATCATAACTTTATTACATTATTTTTTTAATAAAATTAAGAGACTCACATGTTTATTGTCTTATTTTAACTCCTTCAATTCATTGTCAATTAGTAAAAATATAAAAAATATTTTTTAGGAATAAAGAGGAACCTCAAAGATTATCAGAAAAAAATCAAACAAAGAGTATTCTATTAGTATTTACCTTTTTTTATTATTATTGGATTTTTCATTGTATTTGTTTTATTCCTTCCATTTATCCTTCTCAGACTTTCTAACAAGTTTTTATTGTTTGTAGATTCATATGAAAATGATTTAAAATTATTTTCTTCTTTATTAACATTTTTTTCATTGATTTTGTAACAAATCTTTCATTCCTTCCTCTTAGGCTAGTAATATAGTCATACAACTTTTAGTAACATTCATGTCTTGGTTACACATTTTTTAGAAATTTCAAACCACCATCTATTGATATCTTTTTATCAAATTTGTTCTCAACATTAGAAACCTTTTTCTTTCCCTTTTCTCTAACTAATATTTGTTCATTTTCTAACTTTCTCTCCATGGTAACTTATTCTGGCTAGATAACTAAGCATTATTTATTTTCTTTCTCAACCTATGTTTTTCTCAACTTTCATAACATAATCATCTTTATTCATCTTCTGAGTTTTCATTTTCTATTCCACATAATTTTTAGGAAAAATTGATTCTCTTTTCTTATCATATATCTCCATTGATTCATATGTGTTTCTTATAAGGGACATTTTATACCTACATGAATAAGATATGTGTCTAAAAACTCCACAACACCAACAACGACCTCATAATCTTTATTTTTTAGATAGATAGTGAATTATTTCAAAACTTTGTTATTATTGCCTCTCTATAAATCATGGACCACTTTTCTCTGGAGGATACTTTCTTAAATAATTCCAATCTTTCATGGTGAAATATGGTTTCTCACAAACCATCTTTTGTAAATATTTCATTTCAACTACTTTAAGAGTTTCACCTTTAACATCAACTACCCTGGTGAAGTATTCACTCATATTTCTCATATCACTTTGTATTGAAAGAAACATTGACTTTTTTTCAAAAAATACTCTTCTTTATTAGCCAGAATAACTTTCAAAGCATCTATCATTTTTTTAGATTCATCTATATTCAACTTTTTCTGATTATTTTCTTCAACAAGTGTAGATTATTATATATTGATATTCTCATTTCTAGATGATCTTTTTTCATATATTTTCATTTTTCTTTCAATCTCACCAATACTCATATTCTAAGATCTAATAAAATTGATATTTTTCTCCTCCTTCTTCATCCAATAATCATTCTCAAAAAGATATATCTTCATCATCTTTTGGAAACTTTCTTCTTTATTTCTTGATTTAATTATTCTACTAAATTTATTTTTCCAAATTTGGTTTAATAATCCACTCCATTTCTATAATATATTCACCATCATCAATTTATTAAGAATTAATATCATTTATAACATGAGAAATAATGTTTAGTTGATGATGAGATTCATCATTGGATGGGATATAATATTTCTTTCTTCTACTCAGATATATTTTCTTATTAGTTTCATAAAGAATTATTTTATTATGTTTCATCCACTTTTGTTTCTAAGATTTATTATCATTCTAATTAGACTCACACTCTTGAACTTTCATCCTTGGAAAATTCTATACAAAATTTCATTTCCCTTCATAATTCCAACATTTTAGAGTTATACTTTTATATTTTCCCTTATTGTATTTCTTATATAGGATGGAAATAATTATATTGAAATCTTTAGCTTATTACTTTACATCTGAATCACTTGATTCTTCTTCAACATCTTTATCTTTTTTCCAATTTAACAATGCTTTAAATGCTATTTATTTTTCAGATTTTTTCTTAAAAGTAGGGGATTTTATCATCTCATATTCCACTAAAGTATTATGAAGTTCATCTAAATATAAATTTTCATGGTCTTCCAAAGCTGAAAGTTTGGCTTCAAATCTATTTAAAAATTCTTTCATAAGTTTCTTAAAAAATTTAGAATCTTCCATATTCTCACCAAAACATCTGATGTTACTCCCAATGTCATTTACCCTTGTAAATTAACTTTCAACACTTTCATCATCACTAATTTTCAAATATTAAAATCAACTTCTTATATTTGTAATCTAGTTTCCTAAATTTTCTCATTCCCTTCATAGCTACTTCTCAACTTGTCCCATAATTTCTTGGTTGTTGGAAACCCCATAATAATTTCACAAAAATCATCAGTAAGATCCATAAATAAAGATCTTTGAGCTTTTCCATAATCCTATATGCTTATCTAATCAATAGATATCATACCATCTTAATTAATGGGAGTAAACCCCGCTATCAATGAATCTCTAACTTCAAGGCTAAGTGAAATAATATAGGCTAGCATCACATTCTTCCAACTATTATAGTTATTGACATCAAAAAATAAAAAATCACTAATGTTAACTAAATTAAAATTATCCATTCTCAGAGATGGATACTTCATAGGGAACCTAGTATCTAATACCAATTGTTATTCCCAAATCATATTAAGATCACTAAGAGGGGGTTATATCAATGATTCCTTTTTATTTTAAAATAAAGTCTCTTGACTTATTTAGAAAATTTTATTAACCTATGAAACTTGATAAAATTATGATACACTCAAATAAAACTTCTCATACTTACCTTTCGTATGAAACAAATATAAAGAGAATACATCGCACAATAATTACAAGTTTCAGTACATAGACTTACTCATTTCCATGTTGGATAGTCCCACTAACATGGATTATTTCATTATCATCTTTTCAGAATACAAAGGCACAAGCAGTTAACAATTATACAATTCTAATAACAACTTTCATGCTATAATTGGTCGTACCCTCACCCCACCTCCACCCACAACTATCCTTTTCACATCCCCTTCCCTATAGCTAGTTATACACCCCAATATATACACAATTACTTTCAGCAACTGATAAGTATACATAGTTAAAGCTTCACTTTCCTTATTTAATAATATACATTAGAAAGCTCTTGAATTTATCTATAAGTAAGATGAATGAAACTTCACATGTTTACAATCTAGAATAACTTCAAAAAAATATCTAAGAAACTCATTTTTCTTTAAACATTCTCTAGAAACTCTATTTGGAAAACATCTTCAGTAAAATTCAATCTGATAGTCAAGTGTCTGGTAACCCCAGTCCAATGGTCTCCATTATATTGGAAAAAGTATGATTCTTTTTCTGCTCTTACTTATGCAATTGAGTATAAAATCAATTGTCATCTCACAATTCTTTCATCTAATAGAACTCGATCTGATGAACCTTTCTCTGATGGATGTCATTCTGATGAAATCACTATGTCGGACTTGCTCCAAAAGAAGTTTCTCTAATGGGATCACTTTAATGGATTTGGTTTAATAGACTCATTCCTTTTGAACTTCCTTATCATCAACCTAAAAAAATTGTGGTTGGAAACTCAATACCAATCTCATAATATTCAAATCTTTAGTGCTCATGAATAGTTCAAGTTCCACTCAGTATAGATGTATTATGCTCTACTTTTATAGTCATCCCTAAATGGTAAAAGTGGGAAAAATAATTTCACTTCCTCTTAGAAAAAAATAATAATTCATGAATTTATATCTAATTTAAGTCTTCATATTTTACTTCTTCAACTCTTCTTAACACTTCTAGGATCTTTTTTAACCTTCTTAAAGATTTATATTTTCTTAAATTTACAAAAAAATATTCGGTCAGGTTTTATTGAGTATAATGATTCTTTGTTTTTTGAGTCTAATTGATCTTTCTTCCTTAGTCATATTCCAATGTAATTTCTTCACTAATTATTTACTATTAAACCATTCTTTAATATGATGTCAATTTTCATTCATATTTTCTTCACTATGATGAAAAGATATGTAAGACTGAAAAATTCTCATTATGAAGCTTAGTATCAAATGAAAAACACTTATTCAAACATTGAGTACATTCTTCCAAAACATTGTGACTTTTAATTTTTTTTAAACACTGTTTATTATTTTATGGAAATCATTATCCTAATTGACAAAACCCTTAAAATAAATCTCCTTTATTTATTTTCCTCAGACCGAAAATCCCAAGTATAATGAATTTCAGCATCTGATTACTTTATTAGTGTTAGAATGCATCTAATGATTGGTATTTGATTAAATATAAAGAATAAGTGTCAATTATTGTTCAATGAATCTTAACCATTTTGAAAACAAAAAAACTTTTGTTCTAAACCAAATTGTAATACAATTCAACCTGATAAAAATGGTTGACTAAATTGTTGATCATCATCTGATTGATCAGACTCTGAATCCTTATGATGGATTATCAGTTCCAATAATTAAAACTTTATTAAACATTATACCTCTGGCAAAAACTTCACGCGATACACAAAAGATACCAAAAATATATATTTAATCAGTGTTAGAATCAATTATAATGAATCGATGTCTTCCTGTGTCTCATCAACTAGGGTCATCAGTGACTCCTTTTCGTCAAAAAAATTCAACTATTAGTAGGTCTTATGAATTGTTTCATTTGGTGAAACGAACAGTACAATGTGTCATTTAGTCTGATGGATCGATGTTAGTACTTCAAAAAAATTAATCTTTTATCATTCTGACATCATCACACCAATGATTCTCATATTGATTATCTACATCCTCCTATGGTGGATGTTCCTTACACCGATGATTTGCATCTATAATACATCACATAGTATTCTACTCCCTTCCACAAAATCCAACTTGTATCATGACTTATTCATAATGTATAAGAACTCCATGATCAGGAAATCATCATCAGATTTAGTATTGAATGTAGACTCTCATACATTTTATCATTATGATCAAAACATTCATTCCAGACCCAATATGATTTCCAATAACTTCTGACATTCCAACCAAGCCTCATTCTGATGGGTTGAATCCATTGATACAGGCCAATGAGATGAGTTTGATTCCTTAAGACAATGTCTTGGGTCCAAATTTATATGTATCCTTTTATGTTGTGTATCTAATTTACTATGTTTGATGCATCTTTCTATTCAGTCTGATGGGGTGCGTCCAGAAACCAAAAACAAACACCTTTTCTCAACTTCAACCATATATCACCTATTAACAACAATTACAACCAAAACTCTACTTAGGCCTAAACATATTCATCAAGGTAAATATTTGAGTAAAAATTACACTTTCCCAAGAATTAAAATTCATTATAGTATCATAATATAATAAACTAAAACCATCTTGGAAAACTATTGTAAAAAATTATTCATTATGACTCAATAAAATAATTTTAGTTACGAAGAACCACTTACCTTAAATCTCACTCATTTGAATGTGATATAACTTGTTTTACAACGAATGTAACTATTTTAATCACTAATTTTATAGATTTATTAAAATATATTTCCTTTTATACATATAATAGATGACCTTATATCACAAATATGTTACCTAGTAATACTTTATTTTCATCATTGAATGTTAGGAATTTTCGATTATTTGTTTTGTAATAGCTTCATTGTAACACGGTAAATTATCACTCATTTATTTAAATTTCATAACTCCAAGATTATATAAAATATAATAATCATTATTTTCCAACAATTCCTTAAGACCCATTTCAATAGGTGAAAGACATTGATATGGTTCGTAAAAAAGGAAATTATGTTAAACAAGTTTCTGCATGTTTAATGATCAAAAGGTGGTATATTAATAAATATATTAAATTTTAATAATGAATTTCTATAATTTGTAAAATATATTAAATACATTAACATTACATAACATTCATTAATCATTTATGATATAAAAATTATAACATCATTTACGTTGGTGATAAAATTGACCCAAACAAGAGCATGTTATAATGATTTGATGATCAAGAAAATATTGTTATATAATTTCAATATACCTTTTACTAAATCTGAAACATATCATAAATATACTTTTCCTTTATTAAATTCATTCTTATAACCACACATGTGAGGGTAGTGATGAAAAATGAAATTCATCATTCGTGGAGGATATAGTCTGTATATAAACATGATTAATGATTTCATTTATAAAAAATGGTATTGACTGAAGTTCTATGAAAAATTATCATTTTATAATTATAATTGTGAAATATTAAACATATTAATCCCTCAAATTCATCCTTTTTACTAACCATAAAAGGCAGTTATGAAAAGAAAATCACATCGATTCTTAAAGGCGATAGTCTGCACAAACACATGATCGATATTGTTTTCTTATTTATAATGGGTGGAAAGGATTGAATAATTATTGATACATTAATATAATAAAATTATATTATATTAACAATAATAATTTTATAGTGGCTATAAAAATTTTATAATAGGAATTTCAATAAGAAAATATTAAGGATTAAGAAATATTCATGTTGAGAACATGAGATTTATTATAGAAATATTTTTGGAAATAAAGGTCAGGGACTAAATAATTGATACGAGAGAGCTATTAATATGATATATTATTCTAGGAGGATAAAAATTGAAAAGATTAATGATAAAATTATAATGTTTACTTATATAATTAAGTGGTGGAAGTGACGCTTTTTAATAAGTGAAGAAAAGGTTAATTTTTGAAGTACTAATTACATTTCAAAAATTTATTGTCACTATTCAAGGGAAAAAGTATAAAAAATTGTAAAATAATAGAGGTTAGGAATTTTTTCTAATTTGCCTCTCATTCAAACACTTTGAGACACATTTTTAAAATATTTTAAGACTTTAAAAAAATTGTGTTTCTAAGCTTAAAATTTATGTATAGTATAAATTTATTAATTTCATTGACTTTAATGATATTAATTTGTATATTAAAAACAATTTTAAGTTATTTTAATATCGAATAATGGTAAACAAGAATATGACCATTGAAATTTTAAATTAAAAAAACACTGAAACAGTTTTAAAATAAAATGTTACTTTTGTTAAAAAATGTTGGAAATAGGGTTTGTAGGATTAAAATATTATTTTAAAATACAATATTTTACTCTTAAAATAAATCTTTGATTAATTAATATATTTTATAAACTTATAGTCCTTAATTATATACTAAAAGGTATAGTTTTGGTAAAAACTATATTTTTTACTATTCACCAAAAAAATAAAATATTTTAGAGTTGTATAAAAAAATCTTCTTAGGATAATTTGGATATGTGGAATTAAAATATTAAGTTAATTTTATCATATTAAATTTATAAATGTGATAGAAATTAATTTTAATATAAAAAATAATATGTGGAAAATAAAATTATTTTAAGAAAAATAAATGACTCTTATATTAATATATATTTTTACATAGTTTTCATAAGGTTATTTATTATATTGATACCCACCCACTTAAATACTATAACATAGTATTCATATTTTATAATTTTATTCAATTAAATTATCGTGGTTTTTATTTTATTTTGGATTTTTGTGTAATATAATATATTTGGTATGATATTTATTTAAAGAAAAGTATTTAAGAAAATCATGGATCATTACATTTCAATTTTCAAAAAAAAATTTGAATTTGTAAAAAAAATACTCTTGGGAAAACCTTTAAAATTCTAATCTAAATATTAAAAATTATAATTTAAAAAAAGGATTTAATTTAAATGATAAACATAGTGAATATAAGGGGGGAAATTCATTTCTAGAAACCAAATACATCATTGAAAATAAAAAATATGTGTTTCTTAAATAGAATAAGATTTATACAGGTAATATTTATTCTAATTTTATTATTCAATGAGAAAACAATTCTTAAATTCTTGGAATAAAATAGAAAATACATTATCTATACATTATATGATATTCCTAGAATTTTTCTAGCCCTATTCATTTATATAATTTACATAGAAGAACACTCCAGACCAGTCAAACAACCTTTTATGTGGTTTATCCATATAATGTTGGATGTTAATAAAGAGGAACATAATAAATTTTTAAGGGCTGGTATAATTTATCCTATTTTAGAGAGTAACTGGGTGTGTCCAATTCAAATAGTATCTAAAAAAAGTGGAATAATTATTTTGATAAATTATCATAGGGAATTAATACCCGCTATTATTGAAAATAAATGGATAGTTTTTATATAATATCATATATAGAACGAACCTACTAGTAATGGTCACTACCCTTATTATTTTTTAATTAAATGCTTAAAATTTTAGTGGGAAATTCTATATTTTTCTCCCTATAAAGTTACACTGGTTACATATAAATACCCATAACACTTTAAAACCAAGATAAGATCACATTTAAATGTTCCTTTTTCATTTTTTGTAGTTCCCTTTCAACATTCCAAATTTTTATTTCTTTTTAAACTAATGTGTGTTGCTTTTGATTGGGTGGTTTGGGCCAAGAAGAGGTAAAGTATCTATTGTTAACTACTATACCTTTAAAACATGTGATGAAGTCTAAATAAATTAAAAAATTATTTAAAATTAACTTATAGGAATAATTTTTTCTAACACCTGAAGACTTTATATTATATTTCTCTTTATATAAATATGATTTCTTTGATAGCTTGTTTTACATGAAACCCTGAGTCTAGATGAACCATGATATAGTATAATATTATAAAATTTATATTGGAATAGTGATTATTAGTAGGATTAAACACAATATGAAAAAATATGTATAAATTTTAATACATAATAAACAAGTACTCAAGGTTCAGTAAATTCATTTTATGCTTCAAAAATATATTTTCTACAAAATATTTTTTATTGCATTTTGTGCGTAGAAATTATAATTAATTTATAATATTTTTATAAAATATATTTAAAGAAATTAATATCATTTTTAAAATAATTATTCCAATATTATCTTAGGAAAAAAAGTTTGGGATTTTTCAAAAAATATTTATTTTTAAGTGAACTGTGCACAATGATGATTTTTTGTGAAACTGTCATTATTTTCTCTTTAAATAAAGTAATTTAAAAATACCATTATGTTTTTAATTTTACAATAAAGTAAAATAGGACTAATTTAATTATAAATAATATAATTTATTGCATATTAATCATAATTATACTTTATTTTGTTATAAGTTCATTTTTAATTTTAATAACGCATTTTTCTAATTAAAACATTTTTTGTCGCATTTTCTGTGTTTGTTTTAAAATTTAAATCTTCCAAATGTAGAATTTGAATTTTATAAAATCTAATCCCTAATTTAAATCATAATTTCAAACAAATTCAATGAGTCCACTTTTATTTTGGCTCATTATGATTAGTAACCCAGGTAAAAATTCAATATTATGGTAAAGGTTAAAATGGATTAACATGGGTTTTAAACTAAAATTTAAGGGTTACTTAAAAAACATACATAAATCCTGATATATCTCGTATTTCAATATTATATCTTTATTACTAAAACAATTATATAATTTTTAGCCTCATGGCTTGAGTAACAAATTACTATGTTTTAATCTTTTGAAAAAATCTAAGTGTGTCCTCTCCCCCAATTATAAAAGAGAACCATATATCCTCTCTTCTCCATTCTTATAAATCATCTTATATAAAAAAATACCCACAAAAATACATTCCTAAAATATCTCCCCGTGTCTTATAGGTCTTATTTGATCAAAATAACATCCTTAAAAGGCATAAGGTGTAAGCCAAAGGTGGTTTTATAATGAAGAAGTATAGTTTTTAATGAAGTATTTTTATTTTATCTATTGTTATAAATCCTTCAATAATATTATAAAAATTATGATATAATAAAATCAGTATAAAAATATAGTAATATTTTATTATTATGATTATTCACACTTTATTCATCCACTTTTCTAACAAATTTTAAATGAATGTTTTTCTCATGCGTACATGTGGAGAACCACCTCCACATAGTGATATGATTCATTTTCCATCATTATATTTATTGGTTGGTTATTATGATGTATTTAATGTTTATATAATATATATATGAAATAATTATTCTTCTATAATTCTAATTTTTTATCTACCTTCTTTCCTTATCATCCATTATGAAACAATAATGTCGCACAGGCGTATATGTAGACTACCACCTCCACAAAGAAATGTAATTCATTTGTCATTTTTGTTTTACATAGATAGTTTAAAAGATAGATATAATAAATATATATTCTATTTATGATATAATAATTAATCTAGAAATATGATTTATTATTTAACTTTCTTTTGTTCCATTCATTAAAAAATTGAAATTACACTTGTGTGTACATACAGATTATTGTCTCTATGAAGTAATCTAATTCTTTTTTCATTACCACTTTATATGAATAGTTATAAAATTGATTTTAATGATTAAATATGATACTTATTAAATGATTAAAAAAATTATATTATGAAACTAGGTTCAAAATATAAATACTAAAGCTATTGAATCAAAACATGCACGAAAAATGAAATAGTTGTCACCCAGAATAGTGATTTTAATAAATAATTATTAATAAACTGATGGTAAGATGATATAAGTAAATAATATATGGTGTTATATATATATATTATTAATTGATCTTAATGTATATATAGTAAATATTTTTTTTATTATGCACGAGTTTTGAATGCATACAAATCAGGAAAATACATGAGGTATGGGTTTATGTTACAATATCATTTCTTTTCAAGATTTTATATAATAAATTTATATTGACTGAAATTTTATAGTTATTATCATTTAAAAATTATCTAATTTCCTATCCCATGTTTATTCATGTAATTTTAAATGTAATATTACCATTTTATCTATTTTTTACATAAAATTACCAAGACAATGTTTTTAAGAAATGTCAACTTTATTTCTTATTTAGTCGAGAATATTTTTATTTCATGTTCATATTTTCTCTAAAAAAATTAATGAATGATTTTATTATTATAAAATAAGGGATTAAATTTATTTTTACCCATATTTTACTTTCTATAGAAAGGTCCAAAATAAATATTCTTGTTGTTTTCGGAAAGAAGTAATTATTACCAAAGGTGGTAATTGAATCTTTGTTTTAATGTATAATGCATGAATAAAATTTTCCCCAATTATAAATACTCATTTATTTTAAGATTACTTTAAAATATTACATGGTTCTTTTCAAGTAAATTTTTTCCCTTAATATTTTGGTTATTTTTGGATTTTAAATAACTTTTTTCAAAAAGAAAAAGTTATTTTCCTCAAGAAATATTCTAATTTTCTTTTAAAGGCATTTTTCTTCTATGATAACATCATTTGATGTGACGTATACTTCACTGAGGATATGATACAATGATACCATTCACTTATTTTCTATTTATGTTTTATTATTATGATGTTTTATTAATGATTCTATGAAACATGTTACTTTCCTACTAACTATATTAAGATGAAATCTATTTGAAACCCAATTCTTTTACATGGTTTACACTATGATGAAATAATGAATATTTTTATGATGTTGTGGCACGTTTATTGTTTAAGTTATTTTGATGGGTAGGTCTATTATATCCCTAATATGAATTGGGTGATGGATATCTCATGAGATAACTATTTAATATGTGTATATGATTTCATGCTCACAACCTTATGTGTGGACCTGGTTTTATATACATAAGTTTATGTGTAGACATGGTTTCATGTCCATAAGTTTACATAAGGGTGTGATTTCATTCCCTTAAATAAATAAGAGAACCTGAAACTATTTATACATGTTCATAATGTTATATGATTATGTTTTTAGAAATTACTATGTTTATGGTATAATCTCATGGATCATGATTAATTATTTATGATTCCACACTCTTATGACTTTTTTTATTTTATTATGACAAATCCTTATGTCATAACTCCTGATTAATGATGTTTAATTGATTGGGAATGACTTTATTATATTATTATCAAGTTCATATGCCTTTATTCTTCCTTATGATCATTGATTAATATCTCTTATGTTTACCCTTAGTGAGTATATGATCTCACCCTTTCTTATATTTTCATTTTCACCAGGTTATGAATAATTGTTTCAAGTAGAGTATATATAAAGAAAGTACTATAATAGAAGAAATTTCTTAGAGATTATGAAGATAATTTATGAAATGATATGTTTATGTATATAGTATTTAAAGAAACTAAACCTTTATGTTCATTGGGAATGTATAATTTTATTTTGTATTGAATATTCATATAAAATGATTTATTATTTTTGAATGTCATACTCGGTTTAACTCAATTTTTATCTGAACAGGGTTTATTTTTTGGTGATTAAGATTATAAAACATTGTTGAAAAACCTATTTATATTCCTTAGTATGAGATAACATCCTAAATATTCAATAAATTAGATATTGTGTGGATTTCCCTGAAAATACATCCCTATATAGATACTATAAAGTAGATGAAATAGAATCACATATGAAACTAGGGGTAACAAATTTGAAAGGGGTAGATTGAGTATTTACTCAGTCATCACTAGTGTATGATGAGTGGGATTAAGAATGTACCCCTATCTAGACACTCTCATGGGATATTCTTGGGTTAGTTAGCATTTTATTTATAAATAATTATAAAGGATTTGAATAAATGACGACCCTGAATAGCCTAGGTTCATTGATTGAAAATAAGGTGTCCTGATTTATATATTTTATGAATTATTTTCATGATCATATGATTGATCACTATTATGTTTTATACTCCTGCTAATAATTTTGGTTTTATTAAGGGAATAAATATAGAAACATGAAGTTGAAATGGTGATGGTCATGCCCAAAGGTTAAAGTATATTATTTGATCTTAGTTATATGAATTCTTGTTTATCATGAAAAGTTTATAGGAATGTTAAATCATATCTTTAATAATTATAATTTTAATTAGAAGTGAAAAATATGAATGGTATGATGATCCTATCTCAAGTCTATATCTCCTTTATGATATAAGTTTATGGGAATGTGCTTCCTTAATACCTAGTTATTCTTCCTCTAATTGGTAGAACCAGTATGAATAGCCCACTAAGACCAGTGGCTATCTTGAATTGACACCTTTATCATAGACAATGGTTCCAAAAAGTGACCCTTGAAGTATAAAACTCCCTTAGAAGATAACGACCTATCACAAGGCATCTCCCCACCATTAAGAAACTGCATGCACTGCTGACAAAATTCATCATCAGGCTGCTCCCACTAAATCAATTCCATAAGAAAAGGGACTAGTTGAAAACTATCCAAGAACACACCTCTACTGTAGTCCTTAGTCTCTAAGTTTATCTGAGAAATAATTCCCATGAAATACCACTCATCATTGGAATTTTTCGATGCGTTTATAGGAACCTTCCTACTCAAAGTATCCATTACCACATTCCCTTTTCTTGGGGTATAATCAATATCAAAGTTGAATGTAACATCCCCAAATGATAAAGGGTTAAATGACTAATTAATATGACTCATGTCAACAAGGTGCACCTTCCTTTTCGGAAGCCTGCTTGGTTAGAACTCCACAGTTAAGCATGCTTGGCCTGGAGTAGTGATCAGGATGGTTGACCTCCTGGGAAGTTTCTCAGGGTGTGTGTGAGTGAGGACAAAGCATACTGAAAAGGACATGTGTTGGCCTGTGGGGAATGTCATTAGTCATATGACCCGTTCGGGCACGTGGGTGGACCCTAGGGTGGGCCCCACATGTCTGCGGGGCAACCGGTGGTACCTGGTAGGCCAGGACCCGACAGCCATGTTAAGGCGGGGTGGTTGTGCTGTCACCGGGCCCGGTTGTCACATTTGGTATCAGAGGAGGAACCCAGCCTTAAGTGCGGTGCACTGCCTGGGTTGAGTTGTAGGGCCCACAACGAGGGCATTGTGCTATAAAGGGGGGGTGATTGTAACATCCCCAAATGATAAAGGGTTAAATGACTAATTGATATGACTCATGTCAACAAGGTGCACCTTTCTTTTCGGGAGCCTGCTTGGTTAGAACTCCACAGTTAAGCGTGCTTGGCCTGGAGTAGTGATCAGGATGGGTGACCTCCTGGGAAGTTTCTCAGGGTGTGTGTGAGTGAGGACAAAGCATACTGAAAAGGACATGTGTTGGCCTGTGGGGAATGTCATTAGTCATATGACCCGTTCGGGCACGTGGGTGGACCCTAGGGTGGGCCCCACATGTCTGCGGGGCAACCGGTGGTACCTGGTAGGCCAGGACCCGATAGCCATGTTAAGGCGGGGTGGTTGTGCTGTCACTGGGCCCGGTTGTCACATTTGGTATCAGAGGAGGAACTCAGCCTTAAGTGCGGTGCACTGCCTGGGTTGAGTTGTAGGGCCCACAACGAGGGCGTTGTGCTATAAAGGGGAGGTGATTGTAACATCCCCAAATGATAAAGGGTTAAATGACTAATTGATATGACTCATGTCAACAAGGTGCACCTTTCTTTTCGGGAGCCTGCTTGGTTAGAACTCCACAGTTAAGCGTGCTTGGCCTGGAGTAGTGATCAGGATGGGTGACCTCCTGGGAAGTTTCTCAGGGTGTGTGTGAGTGAGGACAAAGCATACTGAAAAGGACATGTGTTGGCCTGTGGGGAATGTCATTAGTCATATGACCCGTTTGGGCACGTGGGTGGGCCCTAGGGTGGGCCCCACATGTCTGCGGGGCAACCGGTGGTACCTGGTAGGCCAGGACCCGACGGCCATGTTAAGGCGGGGTGGCTGTGCTGTCACCGGGCCCGGTTGTCACATTGAACCCATGAAGGTACTCAACCCAATGATGCTACATTATATTCAGGTCTTGTTGAGAGAAAATGTAGGCTAAACATTTATAATCATAACAAACTACAAACTCATCCCCAAAAAGAAAATAGTGCAATGTCTTTAAGACATGCATCACCTCTACTAACTCTAGATCATGGGTTGGGTAATTCTTTTCATGTGGTTAGTGTTGGTGATAATAATATGCTACCATATGGTTATTATATATAATAACACACCCAAGACACATACCTGAGGAATCAAAATAAACCACATATGCAATTCCATATTCTGGAAATATCAAAAAAGGGTAGTGTTCAATATTTACTTAATCTCCTCAAAGGACACCTAACAATCTAGGCTAGATTCAAACTTCACCCCTTTTCAGGTGAATGATGTCATTAACGAAGAAAGCTAAGAGAAATAACGAACAAAATACCTATAATAACCCTCCAGGACTAGAAATATTTTGATATCAAACAAACTCTTTGAATGTTCCCATGACATTATCACACTAACCTTCTCTGGGTCCACCAAAACCCATTGTTCTGAGATCAAATGACCCAAAAACATTACTTCTCGGATCTATAAGTTTCACTTTAAAAACGTTTCATAGAGACGATGTTCTCAAAGTTTTTCTAGAACAATCTTCAAGTGCTACTCAAGATCCTCTTTAGTCCTGAAATAGAGTAGGATGCCATCCATGAATACCACAATAAAGGAGTCGAGATACAAGTTGAAAACTCTATCCATGAGCACCATAAAAAATACTGAAGAATTTATCAACCTGAAAGGCATGAACAAATACTCAAAATGGTTGTACCTAATTCAGAAGGCTATTCTTGGAACTCCAACACTCTAACTCTGACTTGGTAATAACAAAAATGCATGTTGATTTTGTAAAATCACCTTGACCCCTTAAGATGATCAAAAATGTCATCAATATTGGGTAAGGGATACTTATTCTTGAAGCTTTCCTTATTAAACTCTTTGTAATCAATACATAAATTGAGTGATCCATCAGCCTTTATCACAAATAAAATTGGGGTTCTAAGGTGAGATACTCAGGTGAATGAATCCTTTAGATTCAAAATATTTCATTTGTACCTTTAATTCCCTCAACTTAGTGGGGGTTATAAAGTACGAGGTAATAAATATCGGTTATGTTCTAGATGCCAAATCAATCGATAACTCCACATCCCACTCTTGAGGAAAACCTTAAAAATCCCCTGGAATAACCTTTGGGAACTCATAAACTATATGACGTAATCCACACTCAAAATCACGACCATCATCCTCCAATATAAACATCAATAACTAAAAAATGATATTACCCAATTTTGGAAGTTGAGATCCAGAACGACCTGACTGATGGTCCCATTCACCATGAAAAACCTATGTGCTTTCATCATGCTCCACAAAGCTCACTCAATGCCTATAATAATCAAATTGTTCCTAGAATCACCCCATACAATCAATACCAAGGATTACTTCAAAGTGGTCTATCTCTAAAATAAGGAAATCCCATTCTAGTCAACCACTGACATGGTGAGTGAACAAGACAGACACCTAAAATCCAACTCTCAATTCCTACCATGAAATGTTACTAAATCCAACACATATGACATAAGCTTACTTGGAAATTTTAACACATTAACAACATGGGTAGAGATAAATTAAATAGATACACCAGTGTCAAACAAAATGACAACTAAGGATGATGTAATAATAATAGTACCTAGAACTAGCATAGGGCCCGCATCTTATCTCGATAGTGTATCATATACATCATGGGGATGTTTTACCTCGGCCTAAGCCTGAGAACGACCACTAGCCTATGGTTAATCCCAAAACTAAATCTTCCAAGAAGATGATCCAACCCTACTTCCATGACCACCAAACTAAGAACCCACTGACCAAGATGGTTCTGACTGGGCTGACATCCCCCTATAATCCATCAATCCTTCACCACTCTAATATGGGTGCGTCACATTGTAAAAATGATTCGAGTGTCCCATAGCTCCACATCAGTGATAAGATCTGTGTATAGATGTGCACAAAGGTTATATGTGCCCTTCCTTCCCACACCGATGTCACATGACCAAACCAACATCAAAATCCATAGATGAAGACAACCATAGAGGATGTCATGAACAACCACCTCCCTTCTTCCCCTTCTCCATCACTTCCTCTTCTTCTCTAATGAACTGC
The DNA here is from genome assembly GCA_963277665.1 of Viscum album. Lineage (NCBI taxonomy): Eukaryota > Viridiplantae > Streptophyta > Magnoliopsida > Santalales > Viscaceae > Viscum > Viscum album. Next base: position 1,025,501,776 of record OY728129.1, on the reverse strand, counting down.
CACTACCCACATATAACACTGATCCATGGAGTCCAGGTTGGTCACTAAAATCAATGACTGCCATCATAGAATGATTAACCACCTCAGTATAGGTATTTATATTAAAAAATAAAACCTAAGATCAAATTTCTAGTTGAAGCCCCTTTTCGAACCTCTAAGCCTTCATTTGTACATTGGAAATGAGCTCAGGTGCATACCACACTAGCTCAGAAAATTTGTTAGCATATTCCATCACAAGTTGGTCTCCCTAGATAAGCCCCATAAACTCTAGGGATCTGGTGTAGGCTAATACCTCAGGATAGTACTAATCATTGAAAGTGACCTTGAATTATTTTCAACCCATCTTCTCATGCTTCCCATCTTTAAACACTAAGTCCCACCACCTCCGACTATAACCTTCCAACAAGAACGGAGTGCATTTTACTTGAACTGCCTTTGGAATATCATGGAACTTGAACACCTTATATAACTTCTCAAGACATTTATCTTCTTCCTAAGGTTATATACAACTTTGGAAAGTAGGAGGATTGTTCTTAAGAAACTTTGGAGCTCTATCCTTTACAAGACCTGGTTCGCCTTCTCTATCATGAGTAGAACCAGAGCCTGCTCTTTGTCTCAAATCTTGGATAGCCTAAACCATAGCTTCCACTAATCTCTTATCAATTGTTAAGGGATAACTTTCTCTATCATCTTCCCATGGTTACACATTAATTCTCTGGGGATTCATTTTCTATAAAAATAAATAATCATAATAAAGACCATCACTTTAACCGTTTAGAAAATTTTTTAGCAACAGCAACAAGTCTCAAACAATTTTATAAATCAAAACATAACCAAGTCCATCATAATAAAAATACAAATAAAAAAATCCAGTCCACCCCACAGCCAGTGTCCATGTATAGTCTTCATCCTGTATGTATCACCTGGAGGAGAAATCAAACAAAATCCCAACATCCCATGGAAACTCAAGTCCTATCACAAGGTTTGATGGCCCAAAACATCAAGTCTCGATAGTCCTAACTCCTCTATATTCAAACTCATCCCAAAATAAATTGACCTAAATGACTGTAACCTTTTTAGATAAAACTTTTTCATGAACCAAGATGGATTGTCATCCAACCTGACACTCGACCCAATCTGTGGAATGGCCCGAAGGGCATTCCCTCTCCCCATAAGCTGGAAACTAGTCCCAGGGTAACACAATATGATTTGGGAATGATTTCACCCATTTATATAATCATAAAAAACCAATAAAAATTAAAAAAACATAATTATATAGTCATAACAAAACATGGTACAATAATTTTCAAATTTATGGTTTACAGCTCGAAACAAAACTCAAAAGGACTACAAAAGAAAGGGAATAATGACACTATCCCCAAAAACCTCCATGTAGCATCATCCTCAATCCAAGACCACTAACACTTGTAAGAGAATACCACTAGAAAACCAAACCACCATCATGATACATATTTTTTTACCTAAGTAAAACATAACCAAGTCTATGTAGACCCAGAGGTATATATAGTGTTTGAGAAAAATCCCAGTAGGATGCCACCCAATAAAAGAGATTCCATGCCAAAACATTATAATAAAAATTAACATGAAATTTTTATAAAAGAAAATCTAGAGAAATTTTTATATAAATTTTGTTTAAGGAATATATGATTTTTTTTAAATAGAAAACAAAACACACTGTATACCGATGGTAGGTACAATATCATAAAAGTGAACTAAGTCACAAGAAAACCCTATAAGAACTATCTTAAAATGGAACATTAAGAACCTCATATCTCATTTAAACATGGTATAGCAACCATAACCCACAGTGTCCTCATGCATGAGCCACTATAGGGGAATGCATCCCAAGGTCTAGTGGCCTCCAATCATCATCATAATTAAGTTAGTGTTGTAGTCATAAATCCTGATAGATGAATCCGGTTCAGTCCAATTCTGAATGAACTATAATACTAGTACTATTCCACCAAACAAGATACCTTGGATTCCCTTCATGCTCGATTTTCATTTCACATATCACATAGATCACTAATTCTCATGTACACAGTCCAAAAAATATAAACACACTTCATAAATCACAATTTCCACAACCAATACCACATTCAAATCCAAACACATCCCAAAACCATTTCAAAATATGTTTCTTACCACTTACACATTTTATAGAACACCTTTAATGGGGAAAATAAGTAAGCACACATGAAACACACATGAATCATAGCCCATTCCATTTAAAAAACCACTTTTCCACACAAACACGCCATGAATACTTTTTAAATCACATTTCCAACCTCATACACAATACATATAACATAACTAAAAATAAAATAAATCATATTAAAGTCACCAAATAATGTTTAATCATGGAACCACTTACCTTAAGTAGAGAAACTTCCAGAAATTGGGAGTAACCTAAAACTACACCACCAAGAGACCATATAAAGGAAATATTGAACAAGAAATATCAAGTTTGAACCCTAATAATCAAGATCAAGCCCAAAATAGGTCACCCAAACCACTATATATATGAAACCCCAAGAAATAAGAAGAGAAACCCTATAAAGGAGTAGAAATCAATGTACAAAGGCACTTGCTTAGAGATTATTGGAGATACCACACCAAATATGCCACCAAAATTGTTATTCAAGGAAAAACAGAGGGAGGAAGGAGGCTCTTAGGATGTATAATTACAAGTGGGAAAGATTTTGGGTGTTTATGGTTAAAAATATAGGGAGTAAAAAAGGTAAAAATCCAATTTTTAATGACCTGGAATAGTCGTATGGTTTTTCTGCACGTTTTTTCAAACACTGCAGCAACCTTGTTCCCCTTATTGTCCAAGATAAACATGCCACGTGGTAATCTGATATAGTCTCAAAACTATGTGCCAACTGTTTGGTTTCCGACTATCCTAAAAATACAATTTGCTACATGGTTTTGTTGGTTAGGGCACACAGTTTGATAAAGTGTGTTCCAACCATGCGCCACCTATTTCCATGACCAAAATATACATTTTTCATCAAAAAATCATGGGAAACCAAAGGTAAAAAATAAATAATAAAAGTAAAAAAAATACCTCAAAATGAAAACATATATGTTACAATTATCACTACTATGAAAACTTGTTTCCCCCTAAAAGTCATCTTGACGATTGATCAGAGAATAAAAATGAATATTCCTCTTCAACCCAAGACTTACACTCCCATGTCTCATGTTCATCATTTCCATGCTACCAAAGAACACATACCAACATAATATAATTCCCACGAAGCACTTTCTTCCAAGAATCTATAATTCATAATAGCCTATCAAACATAGATAAAGAAGGCTCCAACTCTTGCTCTTCCCCATTAAACAAATGAGACTGGTCTGGGTTATATTTCTTCAAGTGAGAGACATGGAACATGTCATGAATTAAAATAAACTGTGAGGGAAAATAAAACCTTTATTCCACTTTACCGATCTGTTTGGTAATCTCAAAAGGTCTGACATACCCCAGTGTTTTCTTCCCTTACTTACCCAAGCGACAATGACCCAAATGAGGTTCCACTTTCAGGAACACACAGACACCTGTAGAAAACCTTATCACTCAGCACATTTGATCGGAATACGACTTATAGAGAATATCAGCTGTTAAAGAATGATTCCTAATCAACTTGAATTTATCAAAAGTATCTTGCACAAGTCTCAGTCCGAAAATAATGGTCTTACCCACATTAGCCCAACACAAATGCGACCGACAAAGATGATCATAAACCCCTAAAAAGATCAATTCAAATTTAATAATGGTAACTATTTTTATATTAAAAATCAATCAATACCAAATGGTTATCCCACACACCACCAAAATCCAACACACATTCTTGGAGAATTTATTCTAAAATTTGATTTACCCACTTCATCTGACCATCTATTTGAAGATGATATACCATGATTAAATTGACTTGTGACCCCATTTCTTTTTGGAGTCCTTTCTAAAATATGGCGGTAAAATGGGGATCTCTGTTAGAAACAATTTCTGAAGGAACACCATGAATCCTCACTATCTCATGGATATACAATTAGCCCAACTCATCCACCTTGGCTAAATCCTTGATCAGGATGAAATGGGTTGATTTTTTCCAACAATCGATCACATCCCAAATAGAATTCCTTCCCAAAGGTGTATGATGTAAGACCATGAAAAATTCATGGTGATCTTATCCCATTTCCAAGTAGTAATAGGTATTGTTTGGATCAAATAAGAGGTACTTTAGTGATCTACTTTCACTTGTTGACATGTATAACATCGCGATACAAAGTCATCCACATCCCACCTCATACATGGCCACCAAAACTATTGATTCACGTTATATTACATCTTGGTAGAACCAGGATAAATAGAAAATTGATACTTTTTGCTATCCTGCATTACCACCTTTCTCAAAGAGAGTGGTACCACAAATAAACCCTTAAAAATAAAAATCTTAGAGGATACAATGAATAATCACAAGGCATCTTCCCACCATTAAGAAACAACATGGACTACTCACACTACTCATCATTAGGTTTCTCCGTCTAAATCAATTACATATGTGAATGTATCAGTTGAACATTATCCAAGAACATATCTCCATTTTGATCCTTTGTCTCTAAGTTCATGTGAACAAAAATCCCCATCAAATCCCACTAATCAATGTAATTTTCCAAATCTTGCAGTGGAACCTTTCTACTCAAACCATCTTCCACCACATCCCCTTTTCCTAGGGTATACATGATATCTAAGTTTAACTCATAAAGGTACTCAACCAAATGATGTTTCCTTAGATTCAGGTCTTTTTGATAGAAAATGTAGGCCAAGTATAATTATAAGAATAAACTACAAACTTCTCCCCAAAAATATTATGGTGCAGCATCTTCAAGGCATGAATCATCACTGCTAACTCCGATTTATGGGTTGGGTAATACTTTTCATGTGGTCAGATTTGGTGAGAACCATACGCCACCACATTGTTGTTCTACCAAAGCACACACCCAAGACCCATACTTGAGGCATAAAAATAAAACACATACCACTTTTTAGATTCTATAAAGATAAATATAGGGGTTGTGGTCAACCACTTTTTAATAACCTCAAAGGACTCTTGACACTCTAGGATCCATTCAAACTTCACCCTTTTTCAAGTGTGTTTCATTATTGATGAATCAAGCTAAGATAATTCTCAAAAAAAATGCCTGTAATACCCCCACCTATCCTAGAAATATTCTTATATCAAACATATTTTTTAGATTATCCCATGAAATTATTGCACTAACCTTCTTAGGGTCCACCTAAACCCCTTTTTTTGAGAACACATGACCCAGAAACATTACTTCCCTAATAGAGAAGGTGAACTTAGAAAATTTTGCATAGAGAGGATGTTCTCAAAGAGTTCCTTTCATAGTCCTCAATTGTCACTCATGCTCCTCTTCGGTCCTAGAATATACTAGGATTTCATCCATGAATACCAAAACAAAGGAGTCAAGATACTGGTGGAACACTCAATTCACAAGAACCATAAATATTTATGGAGCATTTTTTAACTCGAAAGGCATTACAAAATACTCAAAATTTTCATAAAAAATTCTGAAGGATATTTTCAGAACATTCAAAACTCTAAATATGACTTGGTGATAACCATAATGCAAGAAAAAAAAATTAAACCACCTTACCCCATTAAGCAAAGCAAAAATCTCATCAATATGGGGCTACTGATACATGTTCTTCATGATCACCTTATTCAACTTCTGGTAATCAATACATAACTGGAGTAATCCATCAGGATTTTTTTTCAAATAAAATTAGGGGGGGCCAATGAAATACACTCAAGAGAATGAATCCTTTGGATTCTAGATCATAAAAATGTACCTTTAATTCCATCAACTCAATAGACACTATACATTATGTGGGAAGAGATATCAACTGTGATCCTGGTGCCAAATCAATTGAGAACTCTACATCCCTCTTTGGAGGAAAACCCAAAAAAAATACTCTAAAACCCTCTGGGAACTCATCTAGTACAAGAGGTAATACACCCATAGAATAACCACTATAGTCCTCCAATGTGAGTGTCGATAACTCAAAAATAAGATTATCCAATTTCAAAAGTGGAGGTCCAGCATGACCCAACTGATGATCCCATTCACCAGGAAAAACCTGGGTACCTGCATCGTGTTCTGAAAATCTCACTCATCGCCTATATGTGTTCTTGGAAGCACACCATCCAATCCATATCAAGGATTAAAGCAAAGAGGTCCATATCTAAAATTAAGAAAATTACAATAAACTTGACCCCTAACATGGTGAGTATATAATATAGACACCTGAAACCCTGCTCTCGCTTCATACCAAGTAGCATTACCAACTCCACTAAATACAGAATAAGATCAGTTGGTAATTTTAACACATTAAAAAGATGGTACGAGATAAATGAAATAGATGCCCTGATGTTAAACAAAACAATAGCTAAATATGATGCAATAATAATAGTACCTCGAACTATCACAGGTCCCACATCTGATCAAACTAGTGTTTGTTCCATAGTATGGAGATGTTTCACCTCAACCTTATCTTGACAATGACTAATAGCATGAAGTTCAACCCTAAACTGAATCTAACAAGAATATTATCCATCCCTACTACCACGACCACCGAATTGAGAACCCAATGACCTGGACGGTTCTAATTGGGCTGTCATCCCCCAAGAATCCATCGATCTTGAACCACTCTAATATGGGTGCATCACTTTGCAAAAACGTTGTAAGTTTCTCATAGCTCTGCATTGGTGACATGTTCTGGTAGGATATTTGAATTTATGTCCTATGTGTCTTGCATTCCAACATTGATGGCACATAACCGACCTATCATCAAAAGAAATAGATGAAGATAGCCAGGGTGGATGTCCTAAACTATCACCTCCATTTTTACTAGTATCATCCTATAATTCCTCTTATTCTCTGACAAAATTTTACTACCCATAACTGACACTAGTCCATGGAGTCTAGGAGGGTCACTACGATCGATCTCTACCATTATAGGATGACCGACCACCTCATCATAGGTCTTTTTCTTGAATAAGAAAACCTGATATCAAATTTATAGATGAAACCCATTTCCAAACCTCTAAGCCTTCATTTGTTTTTTGGAAATGATCTTGGGTGTGTACCGCACTCACTCAGAAAAATGATTACCATATTCCATCACATATTAGTCTCCATAGATATTCTTTGTAAACTCCTAAATCTGGCATAGGACAAGACCTCAGGACAATACTTCTTGTTTAAAGTGACCTTTAAGTCTTTCCAACCCATCTTCTTGGGTTTACCAATTTGAACCATCGATTCCCACCACCTCTGACCGTGACCTTCCAAAAATAATGAAGTGAATTTCAATCAAACCACCTCAGGAGTATCAAGGAACCCAAACATCTACACTATCTTGTCAAGGAACTCCTCTGCTTCTTGAGGTTTCATGAAACATCGGAAATAAGGAGGCTGGTTATAAAGAAACTCATATGATTTTTCCTTTACTGGTCCAGCTTCGGCTTCTCTAACCTTATCAGGACTAGATACCACTCCTTTTCCCAAAGTTTGTACATCTCGAACCATAGTTTTTACAAATATCTGATCAATTGGTGAGGGAGAACTCTCTCCAACCTCTTCCCACTGTTGCACTAAAATTCTCTGGGGATGTATTTTCTACAAGAAATAAAAACCACAAGGAAGAAAATAAATATGAACATTTAGGAAAAAAATCCATAAATAAAAACAACTATAAAACACATGAATAACTAAAAACATAACCAATTCCATCAAAATAAAAATCCAATGAAGAAAAACCACTCCACCCCCACCTAGTTCCCATATATAATCTGCAGCATGTATGTCTCACCTGGAGGAGAAATCAGTTAAAATACCAACATACCATGGTGACTCGTGTCCTTTAATGAGGTGTTATAGATAGGAACCCTAATCTCAAAAAAAATAAAGCCCTGAAAATCCAAGATCCTCTCTATCCAGACTCATCCCAAAATAAATTGACTCAAAAGAGTGTGACCTACTCTGATACCATTTTTTCACGAACCAAGTCATGGTTCCATCTAATCCAATACCCCACCAAATATATGGCATGTCCCAAATGGAAATCCTAATCCCCAAGGTCTAGAAACTAGTGCTTGGGTATCATAATATGCTTTGGGAATGATTTCACCCATTAACATAATCATAAACAACCTACAAAAAATTAACAAAGCATAACTAGATAATCATCACCAAACATGGTACAAAAATATTTAAATTTTATCTTTACAATTAAAAATAAAACTCAAATGGACTACAACGGAAAGGGAAAATGATACAATCCCCAAAAACCTCCATGTAACAATAGGAGCATCAATCTCAAGTTTCTGCCACCAATGCTTGCAAGAGAAGACCACTAGAAACCCAAAATACAATCATAATTCATATTTCTTTTATCTGAGTCAAACATAACCAAGTATACATACACCCAAAGCTGAATGAAGGGTGTGATTCAAAGCCCAATAGGATTCCATCTAATAAAAGAGATTCCTTTCCAAAATATTATAAATAATATTAACATAAATGTTTTATAAAAGGAAATCTAACGACATTTTTATAGAAAACATTTTTTTAATGAAGACATGGTTTTCTTTTTAAATAAACAAAAAAATTCATTGTATACCAGTAGGTATAATATCACAAAATATTACTAAGTAAAATGAAAACCCTATAGGAACTATTTAAAATGGGACACTCGAAACCTCATATCTTGGTGAAATGTGGTATAGAAACCATAACAGAAAATATCCTTGTGCACGATCCACTAAAGGGGAATGCATCCAAAGGTCTTGTGGCCTCCAATAATCATCATAATTTAGAGAATATTTTAGTTTTACATCCTACTAAATGAATTTGGGTAAAGCCACATTCAAGTAAACTAGCATGCTAGTCCAAGTTCAACCACCTATATACCTAGGCTTCCATTCATCGATAATTTTCCTTTCACATATCACATAGATCACTGCATTCTTATACACACATTCCAATAAAGATAAAAACATCTTATAAATCAATATTTCTATAACTAGAACCGCTTTTAAATCCAAACACACACCAAAACCATTTCAAAATATGTTTCCCACTACTTACACATTTTATCAAACACCTTTAAGTAGAAAAACAAGAAAACACACATGAAAAATGCATGAATCATAAACCATTCCCTTTGAAAATACACTTTTCAACACAAACACACCTTGAATACTTTTTAAAACACATATTATACCTCATACACAATATATAGAACATAACTGAAAAGAAAAGAAATCATATCAAAGTTAGCATATAATGTTTAATCATGGAACCACCTATATTAAGTGTCAAAACTTCTAGAAATCAATGATAAACCACAATCACACCACTAAGGGACCCTATAAAGGAAATATTGAACCAAAAAACATCAAGATAAAACCATAAGATTCAAGATCAAACCATAAATAGGTCATCTGACCTACTAGAGATATTAAAGCCCAAGAAATAATAAGAGAAACACTATAAAGGAGGTGAAATCAAGTGATAAAGGCACTTGCTTAGAGATTAATGGAAAAAACATGAAATCCACCGCAAAAATGGATATTAAAGGGAGAAAGGAGGGAAGGAAGAGGTTCTTAGGATGAATAATTTTAGAGTGGGGGGATTTGAGGTGTTTGGGGTTAAAAACATGGGGGTAAAAGGTAAAAACACAAATTTTAATGACTTGGACAAGCCACATGGTTTTCCTACACTATTTTCCAAACCATGTGGAAACTGTGCACCCTTAGTATCAAAAAGGAACATGCCGCATGGTTATCTCGCATGGTATCCAAAAAATGTTCCAATAATGTAGTTTCCCACTATCCAAAAATGACACTTGGCTACACAGTTAGACAGACTGGGCATCAATCGTGTGCCACCAACTGCCATGCCAAAATTCTCCATTTTTCATCAAAACCTCATTTTGAAACCCAATTGAAAAAATAAATACTAAAAGTAAAAAAAATAATACATCAAAATAAAAACACAGATGTGAAACATGAATAAACTATATTTTAATAATTTTTTTAATCTCATTAATTCTCGTCATTTCAATGGCTTGGTGATAACTATCACATTTAAATAATATTATTTAGTAATTTGTTTAATCCCTATGTGGCGTATCTTGTATGGTGTTGTGAAAAGGGATTCATTTTAATATCTAGGGGTGTTAAATTATGTTTAAGACCTTTTGGCCTTAGAAAAGTGGCTCTAATTACTAACGAGCAAGTGACTTATTCTATATAAAGTTAAAATGTGTAATAATTTTCCATGTAAAGTAAAAATCCGGGCTAATGCCTAAGGAGTATTTTTTTTTATGAAAATTACATGTGAATGTGATTAAATTTTTGAATTCCTAAAGTAAGGTCTTGAAAGTTTCTTTAAAACCTAGGAGTATGGATCACCTATATTTCTAATCATCATGATACAAGGTTGGGTTTTAATAGTGCTTGGATTCTTGGGGTATCAGGGGTTGGGTCATGGGTTGTTTGGCCTATTAATTCAGAATGAAACTCTCGTTGGATGTTAAGTGAAGATTATAGGTGGTTAAACTTGGGAGTGATAGAGTATGGGTGGACTCTCAGCATCATTCACCAACACCATTATGACATGGGGTGTTTTATGAATATTACTAGTAAGGTGATTCCAATCCTAAATAGGAGCATTATGAGTGATTTTTTTGGTTTAGTAGACCCCGTGTGGTGTGGATAACTCAATATGCATATGAGTATGGATTGGAGGTTCATGGATAATGGTAAATCACTATGAATTGATCAAGAGTGATGTCATCTTTCCTCACTAGTGATTCATAAATGTGTAAGAATTAATATTATGGTTACACATGGGGTCAATTGAATTAGAAAACGTGGGGTGGTGAGTGAAAGAGATCATATTTTCATATTTATACATATGTTTTTAAATGATTTAATCCCTTCCTATTAATCAATTTGATCTTATTTGCATCATTTTATGACTTTTGGTGAGTTTTGAGCTTAAATGTGAAAAGTGGCTAATTATATACATTAAACATATTTATGTTTCTTCTGTATTTCGAGCATAAATCCTAAATTTTTTATCTAATTCACCTGATTTTCTTTTAGGATTATGTAATTCGTGTGATACATATAATTATTCAGGACCAAAAGCCAATTCTAACTCCAACAAGCCAAAACAAATCCGTCAATGTGAAAACTTATTCTGGCTGGTAGAATGGACATGACTTCATTCAATGATTAATATCTCAGGCTACTGACCATAAAATGGGGTGCTTCAAGCTGGAACAGAAATTAAACTTTATTATAAAGCTTCACATTAAATTTCATGGATAAATTAGTTGATTAGGGCCGCCCTTCAACTAGTCAATGTATGGTTGGTGGAATAGTGATTAGCGGTCAGGAAAACTCATGTATTATAATTAGGCCTTAACTCATTCCACACAGCTCAAAATGATTTCAAACTTCTTGGGTAGATGGAAAAATACATTACTCACCTCCTATAAGAAGTGTCCTCATCCTGATTCAAAGATATGGTGGGATAACTAAAGCTGAAATTCTTGATAACTGAATCTGGAGGAGAAAATTATGTTCTTTATTTTTCCCTTCTTACTTCTTCTTATTTTTGCAATGCCTTCATCTTCCTCATTATTCTCAATTACACTTACCATGGTGGGTTAAACATATGATTTGATTAGGGGGAAGGTTTTATATTTTTAATTCTTTTAGTTCTTACATTTTATTGAAAAAAACTCTATCTTTTCTGTGAGGTTGTTTTCAAATTATAAAAACAGAATTTATTATCTTATGCGATCGTATTTGATTTTATATTTTGTTGTTATCATTTCTTTGATAAATGATAATTTTTATCCCTACATTAGGTTCTGTTCTATATTTTATAGAATAAGATCAGGTCTTAGTGGTGAAGTACTTGGTGATCGCTAGTATGTGTGGGAGGGGTGGTGAGTATTCATGATTATTTAGGATAAACAATACCCGATTGGGGATTGGCTAATATAATTTGGGGTGTTCAATATAACTCTAACACACAACAGAAGAAGTGTATAACAAACTAGAATTTTGTTAAACCATTTAAAAAAATAAGTGAGTTGATGTAATTATAGAATCTCACTTAAATCAACTTAGTAGAGGAGGATTGAATGAAATAGAACAAGGATAGTATTGCAATTATTAAACTGACCCCGACTTGATCACCCATCTCAAAAAATAGTTTTTAAATCACTTGAATTCCATATTTTTCTTCAATCACTTCCCTAATTTCTTTATTTGTTTTTTTCTCTCTTTAATTTCAAAAACCAAACAATTTCAAAAACATGTAATCTTTTCTCTAATAAAAAAGTGACAAACTATTTTGTGTGAACTTCTCATCGATAGACAACCTAGGTTAACCAATATAATATATTTTAACTTAGTAAATAATTGTTTTTTCCACGCCCCACGATAGGAACATGTAAAAACTTAGTGCCTTTTCTGTGGAGGAAGTGCCTCAAAACACAAAAACTAAAAAACGTTTCTTGAATGACCTGTAGTTCAAATAACCCCTTAATTGAATTTGATCCTGAAATTGATCATACAATAACCCAATTGATAAAACATAATACTCAAATAGATTTTTAAGAAATACACCTCACGGATTCAAGTGATATTTTTTGTGATCACTCTGAACCTACAATAATGGATAATAATCCCAACCAAACTCTATGTGATCTTTGCACACCTCAATTTGCTAATCAAAATAACAAACTCACTATCCCTGGAATAGAAATGATTTTTAACTATGAATTAATATGATTCAAGTGCTACCAAAATTTCATGGTCTTGCAGGTGAAGAACCAAATCGACACATCCAATAGTTTACCTATGTCTGCTCTAGCTTCAAACCCCTAGGAGTCGCAGAAGAGAGAGTAAAGTGGAGAGCATTCTCCTTCTCACTTGAGGGAGCAGCAAAATAATGGATGTACAATCTCTAACCAGGGGAGATAAATGATTGGGAAGATCTCAAAAGAATCTTTTTACATAGATCCTTCCCTATATCTAGGAGCAAAACAATTAAGAAAGAGATATATGTCATACATCAATCGATTAGAGAGGCTCTGTACGAATACTGGGAATGTTTCAAGAAACTCTGTGCAAGCTGCCCACACCAAGAAATGGAAGAGAACCAATTTATTATTTTATTCTACTAAGGATTTCTTGAAAATGATCACAATTTACTAGATGCCTCATCTCGAGGATCCTTGATCGACAAGTCACCAACAGATGTCAGAGGCCTGATTGAGAAGATTGCACAAAACTCACAAAAATTCAGAACTAGAGGTACAAGAACTAGAGGTATCCATGAGGTGAGAACTTCTGATTCGTCCTCACCCTTACTTGAAGCAACAATTAAAGAAATAACTAGTGTGAGGAGATGACTTGTTTTGAACAAAGTGAAGGAACAACGAGGCTTGAATAAGGTATGTGGTTTATGCTCTTTTAGTTATCATTACATTGATCAATGTTCAGAAGTGCAGGGGACTGAAAATTGTGCAGCTGCCTATCAAGAAAGGAAAATCCAGTCAAATCAACCATGTCAACCCCAACAAGGATATGGATTCTGATATAACCAAGATAGGCCTCCATTTCAAAATCAATACCAAAATCAGCCTCCATTCCAGCACCAGTAATACCAGAATCCTCCACCATTTCAACAACCATATAAACAACCATACCAATAGAAAACATATGAACAACCTTCAACAAGTTCTTATAGGAACCACCAAGAAATGGAGATTGAATATCTAAAAATACAGTGACAAAATTAGATAATAAATTTGACAACCTTATGGATATTCTAACCAAAAATAAAGGAAAACTCCCAGCACAAATAGTTCCAAATCCCAAAGAAAGTGAGAGTGTCATTACAATAGGAAGTGGAAAAGAGGTAATGTCACCTAAACAAAGTGAGGATGATGATTCAAATAAACCTATTGAATTGAAACACATCCATCCAAAATAAGGAGACCAAAACAAAAAAGGAGAAAGAATCAGGTTTAGAAAGGAAAGGCCAGAAACACCTTTGCAAAAACAAAAATGGGGGAGGAAGGATATCCAAACACCATTCCCATCTGCATTAGTTGAGTCAAAGAAGGTTTAAGAATGTAGAATTAAAAAATAAATTCAGGAAACTTTTTAGAAAGTTGAGATCAATATCCCACTACTAAATGCAATCAAACAAATCCCTAAGTATGCAAAATTTTTGAAGGTGTTATGCACAAAAAGAAGGCAGTTGGATGGAAATTAGAGAATTATATTAGGAATAAGTGTATCAGCACTGATCACACCAATGATACCAAGAAAATTTCAAGATCTAAGGACATTCTCCATTCCATGTACTATTGGTTCTTTAAATTTTACTAATGCACTATGTGATCTAGGAGCTTCAATAAATGTTATGCCTCACTCAGTATTTTCATCCTTGCAGATCAGAGAACTAAAACCAACTTGAGTGGTGGTCCAATTAGAAAATAGATCCACCATTTTCCCATCTGGAGTTATAGAAGATGTACTCGTTGGAGTAAGTGAATTGGTCTTTCCAGCGAACTTTTATGTATTTACAATAGAAGATGACAAAGCTTTAGGCCACTCTCCCATCATCCTAAGGAGACCCTTCCTAAAAACAGCAGGGACTATCATCAATGTCCATGAAGTAACACTCACAATGGAACACAGAGATATTATAGTGCACTTTAACATTCTTGATACAATGAAACATACTTCTAGTAATCACTCACTTTATGTGATCTCCCATGAAGAAGGTATAGAACCAACTGAAGATTTAGGTATTCTTCTGGACTTCTTATCATTAGGATAACATTTTTCATTTGAAAATTCCAATTCCCATGAACTTTAAAATCCTAAACTTGTGTTAGAGAATGAGGTAAAATATGTCTTTTATAATTATTTATTAAAATAAAATGAGATGATACCATAGATTCCAGTCTTAGGAATAGGATACCTTAATTCAATTTCATCCCTTGAACAACCCCCATGTCTGGAACTTAAGCCATTTCCATGTGATTTGAATTATTCTTACCTAATGGAAGGAGAGAAATTGTGAGTAATAATTTCCAATAACCTATCCCATTCACAAGAGGAAACTTTAATTGACCTACTCAAAATAAATGTCCAAGTTGTTGGATGGAGTTTAGGTGATACACCCGGAATCAATCCCAATGTCTTCTCTCATAGAATATTTTTAGAAAGTGATTCTTGACCAGTTAGAAAACCTCATATAAGACTTAATTCCACAATCATAGAGGTTTTTAAGAAATAGATAGAGAAATTTCTAGCAACTGGCATCATTTTTCATATCTTTGATTCTCAATGAGAAACCCCATTCATGTAGTCCTAAAGAAAATTGGCCTAACAACTGTCAAAAATGAACGAAATGAATTGATCCCCATGAGAGTACATAATAGATTTAGAGTGTGTGTAGATTACAGTAATCTAAATCAAGTTTCCCAAAATTACCACTTCCCCATTCCATTCATCGATCAAATGCTAGAAAGGTTAGCTGTAAAAACCCATTACTGTTTTTTAGAGGGATTCTCAGGATACTTTCAGGTACCGATCACACCAGAATACCAAGAGAAGAAGACCTTCACCAGTCCATTTGGTACATTCACTTACAAAAGGATTCCTTTTAGGTTATGCAACGCCCTAGGTACATTTCAAAGGTGTATGGTGAGTATTTTATTAGATCATATTGAGGACTACTCGGAGGTATTTCTTGATTATTTCACATTTTTTGGTAATTCATTTGATCATTTCTTATGAAATTTGGAAAAAGTTTTTAAAATATTCATTCAAAAGAATCTTGTCATAAATTTTTAAAAATTCCATTTCATGGTTGAAAAGTGAATAGTGTTGGGGAACATAATTTCACAAAAAGGGATAGAGGTTGATAAATCAAAAGTTGAAGTAAGAAATTCCTTTCCATATTCAACTTGTTTAAAACATGTTAGATTCTTTTTAGGATATGGTAGATTTTACATAAGGTTCATCAAATATTTTTGTAAGATTTCTCTCCCTCTCTCAAGATTACTACTAAAAGAAGATGACTTTAATATTTATTATGCATGTAGAAAGTCATTTGATGAACTAAAGAAAAGGTTCATCACACCTCCAATAATGTAACCACCGAGCTGGGATTACCCTTTTGAGTTGTTTTGTGATGTATCCAACCAAGCAGTGGGAGCTTCTATATCAAAAATAATTGAAAAAAAAGCCTCAAGTCATATCTTATGCATCAAGGACCTTGGATTCCACACAAATCAATTACACAACCACCGAGAAGGATTTCCTTGCAATTTTCTTTGCACTAGATAAATTCTGATCATATCTTCTTGGAACTAATGTTGTTGTTTTTTCTGATCATGCAGCACTCAAGTATTTAATAAAAAATGTAGATGAAAATCCAAGGCTAGTGAGATGGATGCTACTCTTACAAGAGTTCAATTTGGAAATTAAAGATAAAAATGGAACTAAAAATCAGGTGGTTGATCATCTAAGTCAACTACCCCACACCACTGAAGGAGGAATTCCAAACCAGAACCCACTTAATAATGAGTTTCCTAGAGAAAAAATCTACATCATCAACAGTGAAGTTACATGGTATGCCAATATAGTCAATTATCTGGTAACATCTCATGTCTCATCTCATTTAAATTCTCACCAAATTCTAAAGATGAAATCTGAATCTAGATATTATATTTGGGATGATCCATTTATTTGGAAGATTTGAAATGACCAAGTAATAAGAAGTTGTTTTCCTAAAAGTGAAATTAATTATGTCTTTGATTTTTGTCACACATTAGCTTTTGGATGCCACTTTGGTCCTCAAAGGACACCAAGGAAGGTTTTATAATCTAAAATTTATTGGCCCGCCCTTTTTATGGATGCTCATAATTTTTGTAAAAGGTGTGAAAAATGTTCGTTTTCTAGAAATATTTCAAAGATAAAAGAAATTCCCCAACAAACACTTCATTTTTGTGAAATTTTTTATGTTTTTGGAATAGATTTTATGGGACCTTTCCCAATGTCATTTGGAAATTATTATATATTGCTTTCTATTGATTATGTTTCCAAATGGGTGGAAGCAAAAGCCACCAGGACTAACGATGCTAAAGTTGTTTTTGATTTTTTCAGGACTAACATATTTCGTAGGTTTGGAGTGCCAAGAAAAATCATTAGTAATCAAGTGACTCACTTTTGGAATAAGATAATGGAATCATTACTGAAGAAATATGGGGTGCATCATAAAACATCAACTCCCTATCATCCACAAACTAATGGTCAAGCTAAAGTATCCAATAGGGAAATAAAATGAATTTTAGAAAAGACTATTAATCCAAATAATAAGGATTGGAGCCAAAGTTTGGAAGACACATTATGGTATTATAGGACAACCTATAAAACCCCGATTAGAATGAGTCCATATAGGTTTATTTATGGGAAAGGTTGTCAGCTACCTATGGAATTGGAACATAAAGCATACTGGGTTGTGAGGATGATAAATTTGGATCTTGAAAGTGCTGGGAAGGAGATAAGATTACAATTGCAGGATCTGGAAGAAATTAGAAGGGAATATTTTGAAAACTCTATGATTTATAAAGAGATAACAAGAGTGGATCATGACAAATTGATCCAAACAAAAAACTTTCATTCTGAATACATGGTGGTATTATTCAACTCAAGACTCAAGCTGATTCCAGGTAAACTTCATTCCAAATGGGAAGGTCCATTTATAGTTACTCATGTATATCCTTTTGGTATTGTGTAGATTGTGAAGAATGGAGAGTGGAAGTCATTCACTATTAATGGTCATCAGTTGAAGAAATTCCTTATGCCCATACCTTCAGAGCCAGTTTAGGATATCACACTCCTCAAACCCATTTATCAATAAATCTATCATTTTGTACCTTTTCTTTACAATTTATTGATTGCTATGATTCAATTAAAAATATTATTACATTCTAAATCAATTTGAATTCAATGTGGATACTACATCATTTAAATGTGGGGGAGGGAGCATTTATAGTTTAGTGTTTTCAGTTGTGTGTTTTTCAAATTTTTGTGTTTTTTTTGAAGCTTTTGAGCTTAAATGATTATCATCACTTATTTTGAAACCCATTTCATTATTTGAAAAAATTTATCCCATGAAACTAAGATTAAATGAGTGCTAAAAATGACTTTGTTTCAAGTTCAAATATTTGGAAATTTCATGAAAATTACTCTGATTTTTGAATCCCATTCCACAATTCATAGTCTTTCTATTTGAAATCACTTTCCTATGAGGCTTCTAAACTGAATTATCATAATATTTTCTTTTACCACACTTCTTGAGAGAACCATACCATACTTTATTTAACCAGAATTTGATTTATTTTTGTCAAAACTTGAGGGTTTGAGGTACATGTGTTTTAAATGATTGAGGTGTTTCTTTGATATTAAAGTCCCCTTTTTAGAATATTAATTTTTATAATGGCCCACCTTGTACATTTAATCCTTGTTTCTCATATAAGCTATTAACAGCCTATTAGGTTATCCACATTACAAACCAATTTTCTCTATCTGACCTGCTCTTGAAGTAAAGTTGCATAATCTAGTTGAACTTAAGTGTGGGGGGAGGTTGGCTTGTGTTGTGCTACCTCATTTGTAGATAATTTGGGTGGAGAATAAAATATTGAAGAGATGTGCTTGATACTGAAAAAAATAATTATTTTGAATGTTTTTCCTTTTCAGGAGCTTTTATGATAAATGAATTTGTGCCTTTCTAGAGCTTCCAATGGAGAAAGAAAGTTGTGCATATCTGGAGCTTTCAAAAAAAATAATGTTTGAGATGACTGAGACTTTTTCTATTGAAATGATGAATGGTGTAAAGTTTTACTTATTTTTCATGTTTATGGAGCATATTTTCTGCTAAGGAGAGTGAGGAGGAGACCATATTTAAGTAAAAATTAGAATAATTGAATTTTTGCTTCAAAAAGAGCCAAGCCCTCCTTATTCAACCTCTCAATTTTTCACATCTAAATCCTACCAAACTGAATCCACAGAAAAACCTTGAAAATTACTCATGATAAACATATGTCCTTGACTCATATCGGGTGGAGATGTAAGAATTTATCAAGCCTATGGTGACCCTTGCAAGAGTATTGGATGGGAAATACATTGATGAAAATTGATATTTATGTGATGAGAAAAAAATGCATGTTAGGTATGTGTTTTGTGTGCATGGGAGAATAAATGAAGAGGAAATATAATTAATTAACTTAATTGAGAACTTTTAATAATGTTTTTTGATGAGGCGTGATATCTTTTGTTTCTTGGTGATAAATTGTTGGATCTCATGGATATGTGTTTTTAAATTTGATTTGATTTGATATCAATGTTTACTTGTCCAGGAATCCAAGTGATAAGTGTTGGGGAATTTATAGAGATCATATTTTCATATTTATACATGTTTATAAATGATTTAATCCCTTCCCACTTATTAATTTGATCTTATTTTCATCATTTTATGACTTTTGGTGAGTTTTGAGCCTAAATGTGAAAAGTGGTTTATTCTGGACATTAGACATATTTATGTTGCTTCTGTATTTAGATCATAACTACTAAATTTTTCATCCAATTCACCTGATGCCTTTTTTTAGGATTACATAATTCGTGTGCTACATATAAGTCTTCAGAACTGAAAGCCAATTCTAACTTCAACAAGACAAAAAAATCCGTCATTGTGAAAACATATTCTGGCCGGCAAAATGGACATGACTTCATTAAATGATTAACATATCGGGCTACCGACCACCAAATGGTGTGCTTCTAGCTAGGTCAGAAATAAATCTTTACTAGAAATCTTCCCATTAAATTTCATGGATAAATGATTTGATTAAGACCGCCCTTCAACCTGTAAAATATGGTTGGTGGAATATTGATTGGCATCCAGGAAAAGTCATGTCTAATAATTCAGCCATAACTCATTCCAAACAGCTCCAAATGATTTAAAACTTCGTGGTTAGATGTCCAAATCCATTACTCACCTTCTATAAGAAGGTAAATCGTCCTGATTTGAAGATATGTTGTGATAACTGAAGATTAAATTCTAGAGAACTGAATCTGGAGGAGAAAATTATGTTCTTTATTTTCACTTCTTACTTCTTCTTATTTATGTAATGCATTCATCTTCCTCATTATTCTCAGTTACCCATACCATGGTGGGGTAAAAATATTTTAATGCTTTGAGTTCTTACATTTTGTTGAATAAAAACTCCATATTTTCTGTGAAGTTGTTTTCAAATTCTAAAAACAGAATTTATTATCTTATGTAATCATATTCGATTTTATATTCTATTGTTATTATTGCTTTGATAAATGATCATTATTATCCCTAAATTAAGTTATGTTCTATCTTATATGTAATATGATCAGGTATTAGTGGTAAATTACTTGGCGATCTCTAGTACGTGTGGGAGGGGTGGTGAATATTCATGATTATTTAGGATAAACAATACCCGATTGGGAATTGCCTAAAATAATTTGGGGGTGTTCACTAAAACTCTATCACACAAAATAATAAGTGTATAATAAACTAGAATTATCTTAAACCATTTAACCAAAGAAGTTAGTTGAAGTATATATGGAATCTCACTTAAATCAAATTAGTAGAGGAGGATTGAATAAAATAGAACAAGGATAGTATTGAAATTATAAAACCAACCCCGACATGATCACCCATCTCATAAAATAGTTTTTAAATCAATTTAATTCCATATTTTTCTTTAATCCCTTCCCTAATTTCTTCTTTTGTTCTATTTCTCTCTTTGATTTCA
This sequence comes from Viscum album, assembly GCA_963277665.1. Taxonomy (NCBI): domain Eukaryota; kingdom Viridiplantae; phylum Streptophyta; class Magnoliopsida; order Santalales; family Viscaceae; genus Viscum; species Viscum album. Next base: position 1,025,480,769 of record OY728129.1, on the reverse strand, counting down.
AAAACCAAACAATTTCAAAAACACATAATCTTTTCTCAAATTAAAAATTGACAAACTATTTTGTGTAAACTCATCATCGGGAGACAACCTAGGTTAACCACTATACTATATCTTAACTTAGTAAATAATTTTTTTTCCCACACCCTAAGACGGTCACATGTTAGTGAGTGGACCATTAAAAATCATTATTGTTCTTTTGACGAACCTAAAAGATCTATTAGTAGTAGGTCACTGATGTTTTCAGTTCAAGGTTACCCTGGTATTTAGAAACTGGTGTTTTGGTATGAATCTCATAGGTCTTATAATCCTATATTTTTTTGTGTATCTAAATGCCTCTATGATGGGAGATAACATCAAATATGTATCGGGCTACTGTAGTGTAGTCAACTTGATTCTTCCATTATTAGTGATGTCATGGTTTGGTGTTGTGGCTCGTGTGAGGGGATAAAACCCATCTGTTTTAGAATTTCTAACCCACACCTAGGATTAAAGTTAATTTTTCACATCATGTATGTTTTATTTAATGTAGTGATATGTATTCTAGGTAATCTAGGTGTGTTCGATGCTTGGTGCTTTCTTGAAAATTAGGTGCAAACAAATGATGAAATCTAGTCATTACATTCAAAGATGGACTAGTTGGTTCTAGGTATACTAATATAAGTGTTGTAAGGAATGATTTAAATTCAACCATAACCTCTTCAGGACAATATTCACTATGGTGGGGAGATTTTAATGAATCGTATGGTTACAAGTCTTAAATTTCAGAGAAATTTTGAACTTTTCATATAGTGGATGGATCATTCGGATAACCGAGAAATGAACCAAGGTAGATCCTATTTAAACATCTTGGAGAGATGTTTCTGGACTTGAATGGAATCAAAAAAGTAAACTCAAGCCTTGATTTCTCAATTGAGGAGGCTTAGATTTATCAAGGTTTTTTATATATCCACCAGCTAGACGGTGGTGTGGGAAGTATCCTAGCTACACAGCAGGACTCACCAGCTAGCTAGTGAGGTATACAAAACCCTAGATTCCCATTATATCTCACCAAATAGCTAAAGATCCTAAACCAGGTGGTAAATACTCCACCAACTAGTTAGTTGGGTGTTCTAGTCAGTTTTATAATGGAGGTTTTTTGGATATTTTAGTAAACAAAAACCATTTATGTTTTAACCCCTTGGATTAAATTTTTCGTGGAATATTTGGCTATATCCTCCTCTCTTCCACCCGCTATAATATATCCTTGATCTAGGATGTTTCTAGACTCAAAATTATAGATAATATATGTGAGATCCTTCATTATTCTTCAATATGGCTCTCTTTCGTTCTCTTGTGGTGGTGGATCGCAATACCATTTTTCATGGATGATTTTCTTGGTATTTTTTTCCTTAAAAATCCGTTTATATATCAATTCTCCTTGGTTAATATTCACATTGAGAATCTAGGTCTCTGATTAATCATTGGTGTGATATTGATTAGAGAATTGGTGACAATTCCATCAGATCTTGAGGGAATTTTTCAATAATGATGAAGATTTTGATCGACATATCTAAAGGATTTTCCATTATGATAAAATCATGTTGTTGATGTGAATTTCCTGGAAGTTATGTCTCTTGATGAAATCTTCTTTGGTTTTTTGTCAAATTGAATAAAATTGGAAAATGTATCATGAAATTGAATTGGGTTTTTTTCATCTTAGAATCAGGAATGAATCAGGAGTGTCCAAACTCCATTATAAAATATTTAGGATAAGATATATCACATGGTTAGTTTTCTTAAAAATGTTCCAATTTAATTATATTAAATTATCCTTTGTTTTGTTGTTGTGTGACTGGAATTTTTTCCAAAATGAAGTCAAAATCATGTTATAGACCTTCCATGTATGGTTGGTTGGGGTTCCAACTATGGGGTGATATTTGGTAAGTCTCTCATAAATTGTGTATTTCATCATTAAATGTGAGGTTCCTTGTAAAAAAATAATTAATTATAATCTAGCTTAAATTAATTAGTTTGGAATACTTTTGCATGAGTAAGATATCATGAAAATCAATGGAGGTCAAATATACTTGGACAACTTAGACAAATCTATTGATCTTTTCTTGGTTTGGGAGTTGAATCTATTTGAGGTAGGTAGTCCTATATACTCTACCCTATTGTATTATACACATATATTGGCATGTGGTATGAGGTTCGACACATTGAGAGAATGAACCTTAATTTCATAATTTTTTATTAATTGTAACTAATGATTAATCAATTAATTATTCTTAAATATTAATTAATTAAAATAACTATGCCTAATGTAATTGGAAAAATCACCAAGGTTCATAGTAGGTCCTTTTGCACTAGCTTGATTTCATTACCAATGGGAGAGGCATGGTCACTAATGTGTTACTTAGACTATATTGATCCTCCTTGGGTGTGTAGTTGTGTTACATAAGTTCTAGAGCCTATGATACCATGTTTAATTCCTTTATCCCTTGTGTGTATGTGTGTGTCGCCTGTGAGACCATGTTTGATTCTTTGATCACATGTTTATTTTTATATATGGTAGTTGATAATCATTTTTGACATGATAAGTTATACCTTTATATATTATTCCCTATTTTGTATGAACATGTTCCATGTATAAATGTATATATAAGATATATATGAAGACTGGTGTCATGAGTGTGCTAAGATATCCTAATAGACCATGTTTGATGGCTTGATCACATGTGTGTGCATGTGTAGCACATGATACCATGTTTAATGTTGATATTAAGTGTGTGAATATATATCCCATGAGAACCATGTTTTATTTTAGTTAAATCTATGTTTGTAGCCTATGATACCATTTTTTATGTTTATCACATGTGTGTGTGTGTAGCCCATGAGACCCATGTTGAAGTAGATCACTTATATGTGTGTATTTATGGATGATAATGCTTATGCCTAATGTGTTATGTTTTTCTTATATGTGTTATACCGTGTTGTGTATTGATATATATAACTAATATGATGACACTATTTGCATGTGATGTTTTGTTATATACTATGTTGTTGTTCTAGGAATGGTACCAAAGTGATAAGTGAACTCATTATGGATCAGTTTCCCTAAAGGGGGTCATGTTCAGATGCTATATGTGACATGATGACATGAATAAGCTAAATAAAGGGTCATGATGGCCTTTTGTGGCCCGATATGGGGATATGATGGTCTATGTGATCTAACCCAAGAGATGAAAATGGGATATGATGGAATATGTGATCTAGATTGGGAGATACCAATAGGTAATGATGGCATATTGTTGTCTGACATTGAGACCTAGGGCATATACAACTATTGAGAGAGACTGGGCATGATGGCCTTGTGTGGTATGACATGATACTCTTAAACTTTTGACTATTGTGGAATGAATATGGTGACCTTGTGGTCAGCTATAGTTTACTACATTTTTACTACATTCTGAAATGGTGCCAAATTAGGTCCAATCGGGGGGTCATAGAAGCTTGGTAAGCACATACCCACTCAAAACATGGGTGTTGGTTTCTTGTTTGTGCATCGGTGATTATATGTTATGATTATGTAGTTATGTGTTGCCTATTTATTTCTTGGGGATCATATCATATTTATGTAAACTACATTTTTACCATTTGGATATTGGAAAATGTTGGTGGTGTCCTATTGAGTTTTATTTACACCCTTATTTAAAAACCATGGCACTTGGGTACCTGAGGATCCCACACTTTTTTAGGGATATGTTGGGTTTAGGTATGGGTTTTATTGATGAGAGGGATAGTTCACTATGAGTCTGGAGACTGGTATGAGGTGATTCTTAGTGTTACAGTGACTCTTATACTTTTTAAGTTTCATTATTATATATGTGATCATCCAAGTGGTTATCAATGTCTTGTTTCATTTTCAACTGTTGAGTTTGTTGTTCCTGCATTCATAGTAACTGTTGGTATGTTATTGGTTTTATACTTATTCTAATTGTAAATTATTTACATGTTTGGTTGTCTATTTTCTATTATGCACTCTGATTGAAGGTATAGTCTCCCCATGACTCAACTTAGACCCTCATTTCTAGTCGATATCTTCTGGCATGTGAGGAGGCACGCCTGAGGTTATATGGCATTCTGGATCAGACCCAACGATTCAGGTCATAATATTATAGCCTTATATATGAGTTATTGTCATTATGAATTTATAGTAATGACAATGGGACTTTCCAATTCTCCTTATATCTTTTTGGATTTAATTAATAGAGTCATTAAGAATTACCTTAATCAGTTTTTGATCATCTTTATAGATGATATTCTTATATATTAGAAGACTAAAGATGAGAATTAATGTCATTATAGGATTGTCTTGAATACCCCAAGTAAGGATAATTTTTATTCTAAATTTACCAAGTGTAAATTTTTACTTCAGAAGGTTTCATTCTTGGGACATATAATCTCAAGTTAGGATATGTCATTGGATCCTTCAATAATGGAAGTTATGAAGAAATGTCATAAACCAACCTTGGTAACCGTGACCCATATATTTCTTGGGATGGCTGGATACTACCGACACATTCTTTGAAATTTCTCATAGCTATCAAACCCACTAACTGAGTTGATGTGGATGGGATCCATGTTTTTTTGAAAAAATGAATGTGAGGAAAATTTCAAAGAACTAAAGAGAAGGTTGGTCAACATACATATGTGTACACTACCCTAAAGTGGATAAGGGTTTGTGGTATATAATGATGTGTCAAATAAGGGACTAGGATGCTTCCCCATAAAAATGATATGGTTCTAGCTTATGCCTCTTTCTAAATGAAAATAAATGATAAAAAATACCTGACTCCTGATTTAGAGCTGGAATTGGTAATTTTTTTATTAAAGATATGGATACATTATATTAATGGTGAAATGTGTGACATATATATGAATAAAAAATATAAAAGTATAGATTCACACATAAATATTTGAATATGCACCAGATAATATGGTTGGATCTAATTAAATATTATAAATACTCATTACATTACCACCTTGGGAAAGAAAACAAGGACATTGATGCTCTGAGTCGAAAGGATCATGCTATTTTGGCCATGATGAGTATTTAAAGAGATCCAATACTGATGGATTTTTACAATATGGAACTTTATGTCTCAAGGAAAGGGGACATATCCTATCTTTTTCAAATGAATATTCAACCACCCATCCATGTGAGGATTAAAGTGGCGTGGAAGGAATATGAAGAGAAGCAGAAGAAAGTGAGAAAATTTCTTGAGTTTAACTATGATTATGGTTGAGTGATAAGGTTTATAAATATTTTATGAGTCCCTTCAATAATAGTATTGAAGAATGGGATATTAGATTATACTCATAGTTCATCATTCTCTATTCATCCTGGAAGCATGAAGATATATAGAGATCTAAAAGAATATTTCTAGTGGGGAAACATAAAAAGGGATATTACAAAGTATGTATTCTGATTCCTGGTATATCAGTAAGTTGAGGATGAGATATGGAATTCTAATAGGGTGTTACAACTATTACTCATACCTGAATGGAAATGGAAATACATCACCTTAGATTTTGTTATATGACTCACCTAGACATCTAAAGGGAATGATATTGTTTGGGTTTTAGTTGATCGTCTTATGAATTCAAAACATTTAATTTCTATTTGAGAAGATTTATCACTTGATAAACTTATTAATATATACATTAAATAAGTGGTGAGATTTCATGGAGTAACACTCTCAATTGTATATGATCAGGGTCTGAGGTTTACCTTGAAGTTCTGGATAAGTCTTTAGTAGGATCAAAATACATATAAGAGTTTTAGTACTACATATCATCATAATATATATTTTCATCCTGATATGACCATTCAAACTCTAGAATATATGTTTAGATCTTTCTCTATATATTTGAAATGTATTTTGGATATACACCATCCTTTTGTATAATTTACTTACATGAATAACTTTTACTAGAGCATTAAGATGGCCCCTTATGAATACCACTATTTCAAGAATTTAATAACTCCTAAATATTAGTAAAAATTTGAGAACAAAATATATTTTGACTAGATCTAGCTGAGAAAATTGAGGAAAAGGTTGGAACCATTTGACAGCACATCAAGGCATCTTAGATTTGAGGAAATAGTTTTGCTAAAAATAATATATGACATATGTGATTCAAAATTGTTGAGAATTTATTCCTATGAATTTATCTATAGAATAAGGTTATGGTATTTTGAAATAAAGTAAATATGATCCCTATACATATCATCCCCATTTAAATCCTTGATTCGATCAGGATAGTTTTTTATTGCTTCATACTTCAACCAAACCTCTCTCAAGTTCATGATGTATTTTATATATATCTCTTAAAGAATTAAATATCCATACTTAACATGAATTAAACTTAGAATCTATATAGATGGAACATGATATTTTCTATGAATAAAAACTGGTTAAAATTTTGGATCATGGAGATAATGTTGCATAGAACAAGACTACTCAAACTGTTAATGTTCTTTGGAGGAACTATAAATTTGAGGAACCTATGTGTGAACCAAAATATATGTTGAGACACAAGTATACTCAATTTTTGATACCATAATGATGGTATTTCAAGTGATAAATTATTATAAAATGGTTATAATTTAACACCTCAAGATTTTATGATATATTTGTTATTAAAAAAATTTGATTTCTTTGATAACCTATTTTACATACAACCCCGAGTCTAAATAAACTATGATATAGTATATCATTATAACCCAAAAAATTTAATGGAATATATAAGTAGTATTAACCACAATATCAAAAATATAGATAAATTTTAATTCATAATATATAACTACTCAATCATCAGAAAATTCATTTTATTCTTTAAAAATATATTTTCTTAGAAAATATTTTATATTACATTTTTGATCATAAAAATTATAATTAATTTATAGAATTTTATAAATTATATTCTAGGAAATAAATATCATTTTGAAATAATAACTTCATTATTATGTTAGGATGAATTTTTAAGATTTTTCTGAAAAGATTTATTTTTAAGTGAATATTGAAAAATACTGGTTTTTTAAAAACTGTTATTTTTTCATTAAATCAAGTAATTTTAAAATTTAATTATGTTGTTAATTTTACCATAAAGTAAGATAATAATCATTTAATTATAAATAATATAACTAATTACATTGTGATATTCATTATACTTGATATGAGTATAAGTTCATTTTTGGGTTTAAAAATGCATTTTTCTAAAAAAATAATTTTTTCATGTTTTGAAGGTTTATTTTAAAATCTAAATATATCACTTATAGAAATTTAATTTGATAAAATATAATACATAATTTAAATTCTAATTTAAATTTTTTTTAATTATTCCACTTTCATTTTTCATCATTATTAATAGCATCAAAGTTAAGACATCAATACTAAAGTAATGGTTGAAATGGATTAATAGAAAAATCTATAAGTTAAAATTACATATAAAACATTCATAAAACCAATTTTATATTCATATTTAGATCCTATATATTAATTAATTTTAAAATGTCTTAATTTTGATCCATATTTCTTTATTATGAAGTTAATATATTTTAATCTTTTGAAATATTCCAAGTGTTTCCTCTCCCTCTCTTATAAAAGGACATTATCTCCCCTCTCTTATCCACACTAAAATAACCAACAATATAATCCAAGAAATTAAAAACCCCTTTAATAACACCCATAAACTTTATCTAGAGTTGTTTTTTTATCAAAATTCCTACCTTATAAGGCTTAAGGTTTAAGTTAAAGGAGGTTTTCCAAAGAAGGGGTATAACTCTTAACTGAGTGTTATCATTTTTCTTCTTCTTATAAATCTTTAAATTATATTATAATCATGATTATATAATAACACTATTGTCTCTAAAATATTTATATATTATTATTTTGATGTAAAAATCTTTATTCATCTTATTTTTTATCAAATAGGATGAAATTATCACTTGTGCGTACATATGAACTATCGCCTCCACTTAGCGATATGATTAATTTTACATCACTATATTTCATGGTTGGTTAATATGATGGATTTAATGTTTATAAATTACATTTATGAAGTAATTATTCTTATTTAATTATAATATTTTATCTACCATCTTACGTTATTATTTTTTTGAAATAATAATGCCATTGTTGTGTACATGTAGACTGTCACCACTATGAAGCGATGTGATTCATTTTTCATTTATTCTTTACATGGATGGTAATAAGGATATATTTAATAAATATATAATATAATTTTGATATAATAATGATTATTTAAAGTTTAATTATTCTTTAACATTGTTTCTTTCAATCCATAAAAAAGTAAAAACATCACTCATGTGTACATACATATTATTATCTCCACGAAGTGATGTGATTCATTTTTTCATCACTAATTTATATGAATAGTTATAAAAGTGTATATAATGATTAAATATGATACTTATGTAATGATTAAAATTATTTATATTAGGTGAACATGGTAAAACTACAAGGACTGTAACTTTTAAATCGAAACAAGAATGAAAAACGAAATAGTTATCACCAAGAAAAGTGATTTTCATAAAAAAAAATTGTTAATAAATGGGTGATAAGATAATATTAGTAAATAATATATGATATTATATGTATAAATATGGTTCTATAATTTATTTATAATAAATATATATTATACTTAATTTTTGAACACATACAAATAATGAAAAGACTTTAGGTACGGTTTTATGTGACAATCTCATTTCTTTTCGGTATTATCTATACTACATGTCTATTGAGGTTAATTATATGGTTATTATAAATTAAAACCAATGTATTTTATAATAATATGGTTATTCATGTAATTTTAAAGTAATATTAATTTTTCATCTCTTTAACACATAACATTATTGGTAAATGTTTTTTTAAAAAAATTGACTTTATTTCCTCTTTGGTCAAGAATATTTTTCTTTCATTTTCATGTTTTCTCTAAAATTTCAAAAATATATTGAATATTATCCAATGAATTATTAATTTTATTATTTCACATATTTTAATATTAATATAATGTTTTAAAAATAATTTTCTTATTGTTTTTTGAACGAGGTACTTGTTACTAAAGGTGTGAACAGAATATTTGTTTTAATATATACTGCATGAATGAATTTTCCTTCTATCATGAATTATCTTTTATTTAAATATTAATTTACAAGATAACATAGTTATTTTTAAATAAAAAAAAATCCTTTATATTTTAGAAATATTGGGATTTTGAATAATTTTTTTCAAAATGAAAATTTATTTTTCCCAAGAAATATTCAAGTGATCTTTTAAAGACATTTTTCTTTTACGATAACATCCTTTGATATTGCTTATGATTCTCTGAGGATATAATCCAATAATACCATCCAATTATTATCTCTAAATTCACTAGGATGATTATTTTTATTGTATGATTCTATAAAATATATTATTTTCTTATAGGTTACTAAAGTTAAGATGAAATATTTAAGAAGATCATTTCTTTTCCATGGTTCATACTATGATGAAACAATGAATGTTTTTATGATCTTGTGAAACATTTTTTGTATAAGGTTATATGATGGGTTGGTTCATTATATCCCTCTAATGAATTGGTTAATGATGTATAACTCATGAGATAATTATCTTATGTGTAAACCTGGTTACATTTTCACAACATTATTCAAATACCTGGTATCATGTCCATAAGTTAATACATGGCTCTGGTTTCATATCCATAAGTTTATGCGAGGAACATATTTCAAGTCCTTAACATAATGAGTGAACCTTTTACTATTTATACATATTCACAATGTTATAATATTATTTTTTTTACATTATTATGTTTATGAAGTGCTCTCATGGATCATGATTTATTATTGATGATTATACACTCTTATGAATTTTTTATTTTGTTATGACAAATATTTATAGAGTGACTCAAGATTAATGATATTTAATTTATTTGTTATTATTGTCTTATGTTATGATAATGTTATCATACCCTTATTCTTACTTATTATCTTTGATTGATATCTCCAATTTTTTCCCTTATTGGTTATCTGATCTCACCCTTTTTTATGTTTTAATTTTCCACTGGTTATGGAGAAAGGTTTTAATAAGGGTATGTCTAAGGAAAGTACTATGATATAAGAAATTTCTTAAAGATGGTAAAGATCCTTTATGAAATAAGATGTTTATGTCTCAAGTATCTAAAGACACTAAACCTTTACGGTTGTAAGAACCCAGTTCTTATTTTGAGGTATGGGTTTCTTCTTTTCTCCTTTACTCAAGTGTTTTGAAGGAAAATGAAAAATGGGGAAAATCCTGATTTTTGGAAAGTACACATCGTGTAATTTTTCCACATGCTGTGTACTTTTCCACACACCGTGTACTTTTGGCCGTGTGGGATGAGTACACAGGGTGTGTGTCCATGCTGGGGATGAAGGGTGTAGGAACCAAATACACGCCGTGTAGTGGTACCTTACACGTCATGTAGTCAGTCGGCAGGCGAATAGTAAGGCGGTGGCCAGCTGTGTGACAGAACACGCCGTATACTCATAAAGACACACCATGTAGTCATGTCGGCAGGTAAACAGTGTCGTGCTGGCAGGAATCCTCCAGAGGAACAGTTAAAAAATGGAAAGTACACGTCGTGTACTCATAAGTACACGCCGTGTACTTTTTTTTTTTGCTTAAAATGGGCAGTAGGCTCCCCTGTTCATAGGGAAGGCTTAGAATAGGAAGAGATCTCAGGAGAGGATGGCCGAACCTTCAGAGATCCGCCAGCCGCATGTCTGGAATCCGATTCCACTATGGATGATCTCGTTGGAACTTCACGGGTAATCCCTCTCTTCTCCTGGAGTGTTTCTTACCAATTCTTTCCCTAATTAAAGTTATTTGAGCTTAAGAGAGGTTCTTTCTTCATCAGATCTATGTCGTTCTTGGGAATTTCTGGAACCAACGTTCGCGTATATCATTCGTTGGAATATAAGGTAGGTGGCTTGGTGTTAATTTTTCCAATTGTCGTGTGTTTTGTGCGTTTTTGTACCACAAACCCATGTTGGGGTGTCGTGTTTGCAATTTTAAATACATAGAATTGTAGATGTGATTAAATGTGATATTAAAATGCTGTTTGGGATCAGTTCCTGGATCCAAGACCACCCCGGGGGAGTGTTCCTCTTTTTAGACGTTTTTCCAGGATACCCAAGGGTATGCCATGTTTAATTATGCATTGCTTTTTCCTTGAGAGGAATTGTGTGTAAATTGCATGTTCATATGTTGGGCATGGCCTAGTTACTTATGCCTGAGGGAGGTGTTTTACTATAGCCTGAGGGCATGACTGTATTAGCCCGAGGGCAACATACTATTTCACGTGAGGAAAACCTTTCGTGCCTAAGGGATTGACTTCTGTGCCTGAGGGCGACACTTCATACGCCTGAGGGAAATTTCTGTTACACATGAGGTCAATACCTGCGGATTAGATTCTGATTACCTTAGGGTAAGGTTTTGCTTGTCTGAGGACGTGGACTATTTACTTATAAATGCACTGTGGTGATTTCTAAATATTTATTGGAATAAATAAATAATAAAATGGAAATTTAACTATTAAGTTAGTTACTTTTCAGTACTGCTTTCTTTATTGCATTTTACTATTGCACACTGTTGTTGCATGCTTACACGCAGTTGGGCATGGGCCTTTGGTGGGTGACTACTGAGATTTGTTTCTCACACCCTGTTTGGGTCATGTTTTTCAGCCCAAACATATTATGTTTCTACAGGTGTGGATAGGGTAAAGAGTCCCTATACAGGTACTTGACTGTTTCTGAGGAGTAGGAGGGCATGGGACCGAGCCTAGGCTCGCGATGCTACTACTAGCAGTTTTGATTTGTTTAGTTGTACCATGTATTTTGTTGTACTATATTGATGTATAACATGTTCTGACTGTTTTCTTAGAACTGGAGACATGTTGCATCATTATTAATATACAGTTGGTTATATCTACTACAGTTGTTTATATTAGTTGTGTATGGTTTACTGCTTCCTCTATCTTTGTATGTTTATTTTTGTATTCCGCTACTCTACAATTTGACAAATGAGGGCATTGTTTCCCCACTATTATACCTAGGCCCTCACTGCTAGTCGGCAGCCTCTGGCATTTGGGGAAATGCACTTGAGGTCATGTGGCAAACCGGGTTTGGGGCACCCGTTGGGTGGAACCCGGAGCTAGGATGTTACAAAGTGGTATCATAGGAGTTCTTTTCTTTGACTTACTATTTTGGAGCCTTAGTCGGGGATAGGGCAAGAACAGTAGTTGGTAATAAGTTGTGCCCGGTCATAGCTAACCTGTGTACAGGGAAAATCCAATTTACCTCATGTTGCAATTTTCTGATTTTTCAATTTACTATTGATTTGATTTCACCATTGGGTGACGCACTTGTATTGTGATGGTTATATTTTATTGGTGGGGTTCTATTTAGTTGTAACCCGATGAGATGAGGGTATTCCATATCATGCATCATTTAGGCACATGCTAGAAATCACATGCCATGCATAGTTCCATGCCATGTAGGTGCATTATAAATTTCATGTTATTGTGATAGTTGTTGTTCTAGAAAAGAATGTTGTTGTGATAGCTGCTTGATAAATACGTGCTATGTGACAGGGTATTATTATGTGATCCTGTTTATAGAATGGATGCCAAACTTTGGTTTTGGGGAGTATGGGCCCCCATTTACTAGAATTTGGTGGATAATTGACTGTTTATTTTGTTATAACACATATAAGATGTCAAACTTTGATTCGTGGGGAGTATGGGACCTCACGGGTCGAAATTTGACACTTAGGTGTTGTTTTTCGGTATTTTTTGGGTTCTGGAGAAGTTTCTGAGGCATACTGTCCGGAAACCCAGTATACACGCCGTGTAGTGATTTATACACACTGTGTGTGTTCTTCTGTTCAGGAAGAAAAATGAACTTTTTGAGTACACACCGTGTACCCCGAGTACACACCGTGTAGTCTCTTCTCATGTCACAAATTGTGTGGGCAGCGACACGGGGAAGAGAAGAGCTTGGGTAAAACATGCCGTGTAGATTTTGTACACGCCATGTAGTGTTGACCCGGAGTCTGGACGTGTAACTAACAACATGGGTTGGAGAAATCTTGTACAGAACAAGTCGTGCAACTGATGAACACGCCGTGTAGTGTGACCTGGGGACTCGGTCGTGTAACTAACAACACGGGTCGGTGTAACCTCTCCTTGAACATGTCGTGTCCCTATGGGGAACGCCGTGTAGTCTTGTCCGAGGACAGACCATGTGGACTTAGCTGTGTGGCGGGGAAATGGGGTTGTTGACACTCTGTGTGCGGGTGTAACACACTGTGTAGTGTCAAGCCGAGTAGTCGGCCATGTCACAGATGACACAGGTAGTTGGAAAAAAATTCACCATACACATCGTGTAGATGTTATACACGCCGTGTAGTTTTTGTTCAATAAGAGCCGTGTGGAATAGCCGTGTAGAAGGACCTGGGCAAGGAAGGGAAGTCAATTACACGCCGTGTAGTAAGTATACACGCCATGTAGTCATGTTTTGAAAATTTTGAATGCCTTCTTCTTCCTGTTACCTTTTGGGTTTGTTTGTTTTCAGTCTTTGATAATCTTTTTCTAAGGCGTGTTTTGACCTTGTAGTGTCATGCTGTTGAGATGACCGCGCGTTGTTCGCCAGGAGAGTGGCAACGAGAATACTCTAGAAATAGTAGGCCATGGGCTACCAGAGGATCCTCCAGCAGAGCCAGATGCGGCGCCAGCCATTATACCGGATGCAGGTGTGGAGGCGTAGTTCCATGAAGGATTTATGCGGTTCATGCAGACCTTTCAAAGAGCACTGCTGGCTACGACTTCTATGGCTGAGCTTACTCGCATATTTCAGTAGCAGCATCCGCCTACATTTTCAGGGGATGGCAGACCACAGGCTGCGGAGTCTTGGCTGGGGTCGATGTAGACTATTTTCGAGCATCTAGAGATGCCTCCAGGTTAGAGTTTCAATCTCGCGATGTATATGCTGCGTGATTCTGCCAAGAGGTGGTGGAATGTTACCACCGAGAAAAAGCATCACAGAGACATGAAGTGGGGGGATTTTCAGGCAGTCTTCTATGACTTCTTCTTTCCCAAGATGCTACGGGAAAATAGAGCTCGAGAGTTCATGAATCTGCAGTAGGGCACTATGTCGGTGATGGACTATTCTGCTCGTTTCACCGAGCTTCAGCATTTTTCACCCATACTGGTGAGTGATGAGACGTTGAGAGCCAGAAGTTTCGAGGATGGTCTTCATTACAACATCTGATCACTTGTGAATGTTTCCAAGTTGCCTTCAGTACATGCTATAGTAAACCAGGATCTTATTACAGAGAGGAACCTACGGGAATCTAGTGGTGTGGGCCAGGGCGGTTCAGCACTAGTTACTGGTACTATTTCTATTGGCAAGAGGAAGAGATAGATGGACTTCTCTCAGGGCAGCAGTACCATCCAGACAGCTTCTTCAGGTGGCCTGTTCAGGTGCTACAAGTGTGGTAGAGAGGGGAACAAGAGACCACAGTTTCCACGAGACCCAGTTGAGTGTCGTGCTTGCAGTAAGATGGGTCATCTACAATGATTTTGAAGGGCATTTCCACCAGTGGCGAGTGGGAGGGGTTCTGTGCAGACTCCGTGTGCGGGAGCAGGACCAGTGGCTTCTTACCAGTCGGGGAACTGGAATACATCAGGGCGTGCAGGCAGAGATGGTGGTCATGGTCGTGGTAGCCAGACACTAGGATCTCAAAGGCAGCAGGGCGGGACAGCTCAGGGTAGTCAGGCTATGTCACAGGGTCGCGGCACTGGGCAGACATATGCAGTGCAACAGCCCCAGTAGGAGCAGGATCCCGGACCTTCTATTGTCAGAGGTAATATTCTAGTGGCTTCTATTTTATCTTCAGTACTTTCCAATATGGGTTCTACACATAGTTTCATATCTGTACCCATTGTAGAGAGCCTTGGGATCTGTGTTTCTACTTCTTCTGATATCATGACGCTAGACACTCCGTTGGGGACTAGAACAGCTGGTGTGCGTTGGTGCAAGGAGTGCCCCCTTGAGGTTGGTGGGTGTCACTTTCTTTGGGACCTCTTTGTCTTAGAGATGATATCTTATGATGTTAATCTCAATATGGACTGGTTGGTTCCCTTTAGATCCTTTGTAGACTGCTATCGTCGCAGGGTGTTTTTCACGTCACCAGAGGGCTGAGAGTTTCTATACAAGGGAGAGTGGGATGTTCAGGCGAGTCGAGCTGGACCAGAGCATCATGGGTGAGGTGGAGTCACAGCCCAGATTACGAGTTTATATCTGGATGATCAGGGGACTTGTCAGATGTATTTCCCTCCAGTGGTTGATCATTTTATGGATGTCTTCCCGGACAACTTTTCGGGTCTACCTCCAGAGCGAGAGGTGGATTTCTCTATTTAGCTTGTGCCAGGAGCAGCACCGGTGTCCATTCCTCCTTATAAGATGGCTACGCCTGAGCTACAGGATCTCAAGAGGTAGTTAGAGGAGTTACAAGAAAAGGGTTTTATCTGACCCAGTACTTATCCTTGGGGTTCTCCGGTCCTTTTTGAGAAGAAGGCGGATGGTACCCTCAGACTCTACGTGGATTATCGGAATCCGAACCAGTTGATGGTTAAGAATCGATATCCCTTACCAAGGATTGATGATCTTTTTGATCAGCTTCGAGGAGCATGAGTGTTCTCGAATATTGACTTCATATCTGGATATCATCAGCTGCGCGTGAGACCATCGGATATACCGCTTACGGCTTTTCAGAGCAGATATGGTCTGTATGAGTACTTGGTTATGTCGTTCGGACTCACAAACATGCCAACGGTTTTCATGGATCTGATGAATTGTGTGTTGCATCCGTATCTTGACTCTTTTGTGGTAGTATTCGTGGATGA
Source organism: Viscum album (assembly GCA_963277665.1). Lineage (NCBI taxonomy): Eukaryota > Viridiplantae > Streptophyta > Magnoliopsida > Santalales > Viscaceae > Viscum > Viscum album. The sequence goes on along the minus strand of OY728129.1, from coordinate 1,025,464,758 downwards.
TATCTTGGTGTACTCACACACTCGACACGACCATGACACCCATCTTGAGATCATATTTAGTACACTGAGAGAGCATCAGCTATATGCTAAGCTCTCAAAGTGACACTTTTGGATGGACCAAATTCACTTCTTGGGTCATATCATCTTAGGGGAAGGAGTTGTCGTGGACCCAGAAAAGGTGAGAGTAGTAGTTTCATGGGAGTAGCCAAAGAACGTATTTGAAATACAGAGTTTCTTAGGGTTGGCTGGTTACTACAGACGTTTCATCTAGGACTTCTCCTGCTTAGCAGCACCGTTGATGGGTTTGACTAAGAAGGGTGTGAAGTTCATTTGGACTGAAGCTTGCGAGACAGCTTTTCAGGACCTAAAGGGAAGGTTGACATCAGCATCGATCCTGATACTCCTAGAGCATGGGAAGAGCTATACAGTTTATTGTGATGCATCAGGTATTGGGATAGAAGCAGTGTTGATGCAGGGTGATCGAGTCGTTGCGTATGGGTCTCGGCAGTTGAGGCCACATGAGAGGAATTACCCGACGCATGATCTTGAATTGGCTGCAGTTGTGCATGATTTTCACTGTTGGAGACATTATCTATTGGGAGAATGTTTTGTGGTTTTCACCGACCACAAAGGTCTCAAGTATATCTTTACTCAGCGTGACTTGAATTTGAGACAGAGAAGGTGGGTTGAATACCTATAGTCCTTCAATTTTGAGCTTGCCTATACACCTAGTAAAGGTAATGTAGTAGCTGATGCACTGAGCTGGAAGACTCAGATACAGGCTGTGCAGGAGGCCAGTGGTGAGTGGCAGCTTATGGCCTTATTCTCTGAGATGCATCTGGAGGTTCATAACAGTCAGGGGTAGACTTATCTTTCATCTTTATCTATGACTTCTACCCTCCTGGATAGAGTGAGGATGAGACAGTTATCTGATTCAGAAGGCCTAGTTCTACAGGAGTCGGTGTCAAGTGTGGACCCTCCTCCTGGTTGGATGATAGGCGATGATGAGGTATTGTGTTTCCATGGAAGAGTGTGGGTTCCAGGGGATATATGTGAGGATCTGATCCGGGGGTTTCATGCTTCAGCTTGGGTAGTTCATCCTGGGGTTACCAAGATGTACCGTGACTTGAGACGTCAGTACGGGTGGCCGGGTATGAAGAGTGATCTAGCTGGTTTTGTTATGATGTGTTCCACCTGTTAGCAGTTGAAGGCGGAGCATTAGAGGCTAGTCGGATTGTTATAGAAATTACCTATCCCAGAGTGGAAATGGGATGATTTCGCGATGGACTTCATGATCGGGTTACCGAGGTCACCTAGGGGCAATGATTCCATGTGGGTTGTTGTGGACAGACTCACGAAGGTAGCTCACTTTTTTCCAATCAAGGGGACCTTCAGTGTTGACAAACTCGGAAGGTTGTATATCTGAGAGATCGTACGTCTTCATGGGGTCCCTCGTTGTATCATTTCAGATAGGGACGCCTGTTTTAAGTCTCGTTTCTGGCAGAGTTGTTAGAGGGCACTGGGTACATAGGTGCTTCTGAGCACAGCATACCACACTCAGACAGATGTCCAGTCAGAGTGTACGATACAGGTGCTGGAGGACACGCTGCGAGGATGTGTCCTAGACTTTGGGGGCTCTTGGGAGAAGCACATACCCCTAATCGAGTTTTCCTATAATAATAGATTTCTAGAAACTATTGAGTTGGCACCATACGAGGCTTTATATGGTAGGTCGTGCCATCTCCCTTGTGCTGGTTAGAGACAGGTGAGGCATCTTTGCTGGGACCACATCTCGTGTAGGAGACTTCTTAGAAGGTCTAGTTGATTCAGAAGCGGATGGCTACTGCACAGTCTCGTCAGAAATCTTATGCTAATCGCCGCAGACGACCTTTGGAGTTCGTGGTCGGGGATCAGGTTTTCTTGCGTGTTTCACCGAGGCTGGGACACAAGTAGATCAGGAGATAGGGTAAACTTTCACCATGTTATGTGGGTCTATTTGAGATTCTGGAGAGAGTCGGGTTGGTTGCCTATCGGTTGCGGTTACCACAGCGATACCAAGCCATGAACGACATCTTCCACGTATATCAATTGGGTCGTTATCATTTAGACCTGTCTCACATATTTCAGCCAAAGGAGGTTGAGCTTCAGATAGATGTTTCCTTTGAGGAGCATCTTATTCGTATCGTTGATAGGAGAACAAAGGTTCTCTGAGGCTAGTCAGTTCCTCTTGTACGGGTGCTATGGCAGCATGGCCGAGTATAGGAAGAAACCTGGGAGCGAGAGACCGATGTACATGCTTAGTGGCCAGAGTTATTCTCAGTAATATATTCTCCACCCTTGGAAGGGAAATTCGGGGATGAATTTATTTAAGGGGGAAGTTTGTAAGAACCTGATTCTTATTTTGAGGTACGGGTTTCTTCTTTTCTCCTTTACTCAAGTGTTTTGAATGAAATATGAAAAATGGGGGGAAATCCTGATTTTTGGAAAGTACACACCATGTACTTTTTCCACACGCCATGTACTTTTCCACACGTCGTGTACTTTTGGCCATGTGGGATGAGTACACAGGGCGTGTGGCCATTCCGGGGATGAAGGGTGTAGGAACCAAATACATGTCGTGTAGTGGTCCCTTACACACCGTGTAGTCAGTCGGTAGGCGAATAGTGAGGCGGTGTCCAGCTATGCGACAGAACACGCTGTGTACTCATAAAGACATGGCGTGTAGTCATATCGGTAGGTGAAAAGTGCCACGCTGGCGGGAAGCCGCCAGAGAAAGAGTTAAAAAAATGGGAAGTACAAGATGTGTACTTTGTTTTTTTCACTTAAAATGGGCAGTAGCCTCCTCTATTCATAGGGAAGGCTTAGAACAAAAAGAGATCTCGGGAGAGGACGGTTGAACCTTCAGAGATCCGTCGGGCGCATGTCTGGAATCCGATTCTGCTTCAGACGATCTCGTTGGAACCACACGGTTAATACCTCTCTTCTCCTGGAGTGTTTATTACCAATTCTTTCCCTAAAAAATTATTTGAGGTTAAGTGAGTTTCTTTCTTTGTCAGATCTATGTCATTTTTGGGCGTTTCTGGAACCGACGTTTGCGTATATCGTTCGTTGGCATATAAGGTAGGTGGCTTGGTGTTAATTTTTTCAATTGTCATGTGTTTTGTGCGTTTTTGTACCATGAACCCATGTTGGGGTGTCGTGTGTCTGAGTCTGTGGCTATTTTAAATACCTATAATTGTATGTGTGATTAAATGTGATATTAAAATGTTGTTTGGGATCAGTGCTTGGATCCAGGACCACCCCGGGGGTGCATTCCTCTGTTTAGCCGTTTGGCCAGGATACCCGAGGGTATGCCATGTTTAATTATGCATTGCTTTTGCCTTGAGAGGAATTGTGTGTAAATTGAATGTTCATATGTTGGGCATGGCCCGGTTAATTAGGCCTGAGGGTGGTGTTTTACTATAGCTTGAGGGCGTGGTTGTATTAGCCCAAGGGCAACATACTATTTCGCCTGAGGGAAACCTTTCATGCCTGAGGGCTTGACTTCTGTGCCTGAGGGTGACACATGGTACTCCTGAAGGAAATTTATGTTACTCCTGAGGGCAATACCTGCGGGTTGGATTCTGATTACCTGAGGGTAAGGTTTTTCTTGTCTGAGGACATGGACTGTTTACTTAAAAATGCAATGTTGTGATTTCTATATATTTAATGGATTAAAAAAATAATAAAATGGCAATTTAACTGTTAAGTTAGTTACTTTTCAGTAATGCTTACTTTATTTTATTTTACTATTGCACACTGTTGTTGCCTGCTTACATGCAGTTGGGCATGGGCCTTTGGTGGGTGCCTACTGAGATATGTTTCACACACCCGGTTTGGGTCATGTTTTTCGGCCCAAACAAATTACGTTTCTGCAGGTGTGGATAGGGGAAAGAGTCCCTACACAGGTACTTGACTGTTGCTGAGGAATAGGAGGGCATGGGACTGAGCCTAGGCTCACGATGCCACTACCAGCTATTTTGATTTGTTTAGTTATACCATGTATTATGTTGTACTGTATTGATGTATAACATGTTCTGGCTATTTTCTTAGAACTTGAGACATGTTGCATCATTATTAATATACAGTTGGTTATATCTACTGCAGTTGTTTATATTAGTTGTGTATGGTTTACTACTTCTGCTATCTTTGTATGTTTATTTTTTTATTCCGCTGCACTACACTTTGGAAAATGAGGGCATAGTTTCCCCACTATCAAACCTAGGCCCTCGTTGCTAGTCGACAGCCTCTGTTGTTTGGGGAAATTCTCTTGAGGTCATGTGGCGAATTGGGTTCGGGGCACCCATTGGGTGGCACCCGGAGCCGGGACATTACAACGGTTCTTGGGAGTGTATAACTATGTTATGCGTTAAATATTTTTCTAAAATGATGTAATATTTTAATATTTTATGCTCATGTTGCATCAATTTTTTTCTTTAGAGAAGATTATATCTTTTTTATTAGGAGATAAATCTATTATTTATACTGATCATTTCTATTTAGTATACCAAATAATCCTAAACCAAATCATATATTTTGAAATTTATTTTGACAATGAAAGAGTTTTATTTTGAAATTAAATAAAATATTTTGAAAGAAAATGTTATGAATAGTCATTTAAATAGAATAAATAACAATAGTGAATTTTTATTATTTATACCAACATTTACAAATGAAAATATACTCTCTTTAAATGATAAATTTCCATGGTATACTCATATTGTTAATTATTTAATTATGAGAATATTGTATTATAATTAAACTAATGAACAAAAATTAAAATTAAAAAGTGTGTCTTAATATTATTTTTGGTATGATCCATTTTTTTGGAAATGGGGTTATAATTTAATTATGAAAAATGTGTCCATGAAAGAGAATATTTTTTATAAAAAAATTGACTATTTTTCATCCTTAAAATAGTGGTGGTCTATTTGGTCTTCAAAGAATATCTATAAAAGATTAATATTATAGGGTCTTTTGGCTATATTTATTTAATAACACTTAAAAGTTTTGTAATCATTATGCAAAGGATCAATACTTTTGTAATATTTCAAGAAGAAATGATATTCCTTAACAAAATCTTATTTTTTGAGATTTTTTTATGTTTTGGGGAATGGTTTTATGGGCCCTTTCCATCATGTAATGTTTATTTATGTATTATTTTTTATTTAATTATATATCAAGGTGAATAAAATATGAAATTTATATGAAAATTTATGCATTAATAGTTTTTAATTTTTTTAAAACTAATAGATTCTATATATTTTAACTACCCAAAACTTTGAATAGTGATTTAGGAACTCAATTTTATAATATAAAATATAGTAATTTTATTGAAGAAGCATTGATTCACCCATAAAATATCTATTTCTTATCATCTATAAACTAATGGGTTGACTTAATTTTCAAATAGGTAAATTAAAATAATTATTGAGAAATTTTTTTAACTAAACAGTAAGGATTGATCTTAGAAATTAAGTAAGGAACTTTAGGAATATATGATATATTGTAAAACACAATTGTATATGATTCCATTAAGTACAATCATTGGAGTTTCATTACATTTAACAGTAGAGCTTCAGCATATATCATTATGGGTTGTTAAAACATGTAACTATGAACTTGAATCTTCTATTTTTGAAAGAAAACTATAGTTTTAGGAGATATAATAATTAAGACTTGAATCATATCATAATGGATCAGTGTACATGAAAAAAAACTCAATTTTTTTATGATAATAACATCTTTAGAAAGAAATTCAAGGAAGGTAACCATGTATTGTTCTTTGAATCTTATGATAAATTGTTGCCTAGTAAATTGAATTCTGAATGGGAAATTCAATTCACTATTATAAAAAAAATTATAAATAAAAGATCCTTTGACATTGATAATTTTTAAAGAGGGTGTACCAAGGCTGAATATTTTTCATCAAGAGATACTTCATGAAACTATTGAAACCTATGTATACAAAGCTTGTCCTCAAAAGATTTTTTATCTTGTATTTTAATTATATATTATTTTATAAAATGATTGATTATTATTATATGTAAAATAAAAATATTCTTTATAAAAAATTTGTTTCTTTCAACCATTATTATTTAAAAATATGGATATTTTTATTATTGAATGTATTTTCTATTTTTCTTAATTTTATGATTTTATTAAATTCTTTATTTATTTTAATTTAAAAATAAATATAAATAGGTTTTTATGATGAATTTCAGTCATTTTATTAGATTATGATAGTTTATTAGAGTATTATTTATATATGATCACACAATATTTAGGGAATACATCAATTGAGTAATTTATCCTTAATTTATACCTTTATATGTTCTTCCGTGAGGTTTTGGGGATAGTTTTTTTCATCATTTTGTTTTGTATGACTGAATTTTATTAATTTACTATTTTTTATTAAAATTTATAATAAATCTAGAGAGTTAAGTGATTAATTATTTTATTTTTTTATTTCAAACTGTGAAAAGCTATAATTCTTTATAATACTCTTGATAAATTGATTGTATACCAGATCTAGTTACTTTCAAGGAGTAGGTAGCACTATACAATTTCAATTACCATTAAACAAGAATAATAAAATCAAAAAATATTCATCTCTCAAATACTGGAAAAGAAAAACATAGTACCTATACAATATTTGAGGATAGATTTTATGAAGGATTGTGTAGCAACTCGATTTTTTACCAGGTTGAGACATAGCTCATTTTTGAGTTTTGGAGTCTCAAGTATCTAAATTAGGGTAAGATGGTTAATTAACCATAGTAAATGAACTTTAAAATTTATATTATTACTCCATTGATCTAGGAACTTGGTTTTTACCCTTGGGTTTAATTTTGGTAATTTTTTAAGGTACATAAAATTCATAGAATAATTAATATTTATAAGTAAATAAATATTTATTCTGAAAAAAATAATATTTGTATATCTTAAATGGGATATAGAATAAAAATTATAACACCTTGGTTATCTCTATAATTGGGTTTTTTTCTTAAGAGGGATATAAATTTTGGTCTCGGGATGATCTGCATACTGATAATTTTCAGGTATTAAATTAAACAACTAGATTAACTAATAAAAATAGCAGGAGAGTTATAGAAATCCATTATGGAATGGAGAAATTTAAATCTACATATAATTTATGTAATTTATGGGTGAATTGTGAAAATCCATTTTGAATAAATTTTAATCTATATCTAATTATTTTATGGAATGTAGAATTTCTACTCCTAATTAATTATCTCCTTTCATTTAAAAAGAGAGAGAATTAAAGAACATTATATCTCATTATCTCTCTCTCCCAGTACAATGAAGAACAAATTATTTATGTTCTTGGAATTATTTACAATTTTGGTGGAAATTATGAATGGATAATTTTAATGGTGGTGACCATATAATGTGAAAATGATGAACATAAAATAAAGAGAGGTTTATTAAATAATAAATAAATCACCAATGTGGTAGGAAACTTTTCTTTTTCCCCTTAATACCTAATTTCTATTTATGTGATACAACCCTCTTCCCTTAATGATCATGTCACATTTTATTCCATGGTGAAATAATATTTAAAATTGTGATATTTTAAATAAGATAATTTTCTAAGAATAAATTAATGGAAATATGATCAAAGGCTCTTTCAATAATATTTCAGGGGAAATAGAAAATTTGGGAATTATAACTCATGAATTTTCCTTAGAAATGTTTATTAATGAATAAATATAACTAAAATGTTTTTAAATTTTGTTTACTTAAAGTAGTTTTCCCAACAAAAAAATGATTAAATAATTAAGTGTTCTTTTTATTTGATTATTTAAAAAGGAATTTTGTTTTGAAAATGTAAAATAATTATTAAAAATTTAATTTCATCTCATTTTGCACAATTAATTGAATTTCTTTATAATTTAATTTAATATGTTATGAGGTATGAATTATTTTATAAAAAAAATATAATAACGCAAAATGAGTCTTGATGAATGTGGGTTGAATATTAATACATATAAATATTTTTTAGGGTATTAAAATTGGTTTATTTTCTCCAGCCATATGGGGAATTGATGTTAAAATTCAATTATTTTATTTTGATCATGCGAGCTTTATTACATAGTGAATAAGATATTTTTTTCATGGGATTATCATAGGTTTGGATCCTCTATCTTAATCAAGTTTTTTTTTACTTTTGAGTATTTTCCATAGATCATTTATCTAATGTCATTTGTTCATTTGGGTTAATATTTATCTTTTTTATAAATTAATTTTTCATTATGGGATGATTATACTTAATTCCCAATAGACCTTTATTTAGAGATTGAAAAATAAGTTTCTTTCCCTTCTTGTACTATTTTTTCTTCATTGAAAATATTATCAAATCCATTTTTGGGTGGTTAGATACATCACCAACCACCAACCTTGAAATTATTTGTCTTTATCATCATATGATGATTTGATCAAAGTTTCATGAATCAAAACAACTAACAGATGAAATTTTTGGTCCACACAAGGTGAAGAAGGTGTTGGATTCAGTCAACAGTGGAAGTGTAATAGGTTATAGTTGGGGTGGAGATATTACCAATGAGAAAAAATATTCTAAAAGTCATGTATATTTTATAACTACACAACATGTATTTCCTAGTAACACATCATGTAGTTTTTTAATGATGATTTATAGGTTTTAATTTATGACACATGACATGTAGCCCACAAAAATCCCATTGTGTGACTCCCCATTTTAATTTGTAACATTTTAAATATCACATTAGGTGTGAATTAGGGTCACATTTTGTGTATTTCAAGACCTTAACTCTCATATTATACTCAACATACATGTCAGGTTGATGTGGTAGACTCACATATTGTGGGCTCCTCTTTATATTCTATGTGTCATTGGAAAAGGAGTCCCAACATGTATAGGTTATACATGCTCAATGCACATGTAAGACTTGTATGTTGTGTATCTCACAAAAGAGTTGTGTACTATAAAACAAAGAAATTTACTTACTGTGTATCCAAAAAGACACACCATCCAACATAAATAGTACTACACACCATGTATTAGGAATACATTCCATGTGTTATGTTAGATAACAAAAACTTTATCATCAGCACATGCTGGAGTTTCTAAATTATAAAACATATTATATACCTTACTAGGCATGCAATATATGTTGGTTTCACATGATTTGGGTGATGTAAATACATGGTAAGTCCTACCTGAGTGTCCTACACACTATGTTCCCTATATGGACAAATTGTGTATTGGGTAGTTTCAAATACTTTTCATTACCTTCTACATCGATGTCTATTTTTGAAATATAATCTGTTCATTTTGAGAGTTTCTCTTTGTATAATATAATTAAGATTATATCTTCACCACATGGTTTTTTAATTGAGTTTTTCATATAGAAAAATATTGGTAGCTACACAGTGATGACAATGAAACGTGAGGGAAGATGAAAAGAGAATTTAAAAAGTTTATAACCTTATTAAAGAATATATATCTATAGGGTATGGGTTCTATATATACATAGTAGAGTAGATATCCCTATCATAAGGAAGGTGTATGGGTTCTACACTCATGGAGTTGGTATCCCTCTCAGATAATGAAAATTACACATTTTGGGGGTATGGGTCCTTTATATGGGTTGGTTACCCTCTAAAATGTGTTGTCTTCCTATAGAACAAGGGTCCCCATTTATATCTTCTACTAAGGGATGTTGAAGATAAGGCAAGAATGAGATAGTGAGAATACTCTGGATTCTTTAGTGCTCATAGTACTATATATTCCTTCTTGTTGTTAGGTATCTATAGAGTTAAGCTAAAATTATAGATGTAAATTTCCCTATCGAGGTGCAGTACCTCTCCATAGTGTAAGAGTGGTAATGTAATGATTTTGAGGCATTAGATTATTGGATGTGTTAAATTATATGTTTTTCTTGGGTTACATCAGTACTTGATCTATGAGGATCTAAACTACCAGTGGTTTAATATTATCTATGTTAACCTTGATCACCACCAAGGTGTGACTTTCAGTCAGGCCATGGGCGTTAGACACACCAAATATTTTACTTATTTTTATGAACTAATATACCTTCTATGAGATAATTATTCAATGATTTGAGATGATTTTTAGAGATAAGATACTTCCCTTATGTTCTTATGTTTCATTACTATAAAACATATCCAGGTTTTTTCTATCATCTTCCTTCTTGGTTACTTCCTCATATTGGGTTATTGATATAAAGTGTTTATTAACTCTTTATTTTTTATATCGAGTGTCCTTATTGGTATCTTTATACTCATCCTTTAATGGACCTTATGTTCACACGTGTTGTGTTTGTGAAAATAATGAACAGTTTAGATATGCTCTTAGTGATCATGGAGTGGAGTTGACTATATGGAGTAGTATCTTAGTTATGTGTGGTGTTACATGATGGTGGAAGATAGTATTAAGGGATAACTTAATTCCTAGTTATAACATGATTTCTCTTATTAGGTGTCCTTTATATGAATATATTGTGTTCCTTGTGTACATTTCTATCACACATTACAAAGTTATCATGTATTTATTTTTCTTTTGAATTTTCAAATGATTCATGGGGTTATATAGTTGTTGACCTAATATGCATTGTTATACAGAATAATTATTTTTATATATTAATGATATTTTCTTTTTATATTCTATATATTACATTGTATATTTGTTACATAATGATTTATAATAAGGTATATCATGTTCTATAATTCTTTCATAGTGCTAGTCTCCACCCATAACCAAGTAAAGGCAGGATTGGGTTGGCACACTCGAATAATAATTGGTCAAGGTGGGGTCCCAGGGGTGAGTTATATAAGAATGGTTTCAATAAAATTCAAGTTTTAGGGACATTGAGTAGGAATTATAGTGTGGTTTGGTTTGGAAAGTTTAGTAATAATGTAAATTATTTATTAGTTATATTAACTAACCATAAAACCCAGTATTGGTGTCATTTCCAATGTATATATCCCCCAAGACTCTGATAATCTATTGATCAACATAGAACTTTAAGAAATCAGTAATTGGGTATAATTAGGGAGGGGAATCCCTCATATAGTGGTCTGTTTTTTAATATTCAGGTCCTTTCTATTTCAACTCTTCGAGATATGTTTTATCAATGATGGTTCATCCTATTAAATAATGGATTCCACCTACCTATATTCATCTCTTTTATAAAGTCAAGGTTTTGAGATCCCATGCCAGTGTTTGAGCCTCTCACTACCGATTTGATGAAGGATGAGGCATTGATTCAGACCTAGATGAGAGATATCATATCCTAGAAATAGATACATATTCTCATTCCCTGTATGTTAGTGCAAGACTTCTTATAGAGTGAATGATAGTTATCACTAATCTAAGAGAGAACATCTATTTGTAGTGCATACTATGGTAGTTCTATAAGCTGATATCTTTTAGACTCTGAGTCAAACATAATCCTTTTATGTAAAAGGGTTAGTTAGAGTGTGAATCATGTATTCTATCTAGTTTGGATACCAGTTGACCAAATGATAATTCTTTCATGATTACTCAACATGACATATTGATTCATTATTAATTGATGTTTTTGTTGAACTCGTGATGGTATTTCTCTATCATTGTTAGAGTTTTATTCTATGTTCAGAATGAGGTTCCATCTAGAAACATGTTGATCAATTGAGTTCAAGAGATATAGGGCCCTTCATAGGGTGACATAACCATGTCCAAGTACACATTGAGGAATAAAAACCACTTGTGGTACTATAATGATATGATTCATAGTATATTTGTTAAATATTGATTGTTAGATAATGGATTTAGTGAGATAACTGTCACTATGGTTATGCCCTTGTGCATCCTCTATTATATTGGATTTCAAGAGAAAAAACTGATATGTGAAATTCTCTTGGAAGAGACGCACCTTGGTTTTGAGAACATGCTATAATTGTCACTAGATATAGCCAAATAAATTACATAGATAAACCTCCATGTTCAAGATAACAATGATACCATAGACCCTACTATTTTAGAGATAATAATGTACTAGGGTAGTAATTTTGGTTGAGGATATGGGAATTCAAAATCAGATAGAGGTGGGTGAATCCTCTATCCACTTACATTGATACCACCCTTAACTCTTATCAAACAGAGAGTACTAAAATTCAGGTATGTGGGGTAATGCATGAAATGGATGGTTCTGATTAAATGATGTATGATGTGGTATAAGTTATGATTCACTTCCTCTTTTTATAGATCCTTGTTCTTATTGGCACAAAAAATTGTCTATTTATACTTCACTATTTTTTAGATATATATATTTTATTGGAGCTTCTGGATAGACATATTTCATCTAGATAATCTCTATTAGGGGAATGAATATTTCACTTACACATTCTAATGAAGTGAGTTCTTCCTTTATGGAAGAATAAATTTTTTGGAGGGGATTCCATCATGGAAGCGATGGGACCCTATGGTATCACCTTTAGTAGGTATTTATTATCAATTTCTATAATTTCATTCTAATATGAAGTTGATTAGATGAGGGGATTTCCACCCCAGTGATGAGTGGGACCCCAACTATGTCTCACTGAGAAAAACCTTAGGGATTTATACATGACTGCCCAATTTTTTGTAGGATATGGTTCTTGTGATTTTAGATATGCACATGAAAGCTTTATGGAGGAAGAATCATGGTTATCCCTTGATGGGGATCAAAGTTTAAAAGAACTTTCATTCTAAGGGTATCAACTAAGAGGTCCTATAATACCAAATATTTCCATGAACTGAACCTAAATGTTCTCTTAGAAGGTGGAAAGAACAATATCAGAATACCCAAAAATAAATTTTTTTCCCTCAATACCCATTTTAGGAGCATTAACTAATGTTGACCGAGGATATTCACCAGTAGATTATATCCCTTGATGGAGTGAGTCCAGTAGAATCTTGGGTTATTCCCAATATTTATTGATTTTAACTATGTGATAAAGGATGATTACCTAATGGTTGTGGGTTTAGTCACATAATTTTGGTTGGTGTAACCCTAGGGTATAGTGTTGACCGAGCATAGCTATCTAAATGACTAGTATCATCAATAACACCCCAATATTTTATGATATGTATCTTTTAAAATAAATTTACATTTTATTATAGCTTCTGTTTCACGCAACACCAAGCTTAAATGAACCGCGATATACTATTAAATATTATTATTTTAACACTAGTCGTTTAGTTGGTGGTTGAGAACAGGATTAACTAAATTATAAAAAAAATATTTTACACATGTTTATAAAATTAATTAATCTATTAACAACTAATAGGAAATAAAAATAAAAACCAATTGAATATAAAGGATGTGTTTTTATTAAAAAATTAGTTTTATACCCATAATGGAATTTTATCATAATAAATTAAAATAATCACTATTAGTGAAATATTTTAATGAAATATATATTTTATATATTTAAATAAATGTTTTTAAATTTATAAAATAAGTTTTATAGGCTTAATATAAGAATAAAACCAATTTTAAGCATAAAATGTTATATTTTTCTAAAAATGCAGTTTTTGCACCTTTTGATGGAACACTTGTTTTAAATATATTTTTTTTAACTTTTATAAATTATATTTTAAAAAATAAACTTCTTATTCTAAATAGGAATATCCAAATTTACTTTGGATTAATTTTTTGTATTTTTCTAACAAGTTTCATGTTTTGAAGAATAGTGAAAAAATATTGCATTTAAATTGAAAATAGTTTTTTCATATAAATAATTTAGAGTGATAAATTATATTTATAATTTATTTTAAATAAAAATTAGATAAAAAATTTATTATTTAATATAATGTAGGTCATTGGAATCAATTTCATATTGAATTTGGATATAAAAACATTTCAATCTTTTGAATGTTTTCACTTGAAACCCTCGTTTTCTCGTTCCATAAATGGGATTAATTTTAAATTAATTACTGAAACTTATATGTTTTTAATTTTTAAAAATGGATTCCATATTTGGAATTAGTGGTTCCAAATAATTTAAATAGGTTTATTTTATTTTTTGGGAAATTATGAATAGTAACTTTAGTAATTTTTATTAACATGGTTAAAGGAAAATTGAGTAATTAAGAGTAAAAATAATGTTATTAATATAATAAAATTACCCTAACACTTAACCAAATTTTATTTGATGAGTTATTTTTGAAAAAAAATATCTTTGGTGTGATTTTATAGCCTCTTGGAGCCCCTTGGAAGAATTTAAGCCTTTTTAGTATTTTATTCAAAGTAAAGTCCAATATACTATACTCATATTTTTAATAAGTATTAAATTTTTTATATGTGCTTATCCAGAATAAATATTTGACTGTAAATATCTATTTGAAATATAAAATTTTTTATTCATCATGAAAATTTATTTTTAATTTTTTGGAAATAAATAATTATCTTAAAGGCTTACACAATGATGATGTAGTAATTGTTTAATTAATAGAAATAAAATATATGTGATATTAAAAATATTACAATAATTATAATTTGAGATAATTAATGTCACCCAAGAATTTTATATATGACCTAGACAATCTAGGGTTGTATTAAAGGTTTTTTTGAAGATATAATGTTGTCGTGATATTTTAAAAAATTCAAGTAATGAATAGTATCAAAATTGAAAATTATTAAATTTTAAAATAAATAATAATTTAATAAATGATATAAAATTAATAAAAATATGAAATTCGTATACATGATTGGTATTACATTAAATATTTCATCAATGATCCATTTATGGTTCATCTGTCTTTTTAGAGTAACTATATTAACCCTTAAGGAATAAAAACACATGTTGTCATGGTAAAAGTTAGGGGATTAAATAAGAGATAAATCAAAAAGATAACTGTAATAATATGACCTAAAATTGTCAAAAAATTATTAGATGAATATTATTTTCAACTAATCACTTTAATATCTATTTTGAGTTATTTAATGGAAACTTATCTATGAAAATAACTTATATATTATTTAAATCAAAGATAGTTACAAAATGTCACTCTCTTTGTATTTAATATCATTTATGTGTTCACATAGTGAAAAAATAAAGATAAGAACAAAAATAAATATTTATCTTGATCCTAATGAAATTATTTTAATTACAGAAATTTATTTTGAAATTTTATAAATTATATACTTACCTTAAATGCTTCTGCAATGATAATACAATATTTATTTAATTAACAAAAAAATATAATAATTGATTTTAAAATTATTAATTTTGATATATTTGGGATGATTTAATATGTATAATTAATTTTAAAGATCTATATGATATACTATAGATTTGGGAAAGAATTATATTCGAATTCCCACTCTGTTTGGATGTATTTTGAAGTCAAATTAAATGAATAGTATTGATTTTGACAATAATGAGATTTTATTGAATTAATATTTTATTAAATTAGTTAAAAATCACAAAAAAATGTCAAATTATCTCAAAGGGGATAAGATATGGTCTAAAATGTCTTCACCTATTCATTATAGTCCATTTAAAAAGTATTTTTCTCTATAATATTCTTATTATATTTTAATATTATGAGGATTTAAAAAAGTTTCCCTCACCATAATTATAAAAGGGCACTAGCTCTCTCACATCCTCACACCAATTTGAGCCTTATAGATTTACAAAACTCTACCAATTTTCCTTTAAAACGTCCTTATTTAAGTTTTGGAGGTTATATTCCTTCCAAAATACCAACCCTATATCACATTAGAAGAGATTAAAGGATGTCTGTCAAAGAAGAGCTAATCGTCTTTATCAACTCTTTTAAGTTTGTTTCTTCTTCCACTTTCTCTCCATGTATTGTTTCCATGATAAAGTAATTAATACAATATCATATATATTCTAATATGTTATTATGATTATGGTGCATCCATATTCCACCTTTTATATATCCTATGAAAAATGAAAGCATAGTGTGTGCGTACGTACGGTTTATCATCTCTACGATGTGATGTAATATGTTTTTCATCACCACTTTGCATGGATGGGTATAAAGATAGAAATAATAGATATATATGATAATTATGACATGATATTCATTATGTAAAAATAAATATATCATCCAATAGTTTACCCTTTCATAATTAAGGGAATGATATCGTCGCTCGTGTGTACGTACAGCCTACCATCTCCACGACGCGATGTGATTCGATTTCTATGTTAAATATTAAAAAATGATTATAAAAATGTATATAATTAATAAATATGATATCTATTAAATTAATATCACTCTGGAGATGACATAACTATATCCTATGCATAAGAATCCAGACATACATGATGAAATGTTCATAGGAAACTGAAGCAGTTAACACCCGAAACAAGGGTAATAACAAAAAATTATTAACAAATGGGTGATAAGATAATATAAAAGGAACATATATTATATAATAAATATGAATATGGTTTTTTTATAAATTAGTAACTTGAATTAAACTATTATAAAGGATGTTAAAACATGATCAACTAAGGGAAACCGCAAGGTAAGTATTTTTTCTTGTCTCACTTTTATTTCTATGAGATATTCTTTATTCACCACTTGCTTATTTTATGTGGTGTATTGTCACTTTGATATATCATATCATGAATCTATTTATCTTCATGGTATTTAATGTTTCATTTGATAATTATTTACTTTTATGGGGCTTATGATTCAAATATTTCAATGTGGTATGGGACACTTTGATTTAAAAATATATTTTTAAATTAATTATTCAATATATGAGGATTGATTTGAACTGGTAGAATTGGGTGGGTTCTAGTTATAGATAGCCCCTCAATGCATCGTTACTCTCATGTAATGAATTTTTTGGCAAAATTATATTATTTTAAACTATCTTGATAATTAATCATGATGGTAAGGTGGTTCATGTGCTAGATACCAGACATCTAATTTTAAATAGTTTCCTTCATTTAGAATTCATTTTTGTTATTATTCAGAATATTTTCACTATGAAAAAATCAATAGATACATCTTCATTCTCAATTTATTGATTAAATGGAATGTGTTTCGGTTATTTACCTTTCCATAATGATTATTCCTTGTCTAATTATTTGAATGGAATTTGTTATTTGTTATTTAACTTTACATGTTGATTTATTTTCATTAATTCATTATTGATTCAATTGTAAATACACTTATTGATAATTTGATATCAACCTTATTATGTTTCCTTTCCCCATGTCTTGAAGAGGTCTATTTAATAAGTTTCAAGGATGATGAGATTTTACTTATGTTATTATTTATTTTCTTTTCCAAATGTACTATGAGTATCTTATATGTAATTTGGTTTTCCAAAACTGCTAAACTTTTTAGTTCTTTAGTAATTAATTACCTATAATCATGCCAATGTAATAAAATAATATACTAGCTATGGGTTTATATGGTTGGGTTTCTATATCATCTACTTTAGTTTATGGTTGAATTTATCACTAATGAAAAATTCCATGTGACTAGGTAGATGGAGGGGTTTACTATCACTTCCAAATGTAATCATCATTAGATTTCTTTAAAGAGATACAATAATGTAACCAAGTTGTTTGAGAGTTTATAGATACTTTATTTGGGATTAAAAATATGGATGTATGTTTTTTACTTATAATGAGTAATAAGTCTATGTTTTCCTTTATTGTGTGCTCAAAACCTTGGTTGATATGCTTTGTTGTCTAGTGATGACGAATGGTTAAAGAATCCCCTAAATAACATGCTACCTAGAATCTCTCCATGAGTTAGTATTGAATCTCCATATTGAGCTCAATTTGGGTATTTGATATTGATAGATTGCTTCCATGTAACATCCAACTAGAATTATCTTAAAGGAGAGGGGAAAAATTCTCCCATAAGAGGTACTCTTAGTGATGAACCATATCATGGTAAATTTAAATGGTTCATGGTTTCTAAAATAACAATATTTTCATTCAAGTTTTAAATATATTTAAAGGATTTTTAATGGTTCTGAATAAATAATACCATATATTTATATGTTTTATTAAGAAGTTTAAATTTATATTTGAAGAGTTAAAATTAGTTGAAATGGAATAAAAAAGAGGGGTTTAAATTTTTTAAATTTATTATGTAATTTAATTGGGAAATTGAATTGTTAACATTATTTATAAATGATATTTATTTCAATAACTTATAAAGTATTAATATTTTCAAGTAAAAATGTACTATCCATGGATATCTCTCAACTACAGCCACCACCAGCCACATAGACAGTCACTAGGGGCCTTCCAGCCAAGCAGGGACATGGGAGACCCATGCATAGAAGCAGTGCAACCAAACCCATGGAGGATCCGTGGACGCAAAGTTGGGTCGAAGCACATAGAGGATAGGTGGTGTGGCCTATACCATAGGCATGTGTGTGTGTGTGTGTTTGGGATCCCACCCCAGTGTAAGCTTCTGATCTGAGTACTATATGCATTTCATTATAAAGACTTGTAGAGACCATCGATGCTTCCAATGTGGGACAATGAGTTCTTAGGTACTTTTCATTTTAATAATAATGGTGTCATCCCTCTCCTAATATTGTGACCTCATGCCTAAAACAAATATCTCTTTCATCCTTGTCATTTTCAACACCTTTGACTCACCATATTTCATAGATACTCATTAGGAAATACAATTGTGTCACCCCTAAAAGCTCAAGCTCGAGCAGCAATCCATTGCAAATTCCCAAAATCACCAAGGATCGCCTTTGGAGTTATATACAACTACCATGAAGGATATTTGAATATTTATATAAGAAATTCAAAGTTTAGATAAAGGAGAATGCCACTACTGTCATACCTCAAGCACCTCAATGCTTCCATGATTTCCATGAGGAACTACCACGTTGAACCCATTCATTCCATGCATTGTGCTAATCTTTTATCCATAGTAAAATGGGAAACACCCATGATCCTTAGAAGATCTTTTAATATCTATATTAAATAGGGGAATCCAAAATTTAAACTCCTGAAGTTATGAGAGATTGAGGGAGACTCAATAGGAGGTCAAGTCACTCCCTCAGCCAATAAAAGAATACCCTCATCCATTGCTAAGGGGGGAAATTGGCCACTTACCACTGGAAACCGAGAGGAAAAGGTCGTGGATACCTATACGTTTTTTTCTTTAGTTTTATTTTTGTTTCTAATTTTATTTTATTTTTAAGCAATTATATTATTCATTTAATTTTATTTTCTTAAGTAAAAATCATGCATTTTTTTTGTAATTGTGTCTTCATCCACCAATTCCTATTCTTCTTCTATTCTTCTTCTTATTTTTTTATTATTGTTTTATTTTTTAAATAAATTCATTCAATATATTATTTTTTATATATTTATATTTTCTATTTTATTTTATTCATTTTCTTTCTTTTATTCTTCTATTTTAATATTTTATTTTATGTGTTTAATCTTATTTGTATTCTCTGTTTTATTTTATTCTTATTATTCTCTCCCCCTTTCTCTCTATATACTATTCTTTTAATTTTATTTATCTTCTATTCTCTTATCTATTTCCACTAAGTGGCCTCTTATGTTAAAAATGAGGGGCTGACCCAAGCCTTGTCCTAGGGGAGGTTAGGTGTTCTTTAATTCTTTCTTAACGTTTATTTAATGTTTGTGTTATATGTGAGTAACATGTATGAGTGTGAAGATTGACCACCATGACATAAAACTCAAATCTATTTCTATAATTTTATTTAAATATTTTATCTCCATAGTAAAAGATACAATCTCCTCATAGAATAGAGTTAATCCATTCAATGGATGAAATAGTATAAGATGGAGTTAGGTCCTGGAAGATATCACACTCTTAATTGAGGTGCATCATCAACCTTGATTATAGGAGGAGGTGGAATTTCAATTTCTAAAGGCATTCTTGATTTTCCAATCAATAAATAAAATAATAGTAGATTAATAGTGATATTTAATAGTTAAGATATCATTTTTAATTTGAAAAAATAAAGGATAACAATGATAGAATGAAAAAACAAACTTAGGATCTAGTACTTTATTTCTAATCACATTTTTTTAGTATTTCATACTACTTTATTTTAAATTTTCATTTTTCATTCCTTTTATAAACAAAACTAAAAAATTTCATTGTTTTCATAAATAATAAAAAAATGTAAAAAAATGGTAGTTTAGTTAAATTATATTAAGTAATTAAATGAACTAAATCTCCTCAAGTGAGATGACCATGGTCAGCCACTGTATTTCTCTAGGAAAAAATTTAAAAAATTTATTTTTCTACACCCTATGATAGGTGTGCCATCAAAACTAGAACTGTTGATGGGGAGTTAATTAGTAATTTATTAAATTTTTCTTTTTCACATAGAATATATTTTTCTTTGTCTTAAAATTTAGCCGTAAAAAATTATTTTTCCAGTGATGTATTCAAATTCAAATTATTATGAATTGGTAATATACTCAACGGTGCATAAAAAACAAGAATAAGATATTGTTTATGATAGAACCCAGGTAAAATATCTTAGAGAAAGAATATAATATTTTATGAGAAAAGTAGAAATAGCATTTGATTATGTTCTTGCACTAATGGAACAACCAAAACCTGAAAAAAAAAATATGAGGAGGACAAGGAGGAAGTTCCACTGGTCTTTCCTAATTTTTCTAAGTACATCCAAGAAGTTGAGACCAAATTAAAGGAATATAAACAACCCAATCACTTGAAGAATCATATATAAGATGACCATGATGAGCTAGAGTGGATTCATTATGAGGAATAATTTCCTATTGATCTATGTGTATGAGATTATCAAGATCTGGATGAATTATAGAATGATTGTGAGGTACAACTTGATCTACTCATTCCTTAAAAAGTATATGAGTTCGATCCATTTCATATTTTACTATTTATGGAGGAAGACACCACTCATGTGAAGGAATTTGAAGAAAAGATATAGGATCTCGACTACCTGCTTCCATACACTAAGATTTAACCTCAAGAGGCACTCATCACTGGAGAATATATTAAATCTAAACCAATTCAGGGAGTTTATCTTATCTAAAACTCTATTTCATTTGATCTTATCCAATCTAAATTATGTATTAATTACCACTTGTTTGAATTTTTAGATTCATATAATATTTTTTATTCCTTAAAGGAAGATGGAGAAATAATACATGCACCTAATGAGGAATACATGGATCTCCCTAACTTTATTAAATGTGAATTTGAGAAATCCCATAAGAAATTCCAAGTGGTTGATCCTAATGAAAACAATACATGAGCTTCTCACTTTGAACGGGATAATTTTTATTTCAATTTCAATTTTATTCAAGTGAAAATACCTGGTTACTTTAACTTTGATCATTCAATTCATGTATCCCCTGTTGAGTAAGGACTGGGAAACAAAGAGGAGGTTTCATAAGTAACATCCAAGAATTATGATGATCCATACTTCATCTTACCCCCTCCATGAAATCTTTACTTTATTGAGAAGGGTGGTTGGTATACTCCATTCATGGGTAATTCCTCACCAAGAAGACAAAATTGAAAGCTATTAAAAGCTACATGTGGCAGTTAAAATCCAAGAATATCCACCCACCATCAGATTATGGATAAAAATTTGTACTTATCTCTGGAGAAAGTAAAAATATAGGGCCCACTTGGGGGATCATACTAATATTTATCTTTATATTTAATTTTTAAGAATTTATATTTCAATTTCATTCTTAGGATTAGTCCTGCATGTATCTCACCCCCTCTATTCTTTTTGAGTTTAAGTAACATGATCCTTGTGCTTAATTTATTAATTTACTTTTATAGGGCCATTATGACACAATTAATCCCCTAAACAATGAAGAATGAGGATTAAAGTCTTCATTTAAAAAGGAATGACACTTTTAATGTCTATATTTTAAACTCTTTATAATTTTTTCTAAAAACATGTTTTCATATTTAAACTAGAAATTGTATACTCACACATTAATTTATGTTTTACTTGACTTATTTAGGATACATGAGTTTCTTAGGAATCCAATGAAGTCATGTTTTAGATTTCAATGATATTGAGATTGAATGAATAAAATGGATAATTGAATTATTTAATTGAAGAATGAATATTAATATAAGGATTCATGATTTGAGGAAATTATTTTATTCTTATAAATGAAATTTCCCTACCATTTTCACACTTTGAATTTCTGAAATTTATGTGCATTATTTTTTTATTATTATTCAGGCCTTGAATGATTGTCTCAAATAAAATTTCTCGTTCCTGAGAGGATTTATTTACCAATAACTTCCTATTAATTCTTGAGAACATTTCTTTAGTGTTCTTGGGGAATGTCCCCTAATATAACTTTCATTTAAACTTTTCAAAACTATGACAAGGAAAAAATACATTTAAAATTATTGAGGTGTCTTTTGAAAATCCCTTATCCTTGAGACCGCCTTTACTACAATCACTATTTATCCCATAGAGACTATTAATTCCCTTGTTAGTAATGATCCATGTTTCAAGCCATTTTTATCCATTCCTACCCACCTCTTAATATTTTACATGATATTTTAAAGTTGAATTCTTGGGGGTGGGAAAGTCATGGTAAAAGGGATGAAATTCATTGTAAGAAAAAAAGTGTGGGGGTGTTAACTGTGGTTATTGATGAGAGATTTGATTTATTCATTATTCCTTATTGTTTTCACATCTTGAAAAAAAATGAAAAAAAAGAAGAATGGATTATGACTTAGAAGAATATAAAATCACTGTTACTGGACCGATGATTTTTATCATATGTGTCTAGGTGGTGGATGTGAGGTTTATTTCAAGCATAAATTTTTAAAAAATCAAAAAAATTGAAAAAATACTTTGAAAAAAATGGTATAAACATAGAAAAAAATCAAGAGGATGAAAATAATACATTATGTTTTATTTAATCATGGCCATCAATTTGAGTTTTAGGAAAGTGGAAGTTGTAATTATTTGAATGGGATAATTTCATTAAGATTTCATTTTATATATCATGCATTATACTTTATAAATAAACTACCTATTTGAGCTTTAATTTTTCACATAAATTCCTACCCACCTTAATCCTCGAAGTAATTTGAACCTTTATTACAAGCCCTCATGATTTCATGTGTATTTTTTCTTTAAAATATAGAGAAAATAGTTCATTTGAAAGATTATAGAAAATGAGCATGTTCTCATGATATAATCATAACTTTATTTGAATTGTATCAAGGGAGATTATAGAATTAATTCAAATGAGTTATATAATTATTGGAATGTTTAATAATAATGAATTGAGGAACTTGAATTAATTAAAGGATAAGTTCAATCAATTTCAAAATGGAAAAAGTAAAATTATTTATTTGATTGTTTATTTGAAAATTGAGAAGTTAAATTGATATTTTATGTGGAATTTATAAATTTTAATTTGACATTGATAATTTTTTTATTTTATTACTTTGAAATTTTAATAATGATAACATTGGTGCCCTTTTAATTCCATGTTGATATTTAATACTTGGGAAAAATAATGGTTTAAATGTGGGGATATTTGACATACTAATATTTTCATGAAAATTATAAACATATTTTGAGGAATTTTAATAGATTTTAATGAATAATCCCATATATTTAAATGTTTTATTCAAAATTTGGAATTTATATTTGAAGAGTTAAAATGAATTAAAAAGGAATAAAAATGAGTTTTAAATGTTTAAATTTATTATAGAATTTTATTGGGAATTTTAATTTTTAACTTTATTCATGAATGATATTTATTTCAATGATTTATGACATGTTAATATATTTTCAATTAAAAAAGGGGCCAGCATGGCAGTGTAACCAAGACCATTGAGGAGTCACAAATGCATATTTGGGATGTAGCCTATAGGGGTCAGGTGGTGTTGCCTGGCCCATATGCGTATGTGTATGTGTTTCTGGAAGCCTTCCTTGGTGCCGGCTTTTGATCCGAGTTGGATACATTTCATTATAAACACTCACAGAGATCTTTATCACTTCTGATGTGGGATAATGAGTTCCCGTGTATAGTTTATTTTAATCAAAATTGTGTTATCCCACTGCTACTCCTGTAAACTCGTTCCTCAGACACATCCCACCAGCATCCTCACCATTTCCATCACCTTCAACTCACCATATATCACTGCTACTCACTAAGAAATACTATTTCCATACCCATAGAAGTTTGAGCTCGAGTAGTAGTCCACTACCAACGCCCAAAATCACTCAAGATCACCTCAGAAGCTATGTATGGCCACAATTAAGGATTTTTGAAGCTTCATCCATCTATATAGATGGCCAGATAAAAGAGGATACCACTGATGTTGCTTCTCAAGCACCTCACCACTATCTCCCTTTCCACATTGAATCACCACATCGAACTAAGGAACTCCATGCACTGCACTGCTCCATTATCCATTGAAAAATGGGAAACACCCTTGATCTACATAACATCTTCGAATATATCTATTCAATAGATGAATCCAAAATTTAAATGCTCTAATTTAAGGGAGTTTGTTGGAGATTCAAGAGGAGGTCAAGTCACTCCCTTAGCCTATAAAAGAAGACCCTCAGCCACTGTCGAGAGGGAAGTTAGACACCCACTGTCAGAAATTGAGAGAATAAAGCTATGGATACCTCTACATTTTGTTTTCTTAAGTTTTAGTTTATTTCTCTTTTTCTTTTTGTTTTATGTTACTATAGTTTTCATTTAATTTTATTTTATTAAATAACAATTCATGCATTTTTTTTATAATTGTGTTTTCATACACCAATTCCCCTTCTTATTCTATGCTTTTTCTTATATTTTTAAATCAATTAGTTCAATGTGTTATTTTTTTGTATATTTCTATTTTATATTTTATTTTATTCCTTTTCTATCTTTTACTCCAATTTTAATATTTTATTTTATGTTTTTTCTTCTTCTTTCCATTCTCTATTTTATTTTCTTCTTTTTCTCTCTCTCTTTCTCTCTTTATCTTATACTCTTTTTATTTTATTTCTCTTCTCTTATATCCTTTCTTTCCACAAAGTGATATCTTACCCATGACAATTTGGGTATGACACAAGGCTTATCTCAGGGGAGGTAAGGTGTTCTTGAATTATTTCATAGATTTTAATTTATCTTTTTGAAAGATGTAAGTAATATGTATAAGTATGGAGATTTCCCACCACAACATGAAACTCAAATCTATTTCCATAATTTTATTTAAATATTTGTCCAGAATTCTACTAGATACAATCTCTTCATATGATAGAGTTGGGTCATTCGGTGGATGAAATATCATATTATGGATCAATGACCTAGAAGACGTCATGCTCTCAATTGAGGTGTGTCATCAACCTTGATTATAGGAGGAGGTAGAATTTAGATTTCTAAAGGAATTGAAGATTTCACAATCGATAAATAAAATAATAGTAGATCATGAGAGAGATTTTATAATTAAGGTATCAAACTTAATTCAAAAAAATAAAGGATAGTAATGATAGAATGAAAAACCAAACTCAATATTAAGTGATTTCTATATAATCACATTATTCTTATAATTTCATGTTAGTTTAGTTTAAATTTTCATTTTTCATGTCATTTTATAAAAAAAACCCAAATTTACCATTATTTTAATAAATAAATAAAAGTAGTTTAGGTGAATTAGATTGATTAATTAAATGAATTAAAGATCCTCAAGTGAGATGACCCTGGTCAGTCACTGTGTTGTACTAAAAAAACATTTAGAAATTTTATTTTGTCATGCCTTGTGACAGGCATGCCATTAGTTTCAATTCATTCCTTTTATTTAGGTGGCCTTTGATTGAGGAAAAGGTTTGGGTGTTGAGGTTTGTTGAGACTCATGATGAAATCCTATGCTTTTACTAAAGTGATTTTTAGGAAAATCCTAATTCAATAACGCTTCTGAAATTGTGGAAGCCCGTGAGAGAAAGTTATGGTGTGTGTGGGGAAAGATTATATTTTTTCCTATATGATTGTATTTAAGTTCTCTTTAATCTTAGGACACGATAGGTGGATTAGGTGCGTACGAGGATGGTTTCTTTTCAACATGATGTTGTTTTATGAGATTATCAGTTAGTATATTGAGTGTTTTTCTTTTCAATGATAGAATTATTTAAAGGTTGGGAAGATACAATGACCCAAAAATTTTCCTTATTGTTTTTTAGTTCATTTTTGAGTTTTAGAGTCTCATGTATATAAATTAGGGTTAAATAGTAAATCCACTATAGTAAATAACCTTGAAAAGAATGTATGATTGTTTTGTTGGTCTTGTAATATGGTGTTTATCCTTTTTATAAACTTTGTTAATTTTATAAGATAAATGAAATTAAAGGAATAATTAACATTAATTAATAAATAAATTTCAATCCATGAGTACTAATATTTTTTTTCTATTAATCTATAGCTCAAATAAAAAATTAAATAGTGATGTGGTCTCTAAAATTGGTTATTTTTTCTAAGAGATGTGCAAATTATGAGCTCAAGTAACAAGATTCAAACCAAGAGATTTCGAGTCATAAATTAAACAAAATGATTTTCTAATAAAAATAATTTATTATTTTTATATAATATAGTGGTGTTGGCATCATCATATGGCATTGATGTGGTGCATATGTGGCTTAGTGGTGATGAAATGGAATTAAAATATTACAAAGATTGGTAATTTGGGGATATTTGAGTTTCTATGATTAGACCAATTAGATGGAAATTTAACTTAGGTTTTAATTAGTAGTTGTCTATGAAATTAATGGGAGAATTATGGAAATAAATTACTGTGAGATTGAAATATTTATATAATTCTATGTTGGAAAGGGGAATTTCCTCTCCTAATTCATTCTCTCCTTTATTTGAAAAAAGATAGAATCAATGAATAATACACACACACACACACATATCTATATATATATATATATATTAGTGTATTGGAGAATAAATTATTCATGTTCTTGGTGTTATTTGAAATGATAGTCAAAATAATGAATAAATAATTCACATGGTAGTGGATTCATAATGTGATAATGATGAACTCAGAATAAGGAGGGATTTCTTAAAGAATCATAAAATCACCAAAGTGGTATGAGACTTCCCATTTTTCATTTTATCCCATGGTTATCTTTGTTTGATATAGCCTTTATCCCCTCATGATATGGCCACATTGTTTTGTATGGTAGTAGAAAAATTAAAATAGTTATATATTAATGAAGACAATTTTCCAAAGAACAAATTGTTGTTAATTTGATCAAAGGTTATTTTAATAATATTTCATGGAATATAGAAAAATTTGGAATTTCAACTCATCAATGTTCCTTGACAATGTTCTTAGTAAATAATAACGAAAATTATTATCATTTTAAAAATTAATTTTTCTTTAAATAATATTAACAATAACAAATATGATTAAAGAATGAGTGGTGGTTTTGAATTTATTATTTAAATAGGAATGTTATTTTGAGAATATATAATTATTCTTATAATTTTAATTTCGACTCATGTTGCACGATTAATTGAATTTATTTATAAATTAATTAATTACATTAGAAGATATAAATTATTTGATAAAAATATCTAGAACAATACAAGATGAGTTTTTCTGAAGGTGGGTTGAATATTTATAAATATATATATGTGTGTGTGTGTGTGTGTGTGTGTGTCTAATCGAGTTTTAAAATTAGTTTATTTTATCCATTAACATGATAAATTGATTTTAAACTTTAATTATTTAATTTTGATTATGCGATATTGATTACTTAGAGAATAATAGATTTTATCATGGGATAAACATGGGGATGAGTCCTCCATGTTAATTATGTTTTTTTACATTGAGGATTTTCCATGGATTATTTATCTGACAATGTTTTTTTATGTTGGAAAATATTTATCTTTTTTTATAAATTAATTTTTGATTATTACTTCGCCACATAATACTGTTCAGAGATCAAGTAACAAGTGTCTTTCCCTTATCATGCTCTACGTTTCTCATTGAATATATTCTCGAACCCATTTTTGGTTGTTCAGATACATCCCAAACCACCATCCTCAATATTCATTTTCTTCATCCTCACATAATTATTTTTTGTGGTTTCAAGAAATTAAATGATTAAGAGATGGAATTTTATGTTTGTATAAGGTGGAAAATAAGTTGGATTTATTTGTCAATGGAAGCATGAAATTTGATATTGGTTATGGTTGTATTTCCATCTAGAAAAGGTAAATTCTATAAATTCTTGAGATTTTATGACTAAAAGGTGTATAGTCCCTAGTCACTCACCATGTACTTCTCTAATTACTATTTCTTAATATTAAATAATTTCACATGGCATGTAACCCCTAGAAATATAATCATGCAATTCACCAATTGACTTGGATACATTTATAATATCACACAACATTTTACTTAATATCGAACCCTATGTAACTTAGAACTTTAATCATCAAGGTGTAATATACATACACGCCATCCTAACAAGGTTGACCCACACACCGTTTGATCCTCTTTACACATTTTATACCCCCTAGAAAATTTGGCTTGGTATGAACATGTTATACATTCCCAGTGACCACATAATAACAATACACTATATATCCCCCTGAAGATTCCATGTACTATACACTTAATAAGTTTCCTCAGTGTTTGTCTAGAAACACACTCTATCTTTCCCAAGAAGTACTATATGCATTCTACTATTATTACATGTTGTGTACTATGTTACATGAAACAAAATATTTCATTAGAAAGGATATGAGTTTCTAAAATACCACACATGTTGTGTATCCTATTGAACATGACATGTATGTTGGTTTTATATGAGTTGGGTGATGTACGTACGTTACCAAGCCTTACTGAGTGACCTATATATGGTGTTCCCTATTTGGACACATCATGTATTGGGAAGTTTCTATTAATTTTCATAAAAATTTTCTTGAATGTAACTTTTTTACATTTTTTAGTGTTTCTCTATAAGTAATGTGATGGTTCACATATATTCCCCATCCAGGATTGTTAATTGAATATTTAGTGGATAATGAGTTCTATTTATTTGTATTAATGATGATGATGTGTGTGGGAATATGACTAGAGAAACTATAGGGTTAGTAACCCTCTTGGAAAAAATTGATCTCTAAGGTGTGTGTCCTTCTTATACATAGTATACTAGGTAGCCCTCTCATAGGAACATTGTATGAGTTCTACACTCATAGAGTCAGAAACCCTATCAGATGATACACACTAAACATATTGAGGTTTTGGTAATTCGTAAGGGTTGGTTTCCATCTCTATAGAGGTTTTTTCTAGTGGGTTATGGTTCCCTTTTACTACTGCTACTGAGGACTACTATGGGGAAGAAAACTGTAAGATAGTGAGAGTACTCTTGGTTCCTCAATGCCTGAAGTACTTTGGTTTCCATCACATTGTTAAGTATATGTAGAACCAAGTAGTGTTGATTAATGTACATTTCCCTATCAAAAAGTATTCTCACTCTTTCATTTTGAATTTTTTATGTGATGACTATGAGGTGCTATATTTTTTTGGATCTCATGGATTTTATAACGTTCTTTAGTACCTTTATCACTCGACTATGATAAACTATACTACTGATGGTTTGAGGATTTTGTGTTCTACCCTTGATCACTACAGAGGAAAGACTTATATCAAGTTTGTGGACGTCAAACACACAAGGTATTTTAACAATTAGTGTGACTATTAACATCTTCTATGACATGATTCCTTAAAGAGTATAGTTTATCTATGGTGGTAGGATACCTTCTTGTGGTCATGTGTTTCATTTATATAAAGAATGTCTATGTTTTTTTATCACATTCCTTCCTAGTTACTTATCTATATCGAGTTATTGAGATAAATTATTTATTTACTATTAATATTTTATTTTGGGGTTTTTTATTGAGTATATTTATACTCACCCCTGCACAGACCTTATGAAAACACATGGTGTGTCTTTACAGATGATGCATTGTTCATAGATGTGATTGGTTGTCATGGGGTTGGAGTATTCTATGAGTATCAACATGTTGGTGATGCATGGTGGTACTTAACAGTGGTAGGTTTTGTTGGTGGAACCTATTAAAGATTCCATATAACTTGGTGGTATGTTGTGGCTATTCTCAGGTGTCCCCACTATAAGGATATGGTGTTCCCATTGTACACATTTATCTTACACCAGAATTTTGTCATGTATTTGGTTGTTTTTTGGATTTTCCCATGAGTCGTGGTGTTATACAGTTGTTTTCCCTATATACATTGTTATAAAATACAATTATTTATTTATATATATAATTTTTTAGTTATATAAGGATAATTATATCTATCACCATAGAATACAATGGAAAGAAACAAATTTATGTAGAATTGTAAGTCTAGGAACTTGACCCCACAATGTGGACCTCACTACTCAAACTCTTACCACTCCAACAAGTAGGGCATAAATTATTTTCTAGTTATATTCTCAATATTTCATTTTTTTTTGAGGATATAAATACATTCCCCATATTCTCTCTTGGCTCCTCACCTCCTAGGGTTTCCTCTTCAAAACTGTCACTTCACCAATGGAAGTTAGCCATGCAGTGGAACTTATCATCTCATTACCTTTTGCCTCATCTTTGTTGGATGTACAAGCTTGGATACATGATAAGAAAAAAATAAATTTTAAAAAACACTTCATTCAAGAATTTTTAAAACTTCATAAGGACTACACATGAACCCATTTATAAGTTATTCCAAAAAAAATGAAAAGATACAAAAAATGAATAGTATTTATCAAAGGAATAAAAAAAGTGAAAAATGTTAAAGGATTTCATCTAGAATTGGATTAAATGCATGAAGCATGAGAGCTGCACGGGGAAGACTGTAGGTTCCAGGCGTAGTGGAAGCTCGTGGGTGGATGTGTCCACTTGACTTTTTGTCATTAGAAATGATCAATTAGGGATCAATACAATGATAAATGCCAAACTCTATAGATCGAATCACATAAAAAGACAAAGAAGAAGAATAGTCTTGGAACCACAAAGGAGGATCATCATATATTGGTTATAATTAATTTAATTAATTAACAAGAATTTTCTTAATGGAATTCTTTATCCATTGATGTCTCTGGTCACGATCTGATGTGATCTATCATTGTGTCATAGAATCTATGTGTAGGATTCCTAAAGCGGTTATCCACACATTCTCCATGTATCTCTAAATGTCACCAAAGGAATCTTCGGGTGCTAGCATGGAGAAGCCTTTGCCTATGTTGTCTGCCTTAGATCACCTTGATCTGATGGAGGAGGATCTCTCATTATCTTGAGAGCATTCTTAGAGGAAGGAGTTTTTTCATCCTTGAGAGAATTCTCTAAAATTGTTGTGCACAACATTTAGGGAAAAGTGTTGGGGTTTTGAGGATATGTATAATTGGGTTTGATGTTATAGAGTTATGACAATAAATAAATGCATTACGCATTTTATTTATTTCATTAATTCTTATTGAAGACCCCCATGTCGAATCATTAATTCCTTGACATGCGCCCACGCTGATTATAATAAATATCATTTAATCAAACGATATTTTTTCCTCAAAACCCCGACTGGAAAAACTTCACAGTGTGTAATCATTAATACAAATAGTATACTCGTTTTTCATTTCCTTTCCAAAATAAAAACTACATGGTGTGTACATTCAATGTAAACAACGTGTATATCTTGTTTTCATTTTATGATTCCTCCAACATTAAAACAATTTAGGCTTCCTTGAATAATTATTAAACCACATACGGGAATAATCTTTATTCTACTTGAGATACTTGGATACACTTAGTGTGTGACCCTCTAGGCCTCTTTCTCGTTGGAATTAGGTGAGCTTGCCAAAAGTCCAAGATTACTATCTAGCAATAGGTCAAGGAACCCAAGAGAAAGAAGTTGATGTCACATTGACGTGTTAACTCATACGAACTCTTACCGTGTAATTTAATCTATTTGTCTCAATATCTTGAATCAAGCAGGTTGCATGCTAGTTCCATCAACCCATGTGCTCGATTATTCTTTCTTTGACTTTCTGGAATTGAACTTTCCCATTACTCACCATGGATATGGATTTATTCAGGCTATATCAATTCTATCGAAGGGCCTAAGATATCTACTTCTGTTATGGAACATAAGGGACAAATCCTTTCTCACATTATCAATTAATGTAGTATCACTCGTGACGCACCCAATGTATCCTACCTCGCTACGAACAGTGTGTCATCACAGTTTTTTTCAATATATCTAAGTGCATGAGTTGTAATAGCCATTAATAATAATCTTAAATTCTAAGTATCAATACACACGTCTGAAGATAGTATCATCCAATGACACTATGAAATGTGGATTTCTTACTGGAGGGTCTCGTTCTCATAATATCCTCCTAGATATTACCAAGGGAGCACACCATGAGAAGGTGCCTAAAAGTTTTATGAGTCCTCACCCCTAATGGCCTATATTATTTTTTCCATCAAATAACATCATCCTGTCATAGAACATATATTCAAGAAAAGTGTTATGACACTTCTAGGTTCTCATCATAGCAGAGATCTTCTAAGACCTTTTAATGCAACAGTTATCCTTAGGACATTATCACATACATTGTCACGCAGAAGAACAATCAAGATGTGATAAAATATTTATTAATTAATAAAGTACAAAGTGGTTGGTTCTAGGCCACCAAATCTAACAAAGACAACACTCGCTTGCTTTGGTTTTCATTTCCAATACTCCCCTTGAAACCAAATCAGGCTTCATTCTGAGCATCGTTCTTAATTTTTTGAATGCATTTGTTGGTAATGACTTTTTAAAAATATCAACCACCTATTATTTAGTATAGAAATACTCCAATTTTATAAATTTTTTCTTCACATTATCTCTTAGAAAATGATATTGGGTATCAATGTATTTTCCTCTTCCATGCTGCACCGGATTTTTGGCTAGTTCGATTGTCAACTTATTATCCACATATATGAATTTGACATCATCCTATAGATGATTCAACTCATTCCATAGGTTTCTCAACCAAATTATTTCACAAATAGTGTACAATGATTCTACATACTCTACTTCACACATGGATAGGGTGACCACACTCTGCTTCCTTGAATTATATGTGAAAGTAGTTGATCCAAGAAATAATAAATATCGGGTGGTTCTTTTTCTTTCATCTTAGTCACCCCCCCAATAATTGTCTGAGTATCCATATATCTTTACATTATCATTGTATGGATAGAAAAGACAAAAATTTATTATTCCTTTAACGTACCTGAGAATTCTTTTTTGCGGATAGCCAATTTGATTTTTTTTCACTTCCATGTACCAGCTTAGAAGCCCAACACTGTAGATGATGTCTGGTCTTTTGATTGTGAGGTACCTTAGTCTTCCAATCAGAATCTTTAACAAAGTTGATTGAATGATTCTTCCTTATCTATCTTTTGACAGTTTTAAACCCATTTCTACAGGTGTGTTTACGACTTTGCAATTTTCAATCTTGAACTTTTCAAGTAATTTCTTTGCATACTTCTTCTAAGATATATAGATGTCGCCATGTTGATTCATTACTTATATTCCTAGAAAAAAGGACATGAGAACTATGTCATTCATCTAAAACTCCTTAAACATGGCCTTCTTGAATTCATCAAACATCGGTCGGTTGTTCCATTTAAACAATAAATCCTCAACATGCATGCATGCTATAAACATACCACTGTGATAATTCTTCTTTATGTAAACTGCATGCTCATATGGACATTGGGTGAAGCCGTTTTCTTGAAGATGATTGTTTATGTGTGCATTCCAATAACATGGTTCTTGATTCAACCCATAGTGATATTTCCTCAGTCGATACACCTTGTGTTCCTCTCCATTCTTAAGAAATCCTTCAATCTGTTCAATATATATCTATTCTTCTAGAATTCCATTCAAGAATGCATACTTCACATCTAGTTGGTAGATAATACAACAGTGATGGATAGTAAGGTATATAACCATCCTCACAATTTCAAAGAGAGCAACAGGAGTGAATTCTTCTTTATAGTCCACCCTATACTTTTATTTATATCCCTTTTTTATGATTATTGCCTTTTAGTGATTGATCTTGCCATCATCATTTTGCTTAATCTTGTACAGCCATGTGACGTTAATGGTTTTCTGGATATTAGGAAGTGTAGTCAGCTACCATGTGTCATTTTTCTCTATGGCATGAATTTCTTCTTTTATAATGATTCTCCAACATCTCTTATGGATTCCTGAAACATCAGAGGCTCATGATCTGTATACAGGCAGAAAATATTTACCTCTTCATTTTTCTCATATATATCACTTAATTCTTTCATTTTTATAGGTTTTGTGGGTGAGGATGAGCTGGAAAAAATTTTTACCTAATAGATTTATTTCAAGAGTGATTTAATGTACTCTTGGAAATCTATGTACCGGTGATGTTCCTAAGGATGGTGTTGTAGGAATTTTCTCCTGATGATCATGTCATTCTTTAGGATATTCTGTTTTAACTGGAATATCTATGTTAAATTATTCATCATTCCATTTCCAAGCTTCTATCTCACTAAATATCACATCTCTACTCACCACTAATTTATTGGATAGTGGATTTTAGATCTTTTAGCCTTAAGACGCTTCACTATAACTGATAAAGATTCACTTTTCACCATGATCATCAAGTTTCCTTCTTATTGCTTCTGGAACTTGACTGTTTGTGACACACCTAAATATTCTTAGGTATGACATACTTGATTTGTAGCTACACCATGCCTCTTGGGGTTTTAAATTTCTGACATTCTTGGTTGGACATCGATTAACAAGGTAGGAAATACTTGAAAATGCCTCTAACTAGAATCTCTTTGGCAGACCTTTCTTCTTCATCATGGTCCAAATCATGTTGAGGATGGTGTGGTTCTTTTATTCATAAATTTCATTCTATTGTGGCATGTAGGATATAGTGTATTGTTTCTTGATTCCTTTTTCCCTAAAAAAATCTTGAAATGCATTTCATGTGTATTCTCCACCTCTATCAGATTTGAGTACATTGATTTTGTGACCACTTTTTTCTTCAACATGGGATGTGAAATTTTTAAATTTAGTAAAATCATGAGATTTTTTTGATGCAATACACCCAAATTTTTCTGTTGAAATCATCAATTAAGGTAATAAATTACTTATAACATACAAATAATGGTGTTTCAAATGGTTTGTAAATATCAATGTAAACCAACTAAAGTGGTTCCTTTGATCTTCTAGACACTCCACTTGGAAAGGAATTCCTTTATTGCTCACCAAGTGTACACACCTCACACACATGATTTGTAACTTCAATTACTAGTAATCCATACACCATGATTTCTGAGGATAAGATTTTAAGACTACTAAAATGGAGATGCCCAAAATGAATATTCCATCTCAATGAGTCATTCTTCATGAGTCCAAAGAGACACTTCTCACACTTTTTGTTAATATAAAGTAGAAACATGCAATTATTCACCATCTGGACTTGAGAAATAAGTCTCATATAAGAATCTCTTATAGAGAGAGAAGAGTTCTCCATGTGTATAAAATTCCCCTTATTAAGGATTTGACCGATACTAAGGATATTATTTTTCATGTTTTTAATTTAATACACATTAGATATGTAATTCGGCTCACCATTCTTCTGATAAATTTTAATTTTTCCTTTTCCAATCATAGGTACCTTTGATGAGTCACCAAATCTCACATCTCAACGAACTTTTTCTGTGAGTTTCTTGAATAGTTCTTTGCTACAAATCATATAGTTTCTTGTACCCATGCTGAGATACTACACATTTGGCCATTTGCATGCCATTTCTTATGTGAGGAGGAGTGTGGTGACTTCTTGTTCATGGTGAGATTATTCAGAATAGTTATATTGTTCATATCGATCCATTTTTCTCTAACACTCTGAGGCATAATGGTCAAATTTCTTTCAATTGTGGAATTGCACGTTATTTGTGTTTCCACGGCCATGAATAAATCAGCCTCCACCATTTCCTCTTCCATGGAAGCTGGTGAAATTTTGTCATTTTTGTTGATGGCTTATATGATATATACGTCATCTACCTCTTACACAATTACTAGTTCTATGACCACCTCTTTGTGTATGGTCATTATTTTGTTCCTATAGAGTTAAGACTCTAAAGCATGATCAAGCATTGAACCAACATTATTTTTCATCTATTTCTCATGCACTTGTAACAATCTTATCAATTCTTCAATGGATAGTTTTTTCAAGTCCTTTTATTCATTGATTCTTACAACCACATGCTCAATAATGGTTTTGAGATATCTTAGTGCCTTTTCAATGACACAAATGTATTCTACTTTTTCACAATTTCTTTTCAAATTATTAATAATAAAAATTCAATGTGAGAAGCAGTCAAAGAGACTTTTTCCTTCCTTCATTCACACTACTTCGAGCTTTTCTCTTGGTGTTTAAAGACAAACTCACTTCGCTTGATCAACACCCTTGAAAATGGTGTCAAGGATATCCCAAGCTTGATTGATTGATGTTTCTTTAGTAATATTTTCAAAGTATGATTCATCTAACCCTTTATAGATAAGGAACAATGCTTTATTGTATTTTTTCCTTTTATTTTTGAGAGTAGTATTTTCTTTATTTGTGAACACACCTTATTTCTCAATAGTGGGTACTATATACTCATTGATGAAGATCTACCATATTTATTATGACCCAAAAAATGCCTTCATTTGGATTCACCACATTTCTTAGTTGTCCATGGATAGCTTAGGAACTTTCAGGTGGATTGTGGTGGCCATATTTTAAAAGAAAAAAGTTTTAAATTTGAGGTTTTTTTGGTTGTTTCCAATGATACCAGTTTTTTGGGTGTATAATCCAAGAGGATACATGAGAATAAAAAAATAAATTTCATAAAACAATGCTTTTTATCATGTTTCACTTCATATGGACTACACATGACTTATAGCCTATTCCCAAAAAAATTAAAAGACACCAAAAATGAATTTATTGAAGGAAGAAAACACAAAGGTAAAAATTTTGAAGGATTTCTTCTAGAATAGGATCATATGCATATATCATGAGAGCTACATGGGGAAGAAAACACTCACTTTCTTTGGTTTTCATTTCCAACAATTTTCTGCCTCACTTACATCATTGGATGCTCTTATTTTATGGTTTGATAGTTCCCTTTATTCTGTTGGTTGTTGAGTAATCGATTTCGGCTTCTACCACTTCCCTTGTTATTGGATCCCCAAAGAAGCATCCCATTCTTGGTCGGATGAGATGTAAGCTCAATGATTTTGGATTTTGATGGTATGAGATTTTATCAGTGGGTGGTGGTAGTTTATAGGGTGGGGGGCCATGGCGTGTCAGTGGTCATCAGAATGTGCAAGTCAGGGAGGTGTATCGGTGACATAATGGGGGTAAACTGGACTTAGTAATGTGTCTAGGACACTTTCAATGACATCTAGGGTTATTAATCAATCGGTCGTTCGATCACAGGAATACTCTAGGTTGAGCAGTGGTGGCTCCTTGTGCCAGTACAAGACAATAGCACACCTATAGGAACTTACAATGGGGATAGAGGCTTTGCATGTGTCGTGTGCTTTGTTGGTTCATTAGTAATGGTCCTATGTGGTGGTGTTGACATTTTTCGATGGTGAAATTGCAATTAAGGTATGAAATATGATGAACTGTTATGGCAATGATAGGTCTCATGTGTCATGTGTCTTTTTCCTAGCATGTGGCTCCAAGTGTAGCGGGGGTCCTTGGGTCAACCCACATTTTTTCTTTTTGCATTTGCGTCTGCTGGTGGTCTAGTATTTTTTAATTTTGACACAGTTTCATCTTGTTCTGTTGAATTTTGAATTTTTGTATACTGGTTTTTTTTATATTTCTAGGTAGTTTGCATTCGCTCCCACATAACCTCAAATTGGTTTCTTCAAAATACCAAAAACAATATTTGGACCATTAAAAATTTGTTATAGGTTTATTTGGGATAAGGACTCCCATCTTTGAAATTTCCTTTTTGGTGTTAGTCATGAGCTACTGTCCTATTGGATGTTGGATTAGGGTGGAACAATCAACTCACCACCGATCCAAGGTCATGTTATATTGGATTGAGGGGTGAATTGCATCTAAATTACCCATTATTTTATATCTTCTTTTTTTAATTATTTGGTTGTTGTTTTTTATTTTCCTAAGATCATATAGCTGGGTAAGATAACACAAGTTTTTCAAGATCATTTTTTCAAACAAGAGAAACCAACTTTGGGAAAAGGCATGCAATTCTTATACAATCCAAACTAGCAAAAATTATCAATTTTTTTAGCTCAGCCTAGTTCCTGACTGAACATGTTTTCTAAAACCAGAATTCATCTTAATTATAATTCCAATAATTTTCCATCCATTCCTTAATTATTTTATTTTTTTTTCTAAATTTATCTTTTATTTAATTTCCTTAAGAAAATTTGTTTGTGACATTTTATATAAAGTATTATTAATATTTATACTAGAAACAAGAAGGAAATCATGAAACCTAGACCCTTGTTATTTAATAATATTTTCTATTTTGGGTAAAAAAAATTGACTTTATTCCATTTTTTGGTCTTGAAAAAGATAAGAGTGCTATTAATAATCTGTTAATGTATTTTATTTGAAAATTTCAAGTGTTTTTATTCTTGATAAAAAGTTCTATATTGATTCACAATGATAAAATCAAGACTTGATTATATTGGTGTATATGTCTATGTTAGTCTTGATTTTTCTATTATTTCTCTCCATAATGAATTATTAATTATATTTATTATGTTTTTATTCCAATTAATTTGTTTTTATGTTCAATTTATCATTTTTTATTTTCTTAAAATTAAAAAAATACATTTAAAAATTTATAACAACTTAAGTAATTATAGTTTTTATAGTAATTTTCCAAAATAAATTAGTGAATTTTAAATTTTAAAACATTTTCTATCATGAAATAATGTGATTAGATTACATCTATGGAAAATAAGTAACTCGATAAAATAAGCTGGGAGCAAGAGAGCCTTCTAGTTCATCCACTTATTGTTCGTTGAAGAATATAGGAGTCATGCCACTACCCCCGCTCTCCATTTCTATTTCAATAAAAAGTATCTTCTAATAGAATGCCTCCCTATCCCTCCCTAGCATCATATATACCTATTCATGGGTGTTTCCCCACATGCCTTGTTAACTAATATAGTCTGACCTTCCCATTTTAACCCTCCTCCAATGATAAGTGTGTATTAGAGGAGGATGTGGGAAGAATGGTGTATCACCCCCATGAGCTGGAACCGAACACCTAACAATTCCCCACTCAACAAATGGCACCTTTTTCTCAAGGTTTAAGTCTAGAAATTGAGAAATAATCTACTATAAATCTTCTCATGTGGACTTTTCTGATGGTTTGCCACTCCAATGAACTAACCAGAGGCACTAAGGATGGCTACGTACATACTTCGTTACCAAAATCACTATAGGGAAGGAGATGACTACTGGTATGATGTCCCATGAATTAGGAAGCTCAGATGGAAGTACCTTCATTTTGGGAGTTAAAGTGATTCTGTAAGTAGTATTACCCATGAATGCTTCAATTAGAAAAGGTCCATAACAATGGTACACCAATTTTGGAGTGAATTTAGTAGTTTGTGAAGTTTATATAGTGTTCCATAGTTTGACAAAAAAACAGGTCCCCAATAACAAAAGAAACATCTTTGTGGTGCTTTTTGGCCATGTAGACCATTGTCTATTAGGAATGAGTGAGATTATGATTAAGTTGATCTAATAGTTAATCATGTTCAGTAAGAAGGGTATCCACTGTATAAATTTGTGTAGCATCATTATCAAAGTGATGTACAGTATGGGGTTTATGACCATGGACAGCTTCAAATGGATACATCTTGGTGTAAGATTGGAAGATTTTGTTGTAACAATATTATGCCCAAGTTATCCATCGAGACTAAGTGAGAGGCCTTTCAGAAGCAAAGCAGTATAAATATGTGTTGAGTCATTTTTTTTTTGCGATCTATGTTTGGCCATCTATTTGTGGGTCGTAAGATTAGCTCATTTTCAGGGTAGTTCCTACTAGGTGGAACAATTCTTTCAAAAATTACTAACAAATATGGGATCCTGGTCGCTGAGGATTGAACCAGGAATACCATGTAAATGAACTACCTCTTTGTTGAAAAGTTCAACAATTTCTTTGGTTGTGTAGGGATGTTAGAGAAGTAAAAAATGGGCATATTTGGTAAACCAATCTACAACCACTAGAATAAAACTATATCCTTGAGATTTTGGAAACTTAGAAAGTAAATACATGTAAATATATTCCCATACCCATGCCGGGATAGAAAGGGGTTGGAGAAGTCTAAAAAGATACATAGCTTGAATTTTATTTCATTGACAGGTATTATATTCTTGGAAAAACTGTTGAATATGCTTGGACATTCCCTTCCAAAATAGCATGGCTATAAGTCTTTTGTAGGTTTTTAGAAATCCTACATGGAATCCTACTGGTGAGGAATGGTAATAATGAAGGAACTTAGTAATGAGGCTCTTTTTCAGAGATAAAACTAGGTGTTTGCAATAATAGAGTAGGTTGTGGTGCATGGTGTACCCGAGTTGCACAGGATACTGATATTATGCACCAAAAAAATCTTCTTGAGGGTAGGATCCTATTAGTATTCTCTCTTGATGATGTCCATTTCCAACCATAGTGGTTTAGAAACTATTTTCCCTAAAGATAGATGTTTTTCATAGCTTTCTAGGTCACCAGTATCTTGGAGGGAAATAGATTCCGTTATTTAATTCCTATGTCCAGGTTTGTAAATAATTTCAAAATCAAGGCCCAAGAGTTTGGCATTCCAGTCCTTCTAATTTTCTCTCTGTAGTCGTTGGTTGAGGATATGTTTGAGATCTCTACTATCTGTATAAACAAGGAAGTTATTTCCCACAATATATTGCCTCTAATGGTTTATAGCTAAAACAAGATCCATCATCTCTTTCTTATATATTTATTTAGAGAGGTTGGTTTCGACCAAAGCTTTATAGAAATAGGCTATGTGCCATCCACCCTAAATGAGGACAGCCTCGACCCCCTATCCAAAAGCATCACAATAAATAATAAATGGTTTTTTTAAATCAGGTGAAGAAAGAATTAGGGATATAACTAAATATTTATTAATATCTATAAAATCTTTTTCATTATTCGATGACCAGTGAAAATTGTTTTTCTTAGTTAATTCATTAAGTAGCTTGGAAATTTTACCATAAACTTCCACAAATTTCCTATTGTAACTAGTTAAACCCAAAAATCCTCAAACTCTTTAAAATGATTGTAGATAAGGCCAGTTAATTACACATTAAATTTTTTTAGGATCCATTGAAACTCCATTCTAAGAGATAGCATGGCCAAGGCACTGCAGGGTGGGTTGATCAAAAAAACATTTTTCCAGTTTAGGTGGAGCTAATTTTTCTATAATACCCTAAAGATTCTATCAAGGTGTTATGGATGGTTTTACAAATTTTTTATATAAACTATTATATCATCAATTAATACCAAAATAAAACTCCTTTAACATCATGTTCATGGTGGACTAAAATGTAGCTGGGGCGTTCATCAACCTGAATGGAATGAAGAGGAATTCATAATGTCCTTCTTATGTATGGAAGGATAAATTGTGTTCATTCGTTGCTCGTAGCTGAATATGATGGGACCCATACATCAAATCCAACTTGGAGAAAAAATTATCTCCATGTAATTCACCCATTAGTTCTTCAATGATGGGAATGGGAAATCTATCTGAAACAGTATGTTTATTTAGTGCTCGATAATCGATGAAAAGGGGTTGCTACTATGTTTTCTTACTCCCTAGTTCATCAAGTCAATTAATTGGTCCTCAACACCATACTTGATATAATGAGACATCTTATAAGTTCCAATACTAACTGGTATTTCCCTAACCCCAAGGGTAATGGCATGGTCTATCTCCCGAGGTGGAGGAATGCCCTGCGATTTCTATAATATGAAATGAAATATGTTTAAAAGGTTGTTCATTTAAATTTGATCTTATTCCCTGTAGTGAGTGACGTTTTTCAGAAGCTGTAAATACACCAGCCATGTCTGTCTTTAAGAAGAAGAGTCTTGGATTGCATGTGGTCTTGAAGTTCCCAAGAATTATCTTCTATGGATACCTTTACTTCTAACTTTACTTCCTCCCCTTGCTTTAATAATTCCATAGTTTTGTGATTCAAGTTATTCAATACATTTCCCATACTCCTCAGCCACTACATCCCCAATATGATATCAGGTCTACCAGTGTCAAAGATAAAGGCATCCAATATAACAAAAAAATTCACACTGTTCAGGATTTGTTTGCATAGGCCTTGTGAGAGGCTCAAGATCCATTGCCAAGAGTAATCCCAGATGATTTGGTCAAGTTAACCCTCATAGTTACAAGTTTGGCCATTCATTAACAGATGAAGTTATGGATGGCTCTGCTATCGACAAAAACTTGTACCGGAACACTAGATAAGTGTCTATCAAGTATCATATAGCTTACCCCAACACTACTTATATTGTGGAACTCAACCGGTTCCTCAGGTTATTCAGATAGCTAATTGTCTTGACCTTCCTTCCATAATTATATACAATCAAATTCCTCCTTTACCACGTATCCTTCCTATTGTACCTCTGGTTCTTCATACTCCCATACCAACACTCGTAAATGTTTGTTGGGGAATTTTTGCATGGGATCTAAAGGCCGGACGCAACGTAATCAAATGACTTTCAGCTTCTATTTATCATTTTCTTGTTAGCTCAAGGCTCTCAACTCATTCCATCAATATTCCCCAACTTCCCTTTTAAATTCTTTATCTTGTCGGTTATGCTCAAATACATGATAATTGGTGGGAAAATTTGGTGCTACGACTCCTATTTTTTGTGGTAGAGGCAGTGCCACTGGTTAGGAATGAGATCCACGTAGCACTCTATCAATAATCAGTTCTCTTTCAACCTTTATTTCTAGAATTATCATGTAGAATTTATTAGACATATCATGTATTGAAATCTGATTTTATATCTCTGGATGTAGACCTCCCATAAAAAGGCTCATGTACCATGGTTCTGGAAAATTGGGAAGTCTTAAATAAATATGTTCAAGCTCCTCAATATATTTGTCCACTGAACCAAATTGTTTCATTTTTTTTAGAAATCTTAATGGATCACCATTAGTGTTTTTACCATACTGGTTCAGGAATGTTGGCTTGAATGTGTAGGTTCCAGGTGCAGTGGAAGCACGTTGGTGGATGTACCCAACTTTAATTTTAGCATTAACAACTATCAATCTGAGATCCGTCATGATAACAAAATCGTGGATCTTTAGAATAGAATAGGGAAAGAAAAAGAAATAGGGGAGTCCTGGAACCATATAGAGTATCATCATATGTTGGTTATAATTAATTTAATTAATTGAAATGAATTACCTTGATGGAATTATTTCTTCGTTTATGTCTCCGGTCATGATCAAATGTGATCTTTCATTGTGTCGTAAAATCCAAGTGTAGGATTCCTCTAGTGGTGATCCACACATGCTCCACATATCTTTGGACATTTCCGAAGGGATATTCGAGTGCTAGCATAGAAGGTCATTCGCTTGCGATGTCTTCCTTCAATCGCATTGATCCGATGGAGGTGGATATCTCTCTCATATCTTGAGAGCGTTCATGGTGGAAAAAGAATTCTCTCTTGGCTTGAGATCTTTTCCAAATCTGTTGTGAACAACCCCTCAAAATGGCTAGGCTGATGAGAAATATATAATTAGTATTTTTAATTACATAGAATAATAAAATGAATTAATAACCCAAAATCATTTATTCATTTCATTTAATTCTTAATAATACCCCATGTCTAATAATAACAGTGGACTATTATTATTACTTGACATGTGGCCAGCGAATTACACCTAATATTATTTAATTAAATAAATAATATTATTTCTCATAAATTCCCAGAAAAACTACATTACGTGTATATATTAATATACATGGTGTGTACTTTTATTTTCCATTTTCCTTAATTTCCTCCACCATATTTATTAGTCCTCGAATAATGACTATTTATTTCTCAAATAAATATCACTGCATTATTCGTTAATAAATATATTATTTCACCCATAATATATTCTCTCAAATAACTAGTGTCAAAATAAATGTGATCAAGTATCCTTGAATAATTATTAAACCACAGTCATGAATAATATTTATTCAACTTGTTAAATTAATATTTAACAGAGATACTTGCACACACTTACTGTGTGACCCTCTAGGCCTCTTTCTCAGTGGCATTAGGTGGAGCCTGCCTAAATTCCAAGGTTAGCATCTAGAAACATGCCAAGGCACCCATAGAGAAAGAAGTTAACGCTGCAATGATGTGTCACCTCCTACAAATTCTTATCGTGCAATGTAATCCCTTTGTCATGATATCTCGAATCAAGCGGGTTGCATGCTAGTGTCATCAACCCATGTGCTCGATTATTCTTTCTTTGACTTTCTGGAATTGAACTTGCCCATTACTCACCATGGACATGGATTTATTTAGGCTATATCAATTCCATCAAAGGGCCTGAGATATCTACTTTCGTTATAGAACAGAAGGTAAAAAAACCTTTCTCGCATTATCTATTAATGCAATATCACTCGTGACACACCCAACATATCCTACCTCACTGCAAACAGAGTGTCATCATAGTTTTCATCAATACATATAAGCGTGCAATTTGTAATACCCATTAATAATATTCTTAAAGTCTAAGGACCAATACACACATC
This sequence comes from Viscum album, assembly GCA_963277665.1. Taxonomy (NCBI): domain Eukaryota; kingdom Viridiplantae; phylum Streptophyta; class Magnoliopsida; order Santalales; family Viscaceae; genus Viscum; species Viscum album. Next base: position 1,025,419,804 of record OY728129.1, on the reverse strand, counting down.
CGCAGATAGGAACATCCAATGACACTATGAAATGTGGATTTCCTACTGGCAGGTCTCATTCTCATAATATCCTCCTGGACATGAACAAGGGTGAACACCATGAGAAGGTTCCTCAAATTTTTATGAATCCTCATCCCTAATGGCCTGTATTATTTTTGTCCCTCGAATAACATCATCCGGCCATAGAACATATATTCAAGAATAGTGTTATGGAACTTCCGAGTTCTCATCATAGTAGGGATCTTCTATAACCATTTAATGAAACAGCTATAATTAGGAAATTATCACATTCATTGTAACACATAATAACAATCAAGATGTGATAAGGTATTTATTAATGAATAAAGTACAAAGTAGTTGGTTCTAGGCCACCAACTACAACAAAATGTACTCCAGGAATCACCTGGTGTGACGTTGTTCTAGGATAAAAACCGATACAATATTGTACCTTATATACTAATTTGATCATAATGGAACTTCATTTATAAGGGGTCAGTTTATTAAAAAAATATGTATTGGATTTAGTAATACATCATAAGGGGGCATCTCCAGCAAACATGGGAAGCTCAACCCTCCATGAAATGCTCTGTCGCTTGTCAGTTTGATCATTTCCCTCCATAATCAGTATCCTCCATAGGTGTATGCCACTCTGCTCACACCTCTTCTCTTTGTTAGAAGAATCATTCTCGACTGCTCTATGTTATTTTTCATTTTATGAACCATACTTCATATGCGACTCAATTCCCTTTATTATTTATATAGTATGGTCTTCCAAATCTAAACCATGAAGCATTAGTTTTTCCTCTGTTTGTTGTGCTATATCTAGATACATGCATTGGACCCCATTTTGCCATCACATCATCTTTTCCATGTTCTCTTGTATTGATGTCATTGTTTCCTTAATGATCTCCATGGCTAATTCGATTGTGGCCACATGATTCTCTATTCTTATTTGAATAAAAATATTTCCTATGATTTTTTCAGTTGAAACGGATGGAGAGGAGGTCGACTACCACTCAATAATAATTATATCTGCCTTTTTTGTAAGACAATCAGATCGCAGCCCCTATAACCCTCAGCTCTTCACTCTACTTTAGCTTCCAACCAACAGTGATCATAACATATAAGAACACCAGCCATGGAAAATTTCTCCTCTGCTTTTGTTCCCCAGTGGAGTTTCCAAACTATTACGATTTGGTGCAAGTGTGTGCTAAGAGGAAGAATAAGTAATTAAAATAGAGGATAATTCTTACTGACATTACTAATGGATCAGATTACATCTATGGAAAAGAAGTAACTCGGTTCAGTAAGTTGAGAGTAGAAGAGTCCTCCAGTTCATCTGCCTGTTGTAGGTTGAATAAGATGGTAGTCATGCCACTTACCCCTCTCTCCATTTATATTCCAACAAAAAGTATCTTCTAAAAGAATTCCTCCCCCTATCTTCCCATAATCACATATACTTGATCATGGGTTCATTCCCCACGTGTCCCATTAACTTACTCAGGCCACTCATCCCCATTTTACCCCTGCTCTGATAAGTGTGTATTAGAGGAGGACTATGTTAACTTACTCAAGACACCCTTCACATTTTACCCCTCCTCTGATAAGTGTGTATTAGAGGAGGACATGGGAAGAATGGTGTATCACCCCCAGGATCCAGAATACGATAGATAGCAATTTCATAAAACATAAATGGGTAGAAATTTTTGTAGCCTTAAATCCATAAACACTAAAACCACTACTTTTCAGAGTTGGATGTTTAGATTTGGTTTTGAAACTAGAGTTTTTCATGCCCAAATAATCTAGTAAATAAAGTTCTCTTATTTTTTTAAATAAATCTATAGAATCTAAATCTAATTTCTATGATTTAAGGTTAGGAAAATTCGTCTTTCAAGAAAAATAACTGAAAATCCTGACCAAGACTATAGATCTAAATTTTTTAATATTGTATTCCTTTTATATATAATCATGTGATAAAACATTGTCTTTTTTTCTTTTACTTATTCTTTCTTCATAGAATATTTATGATGTTCTTATATTTCAAATTTTTTTGGTGGGGTGAGAGAGAAATTTTTCTATCATCAGTGATACATGTTTGAACATGTATTGATTTATTTTTTTGACTTCTTATATTATATTGGATGATTTGATGATTAATTTATAAATGTATATTGTTGTGATTTATTGATTTTTCTATTTCGATATGATATAAATTTTTTTATTTATACATATGACAATTATATATATTTATGTGTGTTTGGTGTGACTATTTCTGCCTCAATTACCTCACCATGCAACCTCTTCCACTTGGAGTACCTTCCCCACACAACATCCTAATGACCAAATTCAAAGTTTCTTGAACTTGCAAACCCATATACCTTGGAAATAAAATCAAACTAATGTAGTTTAAAACCCTCGTTTTTATACTTGAAATCCAAGAAACAACTACAAATGTGAGATCAGCTACTATGTCTTTTGGTTTATGATTCTTGTTTACTTTAATAAATTTATTTTTGTCTATTTTCATTATGTATTCATTTTAAGATTTACTATTTTGTTTTTATTTGTCTCTGTCCCTTCTACAAATAAAAACCAAAAGGCTAATTGGTTAAATTCTACTAAAGTATTTTTATTTATATCTTTTAGGGTTAAACTCAATGGATCCAATCAATGTTTTAGAGTTGTTTCAAACTATTAGGGTCCCACTCAATTATCACCAGAAGATATGCTATAAGAACTTACACAAGTGGAAATTATATTTTAGATATTCCTAGACTAGGACCCCTTAAACTCAATGGTACATAACAGAGAAAGTCAATGTAACCTAAACCATCACACTGAATCGAGCCTCTAGTGAACCTCTCACAAAATCGAACAAACTCTTGAAAAAAATATCGACAAATCAACCAATTAAATCACTGATCATAATATAACCACTGTGAAATTTGTTATAACAAATTTTCTAGAGCTTCAACCCTTTTAGTAGGGTACAATAATTTAATCGATTTCACCGACCTTCGATCTTTGCAAGTGTCCCATGAATAGTTAAAAGTAACCCATGTGTTTCATCCTTTGCTACAGAACCATGAGGAATGACCTTTACATACATTGTATATTCTTCTCATCTATATACTAAATAGTCTGACGGCATACACACGACATTCAAAACATGGCCTTCTGGTTTGGCTCTAGGGACTTTTGTTTCCACAAACCCACACCATGTTTCATAACTCTATGTTTCATAGTTCCTCCTAAATTCCAAGCCAACATCTCTAAATTTCTATCACTACATCCTCTAGATGAAGTGATATTTCCAATCGATGTTTTTTGTATGTGATAAAACATTAGCTTCTTAGCTAAATTGATTGCACTCTATCACAGTAGTGTCGCCCATTTTATTGAATTCTTTCAAGATTCTCCAAAAAAATGCTTCAACCAAATCAATTATTTCTTTACTTCCAGTATAGATACAAATTCAGATTCTATTATAGATTATACTACCATTGACTGTAGTCGTGACATCTAGCTTAGGGATGTTACTATGAATTTAAACACATATCTTATGGAACTATTATGTGTATTTATGTCTCCTACAAATTTTTTATCCATATAACCCTATAATTGATCATCTATTTTGAAACCCAGAGCTATATCTTTTTATCCTTTGAGATATTGTAGAATCCACTTCACAACCTCCTAGTGTGATTTCCCTAGATTCACCATAAATTGATTGAAAACTCCCACTATAAATATAATATGTGGTCTTCTATATATCACAGCATACATCAAGCTTCCTACCATTGATTCAAACAGAACATTAACAATATACATGACCTCATTATCTTTTTTCAGCACTTTCCCTTTGGATAGTTTGAAGTTTCCATCCAATGGGGTTAATACCAAGTTAAATTTGGACATTCCAAATCTTTCAATTATCTTCTGGGTGTTCTTCTTTTGAGACAAAACCAATATTTTTTCTTTCATGTCACTATCAATATGGATTCCCATGATTTGCTTAGCCTCACCAAGATCTTTCATCTCAAATTTTCTAGAAAACTCAAAATTTAACTCTTAAATCCATTTAATTTTCATACGAACTGGGTTCAAGTAATTCACATACAAGAGTGGGATCATAACTGGAAATGGAAGCATTTGCAAAAGGCCATTTGTGATGGGGTCCCATTGCAAATGATCAGTTGCAGCATATGGAATCGCAAATAGTTTATCTATATTAAAAAAAACCCTTTTACAACAAGTTAACAATCGCCCAAAAAATATAAAAAAATTAAAAAAAAATAATATTAATAAAATTTAATAAAATAATAAAATAATTAATTAAATTAATTAAATTAATAAAAAATATCATTTAAATAATAAAAAAATATAAAATAAAATAATAATAAAACACGATATTCTCAAAAATATAAAAAAAAATAATAATAATAATAATAAAATAAATAAATAATAAAATAATAAAAAACACAATATTCACAATAATATAAAAATTCACTATATAGAAATATAAATATATGGATTAATAAAAATATTACAAAAACTTATTACATTCAATTGTTTATTAAAAAACTATATAAATCATTGAGGGGGAGAGTCATCTGGAGGAGTTGGAGGAGATGGTGGAGGGAACTTCATCCCTAAAACAAGAGCCAGATGTCGCATGTACTTCATCATATGATCATGCTACTACTGCTGCCATCAATGCATCTTCTGCTACTACTGTTGTTGTCAAGGGAGCTCTTCCTGCTCCTTATGCATGGTCTCTATAAGCTTACCCTGATCTCATAGCCGATCCTCATACTGTGTAGAAGATGATGATGACTCTCCACGAGTTTCTCTTGACCTGCATGATGAAATTCTAGCGGTACCATAATAACTATCAAGCATTAATCAAGAGTCGATACCAACAACTCGGACTTTCTCAAAGGCATACTGAGTCGCCTGCATCCATTTTACATCATCAAATCCTATTGCACTGGAGGTCTAGTCCTCAATCTCAGCATGACTCTCAGCCTGTGTTTGAGACGTCGTGATCTCATATGACTCTTTCAATTGTAATTTAAAATTAAAATAGTTAAAATGTTATTTTTAGTTAATTTTAAAACTCAAAAAAAATTACAATGACCACAGTATGATGCTGATGACCGCCTCTAATCTCTCTGGTGATAGGATCATTATACATCCTTCTATAAACGTCAAACTCCATAATATTGGGTTGTCCAACTACTTATATGAGTATAAAATAAACATATTACATTTAATGTTATATAAATTATTAAAAAAATATTTACCATATATCATCAATGCATACTGAATGTACGACTACCATCTCAATATTTCACCTCTTGTCTCCTCTGATTCTATCAACCTAATGATGCTCTCCTGTGAAAAGTAGCTCCCATCTAGAATGAACATAATTTATCTCAAACTTGAGATGATATGTAATCTTATTGGTGGGCTCAATAAGTCTAATCAAATTTTGTGACTCTCACATTCTATATGGATACCCTCCTCAAATTGTGCAAAAACTAATGGAAGCACTCACACATACATATATCTCATGCCTCCCAGATAGTGTCTCATGTGCAATCATTGATGGGATACCATAAGACCTATAAATAATTAATAATATAAAGTTATTAATTGAATAAATTTCAAAATTACTATTATTTATTTATGTACCATCCAATTATCAAACATACATCGCTGAATATCAATGAGAATCTGATCTCATGTCACCTATTCTTTATAAAAATATTTCTGCAATATAGCACTCCCTTGTCCAATAGTTATATGTGAAAAATTGTGAAAAAATAAAAAAAATAATCAAATAATTAGTATATTAATAAATTAATGATAATTAATGAAAACTAACTAAAATACATGAGTAAACATGCATCTGCATGCATGGATCAAAGTAAAGATGTGAGCATTGATCGGGGAAAGGGTTAGGAATCATCAATCTCACAAGACTATAACCCCTCTGAGTCTTCATTGAACTGTCAACAGTCTGTGGGTCAGATGATGCAACGTCATGCTCATCACCAAGTAGATCAGCCTCCTCTAACTCACAAAACAGATCTGAGTTCATTTGAAACATGAAATTACTATTGTTAGAAAATATTTGAAAAAAATATTATAAATAGATATATATTATATATGATTATAATCAGTATTTAATTGTGTCAATCTTCATCTCCATCCTCATATTCGTATATAACAGTGTCAATATCTTCATATTCCTCTTCTGTATCATCAATTTTCATAGGATTTTCAGTTTTATCATATCTTGTCATTTCAAATTCATTTGTTACATCAATAACATCATCATCACCATTGACCCTTAATGGTGGGGTGTCATCATCGATATTCATTTCTCTTAATGGAAAATATGAATTTAGAGTAATCTCTTGAAAATTTTAAATTCTTTTCATTTCAGTGAAACCACATCCACTTTTAATAGACTGATTTTCTCAAGATTTCATTTTTATTATGCTCTACTAATCACTTAACTCTATTAAAGTATCACAATAATTTATATAATAAATTGTATGTGTCTTGTGATACAATAAAAATGGTTCATTTATTTCAAGAATGATTTTGTATTTAATATCAATGATTCTAAGGTGCAGATAGACACGCAAGTCTCTCTCAGTATCTAATCACTAACATTTAAACATCATTATATAATTATGTCTCATATAATACAGTTCAATTAATTTCTTTGGCGTGTCCTAAAAGTCAACTTCACTTTCTCTATGATGATATCCTCTTAAGAAAACACCTCTATTTCGTTGTTGTTTTATTCCCTATATGAACGTGTATAAAATCAAAAATCATTCACCACATATGCATTATATGATTTAACCATTTTGGATAGTGGGTTACTCAATACATACAATAGATTATCAATTTTATCAGCATGTTTAGATACCTGAAAAAATTGTAAACAATTATCAATATAACAAGTAATAAATTGATTTTATATGTTAAACCACAAACAATTTATTTTACAAGTTTTTGAAACCAGTAGGAAAAATTATTTTGTCCACGTGATTCAAGAGAAGTTGTTGTAATTTATGGAAAATGTTTCTTGATATGATTATCATATAATCTATAAAAAATAATATTAATTTACTGTAACAAAAATTATAGAATATTTTATAGGAGCACTCACAATACAAATGGTTTCATTTCTTCATAGTTGAGGAAAACATATATATGAGCTCTGTGATAGTCATCATCTGAAATCCATCATTCATGAATTCCACCAAATCCAAATTCAGTTCGATTAAAAAATGATAATTGATTATTCATTTCATCATCAACATTTCCCTTATTATGGCCCATTCAGTTAGGTTTTGAGGGATATTCATATTTAAAATAATGAGAGTAGAAAAAAGAAATTTCCTTCAGAAAATAAGCTTTTATAATTGATCATTCAACTGATGCTTTGTTATATACCTTTTTCTTCAATTTATTCATGCACCTCTCAAATGGGTACATCCATCAAAACTGTACCAGACTATCATATTTTTCTTCATGTAGAAAATATAATATCAAATGATTCATTAAATCAATTAAAGTCAGCAGGAATATTTTTTCTAGTTTATATAATATTAATACATCTTCTTGCAGTCTTATTAATGCATTTTATTTTGTTGTCACCACACAAATGTCTCAGAAAAATATGATATTTCTTTTATTACATCACAAATTATAGAATTCAACAAACCTCTAAATCCAATCGGTAGAATTATTTCCATTATAACATGATAATCGTGACTTTTTAATCCAGTAATATGATCATTTTTGACACATCCATCCAAATTGGAAACATAACCATCTGGAATTCTCAAATCAGTAATCCACTGACAAAATAATAAACAATTTTCTTTGGAAACTGTATAAGCCTATTTTGGCTTCATTAACTTCTTTGATTTGTGATTTTCAAATAGTTCAAGTTCCGGTCGCTTGCAAATTTAGGAAAGAGATAATCATGTATTTACATTATCTTTGGTCTTATTAGGTGCGTCCAAAACTGTATAAAATATATTATTAAAATATTTTTTCTCAATATGCATGACATCCAACATGTGACGGATCAATAAATCATACCAATATTGAAAATCCTAAAAAAGGATCTGTTTAATCCAATTGTGTACTTTCCCAAAGAAATCTATTTTTTTTTGGTTTATAGTCGGTTCAAATGTAATGTGAGGTAATGAAGAGACAATGGATATTAACTCAATACTTGAGTTTATTATCGGAGGTTCATCTCTTTCAATTGTACCTTTTCTGAAATAAATTATGTTCCTCCAAAAAATATGATCAGTTAGAATAAATATTTTATGAATGTTTAAGAAATAATGTTTTCTTCCATTGATGAGCATAAATGCTTTGTATTCTCTCACAAAGTATGGACATGATTTGAGACTATGTGTACTCTAGTCAGATAACATGTCATATACTAGGAAATCACTAATTTTCCACATCAATGCAGCTTTCATTCTGAAATATTTTTTTTGTAAAAACATCATATATATTGATACCATTACTCTATGATAAATTTAACTCATCAATCAATTAGTTCAAATAAACACTAATATTCTTTTTTGGATTTCATTGAATTAATAAGGTTAAAAAGATATATGGCTTATTCATCAACATTCAAGGAGTTAAACTGTATGCAGCTATAAAGATAGGCCAACAAGAATATTGACTACTCTAAGAAACAAATAGACATAAACCATTAGTAGAAATATCAAATCGCACATTTTGAGATTTTGAAGCAAATGAAGGATGTACATGGTCAAAATTCTTTTCTGAATCGCTATTAGTGGGATGGTTTACACCTTTACCAGTTGAAATATTTTTTTTTGTGTCATGACATCAATGAAACTATGTTCTGAGACAAAAATAGACACTAAAATATGGGTTTAATTGAGAAATGACATAATTTTTTTACAAGAATCAATCCAAAATTCACTAGTTGAGCCTCTTTGTACCTCGATTTTCTACAAGTAGGACAAATAACTAACAACTCATTTTCTTCATAATATAAGATGCAATCATTATATGACCATAGGTGCGATGATTTACTTCATGGGTGAGGTCTCTGGTTCAAGTCCAGGATGGACCATCTACGCCAGGTAAAGAAGAAGCGCCATCTGATGACTTCTTTATGCATGCTCCACTTATCGGGGGACATATCTCAGTTGGTAGAGCTTTGCTCTTGAAATTAGGTCATTGCGATTATGGGTTGGATGTCTAAATCTAGGTGTTAATGAATGATAGTATCTTGTACCTGAACCGGTGGCTCACTTTTTCTAAGTCCTGGGGAAAAGGACTAAAACATGCCACTCAAATACTCTACTGAGACAAAAGAGGGACTATCAAGAACAATGTAGAGGTAGTATGGGCAGTTGGTATGAATCTTATAATAACCAAGACTCAAATTACAAACACATCTCTTACTCTCAAAGAAATTTTTAGGCAACACATTTCCTTCAGGTAACAATGCTTTAACCAAAGAGACTATTTGATCAAAATAACTATTTGACATTCTATTATCTGATTTAATATCCATAAATTTTTCAATCACTTTAAATTTTCATATCTTGAAACCAGGATATAAGGAATTCTCATCAGACTTTAAGAAGTTATAAAATTTGGATGGTTCCAATTCTTGAATTAAATCAATATCATCCTGAATTTCAATTTATTGAAAATATAAACCAACCACATTATATGCTAAATTTTGAAAATGTGATGCATCTGGAACTAAGCTATTAGTATCTTCTTCATTATTATGTTCACTATGTTGATACTAAAAAACATAATCGTTTTGAAAATAAAATCACAATAGATGAACCCCAACATTTTCAAATGTGTCAAACCTCCTTAGATAACATTTCTTTCATGACCACTTAATTTTCATTTCTGAAATAACTTCTAGTTTTGATAATGCAAATCATAAAAAATCTTTGACACCCTCAATATATACAGAATTTATACTAGACCCATTTGGATTACTATGAAAATTTATTTAATCATGATCATGTAATAAATACATTTTTTAACATCCTATCTCTATATTACTCTAAAAATATTAAAAAATAAATTTTTTATGATTAATTTGATATAAGAAAAAGTCTATCCAAAAAAGAGTAAAAATTTTAACAATAATAATTTACTTTTAAATATTGTCAATTTTATCTATTTTCCACTAATTTTTACTAATGACCATTACTTTTTACTTATTATAGTGATTTAATGTTCATTTCTACTAATCATTAATAATTACGGCTAATTTTTACTAATTTTTTTAATCACCTAAAGATTACAAATTATATGATTCAATAAAAATGTTTATATCATAGATTTTACAATATTCAAGTGATAAAACCAATTTATGTCAGTCATGTCCAAGTTTTTCATTTCATCAATTTCTGTCAACCATGTCCTATCATCGACATATCTCCTCCTACTGTTACTACTTCCATAACCACATCACATCATGTTTATCTCGATTCTGGTGACCAAAAGACAAATTTGGACATGTTTGGCATAAATTGGTCATTTTTAATCACCTAAAAATTCGAAATTCTATGATTTACTAAAAGGTATAAATCATATATTTTACAATCACGGGATGATGAAACCAATTTACACATACCATATCCAAATTTATCACTACACCAATTTATGTCAATTATTTCATGTCATTAAAGTATCTCCTCCTGCTATTACTACCGCCATTAATGTGTTACATCATATCTATCCTGGTTCTGGAGACCTAATGACATATTTAGAGTTGGTTGGTGTAAATTGGTCATTACTAATTTATGTCAACCTTGTATATAAAAGTTCATGGTTGATGTAAATTGGTCATTAATTTTTGTCAAACGCATATGTACGAATTTTTTATTGCTCATGGGATGAAAATTATTACTAATTTTTACTATCTTTTACTATGTATCGCTATTTATTACTATATATCACTAATTTTTACCAATTACCACTAATTAATACTAATTATCATTATTTTTTTAATAATTTCTATTAATTTTTACCAGTTACCAAAAAAATTACTAATTACAGCTAATTATTACTAATTACCGCTAATTATTACAAAGTAATGCTAATTATTATTAATTAACACTAATTATTACTACCTACCACTAATTATTAATAAGTAATGCTAATTACACTTATTATTACTAATTTTTAATAATTTATAACAATATTTTACTAATTACCACTAATTACTAATAATTACCTCTAATTATTACTAATTACCACTAATTGTTACTAATTACGGCTAATTTCCACTTATTATTACTAACTTTTATTATTTTATAACAAATATTTACTAATTAACGATATTTTTTAATAATTATTTGTATTTATCACTAATTTTTACTAATTACCGATAATTAATACCAATTACTACTATTTTTTATTAATTATCGTTACTTTTTACTAATTATTGCTTTTTTTACTAATTACTGGTAATTATTACTAACTACCACAAATTATTACTAATTACTGCTAATTTCCGATTATTATTACTTATTATTACTAATTATTACTAATTATTACTAATTATTATCAATTATTACCAATTATTACCAATTATTACCAATTATTACTATTTATTACTATTTATTACTATTTATCACTATTTATTACTATTTATTACTAATTATTCCTAATTATTCGTTATTATTTCTAATTATTATTAATTATTACTAATTCTTCATAATTATTCCTAATAATTACTAATTATTTCTAATTATTGACAATTATTCTGAATTATTCCCAATTATAGCTAATTATTCACAATTATTGCTAATTATGGCCAATTATAGCTAATTATTACCAATTATTTCAAATTATTGTTAATTATTGCTAATTATTTCTAGTTATATCAAATTATTGCTAATTATTGTTATTTATTCCGAATTATTAAGAATTATTCCTAATTATTCATAATTATTACTATTTATTACTATTTATTCCTAATTTTTCCTAATTATTACTAATTATTTTTAATTATTCTAAATTATTACTGATTATTTTTAATTATTCATAAGTATTCCAAATTATTAATAATTATTTCTAATTATTGCTGATTATTCCTCATTATTACTAATTATTCCTATTGTTTTTTTTTTATTCCTAATTATTTCTAATTATTACCAATCATAAAAAATTTGTGTTAATTGTTCCTATTTTTTACTAGTTATTCCTAACTATTTCTAATTATTCTTAATTATTACTAATTATTACTAATTAACACTAGTTATTACTATTTTTATTAATTACTATTTTTATTAATTATTACTAATTTTTATTAATTATGACTAATTTTTACTAATTTTTACTAATTATTGATAATTAATACTAATTATTTCTATTTTTTACTAATTACTGTTAATTTTTACTAACTACGGCTAATTTTTACTAATTACAGGTAATTATTACTAATTACTACTCATTACCAATTATTGTTACTAATTATTACTAATTATTACTAATCATTGCTAATTATTACTAACTATTACTATTTATTACTATTTATTACTAATCATTACTAATTATTACTAACTATTACAATTTATTACAATTTATTACAATTTATTACTATTTATTACTGATTATTCCTCATTATTCCTAATTATTCCTAATTATTCCGAATTTTTAATAATTATTCCTAATTATTACTAATTATTATTAATTATTCTTAATTATTACTAATTATTACTAATTATTGTTAATTATTCCTAATGATCACTAATATTTCATAATTATTACTAATTATCACTAATTATTCCTTATTATTTCTAATTATTCATAATTATTACTAATTATTCCTAATTATTGCTAATTACTAATAATTATTCCTAATTATTCTTAATTATTCATTATTATTACTAATTATTAATAATTATTAATAATTATCCCTAATTATTACTAATCATAAAAAATTTGTTCTATTTATTCCTAATTGTGCTAATTGTTCCTAATTATTACTAATTATTACAAATTTTTTAATTATTACTAATTGTTATTAATTAATACTAATTTTTATTAAATATTACTATTTTTACTAATTATTACTTATTATTACTAATTATTACTTATTATTACTAATTATTACTTATTATTACTAATTGTTACTAATTATTACAAATTATGACTAATTATTACAAATTAACATTATTTTTTATTATTTTTTATTAGTTTGTTACAATCTATTACTAATTTTTATACTTTTTCACTAATTATTACTAATTACCACTAATTATTACTAATTACCACTAATTTTTACAAATTTATTGTTGATTTATATAAGTTATTACAAATTATTACTAATTACCACCAATTGTGACTAATTACCACCAATTATTACTAATTATCATTAACTATTAATTTTTTTACTAATTATAGCTAATTATTAATAATTACAACTCATTATTACTAATTACAGTTAATTATTAGCAATTACATTTAACTAAAACAAATTATTGCAAATTAAAACTATTTAACTTTAATTAAAAACATTAATGCAAATTAAAACCAAGTATTTCTAAAAAAATATTTTAAAAAAACTAATTATTTTTAATTAAATCTAATTACTACAAATTAAAAATAATTATTACTAATGTTAAAAAAAATAATTAAAATAAAAAATAAAATAAATACCTTGAAACTATATCTTTTAGTGGATGTAAAACTTGAAAGTTGATCTCTTGTAATGTTTAAAACTCTGAGAAATTTAAACTAAAAATATCAAAACAGAGTGGGTCAGAAAAGTTTAAAGAAATTCTGAATGAAAAAAATCGGGGGGTATATATAGATTAGAGATTTTGTGACAGGATTGTCATCGCAAATAGTTTAACGATTATTAATTGAGGCGGTGATAAAAAAATAGTATTTGCGATGGGTCTTGTCATAAATATTATCATGTCGATTGATTTTTTGCGACCAGAGTGAATCCTCATCGCAAATAACAGAAAACCGGGAAGAGTATTTGTGACAGAGATTTTGCTTCATGAAAATATTCTTCTCGCGCTTTAGCGCGCACAGCGCGCCAATGGTATTTGGGATGGTCCGTCATAAATACCACTTTTTTATCGACTAATTGCTACAGGTCAAAATTCTTATCGCAAATAGCCCGTTGCAAAAAGCTGAAATTCCCGTAGTGGATGATAAAATTCTCATCCTCAAACACAATCAAGTAGATACTATGATCTGAGCTGCTTTGGAAGAAACCCTTATTCACTTTAAAAGTGTCAAACTTTTGGTTCCATTGTCTTGGTGTTTGTTTTAATCCACAAAGACTCATTTTTAGCTTGCACACTAAATCCTTTTTCTGATGATCCATGAAACCATCCGGTTGCTTCATGTATACTTCATCCTCAAAATCAGCATGTCACCATGCCATCTTCACATCAAAACCCAAAGTCAAAACCGTGAGTTCTCATTGAAGTGAACATTTTATCTTCTAATGGCCATTAATTTTTCATTATCCCAAAGTCGAAATCCATAGTTTTCATCACCATATCCCATAAAGAAACAAGTTTGGGACTTGGCATTGAGTTTTAATTTATTCTTTGTATCAATATGGAAAAAGATTAAACTTCCAAAAACTTTTAGGTGGCTAACATGTAGAGACCCAAACTTCTTATAAATAGATATCACATCTTAATAGACAAATATGTTGGAGTTTGTGCCCCCCGAATGGCCCGAAGGCCTTCTTTTTTATTTTATTATGGATAATTCCCCTTTTATGGGTTGAAGGAGAACCCGTACATGACCCGTAGGCACAAGACCTGACTTGACTCGCAATACATGACCCGAAGGTCCAAAGGAATACCATGCTCAATACATGACTCGTAGGCTCAGCCCACTTGAATTGCCCCTCCCCATCTTCTGCGTCATTGGATTTTGTGCCCTAGAACCAAATTTTATTGTACATTATAATAACTTATATTCATGGTTTTGAATATTAATAAATTCATTATCACATCATGATTGTTCTTCTATGTAACATTGTATATGATAATGTTCTAAGAGTAATTGTCACACTAAAAGGTCATAGTAGATCCATGCTATGATGATAACTCAGAAGTGTTAAGGCATTATTCTAGAATATATTTTCTATAGTCAGATGATATCATTTGAGGGACACAAATAATACAGGCTATTAGAGGTAGAGACTCATAGAACATTGAGGTACCTTCTCATGATATACACCTTTGGTGATATCCAGTAGAATATTATAAAGACGAGACCCGACAGTAAGAAATATACATTTATAAGTGTCATTGAATATTCCTATTGGAAGACATGTGTATTGGTCCTTAGAATTTAAGATTATTATTAATAGATATTATGAGTCACACACTTACATGTATTGATGAAAAATGTGATGACAGATGTTCGTGGTGAGATAGGATATGCTGGGTGCCTCACGAATAATATTTCATTAATGAATAATATGAGAAAGGATTTATCCCTTCTGTTATTTAATAAAAGATAATATCTCAATCCCTTTAATGGAAATGATATATCTTAAATAAACCCATGAGCATGGTGTTTTATAGGCAAGTTCTATTTCTAAAAAGTTAAAGAAAGAGATATCGAGCATATAGGTTGATGGAATTATCATGCAATTTTATCAATTATAGATATTGTGATAAAGAGATTATATTTCATGGTAAACATTCATATGATATGACATGTCGTTGCGGTATTAACTTCTTTCTCTATGGGTGTCTTTGCGTGTTTCTAGACACTAACCTTGGACTTTAGGCAGGTTCGCCTAATGTCACTGAGAAAGAGACATAGAGGGTCACACACTAAGTGTATCTAATATCTCAGTTAAATAATTTATTATTTAACAATTTGAATAAATATTATTCACAGTTGTGGTTTAATAATTATTCATGTATGTCTGATTTCATTTATTCCATCATTAGTTATTCGAGAGAATATATTGTGAGTGGTATAATTAATAAATATTAAGGAGGATTTGCGGACCAAGTTTAATGGTCTAGTGAGAAATAATAATACTGAATATTATTTGATTAGATAATATTTAATTATAACTCGCAAGTTAAGAGTATGTTAGGAAATAATAAGTTTTCTATTATTATTTGACATGAGTGTTTCGATGGGATTAATGAAATATTTAAAGGCACTTGTGAAAATTGTTTATTATTACCCTAGTGAAATAAATGGCTAGTTATATTATTCACTCATTAGCCAAGGGAAAGCTAAGAGACTCTTATTGGGTTGTTCATAACAAATTAGAGAAAATATCTCAATCATAGAGTGTTCATCCCTCTCTAAGAACGCTCTCAAGAATGAGAGTGATCCTCCTCTACCTGATCAAAGAGAATGATTTGGAAGTGGTTCTCAAGGCGATCAAAGGCGGACATCGCAAGCACAAAGATCTTCCATTCTATCACCTAGAGACTCCTTCGGCGACGTCCAGAGATACATGGAATATGTGTGGATCACCACTAGAGGGGATATACTCTTGATCTCTACAATGCAACGATGACACACCTATAGATCTGTGACCGAATTCATCAATGAAGAAAGAATCAACTTGGTGGTATTTCTTATTTAATTAAATTAATTATAAACAAAATATGTTGATCATATCTCTTGGTTCTAAGTTTCAATTTATTTTTACTATTTATTTGATTCAATTATATGGATCACGGTGTTCATCATCACATAGATCCTAGTTTTTTATTGAATATGGAAAAAATTAAAGTTGGGAATCTTCCCTCCCGCGTTTCTGCTGTTCCCAGAACATACAAGTGGTATCAGAGCAGGCATATTATTTTTTATAATTATTTAATAATCATTGTTGATTTGATTATTTATAATTTAGTTTTTGGATTCAGGTTTAATCATTCCTTTTTTATTTGAATGATGAGATTTGTTTCTTCCTCTATCGTATCTCACAGATCTAACAGATTCAATTGGTTTTATGATTAAAATTATATTGGGGATCTCATTTGGAGGTTCCAAATATTTTGTTAAAGTAAAAAAGCAATACATGTTGTTTAATCAGAATTACATGCTAGGTAGTTGTGTTCATTGCATCAGGAGTAGTTCAGAAATAACTCAACCCACGTGCATTAATGACATGTGGTGTAGTTAATTCTCACACTGTGTGTTGACCAGGACAGACTGGCACATGGTCAGCTGGACTACATGTTGTGTGGCCCACTGGACATGGTTTTTAGTCCCTTTCAGGTAAGGGTCAGGCCATGTATTTCAAACACGGCTTACTTGATTAGTGACCGTGTAACACGGAGTCAACATGGTGTGTGGCCCACTGGACATGTTGTATAATTCATGATTTCCAATGTATACCTCACACACTGAGTCGCTAGATGTGTACTTCAGATACATGGTAAAGAATATACAATCTTTATAGATTGGATCTACACGTCGTGTACATTTACCAGTTACACAGATTTAAAATTTATTATATTATGTAACCCTTGAGACATGTACTTGTGTGTTGACGTAAAGTTGGGACACACCATGTGAGAGGATTTAATATGTATATAAATGATTTATTATCATCTGTGTAATAATCAAGATCTAAACATTATTTATGTTTTGTATTATATTTATTATTCAATGTGCATGCTATATGTCACAAATAAAAAAGTGTATACAAGTATAATACATGTTGGGTAATTTTGGACGGGTATTCACTAGGTTACCTCCAAGGTACAAGTTATGCACACAGTAAATTTTAAATGAATTTATTAAACTTTTTAAAATTATAATGGATGATAATTGCTTAGGTGTAACACCCCAAGCTTCCACGGTACGTTTCCCTTTGAATAATGCAATAACTTTCATTGTACGCAACTTAGAGTTTTAACACACCGCGACCAATCAAACTAGCCCTTATGAATATTAATACCCACTTTTTGAAATTTTATAAATTTTATTTTTCAAAATGGACTTCATTTTTGAATTTGGAATATCTAAATTAGCTTAGGGTAAATTTTTTTTATTTTTTTAACTTTCAATTTTTTGATGAATAGTGAAAAACGTTGTGTTATTGGTTAAAACTGACTTTTTGTTTAAATAATTATTTATTTTATTTAAATTTATTTTAGGTCAAAGTAGATACATAATACCTATATAAGTTCAATGTAATTCATTGGATTCATTTTATAATAAGTTTAGATATATAAAAATTATATTGAACTGTTTACCCTCTTTTACCCACCTCCTAGGAGCATTTGAAAATTTACATAAAACTTAATTTTACAGATTCTGTGAGTTGAATTTCAAAAATCTGAGAGACACGGTTAATATCAGTAAGTAAAATGTGGTTCAATAAGATGAAAATTTTTTTTTTTTGAATAGTAACTTTTGACTTTTATTTACCACGGTTAAAAGTAAATTGGGTAATTAAGGGTAAAAATGATATCATAATTACCCAAACACATGTCCTAATTCTATTAGATAAGTATAATTCGACCAAAAACAACCTTAGGAATAAAATATGACCCCCTTTGGTCCACTTGGATTAGATTATGACATTTATTATTATTTTATTTAAAGAAGAGTTAAAAGAGTTAAATTCAAAGTTTAATAACTAAACAATTTTTAATATAGGGTTACACACAATATAAATTCGACTATAAATATTCGTTATAAATCTAAAAATATTTCATAAATAATTGTATTTTATTTATAATTTTTAGACATTAAATAATTTAATTTATTTATGACACAATGATAATGTAGTAATTACCTTAATAATGAAATATTTGACATTATAAATATCCAAATAAATGTAAATTGAGACTTATGATAAATTACACTAATTTTATAGGTTAGTATGACATGTTAGGGTTTGTTAAATAAATTTTATTATAAGTGATAATGTTTTAATGGATTTCCAAAAAATCAAATACTTAATAGTGTCAAATTTGACATAATTAAGTTTTTAAAACAAATACTATATTATTAATTGATTTAATATTCCTAAGAATATAAGGTTCTGTAAAAGGAAGTAGATAAGGTTATATATAATAATAATGAACCACATGGGGTTCTCTTGTCTTGTTATAGTAAGTTTATTAACCATATAATATAAAAATACAAAGAGACATGGTAAATGTCAAACTATTTAACTAAGAGTTAAATATAAAAGATAAGGTTAATATGGTGACCTAAACCTATCCAAAACCTAATGTTTGAGAGGTTTTCAACTTATCCCCACCTTAACCTCGAAATAAATCATTTTGGATCCATTAGAAACTGAAAATGATTTTATTATAAAATAATATTTCAAGCTTTTCCTAAAGTGACCATCACCTCTCTTATAAAAGGGTACTTCCCCTTCTCTTAATTTCACACCTCCAAATCCATTTTTCTCATCCAACCCCTGCCCAAATATCCTCCCAACTTTCTTCCATTCATCCTATATTCCTTCCTTTCGACATAAATCCAACATAAGGAGCCCTTTTGATCAAATCAAAAGGAATAACCCCAAGAAGAGGTAAATATTTCATCACCTCTTTCATGTTCTTTTCTTCTTCCACTTCCTCTTTCTTTGTTGTTTATATTCTAAAATAATGACTCCAGTATCTTCTATATATTGTGATTTTATTATAAAAATGGTATAACTATATTCATTATTCTATCCATCATATTAATGACAAAGTCACCATACGTGCGTATGTACAGCTTACCGTCTCCACGTCATGGTGTAGTTTTTTATTCAAACACTTTATTATTTGGATGGGTATAATAATGAGTATAACTAATGTAAATAATAAATATAACATGATAATTATTATTTATATATGATATACCATCCAATTAAATACGATTTCACCATCAATATAATGATATTGTCGCTCGTGCGTATGTACAGATTACTGTCTCCACGAACGCGATGAGATTCATTCCTCATCGTAATCATTCAAAACTAATTTTCATTTTATGATTAGAAATAATGTTTATGAACAAAATATAATTATTTATATTAATCAAATACATCCTATCCATAACAAATATGACTTATGTCACCAATAATATAAAGGAAAACGAATCAGTTAACACCTGAAATGATGATACTGCTAAAATATTATTAACAAAGCAATATTATAAGATCATATATGATATCGTGTTTATATATATGATTCTTGTATAATTTAATAACAATGTTTTAACTATTATACTAGAGGTTAAAATACCATAAACTAATTTAAAGTACTAGGTAAGGGTTAATTTCACAATCTCTTTATTATCTGAGGTTGTTTTTACGTAAGTATCCACTAGGACCTCTTTATCATCCAAATCTGTGTTTTCTTATAAATGTATTTCAAAACATTTTTAATATTTACTAGACTATGGTTTAAAGTCATTTATACCCTTATTTGACCTTATATTTTTTTAAAGGAATCTTTTTTTTATTTTCCAAACATGGTACTTTATGACATTTTTGACAAAATTAAGGTCAGAATGTTTTTTTAACTTATACAGAGGGTACGACTATTTTCTGCTATTATAACATCATCAAATCTCATCATACAAGATTATAAGAATATTTTCAAATTATATGTTTTCTTTTATAATTATGTGACTCTTAAATGGTTTTAAAATAGAAAGTGGTATTTCTTTCAAATAGTTTTCATTTCATCTATGTCAACATCCTTTGATGGATTTTAAACTTGTTTGAAGTTGATTTATTATGATACAAATCTTCCATATTTTATTTAAGGTTTTGTGATATGTTTGACTGTGGATGTGTTATTTTTATACCATTCATGGTTTATGGTTAATGTATTGAAATTTTCTATGCTAGTTTTAATACGAATGTTTATGTTATGTTTCAACCTTTTCATATGAGGAATGTATTGAACTTAGTATGTGATGGGTGGAGCCCGTTATAGATCCTTGGTGAATCAGTACGTCTCATGAGACAGTTAGATGTGGAATTGGATAAGGCCTTTCCCAATTTTATATATGGTTTTGGCTGAGGCCTAAATCATTTTTAGATGCCTTGGCTGAGGCCTTGACAAGATGTTTCAGAAAGTTTGTCATTATGAATTCCCTCATTATGAAAATAATAATGATGGTTCATGTGGTTATTCGACTAGTATAATACCCATGACTATGTTTTATTATTTTATTATTTACTCATCTCATAATCCTTACATAAAGTGTTCATGTTTATTATTTTTAAAGGCGTGTATTTTTAATTATTCAATATGCCTAATGTTTATGTTATCTTTCGTTGTATTTCTTACCCTTAATGAGCGTTTGAGATCACCCCTTTCATATGTTTCATTTTCCCAGGATATGAATAAATTTAGTTGTGAGTGAATTGAAGGTATAATTTAGGAGGCTTGGATCTTTATAATGGAATAAATTAGTTTTGTATTTCTTTTCAAATTGTAATGTTGAACTTATGAATGTATCTTTTTTCCAATAATACTAAACTGATCGGTCATTCGGGACATGATTCCTTGTATCATGAAAATGTTATTTAATAAAGCACCGACTCTAGGTAACTGGGGTCAGGGAATTACAGTTGGTATCGGAGGATGTTTAGTAAAAACCTTGGAAACTAGATTTAGATAAACTCCGATTAGAGCACATTACCCTAAGATAGACTTTGAGGATTGGTATAGAAGAACTTACTAGAATTTTGGTAATGTAGAGATTTTTTGTATTTTCCTATAAATACATCCCTGTCTGTATACAAGAAGGTATATGTGGATCTGGTACAGATGTAACTAGGAGTGAAAACTCTAACAAGGAGTTTCAGGATTGACCTGAGGTATCCTTGTACATGACAACGGGCCTTGCTGCACTCTTGGTTATGACACTCCTAGGGGATATTCTTTAGATAATTCACATTTTCTTTACAAAACATTATAAAGTATTTATGATTATATACCTCCTTAAAAAAAACTGTTTTTTATGATTATGGATTATATCCATAAATTGCTCAATTTATTTTAAGTGTTTTACAAGTTTGGAATTATGTATTTTGATTTATAAACTAATCTAATGTATGCCATTTTTTAGAAATGGAACATAGTGGAAGGAATGGAAACTGTATCAATGCATGTAATACATGTAGGTATTTCCCTCCTACTCAAGATAAGTATAGTGTAGCTAGTGATGAAACTGGGGCTGATCAGCTTGTCACCATACTGGGGAAACTCACTCAGGTTATGAATAATAACCTTACCCATAAGAAGCACCCTAATCCATAGTGTGGAGGATCAATGTTAGACTGCTTCATGAGGCAAAAGCCACCAACATTCAATGGGAGTACAAATCCATTAGTAGCTGAGCATTGTATAAATTCCTTAGAGAAAATATTTTATTCTTTGGGGAGTAACTAAAGGGAAAAAATTGTCATTGTAGTTTATTTCCTCACAGGATATGGAGATCAATGGTGATAATTAATCCAAAATATATAGTAAGATGAAGAATTATCGAACATGGAATGGAGGGAGTTTAAAGAGATTTTCTTAGAAAAATACTTTCCTCATGACCATCGAGCGAATATGGAAAGGCAATTCTGAGTATGAGGCAAAAGGAGGATGAGAATGTCGCAAATTATGAGGCTACCTTTACAAGGTTAGAATGGCATGCAGTAGATTATATATGTAACCCAAGAAGTAAGATTGATTGATTATTTTATGGGTTAAAACCATTTCTCCGTCGAGCATTAGTCTCACAATCCTTCTCATCATACGAAGATATTATCTCATGCGCTATCAAGATAGAAAAGGAATTCTCTAAGTCTTATGAATTTAAAGAAAAGAAAGAGAGGAATAGATCTATTGATCACTCTGTAAATGGAAATAAGGGGAAGAAGGGAAAAGTTGAATATTCATCTTATGGTAAATGTGGGAAGAAACACCCAGGTACTTTCATAAAGGGAATGGGAGTCTGTTACAAGTGTAGTGAAAAAGGACACCAAGCTCATGATTGCAAGGGAAATAAAGAGGCTGTCAATGTTGAATGATACAATTTTAGGGATATGGGACATTATGCAAATGAATGTCCTAAGTTTTAAAGAAACTTACCTCTGAAATTTCCAAGGGAGCAAGGCCATGCTTATGAAATCACAACTTCTGATATTGAAGCTTCGAAAGACGTGGTGGTAGGTAATTTAATGATTTCCTCATTTTTATCCAATGATTTATTTGATTCTAGATAATTTTATTATTTCATATCTTCTTAGTTTTCTAAGAAAATTAGATATTTTCAATTTGACTTAACAAGGGAGTTTTTAGTCAAAACTCCTAAGGGAAGTATCATCGCAACAAAGTTTTGTGAATCAGTTCCCATTAGGGTATATAAATGTTCTTAATCTGCTGATCTCATCATCATACCCATGATTAAATTTGATATAATCCTTGGAATGGATTGGATTTTAGACCATGATGTGAAAATTTATTGTAAGAATAAAGAGTTTATAATTTTCGATGATGATAAGAAGTACCATATCTTTAGAGTAGAAATGTCACCACCTGATTCTTATATAGATCCACCCCCAATAGCTCTACTAAATTCAATTATTGGGGAGGAAGAGAATGAAATAATTATGGGTGAGGAAAAGAATGTTCGAATAGATGACGTACCTATTGTACAAGAATATTTTTATGTGTTTCTAGAAGATTTACTTGGACATCCTCCCGAACGGTAAATTGAGTTTTCCATTGATTTAATTCCTAGTTTAAGGCCCATATCGAAGACCCATTATAGAATGGATACTGTGGAATTAGTGGAACTAAATAAAAAACTATAGAAATTGAGTAATAATGGATTTATTCTCCATAGTGTTTCTCCATGGGGATCCCATGTCATTTTTGTTGAGAAGAAAGATGGATCTATGAGGTTGTGCATTGACTACAGGGAGATCAATGCTATAAAAATAAAGAACAAGTATCCATTACCTTGCATTAATGATTTATTAGACCAACTTCATAGAGATAAATATTTTTCAAAGATTGTCCTTCAATATGGATATCATCAATTGTGTGTGAAGAAGGAATACATTCCGAAAACAGCATTTCGAACTAGGTACGGGCATTACGAGTTTAAAATAATACCTTTTGGATTGACTAATGCACTATCTGTCTTAATGGATCTAATGAATAGAGTTTTCAAGGAATATATTGGTGACTTTGTAGTGGTATTTATTGATTATATCTTGGTATAATCCAAAATCTACGAAGATCATGAAAATCACTTGTGCATTATTCTAAAGACTCTTAGAAGAAATGAATTATATGGGAAGTTTTGCAAGTGTGAATTTTGGATTCAAGAGATTTCTTTTTTTTTCCATATTGTCTCTAAGGATGGAATATCGATTAATCCTTCAAAGAACAAGGCAATACAAGAATGGATAGCACTGACGAGTATTACTGGGGTACACAGTTTTATTGGTTTAATAGGTTATTATCGACATTTCATCCAGAATTTTGCCCGGTTGGATAACCCATTAACCAAGATCACACATAAAGGGGTAACATTTGTTTGGAAAAAAGATTGTGAAGAATTTTTTGAAGAAATAAAGATAAGATTATTCAATGATTCTATCTTTACTCTACTATCAGGTAATGATGGGTTTGTTATTTATAGTGATGCTTCAAAGAAAGGACTTGGTTGTGTCCTTATGCAGAAAGATAGAGTTATTGCCTATGCATCATGACAACTAAAAATTCATGAGAAAAACTATCCCACTCATGATCTTGAGTTAGCAGCTATAATCTTCACTCTGAAGATATAGATACACTATCTCTATGGTGAAAATGTGAGATTTATACAGATCACAATGGTTTGAAGTATATTTTCTCACAAAAATAACAAAACCTGAGGCAAATGAGATGGCTTGAACTACTCAAGTATTATGATTTCACAATACACTACCACTCAGGGAAGTAAAATAAGGTGGCATATGCTTTGAGCAGAAAGGATCATGGAGTTTTAAACAATATTAGAGTTGAAAGGAATCCTATTTTCATGGATCTATTAAATATGGATATAGGAATAACTATAGTGGGTGAAACATATATACTTTTTCAAATGGTTTTCATAACATCTTTACTAGAAAGGATAGAAAATTCTCAGACTGATGATGAGAAGTTTCAAATTAAGATTAAAGCTGTAAATGATGGGAGATTGAGTGAATTTGTATATGAAGATGGAATTTTAAAATTTGGGAAGAGACTTTATATTCTTGATATACCTGCTCTAAAAAGGGAATTGTTGGATGATTCCCATAGCTCCAATTTCTCTATACATCCTGGGAGAACCAAGATATATAGAGATTTTAAGGAACATTTTTTGTGGGACAACATGAAAAGGGATATTGTTGATTTTTTGTTAAGGTGTATGGTTTTCCAACAAGTGAAAGTTAGAAGACAATATCCTAGATGAGTCATCCAACCTCTTCCCATACCAAAGTGTAAATGGGATGATATTACGATGGACTTTGTCATGGGGCTACCAAAGACTCTTAGAAGGAATGATGCAATATGGATCATTGTTGATCATATTACCAAGTTAGCACATTTTCTTGTTATAAGAGAATATTTACAACTTGAACATTTAGCAAGACTATATATTAATGAAGTTTTGAGACTTTATGGAGTACCCATATCGATTTTTTCAGATTGTGATCCCCGTTTTACATCAATATTCTAAAAAGGTCTTCAGAAATCCCTAGATACTAAACTTCGTTTGAGCACTGCCTACCACCCTCAAACTGGTGGACAATCAAAACGGACTATTCAAACCTTATAAGACATGTTTAGATCTTTCTCACTTGACTTTCAAGGTATGTGGGATCAATATTTACCTCTTATAGAATTTTCTTATAACAATAGCTTCCATTCAAGTATTCAGATGGAACCATATGAAGCGTTATATGGAAAGAGATGTCTCACACCAACTTGTTGGGATGATGTTGGTGAAAGAAAACTTGTAGGCCCAGAACTTGTTGAGGAAACAATGGAAAAGGTGAAGTTTATCCAAACCCACATCAAAGCAGCTCAAAGTAGGCAAAAGAGCTATGTCGATAATCAGAGGAATGATTTGGAATTTTAAGTAGTAGATCATGTTTTCTTAAAAGTATCTCCATGGAAGGGTGTTATACGATTTGGTAAGAAGGGTAAATTGAGTCTCAGGTACATTGGACCTTTCTAAATTCTAGAATGAATTGGGGTTGTAGCTTATCGTTTGGAAATGCCGCCAAGTCTCTCCAAATTTCATGATGTGTTCCACGTATCATTGTTGAGAAAATACATGCCTAACCCAACGCATGTACTCACCTATGATATGTATTATTGTGAAGATAATGTCAAGATTATTGATACTATAGAACAAGTGCTGAGAAACTAGACAACTTGTTTGGAAAAAGTTCTATGGAGAAACCATAAGATGGAAGAGGCAACGTGGGAACCCGAGGAACTTATGATGAAGAACCACCTGAATCTTTTTATGTAGTGAAATTATAGAAATTTAAAGGATGAAATTATTTTAATAAGGGGATAATGTAACACCCCAAGCTTCCACGGTATGTTTCCCTTTGAATAATGTAGTATCATTCATTGTACGCAACACACCACGACCAATCAAACTAGCCGTTATGATTAGTAATACCAAATTTTTGAAATTTTATAAATTTTATTTTTTTAAAATGGACTTAGTTTTTTAATTTGTAATATCGAAATTATATTAGGGTGAATTTTTGGAATTTTTATGAAAACTTTCATTTTTTGATGAATAGTGAAAAACACTGCGATATTGGTTAAAACAGACTTTTTATTTAAGTAATTATTTATTTTATTTAAATTTATTTTAGGTCAAAATAGATACATAATACCTATATAAGTTCAATGTAACTCATCGGATTCATTTTATAGTAAGTTTAGATATATAAAAATTATATTGAACTTTTTATCGTCTTTTACCCACCTCCTAGGAGCATTTGCAAATTTGCATAAAATTTAATTTTACTGTTTCTATGAGTTAAATTTCAAAAATCCAAGTGACACGGTTAATATCAGTTAGTAAAATGTGGTTCAATAAGATGAAAATATTTTTTGGTGAATAGTAACTTTTGACTTTTATTTACCACGGTTAAAAGTAAATTGGGAAATTAAGGGTAAAAATGATATCATGATTACCCTAACACATGTCATAATTCTATTGGATAAGTATAATTTGACCAAAAATAACCTCAGGAATAAAATATGACCCCATTTGGTCCACTTGTTTTAGATTAGTCCATTTATTATTATTTTATTTAAAGAAGAGTTAAAAGAGTTAAATTCAAAGTTTAAAAAATAAACCATTTTTAATATAGGGTTACACACAATATAAATTCGACAATAAATATTCATTATAAATATAAAAATATTTTCTACGTAATGTTATTTTATTTATAATTTTTAGACATTAAATAATTTAATTTATTTATGACACCATGATGATGCAGTAATTACCTTAATAATGAAATATTTGATATTATAAAAATCTGAATAAATGTAAATCAAGACATCTGATAAATTAAACTAATTTTTTTTTTCTAATATGAAATGTTTGGGTTGATTAAATAATTTTTATTCGAAGTGATAAAGTTTTAATGGCTTTCAAAAAAATCAAATACAAAATAGTGTCAAAATTGACATAATTGAGTTTTTTAAAAAAAATACTATATTATTAATTGATATAATATTCCTAAAAATCTAATATCTGTCCAAAGAACATATATAAGGTTATATATATTAATAATATACCACATGGGGTTCTCTTGGCTTGTTATAGTTAGTTTATTAACCATATAATATAAAAATACAAAGAGACATGGTAGATGTCAAACTATTTAACTAAGAATTGAATCTAAAAGATAAGGTTAATATGGTGAACTAAACCTATCCAAAACCTATTGGTTGAGAGTTTTTCGACCCATCCCCACCTTAACATAGAAATAAATTATTTCGGAGCCATTAGAAACTAAATATTATTTTATTATAAAATAATATTTTAATATTTTCCTAAAGTAACCCTCACCTCTCTTATAAAAGGGTACTTTCCCTTCTCTTAATTTCACACCTCCAAAGCCATTTTTTCGGAAAAACCCTACACAAATATCCTCCCAACTTTCCTCCTTTCATCCTAGAGTTCATCCTTTGGTCATAAATCCAACCTAAAGAGCCCTTTTGATCAAATCAAAAGGAAGAACTCGAAAAAGAGGTAAATATTTCATCACCTCTTTCAAGTTATTTTCTTCTTCCACTTCCTCTTTCTTTGTTGTTTCCATTCTAAAATAATAAATCTAGTATCTTCTATATAATTTGATGTTATTATAAAAATGGTACAACCATATTCATTATTTTATCCATCATATGAATGAAAAAGTCACCATACGTGCGTACATACGGCATACTGTCTCCACATCGTGGTGTAGTTTGTTATTCAAACACTTCATTATTTGGATAGGTATAATAATGAGTAAAACTAATGTAAATAATAAATATACCATGTTAATTATTCTTTATATATGATATACTATCCAATTATATATTATTTCACAATCAATATAATGATATTGTCACTCGTGTATACGTACAGATTACTGTCTCCACAAACGTGATGAGATTCATTCCCCATCGTAATCATTCAAGAATAATTTTTATTTTATGATTATAAATAATTTTTATGAACATAACATCATTTTTTATATGAATCAAATACATCCTATCCATAACAAACATGACTTATGTAACCAAGCATATAAAGGAAAATGAATCAGTTAACAATCAAAATGATGATACTGCTAAAATATTATTAGCAAATTAATATTATAAGATAAAATATGATATCATATTTATGTATAAGATTCTTGTATAATAACAATGTTTTAACTATTATATAGGAGTTTAACATAACATCTACTAAGGAAAATAACAAGGTAAGGGTTAATTTCACAATCTCTTTATTATTCGACATTGTTTTTACGTAAGTATCCACTAGGACCTCTTTATAATCCACATCCATGTTTTCTTAAAAATATATTTCAAAAAAAATTAATATTTACTGGACTATGGGTTAAATTCATTTATACCACTATTTGAACTTATATGTTTTGAAAGGAATCTTTCCGTCGTTTTCCAAACAAGGTACTTTATGACCTTTTCAACAAAAATAAAGTAAGAATGTTTTTTTAACTTATATGGTGGGTGCAGCTATTTTTCACCATTATAACATCATAGAAGCTTCCCTTACAAGCTTATAATAATATTTTCAAAATAAATGTTTTCTTTTATAATTGTGTGACTCTTAAATGGTTTCAAAATATAAAGAGGTATTTCTTTCAAATAGTTTTAATTTCATCTATGTCAACATCCTTTGATGGATTTTAAACTTGTTTGAAGTTGATTTATTATGATAAAAATCTTATATATTGTATTTAAGGTCTTGTGATATGTTTGACTGTAGATGTGTTATTTTTATACCATTCATGGTTTATGGTTAAATTATTGACATTTCCTATGCTAGTTTTAATAGGAATGTTTATGTTATGTTTCAACCTTTTCATATGAGGAATGAATTGGACTTAGTATGTGATGGGTGGAGCCCGCTATAGCTCCGCGGTGCATCGGTAGGTCTCATGAGACAATTAAACGTGGAATTGGCCAAGGCCTTACCCAATTTGATATATGGTTTTGGCTGAGGCCTAAATCGTTTTTAGACGTTGTGGTTGAGGCCTTGACAATATGTTTTAGAAAGTCCAGAATTATACATTCCCTCATTATGAAAATAATAATGATGGTTCATGTGGTTATTCGACTAGTAGAATACCCATAACTATGTTTTATTATCGCATTATTTACTCATCTCATATTCCTTCCATAAAGTTTTCATGTGTATTATTTGTAAAGGGATGTATTTTTAATTATTCACCATTCCTAATGTTTATGTTATCTTATGCTTTATTGTTTACCCTTACTAAGAATTTGAGATCACTCCTTTCTTATGTTTCATTTTCCCAGGATATGAAGAAGTTAGTTATGAGTGACTTGCTGGCATAATCTAGGAGGCTTGGATCTTTCTAATGAAATAAATTAATGTTTTATTTATTTTCAAGTTGTATTGTTGAACTTATAAATGTATCTTGTTTCCAATAATACTAAACTGATCCTTATTTCGGTACATGATTCCTTGTATCATTCCAATGTTATGTAATAAATCACTGACTCTAAGTAACTTGGGTCGGGGAATTACATTAGGAAATTCAAAAAAAAGTTTGAGATAAAAGAATTGATTAATTAAAGGTATTATTTAATTGATTCAAGTGAGATTTATCTTAAATAAAAACATTTAAAAAAAATATTGTTATTTTTATTAAATGCATAATTTGTTAAATGCATGTGGATGATCATGATCAAGACCAAACCTTTGTATGAGATTGGTTTACTTTTAATTTATTATTACATTAAATTGTTGGTCTGTGTTCATTCTATTCTCATTAATATGTAGGATCTGCATGTCCATGATTTCTTTTATATAAAATCCATTTTACCCCTCACATGCATGTGAGTAAAATCATATGTAATGGATGGAGCTCCCAAGCTATTGGAGGGAGCTCAAGTTGGGAGTTGAGGTGAAACCAATCCAAGGAGATACAAAGGTGTAGAGGTGGAAAGCTGTAAACAGGAACCTAATTGGTTCAAGGTGTTTCTCCCCTAGGTTAGCAATTAGTTTATCAACTGCTATATAAACTAACCATTAGAACAATCTCATGATCATACCCTTTATTTTAATTTTTTCAGTTTCATGGTTATATCATTATAGATATTTATTCAAGATCACATAATTAATGAATTAAATAGTATTAAAATATGGAACTAAAATAAATTGTCTTATGTGTAATTATTATCCAAATACATGGTTAATCCCTTAAGTAATCCCACTTAATATAACAATCATGTGAAAAAGATAAAAATTGACAATTTACACATAAACGATAAAATCCCTCAATAAAATATTAAGTCGGTATAGCCTTCTATTACTTTGGTTAGAATAGAACCATAGTTCAAAGTTCTTGATCGGCCAAAGTTGGTATGATTTCAATTATTAGGGAATTCCAATTTGTGGTTTTGGGTTGACTTTACTTGGATGGAATCAAGGGTTAACTACCAAAGTAGGACTTGGTGTTACTGAGAGGAAAAGGTTGAGGAAATATTAATTAATTATTCTAATATTGGGGATTCCACTCAACATATCAAGTAATTGTGAGTTAATGCGGTTGGCATTTGGAATTCCTACCTAAAACCATTAAATTTTATTGGCCAACCAAAGTTGGAGTAATGAGAAGGGGAATATGGATTCTTTCCACTTGAATTTCCAAGATACAGGATATTCTGAAGCCAATAGTGAGGGATATTGGGTTTCGATAAAATAGTGGGAGACTAATAAATATTTATTTTTTTTGTCTAAATTGATCAATACAAAGTACTAAAATTATTCTCATCTTATTTGTATAAATATCATAAAAATGGCATCAAACATATCATTGTGATCCATAATTGAGAAGGAAAACCTTTTTATTGACACTAATTACTCATAGTAGAAAAGGAGTCTATGGGTAATCCTTCTCCATGAAAGGAAATTGTATGTGATGGAAGAACCTTTACCATTTATGCATGGAAATGAGATGAGTGATGAAAAGATCTCTCTGTATGAGAAACATTTCACTGATGCTACAAATGTTCATTGCTTCATGGTATCATCCACATCCAATGAGATCTTGAAGAAACATGAGTAAATGGATGCCTATATCATGATATATAAACTTAGTGATCTATATCAAGATAAGTAGAGACAAGATAGGTATGAGATCTCTAACGATTTTTTCATGACTAAGCTTGGGGAGTCTGCACTAGTTGGGCCTCATGTAGTCATTCTTATCAGCTACATTGACAATCTGGACATCTTAGGGAATAAATTTCCAAATTATTTGTGTATATATCTCATACTTTCATCACTTCCCAAGATCTTCTCAAGTTTTATTTTGAATTATAATACGAGCAATAATGAGAAGTGTCTATCAAAACTTCTAACCTTGATTTTCCAAGTGGATAAAAACATGGGGCATGAAAAACCCACAATCCTTATGGTGAATAAGTAGATGAAGGACAAGTAAAAGGGTCCTTATAATTATAAAGAATCTAAATCCCACGAGCACTGTCTAACCAAGAATAAGAATAACCAAAGGCAGGTCAAGGAAAAAAGGTAGTGTGTTTTTCATGTGGCAAGTCAGGCCACTGGAAGAGGAACCACACCCAGAGGCAAGGGGAATTTAATGGTGCATTTGTTTTTAAGTGAAATCTTTCCATTTATACACATTGGGTACTAAATACAAGTTTTGGTTCTCACGTCTGTATTCAAATATAGGAACCAAGTAGATTTCCAAAAATTTCCAAAGGAGAGGTGGATCTACAAGCTGCCAATGGTTCAAGGATGGATGATCTTTCCATTGGTAACTGCCATCTTTCATTGCCGATTAGGATGATTTTGGTTTTACATGACTGTTATTATATAAAAAGTGTTTCCAAGAACATAATTTTTTTATCAATTTTAGATATAGATGGTTTTATTTTCATATTTGGAAATAAAAGTTGTTTATTTTGTAAGGATAACATCTGTTATGGTATGAAACATTTAAATAATTTTTTTTATGTATTAAATTATAAAAATAAAATGTTGGAATCGATAACGAATCAATTTTACATGGCTCATACAACACCCAGTTGTGGAATCACCATCTAGGTCATGTAAATGAGAAGTTTTTGACAAATCTCTATCAAGATGGTTATTTAGACTCTTCTAAGATAAAACCACTTGATATATCTCTTGCTTGTTTACAAGGTAAAATGAATAAACCACCATTTGGTGGATAGTGTTAAAGGCCCACAGAGCTTCTAGGACTGGTAAACACTAATGTGTGTGGACCATTTATAGTAGAGGATAGAGCTGGATATTCTTACATCATAACTTTTACTTATGAATTGAGTAGATATAGCTATATTTACTTAATGAGGTATAAGTCAGAGTCCTTTGATAAATTCAAGGAATTCAAGAATGAAGTATAAAATCATCTTGGTAATAAAATAAAGAAGCTTCAATCGGATCTAGGTGGAGAATATATTAACTAATAATTCATGAACTTTCTATAGGATTTTGGAATTCTATATCAACTCACTCCACCTTATACACCATAGTGGAATGGTGTTAGTGAAAGGATGAATTGTACCTTTTTGGATATGGTAAGGTCGATAATGATTCATACATATCTTCTATTATCCTTTTGGGGATATGCATTAAAATATTTTTCATACACATTAAAATGAGTACCAACTAAAGCAGAAAATGTAATTCCCTTCAAGATATGGAGTGGAAAGAAATCTATTTTATCGCATACACATGTATGGGAATGCAAGGCATTTTTTAAGGCTTTCTTAGGAAACAAACTAGCACCCTGGGGCACAATGTGTATCATTATAGGGTATCATAAGAAAAAAAAGGAATATTACTTATACAACCCCTCAGAAAAGAAAGTGATTGTTTCCAGACAAGTTGTATTTCTTGTGAGGGAGCTAATCCTCAAAAAGGATAGTGAGAGAAAGATTGACTTTGATGAAGTTTATAATCAAGATACACATGAGTTGTTATAGGGAAAAGTTCCACAGGTCCCTCTAGAAGAATTAGTTCCTAAATCACAAGTACTATGTATAAGTATAAGATAGGTAAGGGAACTAGATAGATATGGTTTTCTTGTCAATAAAGATGGTGACTCATTATTGTTGGATAATGATGAACCTATCTCATATAAGGAGGAAGTGGAGAGTTCAGCAGAAGAAATATGGAAAGAAACTATGAATTATAAGATGGATTCCATGTATCAGAACCAACTTTGGATTCCAGTCGATGTGTCGGTTGATGTAAATCCTGTTATGTGTAAATGGGCATTTAAGAAAAAACTAGATATAGAGGGTAAAATAAGTACCTATAAAGAAAGTCTAGTGGATAAAGGGTTTAAAAAGTTTCAAGGAACTGACTCTGATAAAACCTTTTTGCTAGTTTCCATGTTTAAATCCATCAGAATCATATTTTTCATAGCATCTTACCATGATTATGAGATTTGGAAGATGGATTTCAAAACTGCATTCTTTAATAGGAACCTTTAGAAAGATTTCTATTTGACACAGCTAGAAGGTTTTGTGACACCAGGTGATGTCAAAAGGATTTTCAAGTTGTAGAGATCCATTTATTGATCAAAAAAACATCTAGTTCATAGAACATCTGATTTGATGAATCCAAAAAATAATTTCGTTTCATTAAAAATAAATGTGTGTCGTGTTTTTATAAAAGGTTTATTAGGAGTGCGGTTGTTATATTAGGAGTATATATTGATGAAATATTACTTATTTGAAATGATATAACAGTCTTACAATCTATTAATGACTAGTTGAACAAGTGCTTCTCCATGAAGGACATTAGAAAAGAATATTACATTATAGGGATCAAGATCATTTGTAATAGATCCAAGAGGCTGCTTGGACTAAGACAAAGTACATATATTGACCATATACTAAATAGATTTAGTATGGAATAATCCAATAGAGGATTGGTTCCAGTGTCACATGGTTTACATCTTTCTAAGAAAATGTGTCCCCAGACACAATTGGATAAAGATAGAATGAGTAATATCCCATATGATTTGGTGATAGGAATAATCATATATCTCATGTTATGTACTAGAATTTATGCTTCCTATGCATTGATCATGGTAGACTGGTATCAGGAATATCCAAGAGAACAACATTGGACTATTGTTAAGACTTTCATTAAGTATCTGAGAAGAACTAAGGATATGTTCCTGGTGTATAGAGGAGATGAGGAGCTTTTCATTAGAGGGTATGTTGATGCTGGTTTTTAGACAGATCATAAGGATATAAATTTGCAATTAAGATATTTTTTCTGTCTTAATAGAGGATCTATGCATAGGAAGAGTCCAAAGCAGCCAGTTATAGCTGATTTTATAGCAGAGTTCAAGTAAATAACAACTTCTGATGCAGCCAAGGAAGCTTTATGTATTCAGAACTTTGTCTAGGATCTTGATGTGGTACCTAGCAGTAATGACCCTATCACATTATATCGTGACAATACTTCAATGGTGGATCTTGCAAAAGATACAAGTTCACATCAACAGATAAAGAACATACCCTAGAAATATCACCTCTTGATGGATTTTTATCAAAGGAGTGAAGTTGAAGTGAGCAGAGTATCCACAGAAGAGAAAATGGTAGACCCATCGACTAAAGGTCTATCTCATAAAAATCATGGGTATCATGTAAGAGCTAGCATATTGAAGGTCGTTAGCAGTTGGCTCTAGTGCAAATGGGATTCTGTTAGAGTTGGTTCCCTGAAACCAACTTATTTTGAAATTTAGGATAACTTATATTCATGAATTTGAATATTAATAAATTATTTATCACATAATTATTGTTCTTCTATGTAACATTGTATTTAATAATGTTATAAGAGTAAATATCACACTAAAATGTCATAGAGGATCTATGTTATGATGAGAATACAAATGTTCTATGACACTATTCTTGATTATATGTTCTATAGCCGGATGATATAATTTGAGGGGCACAAATGATATAGGCTATCAGGGGTGGAGACTCATAGTACTTTGAGGAACCTTTTCATGGTGTACGCCCTAGGCGATATTTAGTAGGATATTATAAGAACGAGACCTGATAGTAGGAAATCCACACTTATAAGTTTCATTAGATGCTCCTATCTACAGATGTGTGTATTGGTCCTTATAATTTAAGATTATTATTAATGGATATTATGATTCGTGCACTTAAATTTATTGTCAAAAACCGTGATGATAGATGTTCAAGGTGATTTAGGATATGTTGGGTGCTTCACGAGTAATATTGCATTAATGAATAATGTGAGAAAGGATCTATCCCTTATATTATTTAACAAAAGATAATATCTTAGTCCCTTTTATAGAAATGATAGATCCTAAATAAACCCATAACCATGGTATTCAATATGCAATTTCTATTTATATGTCAAAAAAAGATATATTAATCATATAGGTTGATGAAACTGTCTTGAAACTTGTTTTATTAGAGGTATTTTTATAAAGGGATTATGTTACATGGTAAGAATTCGTA
Source organism: Viscum album (assembly GCA_963277665.1). NCBI lineage: Eukaryota > Viridiplantae > Streptophyta > Magnoliopsida > Santalales > Viscaceae > Viscum > Viscum album. The sequence goes on along the minus strand of OY728129.1, from coordinate 1,025,383,487 downwards.
TGTGGTGACATGATATTGTGGCATTAACTTCTTTCTATATGGGTTTCTTGGAATGTTTCTAGACGTTAACCTTGGAATTTAGGTAGGATCACCTAATTCCACTAAGAAAGAGGCATAGAGGGTCACACACTAAGTATGTCCAGTATCTCAGTTAAATAATTAATTATTTGATAAGTTGAATAAATATTATTCTCAGTTGTTGTTTCATAATTATTTATGTATTCCTGGTCACATTTATTCTGTCACTAGTTATTCGAGAGAATATGTTATTAGTGGAATAATTAATAGATATTGAGGAGGATTGGAGAACCGAGTTTAATGATCCAGTGAGAAATAATAATATTGAATATTATTTTATTAAATAATATTTAATTATAACTTACAAGTTAAGTGCATGTCAGGAAATAATAATGTTGTTATTATTATTTAACATGTGGGTTTCTCTAGGATTAATGAAATAATTAAAGGAAATTGTTTAAATTATTTATTATTACCCTAGTGAAATAAATTCCTAGTTATATTATTCTATCATTATCCAAGGTCAAGCTAAGTGATGCCTATTGAGTTATGCATAATGAATTAGAGAAAATATCTTGGACCTAGAGATTTTATCCCTCTCCAAGAATGCTCTCAAGAATGAGAGTGATCCTCCTCTATTGGATCAAGGAGAATGCTTTGGAAGTGGTTCTTAAGCCGATCGAAGGAGGACATCTCAAGTGCAAGGATCTTCCATGCTAGCACCCAAAGACTCCTTTGGCAACATCCCAAGATATGTGGAACACATATGGATCACTGCTACAGGAGATATACCATTGATCTCTACAATGTAATGAGGTCACACCTACAGATCTATGATTGAATGAATCAATGAATAAAGAATCACCTTGGAGGTAATTCTTATTTAATTAAATTAATTATAAATAAAATATATTGAACCTCTCTCTTGATTTCGGGTTTCTATTCCTTTATCCTATTTATTTGATTCAATCTCGTGGATCACAGCATTCAACATCACATTGATCTCGGATTTTTCATTGAATATAAAAAATTAATGTTGTGCATCATCCCTCCCGCACTTATGCTGCACCTAAAACCTAGAGAATATTCATTACATTTCACAAATACATGCCCAATAACTGTAATGGTTTAGTGCCTTTGAAGACTAGGTACACAGTATTATTATTTAGTGAAAGATATTCAACATCTCTCATAGAGATCTTTTCCTTTTTGTACTCTTCAAAAACATATCAAACTTAAAACCTTTCTTCATAACCTGGGAAAGGAAACATGATAAATGGATAGCTTAAATGCTCAGTAATGGTAAACATGAGAAATAAATAAACATAATGTGAGCATAAAAGTAAGATAACATGATCATAACATATGGAACCTATACCCTGCATATAAAAGGTCAAAATATTATGTCATGACATAAAGATTGACAGTTCATAAGACATGAATCATAATGGAATCAAAGAACATGATTCATGAGATCATAACATTGGCATAAGACATAGATTTATGGCATACACATACGGTTATAACATTGTAAACATGTATAAATATAAATATGTTCACTCATTAAGTTATGGACATGAAATTAGACTCGCATAAACTTATGAACATGCAATCACGTCCACACATAACCTTATGAACATGAAAGTGAGGTCCATGCATAACATTTTGAACATGTAATTAGATTCATGTAGAACATTGTGAATGTGTTATCACGTTTACGCATAACATTATGAACATGTAATCATATTCACTCATAACATATTTACTCATAAGTTATCCATCATTACCCAATGCATTGATGAGAGATCTAGGTCTCACCCATCATATAATCCATATATATGTGTGCCACATCATCATAAAACATTCATCATACCATAACCCATGAAGAGAAATGAGTTTCATAAACATTTCATCATAACATAACACTACTACAAAACTGAAATTTAATAGCATTTTCCTTTATCAGCGCTAGCAAAAAAGGCTGATAAAGGTGTCTTTTATTAGCACTAAAAAAATATTGATAAAGGGTACCTTTTATTAGCTCTAAAAAAATGATGATAAAAGGTATCAATTATTAGTTATTTTTTTAGCATCGATAAACGGTAACCTTTATCTGCGCTTTTATATAGCGTAGATAAAAGGTACCCTTTATCATCACTTTATTTTTAGCGCTAATAAAGGTCCAAAATAAAATGAAATAAAGAAATACATAAAATTAAAAAATATATATAAACAATTTTATTAACTAAATAATTATTGATAAAAATGAATAAATTAAACATACATATATGTAAATTATAAATATTCATAAACAATATATATTAAATATAAAAATATGTAAAATGAATAAAATGAAATAATTAAACAAATTAAAATTAAAAATGAGTAAATTAAGAAAAATATTAAACATTTTGTTAATTAAATAATTATTGATAAAAATGAATAAATTTAATATATATATATATATTTATTAAAAATATTAAAAATAGTATATATTAAATATAGATATAGAAAATGAATAAATTGAATAATTAAAAAAATAAAATGAATAAATTGTAATAATAAAACAAAAAAATTAAAAATGAATAAATTACAAAAATCATTAAATAATTATTAATAAAATAATTATTAATAAAAATTCAGAAGTTTAATATATATATATTAATTATAAATAGTAATAAATAATACATATTAAATATAAATATATAGAAAATGAAAAAATGTAATAATTAAAAACATGGTAATGTCTTATTCATTTTTAATGTTATTTGATTTTTCAATTTAAAAAATATCAAATGTGTATTATATTGACTTCACATACAAATACATAATTAATGCATTTTTATATATAACAAACACACACAAATATTTATACAATTAATGAAATCCTATATAGATTCACATACGCTTAATATTTATATAAATTTTTCAAATTTTAGTATATTTTAGAATTTCATTATAAGATGATGCATTTAATATATTATATTTTTAATCGGTCAATTTTATTTATGTATTTTTAATATTATTACTGTTAGGTATTATTTATTCATGTTTAATATGTTTTTTTGAATTTAATTATTTTTAATTATTTATTTATATTTATTTATTTATTATGTTTTAGTATTTTCAATATGTATTTATCTTTACTTCAATATATATCCGTATTTTTTTAATAATTTATATTTAATTAATAAAACTTATCTATTTTTTCAATATTTTTAAAGTGGGTGCATTTTTAATTATTCAATTTCCCTCATTTTTAAAATACATGTATTTAAGATTATATATTCATTAATAATGTTCAAAATATATTTGTAAATATATATTTATAAATAAATATATTTTTAAATATATATTTATAAATAAATATATTTATAAATATATATTTAGTATATTTATAAATTTATATATTTATAATTGTTATAAATAAATAAATATTATTTTAAAAAAATTATTTATATAATTATAAATAAATAATTATATATATTTAAATAATTATAAAATTATAATAAGTTTATTTAAATAATTAATATATTATATTTATATTTATAGTTATATTTATTTAACTTATATATATATATATATAATTTGTGGTTGAAGCGTCGTTTTATTTAGTAAAATAGGCTACATTACAAAGAAAATTAGACAATATACAATGCATGGATGTACTTGGAAAGACTCGAACTCGTGACCTCATTGAGGCCCACATGGGCAACTACCACTGAGCTAAACTCTATATATATATATATATATATATATATATATATAATGATATATATAAATGTTATTTTTTTTAAAGTATTCATATATTTATAAATAAATAATTATATATTTAAATAATTATAAAATTATAATAAATATATTTAAATAATGAATCTATTTTTATATATTTATTATATATATATATATAATGATATAAATATATATAATGATACAAATATATTTATAATTATAAATATATTTATAAATTTATATTTACTATATTTATAAAATTATTTATTTATAATAAATATATTTAAATAATGAATATATTTACTACATTTATATTTATATATATTTATTAAATATATATATAATGGTATAAATATATATAATGATATAAATATATTTATAATTATAAATAAATAATTATAAATGTATTTATAAATGTATATTTACTATATTTATAAAATTATATATTTATAATTATAATTATAAAATATAATTTTTTTGAAAAATTATTTATGTAATTATGAAATTGAGGGTTGATTTGAGTGGTAGAGGCTCCCCATAATCTTGCATCAGATCTGGATTCAAATCCGGGTGTGAGCGATTTTTTGCTGGAAGGCAGTGACGCATGCATGATGCAGGCGGGCGGTGATGCAGGCATGATGTAGGCATGATGCAGGTCTAATGATGCTAATAGTGTGATGCAGACATGACACTGAACTAGGCCTTTAGGCCAGTTTTTGGGACTTTGGGCTATGTAATGGGCTTCATGTCCACTGGGAATTTGGGTCATGTACAAAATAAATAAGGCTTGATGGATGGGCTATCCCTTGGGGGGCAATGGCTTGCCTTTCTGACCTGTGTGTGTAGTTTGTATGTTTAATGTAATTGTACCCTCAAGCACTTAATATATATATATATTTGTAATTATAAATAAAATTTTATATATTTAAATAATTATATAATTTTAATAAACAAATATATAATTATATAAATATATTTACAAAAAAAATTATTTATAATTATAATTATAAACCCTTTATCAGCACAAAATTTTTAGCACTGATAAAGGGTTCTTTTATCAATGTTTATTTAGCAATGATAAAGATACAGGTTTATCAGCTTTTATCAATTTAGCTCTTCTAAAAGGTATATTTATTAGTGGTTTTTATAAGCACTGATAAAAGTGCCTCTGATCTATTTAAAAAAACCCAAATCATGACTGGTTCAGTCATGATTCTCAAGATCTCATGGAACTCCCCTGCTGTCAACACTCCTCCTCTATGTTCTCAAGGATGAATCAAGGTTGGAATATAAGTTATGTTATTTTCAATTTTTCCTCCCTCATTGATTTCTTATGTTGGTTTCCTGGTTTTCATTTTTGTGTTGTTCTCAACCATGATGAATCCTACTTCTTCACTAGACAATACCACTTCCTTATGTTTCTTTACATTGGTATGTTCTTTAATGGGTTCCAAACCTTTACTTGCTTCTTTCCAACCTGTCATCTGGAATCCCGACCCTTCTAAAATTCCCAGAGAGGACTTCCCATTTCTCATAGTCTCATTGGAAGTCAAAAACAATGACCAATACAACATGATATATTCTCACTACCCATTTTGGCTTCACATGACCTTTAAGTAGTCTTATTTACCTTTACACAACAACATAACATTCCTTTGTATAGTCCATCTATGTACTTCATTCCTTTAACCACGTTCTTCAAAATCACCATTTAAAGATCCATATTTCTCATAGGTAAAATTACAATTATATACGTTGAACTCCACAACATAGGGTTATTTTGTAGTTAGTTTTGATAAAATTTTAGAGATGTCGGTTATATTTTTTACACCTTCAACAATGCCCATTTCAGGCTTAATCGTTTTTCATAGGTAATCTTCTAGCTCATAACACCATCCTCTATAGCATGGTAACAAATCATTTTCCATTTTAGAATCCTATGGAATTCCAAAATATTTATATCTTGTAGGACATGTAAGAGTTTATAATGTATGTCTTTTAGATTTTTTTTTTGAAAATAGAGAATTTATTGTTTATTAACACTTGAAATATCTTATTCGTGATTTAAATAATTCAATACCAATTAAATAACTCCATTGATAAGGGTTTTAGATTTTTTTAACATAATCAATGACAGTGAATGGTTTTAATTATATTAGATTTGAGAAAGGATGGGTTATATAGAATCTCAATTAATTATTATGTATTACATGTGATATAATAGAAATATTTAAGTGATCATCATGTTTTATTATTCAATTAAGAAATTTTATGTTTACTATACCAAATTAGTTATAGTTTTTATATATGTATTTAATATTTTATTTTTTAGATGAAATTGTTCATAATATATATATGTTGATGGGATAAATAGAGTCTTCAAATTATTTTACTTTAATCATACACAAATATGGTTTTAATCATATTTATATTGTAAAATGAATCAATACACATTTATAAATAATTTTTTCACCAAGGTAAATATATAAATTATTATAAAATGTTGCATTATTTTTTTCTAGACATTATAATTTTAGGAAATATAAAAATTATGTGACTTTTATTTAGAAAGTATTCATTTTTATCTTTGTATACATTTTTTACTGATTTTTTAACTAATGATTTTGTTTACTTGTCTAATAATTTGTTCTCTAGATTATTTTTTTGAATATTATTGCATTAAACCTAATATATAACTAATATTTTTATTGAATTTCAATAAATCTTACCTTATAATATTTTCTTTGAATAATCACTTGATATTATTTGAAATGATTTTTAATATTCCTCTTAATGTATGATTACAATATTTTTTTACAAGAAATACATGTGTGGACATGGTAAAAATAATTTTTATTGTATATTAGAATATGATGGGTATTATTTGAGGTCAAGGTATGGTATGTTAGGACGTGAGTTACTATATACATGTTAGTGATTCATCGAGGGATGGGGTGAGGGTGATGTGACATTTGTGTTATTGTTTGTTCTTCTTTATGGGTTCTTAGAAGCTAGGTCTAACTAATATATTTTGGCACCCATTGTGTGGTTATTTACTAAGGGAACCAATTATGAAAGACTCTCCCATATTTCAAATTCACTTCCTAAGAAAAATGTCTATGTTATTCTCATTTCATGATTTAGATGCAATAAGTACTTATGATGGTTATCCCTGAGGGATAGTACTGGATTCTAGGGGTCTGAGGTTGAATCTCATGGTACCTGTGATGTGGTTTTTTCTATAGGGAGATAAATAACTTTTTATCCTCCTATTATTCAAAGGTTAACCTATTATTAGTGAAATTATTTTAATGTCATGGAATGACCATGGTATAAACTTATTGTATTATTAGTATAATTCACTAGTATGAAATAAAATCAATACATTTGATTATCATGGTGTTCTATTTAGTACACAATTACTTGAATTACATGTGTATTTTGATTGTTACTACTTTTAACATATACTCAAGTATATGCAGTGTTGTATATTTTAGGGTCCTTGTTAGTATTTACTTGTTTATTTTTATACTGACACCCTACACATGAACCTCAATGGATATAGAACTCTTATGTTTTATATACAAGTGAGGGAAAAAGGACTAGAAACATATATTAGAGTTGGTTCAGCTTAGTGGGGATGATTTGATGTTCTCATGGTAGTGTTAGAGACCTTTTATCATTTTGAGATTAGATTTGAAATTTTAAATTAGGATGTGTTAATTTAAAAAGTTTTAATGAGAAAAATTTTATCCTCACTAGCTTCATCTCTTGAACAGTTATAATTTCATTTTGTTTCTTTAGAATCATCCCCCATATATTCTATGTTTCTAGAAATACTTTGATCAGTAGTCATCCAAAATGATCATTGGTACCTGGTATGAGATTACTACTGCTCAGAGTAGTTTAACCAACATAGGTGCATGTCTAGAAGAGATGTATGATGAGTCTCATGCAACAACATACAATAATAAATATTTGTGAGATGAAGCTTATATGGATGATATTTTTTCATAACTTTCACCTTTGGATGAATTCAGAGGATATCACCTACCGTAGTGGAGTAATTCTTTTCTTAAATTCAATTTCCCTTTTTCTTCAAAATGTATGCACACTAATAGTTTGATAAAATAGTATGTATATGGAGTTAAATAGTTCATCAAGTTTGAAATATATCATGCATTAGACCTTTCTAAAATCATTTATTTGTGTTTACATTGTTGTTATTCAAGAAAAATTAAATGTTTGATACTCATGTAGAAAATGTCTTCTGAACATGATGATGTTACCAATCCCGAGGAAGAACAGAGTGTTGATAATGAAACTACATAATTATTAGGGGATCCAAAATATGTCTATTAAGAAAACAATAATGACACAACATTATAGTGTTGAATAAAATTATCAAGGCAATAAGTAAGGGTATAAAATTTGAGGTTGGTTGGAATCAATGCGGCCAACCTATCGACCCTAACAAGTCAATGTTCATTAGTTATATTAGAGTCTCAATGAGGATGAATTTGCTGCTTGATATTGATTTATGGAACCACATCCAAACTATAATGAAGGAAACCCTTTGGAAAGATATAACGGTAATGTTATGATATACTTTCTATATTTTTCCAAAAAAAAATATATAATGAAACATTGATTTAATTTTCATGATTCCTTATAGAGGTTATTTATTTTATAATATTTCCATAAGAAATTTTTCTTAATGGTAGCTATAAAATTTCATATAGGCTTATGGAATCTTTTTATGAAGTTACATCTTATGGATATTGAGGGGAAAGTAAAGCTCCACCCACCAGTTAGTTATCCACACATTATAAAGCAAGAAACATAGACTTCTTTCATCAATTTTCATAATGAAAAAATGTTTCAAGTTCATTATAGTTGATAATATATTATTTTGAACTATTTATTCTATCCAATTTGATTCAAAAAAATTAATTTTTTAAATAGAAAAAAAGTGTTGAAAATAAAGAAAATTCATCAAAACCAATTTACCTCTAACACAAAGTAAGGATGGGGTACACTTCACTAGATAAGAATTAGTATGTATTTTAAATCAATAATAAAAGTTTTTTATATGAAACAACATATTTTCCTTTGGTTATATATATATTTATGAATCAAAATCTAATGTCACTTCCATCCCACTTCATGTGTTATGGAAGGTGGCTCATGTAAATAAGGAGGGAAAACGAGTTGATGAAAATACAAAAGTAGTGCGAGAAATATGTGTAAGTATGACATAATAGTAATTTTTATGATTTATATTAGTATTACATAAAAATATCTATTTATGTTCATATTTTTTTATTCGTTTTATACATAATAATCAATAGAAATTGTACCAGAAGAAAAAATACTTTTAGTATATTTTAAGCAGACAAAACAATATGGTCAAATTAGAGGATTTCATTTTAGAGTGTATCCTAAAACATATTTCAAGAATATAAAATGACATGAAGATACACATAATATGGTGATATGATTTTAGAAACAGATAGACTCGATACAAGATATTGTTGTCCATTCTGGTTTGGTAGACCAATGTATGAGAAAAGATCAAAGTGAGCCGACGATGAAACAAAGATCCGCACATAAACCAAATGACCCCACTAGCTTTGAGGCTAGTCATTCCCCCTAACCACATACCTTACTTAAGGTAATGAATTTTTTCATTAATCTTTCTCTTAAATGTGAATCCAACAACTTTTTATAACTTTGTATTACTAAAATTATATAGGGTACAATTGTATGTGATTTGTATCAATGAACACACATAGACGGGGTATGTCTTTAACAAATTTTTTCATATGAAAAACATATAACAGTTTATGAAAAAAGTTTTTAAGTGAGGTATGAAATTACAGATAGATAAATCAATAGGGAAATGGATGGTCGGATCAATACAGTCTAGTTAATCGAGAAAGAAATCAAAACAACATCCCGGAAGTACCTTCTCCCCAATAGTTCTAGAGAAACATTTATTATCATTATAATTTCATGTAGATACCACATTTAAATATGAAAATATATATTAAATTCCATATGAAAAATAAATATATGGAACTTTCATAACATATGTAATTTGTATTATGACTATAAATAAGATTCTCAAACATGAATAGATGGGAGTCTCAGTTCTGAATACATACATAAGGTACATTTTCATAATACTTCTATCCAAATAGTGGGATAATATGTTTATTAAATTTACTAACTATTTATATTTTATATAGGAATTTATATTAATACTGTATAAAGGGAAAATCATGCAAAGCATTATTTGGAATCATTAATCCCTATATCATTTCTACAGAAAAACCTACTATGGATAATGAAGAAATTAAAAAGAAAAAAGATTAGCTACACGAAGCATTTGAGAAAAAAGTATTAGATGATAGACTCTTTTTGATACCTATAATGCAGTAGTAAAAATCTAAAATATAATCACATACAATATATTTTTTATTTTTTATTACGTATTTATTTTTGTAGATAACACTAGATGCTAATCACGGTCAATATGAATACCCTGAATATTTATGTTTTGGATCCAATGCATGGATATATAATAAACCAACCACACATAATGTGTATTGTCAATTTTTAATAAACTATAATCAAAATTTTATAGATAAAATTCAAATTATATGTCTCATTTTGTGTTTTAACAATATTTTTTTTTGTTAGGGCGGTTTCTAAATATAGGAAAAATCATGGCATGAAGTCAGTGTCTGAATAGATAAAGCCTATGTATTACAAAAAATGGAAACAAATTAAGTTATTTTTTGAAATATTTTACTATCAAAACTTATTTTAAAATAATTTAATTATTGTGGTCAATGTTTTTTTAGTGTTTGAAGCAATATAATGGAACTAATTGTGGATATTAAGTTTTCAAATTTATGAGAGAGATCATAAAGCATGAAAAGACCAACATCCCCCAATAGGTAATTTCTATAGGTAATTATAGTTTTATTAAATATATTTCTTAACCATTTTTTTGTCTATATTTTCTTAGTACTATAAAGATTTTCGACAACCTTCGTACTCAAAATAATAAGTAGCTTTGTTTTGAGATGAGTGGGAAGCATACATATTATCATAATGTTTTTTAAAAACAAATTTTGGTGATTACATACTATGTTTGTGATCTAGTATGAGCTATGACCTTCAAAATATATTTGGGGTGTGAATAATTAGTGTCATAATGCTTATATATTATTTTTGATATGTTTATCCAAGAGAAGTATAATGGAGGAAATCAATTTGTTTAGAATTATTGACCTATAAACAATAAAATTTTTGGGAAATGGATGAGGAAGGGGTGGAGGTGGAGGTGAAGGTAGAGGCCAAAGTTGATTCAGAGTCAAAGTTGGAGACTGAGGTGGAGAAGGAGGCAGATACAGAGACTAAGGTGGAGACCAAGGCAGAGGAGGAGGTGAAGCGCTGGCTTGCAAAAAATAAAATTATTGGGTAATGGAGTAGAATGAGGATCATACCAACATTTTGTTTGAGAAAAATTATTGAAAAGTGTTCGAAACACTTTTCACTTAATATAAGATTCATTGTGTAATTTCTTAGGTGGATTATTGAAAAAATAATTTCACCACTTGTTCAAGTGATTTTATACATGAATTTAGGCGTAGTAACATTTTCCAGAAAAAAAAACACCACTACTTTTTTTAAACTGATTATCATAGGCTAAAATTTATATTATCACATTCTAAATATTATCAAATATTAATGAATTGTGAAAGAAACCCCTCACTAAGAACAAAATGAACAACAACAACAAAACAGATGCAATTACTTGCCCATAAATTCTCTACACTGCAAAGAATGGGTCTTTTTAGTGGATCCAATTGTCAATTGAGATTCATACAACACCAATACAATGATCAAACATATATATAATCCAACTCAAATGTTTTAATAAATATGTGTGTAATCAACCACCAAATCCAGTGGGTGTGTGAGAGAACTATTGTAGGGAAACCAGTATTGAGATATCATGGTCATTGAGGAGGGTTGTGTCAATGGAAACATAACCTCAAATGAAAAGAAACTACCTTATGAATAAATCAAAAAAAATTAAAAACCCACTTCAAATGAAATTATAAAGTACCAAAAATCCAAATTAAGAACCATATGAAAAAGAAGCTAGTAGCTTGATCCAAAACCTCTAAAAATAAATAAATACAAAATTTAATCGACTAAATCATAAATTTTTAGAAAAGAAAAATAGAGTGGTTTCACTTTGGTGGGTATTAGAATTATTTTGGTTATTCTACGTCAATTAGATACATGATATAATATCACAAATTCTTGTGAAATCTATACAGGTAACATTCATTATGCATGTGCACATTCACTGTGTAAAATTATCCATGTTCACAAGCTCATTAATAAAAAAACTCATCATCATTATCAATAAACAATGCTTGAGAATAGGGATATTCCCATTTTGATGAAAAAATAATTATGATATTTTTTTAGAGTTTATCATCACCTAGAATATTGACAAGGATATACTAATCTATAGAAAAATCCAAGAATACTTAATAGATTCCCTAGATTTTATTGTAATTTTGATGCTATAAAGGGATATACTAATGTTTAATAATGTCAAAGGGGGGTAAACAATTTATAATAGAGTTTAGTGTATTCTGAAAAAACATAATGGGTCACACTAAATTCTTTTCCATCAAATAACATAAATGGTTTATCATGGAGTTTTTACTCTCTATGATGGTGAAAGGGTAATATATTATTTTTATGCTCCATAAAAAATCATATGTAAAAATTTATTTTAGTTTAATCAATGAATGCTGATAGGTTTACACTAATGGTTAATGTTTTCTAGGAATAAATGACTTCATCAACAAGGATGATTCACTCTTGTACTATGATCATGCACTCAATAAGGATGATTCACTCATGATGATGAAATTTTATTTTTATTCTCCAATGAATTTAATATTCTGGTTTATCAAACTAAAATATTTTTAAATGGTCCATAGTTTTGAATGCACTATAGGATAAAAACACATGGTGGAATTAACCATACCTCAAAGCAATACATGGTGTACTCAGTATAACTTAAATTTTGTGGTTTCAATTTAAAATTGAAATTTTATTAATGTATTATTTCATATTTATGTTTAATTTATTTATTCATAGTATTACTAACATAATAATTTTTTTATATACATGTGAATTCTTTTTCTCGATTTGGGGTGGTTTGTTCGAAGCTGCTTGTGCCCGTGAGAAATTAGACTTTGAGGCTGTAACTGAGATTAAATTTTTCACCATTTTATCTACTATTTTTAAGTTAATTTAATTATCATTTTTATCTTTTTCTTTTGCATATATCTTTTGGGAAGTCATATTTTTCCTTTAATCATCTACAACAATTCAAAAAAGGGGGAACATGTTGCTTTCGGATGAGGCATTTCAAGAAGCATGGGGTTTCTTTTTCCATCTAAATAGAACATTTTTTATTTTATTTCTTGGTATAGATAGTTGAAAGAAAAACACACATCACATACTCAGTCATTCTCACCTCAATCCAATGTATGGTGTGTCCGTCATGACTCGAATGGTATGTTTTTAGTTTATAATTTACATTTGAGTTCAAAACACACATCACATACTCAAAAATAATAAAACACATTAATATTATTTTGATACTTTATGAAAAAATCCATAGTTATTTTAGACATGTAGGACTCAATCACATCTCAATCTGATACACTATGTGCTTGGTATAACTCAAAGTGTATGTTATCAATTTAAAATTTAAATTTTAGTTCAAAATGTTTCACTCACTAAATATTAAGAAAACACCCTCAGAATTCTTGATAATTTAGTACAATGATTCATAATTCATTTGTGACATGTAGGAATCAGACTCATGTCAAACCCATAAATGATGTGACTAGTATGAGTCGAAGTGTGTGTTTCCAGTTTAAAATGAAATTTCTGTAAAAAATAAAAGTGGCGTACTCAAAACCAAGAAAACAAATTCATATTATTTTTATACTTTATAAAAATTATTTATAATTCATTTGGGATGTATAGGAATCATCTGAACCTCAATCTTACACACGGTGTGACCGATATGACTCCAAGTGCGTCTTTTTTTAAAAAATTGACATTAATTTTACTAAAAAATAAGTGACATACTCAAAACTAATAAAACAAATTTGGAATATTTTTATAATTAGAAAAATGATACATGAGTCATTTTTTATGTGTATTAATCATCTTCTTCTCAATCTTATACACAGTGTGCCCGATAAGACTCAAAGTGTACATAATCAGTTTAAAATATATATTTTAGTACAAAAAAGTATCACTCACTAAAAACCAAGTAAATATGTTTATATTATATTGATAGTTTAGTAAAATGATTCATAATTAATTTTTTATGTTCACGAATCATTATCATATAACACCCACACATGATGTTACTGGTATGACTCAAAGCGCATGTTTCCTGTTTAAAATGACATTTTAGTAAAAAACATAAGCAAAATACTCAAAACAAATAAATTGCATTTAGATTGTTTTAATACTTTATAATAATGATCTATAAGTCATTTGGGATGTATAGAAATTAGTCACACCTCAATATGATGCACGATGTAACCAGTATGACTCCTAGTGAATATTTTTATTTAAAATTGACATTAATTTTACTAAAAAATACAACTGACATACTCAAAACTAAGAAAACACATTATTATTATTTTATACTTTATGAAAATTATATAAGTAATTTTTTACATATAGAAATCTTCCTCACCTCAATCTGATACACGATGTACCTGGTATGACTCAAATTGTCTGCTATCAGTTTAAAATTAACATTTTAGTACAAAAAAGTTTCACTCACTGAAAACTAAGAAAATGAACTCAAATTATCTTGATAATTTAGGGAAAATATTCATAATTCATTTTTTATGTTTAGTAATTAGTTTCATATCAAACCCATACACGATGTGACTAGTATGACTCAAAGTTCGTGTTTCTAGTTTAAAATGTCATTTTAGTAAAAAACACAAGTGGTGTACTCAAAACCAAGAAAACATGTTCATATTGTTTGATACTTTGTTAAAATGATTCATATGTCATTTTGGACTTGTAGGAATCATCCACACCTCATTTTGAGGCAAGGTGTGATTGGTATGAATCCAAGTGTGTCTTTTTATTTAAAATTGACATTAATTTTACTAAAAAAGACATTTGACATACTCAAAACTGAGCAAAAGAATTCAGATTGTTTTTTATAATTTAGTAAAATGGAACATAATTAATTTGTCATGTTTAGGAATTATTATCTCCTCAACCCGATAAATGATGTTCCCGATATGAATCAAGGTGTCCGTTTTCAATTTAAAATTCATATTTTAGTTAAAAAAGTCTCACTCACTAAAAATAGAGCGAACACTCTAGGATTGTATTGATAATTTAAGAAAATGATTCATCATTAATTTTTAATATGTAGAAATTAGTCTCACATCAAACTCATTAATTTTTTGATAGGTATGACTCAAAGTTCATGTTTCTAGTTTAAAATGACATTTTAGTAAAAATGCAATTGACATACTCAAAATAGAGGAAATGCATTTAGATTATTTTGATACTTTAGGAAAACAATCCATAATTCATTTGGGATGTGTACGAATAAACCTAATCTCAATCCAACACACGGTGTGACCAATATAACTCCAAGTACATCTTTTCAATATATAAGTTTCATTTTAGTTTAAAATTCACATCACATCGCCAAAACTGAGCGAACAAACCAAGATTGTTTTATCATCATTATATCTTATATTACTTAATTAATTTTAGTATAATTTTTATCTTATACTTATTTAGTTGATTTTCACAAAGATAATGCTTAAAGATGAAGAATAGTTTGATGTGCAAGAATCAACCACAACTCATTCCGATAAACAATGTTCTTGGTATAACTCTAAGTTTAGTTAATTTATTTCTTTATATTGTTACTAACATAATAATTTTTTTCTTATATATTTGGGTGATGTGGATCTATTTTTAGATAGTTTTTCTACATCTCTTATTTAATTTTTAACAATTTAATTACTTATTTTTAACACTTTTTAATAAATAATGGAATATTTGTATTTTCAACACTAAAATTGTTAATTAATCATTTTTTATAATTAAATATGTGTTTTTAGTCTTTTTATTTATTCATTATAATTACTCTAATTATATTAAATTTTGAATTTAATAATATTTAATCATTTAAATTTCCTTTTTTGTGTTTTAATTTATATAGACAATATTTTAATATTTTATCCTTTAATTAAGATTTATTAGAATAAATTAACTTTGTTAAAAAAATATGTTTAACCATCCTTCTTAATAAATAAGTTAACAAATTAAGTTAATATCTAATAAAGTAATGTATTTTTAATTTTAAGTTTCATTTTGTCATTTAATTAATTAACTTAGTTGTTCTAAATCTTTAGTTAATTTTAATTATTTTAATTTTATGTTTACAGATAATTATTTGTTGGTGTTCTGCATTTATTTAGACATATGTTTAATTAATATTAACATTTATTTTCTTAGTTGATAATTTAGTCGCCTTTATTTTTAATTTGTTAAATAATTTAGTTAGTTTTTAGTTACAGTTAATTATTTAATCTTAAACAATTTCGTTAATCACTTTTTTTGTTAATTAATTAATGTTTTATCATTTTACTATTTTCTTTAAATTAATTTTTATTGTTAACATCTCATTTTGTTCTATCGGTGAGTGTCGCACCAATGAAACATCACATTGATTCTTTGTCTCACCGATCTTTTGTCACACTGAAAATTTTTATAATTATTGGTGAGTTGTGATTCACTGATTACTTTGAAATATCATCGGTCTCTCACCTCACACCGATGTTGCAACACATTGATCCTTTTCATCGGTTTCGGTCTCTCTATTTTAACTTTCGGTGAGTAACTTTTTTATTTTATTTTCAGTGAGTCATTGACTCACCATTTAATTTCCTTCATCAATGAGTTCTGATTTTTTTTCAACTATTGGTGAGTCATCGACTCACCGATCCCCCAAAACTTCCATTAGCTTCACGTCACACCGATTACACTTTATTTTAATTATCGGTGACTATTTTTTTTATTTTTATTCTATTGGTGTGTCACGTACGCACCGATACTCATTCCCTTATGATTTTCTCATGTCGGTGGGTTGAAATTTCACACTCACCGATTGTTCTTTTTTTTTCTCCACCCTTTCCATCCTTCTATCAGTGTGTCACACATGCACCGATAGCTTTATTCTTAACTCGTGGATTCCTCACTTCCCCGATCTCCTGTTTCACTCACCGTTACTCACCCCCTCACACCGGTTTCCTTCCTTCATGATTGGTTTCACATCCCAACACTTTCAGTCTCACAATAATCACCTCCATGTTGTTTCGTCCTTCACTATTGATCTACCGATTCCACTGCTACTTCTCCATTGGTGGCACCACACGCTATGATGTTGATACCTGCACTCACTGATCCACACCCACCCTTCAAGCACCGATGCCCCTATACCCATCTACTGAACCCCTTTGTTTCCACATACACCAACAAAATCAATGTGGGTTCTCAACTCCTTCACAACCATTTTCATTTTCATCTTCAATCTCAATTTTAATCAACATAATTCAAACCCTCAACTACATCAGAACTTTAAATCCAAACAGATTTAATCAGATTCCAACAAATTAAATCTACCAGTTGAAACCGTTCTTCCTGGGAGGATCAGGTTTCACTACATTACTCAAATTTAACTCACCTAAAGGATGTCGTTGTCATGAGTAGAACACATAACCACAGCCAGACCTGTGTCGAGGGAGTCCGCAGCAATGAGTTTTTTTTTTGCAGAGGAACCTGTTGTGTTATTGTTGAAGTAAGAAGCCTTCGAGTGCAAGCCATCACCATAGTAGATCGCTAGGGAGGGAACTATTTTCATCGCACCAATAAGCCGAGTAAAGCTGATCGGAATCCGACCTGTTGCCTTTTGAAGACACCGCGAGGGAGGAGAAGCCTCACTTGGAGGTGAAAAAAACCCTGTGCTGGACCGATGTCGTGCCACTTCTGGTGAACTCCCGCATGCCACAAATGAAACCCAAGCCGCCGCTGTACAGAGGGGAGGATTCCACCGCTCCCTTGGTGTAGCACCGAAAAAAAACCGCTTTCCCCTTACTTAATGAAGCACATAGGAGATGAGGGGAGAAGATAATGTAACAAAATAACAATAAAATTAAATAGGAAACTTAAATAAAATCTAAATTTTATAAAAAATAACTAAACTAAATATAATAAACAATTTTAATATTTATAAAAAAATAATAAACATAAGATTTATAATGAAACAGAATTATTAATTTAGTTACTCTAAATAAAATTTGACTAAACAAAAATTAATTAACTATAAATTACAAAAATTATATTAGAATAAATTAATAATAATTTAATGTTGCTTATTAAATAAATTAATAATAAATTATATTAATAAAATACTTAATAATAATTCATAGTTGTCATTTGAATAAAATAATTTAATTTTCAAAATAATAATAAACTTTATAATTAACATTAATTACTTTAATTAATTAAATCAATAACTTAATAGATGCTAATATTATAAAATATTTTAAGACTTTTAATAAACTAATGACTTTAAATATTAATTTATCTAATACCTTTGTGTTATATCATTTATTTATTTTTATATTCTAACTTTGCAGGTTCATTCAAGAGATGTGTATACGTCCATATTCACACAAATAACTCACCCAGAGTTAGTTACGTGGGAAAAACTAGCACGGCGTGCTAGTCACAAAAAAACACACGTGTGCGGTGCACATGTGAAGGACACTTAAAGTCAGTGGAAACCAAGCGGTGACACATAGAAGATGATAGCTGGGATTAAAAGCAGAGTAGCAGCATAATTTTGGGGGACTCTCATTCATTACATGAACACACCAGATTCGATCAGGGATTTTATTCAACCATTCACTCGGAGCAGACCAAGAACCTTGGAGGCGAATCCTGGAGCACTTCTCATAGAACCTTTCCCTGGAGACCTGAGGGCCAGGATCAGCAGCAATTCATGCTAGCAGAGGGATTTTTCTTCCTCTGTTCTCTTTCAATTCTCTTCCTCTATAATTGAATGATTTTAGTAAATTAAATAGAGATAATGTTAGGCTAAATACTTATAGTTTGGGGTTAAAGATCGAATTCTATCAGTTATCTTCTTATACCTTCTCATTATCAATTAGTATGTGATCAGAATTTATCAGTGAGATCAGCTCTGGTTGCACTCAATTTCAACTTACTACCTACACTTATGCTTGAAATTACACATTCATTTGGTGATATTTATAGTGGATTTATTTTATTTTTCATTTAAATTGAAATAAAAGACTATAGAATATACGGTGAGTTTGTTTTGTAATCTTTTTCAAACCATAATTCTCAAGTTGATTAATCTAGGTGTGGCAAACTCCAAGAATTGTTGGCTTAAGTGATTAATTTCTTAGAGAGGGAAATAAATCACTCCTTTTTAGTGGTATCAGTTGTAATCACTTTTGTGAGAAGGAATGTTTTCAAAACCATAAGAGTTGATATTTTCCCAGGACATATTTCTTTAGATTTTTTACCTATCATCATTTTCTTTCTCTATTACTTATTGTCTTTAGCTTGTTTTTTCTTTGATATAGTTTAAAAAACTCAAAAATATTGTAATGTTTTATTTTTTCCTTACAATAAACAAAATTTAAAAAAAATAGAAACTCAACCCCACTGATGACAACAGTGGGGTCTTTTTGTAAGTTTTTTGAAGAAAAATGGTCAAATTGCCTTCTTTGTGGATTTGACCCTGCTTTCCACATATACAGTAGTTATTAGGATTATAAAGTTTAAAATTTGACTGACTTCAATGATGGTTCAGGTCATTGGGTTATTTTACTGAAGCAAGGGTGGTTTGTTCTTTTATATATGTTTGTTATTTTTCTCTATAATATTTCTTTTTTTCTTATATTTGTGTTGTAAATTTTATTTCATTTAAATTCTGTATTTGTATCTGATTTTTCTAATTTCTGGTGCTATAGTGTGTGGTTAAAGTGCACTACAGTATTACAAGTTTCTGGTGTTGTAGTGTGTTGTAACATCACACTACAGTATTCCTCTTTATTATCACTACTAAATTCACTGATAAAGGACTTATTTATTATCACATTTATTATCTATAATAAATGATACCTTTATTTCCACATTTAGTAGCACTGATAATGGCAATCTTTATCAGCGCATTTATTAGAATTGATACAATCCTAGGGATTTTAACTATACTAGAATATTAAACACTTTTTAAGCACTGATAAAGGCCTATTATAGTACTGTTAAATCCTCTTTTGTAGAAGTATAGCCTATTGAAAATAAATAGGTTTCATAATAATATCATCAATTCATCAAAACATAACCCGTGGAAAAAGAAGGGGGTTTCATAAGAATTTTATTATGGTATAACTGATGTAAGAGAAATAAGTTTCATATATATCTTGTCATCATAAACATAAACCATCCATAGAACTAATAAGAATAGTATCCTTGGATAATATCCCTAGTAATGCGTAAGTAACATCAAAGGATATCATCGTAGATGGAAAATTAATTTAAAATAAAAATAACTTGGAACATTTCTTAAGGAAAATATCCTTTCCACATTTAAAAACATTTTAAAATTTAAGACATTTTCAAAATCCTTTTCTTTTAAAACAACCTTTGAAACTTATATAAGAATATTTAAATTTCAATTAAAACATTTCTTGAGGAAAATACTTTTTCACTTTGAAATCATTTATTTAAAATCTAAAAATTTCCCAAATATTAAGGAAAATATTTTCTTTGAAAAGAACCTTGAAAACTTGTAAGGTAAGATTGAAATCATTAAGAAGTCATGATATTAGGAAATACTATTCATGTCTTTTACATTAAAATAAATATTCCTTTCATATTTTTAGTAAAATCCAAACATACCTTGTTTTTTAAAAATGATATGAAGATTACTTTTAATTTTTTTTGTAAAAATTAAAAAATTGGTAAAAATGTAATTAATAAATCCTTTAAATAATGTTAAATAATTTTTGAAAAAAAAATAGAAAACATTTATATGGATGAAAAATAGGTCTCGAACAAGGTGAGAAATAAAGATGATTTTTTTAAAAAACATTTTTTTGAACTCTTAAGTACATAGAGGAAAATGAAGGGAAAAGATATATTTTCAAGGAATAACCAGATTATATTAAAATTCATGAAGTTATTGATAATTCAATTATAATATTTCATCATCAAAATTAAAATTATAAGCAATCCTGATAAACAATAAGATTGTAACATCAAATCTTTACCACTTTGGTATATTTTGAATCATTGGACCCATTAAATAATAACATAAAAAGAAAATTTTAATATCATTAAAATAATTATATTAATTATATAAAATAAAAAAGGGTCATTTTATACACCTCATAGAAGAAGATAGATGCATAACATAACTTATGTCCCAAAGAAATAAAATTGTGACAAAAATCACTAACCACTTTTGTAACTTTTGAACTGTAAACCCCAAGAAATATTGATCCTAAAATGGACATGTAAATGCCCATAGTTTTAAGTATAATAATAATAAAATACATTCATGTAAATTATATACACCACATAAAATAAATATATAGTAAATATGACTTTTGTCTCACAAAAAATAAAAGTGAGGCAAAAATCCCATACATTAAGTCTCAAATTCCTTCATACATGTTTGGAACTCCTGTATAATAAATATAGGTTTATTATAATTATTTTTAAAACCATAATTATATATATATCATACCATATATTATTTAATTATGACTTTTTATTACCCGTTTATTAATAATTCCTTATTAAAATCACATTTTTTGTAAAACTGCTTTGTTTTTTGAGTATGTTTTTATTTGTTATTTTCATTATTCTAAATTTTATCGTGGTTCCATAATCCCCATAATATTAAAAAATATATAAATATCATATATATTTATTATATATGTATTTATTTTAATCCAAAAAAGTTAGATATAGAAAATTAAATACATCGTTCATGGAGACGACACACCGTACACAAGCATGAATGCCATTTCCATTTTCTCAACTGAATGAAATAAATAAGGGTAAATAATATATAAACATTACTTAATAGTTTTTATTTCATATATATCACATATTTTTATTTAAAATTATTCTTATTACCTTCCATATAAAGCGTATGTGAAAAACAAACCAAATCGCTTTGCTAGGCGGTAGTCCATCGTACACACGAACGACATTATCATATCCCTCACAGAATGAAATGTAAGATGTTATATGTGATATAATAATTAAATAAGTATATTTATATAAAAATATCATATTTATTTATTTAAGTTTTCCTTATTACTATCCAAGTAAAACAAAAATAAAAAACACAACACATCAGTTCGTGAGGTGGTAGTCTGTCGTACACATGAGTGACGTTATTATTCTTCAACGGGTTAGTAGGTTACAATTTTGATGTATTATTATAATTAAAAAGGTATAATAGTATCATAAAAAATAATATATAATCATTAAATCCATAATTATATTCATATGTGATAGTTGATGATGGAAAATGAATAACATCGGTTTGTGAGGTGGTAGTTTGTCGTACACATGATGATGATTTTTTAACCCATTTGATAAAAGAGAAGATGGATATATGTCATTAAATTAACATAAAAACATATAAATATATGTAATAAAATAAATTTATTATATAAACATGGTTTTATAATAATCTAATGAGGTAGAAGAAGTAAAAAAATTAAATGCTCGGTTAGAGACGTTACCTCTTTTTCAGACAAATTCTTTTGGTTTATAGAAGAGCCTTTACTAGGTTGTATTTTTGAACAAAATAAAGCTACTAGTATGATATTATGTAATTAAGAAAGTTATTTTGGTAGGTATTGGTGTAAACAATGAGTTTTTTAAGTGTGAAGGGGAGAGGATAGGGGTGGCCTTTTATAAGTGAGGTGAGTAACACACTTGTAATTTTTGAAAAGAAAAAGGGTGTACCCATTTTTTCCACATTTAAAAAGGCTCAAAAATGGGTAATTATAGAACCATATAGGTTATAATTTATAAATATGGTCATACAATGAGTATTGGATAAGTTTCTAAGTGATTTTACCTCTTATCTTTTTAGTTTAACCCTCAGTAAACCCATTTTTACCTTAACTTTGGCAATTAATTTTTACTATTTTTACTATTCATTATAGTAAAAAATTAAGTTGAAATTATTTGATAAAATAAATTATGAAGATTATAAATATGGAATCAATTTTTTAAAATTTAATTCACATAATTTGTAGAATTTAATTTAAAATATATCGCACATATGCGACAAAAAAGCGGTTTTCCAAAGAGAAAGGTTTCTAAAGTTTAAAAAATATATATCAAAATTCAATATTAAATTGATTCTCATGAATTAAATTAGATTAATAGATATATAATTTAACTAATTTTAATTTTAAAATTATATAAAAATAATTTGGATGTTTTTATATGCTTTAAAAGAAATTAAAATTCTTAATAAAAACCAATATTTTTCATTGTGCATCAAAAAAATTTATTTTTAGAAAATTATAAAAACTTCACTCCAAGATAATTTTGATATATTGATTTCAAAAATGAATTTTATTTTTTAAAATTAATTTTCTAAAATTTTCTAAATTTAATTTTAAAATAAGTGTGAAAAAATTCGACACAAGTGTCTTTTTAGAAAAACATATTTTTAAGCATAAAATTGGATTTATCCTTATCTTATTCCTAGAAAACATATAATATGAATGTTAAAAAACTGATCGAATATATAATATATAAATTCCATTAAAACCATTCACCAAAAGTGTGTTTAATTTATTGAGGTAAAACATGTTTTTGTGCATGCAAATAGTTTTTCAGAAAAAGTTTTCCATTATTTTCAAATAGTTTTTATTTTCATTTATAATTAATTGGTCACAAAATAATTCATTTTATATACGCGTTTAAACCATATATTTTCACAATTTAGTTAATCTTATTCATACCCGACATTCCAATGGCTAGGTGATGGCTATCATATTAAATAATAATATTTTAATAGTATGACAAGTTTTGTTTAAACTTGATGTTGTGTGTAATGAAAACTAAACTCAGTGTTGCATATAATTCAATTTAAAATCAATGTTTCATGTAATGAAAGAAAAAATTGGTGTTGTGTGTAATGAAAAATATCAAGAAAATGAAATTCAATTGAAAAATAAAATCACAAAATTTTAGGTTTTACATTTTACCACCCTTAAAATGAATTTTTCCTCAAAATTCATCACTTTGTTACCAAAAACTGAGGATACTTCTACCCTATTACATCCTCAGGTTTCCATATAACTTCCATTAGTTGTTGGTTTTTCCATAAAACATTAACCAAGTGAGTGGTCTTGTCTCATAGAACATTCCCTTTATGATCCATAATCTCACTCGATTATTTATTGTAACAAAGATCATGCCCAGTGGTACAGCCGCGGAATTCAGTACATGTGAAGGGTCGGGTATGTACTTCCTCAAGAGAGATACATGGAACATGTCATGGATTTGAGATAGTTTTAGTGGAAGTTCCAATAGATATGCTACCATTCTGATACAATATATAATTTCAATGAGACTGGTATACCTAGGGCCTATATTTTCCTTTTATCATAAGAACAATTTTATCATTTGGTTATACTTCGATCAATTTACACTTCATCTCTTACTCCAAGAAATGAAGATGATTTTTATGCCTAAATCACTAATAGATCACAAGATCCATAATATAATGGTAAGTCATTCCTTTTATCCCTTGTTATCATCATAATAAAATGGTTAACACTAATTATCCAATATGTATAAATATTCATATGGTGAAGTAATATATTAAACTATAAAATCATATCCAAATTTTAAATTAAATAATTCTATAAATGGTTAACCTTAAGTCTCCTTAGAAATATTTCTGACCAAAATTGAATCCCAAAGATTGGAATGATTTTATCTTATGTCATTCAATGATCAACTTAAAAATAATTTTAATCTCCCATAAAGTCTCATACCAAAATTTATATACCTTAATCACTTCCAAAATTCCATAATAAAACCAAATATTATTTCTAAAATAGAATTTACCTTTTATTGATTAAATAAGCTCTTATCTTAGTAAAAACATTTCCATTAGAAATCTAGGTTCATCCTTGCACTATTAGCTGATCATAAGTTTATTTAGAATATCAGATGTGATTTATTTATTCCAAATTCTATTTATAGAGAGATAATAACATAAAATTTCACTAAAATATGAAAAAACAAATTTCATAGAGCTCATTCATACAAAATTAAACATGAAATTCTACACTATGGAGTGCCCCAATTATCATGATTCACTTCAGTTGTGGTGATTGTATAATCTTTACATTTATCCTTTTTCTTAAGAGTTAGTTTCAGTTTATCATCCTCATTATCCCTTTGATTAGGAAATTTGTTTTCAAAATTAAAAAACTCTTTTCATTTGAAAGATCAGTGTTTGGGTAGTGCATTCTGTTGAGATCTTCCTCTATTTATTTCATTAACCATCATATTCACACCACTTCTACATTATTTTTCTCAATGAACAGACATCCTACACTTGAAACACCTTCTTGTTCCTTTCATAAACTCACCTATGTGCTCCTTCACATAGTTTTGGAAGGCAGGAATTTGAAACCTTTTCTTTCCTCCATGTGACATATCATTGGAATTTCCATAGAACCCCACATTCCTTTTCTTATCACCATAACCAAGAGGGTTTATATCTTATATTTCCACTTTTAGTTCACATCGAATGATTTATTCATATCTTCCAAAGTCCTTTATGGTTAATACCCTTTGTATATTTGGTTTTAAGCCACTGAAGAATAATTAAACCTTACTTTCAAGCTAAATGATATTATCCAAAGAGTACCTCACGGGTCTTATAAAATTTTCTTCCTAGATACTAACA
The DNA here is from genome assembly GCA_963277665.1 of Viscum album. Lineage (NCBI taxonomy): Eukaryota > Viridiplantae > Streptophyta > Magnoliopsida > Santalales > Viscaceae > Viscum > Viscum album. Next base: position 1,025,357,569 of record OY728129.1, on the reverse strand, counting down.
GATTCATCATCCTTCAACTTAATCTTTAGTAATTCCTTCTCCATTTTTTTATGAATAATATGAAGAGAGAACATATTTAAAAAATAATCACTTGAACTCACCCCACTTCATACATTCATTTTATTCTCATTTCCTTATATTCTTAATAAGATTCCACCATTGATCCACCTCACCTTCCAAATGGTATATGACCAAAATGAATATTTCATGCTCTAAACATTAATGAATAGAAAATTTCTTTTCATTGGTATTGATACATTGATCAATAAGTAGTGGATCATTTGAACTACTAAAAGAAGGGGGGAATTTTCTCATGAAGGAATCAACAAAATGTTGTTCCCTCCCTTGATCATTTGGAAGTTTATCATGATTCATAACTTGAGAAAGTTGTATGAGCATATCAATGAGATTTTTTATTCCATATCCCATAACATTTGGTTTCCCAGGATAAAAATTATTGAATTTTCCATTGCACTCATCATTAACATGGTTCCTTTAGGTTCCAACCATTTACTAAAACTAAACAGCATGGTGTAAGAAATAATAATCATAACAGGGAACCACATAATCATGATAAAAAACATATAGGGTGTTTAAATCATGGGAACTTGTTTTCAATCTATGGAACCTTGGGATTATACTAGGTTATTCATGGTCATTATTTAAATCCTTTATGATGGTTTATAAAGAGTTTTTGAATTTCCAAATCATATCCCCTGAGAATGTCAAAACATGTGTGTAGAAAGACCATTGTCATTCACTGGGTGGTGATTGAGTCTAGCTCAATGTTCCCTTTTCAGATTTATTTCCCCAATTTACCTATATTCTAGAGCCACACCCACTTGTATAATCTATATAGGGATAAAATTAATTGGAAACCATTCACGCTATATTTTACCAAAATTCTAGGACATTTTCCTATACTTTGACCCATCCATATACTTATCCTTATACATACCACTAGAAACATCCTTAGATATATCCTTAGATATATCCTCAGGAATATCCCTAAGGATCTTGGTAAAGTTTTGTTATCTTATTTTTAAAAAGTTAACTAAACCTTTCCTCTAATATAAACTATAGAGTAAAGGTATTGGGTTACATAATAGAAGCCAGTGGGATGGGGATTTAAAATTATTCATCACTGGGATGATGAAACTTATCATCTCTGGTGATCTGAGTTCGAATATGTTCCTAAGGATTCCTTGGGAATTAAATAAAGCATGAAAAAATAAATAGAATGTGCACCTCATTATAAATCAAAGAACACATGACTGCAACTCGTTCTTGGTGACCATTTCTTGAAGGATCTGAATCGGAACCCCTATAGATCATCCACACATGGTTCAAGAATCCACATGCTCACCATTTTTCAAATTTCAATTGCTAATGTGGAGCTTAAAATAATCCTTCAGTGTCGTGATGATCACATTGATCTCGTGCCTTCAACCCATCAAATGTATTCTTGGATCAGCGCTCAGATAGAGATTATATCTATCTAAGAAGTGGGAGGAGAGAGAATATCTCATTTATGATGAATGAACAATCCTAGGAAATGAACTCTCTCTTTGATTATAAATTGGGTGTATTGAATACCTGGAAAGGGTTCCCCAACCCCTAGAAATGGAATACCCACTAAATAATAAATAAATAAATAATTATGATGAACTAGACTATTTTATAAACATTATTTATATTTTATCACATAAATATAATATATATAAATATATTACATGATAAAAAAATTCATTTAACTTGACTCGCAATTTCCACTAATATTAAATGAACATGGAACATTAAAATAATATTCATTTGTATAATATTTTCCTATATTCTCTAAATACCTCATGAATACTGTTAATAAATGAATTCAACCCAGATATTTTATGCTTGAATAATAATGAATTTATTTATTTATCAATGATTGATAACTTAGACAATCCTCAGACCTTGTGGTGGGGACCACCATGTCCTATATGACTATTTAACTGAATAGGGAAGATACTTGAATACACTATTATGTGTGCCCCTCTAGGATCTTATCTTGATAGTAGTGAATAATATTCATAGACCAAGATTGGAATCTAGCAACCCATCAAGAACCCTAAAGAGATAAGAAATAGTCATAGAAATGAAAACCAACCTACAAACACGTACTGTGTAATATAATCTCTTTGTCTTTAGAAATTTCATAAAGAAGGATCACACATGTGTCATCTCCCATTTATTGCTTTATTATTTATTGATCTAACTAAATGGATTTACCCTTGACTACTTTGTCCAAGAACTTATGAAGGCACTACCATCCTGATCAACCAGGACCGAGATATTACTTCCTCAACTTGGAAGCGACAAATCATATCTTAACCATTCAACCAATACTATACCATCAATTATGCACCCGACACAAGCTACCTCACCACAATTTCATTATCATGGTTTTTTCCTTGCATCAAAGTATATGATCAAATTATACAAATTGATAATGATCTCAAGTCAGGATACCAATACACATGTCTATAACCAATGACACTTGAAACATATGGTGTTCCTATTCGTAGGTCTATCCTCATGATCTCACCTACCAGATATCACCAAGTGTTAACTTCATGAGAAAAATTCTCAATGCTTAGGATCCCCCAGTACTTTATATTCATACATAAATTGTGTCTAGTTAGTATGATGTATCTAGACCATAGAACATATATTTAATATTAATATCATAGTGTCTATATGTTCTCATTATAGCATGGAATCTTCTATAATATTTTGATATGACTATTAATTTATGCACATTACCATTAAAAAGTGTACATAGAAATGTATACACTATAATGGTAAGTGTACATCATGTATAACTCACTGTATCCATGATATGGTAATCGAAAAATACTATATATTTGGTTCTAGGGAACCCACTATTACCACACTCCCACTTTCATTAGATCCAAATTGTTAACCATCCTTGTTAGCTCTCACAAGATTAAGATAATATTTCTACTGAGTCATGAATTTAGTTACTGGGTCTTCCATGTCTCTACTACATGGCTACTCTGCTATGTGAGACCTTATATACTTGAGTAAAACTCTTCAAAATATGTAAACCATAAGATTATTTCTTTTTTACACTATCTAAACTTGAGATCTTGGATAATACTAGTAATATAATTATCATAATGATAAAACTTTACTAACTGGATGAAATTACAAATAACTGGAACAAATTATTGCATATTTTTCAATGCTTCTTAGCTACCTCAGAAGCCACAACACACTTGGTATTTGTACACATGGCTACCACTGTCTTGAATGAGCTTGTATCGCTCATCACCTTAGCTTAACTTCAATATTGGATCACATTAATCCAAGGAAAACTAGTTTTGTCCCCTCAAAACTAGTGTCACTTCCTCTCCACATACTAGGTATATATCCTTTGTACATGCTCTAGTACTATTTGATAGTTTTGACTACTTCTCTTGTAGCTTTTATAGATATAACTGATATTTGATTACTATAAATTATATATTTTCTATATCATATCTTGTACATATTATGACATACATGACTGATCCATCATAGAAGTATGTAAAACTCAACTCACCACTTTAATCTCCTCCTATTCCCATGTATGTATACTTCTAGATATTTATTCCATGTGATACTAGAAAAACTGGATTTCAATCACTTTCACCCTTTATTAGCATTATTTAATGTCACCATCCCTATCTAGTTGGTCATATATACACCTTCCATGATTGGTGGTCTTGAAATACAATGTTCAATAATATGATCATAGAAATTATATATGACAAGTAAAATTATAATGTATTTAGGCAAAACAAATTGGTGTTGTCAATTGAGAGTTATTGGTACCATGCTTGTACCATACATGGGTAGTCTCATTTGAGTACCCATCATAATATTCAAAATAATAAGCCCCTTCACTTTGATACAAGGAACCCATTATTAAATTTTAATTGATATTTTCAATATTATCTAATTTACATATACTACTAACTTGTAGGATTTATTATTCTCAATATATCACCGACCATGGTGAATAGAAAACCATCACCATGGTTTTATTTTTCTGATGCAATGTGTGTTTTTGGAACAATCTCTTCCACACCTATTGTGGAACTCATTCCTATTCCAACTGTATGCACATCTCTAGAATTAACTAAATCCAATTCAATATTGTTCCCACAATCTCAAGTAGATATGTGCACCCTTTTATAGATTTATAGTCTATAAATTTACTATCACTTTTCTATCTTAGGGTTTTCTATAATATCCTAGAAACTTTAGGTTAATTACTATAGATGCACTTTGTGTTTTTCTTGATGCAAGTTCGTTTATGTCCTAACAAACTCTTTGAATATAAACACATATTCTTATGACATAATGGATTTTCATCATAATATAACTCATATGATATCCATTTTTCATTATAGTTGGCATATTGTTATGGGGTATCACCATTATTTGTGAAGAACATTTTGAAATATAATGGAAGTTTCTAAAATTCATATATATCTCAACATTGATACTCCTTACACTTACATCATGACTCTAATGTATATAAGGAAATGTGCATTTAGGAATTATTCTACAGAACATTTTATTGACCAATGTTAATGTGTAAGACTCGTCATATATCCTCTTTATTAAAATAATAGCCCTAATGTGGATAAGGTAATGTGCGTTTAGGAATTACTCCACAGTACGTTATATTGATCGATGAATATTTGGTCAAAATATTCTTCATCATTCCAACCTAAAGAGAATAATTATTTTGACCATGAATATATCATAATTCACTTTCCCATTCTTTAATACTTAAAGGAATCTGATGAAGTATATCTACCACCAGCTTACCCTTGGAATGGATCACCCTCTCTAGCTGAACTAGTTTCAAAAGCATTGTGGCTTACCATTATCTCTAACGGTTTCTTCGTCCAAAACTAAATATTTATATATGTTGATAATACCTAATGTGTTTAACTCTACAAAGTCTAAATACCATAATAGTTATATCTTTTAATTCAATTTTTAGTTTTAATTGACAATGAATTATCTTTCCACAACTATGAATATAATTCTTAAATTTTACATTCATCTCATATTTCCAATTATTCAAGTATTATTGAACTAGTAATTGAGTGTTATACACCATAAAAACATTTACTCATAAACTAAAATAATGTCTCCTTGTGTCTAAAGGATATGTGAGATTAATGTTTTGGTAATACTTAACAAAATTTCAACTATAATCATTTACTTGGAAATTAGAAGTTATTTGCTTTTGACCACTGACTTAGGAATCACCCTTTTTCAACTACTTAGAGAATACACCTTACTTATTGTAATTTTTCTATACTTACTTGGATACTATATTCAAATATACATATGAGAAATGAATATTGTATTTAATACCCAATAATTATGATCGAATCATTAATTTTAATTGATGAATATACCTTAAGAAGCAACTACTTGCTTCTTTAATTTAGTTCATTGTGATTAAAATTACATAGATTTATTTCATGATATGAGAAGCAAATAAACTCATGTTTATTAACTCTCTCTTTGAAGGATTTTTTTAAGGTTTCTTTGGTATCGTTCTTACCATTGTACATATCGCCTTGTCTTTCAACTTGTTTTCCATTATAATTAAAGATTATACTTTCTTTAAATTATTATCTACTTGGAGAACCATACCAATCAGGTAAAAAATCATTTTCTCCATACCGTTCATTATTATTTTTAAAAAAATGGAGTATATGAAAAAAAAATATATTAATGAATCGTGATCTAACTTTATATTTACACATTTTTTGTGTAATAATCACTCATTCATATATGCACCTTAATTTCTCTTTACAAACTACTTGGAGATAAGACTTTAAGTAATATAATCCATGTCCTGATGTAGTATTCACAACTAATATCATACGTTGATGATATCATTATGGCATAACCATCATATGCATCAAACATGAGTCTCCTGTAATCATTTTTACACCCTTGATTTTTGAGGTGGCTTAACTAGTATTGGGGACACCAGCTCCTTGAATTTATGATGTTGTAGTACTTTTCACAAACACCTGTACTTTTCTTAGAAATTAATGTTATCTTATACATTTACTTTATCATTTATTATCACAGTATGTCTTGTGTTATTAATTTCTACTCACTACAAAAAAAATATAGCATATTGTACTTTTATCTTTATTACATATTTGGACATAATTTATTAATTAATTAAGTCATTAATTGTCTCCAACTATTTGATCAAATTCTAGGAACCCACTATACTAGAATCAGAATACTCTATCACTTGAGTATTATAGTGGTTGGGATCCTTGAACCTCCCTCATAGTCTACAAAATTTGGATATTCCACTATTCAGTGAGTTCAAGGTAGGTGTTTGACTAGAAAACCGCATTAACCTGCAGTTCCTTGATCTATTGAGTGAAGTCCCAACTTATAAAATCATAAACTTGATTTTCTCAATAATTAACTCTAAAGTTGAAGAAATCTAGCTTTGACTACTTCTTTGCTATCAAATTCAGTTAAGTCAACCCATCACTCTCATAATAACTCCCCAATAGTAAGAGGCACCCTTAACTTTGGATGAAGAGAACCCTGAACACCTGGTTTTGTTCAAATTCAAATGATGGAAGGCATTAATTAACTAATATATCTATGAGGGTTTTTATATTTTTCTCAACAAATGTAATCCATTTATATTAATCTAGTCCATCTTGTGTTTTTATGCTCACAACTAAAAATGCATTAATAGAAAAATATATGTCGTACCCTTATGAATTTTACTTCATTATTATTTCATGTGATCTCACAGTAAACATGCACTTGCATAAAATAACAAACAATGCATAAAGGAAATATAAAACTGCCTGATTGGTCTTGAGCATCTAATATTGGTAGATCCATTTAAACTCAATGGATCAAACATAACTTAGGGGAATCATACTTGAGTCGTAGCTTGACTCATGATGTGGCTTGCCCCTATCCAGTGTATCCTTATCATATAGGGGACTAGATGTGTAATATACAACAGATAAATTTGGATGTGCATGCCCTTATACCAGCAAATATATATTTTTAATTTTGAAATAACTTTTAAGGAAAAAATGGGAAACCAAAAATATTCAAAATATAGAAAATCAAACCTCATAAGAAAAGGTTGATCCATTCCATAAAAATATAAAGAAGTTAGAATTTTGTACCTTAAATTACAAGGGTATTTAATTAAATTAAATGAATTGGCTTAATTTAAATAATTTAATTCTATTCGGTCTCGTATTTAATTTAATTTTAATTCCAAAAAATAAATTAATTAATTAATTTAATTTAATACCAAAAATAAATTGATTTTTCTAAGTATTATCAATTATATTTTAAACCAAAAAATAATATTTTAATTAATTTAACTTAATTCTATAATTAATTAAATTAATTATGATTAACCTGAGCCATGAAACCCCACCTAGGGCTTATGCAGATCAAAAAAAACTCACATATTCCCATTTCAAGCCGTTAAAACCTTATACAGGGGTGCTATGCGCTAGATAGACTTTCCCTGACCTGTTACGGGTCGGGAAAATCAGCCTAAGGGGTGTTTTGGGGTGGATCAAGTTCAACTGAATCTATGGAAATGAGGAAATGTGTGGTAGGTATGTTACCTCGCTATTTGAAAGGATATTGCTACTGCCAACTCACACATGGGGGGCGATAGTGCTACGAAAAATTGGAAGGAATCATAGAGATGGCCAATTGTGGCTTGTGTTGTCTGGAGGAGGGGACCCGGGGCAGTGTGTGTTTGGATCTTGAGGCAGGTGCGATTCTATGAGAGAGGTGGTTTTCTTAGTTTGAAGGAGCATGGGATGCAGCTACTAGAATGATCGAACCAGAGGCGGTCAAGGCGAATAGAACAATGAAAGGCAGCACTAAAAACTGGATCCATGACATAGCGATGGAGGCACCTTCTGCCAATCTAGTGAGTGGTTTCAATGGTTCTGACCGCTGGGGGTCAATGGTCATAGGAGAGGGGCACCAGTTTCTTCGAAGCTCGTGAGGGAGGTAGTGTCAGGCCAGTTCAGGGCTGTACACAGTGAGGATGACAAAGTGGGCCTGCTATCTAGGTGGGGTACTACATTGGCAGTTGGATCAAGAAAAGGAGGAAGTGACTCATGGGGTGGGTCGCCGTCTATTGGAGGGGAGGATGTCGACTATGGGTGCGGGCTCATGGAGGCACCTGTGTTGGAGATTGAGAGGTGGCCATGGGAGAGGAGGAGGGTGAGCTCTGGATCCCGTGGGAGAGGGAGGGAGGAGCTTTGGATGATAGGGAGGGCCCATCTTCTCAAAGAATCCATTTTTTTATTAAATTTTTAATGATTCTTCTAGACCATTTTGAAAACCAATCAGCCAGTCATTTTTTTAATTTTTATTTTGTGGACTCACACACTAAGTCCGGCCACCCCATGAAGGTAATTGATATTTTTGTTTTGTTTCAGATTTTCTCAAGTCTATTTGAGTAACCTTTAATTAAAATAATAATTATTATTATAATAAAAAATCACATTACTAATTTAATTTACACTTGCTATATATCCGTATTCCACCCATCAGATCGGAGTAAAAACAACATATATAAACTCATATGTTGTAAAAAAAATTAATACCCGTAAACCATAAATCAATTTGTATTAAAATTTCAGATGGTCATAACAAAGCCATATGAACATGGATCGATGCGTAGTCTATTCTGTTGGGACCGTAATTGAACCCTATACTTAATTTAATGAAAATTAGTTTTTTTCTTGGCTCAAAAAAATCATGTTATCCCTTTCATATAATTTGAAGGTACCAGGGTTTACAAAAGAAGCTGATGGGTCGAAAATTTAAAAAAATTCTTCACCAAGATGAAGTAACTTATTGTCTCCAGTGATCCAACCCCTAGTATAATCTTGAGGATCTCGCGTGAATTAAACAAATCACAATAAAATAAATAGAATGAAAACCTTATTTCTAATTGAAGCATGCAAAACTGCAGATCTTCACCAACAATGGTTTCTTAAAGGATCTGAAGTCAAACCCCTCTAGATCATCCACACATAATTCAAGAATCCATTCACTCTTCATTTTTCAAATACCAGGTTCTAGCGCATAGCTCTAATGAATCCTTTGACATCACGACAATCACCCCAATTCCATGCATTTGATATGTTAAAGGAATTCTTGGATCGATGCTCAGAGAGAAAAATTTTCTCTCCAGGAAGCTAGAGTGGAGAGAAGTTCTCATTCCTAAAAAATTAATAGTCTAAGGAAATGAACTCTCTACTTGTTTATATAATGGGTGTGTCAAATACCTTGAAAGGGTTCCCTAATTCCTAAAAATGAAGAAATCACTAAATAAGCAATAAATTAATAATTATGAAGAACTAAACAACATCATAAATATTATTTATATTTTATCACATAACTATTATGTATTTAAATATATTATGTGATAAAGTTGAGTCATTTAACTCAACTCATAATTCCCACTAATATTAAACAAACTCGGAATATTAAAATAACACTCATTCATATAATGTTTTCCTATATTCACTAAATACCTCATGAATAATTTTAATAAATAAATTCCACCCAATTATTATATTCTTGAATAATAATGAATTTATTTATTTATTGGCAATCAATAACTTGGAAAACCCTAAGACCCCATGGTGGGTCCCACCATGTCTTATATACCTATTCAATTAAATAGGTTATATTATTGAATACGCTATTGTGTATGACCCTCTAAACTCTTATCTCAATAGTAATGAATAATATTCATAGACCAAGAGTGGAGTCTAACAACCCATAAAGGCCCCTAAAGAGATAATAAATAGTCATAGCAATGACAACCAACCAATGGACACGTACTATGTAATATAATATATTTGCCTTTTGATATCTCATAGAGATGAATGCATACTTGTGTCATCACTCTTTCTTTACTTATTATTTGTTGATCTAACTGGATGAATTTACCCTTGAATACCTTGGACAAGGACTTATGAAGGCACTACCATTCTAATCAACCAGGCTTGAGATATTACTTCCTCAACTCATAAGTGAAAAATCATATCTTGACCATTCAAAAAATGTCATTCCACCAATGATGCACCCAACATAGTCTACCTTGTCGTGATTTTACTATCATGGTTTTTACCTTGCATCCAAGTACATGATCAAATAGAACACATTGATAATGATCTCAATTCAAGAGACAAATACATATGATCATAGATAGGAACAACCAATGAAACCTGAAACATGTTGTGTTCCTATTGGTGGGTTTTTCCTCATGATCTCACCTACCAAAGATTACTAAGTGAAAAAATCATGAAAATAAGTCTCAATGGTTATGATCCCCTAGCACCTGATTGTTTGACATCAATTGTGTCCAGTCACTATGATGTATCTAGACTATAAGACATATATTTAATATTAATGTCATAGTATCTTGAGGTTCTCATTAAAATATGGGATATTCTATAACCTTTTGATATGATAATTAATCTATGGACATTACCATGAAATTGTGGACGTAGAAATGAAAAAACTATGATGGTAAGTTTACATAATGTGTAACTCATTGTATCAATGATGTGGTAATCAAAAAATATTGTATATTTGAGTCTAGGGAACCCACTATTAAAACATAGATACCCAAACATCTCATACACATATATCACATATTAATAGAAAAATATTAATTACATTTCACAAATACATTCCCAAGGACCATAATGGTTTAGTACCTTTAGAGAATAGGCACACAATCTTATTCTTCAATGATTGATCTTCAATATATCCCATAAATATCTCCATTTTCTACACTCTTTTAAAACTTACCCTACTTAAAATCTCTATCCATAACATGGGAAAGGAAATCTAAGAAATAGTGAGATCAGATGATCGGTAAAGGTAAACATGAGAAATACATAAACATAATATGAGCATAAGGGTATAGGAACATGAGTATAACATATGAAAACTATACCATGCTTATCAAAGATCAACATATTTTTTCATGGCATAAATATTGGTAGTTCATAAGACATGAATCATAATGGAATCAAAGAACATGAGCCATGAGAACATAACATTGGCATAAAACATAGATTAATTCCATACACATAATCTTATAACATTGTGAACATGTATAAATAGAAACATGTCCACTTATTAAATTAAGGATATGAAATGAGGCCCTCTCATAAACTTATGGACATGAAACCAGGTCTACACACAACCTTATGTACATGAAAGACAAGTCCACACATAACATCATGAACATATTATCAGGTTCATGCATAAAATTGTGAACACATAATCAGGTTCACATATAACATATTTATTCATGAGTTATCCATCTTTACCAAATGCATTGGAAGGATATATAGATCCCACCCATCACATAATCTATACATCAATGTGCCATAAGATCATTAAACATTCATCATATCATAACCCATAAATAATAATGGGTTACATAAACATTTAATCATAATATAACCTGTAGAAAAGAGATAGGTTTCATAATCATTTCATCATTTCATCAAATCATAGCCTGTGGAAAAAGAAGCATGTTTTATTATCATTTTATCATGGCATAACTTGTGGAAGAGAAATTGGTTTCAGAAATGTATTGTAATCATAAACATAAACCATCCATAGAAATAATAAGAATGGTATGTTTGGATCATATCCCCATTAAAACATAACTAACATCAATGGATTTTATCTTAAATAACAAATTACATTGAAATAAAAATCACTTGGAACATTTATTGAGGAAAATATCCTTTACACTTTGAAAAAAAATTTAACACATAAAACATTTCCCAAATACTTTTCTTTTAAAACAACATTTAAAACTTATAAAACAAGCTTTAAAATCAATTAAAACATATCTTGAGGAAAATACCTTTTCACTTTTAAATCATTTATTTAAAATTGAAAAATTTCACAAATATTAAGGAAAAATATTATTTTAAAATAACCCCATAAAATTTTAAGGGAATATTTAAATCTTTGAGTGTTCATGATAGTGATAAATATTTTTCATGTTGTGTACATTAAAAAAATATTTCTTTCATATTTTTGGTAAAATCCAAATAGACCTTGTTTTTGAAAACGACATGGATATTCCTTATAATTTTTTTTTGGAAAAAATTAAACATGGGTAAAAAAATTCTTTAATAAATATTTTTTATAATGTTAAAAAAAATTTGAAATTTTTTTTAGAGAATTTGGATATAGAAGAAAAAGGGGTTTCAAATGAAGAGAAAAATAAAGATGATTTTTTTCAAAAATACTCTTTTGAACTCCTGAGTATATAAAGATAGAAAAATGAATGGAAAAATGTATTCTAAAGGAATAACCATAGGATAATAAAATTCATGAAGTTTAGATCATAAAATTTGATCATAAAAATCATAATGGTAAACAATCCTAATACACAATGAGATTCTAACATCAAACCTTTACCACTTTGGTATCTTTTGAATCACAGGATCCATTATATAATTACATAAAATGAAACTTTTAATATCATAAAAATAAATATATTCATGATATAACATGTAAAATGGGGAAGTATATACATCTTGTAGAATAATATAGGTTTATAACATAACTTATATCCCAAAGAAGGAAAATTAAGTTAAAAATACCTTACCGCTTTGCTAACTTTTGAATCATAAACCTCGTGAAAGAGAGATACTCAAATGGATATGTAAATCCACAAAATATTAAGTATAAGAATAATAAAATAAATTCATGGTCAGTATATACACTACATAAAAGAAACATGTTGTGAATATGACATGTGTCTCACAAAAAATAAAAGTGAGGCAGAAATCCATTACCTTAAGTCTCAAATTCCTTCATACATATTCAAAATTCCTTTATAATAAATATAATTTTATTATACATATATTACAAAACCATAATTATATATATCATACCATATATTATTTACTTATGAAATTTTATTACCCATTTATTAAAAATTCCTTGTTAAAATCATGTTTTGAGTAAGAACTGATTTGTTTTTCATGTATGTTTTGATTTGTTATCTATGTTCCTCTTAATTTGATCATAATTAAATAATATCCAAAATGTTAAACATGATATAAATATTTATATTCAGTGTATATGTATTTAGCGTAATCCATAAAATTTAGAGATAGAAAATGAAATACACCATTCATGGAGACGGTAGGTCATACGTACATATGAATGTTGTTTCCATTTTCTTGATGGAATGAAATAAATAAGGGTAAATAATATATTACCATTATAGAATAATTTTTATGTCATATATATCACATATTTTTATTTAAACCATCCCTTATTACCTTCCATGTAAAGTGTACTTAAAAAAGGAATCACATCGCTTCGCAAGGTAGTAATCTGTCGCACACACCAATGGCATTATCGTATCCCCCACAAAATGGAAAGTAAGAAGGTATATGTGATATAATAATTCTATAAGTTTAATTATATTAAAAATATCATATTTATTCATTTAATCTATATGTCATGACTCAACTCACCAGGGCCCGAGCCACAACTACCCCTGCCTCCAATAGGCCAGGGGATAGTGACCAGTGTCGAGTTGGCATATCACACACATGGGATGCCTTAAACTATGGTACCTGTATGAACTTAACCACATAAATATCCAAGAAATAGTACATATATAAAATCTAGAAACTAAAATTCATGCATACATCTATCCCACAAACATAGTACAACAGTAGTATTGAAAGTACAAAAAGGGGAAAAATACAAGCCCACCAAAACTGAAAAAGAGTCCAACCTAGTCAGAAGGAGGGGATTGTTGTCAAATGAAACCTCCAGAACACACCTCGATTAAGAACTGGTATACACCTCGATCAGTATATCTCTCTAATCTCTGCTTACTCCAAGTCCTACTAGGACTCTATCAAAAGTTCTATCGTCTGTATAAGAAACAACATGCATAGAAAAATTTGGTGTAGGGTTGAGTATAACAATACCCAGTAGGAGCCCCTAAAACCCCAAAATAAAAGGGATTAACTGAAAGGAAATAGTATGCTCAACCCAAGCTAGAGGGAATGTATATAAGAGAGAAACTTCATATCAACCTCTCCAAAACTATACATGAATAGTCAGCTCAATCCACATAGTGTGTCAACTAATATATGTGACAACACCACAATGAATCCCAAAAATCACCCAAATATGCCCATTTTTTGGCTCCAAGTCTTATGAGGTTGTGACCTCATAACCAGCCATAGAATTTTACACATGGATAAAAGTTAACACTCATCTAGTAGAATCCCACTCCATGATCTATACAATCCTCACTACTAAAAAAATGGGCAAGGAAAGTGCCATATTTTATCAGTATTAAGAAAAAAGCACTGATAAAGGTAAATCTTTATCAGTGCTAATTAAAAGCACTGATAAAGGATCCCTTTATCATTGCTCTTCTAGTTTTGATAAAGAAGCCCTTTATTAGCACTAAAAAGGTGCTGATAAAGGAACCCTTTATAAGCACAAAAATTTTAGCACTGATAAAGGGCTTCTTTATCAGTGCTTTTTTAGAGATGATAAAACCATAGTCCCATATTTTATAAAATCAGGTACACAGTATCCTCTATTTATTGTGCCCTCAATCTCTCACAATACTGTACCCCTATGAAAACTCCCCCCCCCCCAAATCTTCTCTTTTTCAGACCTACACCGCTAGCCCTACTCCGCCGCTAGCTCTACTCCTTATTCTCCCCCTCGAACCCCTTTTGCGGATCCTCCTCCCTGTGAACCCTACTTCTCCTCCTCCCCACTAGACCCTACTCCATGAAAACCTTACTCCACCATTTCTCAATGGTTGTAGGCTCCTCCTGTGCACCTCCCCCTCTGTCGATCGTTCCTTCCCCTCCTGATGTAGAACCTAAGGCTCCATGACCGCTCTACACTTCTTCTCTCCCTCCATTTCAGGTGTGATCTACTCTAGGTTAGTCTCACACTTCTCCTATTAATTTTATTTTTGGTAATTTCTCTCCATTCTATACATGTTTTCATCATTTTAATTCTCATTTGTCCAATGATTCAATGAATAATTGGTGAATGGTCATTGCACATTCCATAGTTGGAATCACAGATCACTCCATGTGAAAATGAGACATGGGTAGTGATAGTATTTTTTAGACACATCGTATACCCCTAGGGACACATCATGTCCCTCATTTGAGGATATTTTTGGGCTCTATTTCCTTTTATTTCAGTTTTTTTGTGAGATTTTTGAGCTTCCATGGACTAGTATTGGTGGATTGTGTTCCCTTAGTCCATTCCTATGAGGGATTGATGCAGCTTCATGACCTCATCCAAGGATGTTGGCCCCTCTATATCTTCTTAATGATTAGGGTAGTGTTGGTGGGTTCCGTTATTCTTGATTGAGTTGTCTTAGTCCACTTATATGAGGGTTATTATGGAATTAGGTCACATTCATTGTAACTCATACCACTTAGTGACTTGGAACATGTATCAATTCAAGGGACACGGAGCGATCATTATTTCATTAATGTTGTCCCTATATTGAGTTTGTAGAATAGGAATCACCAACACTTACATGGGCATTGATCCCCTATATTGGAGGATGTTTCAAGTAGGGTATATTATCCCTCAGCAAGCCTTAGGAATTAACCCCCTCTCTTTGTATAGAGATTTGATATTTCATATTGTGTATTAGTCCGATAGAGCATGTATCTTAGATGAACCCTCTCAGTTTTCAATATACTTATTCTATAGTGAGTGGTCTTAGTTAACTTTTATGGGGGTTAGTATGGAATATTATCCTAAGTAATGAACCACAGGTCACTTAGTGACCTGGATCTTGTATCCCTCCGAGAGGCCTGAAGAAAACCTTATTTACAATGTGTTTTTCCTGTGTTGGGTTTGTTGAATTGGAATGAACAACACTTACACAAGTGTTTATCCCCTACCTTGGAGGATTATTTTAGTAGAGTCTAGTATCCCCCCATAAAGCCTTGGGCATGGAACCCCTATATTTATATCATGATCTGATAGTTATGATGGGGTATTAGTCTGATGGAGTGTATATCTTGAGTGAACACTCTCAGTTTCCTATGTGATTCTTCTTGGCTAGATCGGATGAGTTTGACCTCTAGGATGATTTCGTCATTGGAATTATATCTCGGGTAGAATTTCCTCTCATAGGAGTTTTACCTTGAAACCCTGAGTAGATCTATATATAGAAGTGGTTGAGACATTTTTTGACTCAGATTCTTTTATGAGTATATTTGGGATATCCTTGGTTATCATTATGTCTTATATCTTGTTTGGAATACCTATGTTTAGTGACATGAATACTCTCTATGATTTATGTATGGTGTTTTGGGGTGTCCTATTGGGTATTGTAATACTCATCCCTACAAGGGATCTTCCCATACATGTCATGTATTATACAGATGATGGAAAATTTCATAGAGTCCTTGGTGGACTAGGATAAGGTAGATATTAGTTTGGGATACACAGACTAAGGTGTATAGAAATGGTGAATTAACATATGTCCTCTCCTTCTATAGAGGTCATACATTATTTTCCATTTTTTGTTTGGATTGTATTTCATCTCTTTTTATTAAATCCATTAATTTATGTTGTTCAATTCATAGACCGACCTCTATTGGTTAGGGGGGATTCAACATGTAACACTAAGATTTGGATTTCTATATTAGTGTTATATGATTATGACTATGGTTTGAGTTCATATCATAATCTTTTAAAAGTAGTGATCATATGGGATGTAGGGTTAATAGCACCCACCCACAGTAGGTGTGTGATGCAAGTCTCATATCAGGAGGCATTGTCATTCATAGGTACCTCAAGGATATCCCCAAGTAGACCAATCCTATATTGGGAAGTTAGTGGTTAGAATCTTGGATAGTTTTAGTCACTAGAGTATTTTTACTAGGAGGCTCCAGGAGTGTTTGGAGGTAAGATCTATGTTCGTTATACTTTTCTTATAGTACTATTAGAAATAGGTACAAGAAACTATTTTGCCTAATTTTTTTAATTATTTTATATCTATATGGTAGGCATTGGTAGAGCCCCATGTTATTGATGTTTGGTATGAATTTGGACTTGCAAGGAAGATGAATAATTCCCCCATAGATATGTGTTCTTGAGAGGCAATCCAAAAACATGTGGGCAAGTCAGTGACTCCTAAAGTGGTTACTATATAGGTGTTATAGATGTGGTCCTTTTAATTGTGTGTTTGAGGCCCTTTTTATGTGCTAAGGTGTCATAGAAATCCCTATTTTTAGTGAACTGGTGTGAAATGAAAAGGGTGTGTTCCAAGAAATAGGATCTCATAGAGGTTTCGAGTGCAGTTATAGGTACAATTTTGGGGAAGGTGAGGGAGATTTATTACATATCCTTTAGATGTTCATGATAGAATTTATGTTCACTAACCTTAATTTTCTATTTCTTATGTTAATTTGGGTAACAAAACCTATGATATTCTATAGTAATTTTGGATAAACATAGGTTATGTAATCTAAATTAACTATTCAACCACTTTTTCAGATAATGACTACTACATGTTCTGGTGCTCCTAACCTCGAGGCTGAACAAGTCTCTAAAGCAGTCGTTGCTGCTGCTGCTCACAGTGCAGAGTAACAACAAGTTTCTGAACTTGTTACTGCTCCTAGTGTTGAGGTTCAACAACCATCAACACATACTATTTCTACCATTTCAAATGAACATATTGATGATGTTGATATCGATGAAATGGTTGGGGATGAAGGGCCGACGTCGCAGAAAACACAGGTACGTCGTAGTTTGACGGTGTTAGCCAAAGTTCTTAAGGTGAAAATAAAAGGCATAAAATTTGATGTCAGATGGAATGCATGAGGCCAACATGTGAATCCCAACAAGGCTATGTTTAGAAGTTACATTGGAATTGTTACTCAGAAACGCGTGCCGATTGACATAGATTCATGGAACCATGTTGTGTTCGGGCTGAAGGTTGTTATCTAGGAAGAAATTATGGTAACATTATGATATTATTTCTTTAATTTACTGGAAAATAAAATAATAAAACAGTGCCTTACTCTTCTCAATATCTTGAAGAGTACATATATAGTAGATGATTCACACAAGACTTGTGTGCTAAGGTTTGCAAGAAGGATTCATCGAGGTTTTTGCACTATTCTAACAAAATGTCACCTGAAAGATTCCAAAGGTAAAATAAACCCACACCCACCACTTATCTACGCTCACCTAATATCCCAAGAATCATGGGATGCATTTATTGGCCACTGTGAGGATGAGAAGTTTTAGGTACATTGTGGTTGATAATACGTTGTTTGAGGATATGTGTATTCATCGCTTTGATTGTCAATATTTCATTTATGAAATAGTAACTCAGTACTGAAAATAAGGAATGTACATCAAAACCAACATACCCCTATCGTAAAGCAAGGATGGGGTATGCTTCACTAGAAAATAAAATTACAGTAATATTGTTAGGTTCCAAGAAACAACATCATAATTATCTTTCTATATTTATATATAGATTGATCAGTCTAAATCCAAAGACACTTCCATCACACATGATGTGCTATGGAAGGAGTCACGTGTGAATAAGGAAGGGAAGATAGTAGATGAAATACACAAAAAGTGTGGGAAATATGTGTAAGTATGACATGATAAAAAGTTTTGTTTTAAATTGATATTACATAATAATAATTACTTATTTTCCTATATCTGAAAATCACAGGAATCAGATACTTCTGTAGTGGATGCAGACCTATTATCGATGGCTTTAAAGTGGCCAAAACAATACGGTCGTGTTAGAGGTGCAGGGTTTAGGGTGACACCACGAGTATATTTTTGAGAAAAAAACAAATGGATGATAGAGATGAAGAAATGAAATGAATGAGTGAAAGACTAGCAACTCTTGAAGAACGATTTCAATGGCAGGGAGAGTTTCTAGCAACTTTTATGGGTGGGAATCAAGGAGAAGACACAACTCAGGAACAACCAGTGCATGAAGATCCTGCCCCACCCCCACCATCTTTGAGGTGATCCATTCCCCTCAAAGAGCTGTCTTAGCCGTGGTAATCAATATTCTAATAATTGTTCCCATGAAATGTGAATCAGACAAACACTGATAATTTTCCAGTACTGATCTTCTACAGGGTGATAATGACTATGAATTATATCTATCAACACCCACCTATCACCTTGTAGTGAGGGATACGGTGTTCAATATCACATAGGACAAGCTGTATAATATAACACTTCCAAAAGATCATCTGAAAGTGACTATTACTATAGATCATGAGCCAAATGCAGATATACCTATTCCACTTTATGAAAATGATATTCATATGGTCGAAAAGGCTATTGGGACATTCATTGCATGGTCGTCACAACTTGTAAGAGTAAATGTAGACAAAGAGGTATTTATTTCCATTTTTTCAAGCTAAACCATTAACAATTAATGAAAAAAAGGTATGAACCAATGAATGTTATTATAGACACATAAAGAGAAGGGGGTGACAAGAAACATGGGCTCAAAAGCATCTAAAGGATCAACCAACCGATCCCAAAGAGATACTGAAATCACAATAACACCACATGTTCTCTATCCAAATTCACTAGCATTGAAGACTCATGTGGATATGAAGCTAAAAAATTGTAGTAGTCATATATTTGTTTTTAAAAAGAATATATACGGAGAGGAAATTCAATATTTTTTTATTGCTGAAAATTTAAATGAGATCCTTGAATACGGTTGGCTAGGCGTCATAGTTTTAAATTTATATATGAGGTATGTTTCCATGAATTGATTTTCTAAAAGCTGATATAATGTGCTAATTATGACTAAATGCATTTTATATTATTGGCAGGTGTATATATGAAAAACAGTTGAAGGGATTTTCCCATGAGCCAAAATTCGGACTCGTTAGTCCTCATACCACATCAACACAACTAACGAATTTAGAGACATTAAAAAAGAATGAAATAGTGAAAGGCTTGCTGAAAACATTTGAAATTAAGATTATGAATGACAGACTCTTCCTAATACCAACCATCCAAGGGTAAAACTCTAAGATTAATGCATATCAATTATATTTTCACTTCTTTTATTACTTATTCATTTTTGTGTGTTTAGGCAACATTGGATGCTAATTTCAGTGAACTTGGATACTCCAAAGATTTATTTTCTGGATTCAATGCAAGGATATCCAACAAACCGACTGCACATGATGGAGTTTTTGAATCTGTAAGAAACTACATCCTACGTTTTAGGTCTAAAAATCAATTTATATAATTTATATTATATTTTATTGAGGATTATGTTATGATAGGGAGGTGTATCAATATCATCTAAAACAAAGAATGAGTACAGAGGCTAAGTATAAAGAGGTAAGAAAATACTACTTCTGGACCGGTATTAGGGTATATATGATAAAATTTCACCATCCAAACACATATAAAAACAAGTTACTTATTCTCCTAATGATAAAAGTTTTTTCAGTGTCCAAAAAAAACAAACAATAATGATTGCATTTATTATGTTTTTAAATTTATGAGAGAGATCGTTTTCCATCAACAAACTAGCATCCTTAAAGAGGTATTTTCAAAAACAACTAATATTTCATTTAAATTATTTATTAATTATTTATTTATATATTTCACAGTATTATTATGGTTTCCAAAAAGCCTCATATTCACAAGATGATATAGATTTGTTTAGAAATTATTGGGCCGCCTACCAGATAGAAGATTATACACAAATAGCATGAAGATCTGACTTGGGGACATTTACAATTGGCGGCCATTTTTGAGAGGGGTTAAGGATATAAAAAGATAAAACATTGTTGTATGTAAATGTTAGTAGGAAAATTTTAATTGTTATTAAATAAAACATCCATTATCCAATGATTCATTTTTCCATTTTAACAGATGAAATGCACCAGCAACATGCTAGAATGATGAACAACTTTTCTTTGGGCTTTGGATAAGAAAAAATAGTAAAATATCAAAAATACATTCATATCCAACCAAACGCATTTTTATTGTGTTGATACATTAGTAGAATTTTCCATGGATCATTTGTGACGTGTACGAGTCAACCCCTCCTCAATCTGAGGCACGGTGTGGCCGGTATCACTCAAAGTGTCACTCTTTTGTTTAAAATGGACAGAATTTTAAGTGAAAACAACAACTGACGTATGGAAAACCAAAAAAACACATTCTTATTGTGTTTATACTTTAGAAAAAATATCCATGGGTAATGTGTGACGTTTATGAGTCAACTCCACCTCAATCTGAGGCACGGTGTGACCGGTATCACTCAAAGTGTCTCTCTTTTGTTTAAAATGGACATAATTTTAAGAGAAAACAATAACAAACATATGGAAAACTGACCAAACACATTAGGATTGTGTTGATACTTTAGTATAATGATTTATAAATCATTTTTGACATGTAAGATCCAACCTCACCTCAATATAAGTAACAATGTGGCCAGAATCACACAAAGTGTCACTCTTTTGTTTAAAATGGACAAAATTTTAAGTGAAAACAACAACTGACGTATGTAAAATTGACCAAACGCATTTGGATTGTGTTGATACTTTAGA
This sequence comes from Viscum album, assembly GCA_963277665.1. NCBI lineage: Eukaryota > Viridiplantae > Streptophyta > Magnoliopsida > Santalales > Viscaceae > Viscum > Viscum album. Next base: position 1,025,335,823 of record OY728129.1, on the reverse strand, counting down.
AGAACGATACATGGGTCATTTCTGACGTTTAAGAGTCAAACCTTCCTCAATCTGAGGCACAGTGTGGCCGGTATGACTCAAAGTGTCACTCTTTTCTTTAAAATGGATAGAATTTTAAGTGAAAACAACAACTAACGTACGAAAAACCAACCAAATGCATTTGGATTGTGTTTATACTTTATTATAATGATCCATGGGTAATTTTTGCATGTAAGAGTCAAAACTGTCTCAATACGAGGCATGGTGTGGCCAGTATCACTCAAAGTGTCTCTCTTTTGTTTAAAATGTATAGAATTTTATGTGAAAACAACAACTGACGTACTGAAAACTAAACAAATGCATTCATATTGTGTTTATACATTATTATAATGATAAATGGGTCATTTTTGACATATAAGAGTCAACCCTTCCTCAATATAAGGCACAGTGTGGCCGGTATCACTCAAGGTGTCACTCTTTTGTTTAAAATGGACAGAATTTTAAGTGGAAACAACAACTAACGTATGGAAAACTGACCAAAAGAATTAGTATTGTGTTTATAATTTATTAAAACAATTAATGGGTTATTTTTTATATGTAAGAGTTAACCCCATCTCAATCCAAGGCACAGTGTGTCTGATATCACTCAAATTGTCTTTCTTTTGTTTAAAATGGACAGAATTTTAAGTGAAAACAACAACAGACGTACGAAAAACTAACCAAATGCATTAGAATTGTGTTGATACTTTAGTCGAAAGATCCATGGTTCATGTGTGACGTGTAGGAGTCAACACCGCCTCAATCCAAGGCACGGTGTGGCCGGTATCACCCAAAGTGTCGCTCTTTTGTTTAAAATGGACAGAATTTTAAGTGAAAACAACAAATGATGTACGTAAAACTGACCAAATGAATTTTTATTGTGTTGATACTTTATGAGAACAATAAATGGGTCATTTGTTATGTGTATGAGTCAACTTCACTTCTATCTAAGGCACGGTGTGACTGGTATCACTCAAAGTGTCTCTCTTTTGTTTAAAATGGACAGAATTTTAAGTGAAAACAACAACTGACATATGGAAAACCAACCAAACACATTAGTATTATGTTGATACTTTATTATAACGATCCATGGGTCATTTGGGACATGTACAAGTCAACCCCGCCTCAATATGAGGCGTGGTGTGGCCGGTATCACTCAAACTATCACTCTTTTGTTTAAAATGCATAGAATTTTAAGTGAAAACAACAACTGACGTACATAAAACCAACCAAACGCATTTTTATTGTGTTAATACTTTAGGATAACGATACATGGGTCATTTTTGAGTTGTATTAGTCAACTATGCCTCAATATGATGCATGGTGTGGCTGGTATCACTCAAAGTGTCACTCTTTTGTTTAAAATGGACAGAATTTTAAGTGAAAACAACAACTGACGTACGGAAAACTGACCAAACACGTTCAGATTGTGTTGATAAATTAGGAGAACGATCCATGGGTCATATTTCAGATTTAAAAGTCATGAACTCTTCAATTTGAGGCATGGTGTGGTTGGTATCACTCAAAGTGTCACTCTTTTGTTTAAAATGGACAGAATTTTAAGTGAAAACAACAACTAACGTACGGAAAACTGACCAAATGCATTTGGATTGTATTTATATTTTAGGATAACAATATATGGGTCATTTATAAAGTGTAAGAGTCAACCCCACCTCAATATGAGTCATGATGTGGCTGGTATCACTCAAAGTGTCTCTCTTTTGTTTAAAATGGACATAATTTTAAGTGAAACAACAACTGGCGTATGGAATACCAACCAAACACATTCTGATTGTGTAGATACTTTAGGAGAAAGATACATGGGTCATTTTTGACATGTAAGAGTCAAACCATTTTCAATATGAGCCACGGTGTTGCCAGTATCACTCAAAGTGTCACTCTTTTGTTTAAAATAGACAGAATTTTAAGTGAAAACAACAACTGACATATGGAAAACCGACCAAACGCATCCGGATTGTGTTGATACTTTAGGAGAATGATACATGGGTCATTTTTAACATGTATGAGTCAATTAAACCTCAATTAAAGGCACATTATGGCTGGTATCACTCAAAGTATCACTCTATTGTTTAAAATGGACAAAATTTTAAGTGAAAACAACAATTGATGTATGGAAAACCAACCAATCAAATTAATATTGTGTTAATACTTTAAGAGAACAATCCATGGGTAATTTTTGATGGGTATGAGTCAACCCTGCCTCAATCTGAGACATGTTGTGGCCGGTATCACTCAATGTGTCACGCGTTGGTTTAAAATGGACAGAATTTTAAGTGAAAACAACAACTGACGTACAGAAAACTGACCAAATGCATTCAGATTAGGTTAATACTTTAGGATAATGATCCATGGATAATCTGTGACATGTAATAGTAAACCCTACCTCAATCTAAGGCACGGTGTGTTTGGTATCACTCAAAGTGTCACACTTTTGTTTAAAATGGACATAATTTTAAGTGAAAACAACAACTGACGTACGGAAAACTGTCGAAACACATTTGGATTGTGTTGATACTTTAGGATAACAATACATGGATCATTTTTTATGTGTAAAAGTCAACCCCGCCTCAATATGAGGCACGGTGTGGCCGGTATCACTCAAAGTGTCTCTCTTTTGTTTAAAATGGATAGAATTTTAAGTGAAAACAACAACTGACGTACAGAAAACCAATCAAACACATTCGGATTGTGTTGATACTTTAGTAGAACGATACATGGGTAATTTTTTGACATGTAAGAGTCAACACCTATTCAATCTAAGGCATGGTGTAGCCAGTATCACTCAAATTGTCACTCTTTTGTTTAAAATGGACAGAATTTTAAGTGAAAACAACAACTGACGTACAGAAAACTGACCAAATGCATTCAGATTGTGTTGATACTTTAGGAGAACTATACATGGGTAATTTTTTATGTTTATGAGTCAACCCTGACTCAATTTGAGGCATGGTGTTGCTAGTATCACTCAAAGTGTCTTTCTTTTGTTTAAAATGGACAGAATTTTAAGTGAAAACAACAACTGACGTATAGAAAACTGAACAAATGATTTCAAATTGTGTTGATACTTTATTAGAATGATACATGGGTCATTTTTAACATGTAAGATTCAACCCCACATTAATACAAGACACGGTGTGGCCGGTATCACTCCAAGTGTCTCTCTTTTGTTTAAAATGGACAGAATTTTAATTGAAAACAACAACTGACATACGAAAAACTTACCAAAAGCACTTGTATTGTTTTGATACTTTAGGAGAACAATCCATGGGTCATTTTTGACTTGTAAGAGTCAACCCTTCCTCAATCGGAGGCACGGTGTGGCCGTTATCACTCAAAGTGTCTCTTTTTTGTTTAAAATAGACAGAATTTTAAGTGAAAACAACAACTGATGTACGGAAAACCGACCAAACACATTCAGATTGTGTTGATACTTTAGGAGAACAATATATAGGTCATTTTTGATGTGTAAGAGTCAACCCCGCCTAAATCTGTGGCACAGTGTGACTATTATCACTCAAAGTGTCTCTCTTTTGTTTAAAATGGACAGAATTTTAAGTGAAAACAACAACTGACATATGGAAATCCCCCTTCCTACCATACACACCAAAAGCATTCATTTTTTCATAAAGAAACACATGATATTGAAATAAAAACTATTCCAAAACTATTTTAAAAATACCAATGATCCTAAAATCCATGAAATTCATTCCATTAAAACAATTAAAGACCCCCCATCCCCTAGACACCACCCCACCCCCTGAACACCACCCCACCCCCCTGGACACCCCGATGGACAGATCCCCCCCCCCATCGCCCTGGACACCCCCCACCCCCTGGACATGCCCAACCCCCTAGACAGCCCCCACCCCCTGGACGCCCCCCCCAACCCTCCTAAACACCACCCCACCACCTGGACACCCCCCACCCCTAGACACCCCAACCCAATAGAAAGCCACCCCCACCCCCCTGAACACCACCCCACCCCCCTTGGATATCCCCCCCCCCTCGACCCCCTGGACCCCCCCCCCCAGACACCACCCCACCCCCTAGATACCCCCACCCCTTGGAAATCCCCCCAACCCCCTAGACACCACCCCACCCCACCGGGACACCCCCATGGACAGCTCCCCCCCCCCACCCCCTGGACAGCCTCAACCCCCTGGATGCCCCCCCCACCTGGATACCCCCATCCCCACCCCCCCTAGACACAACCCCACCACCTGGACACCCCCCACCCCCTGGACACCCCCACCCCCATGGATAGCCACCCTCACACCCTACACACCACTCCACCCCCCTTGGATAGCCCCCAACCTCCTGGACACCCCCCCCCCAGACACCACCCCGCCCCCTAGACACTGCCCCCACCCCCGTGGACACCACCCCACCCCCCACCCCCTGGACACCCCCACTCCCTGGAAAGCCCCCCCCCCCCAACCCCCTGGACACCCAGCCCCCCCAACCCCCTAGACACCCTCCCCCCTAGACACCCCCAACCCCCTGGACGGCCCCTCACCCCTCTTAGACACCACCCCACCACCTGGACACCCCCACCCCCCTTGGACACACCCACCCCCATAGACAGCCACCCCCCACCCCCTAGACACCACCCCACCCCCCTTGGATAGCCCCCCCCCCCAACCTCCTGGACCGCCCCCCACCCCCCTGGACACCACCCCACCCCTTGGACACCCCCCACCCCGGGACACCCCCACCCCTTAGAAAGCCCCCCAACCCCCTGGACACCACACCACCCCCTTGGACACCACCATGGACACCCCCCACCCCAAGATAGCCCCCCCCCCCACCACCACCACCCGGACACCCCTATCCCCTCGGACACCCCCACCCCCTGGACATCCCCTACACCCCTTGGATAGCCATCCCAAACCCCTGAACAGCCCCCAACCCCCTGAATTAGGAATTGAATTCTTTATGTCCATCCAACATTAAGATTTTTATTCAAAGAGTAGACACAATACAAAAAATAAGAGGAGAGGCAACCCCTCCTAGGGGGGGCGAAAATAATGGAGGCTGAGGGCATCGTTCTGAATGAGATTCACCCCCTCCGGTTTAGAGAGAGACATGTTCCTAAGAAAACAAATCGGTGCCCCGGGGACTGTAATAGAATCCATGTAGTCTGCCACTTTGTTTCCCTCACACCATGTGTTTGAAACTCTAACGTTACTTTTGAGGAGGGCCTTGAATTGTCTAATTGTATAACAAATCGACTAGGGAATAGTTCCCTTACCATGCAGAGCATCATGGACGATCATCGAATCTGTTTCCAAGTGTGTGATAATAATTCCCCTTTGTTTGCACATAGATAAACCTATAAGAACCGCCCGAGCCACTGCCTGAATCATGTTGCCACCCCCAAAATGACCTGATAATTCCATCACCACACTCCCCCTGAGGTCGTGGATGACTCCTCCACCTCGTATCTCTCTCCTTGCACAAGAACTATCGGTGTTAAGCTTGATTCCGAACTCTGGATGGGCCCATCAAATCCATCTCCCCTGGTCCCTGTGACCAAGCTGTCACGCCTCCTTCAGAGTTAACTGTAACGAACAAAACGAAGGTGCATCCCTCCCAACACCATCCATACCAATCAACTCTATCAATAAACACCTGGTTCTGGTCACAATCGCTCTACCAGAGGATGAGCTTCCCTCAAACCTGGTGCAATTCCTAGCTTGCCATAACATCCAAGATTCCACATTAAAAATGATGGCCCACGCTTCAGCCTTCAGCGCCGACCCACTGGTACACTAGAACCAACTCTCCAAAAACTGCTCATTAGTAACAACTTGGGTAGAGTAACCAGTGAAGACTCAAAGACAACCCCACACTTGCCTCGCCTAATCTCCCTCAAAGAACAAGTGGTTCTTGATTTCTACCTTTTTATTCACACAATAGTAATAATAGGATACCATGCTAAATCCCAACCTTTTAATGTTCTCATCAGATGGAATGTACTTGTTTCGGATCCTCCATGTGAGAAAGTTAAATATTGAGGGGATTTTGATACACCAAATCATAACGTTCCACCTATCCTGCTACCCCTACGGACCGTTACTCCTACAGAATTCTTTCAAGTTAAACTTACCAGAGATTAAATGAGTGTAGACGCACCTGTCTTTATTAGAGTTAACAATAACTGAATCAAACACTGCTTGTTGAGATTCCTTCAGAATAAACCGAAAAAACTGAGGATACGAACTTGCCTTCCTGAAGGAGATTAAGGGATTTGGGCACCTAGGATACCCTAGCATGTCACCCAACCAGTTGTGATACTAGTATAGGATGTTCCCCTCCCCAATGATTCATTTTGTGTGTGGAATGTGGCTCAGAATGAAGTTGCAGACCGAAGACCACAACGATATCCCCATGCCCTGAAGAGTCACAACGCTAGTCTTATAACTCTGAAACATATGCTTCCCCCATAATGTGCATTCTTATATGAATCCTCATGAAAGCTTTGCATGCATGGTCTGGATGGTGATCCCCAAGTTCCTAACATTGATGCCTCCTTCGCAAATTGGCTGAGCCATCTTCCGCCATGACACCCATTGTCTCTTCCCCTTGACAGAGCATCCTAGATTAAACATTCCAGAATTCTGTCGATGGACCTGGTAACCCCTTTTAGAACACTGGTAGATGCCAAATCATGAACTGGCATTGCGGAGAGAACACTATTCACAAGAGTGATCTGTCCCCTAAAGGATATATAAGAAGTGGTTTTTCCATTTTGTAATGTGATCCAATATATTGTTAACCACTTTGTTGAAGTCTCTGGTTTGCAGCCTACCTGAGGAAATAGGGGTGCCTAGATACTCCATGGGGAATGATCCTTGACTCATGCCCAGCTCCCTGCTCATACGATCCACCCTACTTAGACTGCACAAGTTTGAAACATAAAAGTTGTTCTTCTCTCTGTTTACCATATGACCGCTCCAATGGAAATACTCTACAAGGATCATGTTAAACGCATTGATGGAACTCCACCCTCCATTCATAAAAATAATCATGTCATCATCATAAATCAGATGTGATGTTGGTGGAATTCTGAATTTCTTGTGAAAAGGAGAGATCTCTGCATTGTACACCCCCTTGTTGATCATCCTGCTAAGAGTGTCCTGAATAAGTATAAAGATGCTCAGGGATAAAGGGTCTCCCTACCGCAGGCCACGAGTAGTCTTAAAGAATCCATGGGTTCTCCCCATAAATGACACAGCCATCCATAGAGATCAAACACACCTGAAAATCATATCGTAGGCCCATAAGGAGACCCCCATCTTATCCAGGACTCTATTAATAAAGCCCCACTCCAACCGATCATAGGCCTTATTCATATCTAGCTTAATAGCCACATTATAGCCACATGATTTGGTGTTCAGGTCTCTCAACATCTATTGTGCCATCGCCATTTCCCCTTGGATCAAATGATCTTTGACAAACCCATGTTGTTCCAACGAAATCCAGCGAGGAAGCATGATGGAAATCCTCCAGTTAATGATACTCAATAATATTTTATATGGAAAGTTACACAAGATCATTGGATGATAATGGGAGAGGGATGATGGGTCTTTGATCTTCGGTAGGAGAACTAGAGTAGTTGCAGTCACAATATGAGGAAGGCCACCACCTCTGAAGAAGTCCTGAATAGCTTAAATAAGATCATGTTTCACAACCTCCCACGAGCCTCCATAAAATGAGCCAGGGAAGCCGTCTAGACCTGCCTCACTCTCTAGATTCAAGTTCCACATTTTCGCGTGCACCTCCTCTTCCTCAGGAAGAATTTCTAGTACCGTATTATCTTGTGCTGAGACAAGATTTGGAAACCCGTCCCATAGATGAGCCTCCCCTGAAGGGTAACCCTGAGGCCTATTCTCATTCATGCCCTCTAGGAGGTCCTTAAAGAACAAGACAGCCATGCCCCCGACCACCTCCCTATAATCACAGAACGAGCCATCCTCCAACGCCAGATTGGGGTTCACCACACGCATCCTCTCCCTAATGCATGCATGAAAGTATGTAGTATTTTTGTCCGTGACCCTTAGACAATTTTCCCTGGAGGCTTCTCTCATTGTTCGTTCCTGCGAGAGAAGGACTGCCATCGACATCTTCTTTTCAGAAAGTTCTTCAAACACTGCTTCATCCCAACCCTCCTCAATACTGGCCTCCAAGATCTTTATGTCCTGCTTTAGTGCAACCATATCCCAATCAACAGGAGACAAGGATCTATTCCACGGGATAAGATCCTACTTCATCCTCCTTAACTTGGAGTGAATATCCACCCAATAGTGTCCCCTATAGGGTTCATTCCACACCTTTATCACCACTTGATGAAATGCCGGAATACTCACCCACTGGCTAGAAAATTTGAAACAGTCCATAACGGCCTCCGTCCTGCAAAAATCTAAGAGTAGCGGGGAATGACCCGAAATGCTTCGGGTCAGATGGTTAACCTTCACATTTGGGAACTTGGAGATGGCATGCACATTAGCAATGCATTGGTCCAGTCTGCTTCAGCATCGGCTACCACCCTGTCGATTTTTACACCAGGTGAAAGGATCACTAGAATACTCTAGGTCCATTAACCCCTTACCAGCCATAAACTACACAAAATACATGCTCGAACGCCTCTGGAATTCCCCTCTCCCCTTTTTTTCGTCAGGTCGCGATATGATGTTGAAATCCCCTCCCAGAACCCAAGGCTGATCACCTACATCGAAGTCGTTCAGCTCTACCCATAACATCTCCCTACACTGGGTGTCACAACTCCCATAGATGAAGGACATAAACAGCTCTTCACCGCCGCTTGATACCTTTGTCGTGATATTCTGGTCTCCTACTCTTACCACATCCACTACGACCTCCCACTTCCAGAATAACCAAATGTGATTATTGATCGGAGCTGCATGCATCGAATCATGCATTTAAACCTTTCTAGTAAACTCATGAATCTTAGACATGTTCTGTTTGGGCTCAATGATCACTACCATCATCACCTTGTGTCTTTTAGATTCCACGGAGATTAAATCTATCTTCACTCGTGCCTCGAGACCTTGGGAGTTCCAAATCATGATAGGAATCATAAAACTATAAATGGCCTGGCTTTGGCCCTAGGCGTCGTGGTCTTTTTCGACGATGAAATAGGATTCTCCCAGTCTAGCATCTTCTTCTTCATCAGCCTAGTACACACTCCCGGGATCAAAAACCTCCTGAAAGAGGATGGGGAAGGAGGATTATAAGATGACTTTTGAGAAGACTCACCCTTCACCTTACGCACAAACTCTGCCATTCCACTAGCCTTCTCAAAACCCTGATCCTCGTAGTTTCTTGAAGGGACAAGCCACACTCTGGTGATCAGAGGATTCATCTCCGCAAGGGCCTTCATTATAGAAAACCAAAAACCAAAAAGATAAACAATATAGGCTAATGCCTCAGGAACTGCACGGATCACATCATCGTGAAGAACGGCCTCCTGGCCTCTAACCCCCTTGCACTGTTGGTCATCAAAGAAACTCGAATCCAGAAACTTTTGATGGGGAAACAAGTATGAGGAATCTGAAGAGACCTTGACCACCCGCATGCAGAGTTCCTCAAAGCTCCTGCCGACAACAAGTGCCCAGGTAAGAACCACTTTCCTGAAGCACCCAAAGAATCTAGCTGACCAGACTACGGATGTAAGGTCTCCAGAGCCATAGAAGGGGTCCTCTCAAGACACTTGAAGGAGGAAGGAGGGACCTTGCAAGGATAGTGCTTCGTGGAACTGGCTATGATCCCAAGAACCTTATATTGGAATGAGCCCGAGTCCAGCCCTACCCGAGAAGAAGAATCCAGAACCAGAGAACTCGAAACTTTGAAAGCCTTAGAATGGCCTCCCTAGGAGCGTTGATGGAAATCCTGCACTAAAAGTCCCTGCAACAGACACGATGAGCAATAACGTGGAAAAACCGGGTACACAATATCCTGATACCATGCAACTGAGTCTGTCACATTCAAGGATATCCTCTATGGGACAGGGAGAGAGAGTTCCATCTCAACGTAAATCCGAGCCACCAGGGTCTCCTCACTGCGATGGGAATGCTCGGTCGTGTAGAGATACCCTCCCAAAGTTTCACCGATGGCCTTCAAGAAAGCACCATTTTGAAAAGGAAGAGGAAGACTTGGTAAGCTAACACAAACCACAGTGCGAGAGCATTCTTTTCCCTTGTGGGCCTCCATCGACCAATGAGATAAACTGAATCACCAACGGCCCACCACCATTGGGGAGTTTCACCATGCCTAGATGAAATCTGCTTCCGAATCCAGCACCATGAAAAAAGAATTTTTGTGCACCACCGAAATTCAACAATCCCCCTTCAGGCCCCAAAAAGACACGAATATCTTAAACACAAGGAGAGACAGCATCTCGGACCCAAACCGTGAAATCAGGGTCCATTTTAATCCAACCACAGCATCATTGAACACCGACACAGGAGCCACCAACATTACACATGATCCATCCCGCACAACTGAGTGTGAAAATGGATCAATCTCCTAGAAGCAAGAGAATGACCCACCAGAATCCAAGCCGCACAAAGCATCCCTGAAGGATGGCACAGGTCGATCTCTCCAGAAAGATGCAGTCGAAGCTACCTGTGGGAAACAGGGAGCCACCGCTGGAGGAACAGAGCCTAGGGATGGCGTTGCCGGAGCTGTTGACACCGTCGGCGAACGAATCTCGGAGGTAGTAATGGTCGTATTTTTTTGAAAAACTTCATGCGCATGAGGTGAGTTCCTCCAAGAGAGAGCCATATTTGTGATATTTTATGGTATGTAATTAATTAACTTATGAATTATGTGTTAATGGTGTATGGGTATACTTGTTGTATCTGTATTCTTGTTGTAATTAATTTAATAATTATGTGTTAATTTTGTATGGGTATACTTTTTGATATGCTGATAAAGCCCATTTTTGTAGTAGTTCTTAGATGGAATTCTTCCAATTGAACACACTCCATTGGGAACAACTCTCGAGGTCCAACTCTAGTGCCTAGCACCAGAGGTCTTATCACCACTATCTTGTGCCCTACGTAAGATCATAAGAATCCAAGTGGAGAGGCCTAACCCTAGACACTGCACACAGTCGATAGAGCACTTATCTATACCATGAACCATGTGTATTCTCTCTAAAGAGATAGTGGAGGTAGACACACCTCACCGCTTCTCCACAACTGAGAGATTACTAACTCCTAACTATCCTGTAAAACCTTTGAATTACCCGTATGGAGAGGATCTCACCTCAATATGTAGAGAAAGCACTAACTCCTAACTAGGTGTCATGAATAACAAGTGGAGGGTCCTCTCCTCACAACTATGATCCATAGATGAGGGAGATCCAACTCCCATGGAGGACCCACTCCTTGCCTCCACTCAAAGATAGGGGAGTACCACTCTGTAGATAAAGGAACCACACCCTATATATAGGGAAGTTTAGTCTCTACCGAAATAATTGTAATGGGGGACCTTCACCCTATCATGAAAGGGGAGTACTGACCCCAAAATAGAGGAACCACACCCTAGTATGGTAGGAGAGTACTGACACTGTTTCAACATTGCATATGGAGGACTTTCACCTTGGTACAATAATAGAGTACCGACTCCATAGATAGAGGACCTACACCCTGGTATGATAGGGGAGTAACAACTCTACTAGAACATTATGTATGGAGTCCTCAAACCCTCATACAATAGGGGATTACCAACACCATGGATAGAGGAACAAAATCCTAGAATTAAAGTGTAGTAATGACTCTATTTGCATAATGAGTATGGAGGTCCCATTCCCTGATATGTCAGGGGAGATATATCACCATCTGCATGAACAATATGAGGGACCTACATCTTGGTAAAATAGGGGAGTACCAACCCTAGGAGAACTAATCCATGGGTATAGGACTCGTGACTACTATAAGGGAGCTCCTTATCTACTAATCTAAGAGGTAAGGGTAACCCATGCCCTGGAAAAATAAGGGATTACTTGTCTCATCATCTCTATGATAAAACAAACCAATCACTAGCATCATTCTAGCATCACTGGAAGGAGTTTCATGCTCATGATACCTCACATTGTAACACCACCATGGGTAGGGGACCTGTGCCCTGATAGTAGAAAAGAGCCACTATATCGGCCCAAAGAGTCTAGGGGTATGCATCCTGAGATGATATGGTAGGGTACCAACCCCAACATCTTTCCAGTGATCCACCTAAATCAATACCCATGATTAAGCACTGATAATGTAGTTTCAGTATTGAATCATGCCATGTCATATCTCTAAATCCTCCATGAAGGATACCATCTCATTCTATGCAGAAAATTTCTTAGGATAGCCCACTCGCATGCCAGAATCTGAGTCCCAAAGAAAGAGATATGCTAAGTGGATGTTCCTAAGAAAAGTACACGATGTGTACTGGGGTCCAAAAAATGTGTGACCCCACCTGAACATCTTCTTGTTACATCTATTTCATGTCTTGGTTGGCCATGTGACCTTACATGATGTGTATATGGTGTACAAAGCATGTCTCGCCTCACCCACCCCCTGGTGGTGTCCTTCACCACACGACTCAACCAACCATGTCTTCCACATGGCATGTCCTAGATAATCAGCCTCTTGGCCATGTATTCAGCTTGTTCCCATGTACACTACCCTGTGTCCATGTCCCCTAGATATGTACTCCCACATGACCAAGTCCCTTGATATAGTGTCCCTATCCAAGGCCCTCAAACACACAACCCGGGCTCACTACATGAAGTGTAACCTTGGTACACTGATTTTAGTCCCCAAAATTCATCTTCCCCAAATTGAAAGAACACTCGGCATGTGGTCATGTACTACACATCATGTGATTAGGAATTCTAAACAAGAATTCCCTATGAACTTCCCAAAATGCCTCAGTTTCCTCATAAATCCATAGATCAACCCCCACAGGGTCTCTAGAATTTGTCTAAGGGTTCCAAAACTATAAAATAATGCATAAAAAGGGTATCAGGACTTAAAACTCAAATATTCCTACCTTGTGGAGAAATGGTGAAGCTTAGAGTGAAAATCTATGCTCTGAAGTTGATACACCATGATCCAAGAGTGATCACCATCAAGATTAGAGGTCAACGGTGCCTCTTCTCTATTTTTTTGCCTCAATTCATTCGTCACACAAAAGGTGGGGGAGGGGTTTCCTCCAATCTTCCATGTGCACAAAGGCGGTGGGGTATTTATTTAATTTTTCTTAAATCAATAACCTTCATTTAACACCCCGCTAACACACTCCCTTGACCAAACACCTGACATCGATAAATTTTATGCCAATACAAGGGTAAACACCAAGTTTTGAACCTAGCTACAGTCTTAGATTTATGATTCGAGACTCCGTTTGAAATTTATTCCATGTTTAAAAAGAAACTACATGCCTGTGATAAAATATATTTAATATATTTAATATCACCACAATAAGGCTTTTTAGGCCCTATAATCTTGTGTCGACTCGGTGACTGGCTTTGGAAATATTCCTAGAAATATTCTAATGTTTTATAGGGAAAATCCCGAGTCTATACACTCTCACCACCTTAATTATTTTCTTCCTTAAAAATTTAAAGCCTAAGAAAAAGGAGTAAAATTGAGATCTCCACTGGGACTCCCACACCAGTGATCTCAAAAAAGGGTTCAAGTGTTTCCTTATAACATGCACTCAAGGAAACCAAAAAGTAAAAAAACACTCCCAAAGTATATCTCAAACCAATTCAATATCATGAAATAAATCAGGCATATGTCTCCTCAACTATGATCAGTGGAAAACACCAAGAACCTGGTTTATCTATAGTCATAGGGTCTAATGGTACACCATATCAATAACCTGACACAGATAATGACATAACACAGTAATTCTCATCCACACTTGGATGGTCTTCACCATGCCAAACTCAAGAAGCTCATGCACATCTCCAACATGCTAACATGTAAACCCTATAAACACACAGGTCAAAGGGACTCGTCCACCACACCTTAAAAATATCCACTTTTGGTATAACTGAATCACCTGCATTATTTTTTATTGTGTGACAAGAACACATCTCAGTGGGGTAGGTGTCCCTCTTCCTCCTGAGTATGAATCTACATCAAACAACACCATCAAAAGGTTTTACTGATGCCCTGCATCACCCTAGGTAATCCTCGAGCAAGAAGTGTAAAGAATAGAGTACCTAAAAATAGGGTCTAAAATACTATTTAAAAACATAGAAAGAACATAGAGAATACCTATAATAATTATCATAGCCTTCGGGTTATAGGCCTCTATGGCCTATAGCTTCCCTCACCCCTGTACTCTAGCTACTTGAGCCAAGCATGGATCACATGGGTGTGGTGGTGGAAACATCTTGAACTGTCTTCCAACTACTGCTTCTCTCCCCACTACTCTGATATGTCTACCATCATTCAAAACTCCATGATCCATATGTTTCCTCTTCTAGGGTGGTCCATTGGACTCCCCCCTCTCAACAGCATGGTGGGTTAGACAATCTCACCAAAGATGTCCCTGATCATTGCAAGCGTAAAACTGCCTCTCCTACAGCTAACCAAATCCCTAGCACAACTCCATCGATGTATTCCCATGTGTTTGAGTCTGGGAATGAGTATTCTTCCTATGTTGTGATCCTTCTGACTTCCATCCACCAACTATTGTAGATGTATCACCCTTGTAATCACCACTACAAGTTCCATTCGCCTAACCCTCCAACAGAAAACTCTCTATCACTAGAGCTCGCTCCAGCACCCCTATATAAGCAGGAAGGTACAAGGAGACCAAATTGGCTCAAATGTATCTGCAGAGGCTCCGATAAGGTCTATGCCTGAAAAATGGATCTTTAAATATATCTAGGGATTATCATGAAAGTTCTTTGAACCATATTGAGTACTATTCCATGGACATGATACCCTTCTAAATTAGTAGAATCTCTTGGATATGCATAGATCTCAACATTTCTAGATAAAACTCTTCCCTGATGATCTGATCAAACTCCATCTAGGTTAGGGTCATCTCATTGTGGGTCTGTGTCACCATAATCCACCATTTCCCAATAGATCCCTGTAGAAGACTCATTGCTAGGACCACCATCTGATTGATATGTATTCTCATAAGTTATAAAACACACATGACTACCTCAATCCATTCATCAGTTGCCTAGAGGTCTGGATCACCCTGATACCTTAGATGTCACTACCTCTAGAACTCATGCAGTGCACTCAACCTGTGTGCACCCTTGGCTTGAACTACCCACACAACCTACTACTCAACGAGTGGTGGCTTAACTGGAAAACCACCCAGAGGTATTTCCTCATGCCCATTTCCCTGCACTGAAGCCTCATCACAGGGTGGATTGTCATCACAATCCCACTATGGAACCCTCTTTGGCTATCTTCATGGTGGAATACTGAAATAGAAATCAATACACAGCACAATCAAAGATTATATCTAGGGAGATGACTCAAGAAGGACATGGAACCAACAACTAAGTCCTATATTATGCATGCACAAAAACTTACCTGCAACCAGTGCTTAAATGTATCTAGTAAACAAGAAGGTTATCATAGTCCTAGTGAATGAATATGCCCACCACCGCACCAACAATAGAGTCCCTGGACTGAAATCCGAACTCAAAACACTTTAATGGAATCTTTATGAAACCCAAATCAAGGTCACAGACCCTAGTCCTATGGAAGTAATTTCCTTGATACCACTCTGTCATAACCCAACCCATCGGGGACTAAGCCACAACTAACCTAAGCCTGCCTCTAATAGGTCAGGGTAGGTGACCAGTTCTTAGTGGGATTATCACACAAATGGGAGGCCTTATCCTATGGTACCTATACACACACTCCCACATATATCTCCATGAAATAGTGCAAATATAAAATATGGAAACTAAAATAAATGAATACATATATCCCACAAACAGAGTATAATAGAAGTACTAAAAGTACAAAAAAGGGAAAAATACAATCCCACCAAAACTGTCAAAGAGTCCAACCTGCTCAGAAATAGGGGACTGCTATCAAATGCAACCACCAAAACACACCTCAGTAAAGAAGAGATATACATCTCAGTCTATATATCTCTCTAAGATCTGCCTACTCTAGGTCCTCCTTGGACTCCATCAAAAGGCTTGTCATCTACATAAGACACGACATGTGTGACCAAAGCTAGTGTAGGGGTGAGTATAAAAATACCCATTAGGTGCCCCAAAAACCCAATATAAAATGGATTAACTAAAAGGAAACAATTTTCTAGACCCAAGCCTGAGGGAACACATTTGAGAGAGAAAATATACCTCAACCACTCCATGACTATACTTGACTAGTCAGTTCAATCCACATGGTGAGTCAACTAAGATACGTGAAAACACCACAAGGAATCCAAAAATCACCTAGATATGATCATCTTAGACTCCAAGTCTCATGAGGTCCTGACCTCATAGATAGCCAAAGGATTTTACTCAAGGCTAAATGGTAATTCTCATCCGGGATAATCCCACCCCATGAGCCTTGCCATCCCAAATGGCACTCATCTAAGAGAACATGATCCATAAAGAACAAATATATAGTTTAAAATCTTTTTCCCAACATCAGAGGTCCTATTACCACTATCTTTTACCCTATACAAGATCATAAGAACCTAAGTGGATAGGACCTCCCCTTTCCACTACAAACAGTCGAGGGATCACTACTCTAGACCATTCACCACATGAATCCTCTCCATGTAGAGAGCAAAGGGACCCACACCTCACCACTACCCCATAACCAAGGGAGTACTAACTCCTAACCATCATGCGAAACTTCTACAGTACCCATATGGAAAGGACCACCCCTCACTGTATCAAGAGAGTTATAACTCCAAATCAGATTTCAAGCATAAAAATTGGAGGGGTTCACTCCTCAGAACTATGCTCCACATCTAGGGGAGATCCAACTCCCATGGAGGACCTGATCCATCACTAAAAGACATGGGAGTACCACTACATAGATAGAGGACCCACACCCTATGTATATGGGAGTTCCGTCTCTACCTATATAATCACATTGGGAGGACCTACACCTTGACAAGAAAGGGGAGTACTCACCCCAGAATAGAGGACCCTCACCCTAGTATGACAAGGGAGTACCAACTATATCTGAACTTCACATACAGAGGACCCACACCCTAGTACAATAGGGGAGTACCAACTCAACAGATAAAGGACCTATACCCTAGAACAACAGGGGAGTACCAAGTCTAATGAAACATACTTTATGGAGGACCCGCACCCCATTATGATAGGGTAGTACTGACTCCATGGATAGAGGACTCACACCTTGGAATGATAAGGGAGTACCAACTCTATTTTTAGAATGAGTTTGGAGGGACCATTCCTTGATATGTTAGGGGATTTCCATCTCCTACTGCACAAATGATATAGGGGACTCGCACTCTAGCATGATAGGGGAGTACCAACCCTAGGAGAACTACTCCATGGGTAGAGGTTCCATGCCCACTGTAGGGGATTTTTGTCTCTTCTGGTATGAAAGGTAAGAGTAACCCACACCCTATCATGATAAGGTAGTACTAGTCCTAGAATCTCTCTGATAAACCAAACTGATCTCCAGCATCGGTCTAGTTTCACTGGAAGGAGTTTCATGCTCATCATTCCTCACATCACAACACCACCATGGGTAGTATACCTGCTCCCTAATAATAGAATAACACTATTCTACCAACTTAAAGAGTCTAGGTGGACCCATATCCTATGATTATATGGAAGGGTACCAACCTTTAAATCTCTCTAATGATCCACCTAGATCACTACCCATGATTAAGAATAAGAAATGAATCTTCATTCCCAAATCACACCACATCATATATCCAAATCCACCACAGAATCTACCATCATGTTCTATGTGGAAAAATTCTCAGGATAGGCTACTCGTATGTTTGAATCTGAGTCCCGAAGAAGGAGATACGCTAGGAGAAAGTTACCAAGAAAAATACACATCATGCACTAGGGTCCACATGGAATGTGACCCCACCTAAACATCTCTCCATGCCATCTACTATATGGATTGTCTCGCCATGTGAGATTACACGACATGTGCATGGTGTACACAGCCTGTATAGCCTCACCCGGGCCCTTGGTTATGTCCCTCCCCACACGACATGTCCAACTGTGTATTCTAAATGATGTGTACCCTTGGTATATGGTGTGTCTTGGCTAACTGGCCTCTTGGTCATTTCCTCATCTCATTCTCGTGTACAACACATCATGTCTGTTTCTCATGGTCCTGTAATCCCACACAACCATGCCCCTTGACATGACGTCCCTGGCCATGTCCCCCATCCACATGACCTGGGATCACTACATGATGTATAGTCCCTAAAATTTATCTTCTATAAACATGAATAACACATGTGTGTGATCTTTCACTACACGTCATGTGATCAAGAATTACGGGTAGGAATTCTATAAGAGCTGCCCAAAATGATTTGGTTTTCCACTAAAACCCACAGATTGACCCCCATAAGGTCCCTAATAGTTTTCTAAATGATATAAAACCTTAAAAATACATAAAAAGGGAATTATAAAATAAACTAAAATACCCCTACCTCATGGAGAAACACAGAAGTTTTGTGTTCAGATCCATACTCTGAAGCCACTACATCACGATCAGGGAGTGATCACCATCAAGATTGGAGATTGGTGGAGCCCCCTCTTCTTGGTTTCACCTCGGTTTATCCATCACTCCCAGTGGGGTCCTCCTCTCTTCTATGTGCACACAAGGGATATTGATTTAATTTTTATTAAATCAATAACCTCCATTTAACACCCCACCAACACACACCCTCAACCGAAAACCCGACACTGACAAATTTTATGTCGCACCTGGTGTAAACACCATGTTTTTAACTCAACCTTGGTCTAAGATTTATAATTTGAGACTCTGGTCAGGATTTATTCCACATCTACAAAGAAACTATGCGCATATGATAAAATATATTTATTATTTTTAATATCACCGAACTGGGGCTCTTAGAACCCAAAATCTCACATCAAATCAATGTTTAGCTTCAAAAATATTCCAAGAAATATTATAAAGTATTATAGGTAAACAACCAAGCTTCTACACTCTCCTTATTAACATGAAATTAAAAAAATTTAAAAAAAAACATCACATCAGTTCATGAGGCGGTAGTCCACTATGCACACGAGCAACATTATTGTTTTCTAATGGGTTAAGAGGTAAGAAGGTAGATGCGGTATTATAATTTAGAGGTATAATAATATCATAAATATCATATATAAACATTAAATACATCACTATATATATCCATGAGAGGTGGTGATGGAAAATGAATAACATCGGTTCGTGAGGCGGTAGTTCACCGTACACATAAATAATGATTTCATATATGGAAGGGGAGATAAATATAATTATTTCCCTTAACATAACATATTATTATATATAAGATAATGAGGTTATTATATCATCTTGGTTTAATAATAATTAAAGGAGGTGTAGTAAGAAATAAAATTAAACGCTCAGTTAGAGACGTTACCTCTTCTTTAGACAACTTCTTTCAGTTTACATAAAAAGCCTTTCTAGATTGGATTTATGACCAAACTAAGGATTATAAGATGAGAGGAGGGAATTAAGGAAGTGATTTGGGTATGGATCTTCTGAACTAATGAGTTTTTGAAATGTGAATATGAGAGGAGAGGCGGTGACCTTTTATAAGTGAGGTCAGTGATACACTTTTAATTTTTGAAAAAAAGGTATACCTATATTTTTCACATTCCACAAGGCTCCAAAATTGACTATTATCAAATAGTAATACAAATCATACCATTAAAATGCTAGTAAAAGTGATTTATCAGTGCTATAGAAGTGCTGATAATTCGAGTGATGTTAAAGGTTTGTCTTTAACAATACTCATAAAAAAGAACTGATAAAGGCCCCACTGATAAAGGGGATAATATTTTTTGTTCATGCCCCACATTTTTATCAATGCTTCCCACACCCCCACCTTTATCAGCACTTCCCCCCTTTATCCGAGCTTTATATAATCACACCCTCTCATGCGTGCCCCTTCCTCTAGTGAGTTTCGAACCTGAGACCTCCAGCTTATACACCATCACCTTTTACACTCCCCTATATTGTTTTGTTTTACATTTTATGATATATCTATATATTTATATATATATATATATATTATTATATTTTTTTATCCATATATTTATGTATATATATGTTTATATTTATGTGTATATATATATATATATTTAAATACATATATAAAATATGTTTTTTGTGTGCATGTTTGGGTTTATAAATACATACAAACATACATACATACATACATACATATATATATATATCTGTGTGTGAATATATACATATAATTATACATGTTTATATTTTTTTCACATATTATATATTTCAATTTATATACATATATTAAAATATATAGATAAATATATATTTGTTTATCAAAACACACACAGAAATATATATATATATATATATAAACATTATATATACATTAGTTGTATAGGTATATAAATATTCATAGATTTTTATTTTAATTAAAATGAATATTATTTTTTATTTAGTTAATATTTATATATTGAGAAATATATTTTATATGTAAATATGTTTAAATATTTATTTATAAAATTAATTTTTTATTTGTGAATATAATATATATATATATATATTGTTTGATTATAAATAACAGTGAAATATGAAAAATGAAAATTTTCAAAAACATAATATTAATATGAATGTAACCCCCAGGAACAAATTCATTCCCACTAAAAAAGGGCAAAAATACCCCCATAAACGAGGCTGGAATTTCATCGAATGTTAAAATATTAGGGCACCCTGACTAAAAACTCAATTTTGGAGGCCTTTTATTTAACACCCGAGATTTTTATGAGTAATATTTTGTTTTTATATATCATCAAAGGAATCTTTCACTACACACTTGCTTGTCTTACTTTACACGCAATCACGACCTTCCTCAATAGCTTGCGTCGTACGCAATACCGAGTTTCACTAAACAACGATATGCAATTAAAATATTATTAAAACTAGCCTTTATGAATAGTAATAACCACTTTTTAAAATTTTATAAATTTTATTTTTCAAAATGGACTTCATTTTTGGATTCGGAATACCGAAATTAGCCTAGGGTAAAATTTTGGTATTTCTCTGAAAACTTTCAATTTTTGATGAATAGTGAAACCACTAAGTGGTAGGTTAAGAACTGAATTTTTGCATAAAACTTAATTTTACCACTTCTGTGAATGGAATTTAGAAAATCCAACAGACACGGTTGATATCAGTGAGTAAAATGTGGTTCAATGAGATAAAAATAATTTTTTGGTGAATAGTAACTTTTTACTTTTTTTTACCGCGGTTAATAGTAAATAGGGTAACTAAGGGTAAAAAAAATATTACTATTACCCTAACACATGTCCTAATTCTATTGGATAAGTTTAATTCGACCAAAAACAAACTTAGGAATAAAATATGACCATTTAGGCCCACTTGGGTTAGATTAGGACATTTATTGTTAATTTATTTAAAGAAGGGTTAAAATAGTTAAAATCAAAGTTTAATAAGTAAATAATTTTTAAAATGGGGTTATACATAAGATAAATTCGACTATAAATATTCATTAGAAAGATAAAACGATTTCCTACATAATGGTATTTTATTTGTAATTTTTAGACATTAAATAATTTAATTTATTTATGACACAATGATGATGCAGTAATTATCTTATTAATGAAATATTGACATAATTGATGTTATAAACACCAAAATAAATGTAATTTGAGACTTTTTATGAATTACACTAACTTTATAGGTTAAAATGATATATTATTGTTGATTTAATCAACTTGGTTCGAACATATAATTCTGTTATGACTTTCACAAAAATCATATATCAAATAGTGTCAAAATTGACACAAAATAGTTTTTAAATAAAATATTATATTACTAATTGTTATTTTATTCCTAAAAATATAAGGTTTGGACAAATGACTTAGATAAGGATATATATATTAATAATAAACAATTTCAGGTTCGTTTGGCATGTTATAGTAAGTGTATTAACCATATAGTGAAAGAAAACAAAAAGACACGGTAAAAGTTAAATTATTTAACTTAGAGTTAAATCTAATTGATAAGGTTAAAATAATACCCTAAACTTGTCTAATTCCTATTGTTTGATATTATTTCGACCCATACCCACTTTAGCTTCGAAATAAGACCCTTTGGAACCATTATAAACCGATTTTGACTTTAATATAAAATAATATTTTGAGATATTCCTAAGGTGCCCCTCTCCTCCCTTATAAAAGGGCACCTCCTCCCCCTCCTCCTCACACCAATTTGAGCACTCAAGCTCGGCCAACCCCTGCCATTTTCTCCTCTCCACTTCCCTATAATAATCCTAGAGGTCCTGGTCTTCTTCAAAGACCAATCTTAGTTCCCTAAGTGGAGGATTCAAAGAGGCGTTCCAAAGAAGAGGTAATATCCATTACCGATCTTTTCAATTTCTTTCTTCTTCAACTTCTTCTTCTTTATTTGTTTCATGATAAAGTAATAACATCAGTATTACTTAAATACTGATATGTTATTATAAATATGAAACAACCCTAATTCACCTTCTATCCATCCTACGGAAAAATGAAATCATCGCGCGTGCGTACGTACGGAATACCATCTCCACGCCATGGTGTAATCTATTTTCCACCATCACCTTACAAGGATGGGTATAATGGTGTAATGAGTAACTATTTATGATTATTATAAAGTAATATTGATACTGAAATAATATATATATACTCCAATACAGTTCCACGATCATAGGAACGATATCATCACTCGTGCGTATGTACGGAATACCGTCTCCACGATGTGATGCGACTCGTTCTACATGATCATCGTTACATAGTAATTATATAAATGAATTTAATGAATAAATATGATATATGTTACACTAATACCATTATGGATATAAGGTATCTATAACCTTAAAATAAGAATAAGAATTTATTCGTCAAAACACGCATAAGAACAAAAGGCAATAAGGACCCGAGTAACAAGTAACAATGAAATATTACTAACAAGAAGCTAAGAATATGGCCATATATGATATCATATCAATATGTATGATTCTGTAATAAGTCAATAACATTATTTAAACCATTATACAGGAGCTTCGGACACGTACAAAGCAAATCGGACCTAAGGTAAGGGAAATATCACAATCTCATTTTTATCCGAGATTGTTTATACTTTGGCATTTACTGGGGTGTATTTTATCATCCACATCCATGTTTCCTCAATATGTAATATTTATATCCTTATACAATAGTTTATATTAAATTTTACCCTTCGGTAAATTTTTAGTAACGGATATTAAAGGAATATTTTGTCGTTTTTCGTACGAGGTATTTTTTTGTCTTTTCCGACAAAAGTACGAGAAGAATGTTTTTTTTAACTTATATGGCATGAATGGATTTTTAAAAACATTATTTCCAAGAAGCTTCCTTTGCAAGTTTTCAAGTTTATTTTTAATCAACATATTTTAGTTTATAATTGTATGAATTGTTAAGAAAATAAAAGTGTTTTTGAAGAAGAAAGGATATTTTCCTCAAGAATGGAGTTCAAGTGTTTTATCAAAATTATTTTCCATCTAAGATAATATAGGGTTCTCTTTTTATCCCTATTATTACATTGATTTGATTATGTTTTGAGGGAATTATTTTTATGAAGTCATTTACCTTATATGATTTGTTTTATGATGTCATGATGTTTCAAGAATCCCATTTTTGTTACATGTGTTATGCAATGATGTATGATTTATGATTATGTGGCACACATAAGAAAGAATTCATTATAAGATGGGTGGGACCTATATCTCCCTCCAATTCATTGGTTAAAGATTTTATATCTCATGAGATAGACATGGCTAGAACGGTAGGTTATACCGGTTCAGTGAAACAGGACTGGAACAAGGGTGACTCGGTTCAGAAAGGGACTTTGTCCACTAAGATAGTCTTGGCAATGAGTCATGACTAACAAGAAATGATGTTCCATGATTATGTGTGCATGCCACAAAGTTTCATGTTTCATGTTATGATTATGGGGATCTCATTTTCACTTCTATGATTTATTCCATGTTAAGATATTATGATCTCTTTTGCAGGTTATGATTTTCAAAAAGATATGATATGATTTTTATTTCCTTTATTTGCCCTTGCTGAGCATTTGAGCTCACCCTTTTATGTTTTCTTTTCCCCAGGTCAGGAAGATGGATATTAAGTAGAAAATGCTAAAAGGGACCCTAGATATGATGAAATAAATGGGAGACACTGTAGAAGATTTATGAACCAGTTGTTTATGTTTCCCAGTTTCTAAAGACACTATACCTATACGGTCCTTTGTGGTTTTGTCATATGTTGTAATAAGTGTGCTTAAATTTTGAAGTATTAACAATGTATGTAAAGGATGGGTCGTTATATTTTAGGCCTTTTTGGCATCAAAAAACACAATTGGTGTAACCTCAGTTAATAGGGCATAGAGCTCATCACAAGCTTTGATTTGATATGTGGTAGAGCCGAAACGGACACCTGGACCAAAAGTTATGGCCGTTTGAAGTTTGAGTGATATTTTTAACTTATTTTAGATCTTTTATTAATTTTTTGATTTTTTTATCTTCAAATTGTTATTAAATAACTATTACTCGATAATAATTAGAAAATTATTAATTAGAAATATTTTTTAACTATTTTATAATCCATTTTCACTAAATATCTTATATATTATGTTTAAATGCCTATTTAGGATTATCTAAAACATATTTAAATATATATATATATTTATTTATTTATTAATATTAATATATTATTTTTAATGAAATATTTTTTTTTGAAATATACCCTTTATCATCACTGGTAAAAAATGCTGATAAAGGGGGGCCTTTATCAGTGCTTCTAAAAAAGAAATGATAAAGACCCTCAATTTATCAGTGTTTTTTTACAAGTGCAGATAAAGGCCACCATTTATTAGAAATTTCTTGCAAGCACTGATAAAGTCCGCTCACTATCAGTGCTTTTTTACGAGTGCTAATAAATTCCCCCCTTTAGCATCACTTTTTTACTAGAACTGATAGGGGGATTTATTTACCCCTTTTTACAAGTGATTATAAAGGGCCCCCTTTAACTATGTTTTTTTTAGAATTGTTAAATACCCCCTTTAACAGCACTAAAAAAAGTGCTATTAAAGACCCCCTTTAACATCGCTTTTTCTAGCACTGATAAAGGGGGTTTTTTATAGTGCTTTTAGATAGAGCTATTAAATCCATAGCGCTGGATAAACCCAGTTTTGTAGTAGTCAAACCTTAGAGGTGATAAGTCCGAAATATGGTCATCAAATGGGTGTTGGAAAAGTATAAAGGTTATTTTACCCCTTATCTTTTTAGTTTAAGCCTCTGATAAACCCATTTTTAACTTAACCATGGTAATTAATCTTTACAGTTTTTACTATTAATTATGGTCAAAAATTAATTTAACCTTATTGGATAGTATAAATTATGATGATTAAAAATATGGAATAAATTTTTTCAAATTACTTTCACAGAAGTGGAAAATTTTGATTTAAAATTAATTCTGCAAACTTAGTGAAAAAGTGGTTTTGCAAAGAGAAAAGTTTTCAATATTTAAAAAAAAATATCAAAAATCAATATGAAATTGATTATAATGACCTAAATTTGATTAATAGATTTATAATTGAACTAATTTTACTTTTAAAACCATCTTAAGATAATTCGGAACTTTTTAAATTCTTTAAAAGAAATTAAAATTCTTAATAAAAAAACAGTATTTTTCACTATTCATCAACAAATTTATCATTTTGGAAAATTATACAAACTCTAATATAATATTTAAAAGAGTATTTAAAATGTAAGGTTTGTTTCTTAAAATAATTTTTCTAAAATTGGAACATTTTAATTTTAAAATAAGTGCACAAAATACGATAAAAGTGCCTTTTTAGAAAAACACAGGTTTTAAGCGTAAAAATGGATACATTATTATCTTATGCCTATAAAAAATATAAGATTATTGTTGAAAATTTTAATGAATATATAATATATAAATTTCATTAAAATATTTCACAAAAGGTGATTTTTTAATTTATTGAGGTAAAACTAGTTTGTGTGCATAAAAATAGTTTTTCCGGAAAAAAATTTCCTTCATTTTAAATTAGTTTTTATTCTCATTTATAATTAATTGGTAACAAAATAATTTATTTTATATACATGTATATACCATATATTTTTCATAATTTAGTTAATCTTATTGATACCCTCCATTCTAATGACTAAGTGATAACTATCTTATTAAATAATAATATTTTAGTAGTATGTCACATTTTTTTAAACTAGGTATTGCATGTAACACAAGATAAACTTAGTGTTACATGTAACGCAATATAAAATTAATGTTTCATGTAACAAAAGATAAACTCATTGTTTCCTGTAATGAATAATATCAAAAATATTAAATTTATTTAAAAAATCACAAAAATTCGGGGTGTTACATAACATCTCTTAGTTTTACAGAGCATATATGTTCTGGAATATCCTTTCCCAATGGTGTTAAAGGACTCTTGTTAACAAGATTCACTAAAAAATTAATTTATTAAACCCAAATATCCATGAAAATTATATAATATAGTCTCATTAGTTGTGCCTTTTCAATTAATATTTGATTCATTTGCTTCGCTTTACAACAAAATTATTCCTTAGTGTTCCAAGTACAATCCTCTCAAACCTAATTCTTTTCCTCTGATAAAAATTACAAAAACCCTTACTACTATACTCACCACCATTATTGGAAAATAATCCTTTAAAATTATTTTGGTCTCCCTTTAAACCATGTCCTTTTATTGAAAAAACAATTTGAATGCCTTGTATTTGTTTTTAAAGAAGAAAACCTATACTTTCCTTTTAGAATCATTAAGAATGTCACAGAGTAAAATGACCCTATGTGATAATAGACTTGTGATGGCCCCCAAATTTCTATGTGAACAAGTTCTAACTTCTGGGATTTTTTCCTTCTTCTCAAGTTAAACAACACATTCCACTACTTTCTAAGTACATAACTTTCAAAACTTCCAATCCCTATGTGATCAAAATTCAGTGTTCCCTTTTCTACTAAAACATTGATGTCCTTATCACTGTGGTTCACAAGATAACAATGCCACAAATCTGTACATTCAAAAAATTTCATTAAATAAAGTTTTCATTCATATGACTTTCTCATCAAATACAACATTTTATCTTTTACACCACTAGCCATAACCCTAGAACCCTGAGTAATATTACATACTTCATTTGAATGTTGGATTTGAATCTTACTCCATCTAGATAACCATTTTAAATTATGTTCTTTTATAAATTAGGAATGTTTTTGAATCCCTGTGAACCCAGGTAACATCTGTTCTTTATCCGATATTTAACATCGCCCTTAAACTCAACTTCAAGAGCATCATCATCGGTTAAGAGAAACTTAAATAATCTTTTGGATATAAAATTATCCATGAATCCCTTATCTACCATGGAATGTAATAAAGCCCCAAAATATACAATCCAAGATTCCAATGAAACATTGACAATTAAAAGTAAATTTTTATTCACATCGACTTCAGAATTAATAGAACTTGAACTTTTAGATATTATCATTCTAAAATTCTCCCTGAAATCCTTATAATATATCTCTATATTCCTTCTATTTCCATAATTATAATATATGGTTTTAACCCTAGCTGATAATCCTTAAAATCTCTCCCTTTATTTATCTTTTGATTTCCTCTAACCTCTTTAATAAGGGTAACGTCTTTTGCTTTCCACATTTAGTGGAATTCCAGTAGTTTCTTGGACTTCTCTCAATCTGATTTCTTTATTTAAAATGAGATTTATAACATCCTTAGAAACTATGTTAGATTTCCTATAAGAATTACTTTTGACGTTTATTATCACATCCAATGATCTTAGTAGTGATGATAACAACAAAAATTCCCATAAAACATCCAGGAAATTTAATTCATTCAAATTGACTCTTAATCATATTAAAGTCATACACATTATCATATTTTAGTCTTCCATATAAAAATATCTTGTTGAATAACCACTACATCATGAAGACTCTGCTCAAAGTTTTCAGTTTCTCATACATGTATTCCAAATCTTTCATCATCGTCACTGTGGTCTTCACTTCCTATATGTTAAAAGAAACTTTCAATTCTAATTACATAATAATCAATAAAAGTGACATTCTATTTAGCCTTTCTCATTTCACTTTCTCTATTTTATCTAGTTTAACCCCTATCAATGAAACATCATGATCCTTCTGAATCGAATAGTATTTCATCTACATCTTTCATAAGTGAAAGTTTATTCCATCAAATTTATTTATCTAGACCTTTTATTATTTTGATGTAATAACTTCCAAAATAATGAATCCCACTAAATTGAAATAATATCTAGATAATAATGTGTTTCCCAAGTCTACTATTGAGTGTGCTTCCAATAACTAGAACAAAACCTACCTTGATTACACTTATTAGTATCCCACCCACTTATCACTGGAACACCAGAACTTACATAGGTGGAAACAAAGCTCTGGGACTTCCCAGACTAAAAGGTCCCCTCAAACCCGATATTCTAGAACTTAGGAATTCAATGCACCCTAAATCACAAAACCGACTCAAACCACTGATGAACCACTCACACACTCAAACAAACTCTCAAAATAAAAAAACATATTCAAGTGAGAATAAATAAAATAACAAAAGGAAAAAAAATATTACACAATTTAGATAATAATTCTTATATCTATGAGAGAGAATTATTGATACTTTGTCATTTATCATAAGTTACAATATTACACTCACAATTTAAAAATCATAAAATAATATCATTAATCATAGTACAAACACTATGAAATTAGTTTTTATAACACTTGTGTTAGAGGTCCCACCCTTATAATAGAGCACAATCAGTCAATTGATTTCATTAACCTTTACTATTTTTAGATGTCTCACTATATATCAAAATAACATTTGATTTCCTCTAGAAATTTTCTTATAACTATCTACTATTAGTGCACAGTGAAAGTAACTCATATGATGTATATGTTTCCACAAAATCATAAGGAATTTTATATATATATATGTTTTATCTTCCACACTTCTATATTCAGAAAAATCTGACTATTTTCACATAACTTCTAGAACATAACCTTATGAAACTTCTCCATCAGGAGCGACTAGCTCTTCTGGGATTTCATTTCTAGAAACCCACAACAAGTTCTAAAACACTAATCTTTTAAGTTTCTTTTTTCGAATGTCGAGACCTAGAAAAATTTAAATATTCTTCACATTTCATAATTGGTTGAAGTCCATCGGTCTAATTTTCATGTATAGAATTTGGGACAATTAACTGAGTTATGAGTTAAGATATATTTTAGAGTTGTAGTATATTGCATCAGTTATTTAGCCAGACACTATTTTAGATAACTGAATGAGAATACTAACACACAAATAAGCAATGCCAGACAATCTATATTTATTCTAACCTCTTGAAAGATTTAAAACATGTGACTTCAAATCCAGGACTCCCCATTATACAACAAGGATTATTTCTTAAACATTGTTTTAATTCCTATTCATTTTAATTTATGTTTATATTAATTATTAAAATTTTATTTGATTGATCTTATGGTGGTTATATTTTGTTTTGTGTCATGTTTTTAAATTTCAATCTTCACCAATTTTTAATCAAGGTACATCAAATCATTAAAGACACTTCAAATAAGTTTAAGTCAAGGAAGTTCTAATATCATTTAATATTTTAAAATAATTTTATAAAATAAATAAAGCATTCATCTTTAATCTAAATTTCGTAAAACCATTTTGTAAATAGACTTTAATTTTATTTGGATTTGGATTTTGACTTATTCTTAATACATGATTTATAGGTTAATTATTTTCAATTTTCATATTAATTGGTGTTAATTAAATATGAACAAAATTACTTTCTTTATTGATTTATTAGATAAAACATGAATTATTTAATAATATATTTGTGTTTCTCATTTCAAGATAGTAAAAAATATATTAAAAATGGGATTTTGAATATGTTTATGAAAAAATAGATTTTATATGATTAAATACATAAATATTATATAAAAATATAAAAATATAATATAATTTAATAAAATATATGACATTTGATATATATTTTATGTGTTTTAGTAATAAAAAGTAATATAAATTTGAAATTTAAATTTAACTAAATAAATAATATATATATATAATAAAATAATTTTAAATGAAAAATATAAAGTATAATAATTTTAAATATTTTTAATTATTTTAAACATTATTCATTTATCATGTGTTATGATTAATTTATTTATGTTCTTAATTTATTATTTCTACTTTTTTCTTCTCTAAATTTAACATTATAGATAATGTTGAGTTTAAGTGTGGTGGAAGAGTTTTAAATGTGTTATTCTATTTTTTCATAATTTATCAACTTATTAAATTATTTTAGTAAAAAATTTATTTCAAATCATATTTTTACATATTAATCATTTGTATATATTTTTTGGTTTTTTATTTGAATGTTATTAAATTTTTTAATATTTTTTATTGTCTTCATTGAGTTTAAATATAATTTTTTTGATATATTATTCTTTCAAAATTTTGTTTTTGGTTTTAATTTGGAACTATAATTTTAAATTTTCAATTAATAGAAATTTGGTTTTATGGAAAATTCATTTTTTAATTCTAATTTTTCAGAATTCTAGAAATTTATTCTTAGATTTATGATTGAGTTGTGAGTTTTCATTATATAAAAATGATGAATGATTTTTATTTAAAATATTAATTATTATTTATTTATATAATACTCATTGATTCATTTTATCAATGAAATTTGGGTGTAATTATTATAATTATATCTATGATTAAATAATGGGATAAGTTATTATAGATATTTCATGCTTGATCATGAATTATATGAGTAATTAAGGAAAATTTTAGGATAATAATTTTTTTTAATTAACCATTTCATTTATGATTATTTATTAAAAATAGAAAGGTGATGTTTGAAAGAAAAATTAATTGAGAGAATAATGCTAGGTTTTACTTTACGAGATAAATTTATTGGTTATCAAAATTTTCAAAAAGAATTCTAAAATAAAAAAATCATATTAATTTTAAAAATTTAATTTTTTTCTTTGAAAAATATATACATTTTAAAAAATGGATGATGATTTTAAGTTATTTTTTCAAAGTTAAATTATTTAAATTTTTATTTATCTCATTCATTTATTTATTTTACTTATTTTGAGCATGAGGACATGCTCATCCTTAAGTATGTGGGATCTGATATTTAATATTTTTATGTTACCTTCGTTATTTAATTATATGTATATATATATATATAATTGTTTTTATATTTAATTTTGAAATATTAACTTAATAAAAAAATATTGGTTAAAATATTACTTTATTAGTTTTATGAATTTTATTTAGTTTTTATTAATTAATATTTTATATTTATTTTATTTATTATATTTATTTATTTTATGTTATATATTAGTAATAATTATTTATATTTTAATAAAAAATATTTGTTTTAATAAAAGATATATTTTTTATATAATTTTATATTTTTGAATATTTAATTAATGTAATTTTTTTTATTTTTTTATTTTTTTCATAAATGAATGAATGGATGTATGGATAAATAATAAATAATGATTTTCTCTTAAATAGATAAATGGATGAATTATTTTTAGATAAACTTAGTAGGAAAAAACATTTTACATTTATAATAAAACATTTTATTGTACATATTTTTTTCATTTTAAGAAAAAATGAATAAACAATTATAAAAAAAAATTAAAAAATAAAACTTTTCCTTTTAATTTTTTTTATAATTTTAATATTTTTTTAAATTTTAATAAAATAATATATTTTAATAAAATAATTTTAATAAAAATAATAAGATCATTTCTTGATTTTTTTATAAAAAAATTTGATGATGATGATGATAATAATAATAATAATAATAATAATAATAAATTATGTTGTATTTTATAGATTGTGAAGACTGGATTAATTTTTGAAAGTATTCATCATCTGATCCAATTTTAAAGTGTATCCAACATCTGGTCTATATTAAATAAGGAAGAAGAATCTGACTTAGGGTTAGAGAGAGGTGTGCCATCACAGTTCATAGATGAGTCGAGCTAGGGTTGAGTGAGGAGATTCACTAAAGGCCATCAATTGGAGGGTTTGAGAGAAGGGAAAATATCACAAAGTAGTTAAATTCTTGATAAAGGAGGATGGTATTGCATGATTTGATGAATCACACACTGAAGAAAATCCCAAATGTAAGGGACAAGATTTCCCAAACCCTCCTTTTTTTATTATTAGGTGTCGATGGAGTCTAATGACTACAGGTAGTTGTCTTAAGGTATAAGGAATAAAGTAGCTACCGAATTTGTAGATTTATGCAAGAAGATTTGATTTGCAGCGTGGTGGTATGCATCGCATTATAGGAGGTTGATTTTTAGATGCATCATGATGTGGAGATTGGTCATGACCTTGGTGTGTAATCCATGAGAATTAAGACTCACGCTATTTTAGAGTTTGAAGGTGTGTCTCGGTGTATAAGGAGTGTGTCATGGTGTGAATTATTTAAAGATGGTTTTTTGGAAAAGTATTTACTCATATGTATGATTGGTTTTACCCTTAACTTTTTTCCCTTTTTCTTTTTATAGTTGCAATGTGGTTTGTTCTGTCATGATGTGAAGTATGTTTGGGGACTTTGTTTTATTTTTGAAAATTTCAATATTAGTGTGGTTTCTTATGTCATGGAACAAGACTTAGAGGGTTATATTTCCCTGGTTTTCCTATTGGGGGTCTTCATGGTGCAGTGGTCATGTCACACCATGGTTTTGGTTTCAGAGGATTATATTGGTGACATGATCACTTTTCCCATGGTATAAACTCCCTTATTTTTATCTGATTAAAATATTTGATCAAGCCTCAAATGATTAGAAGTAGATAATATCGCAGTTTGGTTTTCAAAGATTCATTCAATTATCCTCATTGTAGCATGATTAATACCTATCATGTTGTGATGACATGATTTCTAGAGTATAAATTTGAAATGTATCTCAAATTCCTAATATTTTCTCATTATTTTTAACCCTAGGAATATGTGGGAGTGTTTTGGATAATACTAGTCCCTGTGATCAATTTCCAGGACATCTCTTTTTTTCAATGAAAATCCTTAGACTAAGGTAAATCCATTTTCCTTCTTTTGGTTCTTATTCCCTCTCATTCATTTTTTCCATGATAGGGTAGCCTTATTTCTCCAAGTTAAATGTTTTCTCCTTAAGGTTTGATATATAATTTGCGATGGATGATATCTTAGTAATCATGGGTTCCCCATGGGATTGCTGATTTAGTTTTCTTTATCTATTCTCCCATTATCATTCATTGAATGTCAAAATATTTGATTATGATAAAGGATTCATAAGTTTCTATATATTTTATGCATCAATCTAATATTATAATGCTTTATCTTATTTAATAAATGGTGGATTTACCCTAATTAAGATAGAAATATGGACTTAAGAATTGGGAAGGTTGAAATTGGTTTGGTGATTGTATGCACTTATTCTTTATTCATGATACTTGCCTAAAGTGATTTTCTAGACAGTATGGAAGCTCGATTCCTTTTCTTTTTGTTATTCCATAGCACATATGACATGATTAAAATATGGATAATAACATTAATATAGTATGATAAATGGAATACTTAATTAGAAACACAAATTGAGTTTATTATTCTCTCTTAAATTTATACCATTGATGGTGTTTCTTTGAGGGTGTTCACTGGTTAATTATAACTGATATTAGCTATTCTTTTTATACTTCTTGGTTGTTAAAATCTTCTCATAATAAATCATTTAATTCATTAATGTAAAAAATTTGTTTGGTGGAATTAATTTCCAAGGTTGTTTTAAATCCCATCATTTTTTGCTTAAGATTTTATGATTGAGATGATATAAAATTGATTTATCCTTGAGTTTGTTATGATGAAAATATGTTTTATTTCCATATATATATTAATAAGTTAGATCACTTAATTTTATTTGATATGAAACATGTTATGGTCAATTGTAGATGTGAGGGGTGGGTTTTTTCCCCAGGGTGTGGTAGACGCTTGTTGCCAGCGATGGTGGGATGATATGAATAGTGAGGAAAGGTGTCAAGTATGATTCTTAGATGGATGGATATAGTTGAGATCCTATTTCCATGGTTTTTTTTCTTATTGATTGGTTGTTATGATTATTTTCTACTACTATTTTCTTGATTCCTTTAGGTATACCTTTTCCATGAGATGGGTTTGGTTGAGTCTTAGAATCCCAAGATATGAAATGGTAAATTAATTATAAATGAACCTATGGGGATGGGTGTTGATTTTTGTAATGGTATAATAAATAGACTCCATGTATTGGTAGGGATAATGCCCTAAGATCTTGGTTGAGAAATATGGAATTTAAATTTGAATATAAAATCACTTTAGATTTTAAGGCTGATAAAATTTTTAAACTAGAATTAATGATGTGGTTATGAAATGAATGGAAATCATAAAATTCATAAATTAATGATTGATGATGAAATTTGATTCTTATATGAATTATATTTTCCTAGTCCTAGTGATGGAATCCAGTTTTTTATGTGTAATGTTAAATATAGTTTGATTCTAAGGTATAATAATTTACCTTAGATAGGATGTGAGATATATTATCATTATTTTATATTATTTCTTACACTCCACCATCAGACTTGGTAGGGACATCTGCACCCATATTAGCCTTCGGATCAGGTTTTGTTCCCAAAATCTAGGATGTCATAGATACAGATGGTTGACTACTCCCCCTACCCCACTCTCTCCTCCAAAAAATAACATGGTATGTAGGTATACTTAGGTCGTGGTGGATTATGGTATAGTGTATGTGCTCATATGACCTATAGTATCTATTAGTTATGACATGCATCTATATGTGATCTATAGTGGCTTAAGGTTATGGTGTATACTTTTATTACATGTGTATTTATCTGTTGTACCCCCAATTTCTAATAAGTAACCCTTGTTTTATTCTTTTTAAGTATATGAAGCATATGAGAAATTTTTGGGAAATTTTGGAGACTTTTAAAGTGTTAAAGGGGAAAAGGGGGTGACACACACGCTTCGCACGGGTTTCCCAAACTGTGTGGAATCCATGCAGGTGGTGGTCACTTTGGCCAGAGGAGACCGCACAGTGTGTGCACGGTTTGGGTAAACCATGTGATGAGGCCGTGTGGAGTGACCCTTCCAAGTAGTAACTACTGCACGGTTAGCGCACAATTTTCCTAGCCGTGCAGACTAACCGTGCACGGGGTCAACTTAGATCCTATTTTTAAGGATCTAATCCATTTTATCATTAAACCCACTCTTTTTTTCTCCTAGACGGCCCTAACTCAGGATTTCTCTCTGGTGAAGGTGGGAGAACACTTACCAGGAATTTTAGAAGCGATTCAGAGGTTTTCCTTGGCGTTTAGAGGCCGTTTGATCGAGGTAAGTCTCGTTTCCTTTAGTTTTCTTAGATCTCCTTCTCCCCTCTAGATGTATCCTTAGATATACACCCAAGGTGGGTATATATAAGGTAGTGGATGACTTTTAAGTCGAGTTTTGGTTTTTTTGGTACTAAGGGAAGGAATCTACGGAGGTTTCGGGGAGTAGTTTATTAGGTTTTGTTGGCGTTCTTCATCTGTTGGTTGGTTTCGCCTAATTTTTTTGAGGTAGGTGGCCTCACTCCCGATTCCTCTTTCTTAGAACTTGAAGGCTTAGTTTCAAATTGTTTTCCTTGATTAAAATGGTTTGTTTATCTTCTGTGAAAGAATGTTTGAAACCCCTTTTAAGTAATGGGTGATGGAAATTGTGTGTTTTTGAAAAGTGTTTGTTGAAGTGAATTTAAAATGGTGATTTTAAACTGGGTATGGTTATTCTGCTTGAAAGAAATGGTTTTCAATAAAAGGTTTGATGCTTTATTGAAAGGTTTTGAACACACTTGGTTTTGGCATAGATTTTCATGGGTTGTGGTGTGTGTTCATATGCATTGGGATGGATAAGGGCGAGAAGTACCCCCATCAAAAGGTTGGGATGGATAAGGGTGATAAGTACCCCCATTAAAAGGTTGGGATGGATAAGGGCGTGAAGTACCCCCGTCAAGGTAGTCCACTAAGTGACGACTTAGTGGAAGGATAACTCACCACTCGTGAGTATAGGGAGGTCCAGGTGGCATGCATGGTTGGTTGTGTAGATTTGTGAAATGGAATGAATGTGCCAAAATGGAAATGGGAATTTGATTGGAAACTTTTCTTGGTTACTTTTCTTAAGAAAGATGGTTTTTGTTGGAAAATGGTTTTGACATGGAACTTGTTATATTGTGAACTGTTTTGGAATTGTTTTATATAAATTATTTTATATAAATGTGCTAACATGTTTTATCCTAGAGGCATGGGTTGGGAAGTCATCGGGGAAAACCTACTGAGTTTCATTACTCACCCCCTGCTTTGTCATGTTGGTGCTTTTGTAGATTTCATATACCGGGATGTTGGCAAAGGTAAGGTTTCACATGTTTATAGAATTACTTCGTGATATTTGGGCTGGTTTATGATGTTGGAGCTTGGAGCTTGTGAAGCATGGAGTTGGGTTGTCGTCTTTTAGTCTTTTAGTTTGTCTTTCCGCTGTTTAATCTGATTTAGTGTTGGTTTCTACTGTGGTACTCTTGTTTGGTTTATGATAAAATAAATGGTTGAGTTGTCTTAGCTTTTATCATGCATCATTTAGTTGATTAGTTTTGGTTATGGCTGTTGTTTTTGTGGTATGTTCTAAAAGGGTAAATCATTCCCAACTTGTTTTGAAACCCTTCGGCATTTATTTACAGCCTTTGGCACCTTGGGAATGTCGCTTAAGGCCAAGTAATGACTTGTTGTATTCTCAAGACAATAAGGATAAGAGGGTCATTACAAATGGTATCAGTTTGTTCGGTCCTTGGGGTATAAATGCAATCATCTTGTTCCTTTCTTTGTGGAACAAGTAGTCATCAGTTTTTGTTGGTCTTGGCGTTGAATTATTATGTGTCTATTCCCTGGGTGGTCATCTTAGGAAGGACTAGTATTGTCAGAACTTGGAATGTAGAGCATAAAAAGATGTATCTAACCTTTTTATGTTGAACTTCAAGTTACCAGGGAGTTGGGTACATAAGTGTTTTGGAGACACTTATAAGATAACTAATCTCATTGTCATGGGTTTATCCAATGAGATGAGCATGACATGAATTAGAAGAATGAATTCACACTAGTAGTGAATATATCATTTTGAGAAATGGATTATGGTTTGATGCAAAAGCATGATTTCGGAAAATTTTAAACTTGTTTTCAAATGAAAGATTTTGAAAAAATAATGGTTGATGTATTTTGAAACTATATCAATTTTCAAAGGAAATAAATTATTTTTTTTTAGAAATTGGTAAATGTGGAAAAGATTGATGGTTGGAAATCAATGTTGTGATAGTTATGTGATAGAAATTGAAATGTTAAGCCTTCAATTTCTAGGAAGTGAGACTAACGGTGTGCGTTGTTTGGATAGAAAATGGCACTTGTCAGGCATTGTAGAAACCAAATGAAAGAGGCTGCAGAGAATGTGGCCACACCTAAGCCACAGGTAAACCAGAAGCTAGTCCAAAGTATAGTTCAAGCGTTTCAGGCTATGGACACGGGAAATCGGAGGGATGAGTCATGTCATGTAGACCATTCCATCTAGTTATAGAAGTAGAATCCACCCATCTTTCAGGGTGATTCTGAACCAGAAAGGGCGGAGGTGTGGCTGAGTATGATGAATCATATCTTTGATTTCATCAGCACACCAGCAGAAATGAAAGTAAATTTTTCGATGTATATACTGGAGGATCTTGAACGACAGTGGTTGGAGCTAGTGGTACAAGCTAAGGTGGATCAAGGCCTGGGCTGGGAGGAATTTTAGGAATTGTTCAATAAAAAATTCTATCCCCACACATTCACGATCCAGAGGAAAACATTATTTTTCAGCCTGAAGCAGGAGAATCTCTCTGTCTCGAAGTATGCGGAAAAATTCATTAATTTAGTGCGCTTTTCACTAGAAGTTCCTACAAGTGTGTCGTTGAATGCACGCATCTTTGAATCAGGGTTGCGACAGGAGATTCGCTCGAAGATAGATATGCTCTGTATTACGGATTATACGGAGATGGTAAACATAGAAACAGTAGCTGAAAGCGACATCTCAAGATTTATGGGAGGAGGAAGTATGATGATACCCACGGGAACGGGTGGGAACTCTAATGCTGGGAACAAGCAGACGAGGGACACCTACTTCCAAGGTTCGAGTGCGAATTAGAATTAGATGGCTGGATCGGTGAATCTTCCTCCATGACCCATGATGAAAGATGGGTGTTTTCAATTTGGATCGATTGATCACATGAAACAAGAATATACAGCACCACTGAGAGCATTCCACAATTGCAACAATATGGGGCATCTTCAGTGATATTGTCGTAGTGCTCCACAGTCGGGTGTTTGTGAAACTTCTCAGGTGTCGCAAGCATCTTATGCTTTGACAAGGTGAGGACAGAAAAATCATTCTCACTATAAGAACAGAGCTATCCATGGTGATTCTAGGAATACCATGACTCCTCAGGTAGGACAATCTCAACAAGGCAATAAGGAGAAATGTGTAGAAACAAAGTAATTGAATGGAGCGGAACAGGTGATTGTGGATGACCAGTCTGGACCGTCTACGATGAGATGTACGATTATTTTTAATTCTACCCTCATGCAAATGTTGTTCGATACTGGTGCATCGCATTATTTTCTTGCTTCTTGTATTTCTGATTTTCTAAACTTAAAACTTTAAATGATGCCTTCTGTGATAAAACTTCAAAATCCTCTCGATGAAAGAAAGTGTAGAGCCTTCGTGTGTAGATCATGTTTTATAACTGTTGATGGAGCTGAGCTAAAATGGGATTTCTCTGTGCTAGAGATGGATTTCTATGATATAATCTTGGGTATGGATTGGTTGACAGAGTTCAGGTCTCACATCGACTGTTATAGCAGAACAATCAATTTCGCGACTGAGGATGGCGTCGAGCATCTCTTTAGAGAAGAAAGAGTGGTGAAGGCGAGTGAAATGAGCTTGTTGGCACCAGTAGTGTCAATGATCTCTTACCAGTTGGCTGTATTAAACTTGGAATCGATGGATGAGATCACAAATAACAGTTTTCCAATAGTCGCGGATCAATTTCCTGATTTTTTTCCAAAAAACTTCTCAGGGTTTCCACCTGTAAGAGAAGTGGAGTTTATGATTGATCTCCTTTCAGGGACCAGTCCTATATCACTTTCATCTTATAGGATGGCACCAATGGAGTTAAAGGAATTGAAAGTGTAGTTGGAAGAACTATAAAACAAAGGTTTTATTCGGCCAAGCATGTCTCTGTGGGCAGCACCATATTTGTTTTTAAATAACCAAATGGAACTTTTAGGCTATGTGTGTATTATTGTAAACTTAACCAAGTTATGATAAAGAATAGATATCCACTTCCATGCATTGATGACATGTTTGATCAATTGAGGGGAGCTCAGTGGTTCTCTAAGATTTACTTGCGGTCAGGATATCACCAGTTGTGAGTTTGGAAGGAGGATATTCTGAAGACAGCCTTCAGAAGTAGATATGGTCACTGCGAATATGTAGTCATTCCTTTTGGTATCATGAATGCACCATCAGTATTTATGGAATTGATGAATCGGATATTTCAGCGATATCTGTATTCTTTTATTATGGTGTTTGTGGACGACATATTGGTGTATTCAAGAACAAGGGCTGAGAATGAGCAACACTTGGCGATAGTGTTGGAAATCTTGAGAGACCATAAGTTGTATGCCAAATTATCAAAGTAAGATTTTTGGATACAAGAGGTATTATTTCTGGGCCATGATGTTTATGATAAAGGTGTTTCAGTGGATCCAAAAAATATATAAGTTGTTCTTTCTTGGCAACCGCCAAAAAACGTCTTTGAAATATGAAGTTTTCTTGGTCTAACTGGTTATTACTGATGCATTGTGCGTGACTTATCAAGACTAGCTTTACCTATGACAGCATTAACAAATAAGAACAGTGCATTTAAATGGACCGAGGAATGTCAGATATCTTTTCAAGAGTTGAAATTTCACCTTACATCAGCACCCATCTTAGTTTTGCCAGAATCAGGACAGGGGTACGTTGTGTATTGTGACGCTTCATGATCTAGGTTGGGATGTGTTATCATGCAAGGAGACCATTTTGTTGATTATGGCTCAAGACAGTTGAGAGTGCATGAAAATAACTACCCAACACATGATTTTGAGTCAGTTTCAGTTGTCCATGCCTTGAAGACTTGGCATCATTATCTCTTTGGTGAGAAATTCACTATGTTTACGGATTATAAGAGTTTGAAGCATATTTTCTCACAATGAGATTTGAGTCTGAGGCAGAGAATATGGATAGATTATCTTCAAATGTTCAACTTTGACTTGATATATACACTGGTTAAGGGAAATTCGGTGGCCGATGCATTAAGCAGAAAGTCGTATGCTCAGTTGGCGCAAGAAGCTTCAGATGAGCGGCAGTTGATGTCAGTCCTAGTTGACATGCGTATGGAATGTGAAGACCAAGCTGATGTTGCGATTTTCTTTCCAATTGCTCTTTTTCTTGATTTGGTGGAGATAGTAAAGGAGGCACAGGCATCTGATTTAGACTGTGTTTCAATGAGTTCAAAAATCAATGGTGGGGAGACCATTGAGGGATGGAAGCTGGATGGAAGTTCAGTTTTTCAGTTTCGAGATCATATCGTTGTACCTTTAACTACTCGGGAACAACTCCTTCATGCTTACCACCATTCCAGATGGGCTGTTCATCCAGGAATACAGAAGATGTGTAAGGCGATAAAGGCACAATTTTGGTGGAGCGGCATGAAACAGAAGGTAGCTGAATTTTTTTCAAGGTGTTTAACTTGTCAACAAGTTAAAGAAGAACATCTGCATCCAACGGGTATGTTGCAGTCTCTACCAATTCCAGTATGTAAATGGGAGCATATAGCTATGTATTTCGTTATAGGTATCCCAAGAATGGTTCTGAAGCATGATACCATATGAGTCATAGTGGATCAGTTTACCAAGTCAGCCCATTTCATCCCTATTTGTGAATCTAATATGGTGGGGGATATATCCAAAATCTATATCTGAGAAGTGGTAAAGAGACATGGAATACCAATTTCAATTATGTCAGATAGATATCCAAGGTTCACATCTCATTTCTGGCAATCCTTACAGGAATCCCTGGGAACTAAGTTGAATATGAGTACAGCGTATCATCCTCAGATGGATGGACAATCCGAAAAGATGATACAGACGTTGGAATACATATTGTGGGCTTTTGTAATGGATTTTAGTGTCTCTTGGGAAGATCACGTGCCTTTAGTGGAGTTCTCATATATCAACAGTTATCAGGCCTCGATACACATGGCTCCATTTGAAGCATTGTATGGGTGTCCTTGTCATTCTCCACTTTGTTGGGTGGAAATAGGTGAGACTTCACTAGTTGGGCTGAGCCTTTTCCAAGAAACAACGGATAAGATTCAGTTGATAAAAAAGAGGATAGAGATGGCACAGAGTCATCAGAAGTCTTATGTGGATCATTATCGGAGACCATTGTCATTTGCGGTGAGTGATCATATCTTTTTGAGAAACTCTCCAAGGCTTGGACATCGTCATTTTGGGAAGCAGGTAAAATTATCTCCTCGATATATATGCCATTTTGAGATATTGGAATGGGTTGGTGAGGTGGCGTATCGGTTGGAATTACCACCATGGTTCAGTGTAGTGCATAATGTGTTCCATGTATCTCAGTTGAAGAAGTATCAACCCAATCCTGACCATGTGATCAGATGGGATCACATTGACCTAGAGCTGGATGCTTCATTGGTATAAATTCTGGTGCAGATTGTGGATAGGTAGGAGAAAGCCTTATGTGGAAAAATCATCGGTCTAGTGCGGGTTTTGTGACAACATGGTCAGATTATGGAAGAGACTTGGGAACGCGAGAAAGAAATGAAAGAGCAGTGGCCAAAACTCTTTCAGGCAAGAGATGGTTTTCTACTTTCTGAGGACGGAAAGGCTAATGGTGGAGAGAATATAGTACCCCCTGTTTCTATTAAGTAACCCTTTTATTATGCTTTTTAAGTACATAAATCATATGAGAAATGGTTGGAAAAGTTTGGAGACTTTTAAATTGTTAAAGGGAAAAAGGGGGTGACGCACGGGCTTTTCACTAGTTTCCCAAACCATGCGGAAGCCATGCAGGTGGTGGTCACTTTTTACAGAAGATATCGCACAGTGTGTGCATGGTTTGGGCAAACCATGCGATGAGTTCGTGTGGAGTGAACCTTCCAAGCAGTGACTACCACACGGTTAGCGCACGATTTTCCTAGCCGTGCAGACTAATTGTGCGTTGGGTTAACTTAGATCCTATTTTTAAGGATCTAATCCATTTTATCATTAAACCCACTCTTTTTTTATTCTAGATGTCCCTAACTCGGGATTTCTCTCTGGTGAAGGTGGGAGAACACTTACCAGGAATTTTGGAAGTGATTCGGAGGTTTTCCTTGGCGTTTAGAGGCCGGTTTATCGAGGTAAGTCTCATTTCCTTTAGTTTTCTTAGATCTCCTTCTCCCCTGTTGATGGATCCTAAGATCTATACCCAAGGTGGGTAGATTTAAGGTATTGGATGACTTTTAAGTCAGGTTTTGGTTCTTTTTTGTACTAATGGAAGGAATATAAGGAGGTTTTAGGGAGTAGTTGACTCATTTTTGTTGGTGTTCTTCATTCGTTGGTTGGTTTCACCTAATTTGTTGAGGTAGGTGGATTCACTTCTGATTCCTCTTTATTATAACTTGAAGGCTTAGTTTTAAATTTTTTTCCTTGATTGAAATGGTTTGTTTATCTTCTATAAAAGAATGGTTGAAACCCCTTTTAAGTAACGGGTGATGGAAATTGTGTGTTTTTGGAAAGTGTTTGTTGAAGTGAATTTAAAATGGTGATTTTTAACTGGGTATGGTTTTTGTACTTGAAAGAAATGGTTTTCAATAAAAGGTTTGATGCATTATTGAAAGGTTTTGAACACGCTTGGTTTTGGCATGGATTTGCATGGGTTGTGGTGTGTGTTCATATGCATTGGGGTGGATAAGGGTGATAAGTACCCCCATTAAAAGGTTGGGATAGATAAGGGTTAGAAGTACCCCCATCAAAAGGTTGGGACGGATAAGGGCGTGAAGTACCCCCGTCAAGTTATTCCACTAAGTGACGGCTTAGTGGAAGGATAACTCACCACTCGCGAGTATAGGGAGGTTCAGGTTGCATGCATGGTTGGTTGTGTGGATTTGTGAAATGGAATGAATGTGATAAAATTGAAATGGGAATTTGATTGGAAACTTTGCTTGGTTGTTTTTCTTGAGAAAGATGGTTTTTGTTAGAAAATGGTTTTGACATGGAACTTGTTATATTGTGAACTATTTTGGAATTGTTTTATATAAATTGTTTTATATAAATGTTCTAACATGTTTTATCCTAGAGGTATGGGTTGGGAAGTCATTGGGGAAAACCTACTGAGTTTCATTACTCATCCCCTGCTTTGGCACGTTGGTGCTTTTGCAGATGTCATATACCAGGATGTTGTAAAAGTTAAAGTGTCACATTTTTATAGCACTACTTCGTGATATTTGGGCTGGTTCGTGATGTTGGAGCTTGGAGCTTGTGGAGCATGGAGTTGGGTTGTCATCTTGTAGTCTTTTAGTTTGTCTTTCCACTATTTACCCTAATTTAGTGTTGGTTTTCATTGTGGTAATCTTGGTTGGTTTATGATAAAATAAATGGTTAAG
The DNA here is from genome assembly GCA_963277665.1 of Viscum album. Classification (NCBI taxonomy): domain Eukaryota; kingdom Viridiplantae; phylum Streptophyta; class Magnoliopsida; order Santalales; family Viscaceae; genus Viscum; species Viscum album. The sequence goes on along the minus strand of OY728129.1, from coordinate 1,025,291,560 downwards.
TTTTCTTAGATTTTATCATGCATCATTTAGTTGATTAGTTTTTGTTATGGTTGTTGGTTCTCTGGTATGTTCTAAAAGGGTAAATTTTCCCCCACTTGTTTTGAAACCCTTCAGCATTTATTTCCAGCCTTTGGTGCCTTGGGAATGTTTCTTAAGGCCAAGTAATGACTTGTTTTATTCTCAAGACAATAAGGATAAGCGGGTCATTACATTATCTATGGGCGGTAATAGATTTTGGTATATTTCGTACTTACATAGGGTTGGGATGGATCCCAGTTTTATTATGTGTTTGTGGGAATGTGATAATGATGTAGCTGGTATGTGTGAATAGATGGTGAGGATTTGATTTGATGATGATGCGGCTACGGTATATTAGCATGGATGTGAATATTTACTTATGAAGTAAATGAAAGAACCATTACATAATTCATCGGGGTTTAGGTTGATTGGTTTAGTGAGAAAGTTTAGGAGGGGTACAATTCTTATATATATATATGTATGTATGTATGTATGTATGTATGTATATATATATTCTTTTGTTATTATGTTACTTATTTCTTCATATTAATGGGTTAGTGAGCTTTAGTATGGTTGGGATTTAGTTCACTTGATTTAGGTAATGAGTTAATTTCTAAGTTTATTCACTATGATTTAGTATGATTTTTTCAAATCTATATGATAGGTTTTAGGGAGGATCCTACTGAGCATACCTGTATACTCACCCCTATTTATAAATATATTTTTCATGTCTATAGGAGTTGGTTGGTGATCGATCTAGGAATTACTATATTTTGGTGGCTATTCAGGAGTGGGTGGAGTGTTTGGTTTCTACCTAGGTAATGTTCATGGTATTTACATTTGTTTTTTCTCTGTATAATTGTACATTTATTTATTAGGAGTGGTTATCTATTTATATCATGGATTTTATTGGTGTTTTATTTTATTTTTTTAGGGATACTGAGGGTAATACATCATATATATATATATATATTATTCTCTTATTTCTAGTATACAACCCATGGAATATTGGAGGTGGGATTCCAAGGTCACTCTTTTATTCACTACTGTCCTAGGAGGGGTACCATTGGAAGGGGTCATGATAGGGTGGTATCAAATATTTTGGTTGTGAGATAAGATAAAGCTTGTGGATAGGCACAAGTGGGGATTTTATGGGTTAGTATGATGATAATTTCATTTGAACTTAGTATGTGATGTAAGCAAGGGATGCATCTAGAACATGGGATTTTATTCCCCCCTATGATCCAATATAAAGACATTAAGTTTACTGAATGTTATTTGTGAAGTGATGTTTCTTATGGGGTAGAGACCATGGTAAGGGTCTTGAATCATGATTTTCTGTGCTTATGGCTAAATTGGGTAGATAGTGGTATTTAATATGAATCATAATAAACTAATATTTAGTATTCCATATTCTGGGTGTAGGATTCCCTGATAGTTTTCTACTTTGTAGGTATAGTTATAGATCTATGTCCTCAACAATTTTTTTCCAATTATTCCTAGAAGGACATACTAGAAGATCAACACATAGTTGAAGTCGATGAAGATAAATCTTAGAGGAAGATTCTTTGAGTGTTTCAATGCTAGATCCTATAGAGGTAAGATTGATTCATTTAAGATAAGGAGATCATGTTTTGGTTGGAATAGATAGAGGTTTAATTTAGTTTGATCCATTATCAAAGGGATAATTGGGTTCCATTGGCTATCAATATGTGGCATGGAGCTTCTCCACAATAGTTTTTTTTTGTTTCTTGATGATCATGGGGGTCAACAGTTTCATGGGAGAAGATTGATGATCAATTTTTGGTTGATTTCCTTTCTTTGACTGCAAATCCATATTCTCACTAGGAGATTATCACTATCTATAAATTGAATTACAATGGGAGATTTTTTATTAATTGATATAATAACATCCTCTATTATGTGTTAGACCTTATGAAAGATTGGGAGACTAGGGAGAGTCATGTAGAGGAGGCTTTGTGTCTATAGATTCAACTTTAGGTCACCCTATTCATGTTTATAACGTATCTTGGGGTGCAACTGAAGGCATCATTTATTTAGAGGATACTCGATAGGACTAGATAATTATGGGAGAGGAGTCTTCTGAACTATCTGAGGAATAGAACTATGGCCAAAGGTTCTTAGTTTCTAATTCATTTGATATTTTAAACAGGGGGAGTCAATTCCAGTCTTCTTCATCCCATTTCATTGGGACATGTATTTTTCAGATGCCTTATGGGAGATCATACATGGTTTGATTTTTATATGGAGTTCATGACCATTGGAATCTTGAATGTCAGACCTTTCTCAAAAATCAATGAGGATATGGTGGCCTACTTTAGTCTTAGTAGTTATAATAAATAGAGAAAAGAGGAGACAAGTATAGTATAACCCTATAATATTACACATCCCTAGAGACAATGAGAAGAATGAGAATATAGAGGTGGTCTCCATTAGGCCCAGAGATATTGTAGAGGATGATGTGGTCAAATGAATATCTTAGAGTTTCCATCACCATACATGTCAGGAATCATGCAAGGTATTATTTATTTATATTCCACCTAATGTATGCATTATTTGTTTTAGAATCTACACACTCCTTCATTGAACCCACCCTAGTTCAAGATCTAGGAAATAAGGTATAGAGGATTCCAGTACCCTTTTTTTGACTATACCAATTGGTTTTTGAGAAATATTGTATGATGTTTGTAGAGATTGTGAGATAATGTTAGGGAATCATACCTCCTTATGAGATTTTTTATATTTACATATATATTCACACAAAATCATTCTTATCATGGACTGAATTTATTCAATGTAGGATACTATTTATTACTTTAGGTGGAGAGTTATATTCTTAGATGTTGACAATTATCATTCCATGTTCATTGGTGAGTGAGATCCTTGAATTGTTTGGAGGTGTACTGAGACCTTATCTTCTATGATTTCTAGGGTGATGTTTAGTTCATTTGAGATTTAGTCAGTGGTGTTTCCTAAGGTTGTGGAAGAGTACCCTGATTTATTTCCAAGGGAAGCTGTGATGATGCCCCCTCAATGTGTGGTGAAGTTCAGGATAAATTTGTAGTCGGGTGTCTCTCCAATATCGATGTTTCCATATAGTATGTTTCCTTGTGAGGTGGGGGAGCTATGAATTCATATTGGTGATATTATATAGATGGGTTTTATTTGGCCCAGTGTGTCATATTGGGTTTCTCCTATCTTGTTCAAAAAAAGGTAGATGGTAATCTACAATAATGTATCAATTATTGTTGCTTGAACCAGGTTAAGGTGAAGAACCTCTATCCACTTCCATTGATTAGTGACATATTTGATCAGCTGAATGGAGGTATTTATTTCTCAAAGATCTATTTTTAGTTAGGATATCATCATATATAGATGAAATATGAGGATTTTCTGAATACACGCTTCAGATATTGTTATGGCCACTATGAGTTCATGGTAATACCTTTTGATGTCATGAATGCACCAATCATGTTCATGGGAATAATGAAATATTTGTTCCATGAGTTTGTAAACTAGTTTTTGGTGGTGTTTATTAATGAAATACTTATGTGTTATAAGTTTGATGAGGAGAATATAGAGTATCTGTGATCCATTCTATAGGTACTACATTTTCATCAACTATTTGGGATGTTTTAAAATTGTATGTTATTAGAACAAGAGGTGAATTTAGTGGGATATTCCATGTCACATCAAATATTATCTATAGATCATTTGAAAATTGAGATGTTTTTGGGTATCCCCCAATAATTTTGTAGAAGTTCATAATTTTCTTAGTCTTAAAGGAAGTTGTTTATTAAGATTCTTCATGTATTGGCGAGGGTTAGGTCCTGATGCCACAGAAATCAGTTATCACTTATGGGCCTCAAAAATTATGGACTCATGATTGTAACTATGTTTATCATGATCTTGATCCTATTATGGTGGTGTTTGGTTTAAAGTTATGGTATGAATACCTCATAGGTGAACACTTTGTGGTCTCCATAGATCACATGATCTTGAGTTACATCTTCTCCCAAAGTAATTTTAACTTATAATAATGATGTTGGATAGAATTTATATATGATTATGACTTTAATATTTTCTATACACTGAGGAAAAGGGAATGTTTTGGTCGATTTGTTGATCATGAAGGTTTATGTTGATGTTGTATGTGAGTCTATATATTCTCAAAGAGTGATGGAGGAGCTTGCAGTGATGGACCATGATATGTGAGAAGTTGATGGTAGAGGGTGTCTTTACTAGATTAACTTGTAGTCATATTTGGTAAAATAGGTATAGGAATCCTAAATGGAGGATTTCATGATGTAATTTTGGTAAGATCATGTTGTTTGTTGAGATGCCCCTAAAAGATGGTCTGATGATGATCGATATAAGGTGTTATTTTGGGGGAGGCTCTTTGTTCCTTGGAATATGCATGATGTGGTTATCCATGAGTTTCATAGTTCAACTTTTGAAGTAAATATTTATGTGGATAAGATGTATCATGACTTGAGAGGTTATTCTGGTGGTCTAGTTTGATGGGATAAATTATAAAGTTTTTATATTGGTGTTTAGACTACTAGAGGTTGAAGGTTGAGCATCATGTTTCAGGTGGGTTTCTTCAACCATTTAATGTTCCCTAGTGGAAATGGGAAGACATATTGATGCACTTCATCATCATTTTTCCTCAATACCAAGTTGGGTATGTTTTTATTTGGGTGATCATGGTATGTTTGAAAATTTTGGATCACTTATTAGTGATTAAGTAGTCTAGAATGATGGATGTTTTATCAAGAAAGTATTTGGATGAGATTTTGGGGATTCATGGGGTTCCGATGTTGATTATCTAGGATTGTGATCCCAGTTTTATCACCTGAGTGTAAATATATATTCATTATTATTTTGTCTCTTAGTTATTCCTAGACCAACTTTCCATCTATATATGGATGAATATATATATAAGACTATCCATATTATGGAGGACATGTTATGAGCATGAATTTTAGATTTTAGAAGTTCTTGGGTGAGGAACCTATCCTTGGTTTAGTTTTTTATTATAATAATTATTAATATACCATTTGTATGTACCTATTATAAGTGTTGTATATATTACCTTTTAGATCTCCATTATGATGAATCGAGGTTAGAGAGTCATCTATTCTCATACCCAAATTGGTATAGAGCATGAAAGAGAAGGTTCAAGTGACGCCTGAGAAGGAAAAGGTAGATTAGGATCATCATAGTTCATATTATTATCATAATAGGAGGCCTATAGATTTCAATATTATAGATCAAATGTTCATGAAGATATATCCTTTCCATAGTAAGAATAGGTTCGGTTATTAGAGTAAGTTGTATCCCAAGTTTGTTCAGCCTATTGAGGTGTTGGATCATGTCGGTTCTGTTGTGTATTGGATAGAACTTTTCCCATAGATAAACCAAATCCATGATTTTTTCATGTATCTTATATTTTTAGATATCTTTGTGATAATTCATAGGTCATTTACTAGGGAGTTGTAGAAGTTTAAGATGATGTGATGTTTGAGGATTAACCTATTGAGATATAAGACCTTCATGATAAAGTGTTTCATGGGTGTTCTATTCAATTGGTTCATGTTTCATAGAGACATGGTGTCTTAGATGAGTGTACTTGGGAATTTGAGTCATAGATTCACTCTCAGTATCCTTAGTTATTTGATATTTGGTTTTTTTGAAATGATATATATGAACTTTGGTAAATTTATGATATTATTAATGATGTTGCATGTGTATGCACCTTGTTCCATTTTATGGGTCGAATGTGATCCTTTTATAGTGATATCCTTGAGTGGTATCTCACGGGGTGTTTATTTTTATCCCCTTCCTATTTTTCTTCCAATATTTTGTCATAATTCTCAAAGATGAGAATCATTTGATAGTTATCAGATACAAGGTCTTGGATTTCCTGAACTAACCCTTTATAGATTCTTAGGTGTTGAGGGAGTCTAGGTATTACTTGTAGAGGTCTTAAGGTATAAGGAAGGTAGAATATTCCATATTTGGAGGTTTTTTCTAGAAAAATTGATTCACAATAAGGAGGTATGCATCACATATGGTAGGTTAGTTTGTAGACATGTAATAATGTGGATATTGGCCAAATATTAGGGGCATAAGCCATGAGAATTAAGTCATATGTTTCTTCAAATTTGGAATGAGTTTTGTAATGTGTAGTGAGTGTGTCAAGGTGTAAATTATTTAAAGAGGGGTTTTTGGAAAAGTATTCACTCATACATAAGATAGGTTTTACCCCAATGTTTTTCCCTTTGCCTTTTTATGTTTGTGGGGTTGTGTGTTCAATTACAATGCGAATGAATTTTGGAAAGTTTATTTTATTTTCCAAAAAAAATCATGACATGGCTAACTGTGTCATGGTGTGAGACATGGATGATCCAAATTCCTTGGTTCTACCATTTCAGGGCCATCGTAGCATGGTGGTTATTGTAGAGACCCCAAAATTGATGTAAATGGACATTATATTACTTTTTCAAAATACTTAATACATAACAAAAAACCAACACTCAAGGACCGTAATAGTTTAGTGTCTTTGGAAACTCAGAACATAATCATCTTATCATGGTGAAAGATCTTCAACATCTCCCATAAAGATATTCCCCTTTTGTTTTCTTACCTAAAAACTTTCTTTATATCCTGGGGAAAATAAAACATATAAAGGGTGATCTCAAATGCTCAATAAGGGTAATCATTGAGAAAATAAAACAAATCATATAAATTTTAACTTAAAAACATGAACATAATGTTTAAACATCAAAATCTTGAGCAATGAAATAAAACATGGCAGTACGTAAGTCATAGATCATAATGGAACATCAATCATGATAAAATACCATGGGAATAAAAAATTTAATTGTGGAAAATCATTAAGCACTTGATAGTATTTCCATATTATCCAAGTCATTGCTGCCAAGACCATCTTAGTGGACAAAGTCCCTTACTGAATCGAGTTCATTCCTCATTCCAGTCCTGTATCACTGAACCAGATTAACTTATCGTTCCATCCATGTCTATCTCATGAGATATAAATCTTTACCCAATTCAGTGGAGGGAGATATAGGTACCACCCATCTCATAATTAAATCATTCTTACTTGTGCCACAACATAAACATAAATCATTCATCATAACCCAAAGAATAAAATGGGTTTCATAAACATCATCCCATCATAACATAATCCGTATAAAAAAATGGATATCATTTCATCATAAGAAAATTGAAACCATGTAAATCATAGAGAAATTATACTTGAAACATACACATATGAAATAATGTCATCTTATATGGAAAATGGTTTTGATAAAACACTTGAAATGAATTCTTAATGAAAATATCCATTCTTCTTCAAAATCGTTTTCTTTTCAAAAGATGTCATGACATTTTAAAAGAAAAGGATTTTGTTTAAAATAGTCATGAAATATTGTAAAGGAATATTCATTAAAATTAGGTGTTATGAAACTGTAAAAATCCATTCATGCCTTATAAGTTAAAAAAACATTTTCCTCGTACTTTTGCTAGAAAATTCAAAAAGTACCTCGTATGGTAAACAAAAGAAAGATTCCTTCCATAACACAAAGTAAAATCCAAAAAGGGTTAAAATGACTTTAAACATACATTGAATAATATTAAACACTTTATGAAAAACATTTTTATGGATATGGATGAAAAATATAACCCCAGTAAATACTTACGTATAAGCAATCTCGGATAAAAATGAGATTGAAAAATTATCCCTTACCTTAGGTCCGATATGCTTTGTACGTATCTGAACCTCCTATATAATGATTTAAATAATGTCATTGACTTATTACAGAATCATATTTATTGTTATTATATCATATATGGTTCACTTATGACTTCATATTACACGTTCTTTTTTAAATTCCATTTTAAAGCAGCGTTTTGGGCAAAATCATTTTATTTGTCATACATGTTTGGACTTGTTGTCCTTGATATTATTATTACTTATATCTTGATTTACTTACTTACATAATTTAAATAATTATTTATATATCATATATATTCATTATATATATATATATAATAGATATATAAATGAAACAAAATACACTGTTCATGGAGACGGTAGGTCGTACGTACGCATGAACGTTGTTTTCCTTTCCTTATTGACTTGAATGGAAGTAAGTAGATGAAATATATATATACATAAATCCAGTAGCTTAATTATTTCATATATTTCATTATAATTCATTATATATACTTTATAATCATTCTTGAATGGTTAACATGGAGAATGAATCTCATCGCGTCGTGGAGACGGTAATCCGTACGTACGCACGAGCGATGATATCGTTCCCATAATTATTGAATTGAATTGTAGTGGATGATATAATATATTAGAATAAGTATTATGTTATAATAATCATATATATTTATTATTTACACCATTATACCCATCCAATTAAGGTTTTGGTGGAAAAACTGATTACACCACGGCGTGGAGACGGTATTCCGTACGTACGCACGCGCGGTGATTTCGTTTTCCGTAGGATGGATAGAAGGTGAAATAGGATTTTTTTTCATATTTATAATAACATATAAGTATATAAGTAATAATTATGTTATTACTTTATAATGAAACAACTAAATAAGTGGAATTAGAAGAAGAAAGAAACTTGAAAGAGTCGGTAGAAGAGATTACCTCTTCTTCGACGCACCTCTTTTAAACTCCTTCTTAGGGCACTAGAGTTGGTCTTTTGAGGAGACCAGAACCTCTATAATATTTCTAGGGAAGTTTATAAGTTAAATGGTCAGGGGTTGTTCGAGATTGAAAGCTCAAAATTGTGTAAAGAGAAGAGGGATGAGGTGCCTTTTATAAGGGAGGAGAGGGCCACCTTAGGAAAAACATAAAATATTATTTTATAATAAAGTCATATTCAGTTTATAATACCTCCAAATTAATTTATTTCAAAGATAAAGTGGGGATGGGTCTAAATCCTTTCAACCAATAGGTTTTGGACAAGTTTAGGTTACTATTTTAACCTTATCATTTAGATTTAACTCTATGTTAAATAATTTAACTTTTACCGTGTCTTTTTGTTTTCTTACACTATATGGTTAATAAAATTACTATAACAAGCCAAAAGAACCCCAAGTGGTTAATTATTAATATATATAACATTATATAAGTAATTTTGGTGAACCTTATATTTTTAAGAATAGAATAAAAATTAATAATATAATATTTTTTTTAAAAACTATTTTATGTCAATTTTGACACTATTTGGTAATTGATTTTAGTAAAAATCATAACAGCATTATTAGTTCAGAAAAAGTACTTAAATCAATACTAACATGTCATATTAACCTATAAAATTAGTGTAATTTATAAAAAGTCTCAAATTACATTTATTTGGGTATTTATAACATCAATTATGTTAATATTTCATTAATAAGGTAATTACTGCATCATCATTGTGTCATAAATAAATTAAATTATTTAATGTATAAAAATTATAAATAAAATAACATTATTTAGGAAATATTTTTATCTTTCTAATTAATATTTATAGTAGAATTTATCTTATTATAACCCTATATTAAAAAAAATTTAGTTATTAAACCTTGATTTTAACTCTTTTAACTCTTCTTTAAATAAAATAATAATAAGTGTCCTAATCTAATCCAAGTGGAACTAAAGGGTAATATTTTATTCATAATATTGTTTTTGGTTGAATTATACTTATCCAATAGAATTATTACATGTGTTAGGGTAATAATAATATCATTTTTACCCATAATTACCCTATTTACTTTTAACTGTGGTAAATAAAAGTAAAAAGTTACTATTCACCAAAAATTATTTTTATCTTATTGAACCAAATTTTACTCCTTGATATTAACCGTGTCTCTCGGATTTTCAAAATTCAACTCACAGAAGCGGTAAAATTAAGTTTTATGTACAATTGCAAATGCTCCTAGGAGGTGGGTAAAAGACGGTGAAAAGTTCAATAAAATTTTTATATATCTAAAATTATTATAAAATAACTCCAATTAATTACATTGAACTTATATAAGTATTATGTATCTATTTTGACCTAAAATAAATTTAAATAAAATAAATGATTATAAAAAGTCGGTTTTAACCAATAACTCAGTGTTTTCACTATTCATCAAAAATTGAAAGTTTTCAGAAAAATACCAAAATTTCACCCTAGGCTAGTTTCGATATTCCGAATCCAAAAATGTAGTTCATTTTGAAAGATAAAATTTATAAAATTTCAAAAATTGGGTATTACTATTCATAACGGCTAGTTTATATAATATTTTAATAACATATATTTGTTTAGTGAAACTCGGTATTGCGTACAACACACGCTATCGTGGAAGGTCACGATTGCGTGTAATACAAGCCAAGTCAGGGTTGCGTGTAGTGCAAGATTCCTTTATTGTTGCGTATAATAGAATCCAACCATATTTCATTTATACATTGAATATATATATATATATATATACACTCAATGTTGCGTAGAATAACTTCTATCAAATGAACTTGAAATTGTGTGTAACACGATCCAATAATAGTGTTGCATATACTTCAAGCTAATACAGTGTTGTGTATAGCGCAAGATAATCTTGGTGTAGCATAAAACACAAGACATCAAATAAATTAAAATGAATACTTCTCATAAAATCTCAGGGTGTTACAGTTATGTCATTTCATGGTTTGTATTTTGTAGGATTATATACATGGTGTGTCCTCCCTCGATCTTGTTAGATTAAAATATTTTACCAAGACATAAATGAGTATAAGATGAGTAAATATCATTTTGGATTTCATAGATTCATTCTAATTGGATCTGTTGCAGTGTGACCATGACATATTGCACTAAGACACTGTGTTTTCTGGGCCAAAGTAAAAATTCAAAATGTATCTCAAATTCATCCTATTTTATCCTTCTTTATTTAAAAACTAGGTTTTTATTGGAGTTATTTTGGTGATTTTGGGTCTGGTGATCAATTTCTTGGCCATTTCTTTATGTGATGATGATACTTGAACCAAGGTAACTCTATTTTTCTTATTTTCATTGTTTTTCCTCTCATTCCTTCTTATCATTATAGGTTAGTCTTATTCCTCTAATTTATGGGACTTCTCTTGGATGATTGATAAATAATTTTTAATGGATGATTTCTTAGGAATTGTGGGTTCCTCTTGGGATTGGTGATTTTGTGTTCTTCATCCATTCTTCTATTCTCATTTGGTGAAGTTAAAAGCATCGATTGAGGTAGGGGATTGATAAGCATCATTTTATTTTATATATCTATATAGATATAACATGATTTATTTTATTGGATATATGGTGGAATTATCCTAATTATGATAATAATATAAACTTAATATTTTGGAGGATTGAAAGGGGTGATGTGATTGTATGAACTTATGCTTTATTCTTTATGGTTGCCTCATGTGATTTTCTAAATAGTGTGAAAGTTTGATTATTGGGATTATTTTTGTTCTGCAGAATACATATATAGATTAAAATATAAAGATAACAACATAAATATGGTAATATAAGGTGAATAATTAATGAGGAACATGAATTGAGTTTATTTTTATATCTTAAATTTATTATCATGGAAGGTGTTTCTTTTAGCATGTTCATTGATTAATTATAACTGCTATTAGTAATTTTATCAGTTGAATAGATCTAATCATAATGAATAAGTTAATTTAATATGGAAATAGAAAAAGTTTTCTTTTTGGAATTAATGTTTAGGGTTATTTTAAAGTCAAGGCTTGTTTTCTTAATCTTTTATTCTTGGGATGTTATAACATTGATTGATACTTCAGTTTGTTTTATAGAAAAAAAATTTACAGCCATATATATATTGAGATGTTAGAGACCCTTTTATGATTTGATATAGAACATGTTATGGTAAATTATAGAGGTTTGGTGTGGGATATTTTTACTTTTCTATGGCTGTGGATTTTTTCCAATGATGGTGGGATGATATGGATGGTTAAGAAAGATGTTGAGAATGACACCAGGATGGTTAGATCGAGTTGGGAGCCTATCATAATGGTTTTTTACTTTTTTATTGGTTGTTATTATTATTTTCTAATTGTTTTAGTTTTATTGATTCCTTTAGGTATATCTCTTCCTTGATATGGGTTTAGTTGAGTCCTAGAATATTGAGTTATGGAATGGTAAATGAATTATACATGAACTCATAGGGATGGGTATTGATGTTGGTAATGGTATAATAGATGGAAATCATATATTGTTCGGGATAATTCTCTATGATCATGGATTTTAAAATAGGAATTTAAATGTGTAATGTAAAATCACATTGTCCATTGATGGTGATGACATGGTTAAATAAGAATTAATGATTGTGTTATGAAATTAATGGAAATTGTTAAATTACTAAATCAATTATTGATGATGAACTTTTATGGTTGATTTCTTTGATAAGTTTTAATATTCTAGCCCTAGTGATGGAATCTGGGTTGTCATGTGGGATGTTAGATATAATTAGAGTTTATTATAGAATAGTTTTTCTTAGATTATTTATGTAATATTCTATCATTATATTTATTTATTTCTTACACTTCCCCACCCTAGATGGACGGGACAACTGATTCCTATATTATCCTTGGGTTATGGGTGAGTTCCTAAAATCTAGGTTGTTATTGATATAGATGGATGACTACTCCCCTAACCCCACTCTCTCCTCTATAAATAACATGATATGTATGATAATCTAGGCCATAGTGGCCTATGATATATGGTATGTGCTCATACGGGCTATCATAACTCTTAATTATGAAATACATGTATATGAGGGTAGTAATGGCTTAAGTTTATAGGGTATACTCATATTAAACATGTATTTATGTGTATTATATGATGTCTTAAGGTATAGTGAATACTTACATAGGGTCATGATGGATCTCTATTTTACTATGTGGTTGTGCGTATGTGATGATGATGTGGTTGTTATGTATGCATGGATTTGTAGAATGTGATGTGATAATGATGTGGCTATGAAATGTTTACACTGATGTTCATTGTGACTTATAGTGGGGGTGGGAGCAATAGGATGTAATTTGTTAGGGTTTAGGGTGACAAGTTTAGTGGGATAGTGGATGTAGTGTACCTTTCTTGTATATATGATTTTTTATTATTTTACCTATTTATATACATTACAAGGTGAGAGAGACTTAGTGAGGTAAGGATTTTAATTGTTCAGATAAGTGATGAGTTGATTTCTATTTTTATTCACTGATATTTAGTATTCTTCTTTAACATTTTCATGAGAGGTTTCAAGGAGGATCATATTGAGTATACCTATATGTTAACCTCTATTTATAAATATATTTTTTTAGTTTTTTAGGAGTTATTTAGTGATTGAGTTGGGATTTAATAGCTCATAATAATTGTCTTGGATTCGATAGAGTATGTGGTCATTGCCTATGCATTTTCATGATATTTCCATTTATTTTCATTTTGTATGACATTATATTTATGTATTGGGGTTGGTTATTTTTTTATATTTTGGAGTAGATTAGTTTTTTCTTTTTTTAATTCTTAGTATATTGATGGAAATGAATACCATATGTATTCATTCTATACCCTTAGTGTTATTCGCCAACCTGTGGACTATTAGATATGAGCTTTAGGGGTTACTCCAATCTTCACTACTGGCCTAAGAGGGATACCAGTGGGGGGGGGTGATACCTAATTTTTTTAGTAAGTTTGAATATTGTTTGTTGGAATATTTGCAAGGAATAAAATTAGCTTCATAATTTAAGGGGATTTTCCACTATTTAAGGGATATTTGGTTCATGATGATCATTGATTAAAGTTTTAACTAAATATTTCTGGGTATCCAAGTTTATATCATTTGATGGGATAATTGATAAGGATGGGGATGTATGGATTCATTAAACCAATATCGTTGAAAGGTAACTTGAGTCTCCTACTAAGGAAATTAACTGTTCTCTGGAGGACCGAGTTCATTTTTGAAGAATCGTAATATAAACCCAAACCAGTTTGAGAAAAATGAAGTTTCATGTGTCAGATTTAGATTTTTAATAAAGAGTGAAAGTTGTGCACATCCATATTTCTTAGTTCTCAAGCATTATTTTTAATTTATTTCCATTTTTTCTATTATTATTTATCTTTTATACCTATTTTTTAGTGTGTAGTTATATATATATATATATATATATTCTATTAAAATAAGAATAATTAGACTTTCTAGTAGTATATTTGTGGCTCCCATTTTCTCCTTTAAAATCAATAGTAACATATTAAATTAAATAATAAAATTGTTCTACAATTATTATTTTCTTATTTATTTTTCATTGTTTCTTCATTAATATACTTTGTTTACTATTTTAAAGTGTTTGATGTAGGAATATTAATATTAGTCACTAAATTTATTCTATAAAATCTTATTTTTGTTATTTTCTAGGGTCTATTTTGTTTGTTTACATTACAATCTATAGTTTATATTTACATAAATTAGGAATTAATTTTCTAGTTAAAATTTATTATTTAGTTTTGAATTTGTTTTAATTTTTAGTATATTCTAATACTTTATTTCATCTCTTGAACACTTTAGTGACTTTTTTCTCAAATATGTTGTGTTTCAACACTCAAATCCATCATTTCTCACTTTCCTTTCTTAAATCTATCTTCTCGTTTACTACCAAGTAATTCATTGAACAATTTCATCATAAATCATCACTTTTTATTCATTATAATGCTCTCAAACCGTGAAATGGAAAAATAATTATGTGAAATGTTGTGTAGTGAGTAGGATCCCTAGGATTTGATTCAACTTTGGTATTTTAGATGTAGTGTAAAGAATAATATACAATATTTTATAACTTTCAACTTCTTATGGCACATAGTTTTACTTTTCATAGATTTTTCAAGGGTGAATAATGAGATGTTATAGGATTATACACTACTATAAATCTTTAATTATAGAAAAAAAACTTTTATTTATTAATTCTTAGATTAAATAATTAATAATGATCCATTATAATCTAGTTCAATTTATGCAGTGTTAAGTTCACTAAGATATTAAAAAATTAACATAAAAATTTCACTGTTTACGACATTAAAATTAAATAAAAACTTAATTAGAAAGAGAAAACTCTCATTTTTGTGTTTGTTGATCCCAGTTTTAGTTCTATACATTTCAAAACCTCTTAAAAAAATTTCAAGAATGTTTTGAAAAAATATTTTGATAACCCAACCTTAGATATTTGACTCTAGGAAAAACTAATAATACATTAATAGATCCTAAGATAATAATTTGATTGTTTTAAACCTAAAATAAAATATTTTTTCACACACCATTACCTTGATATAACTAGACACATCAATATATATCTTTTTTCATTACTTTACAAGTAAATCAGTTAAATTAACATTTAAGTTGAGTTTATTTCCTTATAGATTTGACATGGTACTTGCCAGCTTATTTTTGATATAATTAACCTTTTATGTTTTTAGGAAAATTAAGCACATTTTTGGTACCATTGTTGAAGATAATTTACTGTGTTTTCAATTATTTTTAGGAAAACATAAACAATATTAATAATATAAAATTTAAAGAAAATTTCTATTATGTTGTTATGTATTTTTTTCAAAAACTTTCAAAATAGTACAACACTAATTTTTTAACAAAAACAATATAAAAATATCTTAATAACTTTATTTTTTTATCATTATTTGATTGTATGATTTCATTAATTAAATTTATGTTCATGGTGATGTATATTTTTATTAAATTTTTATTTTTGTGTTGCATTATCACTCCACCCAATTTTTATTGTAATACTTTATTATTGTTTTTCAAGAACATAAAAAAATTATAATTATAGGGAATAAAAAAATGATTACATTTATTGGGTATTATAGAAAAATTTCATGGAAATTTGGGCATGCATATTTAGGAGTATATAAATAGTAAAAATATTCATATCAAACTGAAGATCTTGAGTTCATGGAGAAATGTTTTGTTATGGGAAACCAAATTTCTTTGAAATAAATTAAAAATTACAAGAAAACTAAGATGAGTTAGATGTGACATGTGATAAAATTGATCACAATAGTACAATAAAATATCAAGTGAAGATGTAAGGTTAGATACAATGGTTTAAGAAACTCAAGAGAATATTTAAAATTTAAAAATTCAAGTTTTGATAGTTGAAAAAGAAATGGAAGAGAAATATAATGATGAAAAGGATTCCACTATGTATAATCCATTAATTTAAGAATTTCATGTCCTTAGAATGATTTTTGATGAATAATTGGTGGAGTTTTAAAAGAAATTGGTTAGTAATTCTTCTTTTCCTTGCCATTATACATGTATTTTTCTAGAAGTAGTGCATGAGAAAAAAAATAAAAAATTGAGATAGTTTGAGAAGATAATAGATTTCTGGATAGAAATACATCTTGATTTTTCTCAAGAAGAATTGGAATTAAATCATTCCAAACTCAATATGAAACACTCATTAAATTTTTTCTTTCTCTTTATGAATAAGATGAATACATAATGGTATCTAATAAGTGTGAAGATATTGATAAACCAATAGAGTATCCATATATGTTGTGTCCAACCAACATGAAGTTTAAATGAATCAATTTTTATTTTCACAACAAGTTCCTAAACACTCTGGCGGGATTAGGGTGTTCAAATTTCTTCATCAAACAAATCATGTTCTAATTCTACCAAGAATACATGAACATTTCAATTCTAATCCGAAAAACCCATATCCAAATATTCAAAGTAAAATACACTGGAATAAGGATTTTACTTAGCTTACCTAAAATGGGGTATATCCAAGGATCATACACTATTGATATATTGGTGTACTAAAAAATCTAATGTATTATCACAATTATAAAGTTTTGAATCAACTCACTGCTAATTCCAAGATCCAATCCCTAATATTATCTCTAAACTTTCTATTTTAAGATAGAGTTATAAAAATTCATGACACACAAGTCATTTATAATGAAAGTATCATGAGATGATCAATACACCATTCTATATTTTGTGTTTTACTTTAAATCCTTCTTCAATAATAAGATAATATCTTCAATATTATAGGTTTTAATAATGATACCAACACTTTATCTAATGAAATTAATAGTAAAACCTATCCAAGATCATAACAAGTGATTGAAAATCATAATAATGAAATAAAAAAATACCTTTTCAAAAAGGTTTAGAATATTTAAATCAAACTTGAATTGAAGAAATTAAGTCTTCTTTGATATCCATTGATAATGAAAATAAACAAAATTTTGGTGGGATCCACTTCCTATCCAAGTGATGGCAGATGCTCCTTAATGGTAAATTGTATTGACCATGACTCGATTTCCCATATGGCATCAGGTCGGGTCACCACTATACCTTAGGCACTGCTCCTAATCACCAATAGCTAGATTAAATTTTTAAGGTAGACTTATATAAGTGTGATATATGGTTTTTTCTTTTTGAGGATGAATACATATATAAATAACTAAATATTCGATCCAAAATTCTAGCATGATCCTTGGGGTCGATGGACCTGGGTGACCATAATATAGGATTTCACCAAGGGAGTACCTTTTTGGTGATCTATATGAACAAATGTTAGTATAATCACTATATGTATATGCATTCCCATGAAAATAAGTCCCAAAACATCCAAATATTATTAAAAAGGGTTAAATCTAGACAAAAACCAAAAATAACACATAATGCGCTATCCAAATGAGGACTACGTAACCAAAAGAGAGAATTCCTAAGCATGGTAACTCCATCAGAACCTCCTAGGATAGCCCCACTATACCCACTCCAATTTTTCCTAAAAATGTCTAAAAAACTCCATCTAAGTTCCAAATCTAATATAGGTTTAAATCCCATTCTTAGGGGGACTTTTCTTTACCTATATCACATTAAGCATAATCTACACACATCTCATAAAAACATGTACAAAGTTTTAGTATAACAATACATAGTACATGGTCACCCCACACTCCTTAACAACCTGTTATAAACTAGAGGGTGTTTTTGGAAACAATTCAAGGTAAGTGAAATATGAAAAAAACAGAAAGTATGTATAATCAAAGGCATTTGGAAATAATATAAGATTTAAAATGTAACTCTAAACCTTTGGAAGGGTCCATACCTAAATTAAATTCTTTTGGAAAACCCTAGATGTGAGATGGAATATCAGTGGAATCCCCTAAAGCAGCCAGTTCTCGTAGATATATATACCAAGCATTCACACACACACACATATGTATAAATTTGTGTGTGTGTGTGTGAATACAATGTTAGAGACCTAGTAACCCATCCTGAGGAAAAAAGGAGTTGTATATACTTCATCGGGACAATCTTACACCTCATCACTTCGGGAATAGGGGAAGGGGTATACCTAGTCATGTTTTTGCAAGCCCATCCTATGACATACACCCATTTTCAACACTTTGATTCATGATAAAGATTAAATATAACAATAAATATATTATAACATTTCCAATAAGGCCGGATGATTAAATAATGAGTTTTATAACATGGTTAGTAAGTAAAACTTCAATAATAATCTATGAATACTCTTAAAGGTATCAAAATCTACAATATACAAATCATTTATATCCCTTCCATATCAAATTAAATATAAAAAACATTAATAATGTCTATATAGTGTATAAGCAACACAAAAAAAATATATAAATCATGTATAAGGCATTTTAACATGGAAAATTAAATCCAAATTATACAAATAATCCATTTATTTTCATTAAATATTTTTTTAAAAACATTTATAAGTTAAAAAACTTTATCATCATTCACTTGGCCCCAAACCATTTCTAGGATATGATTCTATGTTTATGAGAGGATTAAGGGGGTCACCTAATAATATGTGTGTGTGTGTAACACTCATTTTAAGTATATAGGATGAAATAATTCCACTACTTGAATTTGAGACAAACCTAAAATAAGGATAACTTTCAAATTGAATTGATTCTATAAGGAAAAAGTGAGTCTAAAAAGTAAATCAACCTCATCACATTTGACTTACTTAAGCAGAACCCACATATCAATTTGAATGGAAAGAGACAGAGGGATTTAAAAAGAATCACTAGATCAAAGTTAAGAGGAAGGATGATTATTTTCTATTACATAAAGAAAAAATAAGGATAAGAATACTAAAGGGTATTTTTACACTTTCCTTGATTATACCAGTCCTCTCCAACCAATCATAGACACTTTGATCAAGGATATAAGTAAGATCCATTTGTAGAGGATGAGAGGTGTGGGAGATCTTTAAAGGTGGTTTCACAAATGAAAATGAGAACAAAATCCTAGGAATAATGTATTTTATGGATTTATTTAGAAGATAAATTGTCCAGAATTCCCTCAACATTAAAAAAATCAACTATAGTGACTTTAGGTACCCGATCATGGTCCATTATGTACTCAGTGGTGATGTCAGTGGCTCTATATCCATTAAGGAACATAAAGACCAAATTAAAGGAGGTTACTAACCTAGAAAGTTTAGGGTCTTTATATGAAGGATAGAAGAAAGAGAGATAAATACACTAGAGAAACTCTTAGATAAAGGAAATTGGATAATTCTTTCGGATAAGGAAAAATAGAGGTATTTCTCTCATATGAGAAAAATAGATGACTTACTCACATATGAGTAAGCTGTAGAATTCTAAGAACCACCATTTATTTCTCTCCACTGAGATTAATATTACACCACTTATCCTTACTGTTTATAGTAATATGGTCATTTAATCACCTACGTAGAATCTAATCCCAAATCAAACATAAGGAGGTGTAATAAATAGCTGCCAAAGGTTATTTAGAGTATTAAATAGCCTCCAAAATTTGTTTAAGTCCCAAACCACATTGGGGGTGGGGGTATATTAATGAGCCTCTAAATGAGCTACAACTATCAAAAGATGTGCTTAAATAGCCTTTTTGACAAGGTATACTGTCACGAACCGAATCTGGTCGCCACTGAAACCAGCACCAAACCCGACTCGTGACAAGGCCCGAAGGGCGTTCCTGATCCCCAAGGGATGGAACAAGTGCCTGAGTATCATAAAATGATAATTGGGAACGATTTACCCAAGTTTATAAACATAAAACAATAAATAAATCCAATAAAACGAATCTGGATTTTTCAAACCAAACAATGTTTTACAAAAATTCAGAACTAGATTACATAGTCTAAAACAACTCAAAAGGACTATAAAAAAGGTACAAAACGAAAAATGAACATCCCAAGAACCTCAACATGGCAAAAGGCATCACCCTCAAGCCATCTCCACAACACCGCATCATGAATGACCGGTGAAAACCCAAACTGTTGGCACAAAAGTTGTACCCAAACCTGCGACAACAAAAATAACCAAGTCTACTTACACCCAAGGGTGTAAGTAGGGTATGAACCAATTCCCATTAGGATACCACCACTAATATATTCTATGTGATAAACATTCAAAGATGAAAAGCATGAAAGTTTTGAAAAACAAGTAATTTCTAGTTACAATTTCTAAAAGATGCAACTTAAAAAAATTAGTTTTCAAGTGGGATAATTTAAAGAATCAACACTTTTAAAATAAATTCAAAATCTACTAAATTTTTTCAGCCAAATATACCGAATGCGGACTATAAGTATAAAGGATCTAATGAGCACAAACAATAGGAAATAACCCCTAGGCACTAGCTATTTGTGGGTCCTAGGTACCTCGTATCTCGGTGAGAGTAACCACAAAAAATATTCATTCTAATGCAGGAGCCACTAGTAGGGAACATACCCATAACCTAGTGGTCCCCAATCATCATCATCATAGTTTAGTTGGAGTTGTAAGATTCAATCTTCCTAAGTGAAAATGAGGCTAAACCCCACAGATTCACTAGCATACTAGTACATGTCCACCCACCTAAATACCCGGGTTTTCCATTTGTGCTCAAACAAGTTCAAAAAGCCAAGAAATATAGTTTTTACATGAAAATATCACTTCCACATCACACATTAACCAAACATCCCCATGTACATCACACAATTCACAAATTCCACTTTTCATTCAAATGCATTTTGAAATCAAACTCACACCAAAAGAGCCCACAACACTTTTTGCATAACTTTCACAATCCAACACATCCTTTAACAATTTTATAAAGTCCCTACAAATATTATAAACATCACATAATAGCCCACTCACATTTTTCCTAAAACCCTTTTTATAAACAAAATCCATTTTTCACATCGCACTCACACAAAGAGCCAACATCACGTTCACACCTCTTTCACATTTCAGTAAATCCATTAAACATTTTTATAAAACATTTCCAAGAGGATAAACATCACATGACAGACCTATTAACATTTAAAATTG
Source organism: Viscum album (assembly GCA_963277665.1). Classification (NCBI taxonomy): domain Eukaryota; kingdom Viridiplantae; phylum Streptophyta; class Magnoliopsida; order Santalales; family Viscaceae; genus Viscum; species Viscum album. Next base: position 1,025,270,096 of record OY728129.1, on the reverse strand, counting down.
GGTCTAACAGCGAAAGCGGCACATGATTCAAGGAAGAAAATTACATTAAATCACACGCACGGGGACTTGACCCCACGACCTGCCCCTCACCCCCCCCCCCAAACCCTTACCACCCCACCACCAACGGTGGGGCACAAACCTATTCACATTTAAAATGGTCCATTTGAATGTATAAACAATCCAAAATAGTTTTCCAATATGGTTTCACCTCTTACATAAATCATTAAACCATCCAAAACATTTATTAAACAATTCTAAAGAGTGTACCAAAGCTTTTCACATAAAACTCATTTCAAAACCGTATTTCAAGGAAAATATCACACCAATAAAAATTCAAAACAGAATTAGCAGCCCCAAAAACATTTATTAAACTATCCCCAGGTGGTATACAAACACCTCAAAAAATACCACAAAAGATCCACATGAAAAGCACAAGTTTTTCAAAATCACTTTCAAGAAGTACAATAAGGTTTTACACCTTAAACCCATTAAAAACCCCTCTTTAAGACCTAATGGCACACCAATACCCTACCAAATCAGAATTTTCATCCCAAAAAAGATTTATTAAATCAATTTCATATGTTATAAAACACACCCAAACAATACCCAAAGGGTTGCACATGAAAAACACCCGATTTTAAGCTAAAATGAAACTATAAAAATAAATGTTTTACCAAATCCAACATAAACAGTTTTCGTACCACACACATCATATTAGGAACATTCATAATAAGTAATTCAAGCAAACTAACTCATCTAGAAATGATTACACATGGAATCACCTACCTTTTATGTCAAAACCCTCAAAATATGGTGCGAAACATCAACCGCACCACCGCCGCACCTCAAGGAAGATAAATCCAACCCTAGACCACAATATTTGACCAAAAAGACACCAAATAAAACCCTAGTTTCGAACCTCAAATTCTGGACATGAGTAACTTCAAGAAATGGTGAAAGAAACCCTAAGGAAGAGGAAGAAATCAAGGAATGAAATACTTACTTGAAACATCTTTAATCAAACGAACCAAATACACCAAAATTTGAATCTCCAAGCAAAAAAACCTGATATGTAGGCTTTAATGGGGATCAGAAGTTCAAGTGGAGACTGAAATGGGGGTAAAAGAGTGAAAATTAAAAGATTTATGAAAGAATCACCTTACCTTCTCAAATCTGGATGATTTGAAAAACTATAAGAAGTTTAGCCCTACTCTGTGAGGCAAATGAGGCCCAAAGTGGAAAAATGAATAATGGGGGTGAGGATCGGGATTTTGGATTCATGTGGGAGGTGGAATAATGGTAATACAGTAAAAAATGAGTATGTTATTAAAGATTTAAATAAACAATTTAAAACTAGAAATAGATCACGGGTTGGACCAATTACAAATTAATTCACTCAAACCCAAAATGCTAATGGGTTCAAAAAGGGCCCAAATGGACATGGTGATTTGGATAGGTCATAAGAAGAAAATGTGGGAAGTGTAATGGATTAAAAATGTTAACAAATAAAGGAGTTATAAAAGAAATAAAATTTATTTTTAAATCTGGAATTGGGCTTACGGTTTGGCCCAAATTTTGAAAACCCTCCATTTCCACCAAAATGAATGGAAAACCCCCAAAACAAAGAAATAATGGAAATTAAATGAAAAATACATTTAAAATAAGTCATGGATGTAACAATTCTACCCACCATAAAACTTTCCATCCCCAGAAAGCCACAACAAGACCAAATACAAAAACCAAACCCAACCGATAAACCAACAAGTAATTCATTACCAAGATTCGACCCCAAAGACCAAAACACCTCTAGTGATCATTTAAGGAAGGATTACTCTCACAACAAAAACTTACACAACTTTACTGAAAAAATCAAGCACATTCAGGCTTTATCCCAAATGAAAACTCCTCAAACACAATCTGAACAAAACTCAATCAATTTACCTAAACAAACAACAACATCAAACAAAGTTACACTTACCCTACTATAAATAAACCATTGGGCACACTGTAATATAAATGTTTACCCAAAGAATATGTAGATAGTTATATATATATGAATGATAATACATAATTCCAAGACAAGACCAACGAAAAAAATCTGAGTTACTCGTATGAAGAGACACAAATGGTCTCCCCACCATAAGAGACAACTTAAATTTTTTTTCCAAGACAGAATCAGGACAATAACAGGGGGAGGCCTGAACAGACTCCCTAATACAAAGGGTATACATCCCTTAGAAATTTCCAAAATAATATGCATGATACCCATGGTGGGTCTCCCCACTACAAGAACCAACCATCTTAACCGACCGGCGTGGGCCGACACGAAAAGACCTCAAAAATTTAATGATTTGGGAAGGCTTCACAATTAGTCCACATAGTTTGGGAAACTGTGTACTAACTGTGAAGATCATTCTTTCCACATGGATTCCTGGCACATGGTCACTACTAATCGTTCACAAACCGCGTGGTCGGCTTGTCTAGCCAAATTTCAATCCATTCTCCAAAGACTCAATGGAAACCAAAGGGGAGATATTGGGTGATGACATGGGTGCAATGCCCTCCACCTATTTACACTGAATGAGAACAACAGAAGAAATATGATGACACTGTAGGTTTAAAATCTTCTTATCTTTCATACTTAGGATAGGAATTTGTACAACGGTTTAAAAGACATTGGGGTTTCCCATGAATATGCGCCAGCTTCTCTTCGGGACCTATGGTTGGAGCTCAAAATATTGAAGCATCTTCGGCCTCACAGTTAGGCTGTGGAAACCCCTATGTGGAACTTCTTCTTTCTATGCCACAAACAACTACACTGCATACCACGATGGGTTCACTAAGACATAACACACTCCATAACTCACTTTACTGAAACCAAACATTTCACTAAAACAAGGGATCAGAAGATGCACACACATTGCACCTTGTTTCTTTTGGTTAGAAACAATAGAATGGAAGGACACGTATAAACACCTTCCTATAAGATATAGGATTTGATGTTTTTCCCAAGAGAGACTTACTCCCAACATAACAGAGAACCTCAAGGTATTTCATGACCTTTACCTTTATAGTCAAATGAGCACACAACATCACAATGCATCACCAAACATGACCTTTGTGATTGATAGAAACAATACATGGAACGGGACCTTATACCAATTCCCTAAACAACAGACAAGTCCAAAAAGTGGACACAATAGCCTCTCATGACCAACATCCCAAAATTGGTGGTTTAACAAGAACTCTTGATTCAAAGAAACTATGAAGAACCCAGAGGCCCTCTTAGACACCATGGAGACACTCATCCACACTAACAACCCCAGAACACTTCCACCTTCAATGAATCGGGAAACTTAAGAAACTAAGGTCTCTTTCAACCTTCCACAAGCACTATCCCACTACAAGAGGATCCAAAAATCAATAAAATGAATGGGTTTAGACTCAATCAACAAAGATCGATAAAATATTCCTTATATTGATCAACTAGTGGATTTTCCAATGGTGAAACAATACGGGTTGCACATCAGTTGTGCATTAACCCTTAATGGGGCATACCTTATCCAATGAGAGAACCCAAGGACCCAACCAAGATGGTCTATTGGTCAAAAAATGCCACAAACCAGATCCAGACACATGAAGTTAACCACCATAAAGGTGTCCCAAAACATATCTCAGAAGATACTACTAATCGGTCCTTCTACCCAACTTGTCGTCCAAACACAAACCCAAAACATGGTTCGAACAAGAAGGGTTCATAGACTCAAAAAAATCCCAAAACATCAACATTTTCCAAAAACACATAATATACACCATCCCAAACAATTCAACAAGACATCATGTTTTTCTTTAAAAACATCTCTTTGAAAACAAATAGTTCAGTGGTTAGCGTATCCACCAATAGTACCCCATGGGCCTCACACATGCATGTTTTTGTGCCACACCGAGCACCCTCCTCATATATATCCTGGAACTCATCCAGTCATCCCATCAACCATCCATCATCCCATATAACCCCATGCATGTGGTCTCTCATGAAAATACCAAAGGATAAAATAAAAAAATCATTCCTCTTTTCAAAATCAAAACAGTTAACCAACACATCCTTTTTCTCAAAACCACTAACCACAAGATCAAAATACCAATTCACATCTTACAAAACTTTTCACAATGACATAAACATTTAGAAAAGAGATCACTTTCATGTTATTCACATAAATTTCAAAACATATCATCCCATTAAAATACCCTTTGATTGTTTAGAAAACACTATTGGAAACACTTTTTCAAAACCAACTTCAATATAGTTCCATATTTCAAAAGAGGTATAATCACGCCACTTTTCATTTCATAATAATTGTGAAAATTAAGTTCCATCATTTCATAAATCAAACTATTCGCTCTTTATTTGAAAATCATTTCACAAAAACTTTTCTCTTCTTAAAACCAAGTCACTTTAAAACCAAAGTTCCAAGATTTCAAAACTAAAGAACACAAGACAATGTGAGAGGAAACTAGTTTCAGTGGGTGACTTGGATATATGGTTGGAAGCCATATTACAATCACTTCATTTTCATAGAAAGTGTTCTAGGGAATATCCCAGACTCCACATGGCTTGCCAGGCCTTGCGATCTCACGGAGACCATTAACCCAACTCTCTTTTAATTTCCCCTAATCATCATTAAACCAAGAAAAACAAAGGACTCTGAAAGGTCCCAACTCCCCCTGTAGACTTGAATCCCTTCATGAGGTGTGGTGATCAGCCACACTACTCATAACCAAAATTCCAAGTCCCGACAATCCTAACTCCAGACTATCCCGACTGTTCCCCAAATAACATGACCCAAAGAGAGTGAACCTCCCTCTGATACCATTTTTTCATGAACCGAATCTGATCTCCACTGAAACCGGCACCAAACCCAGCCCGTGACAAGGCCCGGAGGGCATTCCCAATTCCCACAGGCTGGAACAAGTTCCTGGGTATCATAAAATGAGAATTGTGAACGATTTACCCAAGTTTATAAACATAAAACAACAAATGAATCCAATCAAATGAATCTGGATTTTTCAAACCAAACAATGTTTACAAAAATTCAGAACTAGATTACATAGTCTAAAACAACTCAACTGTACTATAACAAATTTAAAAAACGAAAAATGAACAGCCCAATAATCTCAACATGGCAAGAGGCATCACCCTCAAGCCATCTCCATAACACCGCATCATGAATGATCGGTGAAAACCCAAACTGTTGGCACAAAAGTAGTACCCAAACCTACGACAACAAAAATAACCAAGTATACTTACACCCAAGGGTGTAATTATAGTGTGAGAAAATTCCCAGTAGGATACCACCACTAATATATTCCATGTGATAAACATTCAAAGACGAAAATCATGCAAGTTTTCAAAAACATGTAATTTCTAGTTACAATTTCTAGAAGATGCAACTTAAAAAATCAGTTTTCAAGTGGGCTAATTTAAAGAATCAACACTTTTAAAATAAATTCAAAATATACTGAAATTTTTCATCCAAATATACCGTATGCCGATGGTAATTATAAAGAATCTAATGAGCACAAGAAATAGGAAATAACCCCTAGGCACTAGCTAGCTGTGGGTCCCATGTACCCCGTATCTTGGTGAGAGTAACCACAAAAAATATCCATTCTCATGCACAAGCCACTAGTAGGGAACATACCTATAACCTAGTGGTCCCCAATCATCATCATCATAGTTTAGTTAGAGTTGTAAGCATCAATCGTGCAAAGTGAAACTGAGGCCAAACCCCACAGATTCACTAGCATACTAGTACACGTCCACCCACCTAGATACCCAGGTTTTCCCTTTGTGCTCAAACAAGTTCAACAAGCCAAGAAATATAGTTTTCACATGAATATATCACTTCCACATCACACATTAACCAAATAGCCCCATGTACATCACACAAGTCACAAATTCCACTTTTCATTCAAATGCATTTTGAAATCAAACTCACACCAAAAGAGCCCACAACACTTTTTGCATAACTTTCACAATCCAACACATCCTTTAACAATTTTATAAAGTCCCTAAAAATATGATAAACATCACATAACAGCCCACTCACATTTTTCATAAAACCATTTTTATAAACAAAATCCATTTGTCACATCGTACTCACACAAACATCCCACATCACGTTCACACCTCTTTCACATTTCAGTAAATCCATTAAAAATTTTTATAAAACATTTCCAAGAGGATACACATCACATGAAAGGCCTATTCACATTTAAAATGGTCCATTTGAATGTATAAACAATCCAAAACAGTTTTACAATATGGTTTCACCTCTTACATAAATCATTAAACCATTAAAAACTTTCATTAAACAATTCTAAAGAGTGTACCAAAGCTTTTCACATAAAACCCATTTCAAAACCGTATTTCAAGGAAAATATCACACCAATACAAATTAAAAACAGAATTTTCAGCCCCAAAAACATTTATTAAACTACCCCCAATTTTTATACAAACACCTCAAACAATACCACAAAAGACCCACATGAAAAGCACAAGTTTTTCAAAATCACTTTCAAGAAGTACAATAAGGTTTTACACCTTAAACCCATTAAAAAACGTCTTTAAGACCTAATGGAACACCAATACCCTACCAAATCAGAATTTTCATCCCAAAAAAGATTTATTAAACCAATTTCATATGTTATAAAACACACCCAAATAATACCCAAAGGGTTGCACATGAAAAACACCAGATTTTAAGCTAAAATGAAACTATAAAAATAAATGATTTACAAAATCCATCATAAAAAGTTTCCGAACCACACACAGCATATTAGGAATATGCATAATAAGTAATTCAAGAAAACTAATTCATCTATAAATGATTACACCTGGAATCTCCTACCTTTTATGTAGAAACCCTCAAAACATGGTGTGAAATATCAACCGCACCACCACCGCACCTCAAGGAAGATAAATCCAGCCCTAGACCACAATATTTGACCAAAAAGACACCAAATCAAACCCTAGTTTCTAACCTCAACTTCTGGATATGAGGAACTTCAAGAAAGGGTGAAAGAAACCCTAAGGAAGGGGAAGAAATCAAGGAATGAAACACTTACTTGAAACATCTTGAATCAAACAAACCAAATACAACAAAATTTGAATCTCTAAGCAACCAAACCTGATATGGAGGATCTAATGGGGATTATAAGGTCAAGTGGGGATAGAAATAGGGGCAAAAGAGAGAAAAATAAAAGATTTATGAAAGAATCAACTTACCTTCTCAAATCTGGATGATTTGAGGAACCCTAAGAAGTTTATCCCTACTCCGAGAGGAAAATGAGGCCCAAAGTGGAAAAATTAATAATGGGGGTGAGGCTCAGGATATTGGATTCAGGTGTGAGGTGGAATCATGGTAATACAGTAAAAAATGAGTATGTTATTAAATATTTAAATAAACAATTTAAAACTGTAAATGGCTCATGGGTTGGCCAAATTCCAAATTAATTCACTCTAACCCAAAATTCTAATGGGTTAAAAAAGGGCCCATATGGACATGGTTATTTGGATAGGTCATAGTAGGAAATGTGAGAAGTGGAATGGATTAAAAATTTTAACAAATGAAGGATTTATAAAAGAAATAAAATTTATTTTTAAATCTGGAATTGGGCTCACGGTTTGGCCCAAATTTTGAAAACCCTCCATTTCCACCAAAATGAATGGAAAACCCCCAAAACAAAGAAATAATAGAAATTAAATGAAAAATAAATTTAAAATAAGTCATGGATGTGACATATACTAATTTTACTCATGAAATGGTCCTTGTAATCCCATTACAACATGCCTAAGAAAAAAACCATTTGGGATTCTTCATTTCCACATATATATTTTTTAATAATATAAATTATTTATTATTTATATTATAACACCACATTAATTATCTAATTAAATAACTATTATTTAATTTAATAATATAAATGTACAAAACACAAAATATAATTTGCTTCCATAATAAATATAAACAAATTTACACATGAACTAATGACATTAATACAAAAATATCAATTAGCATTATCTTACATGTAACCCAAAGATCCCTCTGTAATGTTGATAATAATTATGAATATAATTCATAATAATATAATAAAAGAATAAACACATCATAATTACCCAAATTTTAAAGGGGTTTTGTGTAATTTAATCCACCACATGTTCATTATCCATGTTCCTTTATCCCTTACAATAATATTAAGTATGTGAAATGAATAATGTCAATCCTGTAAAAGTCATATTTTTTTCAATTACCGAGTAAACTAAGTGTTTTATAATTACATAACATATAATAATCTTGGCATGGTTATGAACTTACTTATTCAAAACAAGTTTTAAGGGCCTTGATATCATAACCTGTCATATGTAGGGAATATCCTATCTTGGTTAATCCAATCCCTCTGCTTGACTAATATCATTCTCAATTTACATTTATTAACCTAAATTATCAAATTAATTTAGATAGGTATCAAATTATGAAATTTCATAGGTAGGGAACCTAGTTGATAACCACAAGTCAAATGATCAATATTTAATGTTCATTTGAGTAACACCAATGATGTGTGTGCGCGCACACACACACACATATGACATTCCATGGGGTGTACTATAAGTGGGATAATATAGATATAATTTTAATAATTTATATTTTACAAGTGATCAATTGTATCTTTATACAAGTTATTCTACACATATTTATCTTAAGATATCATCATAATTCAATATAATGGTCATTAATCAGGGTTAAAATGGTAATACAAATATTCTGTGGGTTGTTATCATATGATCTCCCATGTTCTATGAAATAAAAATAAATAAATTATAATGTATTATCATTAATAGAAATTAAATGATATATAATGTCCCTAAGATAAAAACACTTTACTAACATTAATAGAAAACACTAACAAAATCCCACTTGCACCAAATCCATCTAACTAAGTATCTAATACCTAGATAACTTGTGTGGATTTCATGATTTTTTCATATAAGGGGCACTATTAGGGGATCCAAAATATTATAACTTATAAGAACTCAACATATATTAATATTTCCCCTGTCAATAATATATTGAATGAGATGAAATCAATAAATAATATGTTTGGATATATAGTGAGACTTGGGTTCCTTATCTTTAATCGCACCACTATTATAACAGTAGAATTTAATTGGATGTATGATTCCTAGGATAACCACAAGTTCAATAATGAACTTATTTATCCAAATATCTTATTATCCACATTAGATATTGTGATATATTGACCTTATATAATTGAATCAGTAAAAAATCAATTTCATGTAACTTTTCCAACTTGCTGCACTACAATTCAAAAAAAACAAAAATCCTTACTGAGATCTAAAGTCACATTTTTTAGTTTTGAAATATTAATTGGTGTAACAATTTACAATGACCTATTTCATACCAAAAAATATTAATAATACATCTTTATTTATTCTCCAGTACTTAAGGATGTTAATAAAAACTACCTAATGACTTTCACCAATATTTAATTGGTATCTACTCATTATAATTATTATATAATATATATCGGGACTAGTACATAACAAAGTATACTTGATTGATCCAATAATAAAATCATATATAATCTTACCCATGCCTTCTTTTTCTTCAACAGTTGAAGGAAACTATACCTTTGAAATTATATTTCCATTTAACATTGGAAAAGAATCATTTTTAGAGCTTTCTATGTTAAACCTTTTTAATAATTTACTAATTTATATGTTTTGACCAAATCCAAACATTTGTTTAGATCTATCTCTATATATATTCATACCTATATTATATAGTTCTTCATTAATATCCTTTATTGAGAAGAAATATATCAAAGTAATTTTCATTGATTGTAACAATGGGATTTCATTTACGATGATAAGTATGTTATCAAAATACAATAAAAAAAGTGAAACTTTGATAACATTGACCCATTTATATGAAAATTGTTCATATTTAGTTTTAATAAAGTCACACTCCTTGATAGTTTCATTAGAAAAAATGTTCCTACACCGAGAAGCTTATTTCAACCCATAAATGTGCCATTAAAGTATAAAATTCAAAGTAGAATTTCTCATATCCTCAAAACCATTAGGTTGTATCATATATACATCCATAAAAAATTAATATAGAGGAATAGTATTTTAACATTGATTTGATATATCTCGTAATTATAATATGATACTATTTCTAAATGAATCTAAATAGAATTGATCATAGCCACTAGGGAAAATATTTATTCAATATCAATACTATAATTTTTTTAAACCTTTATTTTCGAAGAATGATTTTAGATAAACACTCTACCATCCATTTATATCTTATTTTGAGGGACCCAATTCTACCCAATGGGTTTTACCTATTTAGGCGGATCTACTAGATTCCAAAATTGATTAGTGTACATGGATTCTATTTTAGATTCTATTGCTTTTAACAATTTCTTAGATTCCAAACTCTTTATGGAATCTTAGTAAGATGTTTTATCATATTTTATGACCATTATATCTCCTTCAATAGAAATGATAAATCTAGATCTGTTGGGTTCTTAATAAAATCTAGTAGACTTTATTGGTTCTTATTTATACTGATCCAATTCATTTTCCACAACCCTTTGTAATTTCAATCTATTTATCCCAAGATTAACACAATTCTATTGTTTTTAAACTTAATAATGTTCAAATTTTCTCCTATGAATTATTTTTGAAATTAATTATTTTTTTAGAAAGACACTATATCGAGCAACAAAAACTTTGTGATCTTATGAATTATATATTTAATAACTCACTGTCTCTTTAGATAACTAATAAATTGAAATTTATCTAATTTAGTTTCTAGTTTACTTGATTCAATACATTATACATATTCCTCACATAAAAAATCTTCATGAAAGAGAAATTGGGATGCTTCCTTATACATAACTCATGTGGAGTCTTTTGAATAGCCTTTGATTGAATGAAATTTAGTGAAAATGAAGTAATTTTTAGAGCATAACCCCAAAAGTAAATTGGAAATACTGCATGAATCATCGTTTATTAAACCATGTATAACATATTTATATTTATACTTTTAGATAAACCATTTAAATATGGTGTACCAAGTGGAGTGAGATATAATATTATACCATAATCTCTTAGATAGTCATGAAATTATTAACTTAATGAACCAACCTGATTTGACCTGACACGTCACCCAAATCATCCCACCACAAGGACCAAAGCACATATCTGATCACCACAGGATGACAAAAAGAACCTAGGTATCAATATAGGAAAGAAAGGGAATAATTTAACCCTAAACATCACCAATACATGTCTCAGGTACCAAAGGAAATATATATATAAATATAAATATGAAAACAAATTACAAAGATAAAGTCTAAAAACAAACATGAGACATAATAAGGAAAAATACCAATGGTTTAAAACATATAAAAAACCATGAGCAAAATTCATATATCCATGTGACCAGTGGACACCACTATCCCAATCCATCAGAAGATGACATCGACTAGGAGGATCTGACAAGTTACATGAACCATTTTCCTTTAAATATGTCGTACAAAACCAATTTTAAATATAACCAAAATAATATATAGGGTGTGAGGTAATGCCCAATAGGATATCACCATGAAATTATACAAATTACTTCACCATACAACCATTAGTTATAAATTAAAACTAAATCATATTTTATAAATTAGTTCATATGAAAACACATTTTCATAAAACATCCCTTTGATTTTCCTTTTTAAAATAATCTATATCCCAAGCCTTAAGAAAATGGAAGTAAGTCATTTTTGTTTAAATGAAGGTCAATAAACAAGCAATCCATGCATAGTAAAACAAGTGGGAAAAGTAAAATACAAGAATCCATGTAATGTCTACTAATGATGCGAAAATGGGCCACAAGATGGGGTCTATGATTCCAGGACATCCAAGGTCTATATCTAGCATATTGAATCCTAGGTCCTTATAAAGACACATATCCCAAGGTCTTACCCAAGTGCCAAAGTTTATTATTATGTGAAAGATAATCCAATCTCAATAATTTCAAATTTATCTTTGTGGAATTTCATAAAACACTTAATGTTTATAAAACTGTTTAAAGAAAACCCCCCTTTAAAATATTTTCCATCGCCACCAAAGATCAAGTAAGAATCATGTATTTTAATTTATCCCTTAGTAATAAAAAACCAATAATTTTAATTTTCCAAAAATCAATGGATTTCACAAGAACATTAAAGTATCCATGAGAAAGAATCCATTGGATAGAGACAACTACCTTGCCAATGGAGGAAAGGTCGATGCCTTTGAATCTGGTTAAGGGAAATGATGAGATATATTCCTTATAAGGTTAGATATATTAAGAAAATAATCAATTCCTGTATTAAACCCTTTAGATCTAGAAATCATAGCCCAATTGGGTTCCAAAAAATCAAGGGGAATAGATATTGAGGATACATCTTGGGAAGAGAGTAGAAAACGAGATGAGATCTTGACATACCTCGAAGAGGACCACCCAAATCAATTGAGGACTACTAAGGAAGCAATAGGAGAGTCATATAGAGTGTTATTGAGGGGTTAGTTTAAGCTAATAAGGGATTAGGAGTAGATTAAAGTTAAAACTTACCAAGGGAATTATGGTAATTTTCTATTTTAAGAAGTTTGTATTGGGTCACATGGTTAGGCCATGTTATTAGAAACATTGTGTGCTAATTGTGTGGTTTCCACTATCCCTTAAAAACTAAGTCACACGATTTCCTAGAAATAACCACATGGTTTGAAAACCCATGCATAAGCCACATGTAAGCCTCTAGATTAAAACCAAAACATCCACATGGTCTGCCTGAAGACTCAAAAAATTAGAAATATCATGATAAAATCATGAAAATAATCTCTGGGACCAATGGATACATTCCTCAAAGTTACCACATGATTACCTCTAACCATGCACCTAAACGGTGCGCCTAGCCTGTTTTCCCTAAAACTACAAATTTTCAACCCAACTCTTGAAAGCCTCTAGAACCATAAAATACATAAAATAAACTCAAAACTAGACATAATTATGATCTGTAGGGCATCAAAATTCTCCCAACCATGTAAATTTCTATCCTCACAAAGTGCTCAAGATTCTGGACTTGTGAACAGATAAGGCCATTGCTACCTCACAAATGCTTCCTGCTCACACATCCCATGGATATCTTGTATGTTCTAGTATAGAACATAGAATAAAGGGATTTTTTTACCATGGAACACCTTATCTTGATGTTCCATAATCCAAATTGGATATTGAAACACTGAGGTATCAGGTTTAATCTCAACATCATCCCATTCAATCGCATGGGAAAGATCCAAATGAAACTTTATTAGCTGGGACCAATAGAACACATCATGAATTGATTCCAAGTGAGATGATAAGTTTTACTCATATTCCACCTATCTAAGACACTCAATGATCTCAAAAGGACCAATATACCATGGAGACAACTTACCCTACTTTACCAAATGACAATTCCCTGAATGTGGAGAAACTTTGAGAAAAACCTCCTCACCAAATTAAAATTCTAATAACCAACGATGACAATTAACATGATATTTATGGTGACTTGGAGTTTTCACTGACCTTTTTCATATCAACTACACCTTTTCCATTATCTCTTGAACAAGTCTCAGTTTAACCAAAGACCATTCTCCCAACTTCACCCAACACAAAGAAGATCTACACGACCACCTAGATAACACTTCAAAAGGAACCATTTTAATCAAAGAATTATAAATATTTTTATACATGAATTGAACCAAATGTAGATACTTTTCCCAAGAACCACCAAAATTAATAATGCATGCTCAAATCACAACCTCAAGAATCTGAATGGCTCACTCAGTCTACCCATTTATCTAAGGGTGATACGCCATTCTTAACTTTAATTGGGTACAAACCACCTATTTTAAACCTCTCCATAATTGGGATGTAAACTATGGATCTCTATCAGAAAAAAACCATATAAGGATCTCCATGGAGCTTCATGATCGCTCAGACATACAGGCACCCGATCTCTTCCAGCTTTTCCATCTCCTTAATAGGAAGAAAATGACTTGATTTCATAATTCAATCAATGATCACTACCACAAAAACAGTTTTTCCCAGCACCAACCTTTATCAGCGCTAACGAAAAAGTGCTAATAAAGGGGGGTACCTTTATTAGTGCTTTTTTTAGCACTGATAAAGGGACCCCCTTTATCAGCGCTTTTTTTAGTAGCGCTGATAAAGGGTCAACTTCAAAAAAAATAATTAAAAATAATATATTAATATATAAATATATAAATATAGTTATATTGATATAAATATAATATATAATTTTTAAATATGTTTTAGATAAGTATAAATATACATTTACACTTAATATACTTAATATATAAGATATTTAGTGAAAATGGATTATAAAAAATTAAAAAAAAAAATTTTTAATTAATAATTTTCTAATTATTATGGAGTAATAATTATTTAATAGCAATTTGAAGACTAAAAAAATAAAAAATAAATAAAAGAAGATCCAAAATATGTTGAAAACGTAACTCGAACTTCAAACGGCCATAACTTTTGATCCGAGTGTCCGTTTGAGCTCTACCACATATCAAATCGAAGCATGCGATGATCTCTACACCCTTGTGACTAAGAAGTACCATGGTCAATGTTTTTTCAAGGCAAAAAAAGGCCCAGAAGGCCTCCAAAACTGAGTGTTTAGTCGGGATACCCCAATTTTTAAACATTTTGTGGATTTTCAGCCTCGTTTAAGGGGGTATTATTGGCCTTTTTTGGTGGGGACTGAATTTATTCCAAGGTATTACATTCATATTGATATTATGTCTTTTAAATTTTATCGTTTTTTATAATTCACTTCTATTTATAATCAAATATATAACAATATATACATATATTTTATATATTCACACATAAAAATTTAATTATAAATATAAATAATAAAATATATTTACATATAAAATATATTAGCTTTATCTAAATAATAACTAATATCCATTTTATTTAAAATACCAATATATGAATATTTATATAGTTGTATATTAATATAACTATATATATATTAATATAACTATATATATATATATTTACAGATACATGGTACTATTATATTCAATGAGTAGTATAGGATTGTTTCCCCTTACTCGATAGAGGGTCATCAGGTTCCACAAATCATGGTGCATCGAGAACACCATTTTTGTTTTAATTTTCCTCCAACTCCCAGTATACCATACCTATGTCTTGATGGATTAGATGAAATTGTTGTTTCCAATATATTAGCTTTATCTAAATAATAACTAATTTCCATTTTATTTAAAATACCAATATTATTAATATAACTATATATATATATATATATATATTAATATAATTATAAATATATATATTAATATACATATAAATATATATATTAATATAACTATATATATATATTAATATAACTATATATATTAATATAAATATATATTACTATATGAATAAATATAACTAAATATATATATAAATAAATAGATATATCATAAATAAGAAAACAAATCAATATAGGGGAGTGACAAAGGCTTCAGGCGCGCAGGGGGGAGGTCTCAAGATCAAATTCGGGTGGAGGCATGGGTGCACACGCAAGGGTGAATTTAAGGGGCTAACACTGATAAAGGTGGTGTATAGTGCTGATAAAGGGTGTAGGCGGTGCGTACAGGCACTGGAGGTGTGGGAAAGCGCTGATAAAGGGGGGGATCAAGCGCTGTAAAAAGCCCCCCCCCCAGATTGGCATGATTTTTTTTTTTTTTAATTTTTTTTAGTTTTATCGGCGCTAAAAAAAGCACTGATAAAGGACCCTTTTATCAGTGTTTTTTTTAGTACTGATAAAAGGCCCCTTTTATCAGCGCTTTTTTTTAGCACTGAGAAAAGGGGTCTTTATCAGGGCTTTTTGAAGCGCTGATAAAGGGGACCCCCCTTTATCTTCACCAGTTTTAACAGCACTTTTCTAGCACTGTTAAAGGCCATTTTTAGCCACTGCTGGAAATAGTATATTTCCCAACGGTTCTGAACCGTTGGGATAGGCTGCATAATTGTTGGTATATCTTATACCAACGGTCCTGCCAACTGTAGGGAAGTAAGCCATTGGGAAAAAGTTTTCCCAATGGTTTATGTAGAACCGTTGGGATAGGTTGGTTACAGTAACCTATACCAACAGTTTGGTTGAACCGTTGGTATAAGTTTTTCCAACGGTTCAACCAAACCGTTGGTAAAACCTCTTCTAGGAACCTTTTCCAATGGTTTGTAAACCGTTGGTAAAGGGTTTTTACCAATGGTTCTATGAGAACTATTGGTAAAAACATCCAACAAAATTTATGCCGACGGTTTGAAACCGTTGGCATAGGCTATGCTATGCAAATTGCATAGTAGCCTGCAATTTGCACAGAAGGGTCCTGCATGCTGTAATTTTGTCCATTGTGTTGTAATTCTCCATTCCCTCTCCTTTCCAATTATTTAACATATAATGCATACACATTTAACATTGCACCCTGGAACTATACACATCCAGAATTAAATCATAATTCATAACCTAATTATAAACATACATAATTGATTTGTAATTCAATTTAAAACTTAGATGACAATTATATGTCGAATCCAGAATTCAATTCATAATTGAATACATACATAATTTAATTATCAATTATCAATAAAATACATAAAAAACTGAATAAGTAATTATATGTGTTATACACAATTAAGAATACATACAAGTGGTTTTTACTAAAAATGATGTCCATTTTAAACATTATACATACACTTGGAGTGATACCGGCCACAACGTGTCTCAGATTGAGGTAGGGTTGACTCGTACATGTCACATATGACCCATGGATAGTTGTTTTAAAGTATCAACATATTCCGAAAGCGTTTGGTCGGTCACAAAAGAGAGACACTTTGAGTGGTTCCGGCCACACCACAGCTCAGATTGAGGTGGGGTTAACTCGTACATGTCACACATGACCCATGGATTGTTTTCCTAAAGTTTCAACAGAATTTGAATGTGTTTGGTCAGTTTTCCGTATGCCAGATGTACTTTTCACTTAAAATGTTGTCCATTTCAAATAAAACTGAGACACATCGAGTTGTGCCGGCAACACCGCGCCTCAGATATAGTCGTGGTTTACTCATAAATGTCACATATGACTCTTAGATCCTTTTACTAAAGTTTAAATAGAATCTGAATGCGTTTGGTCGGTTTTTTGTATGTCAGTTTTTGGTTTCACTTAATATGATGTCCATTTTAAACAAAAGAGAGAC
The DNA here is from genome assembly GCA_963277665.1 of Viscum album. Classification (NCBI taxonomy): domain Eukaryota; kingdom Viridiplantae; phylum Streptophyta; class Magnoliopsida; order Santalales; family Viscaceae; genus Viscum; species Viscum album. The sequence goes on along the minus strand of OY728129.1, from coordinate 1,025,252,688 downwards.
ACTTTGAGTTGCGCCAGAAACACTGCCCATTAGATTGAGGCGGGGTTGACTCGGACATGTCACAAATGAGGCATGGATCATTTTTCTAAAGTTTCAATAGAATCTGAATGTGTTTGGTCAGTTTTCCGTATGTCAGTTGTTGTTTTCACTTAAAATGATGTCCATTTTAAACAAAAGAGAGACACTTTGAGTGGTTTCAGCCACACCGTGCCTCATATTGAGGTAGAGTTGACTCTTACACGTCACATATGACCCATGGATCATTTTTCTAAAGTTTCAACAGAATCTGAATGCATTTTTTTTGGTTTTTCGTATGTCAGCTGTTGTTTTCACTTAAAATGATATCCTTTTGAAACAAAAGAGAGACACTTTGAGTGGTGTCAGCCACACCGGGCCTCAGATTGATGCGAGTTTGACTCCTAAAAAACAAATATGACCCATGGATCATTTTACTAGATCATAAACACATTACAAATTTGTTTGCTTGGTTTTTCGTATGTCAGTTGTTCTTTTAACTTAAAATCTCATCCATTTTAAAGAAAAGAGACACAGTTAAGGTACTACTAGCCACACCGTGCCTCGGATTGATGAGGGGTTGACTCGTACACATCAATAATGTCCCATGGATTGTTTTACTAAAGTTTCAATAGAATCCAAATGCGTTTGGTCGGTTTTCCGTATGTCAGTTGTTGTTTTCACTTAAAAAATGTCCTTTTGAAACAAAAGAGAGACACTTTGAGTGGTGTCGGCCACACCGGGCCTCGTATTGAGGCGAGGTTGACTTGTAAACGTCAAATATGACCCATGGATCGTTTTCCTACAACATCAACACATTCCTAATGTTTTTGCTCAGTTTTCCATATGTCAGTTGTTCTTTTCACTTAAAATCTCATCCATTTTAAACAAAAGAGACACTGTCAGGGTTTTACCGACCACACGGTGCCTCATATTGATGTGAGGTTGACTTGTAAATGTCAAAAATGTTCCATGGATTTTTTTCCTAATGTTTCAATAGAATCTGAATGCACTTTGTCAGTTTTCCGTATGTCAGCTATTGTTTTCACTTAAAATGTTGTCCTTTTGAAACAAAAGAGAGACACTTTGAGTGGTTCTGGCCACACCGGGCCTCATATTGATGCGAGGTTGAATCGTACACATCAAATATGACCCATAGATCGTTTTCTTAGAGCATCAACACATTACGAATTCGTTTGGTCAGTTTTCCGTATGTCAGTTGTTCTTTTCACTTAAAATCCCGTCCATTTTAAACAAAAGAGACACAGTTAGGGTGCTACCGGCCACACCATGACTCGGATTGATGCGGGGTTGATTCTTACACATCAAAAATGTCCATGGATAATTGTACTAAAGTTTCAATAGAATCTAAATGCGTTTGGTTTGTTTTCCGTATGTCAGTTGTTGTTTTCACTTAAAATGATGTCCTTTTGAAACAAAAGAGAGACACTTTGAGTGGTGTCGGACACACCAGGCCTCTTATTGAGGCAGAGTTGACTCTTACATGTCACATATGACCCATGGATCGTTTTCCTATAGCATCAACACATTCTGAATGTGTTTGGTTGGTTTTCCGTATGTCTGTTGTTCTTTTCACTTAAAATCCCGTCTATTTTAAATAAAAGAGACACAGTTAGGGTGATACCAGACACATCATACCTCGGGTTGATGTGCGGTTGACTTTTACACATCACAAATATCTCATGTATCATTTTCCTAAAGTTTCAACAGAATCTGAATACGTTTGTTTGGTTTTTCGTATATCAGTTGTTTTTACTAAAAATGATGTCCATTTTAAACAAAATACATACACTTGGAGTTATACCAACCAAACCATGCCTTTAATTGATGTGGGTTTTACTCTCACACGTTAAATATGACCCATGGATCATTTTCCTAAAGTATCAACATATTCTGAAAGAGTTTGGTAGGTTTTCCGTATGCCAATTGTTGTTTTCACTTAAAATGTTGTTCATTTCAAAAAAAATGAGACACTTTGAGTGAATCCGGCCACACCATGACTCAGATTAAGGCGGGGTTAACTTTTACACATCACACGTGACTCATTGATCATTGTACTAAAGTTTCAACAAATTCAGAATGTGTTTGGTCAGTTTTCCGTATGTCAGTAGTTGTTTTCAATTCAAATGTTGTCCATTTCAAATAAACGTGAGACACTTTGAGTGGTGTCGGCCACACTAGACCTCGAATTGAGGCAGGGTTGACTCTTACATGTCACATATGACTCATGGATCATTTTACTAAAGTTTAAATAGGATCGGAATGTGTTTCGTTGGTTTTCCATATGTTAGTTGTTGTTTTCACTTAAAATGATGTCCTTTTGAAATAAAAGAGAGACACTTTGAGTGGTTCTGGCCACACCGCACCTCGGATTGAGGAGAGGTTGACTATTACACATCACATATGACCCATGGATCTTTTTCCTAAAGTTTCAATAGAATACGAATGCGTTTGGTCGGTTTTCCGTATGCCAGTTGTACTTTTCACTTAAAATGTTGTCCATTTCAAATAAAATTGAGACACTTCGAGTTGTGACGGCCACAATACGCCTTGGATTTAGGTAGAGTTGACTCTTAAACATCACATATGACCCATGGATCATTTTACTAAAGATTCAATGGAATCCGAATGCGTTTGGTCAGTTTTCTGTATATCAGTTGTTGTTTTCACTTAAAACGATGTCCATTTTAAACAAAAGAGAGACACTTTGAGTGGTGCTGCCCACACCACACCTCAGATTGAGGTGGGGTTGACTTTTACACGTCACATATGACCCATGTATCATTTTCCTAAAGCATAAACACATTCAGAATTGGTTTGGTCAATTTTTCGTATGTCAGTTGTTGTTTTCACTTAAAATGTTGTTTATTTCAAAAAAAAATGAGACACTTTGAGTGGTTCTGGTCACACCATGCCTCTAGTTAAGGTAGGTTTGACTTTTACACGTCACATATGACTCATTGATCATTGTGATAAAGTTTCAACAAATTCAGAATGTGTTTGGTCAATTTTTTGTATGTCAGTAGTAGTTTTCAATTAAAATGTTTTCCATTTCAAATAAACGTGAGACACTTTGAGTGGTGCCGGCAACACCGGGCCTTGTATTGAGGAGGATTTGACTCATACATGTCATATATGACTCATGGATTGTTTCCATAAAGTTTCAACAGAATCTGAATGTGTTTAATTGGTTTTCCGTATGTCAGTTGTTGTTTTCACTTAAAATGATGTCCTTTTGAAACAAAAGCGAGACACTTTGAGTGGTTCTGGCCACACCGCACCTTGGATTGAGGAAATTTTGACTCTTAAACATCACATGTTACCCATGGATAGTTTTCCTAATGTTTCAATAGAATAAGAATGTGTTTGGTTGGTTTTCGATATGCCAGTTGTACTTTTCACTTAAAATGTTGTCCATTTCAAATAAAACTGAGACACTTCGAGTTGTGACGACCACAATGTACCTCGGATTTAGGTAGGGTTGACTCTTAAAAATAAAATATGACCCATGGATCATTTTCCTAAAGTTTCAATGGAATCCAAATGCATTTGTTCGGTTTTCCATATATCAGTTGTTGTTTTCACTTAAAATGATGTTCATTTTAAATAAAAGAGAGACACTTTGAGTGTTTCCGACCACACCGCACCTCGGATTGAGGTGGGGTTAACTTTTACATGTCACATATGACCCATGTATCATTTTTCAAAAGCATCAACACATTCAGAATGCATTTTGTCAGTTTTCTGTATGTCAGTTGTTGTTTTCACTTAAAATGTTGTTCATTTCAAAAAAAATGAGACACTTTGAGTGGTTTCGGTCACACCATGCCTCGTATTAAGGCAGGGTTGACTTTTACACATCACATATGACTCATTGATCATTTTTCTAAAGTTTCAACAAATTCATAATGTGTTTGTTCAGTTTTCCGTATGCCAGTAGTTGTTTTCAATTAAAATGTTGTCCATTTCAAATAAATGTGAGACACTTTGAGTGGTTCCAGCCACACTGGGCATCATATTGATGCGGGTTTGACTCTTACACATCACATATGACTCATGGATCGTTTCCCTAAAGTTTCAATGGAATCTGAATGCGTTTCGTCAGTTTTCTGTATGTCATTTGTTGTTTTCACTTAAAATGGTGTCCTTTTGAAATAAAAGAAAGACACTTTGAGTGGTTTCAGCCACACCACACCTCGGATTGAGGATAGGTTGACTCATACACATCACATATGACCCATGGATCGTTTTCCTAAAGTTTAAATAGAATAAAAATAATTTTGGTCGGTTTTCCGTATGCCAGTTGTACTTTTCACTTAAAATGTTGTCCATTTCAAATAAAACTGAGACACTTCGAGTTGTGACGGCCACACTGCACCTCAGATTTAGGTGGGGTTGACTCGTAAACATCACATATGACCCATGGATCGTTTTACTAAAGTTTCAATGGAATCCTAATGTGTTTGGATGGTTTTCCTTATATCATTTATTGTTTTCACTTAAAATGATGTCCATTTTAAACAAAAGAGAGACACTTTGAGTGGTGTTGGCAACACCGTACCTCGGATTGAGATGGGGTTTACTTTTAAACATCACATATGACCCATGTATCATTTTCCTAAAGCATCAACACATTCAGAATGTGTTTGGTCATATTTATGTATGTCAGTTGTTGTTTTCACTTAAAATATTGTTCATTTCAAAAACAATGAGACACTTTGAGTGGTTCCAGTCACACCATGCCTCGGATTAAGGCAGGTTTGACTTTTACACGTTACATATGACTCATTGATCATTTTTCTAAAGTTTCAACAAATTCAGAATGTGTTTGGTCAGTTTTCTGTATGCCAGTAGTTGTTTTGAATTAAAATGTTGTCCATTTCAAATAAACGTGAGACACTTTGAGTGGTTTTGGCCACACCAGGACTCGGATTGAGGCAGGGTTGACTTTTACATGTCACATATGAATCATGGATTGTTTACCTAAAGTTTCAATGGAATCAGAATGTGTTTCTTTGGTTTTTCGTATGTTAGTTGTTGTTTTCATTTAAAATGATGTCCTTTTGAAATAAAAAGAGTGACACTTTGAGTGATTCCAGCCACACTGCACCTCAAATTGAGGAGATGTTGACTTGTACACATCAAATATGACCCATGAATCGTTTTCCTAAAGTTTTAACATAATAAAAATGCATTTGGTCGGTTTTCCGTATGCCAGTTGTACTTTTCACTTAAAATGTTGTCCATTTCAAATAAAACTGAGACACTTCGAGTTGTGACGGCCACACTGCACCTCAGATTTAGGTGAGGTTAACTCTTAAACATCTCATATGACCCATGAATCTTTTTCCTAAAGTTTCAATAGAATCATAATGCATTTGGTCGGTTTTCCGTATATCAGTTGTTGTTTTCACTTAAAATGATGTCCATTTTAAACAAAAGAGAGACACTTTGAGTGGTGTTGGCCACACCGCACCTCTAATTGAGGTGGGGTTGACTTGTACACATCACATAGACCCATGTATCTTTTTCCTAAATCATCAACACATTCATAATGTGTTTGGTTGGTTTTTCGTATGTCAGTTGTTGTTTTCACTTAAAATGTTGTTCATTTCAAAAAAAATGAGACACTTTGAGTGGATCCGGTCACACCATGCCTCGTATTAAGGTAGAGTTGACTCGTACACGTCACATATGACCCATTGATCATTGTTCTAAACTTTTAACACATTCTGAATGCGTTTGGTCAGTTTTCCGTATGCCAGTAGTTGTTTTCAATTAAAATGTTGTCCATTTCAAATAAATGTGAGACACTTGGAGTGGTTATGGCCACACCAGGCCTCTGATTGAGGAAGAGTTGACTCTTACACGTCAAATATGACCCATGTATCATTTCCCTAAAGTTTAAACGGAATATGAATGCGTTTCATCAGATTTCTGTATGTCAGTTGTTGTTTTCACTTAAAATGATGTCCTTTTGAAATAAGAGAGACACTTTGAGTGGTTCCGACCACACCATGCCGCGGATTTAGGATAGGTTGACTCTTATACATCAAATATGACCCATGGATAGTTGTACTACAGTTTTATCAGAATAAAAATGCGTTTGGTTAGTTTTCTGTATGCAAATTGTACTTTTCACTTAAAATGTTGTCCATTTCAAATAAAACTGAGACACTTCAAGTTGTGACGGACACACTGCGCCTCATATTTAGGCTGGGTTGACTTATAAACATCACATATTACCCATGGATCATTTTTCTAAAGTTTTAATGGAATCTGAATGCGTTTGGTCAGTTTTCTGTATATCAGATGTTGTTTTCACTTAAAATGATGTCCATTTTAAACAAAAGAGAGACACTTTGAGTGGTACCGGCCACACCGCACCTCTGATTGAGGTGGGGTAGACTTTTACAGGTCACATATGACCCATGTATCATTTTACTAAAGCATAAACACATTCATAATGCATTTGGTCGGTTTTCTATATGTCAGTTTTTGTTTTCACTTAAAATGTTGTTCATTTCAAAAAAATGAGACACTTTGACTGGTTCTGGTCACACCAAGCCTCTAATTAAGGTAATGTTGACCCGTACATGTCACATATGACCCATTGATCATTTTTATAAACTTTTAACATATTCTGAATACGTTTGGTTAGTTTTCTGTATGACAGTATTTGTTTTCAATTAAAATGTTGTCCATTTCAAATAAATGTGAGACTCTTGGAGTGGTTCTGGCCACACCAGGCCTTGTATTTAGGTAGGGTTGACTCTTAAACTTCACATATGACCCATGTATCATTGTGCTAAATTATCAACACAATCATAATCCGTTTGTTCGGTTTTCTGTATGTACCTAAAATGTTGTCCATTTTAAACAATAGAGAGACACTTAGAGTGATCCCGGCCACACTGTGACTCTTATTGAGGTTCAGTTGACTCTTAAACATTACATATGACCCATGGATCGTTTTCCTAAAGTTTCAATAGAATCCGAATGCGTTTGGTCGGTTTACCGTATGTCAGTTGTTGTTTTCAATTAAAATGAAGTCCATTTTAAACTATAGAGAGACACTTCGAGTGGTGCTGGCCACTTTGCACCTCAAATTGAGGTTGGGTTGACATATACACATCACATATGATCCATGGATCGTTTTCCTAAAGTTTCAACTAAATCCAAATGTGTTTAGTCGGTTTTCCGTATGTCAGTTGTTGTTTTCATTTAAAATGTTGTCTATTTCAAATAAACCTGAGACACTTTGAGTGGTGTCGGCCACACCTGGACTCGGATTGAGGCGGGGTTGACTCGTACACATCACAAATGACTCATGGAACTTTTTCCTAAAGTGTTAACAGAATCTAAATGCGTTTGGTCGGTTTTCCGTATGTCAGTTGTTGTTTTCAATTAAAATGAAGTCCATTTTAAACTATAGAGAGACACTTTGAGTGGTGTCAGCCACTCTGTGCCTTGGATTGAGGCTGGGTTGACTCATACATGTCACAAATGACCTAAGGATCATTTTCCTAATGTATCAACACAATCCGAATGCGTTTGTTCAGGTTTCCGTATGTCAGTTGTTGTTTTCAATTAAAATAAAGTCCATTTTAAACTATAGAGAGACACTTCGAGCGGTGTCGGCCACTCTGCGCCTTGGATTGAGGCTGGGTTGACTCGTACACGTCACAAATGACCCAAGGATAATTTTCCTAAAGTATCAACACAATCTGTATGCATTTGGTTGGTTTTCCGTATGTCAGTTGTACTTTTCACTTAAAATGTTATCCATTTCAAACAAAAGTGAGAAACTTCGAATAGTGCCAGCCACACCGCACCTCGGATTGAGGAGGGGTTGACTCGTACACATCACATATGACCCATGGATCGTTTTTCTAAAGTATCAACACAATCAGAATCTGTTTGGTCAGTTTTCCGTATGTACTTAAAATGTTGTCCATTTTAAACATAAGAAGTTTCTAGTCGATGTAGTGAACTATTAAAATAATGTAAAAAACAAGTACTCATAAATTAAATTAAAATTTATTTATATTCATTTTCATTAGGTCTATAAGATTCACATGCCTCAAGTCCCATTATGTGTTATTGGCATCCCAAATCATTCACTCGTGTTCAATAACTCATTATTAGCACCTCTATGGCCATACCTTTCATTACCCAATTACTTCCCCAAGTCAAGCACACCCCATGGGTGAATAAATTTTAGGATTCTACACTAATAGGTTGTTCATGTCTTGTAAAAATATTTAATTTCATTAAGTATAGAGAAAAACATTTATTTTTAAAGTTGAGATTAATAATAAAGTATTTCAATGATAAAAACATTACTGAATTAAACTTATGACTTATCTAACATTTTTATGGATGTCTACACATGCTAGCATGGCTAGTGAAAAGCACCCCACACTCATAAAAGTGAGTATTGGACAAGAAGGACACATAATATACAACGTACAATGAGAACCATATTTAATTGACCCTAAAGTTATATTAGTACAGTCATCTTGGGGAAAATGGAATATATGATCCTGGTTAACTGATGAATTCAAAAGCTCGTATTCCATATGGTGGACACTATCTAAGGTAAGAAATAATGTGAGGATGGGTTTACATCATTCAATTTCTTATATGCTAGTGATAATTAAGGCTTGAATTAATAACTTGAGTTCACTGATTAAATGAGGGTAGAGGTTGCATAGGCTGTGTAAATAGAATGATTAAATAAGGGTAGAGGTTTCATACATTATGCATGGTGGGGGAGTCTCAGCCGATTTAGAAACTAAAATAAATTCACATCATAGGTATCAATAAGAAACATCATCATCAAAAGAAACTCCAAATAAAAAAGGACTACAAACATCAAACACTTCAAGAATTCACTACTATGCATGGTGTATCCACATGTTTAGCACTAATTATATGCCTTAATCATGAACCACCTCTACAGCTCCCAGTTTTCACCAATAAACATATAATATCCCCCATGATCACCATATGACTTAACACTAATAGGTAAATATCACAAAATATCTTTAAAACAACACATTAATAGGCTCAAAACATAAATATAATCTTGAACCAACCATGGAATCTCTTTCACAACACATTCTCACACACCAGTTATCTGATGTGTTACTAAATACCAAACATAATCACATAACAAGTGTACTATAAAAAAATACATTACACAAGCCTTATTAAAAAAATTCCCATTTTAATAAAACACTTTCCTTAAGATTAAATCATTTCTGAAATATTTTTCGAAATCCATTTTAAATAATAAAATCCCTTTGATCATTTTTAACCAATATTTGGAGTATTCTCAAGGCACCCCCATTTGGAAAAGTCACATTAAAAGCCCAATTTCCACGCCAAACCATTGAAAACAATTAACATGGGACAATCATCGAACACAAATAACTTAACTAAAAATTAAAAAAACAGAAACCAAATGTGATATAGAATTTAATGTTAAGTTAGGGGAAATGAGATTAAATAGAGACAACAACATCATAAATGGTTCCAACATCATAACTTTTGATTAAAACCACCCATAATAGGAATGGGAATGCCTCATACATCTAATCCATAATAAAACAAACCAAATCTCCAATTAAAACATTGAATTTAGGGTTTCCACCTTCAATAAAAATGGATAAATATGTAAGATAAGTGGAAAATGATCAATAAGGCATGAAGATTTGGAATTATCCCATCTAACCTCGTGGGGGATTCTCACCGAATTTGATGGAGTTCACCTGGGGGAGCGTGAGGGTTCTGCAAATTGGGGGACAAGGGTTCTGGAAATTGGGGGAGAAACGCGACTGGAGGAGCGACTGGAGGAGGTCTGCCCATTTCTGGATATCTTTTCCCAACAGTTTGAACCAAACCGTTGGGAAAGCATTGGGAAATTGAAGATTTCCCAACGGTTTCATCAAACTGTTGGGAAAGGGAGCATAAGTGGCAGATTTCCCAACGGTTTGATAAAACCGTTGGGAAATCATGCCAAAACTCTCTTATACCAACGGTTCATTGGAACCGTTGGTATAATACCATTGGTAAAAACAAGATTCCCAGTAGTGAGCGCTGATAAAAGGGGTATTTGTAGTAGTGGATCACTCGAATATCATCCTTCCCACTAGGAGTTTGTGGTAAACTAAAAATTAATTCCACAGATATCTCATCCCACTTACTCGCCAAAATGGGTAAAGGATGCAACAAACTAGAAGTTCTCTGGTGCCCCACCTTAATCTTCCTACTAGTAGGACATCATGAAAAGAAGTATGAAATCAACCATCTCATCCCTAACCACAAATCACAACGTCTCAAATAATGATACATCTTGGTAGTCCTAGGGTGTACAGACCAATTTTACTAATTTCCACTATCTTCTGCCTCAAAGATATAAGAACAACTACCCTTCCACCGAAACACAAATCACCATCGGGAGATCGAGACCAATCACTTGAGGTCTCCCCACCATTAATGTTTTTACTAAAACGCTAACAATCAGTGTATGTTGCTTGTACAAGATGAATATGATCATCAAATGATGAATCAACTTTCACATAAGCTAAGATCATCTTCATATCGGTCTCTTTCGATTCCAATCTCATCTCAACAAATAGACTCATCACATATCAATCATCCACTAATTTCTTCAAGGCTTGAGTTAGTAAATTCCTTCTCAATGCGTTGGAGACCACATTTCCCTTTCCATGTGTGTAGGAAATATCAAAATTAAATGTCTAAGGACACTCAACCAAATCTCTCCTTTGAAAGTTCACATCACTTTGAGTAAAAATATACTTTAGGCTTTTATAATCTGAATATACTGTAAATCGTTCCCCAAAGAACTAGTGGTTTAAAGTCTAGAAAGCCTGCATCATGGCCACCAACTCAAGGTCATGGGTAGAATAGTTATTCTGAAGAGGGTGTAGTTAGTGAGATCCATAAGCCAGCATATGTCTTCCCTGTATCAAGACACACCCAATACCTGTACTTGAGGCATCACAATAAACATCATAGCCCAAAAATCGACTTAGGAAGTATCAAAACTGGAGTTGAAATCAATTTCACTTTTACTTCCTCAAACAATCTTTGACATTTATCATTCCATTTTATGTTAACACTCTTATGAGTCAACTCTATCATATGAGATACAAGATTGAATAAATCCTTAACAAATCACTTGTAATAACCAACTAAGCACAATAAATTATAAATCTCATACACATTCCCAGGTTACTCCCATGATATCACTGCATGAATCTTTTTAGAATCCACTAAGATACCCTTCTCATATATAACATTGCCCAGAAACTTCACTTCTTGAATCCAAAACTCACATTTAGAAATATTTTTGTACATATGATGTTCTTTCAAGATTCTAAGGATGGTATCCAAATGATCCTTTTGTTCCTCCCTTGACTTGGAGTACACTGAAATATCATCCACAAAGCCAACTATGAATGAGTCCAAGAACTGATGAAATATTTGGTTTGTCAATGCCATAAATACCAAAGGAGCGCTAGTGAGACCGAATGACATAACTAGGAACTCAAAATGCCCATACTAGCTCCTATACATTGTCATAGGTACATACTCTTCTCAGACTCTTAACTGATGGTACCGCGATCATTGGTCAATCTTAAAAAACAATCAGGCTCCTTTGATTTGATCAAATAGATCGTCAATCCTAGACAATGAGTATTTGTTCTCAACAGTCACCTGATTAAGCTTTTGGTAATCAACATAAAACTGGAAATTTCTTTCCGCTTTCTTTGTAAAGAGAATCGGTGAAGCCACTAGGATGAATAAATTCCTTGGCCTCATGATGTGAGCCTAAATTCCAACATTTTTTGTCTTTTATTCTTTGAAAATACCTCCACTTTAAATTCAAATACCGGGTAATTCATTCATTTTTGGAGACTTGTGAATTTTGAACTTAAATGTTAAATGACTTTACATATTGTTTTTTAATTATTTATTCATTTGTGAGGTTAATGAAGATGTCATACAATTGAAAATTGTAATTGTTTTTTGACTGTGATTTTTAAATTATAAAGATTCAATTTGGAATTAAAATTTTAAATGGATTTTTTAAAGAATTAATTCTTTCAAACATTCTTGAATTAAATGGAATCCAGATGTTGAAATTGAATGGAAATTGTTTATTTGGGAAATTGAACATCCGAAATAGATCCTCCCGGAGTAGACCGCCGCGCCGAAAGGAGAAGGCGACCACCACGAGTAACCACCGAACCCCCGATGTCGCGGATGAACCCGAACCATATCCCAAATCAAGCCAGCCATCACTGGAGTAGCGCCACCCTATGTCGAGATTTGCAAACCAGATATGAAACTCGATGCACGCTCCGGATGAATCCCTGAAAACCCTGGCCTCTCCGATACACTGAAACGCCGCTTGTTGAAACCGAACGAGCCACTGCACCGGAGGAACTTTCCTGCCGATGAAGACCTCAAGTCGCCGCATTCGAACGAAGCTGAAGAAGAACACTAGCGCCGGATCTGAATATATATAATAATTGATGAAATTAATTATTGTATTTTTGTCTCCGTTTGCAGTGACATCCAGCCTCGGCCCAGGTCTAATTCAACAGGTCCAATTTCCAGCACGCACAATTCTTCAAGCCAGCACGTTGGGAAACGCTCAATCTCTCACTGGGCCAAAGCATTTCATCCTTCACTCGGGTATACAGAGTATGATCGTAGGATGATTGTCCACATTTTAATTAAATGTTTTGTTCAGTCTTTGTTCAATTGTGGTGTGATCTCTTCTCCCCCAATTCTCTATGTTTTTCGCAAATCTTCATGCCATGTTTGTAATGTGATCACTTAAACTCTGAACCATAGAGTACTGAGGTGAATCCCAAGTGGAGGTTCACTATTTCTCGAGTCCTCATCCAAATTTCTCAAGATTTCATTTAATTGTGATGATACAGTGGGGGTGTTCTGGGATTGGTGTGGTGATAATCCACCTTCCATTAGCACTCTTACCATTTCATTCCATTCTCAATTGATTCTTCCTCCCTCGTCCCGATCCTCTTCATATGCGATGAAATGGGGAGAGTCAGGGTATGAACAATATACGATGGAATTGGGTAGAGTTTGATGGCTTGTTTGCGATCGTGACTTATTCATCAAATGAAACCATAGAGGAAGCATAACACTGTGTGCCTAGGAGATTTCCAAAAGCGCACAGGATCTCACAATCTCAGTAGAGGATGGTGATGCATGAATGATATTGAGCGCATTATCATTTGGATGACGAAATTTAAAACGAATAATGAAAGTAATTAGTGACCTAACCTGACAATGACCCTTTCCCTACTCACAATTGTCTCTCTCTTATGCTGCCTTCTTTTATTTTTTATCCATTTCAATCGAAAACCAAACAAACAACAACCCCCTCATGTATGGTTGTATTAAAATTTAAGAAAACAAAAAGAAAAACACCTAAGTGATTTAGAATAGTGAATAATCAACCCACACGCTCCTTGGGAAACAACCATGGTCATCCCATTGTTGCATTCTAAGCTTTTAATAAAATATTTTTTTTTTTTGTTTGACCGTAGGCCACGACAACCATGTGATCAACTTGGCGCCGTTTCCGGAGAGTAAGGTCGGAAAGTCGCTATTCTTTTTCACTTTTTAATTAGTTTTTTGTTTTTAATTGAAAAAAACAAACATGGATCATCACTTAGTGTCAAATAAGATTGAAGAACTTTCTTCTCTGCTCAAACAAAAAGATAGAATTGCTACAATTAACCACTATGATGAAATGATGGATGTTTATGAGTAGATTTTATTGGATTTTTATAGATCTACTAATGAAAGGAGAGTACCCGAGGATGATAGACCAAAACTAAAAACACTTAGAGAATACATCCTATAGGTAGAACTGATGAAAGATCTTGCTCTCCCACATAATCCTGAGATGAAACCCGAGCCACTCCATGAACAACAAGACATAACAGCTAAAAAAATTGAGAGGGATAATCAATTTCTTGACTCTCCTACTTTTATTTCTTTTCAAACTCAATTAGAACGTGACCACCTTTGTTTGGATGATGCAGATTCAGAACTGTTGGAATATAATTCGGAGGAAGAAAAATTTGACTTTAATTCTTTTTATCTTAATCTCATGCAAGCTGAATTATCTTATAGAATAATATGTGTCAATCTTGCAGAGTCAGATGTATTATTGGAGGACCTCATTACTGAAGAGGAAGAGCCCCCATGAGAATACCCCGAACATCAGATGGAGGGAGACACAATAGAAGAGGAATTACTAGAATCTGCTCATGGAGAAATAGAATCACAAGCTACTGCAAATGAAAGGTGAAATTTTGATTTAAACTTACCTTGTTATGAATTTTTTCAATTTGAATTGTCTACCAACTCACCCTTATTTGTACATGACCAAGAAGCACAATCGGATTAGCCACTGGATGAAAAAGAGGTCACAGTAGCTATGACAGAACCCGAGGAGACCCCACACATCATCCTGCCACACCCACCTTATGAAGTACATCACACTGATGAGGGGTGGACAAATAGTACTCTGTCTAAGGGGGCATCCAAGAAGTGAATTTGAGAAGCCATGGAAGAAAAAGAATGTGGCAGTTCACATCATAGAAACCTCACCCCCTTGCAGATTAGGGATACTCACAAGATAGACTAGTTGTGGTCAGTCCAACTACAACCCCTCTTGGGTGGGTTAAACCCAAGATTCTTTACCCATTCTCTCCCTTTTCCATTTTTATTTAAACAAAAAAAAAAAATCTAATGTTTTATTTATTTTCTACAGGATTTCCCTAAGTGGGCAACACCTAAGAGGCTAGCTTGTGGCTATCCACAGAGCACCCAAGGAAGAGCTTACCTTAAACCTGCTGGATAAATAAATACCAAGTTGTACCCATCCTTTTACATTGTTTTAATCACTTTAATTTTTTTGCATGTTTTCTAGAACTTAAATATATAGTGTTGAATAAGTGCGGGGGAGGGAGCTCAACCTGTTTAGATTTTAACTAATTTTTAGAACTATCTTAGAATTTGTAAATACAATATTTTTTATTTTTTAATACATTTTTAATAAATCTGTAAGTAAATATAAAAAAATGTCTCTATTTTTAAATATTGTAAATACCCTTTTAATGTTTTAAATTTAGTTTCTATCACTAATTCAAATAAAAGACAAATAAAAAAACAAAAACAAAAACAAAATCTCAATTCTGTTTCAGGAATCTGTTTAAATATTGTATAGGTCTTAGTTTTTTAGATTTTTTGGAATGTATATAAATGAATAAAAAACACACAAAAAAAAACAAAAAAAAAAGATTTTTTTTTTGTTTGTAAACATTGTAAATAAGTTTTTGTACAGTATCTATTTTGATTTTTCAAAATTTTCTTGAACTTCAGCACTGTCCTGCCTAGTTTGAAAATATCATGCTAGAGCTGAATTAATTCACTGGTTCTCAAGTTGTGAGAATTAGATGACTTTTGAGTGACTTGAACATTATTTTCATGGAAATTTGGTCTTAGAACTAGGAATAAGAGTGTGAGTGAAAGATTTTTGTGGAATAAATTTTATAACTTGAGGTCACTAGGAGTTTTGAACTTAATTTAAGGTAACTTGAGATCTGTGAGAAAAAACACCTCAGGGAGCCAACCTAAATGAAATTGTTATAATTCCTTTGAACTTGGATTAAAATGGGAAATTGGGAACCCACAATGGATATCCAAGTCATTGACATAGTGTGTGTGAGTATCCCTATGTAAATTTTTGTAAGTGTTTTTTCATAGTTCCTCGCATATACATGGTTGAGAAAAATTAATTAAAAAAAGAATAAAGTGCTTAAGTCAAAAATGAATTCATTCAGGTGAGGTGAATATTGAACTCATGAAGGGGTAAATTGACTTATAACACATTCATTTGAGTTGTATCAATAAAGTGGAAAATCAAACTTTGGTTTAAGAAACTTAGGAGGGGGAAATGGAATCGATTTTTGTTAAAATTTAAATTTCACGTAAATCTCATTCGATCCACTCTTAAACCGAAACTTTGATTGGATTGAAGTGAGATAGTGGATAGATTCACAAAAGAGAAATGATATTACAAACACTAGATGAATCTGCGTTTTCTTCCATCTCTCATTTGTTAATTTTAATCTAGTCAATATGTATTTATTTCTTAATCTTTTTGAATAAAAGTAATTCAATGATAAAATTTCTTAGGAGTGCAATAGTTCAAGTGTGGGGGAGTGATGTGTGCCCAAATTTCAATATCTTTTTCTGTTATTTTTTGAAAATACCCCTAATTTTAATTCAAATATCGGACAATTCATTCATTTTTGGTGACTATAAATTTTAGACTTTAATGTTACATGACTTTACATATTATTTTTCAGTTATTTATTCATTTTGAGGGTTATGAAGTAGTCATCCAATTGAAAATTGTAATCGATTTTGACCATGAATTCGAAATTATAAATATTCAATTTGGAATTAAAATTTTAAATGGATTAGTTTTTGGAGAATAAATTCTTTCAAACATTTTTGAATTAAATGGAATCCATATTTTGAAATTTAATAGAAATTGTTTATTTGGGAAATGACAATTTGAAATTGATTTAAATGAATTTGAGTTTTTTTTTTGTTCGAAGGTTTCAAGTGTGATTTCAATTGGTTTATCATTTTTTAAATTTTATTAAAGTAAAATACTACGTTGAGAAAAGTGAATTTTTTCTTATATTTTGTTGGTTGGAAGAAAATAAAGTTTCAAACTGACCATGTCTTGCATGATCATTATAATAATAGTGCACACTGACCGTGTGTACTGGTCGTACGTGCAAAATCAACTGACCGTTGGTGCTAAAAAATTCCAGAAAGTAAAAAACAATTGACCACATGATTAAAAAAATATATATTGACCATGAAATCATCTCTCATGGTAGGTGTACCTACCGTGAGCACCTACTGCTAGCCTATAGCACCCAAAAAAATACCTATCACGATCAGCATACTAACCATGAACATCCCTTTTCTAGCCTACCATGCAACCCCCCTCTCACGGTAGGCATGCCTATTGTGAGCTCTATTCACATTAACCTTAACCAACCATGACTCCCTCTATCCTCAAGCACTGCTGATGAAGACCACTGATGTCCATTGAACACCATGGAGAAAGAATCGGATCATCTGGTATAAGGACCCGGCCTTAAACATAACATAATCTTGAGTTTTAGTCAATAATTACCTTTACTCAACTTTGAGGATCTTTTCAGGTTTAGAGTTTTAGAGAATTGGTTCATAACTCATAAATAACAAAACCATATAATATAAAGTGGGTACTTTTGATCATTATCCATTTTTATCACAATATAAAACTTTTAAGATAAAACATGTTTTCTTTTCATGAAAAATATTCATGACTTTCAAGTTGACTTTTCATTTACCTTACTCATCCTTAAACCATGTGAAAAACATTTTAAAATGTAGGGTGAGCATAAAATTTCCTAGTAAGCGGTTTTAAAAAGAAAGAAAACCGTTAGTCTAGTGAAAAACATAAAAACCCATGGATGTTCATCTTTGGAGTACCCAATGCATTGGAGGACTATCATGAACCCACCCATCATTGGTTTATCATGAAACCACTTGTCCTTGGTTTATCATGGAACCACCCATCCTTGGTTAATAACATAACAACCCATCCTTGGTTTATAACAGCACCACCCATCATTATAAAAAATTTCAAAGAACCATAACATAATCATAAATCAAGAAATCTTACTTTTTCATCATAAACCCTTTAAAAACTATTTTAATCTCGTATAAAAAACACTTTTAGATATCAAAATACACATTTCTTTTAAAAATCATTTTCAAAACCAAAATACAATTTTATTTTAAAAATCCATTTTCAATACCAAAATACTCAGAAAAAGGAAAAGGAGTTTTTTTCTTTGAATAAAACATGAAAGCTTGTAAAGGAATCCAAACTTCGAATAGTGCTTATAATGGTGGGAAAATTTGTTGTTGTTGTACATGTTAAAATATAACATTCCTTTTATTGTTTGTAAAGAAAGTCAAACATTCTATACAAATATTACTTTTAAAAAAATTTGAAAAAAAAAACCTTTATCAAACTCTTAAATTACATTCATAAAATCATTTTAAAAATATGGACATTAAAGAGAAAGCGAGTTTGAAGGAAAACTTTAAAAGTTGATTTTTTAAAGACAAGACCCTTACCACTTTGGAAACAATTGAATCGAAGTCCTCATGAAAGAATAACATTAAACAAAACCTTAAATATCTTGAGAATAGATAAATTCATGATATAACATGTAAAAGGGTCTTTATATACACTTGATAAAATAATACAGGTGCATAACATCAAAATATGCCTCAACAAAAGGAAATTGAGACAAAGTCACTTTGAGTTTGATTCATCATGTTTGTTCTTTATATTTATGAATAATAAAATTATGTTAATTATTTAATTACTGAAGAATCTTTTTCAAGTTTATTATTCCTTTTATTTTGCTTATTACCATGTTATATACAATTACTTAATCAATTAAGTTTACATCGGATGTTTTGATGATATTTGAATTATATGCCCAAAAATGACTTCGGTAGGTTGATTATGGTCAAAAATTCCATTTTTAACATATCCATAAATCATGACATAATTATAATTTTTATACATAAATTATAATTTTTAGAACCGATCATGAAATATGGTTATGAAAAATGAACTATGTTATGATCATAGTTACGGTAGCTCGTACGTACATATAAGTAACATTTTCATTTTTCAATGATCATTATGGAAAGAAGGTATGTATTATTTTATCTTTTCAGACTGTTAATAATATCACAAATAACATATTATTTCTTTAAATATACTTAGATATATATCATCTATGTGATTTAGTGATGAAAAAAGAGTCACATCACTTCAGAGAGGTGGTAGTCTGCACGTACGCATGAACGAAATTATCATTTTTTAGTGTAAGAAGGAAAATGATATATTATATTTTAAGAATGATAAATATGTCATGAATATAATAATTATGTCATGTATACCACATATATTCATTAAATTTATCCTTATTACCTTCCATGTAAAGCGTTAGTGAAAAACGAATCACATCGTTTCGTGAGATGACAGTCCGCCGTACACACGAACGACATTATTGTATCTATCACAGAATGTAAAGTAAGAAGTTATATGTGATATCATAACTTCAGAAGTATAAATATGTTACAAATTTAATATATGTAATTTAAATCCCTTATTATAACAATTTGTAAGAGGTGATTATGGAAGACAAATGACATCGGCTTGCGAGACAGTAGTTCACTGTACACACGAGTGATGATTTCATATCTCATTTGATGTAAAAGGAGATAGATTTAGGTTATGACATTAACATAATAATATCACATTATATGGGATATATCGTTTTTTTATATAATACTAATTTAGGAATATTTTAAGGAGGTGTAAAAAGAAATAAAATAAAAATGCACGGTTAAGCAATATACCTCTTATTCAGACAACCTCTTTAGGTAAGCACCAAAGCCTTATTAGGATGGATTTATGATCAAACTAATGGATCGAGGTCATGTTTAGGGAATTTATAAATTTATTTACATAGGTATTGGCCATGAAAAGGGGCTTTGATGTTGTGAATAGGAGGGGAGAGGGGATGACCTCTGGTAATCTGGTTTTCACATGCCACAAGGATAAAAAATGGACCATTATCAATAATTAAACATTATAAGGTCAAAATATTTCCATAAAATAGAATTTAAACAAGCTTTATGTCATTTTAACCCTTATCGTTTTAGTTTAACCTCTGGTAATCCGGTTTTCACCTTAAACATGGTAATTAATTTTTTATGTTTTCATTATCCATTAGGGTAAGAAATTAAGTTAACCTTTTTATATAATATAATTATTCTAATTTTAAATATGGAATTCATTTTACCAAATTCAACTCATATAAGCGAAAAAAAATTAATTTAAAAATTAAACCCGCAGATGAGGTGAAGAATATGGTTTTTAAGAAGTGTATTTTTCAAGTAAAAGATGATTTTATATTAAATCTATGATTAATAATAATCATTGAATGAATCCCAATTAATATTTATTTATATATAATATATAAATTTCATTTAAAAAATCCTCATTATGTATTATCTTAATCAATTAAAAAGGATATGCATTACGCACTTTAAAACAATTAAAAAAACTCGTTTTTAAACCAAAAAAATTAACTTATACTAAAATCCAATATAATGTTGATAGAAAAGTAATTTAGTGGATTAAATATAAATAAATAATACTTATGTTACCTAAAATAATATCCAAAACATAAAGGTACTTTTAAATTACTTAATTTATTGAAAATAAATGACGTTTTTACAAAAAATGGTATTTTTCACTATTCACCAAAAAATCAATATTTTCTAAAAAAACCCAAAATTTCACCCTAAGTTAATTTTGATATAATGATTTAAAAAATGAAATTTTTATTTTTTAATTTAAATTTTATAATTTATAAATTAAACTTGTAAATAAAACCTTCTAATAAAAGAGTTTAATTAAATCTATTTCCTTTTTTTTATTTTAAAAAATTACTTACTATTTTTAAAATGAATATAAATATATTAATAAAAATGAAAGTGATTTATTTTTTGATTAGCTGGGCTTCTACATTCCTCCTCCTTTTGGGAATCATGTCCTCATAATTTTATTCACTTACTAAACAAGTGGGGATATATTTTCCTCATAGTAATTTCAGATTCCATTGTTGCTTCTTTAACCATATGGTTTTTCCATAAAACCTTTAACTTGGTAAATAACCTCATACTGCAACACTTTCTCCCTATGGTCAATAATTTGAATAGGTTGTTCTTTACAATAATGGCCATCTTCCAACTAAACTACTTCAGGGCTCAAAACATGAGATGAGCCTGACACATATTTCCTTAACATCGAGACATGAAAAACATTGTGTACCTGAGAAAAACTCGGGGGGGAAAGACACTCAGTAGAAAAATGATCTAACTTTCTCCAGGATTTCATATGGTCCAATGAACTGCAGACTTACCTTCCTTTTATTACCAAAATTCATTACACTTTTTTATGGAGATTCTTTAAGAAAAAAATGATCACCTACCTCAAAAGAAAAATCTTTCCTCCGGTTTTTTTCATAATGTTTCTTATTTCTATAAGTTATCATCATATGTTGCCGAATCAAATTCACCTTCTTTGCCATTTTCTTTACCAACTCTAGACCTATCAACTTCTTTTCTCCTACTTCACCCTATAAATCTAGTGTTCGACGCTGCTTTCCATATAATTCCTTAAAATGTTTCATCTGTATACTGGAATGAAAAATATTTTTATAATAAAACTCAACCAAAGAAATAAGTTGATCTCAACTTCCCTTATAATCCATTGAATAATAATGAAGCATATATTTCATGGTATGAATCGTCCAATCATACTGACCATTGGTTTGAGGATGAAAAGTTGTATCCAAATTTAATTCAGTACCCAATGACTTCTGACGTCCTTTCCAAAAATTAGATGTGAATATGCGATCATGGTCTGATACAATGGAGAGAGGAACTCCTTGTAACCAAATCATATCCTTTAGATACAATCGATAAATCTGATATAAAGACATAATATCTTGAATGGGAAGGAATGTATATATTTTTTTAATCAATCAACAATAACCCAAGACACATTGTTACCTCAAGAAGTCTTTGGAAATACCACCATGAAATCCATTGATATATTTTATCATTTCCACTACATCATTGGAAAAGGTTGAAGCATTCCATTTGATAATTATTGTTCTCCTTTAACCTGCTGACAATTCAAACATTTCATGGTAAAGCTAGTAATATCTCTTTTCATTCTATCCCATTAGTAATACTCAAAAGGTATTTGTACATTTTAGTGCTTCCTAGATGAATGGAAAACAAAGAACTATGATCTTTACCCAACAATTATTTATTTAACTGGAAATCATAGGGCGCACATAATATTTTTTCCAAATCTAATAACACCTTCTTCATCAATATTAAATTCAGGAAACTTACCCTTCTTAACCAACCCCACCTTATTCTATAAAGCATGATCTCACTTTTCAGCTTGCTTAATTATTTCTAACAAAGATGATTATACCAACACCTAAAACAAAATAGATGAGGTTCCTGAATCGAAAACTTCTAGGCCAAAACTCATCAAATCATTAAGCAAAGGGTCATGTTCCAAATGTAACATGGTTAATGTACCATTATTTTACTAACTCAAATCATCAGTTACTTTTTTTCCCTTTCATGAATGATAATGAATCATGTAATCATAATCCTTGATCAATTCCAACCACCTTATCTAACTCATGTTTAAATATTTCCAAGTAAATATATACTTTAAAATTTTGTGATTTCAAACTTTACTTCATACAAATGATGCCACCAAATTTTTAAATAAAAAACCACAACTGTGAAGGTTCTGAGCGTAGTGGAAGCGCAGTTGGGCCAATGCCCAACTTTAATTTTTACCAAGATCAATGATTATTCCGGAATCAATATGACGATGAACTCTAGTCTCCAGGGAATAAAACTGAAGATTTAGATAAAGAAGGAAGAGGCTCAAAACCTTTAGAGAGGATCTTTCACATCATGTTTATAATTAATTTAATTAATTTCATACAGAAAAAAAAATACTTGGATCTTCAGTACTTTCTTTGTTGATGATGTTGAACTTCCGGAATGACCCTTCTGGTTTATCTCATTGCGCTTGTGAAGATCCAAATTGGAATCCCTCTAGTGGTGATCCACACGTGCTTCAATGGCCTTTGATTGACACCACTTGTTCTCTGAGTGCTAGTGTGGTGAAGTGAGTGTCTTGTTTCGGTCGTTCTTGATTGCTTGTTCTTCAGCCTTGAAGAACATATCTCATTCTTGAGAGGGGCGGGAAGAGAATTCGAGAGAGAAATCGTTTATCTCAACAATTCTCAATTCACTGGGCGTGTAGTTCGGTACATGACACAATAAACGTACATGTCTATTTATCGACACGAGGCTTCAATTACAATATTTAATGGCGTAACAGTAATTAAATACATTCATAACCTTAGAGAAAACCCATGTTTTTAATAATAATAATACCACATCATTATTTATGGTGCGCCAACTTGCGCAAAACAAAATTATAAATAAAATTCCACGTCGTAAAATAATAGCAGCGTTATTATTATTTTTATTTGTGCCAACTAGTTAACTAATTATTTACCATCTTACAAATAATTATTTTACTACCAGACTGATATTGGTCCTATCGAACTCCACTTACATTTATTGAACACCCGAATAAATAAATAAATAATTTATTCTCTTAAATAAATATTTTATTTAAAAACTAGTAAATAACTATTTATTAAATGTTCAATAAAATAAATAAATATATTTTACCCATAATTAAGTGAATAAATATTTATTTAATTCATGCAATCAATTTAACTTGAATAAAATTATTCCACTGTCTTGAGAATAATATTTATTCTATTAATTAAATTCAAATAGAATTTAACCGAGACCACTAGAAACACTTAGTGTGTGACCCTCTAGGATTCTTTCTCATTGGCATTTGGCGGGCTTGCCTAAAGTCCAAGAGTACTTTCTAGAAACGAGTCAAGGAACCCAAGAGAAAAAACTTGAAGTTGCAACAATGATATCCACATATTAACACTCAACGTGTAATACAATCCCTTTGTCTCAATATCTCATCAAGCAGGTTTCATGATAGTGTCATCAACCTTTGTGCTTGATACGTCGTTCTTTGACAGCCTGAAATAAACTCTTCATTACACCATGACCATAGAATTTTGTGCAATGGTTCTATATCAATCAAATGGATGAGATATAAACTTATATAAATTTAAGGGAAAAAATCCTTCCTTGACTTATCCATGAATAACATGCCACTCGTGACGCACCCAACATACCATACTTTCCACCAACTATATGCGTGATAGTTTTCTTCAGTAAATCAAAGTGCATGATTCGTGACACATATTAATGATAATATTAAAGTCTAAGGATCATTACACACACTCAAAGATAGGAATATCTGATGACACCAAAACATGCAGAATTCCTACTAGTGAGTATGTTCTCATAATCTCCTATCATGGAGATTACTAAGTACGAACTTCATGAGAGGAAGTATCATCTGCTTAAAAGTACTCACACCTGACGGTCTGTATACTATGTACCATAGAACTATATTTAAGAATATTTTCATAGCACTTCAAGGTTCTCATCATAGCAGGGAACTATTATGACCTTGTTAATGCGATAAATACTTCAGGACATTATTACACTATAGCAATGAAAAACAATGAAAAATATGTAATAAGATGTTTAATATTTAAATATATTAAATATTCATGTCATAAAAGTACAACCAGTTGATTCTAAGACACCAACTCTTACAAACTCCCACTTAGATGAGAGCCAACTGCCTATGAATTTTAGTCTGCTAGACCTCACATGATGATCATGTTTCTACTGAGTCAAGTCTTTAGTCAAGGGGTCCACCATGTTGTCTTCCATGGAAATACTTCTCACTACAACTTCACCTCTATGAGAAAAATCCCTCAAGAGATGATACTTCTGAAGTATGTGCTTCGTCCACTGATGTGACCTTGAATCTTTTACGAGAGTCACCGCTGTAGTATTATCACAGTACAGTGTGATGGGATCTTTACTGCTAGGTGTCACATCCAGCTCCTAGATAAAGCTTGACATCCAAAATGCTTATTTAGCTACCCCAAAATCTATGATATACTCGGACTCTGCTGTAGAATATGTGACCACACTCTGCTTTGAGCTCTTCTAGCTCACTGCACCTCCATTCAAAGTAAAGATGTATCCCGTTTGCGACTTCATGTCATCTTGATCAGTTTGGAAACTAGAATTTGCATATCCTCTGATGAATAGTTCCTCATATCCTCTATAAACTAGGAACATATACTTATTACACCTTAGATAATTTAGGATAGTCTTGATTACCATCCAATGGAGGCCACCTGGGTCAGCTTGATATCTTCCTAACACACTCAATGTGTAGGCGACATCCAGCCTAGTATATAGCCTGCCATACATGACTGACCCAATAATTGATGTCTATGGAGTCCTTACCATTATCTTTCTTTCCTCATGTGTCTTAGGACACATTTTCTTGGAAATATGAATTCCATGTGACGTTGGAAACAATCCCATCTTGGATTATTCTATACTGAATCTCTTCAGTATCTTATCAATGTATGCACTTTGACTTAGACCCAACAATCTTTTGGATCTATCATGATAGATCTTGATCCCAAGAATATATGCTTCCTCTACCAAGTCCTTCACAAAGAAGCATTGATTCAACCATACCTTAACAGACTATAAGACTGGTATCTCGTTTCCAAAAGGTAATATGTCATCAACATATACTATTAGAAAAATGACCGCACTCCCACTAAACTGTTTGTAGACACAAGGTTTACATTCATTCTTGATAAAACCAAATTTCATTATGGCTTCATCAAAATGAATGTTCCATGATCTGGATGCTTTATTTAATCCATAAATGGATTTTTTCAACTTTCATACCTTATTGGAATCCTTTAAAGTCATAAACCCTTCAGGTCGTGTCATGTAGACATCTTCTTGAAGGTTCCCGTTGAGGAAGGTTGTTTTGACATCCATTTTCCAAATCTCATAGTCATGGTAAGCAACAATGGCCAATAGAATTCTGATGGATTTCATCATTGCAACGGGTGAAAAGGTTTCATCGTAGTCAATGCCTTGACTCTTCTTGAACCCTTTTGCAACCAGTCATGCCTTATAGGTAATCACTTGTCCTTCCATGTCCAGTTTCTTCTTGAATACCCATTTGAAGCCAATAGGCTTTACATCAACTGGAGGATCTACCAAAATCCAAACTTGGTTTTGGTACCTAGAATCAATTTCAGAATTCATGGCTTCTTGCCACTTGGAAACATCTGTACCACTTATTGCTCCTTTGTAGGTTAAATGATTATTATTATCAACTAATAACGAGTCACCATCCTCGGTAACTAGAAAAATGTACCGTTCTAGTTCTCTAACCTCTCTTGTACTCCTACGCAGTTCGTGTGTCTCTGGAATAGTGCTTTCTTCCATAGGGCTTTGTGGCATCTGTTTCTGTACCAACTCTTGTGTACCTTGATCCTCGACTTCATCGAAATATATATCGCTCCCACTATCTCTTTTGGAGATTTTCTCCCTCTCAAGGAATATGGCATGTCATGCCACTATATCCTTTTTGTATGAGGGGTTGTATAGGTAATATCCCCTTGTTTCCTTTGGGTATCCTATAAAGTTACACTTTGTTCCTCAAGGTGTAAGTTTGTTACCTGAAGATTCCTTAACAAACACATCGCTTCCCCACACATGTAAATTTGATAACATGGATTTCTTTCTGCTCTAGAACTCGTAAGAAATACCATTTATTGATTTAGTTGGTACTTGGTTTAGTATGTGTGCCGCTGTTTGTAACACATATCCCCAAAAGGATAATGGAAGACTCACATGACTCTTTATTGATCTCACCATGTCCAACAAGGTGCGGTTTCTCCTTTCACTCACACCATTCTAGTGGGGCGTGTAAGGATGATTGAGTTGGGATAGGATCCCAAACTTCCGTAAGTAATCAAGGAAGTCTTGATTAAGATATTATCCTCCTTGGTCTGAGCGGAGTTTATTAATCTTCTTACCAAGCTGGTTCTCAACTTCATTCTTGTATTCTTTTAACTCATCAAAAGAATCCTACTTATACCTCATTAATTAGATATATCCATATCTACTAAAATTGTCAATAAAAGTTATGAACTATGAGTACCCTCCTCTTGCTTCAACTAGAAATGGTCCACACACATCGGTATGAACCAATTCAAGAAGCTCTTTATCCCTTTCACTTCTCCCACTAAATGAGGATTTGGTCATTTTTCCTTGTAAACATGAATGACATATGCCAATTGGTTTTAGTTTGAAAGAATATAAATATCCATCTTGATGTAACTTTGTCAAGCGTTTCTCGTTTACATGACCTAGCCGATGATGCCAAAGTTGGGTGTGGTATGAGTGATGTGAAGTATCTTTATTATTGATTTCCATTACTTGGTTTGTGTAATACAACACATAAAGACCATTGTATAAATGTTCCATGCCAAAAAAATGTTATCTTTGTAAAAGAAGCAACATTCATTTCCAAAATTGAAAACAAATCCATTTGTATCTAATCTAGATAAAGAAATAATGTTTTTAGAAACAAAAATCACATAATAACAACCCTATAACACCAATATCATCCAAGTTGGAAACGTGAGATTGTAGTCCCCAACATCTACAGCAGTGAGTCTGGCTCTATTGGCTGCTCATAGATCTACCTCCCCTCTTTCAATCTTCCTGAATCTACTTGGTTCTTGTATTTGAATACATATGTGAGCACCAAAATATATATCTAAAACCCAATTTGCAGAAACAGATAGATTACATTCGATAACAAACACACCTGAAGCCCCCCCCCCTTGCTTCTTAGGTTGGGTGCAGTTCTTCTTCTAGTGACCCTTCTTGCCACATGGGAAACAAACAGCTTCATGTTCCCTTGCCTCCCCTTTGATCTTTCTTTTCTTTAAAGGGTGTGAAGAATCTTTGGGCTTAAAGCTCTTCTCCTTCCCTTTACTCTTATTAACCATTAGGACAGAAGGCTTTTCGCACTTCATATATTTGTCCACTTGGAGAATGAGGATAAGAATATCAGATAGAGACTTCTCAATGTTGTTCATATTGAAATTAACAACAAAGATGGAGAAGCTGTGAAGGAGTGATGCAAGAATGAGATCAGTACCCAGTTATTTGGGGAGTTTAAACCCTAGAACCTCCAAGTGCTCAATGTAGCCAATGGACTTGACTACATGAGGCCTAGAAGGGGAACCTTCTCTAACCTTACTCTAAAAGAGTGCCTTGGAGATCTCAAACCATTCTTGTCTTGCTCTCTCCTAGTAAAGACCATGGAGGTGCTCGAGCATGCTATATGAATCCATGTTTTCATGAAACTTCATGATCTCACTAGACATTGATGATAACATCAAATATTTAACATCGACCACGTCATTCATAGGTTTCTCATAGACCAAGAACTCTTTGTCACTCGCCTCTTGGGCAGGAGGATCAGGTAATGTTGACTCCAACACGCAAGACTTCTGTTCATGGTGTAGAATAAACCGAAGGCATCTAAACCATTCCTAGAATTTACTTCCAGTAGGGATGTTGTCTTTATTCAGAATTGATCATAGGGATAGTGTGGTTGAAGATTTTATCATATTATTCTATAATTAAGATTATATCATTAGTACTTTCTTTATTACATTTTATGAGAAATAATAAATTAATTTTATTAAGTCTCCCACTATTTTATCAAGTCCCAATGAACCTCACCATTGAACTCATAATGTCCAGTTGCCATGAAATTCTAGTGATAAGGATCCATATTCCCCTTCACATAACCCCAACAAGGGTTGATCAAGTTATTTGAAGGTATTTAGGTAGGAAGGTCTTTGCCAACTATGGGATTGCATCTCCTTGATCTGTTGAGTGGACTCCCCAATCCTGAAATCTTGACTTTGGATTTCCTCAACTCTTGCCTCCAATATTATATCAAGTCTAGCAAGGGATACTCCTCTTGATGTAATATGGTCAATTCAACTCGAAACCTTTCATAAGGGATTATTTTATAAAAGTAAGCGTCCTAACAATTGTTGGTCAAACACATAGTTTTATTGAGTTTTTCCCTTAATCAAGTAACGAAAGGCTTGGTATGACTTAATATTTTATTTGAGATATTTTTATCTCTTATGAGTGAATTGATTATTATCATTATCAAATGCTTGTTAATATTAAGTGGAACTTAAGTGATTAACCATGTCTTGATAATATTTACACATAATCCTGGTTTATTTTAGTTCCATATTGCATGTTTGTTTAATTCATTAATTATGTGATCATGACAACACATTCATGATGATAAACCATGCAACTGATAGAAATAAAATAAAGAAAAGGGTATGATCATGAGCTTTTATAATGGTTAGTTTATCTATCAGTTGATTAACTAACCCTAACCTAGGGTAGAAACAACTTGAACCTTTTAGGTTTGTGTTTACGGCTTTCCACCTATCCACCTCTGTATCTCCTAGGACTAATTTTGTCTCATCTCCACTTTGAACTGCCTCCTCTAGCTTGGGAGTTCCATCTATCACATATTCTTTTTGGATTCACACACAAGTGAGGGGTAAAAAGGGGGTTTACATAAATGAAACCATGGACACACATGCCCTACATATTAATAAGGAGAGATGGCTCGTAGGAAAATAATTAATTTAATAAATAAATTAAAAGGAAACCAATCACATACAAACGTCTTGGTCTAGCTCATAATCACCCACGTACATGCAATGAGTTATGTAATTAATAAAACTAGTATTCAATTCTTTAATCATTCTTGTTTAAGATAAATCACGCTCAAATCAATTAATTATCATCTTTAATTAATCAATCTGTTTATCTTAAACCCCTTTTTTAATTTCCTTGATATTATTATCCATCATATTTTTAAACAAATAAATTCATTTAAAATTATCTTTGTATGTAACTTGAACCTTAGAGACAGCCTGGTGAATTCCCATTAATAAATACCCAATGAGTAGGAATAAACATTATGCAGATGTTAAATTAAACACACATATATATAAAACACCTATCACGTATTGTGAACCAGCTTTATGCCTTCACCATGGTACACATATCAAGGGTTTTAATAATATAATAATAAATTTTAAAAAATCTGCATAATTTGGATGAGTACACGGCATGTAGTCCCTACTACACGATGTGTACTATCATTCACTGTCCATACGAAGTACGTGCCTCGGGATACGGTGTGTATATGTACTTCAGAAATCCTTAGAGTACATGGCATTTCCAGTGGGCCACACACAGTGTAGTATCCGCGTTACACAATATCCAGCCAGGCAAGTCGTATACAGGGTACACGGTCCAACCCTAACTTGAAGGGACTACAAACCGTGTCCAGTGGGCCACACATCGTGTAATCTGGAAACTGTGTGCTAGTTGTTCCTGGTCAACACACAAAGTCTTTAAGACTTAGATAAACTCCAATGACATGACATGGTTTGGTGGACCAGTCTTGATGCATTGAACCGTGATACACGATGTGTGAATCCAACTACATGCCGTGTATTCTGGTGTTGTACGACCATGAACCTTTGGCACCTCTAGATGAAATCCTCTATTTTATTTTAATAAAAATTAAAAGAAAATATCATTTCTTTAAGGTGAACAAGAAACGAAAGAGGAGGAACAGATCTCGAGATTCATATTTGCAGAACGACTAACTTGAATTGAGAAACTAAATTATTAAACCATAAATTATAAATGAATTATTTAAATATTTATAAACTATGATGTAACTGGTTTGATACCACTTGAAGGTTCCGAGTGTAGCGGAAGCGTGGCTGGGCTGGTGCCCAACTTTAATTTTTACCATGATCAATGATTATTCTGGGATCAATACAACGATGAAATCCAATCTCTGCAAAATAGAATCAAAGATTTAGATAAAGAAGGAAGAGGCCTAAAACCTTTAGAGAGGATATTTCACATCATGTTTGTAATTAATTTAATTAATTTCATAAAGGAAAGAATACCTAGATCTTTGTTACTTTCTTCGTTGATGATGTTGATCATCCGGAAGGACCCTTCTAGATTATCTCATTGTGCTTGCGAGGATCCAAACTAGAATCCCTCTAGCGATGATCCACACATGATCTGTTGGCCTCCGATTGACATCACTCGTTCTCTAGGTGCTAGAGTGGCGAATCGAGTGTCTTGTGTCGGTCATTCTTGATCGCTTGTTCTTTGGCCTTAAAGAACGTATCTTGTTCTTGAGAGGGGTAGGAAGAGGATTCGAGAGAGAAATTGTTTAGCTCAATAATTCTCAATTCACCAGGCGTGTAGTTTGGTACATGGCACAATAGACGTACGTGTCTATTTATCGACATGAGGCTTCATTTACAATATTTAATTGTGTAACAGCAATTAAATACATTCATAAACTTAGATAAAATTCATGCTTTTAATAATAATATCGCGCCATTATTTATGGTGCACCAACTTGCTTAAAATGGAATTATAAATAAAATTCTATGTCACAAAATAATAGTAGCGTTATTATTATTTTAATTTGTTCCAACTAGTTAAATAATTATCTACCGTCTTACAAATAAATATTTTACTACCAGATCGGCATTGGTCCGCTCGAACTCCACTTCAATTTATTGAACACCTGAATAAATAAATAAATAATTTATTCTCTTAAATAAATATTTTATTTACAAACTAGTAAATAAATGTTTATTAAATGTTCAATAAAATAAATAAATATATTTTACCCACAATCTAGTGAATAAATATTTATTTAATTTATGCAATCAATTTAACTTGAATAAAATTATTCCACTATCTTGAGAATAATATTTATTCCATTAATTAAATTCAAATTGAATTTAACCGAGACCACCAGAAACACTTAGTGTGTGACCCTCTAGGATTTTTTCTCGTTGAAATTAGGCGGGCTTTCCTAAATTCCAAGAGTACTATTTAGCAACGAGTCAAGGAACCCAAGAGAAAGAACTTAAAGTTGCAACAATGACATCCACATACGAATGCTCATTGTGTAATACAATCCCTTTGTCTCAATATCTCATCAAGCAGGTTTCATGATAGTGTCATCAAACTTTGTTCTTAATACATCATTCTTTGACTACCTGAAATAAACTCTTTGTTACACCATGGCCATGGAATTTCATGCGATGGTTCTATATCAATCAAAGGGATGAGATATCAACTTACATAAATAGAAGGTACAAATACTTCCTTGACTTATCCATTAATAACATGCCACTCGTAACACAACCTACTTCCCACCAACTGTATGTGTGATGATTTTCATCAGTAAATCAAAGTGCATGAGTTGTGACACATATTAATGATAATATTAAATTTTAATGATCATTACACACACTCACAGATAGAAATATCTGATGACACAAAAACATGCAGAATTCCTATTGGTGGGTCTATTCTCATAATCTCCTGTCTTGGAGATTATCGAGTACAAACTTCATGAGAGGAAGTTTCATCTGCTTATGAGTACTCGCACCTGACTGTATGTATACTATGTTTCCTATTATAGTATTTCATCCAACCACATAACTATATTTAATAATGTTTTCATAGCTCTTCAAGGTTCTCATCATAGTGGGGAACTTCTATGACCTTGTTAATGAGAAAAATACTCCAGGACATTATTACACTATAGTCATGCAGAACAATGAACAATATGTAATAGGATTTTTAATATTTAAATATATTAAATATTCATGTAATCAAAGTACAACCAGTTGGTTCTAGGAAACCAACTCTTACAAATAGTTGATTCAAGATTATGTGTAGGATAATTTAACTCATGAGGTTTCAACTGACAGAAAGAACAAGCAATTAAATGATCATTCTATGTTAGGAAACAACCAAGTCCCTTTAATGAAGCATTACTATAGATGAAAAACTGACCATTTATGGAAGTTAAGTCTAAAACTAGAGCATTCACCAATATTCTTTTTAATTCTTGAAAATAATCATCATATTATTTTGTTCAGATGAATTTAACTCCTTTTCAAGTTAACTTAGTCAATGAGATAAACAAATGAGAAAAGTTTTCAATAAACCACCAGTAGTAACCCTCTGATCTAAGAAAACCGTGAAACTCTATGATATTTGTGGGTCTAGGGAATTTTTCAATGGATTTTTTTTATTAGGGTCAACAGTTATGCCATCTTAAGAAAAAATATGTCCATGGAAAGAATTTTTTTGCAACCAAAATTCACACTTATTAAATTTCCCATATAGTTTCTTTTCTTTTAAGGTTTTCAAAATAGTCCTTATGTATCTTTCATATTCCTCTTGAATTTTGGAATATTCCAAAATATCATTTATAAACACACCCACAAACTTATCCAAGAACTAATAGAAAACTCTATTAATAAGATCCATAAATACATTAGGTGCATTAGATAACCCAAAAGGCATAACCACAAACTCATAATTTCCATATCTAGTTCAAAACACTATCTTCAGAATGAAATTCTACTTCACCTTCAGCCGATGGTACTTGGACCTTAGATTAACCTTCAAAAAATACTAAGCTCCCTAGTTCTAATCAAATAAATCATCTATATAAAGAAAATAATAATTTTTTCTTTATAGTGATGTTATTCAAAGATCTATAATCAATGAAAAGCCTCATGTAACCATATTTATTTTTAACAAGCAAAATAAGTGAACCCCATGGTGAAGTGCTAGGTCAAATGAAACTTTTATCTAGAAACTTCTGCAATTGATTTTTCAATTCTAAAATTTATACTTGATCCGTTTGATAAGGGGTTTTTGAAATAAGTTTAACATTAGGTACTAAGTCAATAGTAAATTTAACCTTCTGATTAGGAATAACACTTGGAAAATCACTAGAAAATACATCTATGTATTCATTCAATACCAACACATCACAAATTTGTACAATTTCTTTCTTTTCACTAATATGAGCTAGGTAACTTTCACTACCTTATCTAATCAAAATCTCAGCTTCTAGGTAAGTTATCAAAGGCATGAAATTATTGAGAATAAATTTCTTATCTCTACAATATATCTTAACATGATAAAATGAAATACAATCCATACCAATAATGATATAAAACTCTACTATGACCAGTTTTACAAGATTTATAAGAAATACCGTCCCACTAATGACAATATAATATTCTTATAAATCTTGGTTGCCTTAATATTTTTACCTGGATTTTTCACCAAAGTTCTATCTTCTTTTCATGTGGTGATATTCCTATTTTACTTGAAAATTTATCATAAATGAAAGAATAAAAAGATCTATAGTCAAATAGGGTATTGGAATAATTTGAATAAACAAGTAACATACCTATCACCACTTCACTTGATGACCCAACATCAATCATATTAGTAGTAAAATATTTTTCCACACATTTTTTCTTTTGTTCTTGATGATTTTTCCCTTGAGTGACTAACTTTGGACACAAATTAGCATAATTATCCAAATCATTGCAACTAAAGCATCTTACCGTCAACTTTTCATTATTTGTATGCTCATTTTCCTTACATTTATGAGCCATACGTCCAAACTTACCACATCAGAAGCACTTCCTATACTTTGTAATACATTCTCCAAGATTCTTTTTACCACACTTCTCACAATATGGGAACTTGGTTTTCTTACCTCCATATTTCACTGATGGATGCTTCCTCATTACCTTCCATTTAGAGCTTTTCTTACTCTTGTCACCTCAAGGAATATACATGTCAGAAAAATCCATCTTCAATTTCTCAGTACAATGAACAACTTTCTCATAGATTATAAATTCTAGCGCATCCAAAGATCTTCATAAACTTGGTTTTAACCCAGAAAAAAATCTATTGATTTTAATATTAATGTCCCAAAAAAAATCTGGTGCGTACCTGGTCAGTCTTGTAAAATTTTCTTCATATGCGGCCATAAAATTTTCTTCTTTTTGTATTAGTTCTAGGAATTGTTTTTCCATCTAGATTCAAATAACCTTAGGGAAATATTTTTCAAGGAAATGGTCCTTAAATGTTTCCCATTCCATGGAATCAAGATCATATTCCTCTTTGGCATTCTTAACCAAAGACCACCATCGATCCACTTCACCTTCAAAATGATAAGCAGAAAGGGTTACATTTTGATGTTCCAAACATCCCATGACTTTAAATATATTTTCCATGATATTAATCCATCCTTCAGATAAAACTAGATCTGAGGTTCCATCGAAATTCAGAGGGTGTTGTCTTATGAAATGCTCAACTATCGACATGTTTCTCTATGGAAAATACAGTTGCTATATAACATGGATTCCACAAATATTTATATCCTGATTCAATAAGGATATCACCATAACAAATTGCTCAGTTACAATTCCAACCATTCCGGGATACTGATTTGGAAGGACATCTTCTTCTTGGTGCCTTCCAACTACAACTTCCTTGTTTCCTCTACAGAAAATCATTTTGAATATATATAACATAGTTAAAGAAACATGGTAATATTCAAATTATACATCATTTCAACTTAACCATAAAGTAAAATATTTCAAGGGAATGATATTGACATTATTATAACCTATAAAGTTATCTAAACCATTCCTTTGATACCAACTATAAGGACCCAACTTTAAAAGTAACATAATCTTGAGTTTTAGTTAAGAATTCACTTTCTTTCACTTTGAGGATCTTTTTAGGTTTTGTGTTTTAGAAAATTAGTTCATAAATCATACATAACAAAACTATATAATACAAAGTGGACACTTCTGATTAGTATCCATTTTTTCACAATATAAAACTTTTAAGATAAAATATGATTTCTTTTCATAAAAAATCTTCACGAATTTCAACTTTACTTATTCTTTTCCCTTACCCATCCTAAAACCCTGTGTTTTTTTTAAAATGTAGGGTGAGCATAAAATTGCCCATTAAGTGGTTTTAAAAAGAAAGAAAATCGTTAGTCCAGTGAAAAAAATGAAAACTCATGAAATGTTCACCTTTATCTCAATGTCATTTGAGCGAATGCAATAAATCATTTTCACATAAAATCTCACTCATTTTTTTCTCAAAGAAATTATTTAAAACCCATAGAAATCACATATAAATCATGTAGGTAACTTGGGACATCATCATTCATATAACTCTTACAAATGAGATAACTGATATAGTCAACTTCCATCTTCGGAGTACCTAATGCATTGGAGGGCTATCATGGACCCACTCATCCTTGGTTTATCACAGAACCACCCATCTTTAGTTTATCACGTAACCTCCCATCTTTGGTTAATAACGTAACCACCCATCCTTAGTTTATAACAGAACCACTTTTCATTATAAACAATGTCTGAGAACCATAACATAATCATAAATCATGAAAGTTTGTGTTTTCTTCATAAACACTTTAAAAAATCTTTTAATCTAGTATGAAAAACTCTTTTGGATATCAAAACACCAATTTCTTTTAAAAACTATTTTCAATACAAAAATAGATTTTTCTTTTAAAAACCCATTTTTAATACCAAAATACTCATAAAAAATGAAAGAGGGTTTTTCTTTCAAGAAAAAAAATGAAATATTGTATAGGAAGCTAAAATTCAAATAATTGTTATGACATTGGGAAAAGTCATTGTTTTTGTACATGTTAAAATAAAACATTTCTTTTTTCATTTGTAAATAAAGTCAAACATTCCATACCAAGATTCATTTTTTTAAAAACATTGAAGAAATACAAAAAATTTCTTTATAAAACTCTCAAATTACATTTATAAAAATTATTTTAAAAACATGGACATGGAAGAGAAAGAGTTTCAAGACAAACTTTAAAAGATGATTTTTAAAGAAAAACCCTTACCACTTTGGAAGCATTTGAATTATAAGTCCCATGAAATAATAACATTAAAAAAATTAAATATCATGATAATAGAGAAATTTATGATATAACACGTCAATGGGGTCGTATATACACCTTATAAAAGAATATATGTGCATAACATCAAAAATATGCCTCAACGAAAGTAAATTGAGACAGAGTCTCTTATCTCAAGTTCGATTCATCACGTTCGTTCTTTATCTTCTCAAATAATAAACTAATGTTAATTATTTACTTTCTTAAGAACATTTTTCATGTTTAATATTTCTTTTATTTCACTTATTACCATGTTATATACAATTACTTAATCAATTAAATTTATGTCGGATGTTTTGATGATATTTGCCTTACATGTCCAAAAATGACTTTGGTAGGTTGATTATGGTTAAATAGGTCATTTTTCAACATATCCATAATAATAATCATGAAATAATTAGGATTTGTATA
The DNA here is from genome assembly GCA_963277665.1 of Viscum album. NCBI lineage: Eukaryota > Viridiplantae > Streptophyta > Magnoliopsida > Santalales > Viscaceae > Viscum > Viscum album. The sequence continues at coordinate 1,025,215,448 of OY728129.1, read as the reverse complement.
CATCATTATACTTTTTAAAACCAATCATGAAATATGGTTATGAAAATAAACTACGTTACGATCATGGAGACGGTAGGTTGTATGTACGCATGAGTAAATTTTCCATTTTCAATGATCATTATGGAAATAAGATACGTATTATATTATCTTTCAAGAATAATTATAATATCATAAACACCATATCATTTATTTAAATATACTTATATATATCATCCATGTGATCTAGTGATGAAAAAGGAGTCACATTGTTTCGCGGAGACGGTTGTCCACTTGTACACACGAACAATGTTATCATTTTTTAGTGTAAGTAAGAAAATGATATATTATCTCTTTAAGAATGATAAATATGTCATGAATATAATAATTATTTAATTTATATCACATATATTCATTAACAATATTCTTAATACCTTCAATGTAAAGCATTATTGAAAAATGAATTACATTGCTTCGTGAGACGATATTCTGCCGTACAGACGAGCGATGTTATCATATCCCCCACGAAATGGAAAGTAAGAAGGTATATGTGATATAATAAATCCAAAAGTATAAATAAAAAATATCATATATATACTTTAAATCCATCATTATAGCAAGCTATAAGAGACGATGATGGAAAACGAATGACATCAGTTAGCGAGACAGTAGTCCGTCGTACACAAGAATGATGATTTCACACCCCATTTTATGGAAGAGGAAATGAATTTAGATTATGAAATTAAAATAATAACATCTCAGTATATGAGAGATATTGGTGTTATTATATGATCATAATTGAATAATATTTGAAGGAGGTGTAAGAAAAAATAAAATAAAAACACACTATTAAGCACAATAGTTCTTCTTCAGACAACCTCTTTAGGTAAACACCAAAAGACTTATTAGGATAAGTTTATGATCAAAATAAGGGTTCAAGGTCATGGGGAGGGAAATTAGGAATCTATTTGGGTAGGTCTTGGACGAGAAAAAGGGATTTGAAGGTGTGAATAAGAGATGATAGAGAGTGACATTTTATAAGCGAGGTGAGTGACACATTTGTAATTTTTGAAAAGAAAAATATGTATCCACGTTTTTTACATTCTACAAGGCTTAAAAATGGACCATTATAAAGACTTAGATATTATAAGATCGAAATATGGTTAGAAAATAGAATTTATACAAGTTTTTAGGTCATTTTAATTCTTATCTTTTTAGTGTAACCCCTTATAAATCCGCTTTCACCTTAACCGTAGTAATTAATTTTTACTCTTTTCACTATTCATTATAGACAAAATTAAGTTGAACTTATTAAATAATATAAATTATTCTGATTCAAAATATTGAATTCATTTTTCCAAATTCAATTCATAGAAGAGAAAAAATTTAATTTAAAAATTAAACCTACAGACACGATGAAAAAACGGGTTTTCAAAAAGAGTATTTTTCATGTAAAAGATGATTTTATATTAACTCTATAACTAATAATAATCATTGTATGAATCCTAATTAATATTTCTTGATATATAATATATAAATTTTATTTAAAACATTGCTTATTAGGGATTATCTTAATTAATTAAAAAGGAGATACACGACGCACTTTAAAATAGTTTTCAAAAAAATCATATTTTTAAACCTAAAAATTAACTTGTACTAAAATCCAATATAAAGATGATTCAAAAGTAAATAAGTGGATTAAATATAACTAAAGAATAATTATGGTACTTGAAATCATATCTAAAATATAATGATACTTTTAAATTACTTAATTTATTGATAAGAAATGACATTTTTACAAAAAAAAAGGTAATTTTTACTATTCACCTAAAAATCAATATTTTTTTGAAAAATCCCAAAATTTAACCATCAATTAATTTTTATATTCTGATTTAAAAAACGAAATTCATTTCTTCAAATTCATATTCTATAATTTTTAAACAAAACCTTATAATAAAAGAGTTTAATTAAAAATATTTCATTTTTTATTTCAAAAAATTAATTAATATTTTTATAATGAATAGATCTATATTAATAAACATGAAATTGATTTATTGGTATTCCCCTAAAAATTAGATCCATGGCCACCAAGCCAATTGGAGAAAAAACTGTTGCGGATGCCTATTGAAGCAAATCCGAAGCTGGCGGGTGCGCTACCTCCGTTGAACATCCGAAGTAGATCCACCGGAGGAGACTGCCATGCCGAATGGAGAAGGCGACCACTGCGAGTAACCGCTGAACCCCGGCCGCTGCGGACGAAGCTGAACGAGATCCCAAATCGAGCCAACAATCACCGGAGTAGCGCCGCCCTGTGCCGAGATTTGCAAACCAGATCTGAAACTTGATGCGCGCTCCGGATGAATCCTTGAAAACTCTGGAATCTCTGATAAACTAAAACGCTGCTTGTTGAAACTGGATGCACCACTGCACCGGAGGAACTCGGCTTCCATTGAAGATCTCGAGTCACCGCATTCGAACGAAGCCGAAGAAACCACCGACGCCGGATTTGAGCTATCCCTCCGATGCACATCGATTGGAAGAAGATGAAAACCGAGGCGTACCGCGGTGAAGAAGAAACCACGTCCATTGAGCTCCCCATTACTGCAAATCCATACCTCCAGAAGAGAAGACCTGGAGCCCAAGATTGATGAACCATGAAAAATACTTTAGTGATTTAGAATAGTGAATAACTGACCCACACACCCTCCTTGGGAAACGACCCTGGTTAGCCCTTTACCGCATTCCAATATTTTAATAAAATATAAAAAATTCGATATGACCACGTTCCACCGCACCCACACAATCACCGCAAGATCCTCAAGCTGAACTTTAAGCTCCTATAACTCAGCGTGCACCATACGATATTATAGCTTTGAAATGGGTCTCGTTTCAAGGAGTGGTCAATGATGAGCTCGACCTACCTCGAGAGTGGCAACCAAGAAAAATCATCAGGAAAGACCTCAGGGTAGACATTGACACTGTAGTAAGTGTACTACACAAATGTTAGTCAATAACATCAAGAAACATTTCTAAAAATTGGCACGAGATCATTCCAGCATAGGGAACAACTAGCCCCACTCTCCCTGATCTAGGGTCCCACTCACCCTGAAAGACATGAGAGACTATCAGAAGAAAGAAATAGAACTCAATGATGGTAATAGTCGATCTGGGACTTATAACTGATCATCAAATCCATGCTAATAATAAGGTCTAAAATATAATGATCAAGAACTAAGAAATCCCACACGACTTCAAGGCTGAAAATTGTCACTACTCAAGACATTTAAAACGACGTTCCTTCCTCTTTCCCAAGGGAGTGTAAAGATCCACCTTGAAGGGCATAAAATCTAAACACAAACCCAATGTATTAATCAACTTAAAAATATGAAATAATGAGATTCACTAGTATCAAACAATGCCGACACCATAAAAGATGTAATAAACATCGTACCTCTCACAGTAGCTTACCCTACTTTAGATTCCTCTGGTGCATACTCTACTACATAAAGACAATGAACCTTAGCTCCTACTTCTACTTTCTTTGCTGCCTAAGTATACCCTTTATCATAAGAATAATATCCACCTACTTCTGCTATATCAGATAAAAAATCAGAGCCTTTAGTAATCATGAATCGAACCATACTTCATTTAGGTACTTTCCTACAGAAGCATTGGAGATGTCCAAACTTTCCACAAATATGGCGTGATCTTGGTACTGTCCTACAATCTGGCTTAGTATGGCCATATCACCCACACTAGATGTAGAACACATGGCTCTTTCCTGACTTCTACTTCACACCACTACCACTTCCCTGACATGGCTTGCCTCAGTTTCTCTTCTGGCTGTAAGATGTATCTTGGTTTACCCTTGCGGTCACTGAAACTCCACTGAGACCAGTCTTCTCAGCTATGTCTACCTCAGCCATAATTGCTTTTTTTTCAATCACCTCATAAAAGTTCAACAGACATAAGAGAATCAACATAGACCGAATATAGTCCCTAAAACCCATCTCAAACCTATGATAATCAAGGCATTCATTAGAAAAAAGGTCAAGTGATAAATGAACTAACTCAGTGAAACAAGTTGCATACTCCATAACCAAACAATCCCCTTACTCCAAAGTCACAAATTCATGAGTCTTCTCAACCAAAAACTTTTCAGGGTAATTTTTTTTATCAAATACCTTCTTAAAATTGGTCCAGATAAGATCCTCCTACAACATGGATTGCATGATGTAATCCCAAAATTTCATTCTCAGTAATTTAAGCATGTACACGGAGAAATCCACCTTTGAGTCCTATGGAGTCTTCAAGAAGTGGAAAATTCATTAAATATATTCAATCCAATCCTTGGGTTCTTGGGTTCCTTTATCACTTTGGAAGATAGGTGGATTCTACTTTATAAATTCTGAATCGTGTTCCATTGTCCGTTCTTGGTGTCCAACACCCGCCTGACCCATTTTCTAGATTGTTCGAATGGAACCAACGAACGGTCTACAGGAGGATTCACCAATTGAACATGTCTCTAAGCTTTCTCACTTGGATCTAGATGATCTCTTCTAGGAGGCATTGTCTATTAAAAACAAAATAGAACTTCCAATTTTCTTAGGAGAACATTTCCAAAACAAAATATTAACTTCAAGAATCCATATTAACTCCCTTAAACAATAATAATTTAAGGAAACTATAGATCAAACAAATGAGATATGAAAGAATTATAAACCAAAAAAGGCAAAGCAAGGTTCATCTAAACAAACCCCAAAATCAAGTTTATTTAAATATCCCCTAAACCAAGATCAAATATTAATGAAAATCATTGAACACCCATGGTAACTCGAGACTAGATATGAAAGTGAACTAGTCATACACCCTTCCATACTTACTAACCAAATTTTAATGGTCCTACTCTACTCTACCAACAAACCTTAAACAAAAACAAGGTAGTGTCATCATAGTTTCAGATGGGTATGGCTTTCAAACTATTTTTAATGAACCAACTTGGTTCAACCTAACACATCAACCAAATCGGCTCGATATAAGGCCTGAAGCATGTTCCAGTTCACTATGGGATGATTAAAAGCACCTGGGTAGCCCTGAAAATCACTAATACATGTATCATATACCAAAAATATATATATAATAATATAAATATGAAAATAGATTACAAAGAGAATGTATAAAAACAAACATGAGATATAACAAGGCAAAAGACCAATGGTCCGAAACACATAAAAAATCATGTTCTAAAAGTCTGTATCTATGTGATCACCGATCACTACTATCCCAAACAACTAGAAGACAATATTGAATTAGAGGATCGACCAAGATACATGGTGCCCTTACCTTTACCCAAGTACTACAAAACCATGTCTATATAATCCCAAAGGCATATGTAGGCTGTGGGGTAATTTCTATTATCATACCACCATGAATCTATACAAAGTCTTTAACCATGCAACTGCCAGTTCAAGGTTTAAAACAAAACCAGATTTTATAAAGTAGTTCACATGAAAACACATTTTGATAAAACATTCCTTTGATTTTTTTAAAAATAATCCATATTCCAATCCTTAAGAACATGGAAGTAAATGTTTGAGTAAAAAAGGAAAATAACCAAAAAATCCATTCATAGTAAAACAAATGGGCAAGTAAAGAACAAGTATCCATGTAATGTCTACCAATGATGCACAAATGGGCTACAAGACAGGGTCCATGATACCAAGAGATCCAATGTATCTAGCTTACATAGTGAATCCTAGGTCCCTATAATGATAGGTATCCCAAGGTCTTCCCCAAGTTCCAAAGTTTACCATTATGTGCAAGACAATCTAAGACAAAAAATTTCAAATTTATCTTTATGGTATTTCATCAAACACTTAAAGTTCATAAAATTGTTTTTCAATAAAAACCCATTTAAAACATTTTCTATCACCACCAAAGATCAAATAAGAGTCATGTATTTAATTTTACCCCTTAACAACACCAAACCATCATTTTCATTTTCCAAAATTGAATGATTTCACAAGAACTTTCAAGTTTCCCTAAGAAAGTATCCATTAGATAGAGACACCTACCTCGCCAATGGAGGAAACATCGATGCCTTTGAATTCGGTGAAGAGAAATAAATGGAAACATTCTCCAAAATCCATTATCTATAAAGAACGTCATAAATTTCCCATAAATCCATTTATATCTAGAAATCACAACCTAATTTGGTTCTAACAAGTCAAGGGGAAGAGAGATTGAGGATTTATCTTGGGAAGAGAGTGGAAAAGAGAGGAGATCCAAACGTACCTCAAAGAGATCCACCAAAATCGACCAGGAATCACTAAGGAAATAAAGGGAAAGTCCTCTAGATCAATATGGATGGGTTAGTTTAAGCCAATGAGGGATTATGATTTTATTAGAGTTGTAAACAACCAAGGTTATTGTGGTAGTTTTATAGTTTAAGAAGTTCAGATTGGGTCACATAGTTTGGTTGCACGGTTATAAAAATTGTGTGCTAAATGTGCAGTGGCCACTGTCCCTTGAAAAAAAGTTTCCCAATTATCAGGAAGAGCCACACTATTTGGTAAAACATTTTTAAATCATAATAAAAACTCTAGACCCAAACCCAAATATCCACACAATTTTCCTAGCGACTCACATAGTTTGAAAAACTAGGTTCAAACCATGAAAATTGTCACATGAACCAACAGATCCATTCTACATGGTCATCACACAATAACCTCTAACCATGTTACTAAATCATGTGCCTTGAATATCATCCTAGAAAATCCAAATTTTCAACCCCTAACTCCCAAAAGCCTCTATAACCTTAAAAGAGATAAAGAAATATCTAAACTAGACATACCTACGACCCATAGGGTGTCACATTAACTCATATTCTCTATTTAGATATGATTGAACCTTTTGAATAATTTTAAAAGGTAAATTTTTAGTTCATATGAACACTTTCAAAGATTCAAAGGATTCTTACTTATGTTTCATAAGTTACACATACCCATACCTACTAAAGTCACCAGTAAAGGTAATGATGTATTGAAATCCACCATGTGCTACTTTACTTGTAAGACCAGATACATAAATATGTATGAGCTATAATAAAACATTAAAAAAATTTCCCTTTATGCTTAAAAGGTACATTTTTTTTCATTTTACCTAATAAAAATATTCACAATAATCAAATTATTCATAATCATTCAAATTTGGTAATCCATCATTATAGATTCATTGGATGTGATTCTTATTAATATAGACTATGAGAAAATGCCAAAGATAAGTGGAATTAAAATAACTAATTTTAACCTTATTATATTATACATTATATATATTAATTTCAATATACAATATATATAAACCATTAAACATTTTAGCAAAACAATAAAACATTTTATTTAAATAAGTAGAATAATAATTTTTCTTTATTACAAAAGGAAAGAATTTCTTATCTAGGAAACATATAGAAATAATTTTTTTTATTGATGGTACATGATAAGGGTCTCCTAGAAATAATTAAAATACATTATAAATAATTTAATTTATTTCTCCCTTGGATAATTAAATAAATCTTTCTCTATTCTCAACTTCTTGAAAACCATTTTTTTATTTTTAAAAACCCATTTTAAAATTTGTTGAGGGGGGACCTTACATGAGACCCTATTGAAATTATGGGTTATAGAGAACCCACATGCAACCCTATTTTGATGGGATGGGGATGAACCCATATAATTCCCTATATATGTCATGGGATAGGAGAACCTCACTTGTGTGACCAACCCATGCCCATGAAATTACATGCGCCAACCTACCTGCACCATCAAGGGAGCCACGTTGAATACAAGAGATGCCACATACATGAACATAGATTATATATTCACTTTAATATAACCCTATACATTCCTACAATATTCATATGTTTCAATTAGAAAACCCATCCCACAATAAGTTTGATATGAATAAATAAGCCTGTAAGGGAAGCGAGTTTCACCCACACAGAAAGACCAAGATTCACTCCTCAAAAAAATTCCAAAACATCATGAGGAATCTTATGGAAAACCAAAATGGGGTATAAAATGATGAATCAAGAAGTAAGTTTAGAAAAGGTAAAAACTAGGTCTACACAGTTAGAAGCAAACACCACAGGAACAACCATTTCCAAACTTGAGCATAGTGAACCCTAGTTGATGTCCTACTACTACCATATAATGATGAATGGAGGAAAATTAGGCTAGTGTAGAACTTACCCACAATGGAAAATATTAAGAAGGCACCATGGGTTCTTGGTTACTGAATGCCAAATAAGTAGATGCAACAATGGGGGAACCAATAATCGATCAAAGGAAAATCAAGATATTGGGTGAATTCATGGGGACCTTGGAACTAAAGAACTACTAAGAACTTCAGGCGATTAAGAAACAGTAAGACGGCGAAAACTGATCAAAATTCACCACCTTCCACCAGTAAAACCACTATCGAGTCCATAATTTTCATAAACTTCATCATTGAATAGATTTGAGGACACTTGGAGGCCACAACTCAGCATCCTAAGAAACAAAATCTAATAGAGAACAAACCATATTCAATGGAAGATAACAACACCAACTTAGTTACCATAACTGACTAAAATGGAGATGTAGTGGATCAATCCTTGTGACACTTCCAAAAAAAGTGAGCAATTTACCATTTAAGATAAATCCATTATATTCCCAAATCATAAGTACACTTCTCCCTTAATTTTTTAGAGTCACATACCTAGAAAAAATTAACATTATACTTTTAATTACCAAAATATTCAAAGACTTGAATATTAATAAATATATTATCACATGATGAGTTTTCTTCTGTGTAACATTATTTTGGCAATGTCCTAAGAGTATTTATCACATTAAAAGGTTATAGAAATACCCCTCTATAATGATAACCTTGAAGTGTTATGATAATATTATTAAATATCCTATATAATAGATAACATCTATCTAATGGGACACATATGATGTTTGGATGTCATATGATAGAGGATCATAAGATATTTATACCTTTTCTCATGATGTTATCATGTGGTAACTCTAAGAGAGGGAGTTATGAAGAAATACCTACCCATAGAAATTACATATGTTATTTTTTTTCATTGTATGTGATTATTTATGGATGTGTGTGTTTTTTATTAGAATTGATATTATTATTAATGTATATCATAAATTGTGAACTTTGATGTATTGAAGAAAACCATAACAATATATTCTTGTGGTGAGGTAATATTTGTTGGGTGTAACATATGTGATATGAAATTAATAGATAAGTCTATAAATAATTTTCCCCTTATGAGTTAGGAAGATGATATATCTTATCCTTTGATTGAAATTTAATGATCTAATTAAATATATGTATATGGTAGTTCATCCATGAGTTAATTTTACAGAGTCAAAGAAAGTTAATCAAGCATACAAGTTAATGACATAAGTATGCAACCTTCTTGATGATATATCAAAACAAAAGGGATTATATTACATAGTATAGATTCATTTTTGGATTGCAACATTAACTTATTTCTCTATGGATTACTTGATGTGTTTCTAGACTCCAATATTGTACTTTAGTAATGTATACCAAATTCCATAGAGATAGTGTCCTAGAGGATCTCACATGTAGTGTGTTGGAATCCCAATGGTGAAGTTGAAGTATTTGATAAATTGGAAACAAATTAGTGGTTTTGTTAGAAACCAAAGTATTTAAGTTTGTTGCATTGGATTCGTTGTCCACACATGTTCGTTTTTAGTATTGTTGGTACCAAAATATGACCATTTCATGGTGGATGTTGTGGTATATTTCTGAAGTTCCTGTCAGAAATGGGGAGGCCTTCTATTGCTATTTTCAGTTTTCATTGTCTAAGTAATGACTAACATTGAGTTTCCATGACAGTAGAAAAAACAAAAAGTTGGGTATGGTGCTAAGAATTTTTATGGGAGTTTTTCCTATGTAATTACTACACCACATTATTATGTTGATGTTTGAGGAATTTAGTTGGGAGTTTTTCCCAGAGAAGAGTTGTATTGAGATCACCAAGTGTTCCTTATCTTGGTGGCGAGTTCACACTGTAAAAGAGGAGATAAGAAAATAAATATTGAGAAGAATAACTGTGTTAAGAAAAAAATCTCCATATCCAAGAATAAGGGTATTAGGAAAAAATATCCTCCTAGGTATTTTTGGGTTGCATTTATTGAAAAATCTGATGTAGGATATTTTCCCATAAGATAACGTTGTTTGAAAAAAATATATTTTAAAAAGTTTTGTTCAAATATATGAAGAAGGTCTTAACCATAGATTAGACCATGTCATGGTGAATTCATCCAGGCTATGTTGAAGTTGGTTATAGCTATAGAAAGTTAGCACACCTAATGCAGTGGGTGTTTTGATTTGGGGAGTCACTTGTGAAAAATAGACAAGTTCGCTACAACCGTGGAGCTGGGCATGGTGAATTGAGCATCCTTCTATAAGACATGGGGAGTTATGATATAGGTGTGGAGTATAGGGTGGTGAATTTTTCATCAATATAGAAATAATAGGAAGTCACTCTATGGTTGTATTGAAGGTCATGGTTAGGAGGAAGTCTTCCTATGAAAAATGGCCTTCAAAAGAAGGCTACGAGTGTGGTGCTTATTTTTTTTGACGGAAAAAAAACAAGGTTATTTTCCTATGTCATGTAGAAATCCATTTTTTTTGTTTGAGTCAAAAAATTTAGAAACTACATGTTATGATATTTTGTGATTTTATGGAATTTAAAACTATCAACCAATGGGAAGTTTCTGTTTGGTTTTTGAAGGTCTTAATTTTGTGCATTCTTTTACATGGAGGAAATTCACATTAAATAGAGTATTTTAAAAGGGTATCTATTTTAGAGATATAGATAGAAGAATATAACACAAAATAAGATAAAATTTAATTCAATATTTATCTATAAAGCAAGAAGGTGACTCCAAATTTATTCTAAAAAGACAAAGTTGAAGATAGAGGCGTTCCAAGAATTTCATTTCTCTCTGGAAGTTCCACACAATTATGCTAAATAAAAAATACCATCTATGGATTATATTTTTATCCTCATTATTTGGATAAGAGGATTTTATCATGAGGAATAGTTAGTTCCCTAGTGTAGGATATCTTTGAGTTTCCCATACATTCTTGGTAGTGAACCAAGAGGGTCAGTAAGACTCTTCCAAACTTGTAAATGTGGAATTAGTGTGATTTTATTATGATTGGTATTGAAGTACCTTCTCATGAATTCTCATTGTATATATATCTCAGTGTGGAGAACCATGTAAAATTATCTATGTCATTCACTAATTTATTCAATCCTAAGAGAAATAAAGGGGGAGATTAAATTATTCTACAAATTGAGAGAGAGAAATAAAGGGAGATATTGAAGTATTCCACAACTTGAGAGAATATGATAAAAAACAAGGATCATATTACAATAACCTGATTCACCCCCACCCCTATCCGGGCATATTCCTTATTAAAGGACTAAAAAGTGGTATCAAAGGGTTGGAATTTAGGGTGACTTTATATCTCTATCAAAATCATGGTGACAATTTTCAACCATAAAGGCATTCATATGTTTTAAGGAAATAATTTTCAATTATGGAAGATCCACATACAATACTATTTTTGATATTTGGGCATGGATATTTATATGTCTGCTATGTATGGTATTTCTATGATAATGGATAGTATAGATTTATCATAGAATGATCATTGATAATTGCATACATATGCAAAGGTAATTAATTCCTTAGGAAGTTCTATGAACAATCCCATTTACACAAAGGAAATTTCATGTAAAAATTCTCATGTAATGTGGGAAAAACGTCTAAATATCTATAAAGGAGATTCAAAGGTTCATGAGGAAAAGTTACAGGTACTATGAAATAAATATGAGGACTTGAGAATGAGTCCAAGTGAGATAGTTGATTCCTTTTTTGATAAAATTAATTCTCTTGTTAAAGATATGCAGAGACTTGGTGAGGATATCAAAGATGAGAAGATTGTGAAGAGAATCATGATAATACTTACTCCTTGGTTCAATGAAAAGGTTTCAGTTCTAGAAGAAAAATTATTGAAATAAATGAATTTGGATAGTTTTTAAAGTACCGTCACTTCATATGAGATGTGAAATGAAGATAATGAGTACAAGGTGAAGAAAAATTCTCATTAATTGGATTTTAAATCTATAAAGAAACTCATGATGAAATTTTTTTAAGAGGATAAAGAAATTGATGAGATGATATCCTTTCTTTCCTCTAGCCTTATAATAGGAAAAGGAAACATTAAATGTGAGCTTCCACTTGCTTATTTCAAGTGTGTAAAAGTGGGACATATTGTGGCCAAATGACCTATGAAATTTCAAAAGAATGATGGAGATGATATGAAGGGAATGATTTTTTTTTCAAAATGAAAAATTTAAACTTGCAATAAAATTTAAACTCTGATGAAAGTAAATATGAAGAGGTTAAAGACTATAAGTATCATGATAAAGATACACTAGTATTCATTACACAATATAATGATAGTGACGATGAAAATGATTTCGATAGCAGAGTTGATCTTCTAGTTGAACTTGAGGTATCCCTTATAGAAATTGTTGTTTGGAGGACCAAGACATTGAAAACTTGTGCATTTGTTCATGAATATAAAATCTATATATAACAACAAGATAAGGAGATGTCAGAATTAAAAAATAAAATTGAACATCTCAAATCTATAATTTTTTTAAGTTCAAATAAATAATTTGAGTTGAAACTCATAGCTGAGGACCAGGCCCAAATTATTGATAGTTTATCTATCTTAAAGAAATACAAGGTCACAAGAATTTGAGAGCAACCAGAAGAATTCATAAAATGGAAACATAAGATTAAGGATAAATAAATACTTCTCACACCTGGTATGGTATCTAGAAACTCAAATAATTTTTCTCATGTCAAGGCTAGAAAGTTTTCTGAAGAATTAATTAAGTAATGTATTCCCATTCCACAATTAGAACACTTCAAATATAAAGGGAAATCTATTGTGACATAGGATGACATAAAGAATATATCCATGGTTAGTTCTAAACCTCAGTAATCAACACCTTGGAAAAAATTGGATCTTTAATTCACAAAATAAGGTACTTTTAGAGTAGTTAATGCTGATAAAAAGATGAAAAAAATGATATGATTCTATTGTAGAAATATTGGAAACATATAATATGTGTATTATATTTGTTGGATTTGGTTCCATAAAACCAACTAATTTTTTACTTAATATTATATGTATATTAAAATATTTTAATATTAATTTAAATATATTATTAAATATTGATTAGACTTCTTCATAACATACACATGATAATGTATTAGAGTATCTATCACATTGAAAAAGGAAAAAATAGCTCCCTGTTATGATGAGAACCTTTAAATGCTATGAAAACATTCTTAAAATGAGTTCTATGGTCAGATAAAAAACTATGAAAGGGAACATAGTACATAGACCATCATATGCGAGTACTTGTAAGTGTATTAGGCTTCTTTTCATGAAGTTTTTACTTGGTAATATCTAATATGGGAGATTAAGAATAGACCTGTCAGTAGGAATTCTACATGTTTGGGTGTCATCAGATATTCCTATATATGAGTGTGTGTAATGGTCCTTAAACTTTAATATTATAATTAATGAATTTCATGGATCACACACACAGATTTACTAATAAAAAATGTTATTCCATATATTAGTGAGAAGTAGGGTATGTTGGGTGTGTCAAAAATGACATGTTACTAATGTATAAGTTGGGGAAGGAATTTTCCCTTCCATATTTATAGAAGTTGATATCTCATCCCTTTGACTGAAATATAATTGTTGCATTAAATTCCATGGACATATTATAAAGACAATTATTTTAGATAGTCAATGAAAGATGTATCATGCAGATACGTTGATGACACAGATGTGCAACCTGTTTGATGAGACATTAAGACAAATGTATTACATTACACAACAAGTGTTCTATGTGGTTTTCAATGTTGTGACATTAAGTTCCTTATCTTGGGTACCTTAACCCATTTCTAGATAATAATATTACACTTAAGGCATATCTATCTAATTCCAATAAAAAATAATCCTAGAGGGTGACACACCAAGCATTTCAGTTGATCATGATTAAATTCTACTTGAATTTATTAACTAGAATAAATATTATTCTTATGAGAAAGAAATAATTTTATCCAACTTTTATTAACCACTAATATTCACATGGTAATAAATAATTATTTATTCATTAAATAAATAATTTATCTAATTTCATGAATATTTAATAAATATTTATTCAATGGATTGTGGAAATAATATTTATTTAATTTATTAAATATTTAACAGATATTTATTAGCTGATTTTTGAATAAAATATTTTTTTAAGTGAATAAAATATTTATTTGGTTATTTAATAAATGTTTAGGAGTTCAAGCTGACCAAAATCAAATCCGGTGATAAATATTAATTTAAAAGATGGTAAAATAATATTTATCATCGCATGAGTTAAAACACACCATAAAATAATAATAATATTATTATTAGTATATGGATTGTAGTTTATTAAAGATTATAATATTATTTAAGGGTTGGTATGCAATTAAATAATATTTTAACCTAAAATCTATCTCTATAAATACATGGTTATGTATATTGTATATGGTTAATTGAAAATTGAGATAGAGAATTGCTACGCACAACAGAATTCTCCATCACTTGAATTCCTCATCTCTTCCTCTTAAGAATGAGAAGAGCTCCTTGAAGCCTAAAGGATCATGGAGCGATCAAGAAGAACAACACAATACATTTGATTCACTATGCTAGCACCCAGAAATCAATTGGGATTTCTCAGAGATCAAAGGATCACACATGGATCATTGTTAGAGGGATTCTATACTTGAATCCTTATAGAAAAATGAAGGTAATTTGAAAGGGTTTTTATAAGATCAACAATTTCATCAAAGAAAGGACCCTAAGATGAGCTAATAATTTCTTCCCGATCTAAATAAATTAATTATAAATTTAGTGTGAAAGATCCTCTCTCGGGGTTTCAAAAAACTCTAAATTAAAATAAATTTTAATTTAACACCCACCAAAGATGATTTTAATATGCCTGAAACATACAAGTGGCATCAGAATGGTCACATTTTAAATATATAATTATTTATTTTATTTTTGATCAATATGCACAATCCTGATTGAATTTTTTATTTCATATTATTTGATCTTTAATCCTATTTGAATTTACATGTTTTCAATATTTCAATTTCTTCGATCAAGATTCATAATTTCTTAATTTCAAGAACAGGTGAAGAATGATTAGAGGTTCAATCAATAATTATTGAGGAATTTGGACAAATATAATAAGATTACATGGTGTGTAGTCGGAGTACACAACATTTACCCAAGTGCACTTCACCTAGATGTGTTGTGAGATACATGATGCATTGAGCCATAATTACAGGTGGTGTATTTATTTCACACTATGTATAGATTAGGCCAACCTAGAATAAGTAATGCCAGATTACATGGTGTGTAGCTGGTGTATACATTGTGTACTCTACACGGGTTAGTGGTGAAATTCATGCAATTTGTGTGGTCATTATACATGGTCTAACTATATGATACTGACATCCTAGAGAATTAATGATATACACGATGTGTATGTGGTGTAAACACTATGTAGTTCATCATTTTCCACATCCAAAATAAAAAATGAGCCATTCTATGAGTTATACAGACACATGACATGAGCGATACATGACATTTAGCTCGTCTGTACACATCTTGTAGTTGCAACCGACGAACACACCGAATTCTTCAGCTAGTTTTTCTGACATATGAAAAAAGTGATACACGGTGCGTAGATGGATTGTGCATGTCGTGTATTCCATCCAAGGTACATGACCGAATCCCCAAGCATGTGACCTGGGTATATGAAAATCGAGGTACACGATGTGTAGCTCACAAGTCACACCGTGTATTCTCCCAATAAATCACAAAATTAAAATATATTAAATTGAAAATCTCACAATTAAAAATTTATTTTATTGATTGGAATACTAGGCGTGTTTGACAATTTAATAATAGTTTTAAATAATTTTAAACGATAAATTAATTTATTGTAATAAATTTGTAATTATTATGTTTTCCCATTTATTTTCTATGAATTCCATTAATGACGGGTATCTCTAAATGAATTTGGATGGTCATTAAGATGAAGTGAAATTAATTAATTAATTGATTAATTAATTAACAAAAGTGTGTTTATCTAAATAATAACGAATGAATAGAAATTAATGTTAACCAATTTACTTTTGTGTATACACTGCATGTATGACCATTCATGAGCTTGAACAATACTTGTGTATGTGTTAGATGTTTTAATTTAATTTATTGCATGGGTTTTCCATTATTTAATATTAAATTAATTTTGATGGCCTATATTTCATCCCTACCTTCCTTATTATGTTGGTCCTACATTCCCATGGTTATTTATATAATACCCATTAACCAATCTTTTGGTTCCTCTCAGTTGCATGTGAGTTATAAATACTTGTAATTAATAGAGTATCACAAGGTGCATAGAGACAGTTCAATATAGAACCATAATTATTCCAACTTAGGTGATACATAGGTGTATACGTGGAATTCTATAAATAATGAAAAAAATATCATAAATAATTTTCCCCTAGGTCAATGGTTGATTTATTTTTTTATCAATAAATCAACCATTAGATAATCTCATGATCAGGTCATTATTTATTTATTTATTTCTGTCTAATGAATTATTTATTTTATAGATGAAAGAATTCTATCACATAAATAAGTGAATTAATGTGAAAAGATGGAATTTAAATAAATGGCTTATGCATAATTTTTTTATCCAAAATGTTTAATTAATTAAGTAAAATCCACTTAATATTTAACAAGACATTTAAAGTATAAAATAAGATTAAATTTATGTATAATAAATTTAAATACCTACAATATATATTAATTTAGACTTAGAATTCATTACTTGATTGGGATTGAAATCCTTATAAATAAGTGTTAAAAAAACCCTCGTTGCGACACTTAATTTTAATGTGGAGTTCTTATGAAGGTTATTAGTTGAATTAACCATCTTACATCTAGAGAAGTATCCCTCACTAGACTTGATGTAACTTGATGGAAAGTGTTAAGAAAATACAAGTCAGGATTTCAATATTGGGGAGTCTACTCAATAGATCAAGGATCTATAAGTCCATAGTTGGGAAAAAGTTTCCTACCTAAATACCTTCAAGTAGCTTGACTAACCCTCATTGGGGTTATTTTAAGGGGAATATGGATCCTTACCACTAGAATGTCCTAGAAACTATACATTTTGAGTTAAATGGTGATGGATATTAGAACTTGATAAAATAGTGTGAGATTTAATGAAGTTAATTATTATTATTATTTCTCACACAATTTTTTAATTAAGCAAAGTACTAATCATCTACTTTAAGTATTATAGAAAATGGAAAGTAAAACCATGAAACTATTATGATCATTCCTCACCTAAGGGTATCTACTTACAAATAAAAATTTCTAGATATGGTACAATATTTTATATAATTAATTATTATCAAAAAAATTTTATTATGTTATAAAATCCCTTATTCCCATTCTACCACCTCAACAGCCAAGAGAATGTAAGAAGGATACCTACTAGAGACATGTTAAGGATTCTTCCTATGTTTTTTGTATTATATTATCTACTATGTTAGAAGAGTTAATGATATAATATAAATACTTGGATGTATAAACCATAATATCACATATCTATTCTCTTGAGAAATAGAAGGAAATGATATAAATAAATAATATTATCAATGCACTATATTAATGTAAGATGGAAGAAAACAATCTAGGTATAAATAATGATTTAAAAATATTGGGGTATATTGATCAGTTAGAAAAATTAATCTTTTAATTGGATAAGAAGTTATCCATTAATTTTATTTTATTATCCTTAACACCAAGTTTATTATTATTTATCCAAGACTGGATAAATTAATTGGATAAGTCACTCAAGATTTTTTTTCCATACTTCACCAAGTAGATAAGGACAGGATAAAACCAATTTCTCCACCCTTTATGGTAAAAGTTTGAAATACAAGGCTGAATATCCTATGAATAATCTAAACCCAAAATATCCTTCATTACATACTTCAAAGAAACAAAAGATTAAAAGTTAGACTGATATATGTGAGGCTATTTTATTAATTTATTAAAATAATGGAAACTAGAAAAAATTGTAATGAATAAAAGAAGGGATTAGTTTCATCCACTTTAGGTATATTCATAAAGTTTCTATTCAACACTTGTGTATTAAATAAAATATTCTTATAAAATACATTTATTTAAATATAATAAATGATCAAGAATAAAAAGGTTATAGAGTGAACTCAAACGGAACTTAGAAAGAGTGATTCCTATGTCAGCTAAGGGGAGATCACTATTTCTCATTTCTAGATTGGGTCGACTCAAGTTTGTAATAAGCGTGATCAAAACATTTATCTTAGTGTCATGATTGACACAACTAGACATTATTTAATTTTTGTAATAAATGTTATTATGGTACTTAAATACTAAACTAACAGTTCAGTAATGCTTGAATAAATAACATCCATTATAATGAATCATGAATATTAAAAATATAAAAATATTACCTTATTATGGAAATATAATTATTTATCAAATAAAACTAAAAGTAGTTGACCTGTTTATACCCATAAAAGTTTTTTAGTCTCACTTGAGCTAAGTAACTAGATATACAAACAAAATACTTATCATGTTTTAGATAAATAAACCTCTATAAATAAATCTATGTCATAAAAATTTTAGAGTTAGGTCAACATGGCCATGTGAACTATTATAAAGCTAAAGTTAACTTCATATACTTAATGATATTTTTTAAAGAAATTTTATAAATTCCCAGTGAAGAAAATGATTGATCATATATGTAAATTAAAGGTAATCCCAAAATCACATTTCCTTATACACATCATCTTCATGATGGTAGTAAAAGGAAGATCAATGGTGAGTCTTATATATATTTCAAATCTTCCTTTATTTATTACAACACATGTTTTTCAAATAGAAGTGAAACAACTAAACCATATACCAACTAAATTGTATAATGGATATCATATCAATTTTGATATGATAAGAATATATCAATACACTACCAGAAGTTTTTGTTGAAAACTATTTGTTAAAAGCTGGCCTTAGCTACAAATGAACATAAAAAACTAAGGTGCTTCTATGTTAATGATCCTATGGAAACTAAGTATATTAAAGTCTATTCAATATCGATATTTATATAAAAGAGTCCTATCTATTCAAATATAATGGGATTAGGCTTAAATTCTATGAGTTAAGGCTCTAAATGCACATGAGTCAACATAAGAATATTGTACTTCACACATTTTAGTGGGAAGATCAGTTATAGAGGCACATATTGTATAGGAATTTATAACCAAAGAGGTGGTTTATATTTTTCATAGTGGGTGATACATGTACTATTATTTCATAATAAATATTCCTACAATGAAAATTAAATGGTAATATGATAAGGTTCAAAAGTATGTATAAATTCAAGTAATAAAATCCATGTATCAAGATTCAGGGACTCTGTATTTTGAATGTTTCTAAGACTTCATACTACTAGTGAGCATTGAAGAGAAACTAGAAATGGATAGTACAAGATGGTACCAATAAATCATGATTTATTTTTTAAAGGTTTAGTCTATGATAAAACCTATACACCAATCATTATGAATAAAATAATTCTTGAATTCTAATTTTTCAATGAATATTTCTATGATCATCATATTAGGCTATTACTTGTCAAGGCCACCTCACTCAGAGGAAACCTAACGGTAGATGTCTATATGACATGACCAAAAGGAGACCCTATGGTATATCTCTACTAGGAATAACTTAAAAGGGTTAGTAAAATTAATAAATTCCAATAAGATATGCATATTATATAGATTCATTTATGAATAAATCATGCATAGTGATCATAGAATATTTATTTGTAAATAAATGAGTGAAATGTGTCTCTATCTATTTAGTGGGATCACTATAAGTTTTCAAGATAGATATGTTGATAAAATATGAAAAAAATGTCATGTCTTTACATTTTGTTAAGAATAAGAAATGAAATTTCTTTAAGTATGACTTAAAAGCCACAACTGTGTTCTTGGTAACAAGATCTATAAGATAGATCCATGTGTTATATTAATTTAGTCATAATATATATATATTAACTATGTATTGAAAAATATAAGCTGTAACAATTCAAGACTGAATTGTTGTTGGCATATAATCTTTCCAATAAAATATGCATTGTCATAAGAAGATATTATTGAGATTAATATAATTTCACAAGCTTAAGTGCAAATAATTTATCTCAGGTTCCATGATATGTACTTTCATTTGATATTATAAATGCATGATGCATAGTATGTAAATATAAAATAAATCCAACATAAATACATCAACTTATAGTTAAAACAATCTAAAAGTACTTTGTAAAGTAGAACTGGATGAGTTCTTGGCATCTAGATAAGAAGGAATACTAGTGATCAAGTTAATTTAACACTTGAATTCATTTAGTTCAATTTGATATAGTATCACAGAAAAGGATAAGGTAATATGCAATAAAAAATTATTATAGCGAGTGGTATCTATATCTACAATATTCGAGTACATTTCAACTTCTGATGAAACTAAAGGAGTGGTTTATCAATATCATGTTTTTATTTTGGTTTATACCAAAATAAATAGTTTTATCATTATCATAATAATATTTTACTATGGATTTACTTAGGATTTCAAGACTTTGATATGGAAACAATAGGTGGATACTCGATTATTTTACTACATGAGGGCTTTTACCAAGATATTAATGTTGTAGTAAATAGATTTTCCACAAATAAATGTTGAGTTTTCCAAACCTAACCATGGAAATGAGATTGGAAAAGTATCTATAACCATACTTAGTATAAAAATGTTTCTACATGTGATAACTAACCAGTTGTTAGCATTTGTATCTAGATAAAGTGGGAGTTTTTTTTGGAGTAGGTTCCCTAGAACCAACCAATTTTGTACTTAAGATTACATGTATATTCAAATATGTGAATATTAATTTAAATATATTATTACATATTGATTGTTCTTCTATATAACATTGATGTGATAATATCCTAGAGTGTCTGTCACATTTAAAAGAGAATAATAGTTCCCTACTATGATGATAACCTTGAAATTATATGATGATATTCTTAAAACTAGTTCTACGATTAGATAACACACTATGAAAGGGCACATAGCATATAGACTGTTAGGTTAGAGTACTCATAAGTGGATAAAACTTATTCTCATAAAGTTTGTACTTGGTAATCTGAAATATGAGAGATTATAAGAACACTCCTACTAGTAGGAGTTCCAAATGTTTTGGTGTCATTGAATATTCATATCTATAACCATGCATAATGGTCCTTATACTTTAATATTATCATTAATGCATGTCATGAATTGCACACTTAGATTTACTAAAAAAACATTTACACCATATATTGGCAGGAAGTAGGGAATGTTTGGTGCATCACAAATGATATGTTATTAATAAATAAGTCAAGGAAATATTTTTCCCTTCTATCTTTATATAAGTTGATACATCAGACCTTTGATTTAAATACCATTATTGCACTAAATTCCATGTCCATAATGTAACGATATTTATTTTAGATAGTTAAATAAAGACATATCAAACATATAGGTTGATGACACATATGTGCTACCTACTTGATGAGGTATTGATACAAATGGATTATATTACATAAAGAGTGTTCATATGTGGTTGTCAAAATTATGACATTAATTTATTTCTCTTGGGTTCCTTATCACGTTGCTAGATAGTAATCTTGGACTTTAGGTACACCTTCCTAATTATAATGAGAAATAATCCTAGAGGGCCACACACTAAGTGTTTCCATTGATCTTGATTAAATCCTATTTGAATTTAATTATTGGAATAAATATTATTCTCATGAATGAAGAATAATTTTATTCAAGTTTTATTGATTGTTAATATTCACAAGGTAATAAATAATTATTTATTCATTAAATAAATAATTTATTTAATTACATGAATATTTAATAAATATTTATTCACTAAATTGTAGATAATATATTTATTTTATTTATTTAATATTTATTAAATATTAATTCATAATTTTTTGAATAAA
The DNA here is from genome assembly GCA_963277665.1 of Viscum album. Classification (NCBI taxonomy): domain Eukaryota; kingdom Viridiplantae; phylum Streptophyta; class Magnoliopsida; order Santalales; family Viscaceae; genus Viscum; species Viscum album. Next base: position 1,025,193,132 of record OY728129.1, on the reverse strand, counting down.
ATATTTATTTAATTGAATAAAATATTTATTTAGGTATTCAATAAATGATGAGGATTTAGAGTGTACCAATATCACATCTGGTGATAAATATTAATTTAAAGGCTAATAAAATAATATTTATTATTATACAAGTTTTCCCATGCTGTAAAATAATAATAATAATAATATTATTATATGACATGGAGTTTAGTAGATATTATAATATTATTTAAGGTACAATATATAATTAATAATATTTTAATCTAAACCCTAGATCTATAAATAGATGGATATTTATATTGTATAGGGTTAATAAAAAATTGAGGATAGGGAATCATTGCACACAATAGACTTCTCTCTCTCTCTCTCTCTCAAATTCCTTCTCTCTTTCTCTCAAGAACAAAAAGAACTCTTTAAATCCCAAAGAAACTTGAAGTGATCAAGATGAACAATGAAAGACATTTGATTCATGTACTGGCATCTAAAAAACAAATAGAATTTCTTGTAGATCAAAGGAGAACATTTGGATCACCACTATAGGGATTATACACTTTAATCCTTACAGCACAATGAAGGCAATCTGAAAGAGTTTTTGGAAGATCAACAACATCATCGAAGAAATGATTCTAAGATGAGGTAATCATTTCTTCATGATATAAATAAATTAATTATAAAGTTAACGTGAAAGATCCTCTCTTGGGGTTTCAAGAAACTCTAAATTAAAAGAAATTTTAATTTAACACCCACCAAAGGAGATTTTGATGCACCTGAAACCTACACTATTTCCAAGAGATATCTCTAAGAACAAGAGTTACAAAAATAATAAAGCAGGATTTATATTTTTTTTATGATTTTAAATAATATTATTTTTATTGTTAATGTTTCAGACACAAAGTTATAAATTGTGTATCAAGATTAAAGTAAATAGTACCAAGTAAATATTGAAAGGGTGGAAAACAAAAGTTGGAATATTTATATAAAAAACTAAAAGTTAAAATAGATTCTTTGTTTTCTTAAGACGAAGAAGACTCATTAGATGTATAATAAAATAATATTTATTCATCATCAATAGAGGTGGAGCATAAATTTTGGGTGAAGAAAATAAATTCTGAGAAGGATAATGTAGCTAATATTACTTTGAGTATAATGGAAAAATTAGGTTTGTGGATTTTGGATAGTAGATGTATATCTCACATGATCAAAAATTAAGACCTCATCACAGGAATCAAATATAATAAATATGGTGTTTTTCATTTTAGAAATGAAGAGGGTCTCAAGATTTTTGGGTTCATGAAAGTTAAAGTAGGTGGTAAAGATCTCAGGCGAATAGATGTGATCTTGGTTGAAGGCCTTAGTCATAATCTTTTTAATGTTAATAAATTATGTGACTCCTAGCATGATGTAAAGTTAAAAAAGAAATTGTGTATAGTTATAAAGGATATGGTTCAGAATTTTTCAAGGAAAAAGGAAAAAGGGAATATTTAGCATTTTGGTAAAGATAATTGGTGTATGATTTCCATGTAAGATGAAAACAAACTATGACATACATGACTTGGACACTTGAGAAAAAAATCCTTATAAATTATAGTGAAGTATAATGTAGCTCGATACATCCCAAATCTTACATATGATCACACCCATACTTGTGATTATTGTAAAAAATAAAAGATAATTACAAAGACTTATAAGAAAAATAAGTGTAAGTTATCAAGACTTCTAGAGGCCGTGCATGTGGATGTATGTAGGATGATTACTCTCAAATACATAGAAAACAAAAGGTACTATGTCTTATTTATTTATTATTTAAATATAATGGCTTAGATTATGGTTATATCTCAAAAATCATAAGTGTTTATGTGTATCATAAAATATCAAAGTATGGCTAAAAATATGCATGGTGTAACAATTCAATAGTTATTCACTAATAATGGAAACAAATTTAAAAACACAAAAGTGGAAGAATATCTTGAAGAGAATGCGATTTAACACCAAATCTTAGTGGTTATAGATACCCAATAGAATGGAGTAGTTGAAAGAAGGAATTTTATCATCAATAATATGGATTAGATTATGATTATTAAAAAAGGATTACAAAATAAATATTGTAAATAGGTTGTTCAATCTGTGGTATAGATCTCCAATATAGCCTTATTATGCCCCAATTAAGGGAAAACACCATATTAAATTTGGTATGTAAATAATCCTACACTTAAATACTTATTGGTGATTGGAAGTAAGTGTTTCATTCTCCAAAAATAAAAGAACAGAATGTTTGAAGCTCATGGTTATGAAGGTATATTTCATGGGTATTTATTAATGATTAGAGCATAATAGTGATTCAATAAAAGGTTAAGAAAAGTGATTTAAAGTAATGATGTTAATATAGTTTAAAATGAACAAGTGATAATGGAACTTGAATAGAGTACACATTATAGTGAGCAGATTTCACATGAAAAATATCCATTTTTTAAAGATGATAGTGATGAAGAAGTGTATGGATCAGGGAGAGTCCTAAGGGTTGTAGGTAAATCTTATAACAACCCTAATAGTGAAGATAATATCACTGTAATAATAGGTTTAATCAGAAAATCAAACTGAATTGGAATCACTAAAAATAACATCATTAGAGATTATTCAACCCCATTTAAAATAATAAGGATGATGGCACAACAGTAGGTGTCTCTCTTGCATTAGGTGGAATAAAAATATTTAAAAAAAGACTCTAAGGATGAATTTGGGTCAAATCTATGCATAATAATCTTGACCAAATATAAAAGAATAACACATGGGATTTTTTTGAGGCCACATGGAAAAAAAATCATTGATACTGAATGGGTATTCTAAAATAAATTGAATAAATATGGAAAATTCATTAGGAAAAAATCATGGATTGTGTGCAAAGGGTATTCCAAAATTAAAGGGAATGATGTGGATGAAACATTCACACCGGTGGAATGACTTGTAAAAATAATATTATTCTTGTCTATGGTAGTGATGGAGGGATTCAAGATGTACCAAATGAGTATAAAATAGTCCTTTATTAATGGGATCATTGAATAGGAAGTCTACATTGAGAAACCAAACAAATTTCTCATTGATAAAGATGAAAATAAAGTATTATAGTTAAAGAGTTATTTATATGGACTAAAGAAAGAATCAAGATCTTGGTACTCAAGGATAGAGAAATATCTGAAGAAGATTTGATTTTATATGGAGGGGTAGATCACAAACTTTATATCAAGAAATAAAATGAGTAGAGTATAATGGTTATTGTATATATCAATGATTTTTTCTCCAAAATATTAGATGGAAACCAATGCAAGAAATTTTAAAATCATATGAGTTTTGAATTTGAGATGTCTCTTATTGGTGAATTGTAATTTTTCCTTAGAATACAAGTGATTCAAGGAAAATATGGGATCTTTATCTCCCAAATGAAATATACCAAGGAGGTGTTGAACAAATTTCAGATGAATGATTCAAGACTGATGGGAACTCTATCTGAGACCCCATAAAAATTATCAAAATATGATAAAGGTAAAGTGGTTGATGTCACACTTTATAGATAAATGATTGGTAATTTACTCTACCTGAGTACCACCCAACTGGATAATGTGTTTTCTACATGTCAAGCCACATGATATCAAAGTTTTCCCAATTAAAGTCACTTGATATTAGTGAAAATTGAACTTCACCATATCAATCATAAATGATAGAATTTTTTTGTTTTACTATATTAATTCGCAAAACTAGTTGTTGGGATATTTAGATTTATATTTGGATGGTCTCATAGATAATCAAAAATCAACATATGGTTGTGTATTTCATCTAAAAAATTCTTGAATTTTATGGTTTAGTAAGAAACATAACTATATATAATTAACCACCATGGTTTTTAGTATATTTTAGTAACTCAAGCATGCACATAATTACTTTTTATGAAACACTAGCCTGAAGATGTTTGAATTGAAGTTAGATCCTCTATTCTAATAATGTGTGACAACTCAAGTGAAATAAAATTTAGAAAAAACCCCATCCATCTTTTAAGAACAAATCACATCGAGATTAAGTATCATTTCATAATGGATATGTTTGGGAAACATTTGTTGAAATTAGGGTATGTGTAAACTAAAGATGAAATTACTTATATAATGATAAAGGAAGTAACCGAGGTTGCATTTAAAAAGAATCAACTAGCTCTTGGAGTCTAACCAAATCTATTAGCCAAGATGGAACATGAATTACCCCTAATCCTTTAATGTATTTTCTATCAAGATCATTATATTAAACTCTTTTAAATTTCATTATTATATTTATAACCCTCTCATGTAACCTTTTAGAGAAGTTATATCTTTAGGTTCATTGACAAAGGGGGAGTATTATCTTCAATAAGTAGTAGTGAAAATATGGTTGGAAGGGGGGGGGGGGGTATATCATGTTGAATCAGGCTAATAAAATTTTTTTTTAATGGATTATTCTAAAGATATTTTTTTCTTTAATGGCGTATTTTAAGAGTATTTGAAGATATTGAAATCAAGGTATGCTCCCATGAGAATATTTTCATTAAAACCATGTTTCTCACATTGATCAATTCTCACTTGGAATTAGATTTGGTGATTAGTGAATCATTGATGCATGATTATAAATTTTTTTACTTTCTCAAAGTTCTTGAATGTTACCATGTTTGGGATTTTTCAACAAAACCAAAAGAAAATATTATTTGGAAAAAGTACCCTCCTAGTTATTTTTGGGTTGTGTTTGTTGAAAAATATGATGGAGAATGTTTTCTCATAAGGTAAAGTTGTTTGAAAAAAGGATATTTTAAAGAGTTGTATTCAAATTGGTAATGTAGGTCTTCACCATGACTTATAAAAAACTGCAGTTAATTCATCTAGTCCATGTTAAAGCTGGTTATGCTTGGAGTTTGTGACCACACCCACAACAACGAGAATTTTGATCTGGGGAGTCACTTGAGAAAAATAACTAATCTTTATATGGCCGTGGAGCAGGGCCTGGTGAATTGTGCTTCCACTTATAAGAGACAGGGAATCATGCTAGAGGATTGGAGTAGGGAATTGTGAACTAGGAGTCTATATGTGATGCATGGGGAGTCTCACTAAAAACTTATTAGATATTTTGGTCCATAATAAGTATGCCTATGAAAAACGATCTACAGAAGAAGGATATGGTTGTGGTGATCAGTGTTTTGAGGAAAAAGGCCAAGGTTCTGTCACCACACTGTGTTTCAAGGAATTTTGTTGTTTGAGTTAGCAAATTGTAAAAATACACATTTCAAGATTATAGGATTTTATAGAAATTATAACCATCAATCAATGGGTGGTTTATGGTCATTTTTGAAGGCCTTAATTTCATGAATTCATTGGTATGAAGGAAATGAAAATTGAAGATAGTATTTTAAAAGTGTGTCCATTATAGGGATATAGGTAGAATAATAGAACACAAAGTATGGGGGAAGGAAAATCTATAAATCTCTATAAAGTAAAAAAGTTGACCCCAAATCTGTTTTGGAAAGATACAGTCAAACATAGAGGTGCTCTAGGAGTTTTATTTTTATTTAGAAGTTTGAAAAAATCATGATAAAGAAGAAACACCATCCATGTGTAATATTTCTATGATTTTTATTTAATGAAGAATACTGAATCATGCTGATAAGTGATTTACCTTGTATAGGAGAGCAATGATATTTCTAAACGTTTATGGAAGTGAATTAGGAGGGTTAGTGAGACTGCTCCAAACTTGGAAACGTTGAAGTAGTGAGATTTTTTTGTGATTGGTGTGAAATAAAATTGTCAGGCATACTACATGGACATAACCCATCATAGGAAAACTATATAAAATCATCCATGTCATTTACTACTTTATTCTCTCTAGAGAGAAAAAAGGTAGATATCGAAGTATTCCTTAAATTGAGAGAAAAAGATAAAAAAACAAAGATCATTTTACAATAACCTAATTCACCCCCTTGTAGGGTATATTCCTTGTAAAATACTAACAAAGTGGAATTTTAGATTCAAACTAAAAGGATAATAAGAAGATGGAATCAATTTTATGATGTAAAGAGGCATTCCAGACTTGTTTTGGAAGGAGAACGCATCACTGTTTTGCATTGAGAAAATAAGGAAGTCCAAATGAGGGGTTGGAAGAGAAGAAGTAGGTTTCCATTATTACTCATGGATTGATAAGGAATATGTTCATGATTATATTCATTGAAAAAATGTAAATTAGAATAAAGAGGAGATCAATGACACCAACTGATATCTGGTGAATAAATAGTAACAATGTGGTTTTTTTTGCATTTGTGAGTGATTCCAATGGTGTATCCTATCTAGAGTAGTGAGAAAAATAGAGTAGTGAAGAGAGTTACACTTTTATTATAGTGAGATGATCCAAAAACTTGAAAGGGGAGTGACTACTAGGAATAATAGTGACCTATTCTAAACCCACCACTAATCAGTGTCGTTAGTGAATTTCGATGCATGACAATAGAGATACGGGCACATGACTATGGAAGTAAATGATAAGAAACTTGTTCCCCAGGTAATAGGATCTCCATTATTTCTATCCATTAATTATATAAGGAATATTTATTTGAATTTAATTTCAATGGTGAATAAGAAACTTCCTGAATCCATAAATCTACTTGGCCCTCAAAGGGAGAATTGGAATCATGCAAGTGGAGTAGGAAACATCACAAAAATTACGAAGGCATATTGGATTCATGATAGTGTAGTGTTGCTAAAAAATCAAAATGGGTAGAATTTTGGCATCCCAATGACAAATTTTATGTATTGTATTTACTGACAATGGATTAGTGGTTTTTTTACCCACAAAATCATTATAGTTTGTTGTATTGAATTTTTTTCCACGCAAGTTGTTTTTTGGTGTTGGAGATGTTAGAAAAAAAGAGGAGATATCTAGAAGTGTAAAATCATTATTAAAAGATCCTATAAGTGAAATATAAGGATGGAAAATTCTTGGTGAATCTTGGATAATATTAGAGTCTGATCACAACATGGGGGAGAGAACTTTGCTTGTGGTGCTTGAAAACTAGGGACAAATTTTTTAGTACATTATTGAGGAAGGTTTTTAATATAGAAGTTTACCTATGTAACAACAAAAATATTAAGTTAGGTGTAATGGTATTAGTGGTAAATTTTAAAGGCTTTAGAAAAGGATGGTCAAAATGGATGGCTAATGAAGGCCATGCAATAGAATATAATATTTCATAATAGAGTAATTTATATGAAAAATAGGGTGCATGAGGTTTGTCATTTTGGGGATCATGGTATAAGTAAAAGGTGTTTTAGTGACAAATGGTGGATACATAGAGATTCCAAAATGAGAATCTAGTGAATACCATACCATGATGGATGTTGTGGCATATTTATGAAGTACCTGTTAAAAATAGAGAAGTCCTATATGGATGTTTTAGGTTTATATGGTCCAAGGAATGAAGAAAATATAGTTAATATGGTGGAAGGAAACATGAAAAGACGGTCATACACCACTCCATGGTGTTAAGATACAAGTTGTTTTTCTTGGAATTTCTCTTAGATAAGAGATGTGATAAGATCATTGAGTGTTCCATGTCATGGTGGTGGGTTTGTAATATGAATAAGGAGATTAGGTGGCCAATATTAAGACATGAAGTTCCTTAAAGGATTGAATTACATTGGGATATTATTATTTCTAGATTTGGATAATAGATTAAAAGAGTAGAAAAGTATCATAAAGCATTAGGAGTTAACCCAATGATTTTGGAGGACTTTTCATATCAATCAAAATCATAGTGTTTAGTGTAAGAAGGATAGAGAGTTACTCTGAAAAAGAAAGAAGGAGAATAAAGTGAATATAAAAGGGAGATTTCTTCTACTCAACAAGAGAAAAATATAATGACACACATTATAGAGAAGAATAATAGGGAATTATAAAATGAATTGGAAATAGAGTTTATTTTCATTTATTATTGAGAGAATAAGAATAAGGAGAATAAATTTTAAATGATATAGCAAAGTGAAAAAATTCCCATATCTGATTTGTGAGAAGAAGAGGCAGAGTTCTAGATTCATGAAAGAAGGATAAGAAAAATGTGGAATAACTAATTTATAGTGAAGATGAATTATAGAGTTGTGTTGGAAGGAGAATTAATCATTTATATGTAGTAAAGAAGAAATAAGTCCATACGAGGGGATAGAATATTGGAAAGAGGTTTCCTTGATGACACATGGAATGATAAATAATTTGTTCATGATGATATTCATAGTCCATCTATGAAGGTTTAGCAAGATCATATCAATATATACAATCGATAATAGATCATCAATAGAAAAATTAAAGATATTATGCATTAGAGAGTTTCAATAAAGGTTTATCCTATCCAGAGTAGTGAGAAAAGAAGAGGAGTGAAGGGAGTGAGCCTTGGGGGACAATGAGCCAATCCTAAACCATGTATATGGAGTGACTGCATGCATATGAGTGACCTAGCCTAAACCCACCATTAATAAACGTAGTTAGTGTATTTTAGTGCACAACATAATGTCATTTCATGCATCTTTGATTAGCCTTGTGTATGTGAACTAAGTAAAACCCTTATACCCCATGTGGTTGATTGTTTACATTTCGCATAACTGTCGATTAATGTTGGTTAAGACACCACGTATCAATCTAGTAAAGTCAAGGACAAGTGAGATAACCTTTAGATCATCATTGAAGGAAGATTAAAGGGTGACCATACTAATATCTAGGTCAAGATCATTAAGGGAAAAGAAATATTTTGGGGATACAATTTTCATATTAGAAGAAAATTTCATACTGTAATGACCAGAGTTCTTCCTACTTAAATGAAAACTATGTTTGATAGTTTTCTCTATATGAAAAACTGAAACCAAATAAATTTTTACCGTTGTATGGTAGCCATATAATTGGAAGGTATGAATAGTGATAATATAATTATGATACATATATAAATAATTAATTAAATAAATAATAACAAAATAAAATAAAGTTCACTTTCAATATTGACTTAACTAGTGCAGCTTCTAAAATTTACTTCTTTTAAATTATAATATATTTTTATATTAATAAATAATTAACACAATATTAATTAGTAATTTATAAGAAAAAATATTTAATATAACAAAGGTTGTTTTTCTTTAAAAATAACTTTTTGCTATATTTTATATTTATAATTAAAAAATACTTTTTTTTAATTTTTTAGAATTTTTATTTGAAATATTTAAATTAATTTTTTTACATACCATGGAAACATTATATTAAGATGAATTTTGGGGATTTTTCTAAAAAATATTAATTTTTAGGTGAATAGTGAAAATACTGTTTTAACAAATAACACGAATTTTATGACATTATTAATATATAAGTATAAATCGGAAATTTATGAAACATTTTATAAGAAAAAATTTTTATTTTATAATTGAATTTATAAATATAAAATTTTCATTTTAATTTATAAACCCATATTTTACATTTTATAATTTAAGTTATATTTTCTTTAAAAAGTTTTTTAAGTTATTATCAATTTGGTAATTTAAAATTAATTTTTATCACTTTTAAAAACTGAATAAAAAATGGATTTCAAAATTTTAATTATTAGGCACAAATTATATAATAAGGACCATTTTATTTTTGGTCATAAAGTATAAATTACCTAGGTAAAAACTAGTTACCACAGTGAAAACCAAAATTGTAAAAATGAGTAACCTAAGAGGTAAAGGGAAAAACATGTTAAAATAATGTTTTATTGAGTTTTTGAGTTGTGTATCAACCTTATATATTCTTATATCTATTATTACTCAATTATTAATCCATTTTCCTATAGATTTAATTTCTATTATTTATTTGTTTTGGGTATTTACAAAAATACCAGCCTTTTTACTTATAAAAGGGGCACTCCTCTCATCACTTCCCCTCACACCAAAACCCTATATTTTAATCCCAAAATATTCTAAAAAATCTCATAAAAATTTATATAAACCTTAAATAATTAATTTTAATCTCAAAATTCCATCCCTCAATGGTTTAACCCCATTTCTCAAAGGAGATTACCAAAGTAGTGAGGTATAGATTTTTAACTGTTTCTTCTTATTTTATTTTTCCATTATATTCATTTATTATTTATCAAATTTATTTTCACCATATCAAAATGATAACATAAACATCCTTATTAAATTTTAAATTTTATATAATTATGGTATAATCATTAACCTTTTTCCATCTTCCTTTAATAAAAATGAAAATGTGAATTGTGCGTGTGTGCAGTCTACCACCTCTACTAATAATTTTTTTTCATTTTTCACTACATCCATCATGGATGGTTTTAATTTATATATTATGAGTATATATGATATATATAAGTAATATAAATCATTAATATGGTTTTTTATAGATAACAAAAAGTGTAACGATCATTATAAGGTAATATATCACTTTCTTTCAATAACCTAAAACTAGTTTATCACCATTTTCATCCTCATGAAACACTACTAAAACTCACATGTAATAGAATTATAATATTATAGGTATTTATAAAAAATCAGTTCTAGTAACTTTAATGTTTTTTAAATGATAATACTTTGATGAAAAAGGATGACTTCCACTGCTTTTATGAACCTAGTTCAAAATGACTAAGAATATTAATACCCAATGTTGAAAAGAAATTATAAAAATATTATACATGAAGATAATTGTTATTAATGAAGAGTATAAAAGGAAATTTATATTAATAAGGTTTTAGAATTGGTAATTAAGATGTTTACCTTTATGATACAAGAGTTTAAGACACTTTTGTGGAAATCAAGGGTAAAGGTAAGGGTCATAGTAAATCAAATTCCTTTCTTTGAGTTATACAATTTATTATTGAAAGTTATTGTTACAAGAATTTACATTTTGAATTATGTTATATCTTTTTTTCTAGGGAAAATGAGTTTTTTATTCAATTCCATTTTTTAAAGTATTTATTTTAATTTTTCTTAAAAAAGGATACTTTTTGAAAAGAGACTTGTAACTATGACTTTTACAACGATGAATACAAAATGTTTTAAAAAAATATATTTTAATGATTTGTTTTTCATTATCTTAAAAATGATATACCTCTAATAGAGTTATGTTTCATGTTTCACCCTATATTTTTATTTTTTTTATAATATTATTTTGGGTGATCAAGCATTTTTTATCACATGATTTAATTTTTGATGCTATTTTATACTATTTGGATGTTTTAAAAAACCCTTTTTATTTACATGAGTTATTTATGAAATGTGATTGATTTACATTTGGATGTTTTATGAAATCCATTTTTATTTCCATGGGTTCTTTATTAAAAGTGAATGATTTAAATTTAGATGTTTTATAAAACTCATTTTTTCCATGGATTCATTATTATGTGATAAGTGAATGATTTTAAAGTGGAACTCATAAGTATGGATAATGATGGGTGTGGTCCTATATCTCCCTCTAATGAATTCATTAAAAGTTAACATCTCATGAGAAAAGTATTCACGAGTTCATTTTAGTTTCTCATAAGTATGGTCATTGATTGTGTGGATCTTGAAATTAATATTCCATGTACTAATGTATGTTCTATATTTAAAATATATTATGTATTATTATTTTATGCTCTCATGGTGTATCTTATGAAAGTAATTTTTCACTATGAAAATGTTTGTGCCATAATTAAAGGATGATATTCTTTATGATATTATACTCTCATGATTCATGGTTAATGTTAAATGTTTTAATACATGTTATGAATATTATGTTACCTTATTGATCATTATGGATTTGAGTTCTTTATTCCATTCACTTTAAAGATCACACACATATTTTGATTATATCTCAAGATATTAAGATATTTATCCTATAATAATGTTTTTACTTATATTTATGAACCCATAATTGATAAAATGTTAATTTTCCCTTACTAAGTGTTTAATCTCACCTCTTTATTATGTTTTCATTCCATAGGTTTTTAGGATGATTCATACCAATGAGACATCTAGAAGATGGGTTAGTATGGTTCCTTTATGGAGAAATTATCTCAAGTATTAAAAAAACATGATTATATAGTTAGTCTACAAAGATACTGAACCTATCATCCCTTGGGATATTATTATTTTTTAATTAAGTTTAAAGTCTTAAATAATGTAAAATAAATACATGCTTATCTTGGGTTTCTATAATTGGTGTCATATGAAAGGTTTATTTATTTTTAGAGATTATAGAAGCTATTTTTATGAATTAAGGTTGGAGAACCTCAGTGAAAACCCATGAAATTTGTCCAAGTATAGTATGATATCCTGAAACATTTTTAAAGTATTTATTAATTGGTTTTACTATAAATACATCTCTATCTAAATGCTATAAAGTGGATGTGGCTATGGCACATTTTCACCTAGGGGTAATCACCCAAAAAAGGGTTGATTGAGCCTTGAATTGATCTTCACTCCGATGCATGATGAGTGGGCCTAAGACTTCACCCCTGGATAGACACTCCTAGGTATGTTCTTTAGTTGATCATATTCTCTTTATCACTAGTACAAAAAGTATTTATCACGCCAACACTTTAACATTGATTATTTATAACTGATTTATTTATCACATTGGTTATAATATAACCAATGAAATAAACCAAGTATCTCTCTTTATCACATAGGTTATTCTATAACCGACGTGATAAAGAAAACACCATTTTTTTATAACATAGGTTATTATATAACCAATGTTATAATTCATTTTATCACATCGTTTATATAACAAAAGATGTGATAAATTTCATAAAAAAATCTTTATCATGTTGGTTAATAAATAACCAACATGATAAATCATTTAAATTTTTTATGAATCCCCATTTTGAGTCATAGAGATGTTTTTTTTCGAGTTACAACAACTCAGTTCTCTCTCACATGGAAAACCTAGAATCGATCCTTCAATCTCATGGCATCCAAACTCATTTTTCCATCTTTGTTCACCATATTTCTGATAGACACATCTATCTGATTGAATCTCAACTCTAAACTAAGACTCACATGCCTCAATTTACATTTTTCTATTTCATGTATTCCCTAAATCTACATTTTTCAATTTCAGTTACTAAAATATTGCAATATCTTTTTTAATTTTCACATGTTATTATATTGTATTCATAGCTAACAAGGAAGTAAGTGTCCAATCCATGTGAGAATTTATGTGGGACATGGTTTTTATTCCAATTACATACTATGCATTTACTATAAGTCCATGTTTCATGAATTTAATTAAATTTATAGTTTTTATTATATGCATTCCTCATTTTTGGAACAAATAGATTATTTGTTTCCTACAAGGTGAGCCCGTGTGAGGTTTCAAATCATGTAAAATTTTTACACAACATGAAACCCCTAGAACAATGTTTCATATGGCTGGTAAATAGGTTGTGAAACTACCTAAAATTCCCCCAAATGACATTCTATTATTATTTTTTTCTCATCTAGGGGATACAAAACTTTGTACAAGGAATACCCTTCTTAGGTAGAAGTCATGTATCAATGTTACCTTTCCAAAAAATAGAACCTATAGATGGGTTCTTTACAAATCCTTAACTTATTCATGGACAATTTAGATAACAATATTGGTCAAACTATTGTTTAGATAAAGGATCCATGGGATGAATCTATCTTGCAGTAATAAAAAATGAACTCTATGAATCTCCAAACATCATCACACAATAATCTAGTGCCAGAATTAATTATTCTCATATATTATATCATTCAAAAAATAATGTAATTAAATCCAATATGGGGATTGAGTAACTAAATATATTTATCTCATTTTCTATAATGGTCATAGGAGTAATGATGATATTTGTTATCCCTAAAGTTCTAGATAATAGTTTATTTATACAGTTGGGAGAATTCCTTAAAGAGGATTTGTTTTTTCACAATAGAAATCTTACCATAAAATTATGTAACCCTTAGAAATTATTCATATACCACATCTCATATAAATATGTTAAACTATAGGGTGACATAAAATGTGAGTGAATTGTTGTATGACTTCAAGGGTTTTATTCTTATGTATTTATTTTTCCATGATTTACATTAATACAAAAAATTTGTGATGGGTTAATAATACATCACACTAATGGATCATGATTTATTTTTACATAATGGTTTTATATATTATTGTTAAAAAAATATCATTATAATTTTCAAATATGCATATATTTGTTTTATATTGCAAAATTGTGTTACTTTCAAATTATGGAATATTTTATATAAATATAAAATTGGATTATATAACTATATTTTATTTTTAAATTATTTCCATTCATATATTTTTATGATTTATCATTTATATTTAAACTTATATTCCATTGTTGTGTATAATTTTTAATTATATTTCTCAAATACGCATATATTTGTTTTGTATTTTAAAATTGTGTTACTTTAAAATTATAACATATTTCATATAAATATAAAATTGGCTTTATCTTAACAAGATATATAATTTTTGATATTTTTATAGGTAATAATGAGTTGAAGTTGGATTATGGAACATCAAATGAGTGATGAATATGAAGAAGGTGTTGATTCTTTTTTGAAAATTTCTAAACAAAATGTTACAAAAAATGACATGTTTTTTAATCCATGACTAATTTTTTTAAATATGAATAAGTTGAAAATTATAGTGATCAAAGATCATTTAATTTGTCATGGTTTTAATCTAAGTTACAACCCTTGTATTTGGCATGGTTAAATTGGTCAAAGTTTCATATCTATTGATGATGAAGCTTTGTAAGATGGTAACTCTAATGAAATTGAAGAAATGATTCATGATATTGAAGAAGAGAAAATTGAGAAAGAACTGAAAATTTAGCTTCTATATGGTGATGATGAAAAACCATTGTATCCTGGTTGTAGAGACTTTACGGTATTATTGTTGGTGTTAAGGTTGATTAATATGAAGGTGAAACATGGATGGAGTGACAAGAGTTTTAAAGAGCTGCTAAAATTGTTGAAATACATTCTTCCTAAAGAAAATTCTCTTACAGATTCACAATACAAGTCCAAGAAAATATTATGATAGATGGGATTGGGGTACAAGAAAATACATGCCTACCCGAATGAATGTGTGATATATAGGAAGGAATATGAATTTCTATGAGAGTGTCCTAAATGTGGGACATAACGGTATAAGTTGAAAGAAAAATCACAGGCTAATTTAGAGGTTACAGAGACCCCTTCCAAGGTATTTTGGTATCTTACTATAATTCATCATTTGAAATGTTTATTTTCCAATTAATATGATACAAAAAGGTTAAGATGGAATGTTGATGAGTGGATATGTGATGGAAAATACGTCAACTAGATGGCTGTCCATAGTGGAAGAAAATTGATCCATGGTTTCCTATATTTAGAAATGAAGTTAGAAATCTCAGACTTGGGATGTGCATGGATGGAATGAATCCATATCAAAGACTTAGTAGCACACATAGTTCATAGCCTATTTTATTGGTAATCTAAAACCTATCTCCGGAATTTTGTATGAAGCGAAAATATGTCATGTTGAGTTTAATGATCTATGGACTAAAGAAACCCGGAAATGATATTGATGTTTTCTTGTCACCATTAATTTATGATTTGAAACACTTATAGGAGGATGGTATTAGGGTGTATGATTATTATAAAATGGAATATTTTCAACTATATAAAATTATTATGTTCACTATAAATGACTTCCGAGTATATGAAAATTTTACTGGATAGAGTGTTAAGTTGCATAAATCATGTCCAATTTGTAAAAAAAATACTCCATATTGTCAATTGTATCATGGTAGGAAAATATTATACATGGTTCATCGAATGTTTTTTCTTGTGGATCACTCTTATAGTAGATTAAAAAATGCATTCAATGGATCAAAAGAATTTGATATTTCTCTAAAATCTATATCCACTAATGAGTATTTTGAGAGGGTGAAAAACCTTGATGTGATATTTAGAAAGACACATAAATCTGGTAATGATAGAAATATTTGGAGAAAACTATCAATATTTTTTGAGCTACCACATTAAAGATATCATGAAGTGAAACATAACATTGATGTCATGAATGTGGAGAAGAATATATGTGATAGCTTGATTGAAACATTGTTAGATATTAAAGAAAAGAATAAATATGGGTTAAATATAATATTAGACTTACTATCAATAGGAATACATTTGGAGTTAGCTCCCACTCGTGATGGAAGGTGAACATTTCTTCCCCCATATTTTCAAACATTATCAAAGAGGGATAAAATTAGATTTTTTCAATGTATTCATGATATCAAAGTGCTGTAGGTTTATTCTTCAAAAGTAATTTTTTTTTGTCTCTTTGAAGTATTTGATGTTGAAAGGTATGAAATTTCATGATTGTCACATTATGATACAATGACTTCTACTAGTTTCATTATGTGGAATATTGCCCATCCGTGTCCAAAAGACTATCACAAATGTGTGTTACTTTTTCAATTCAATTTGTAATATGGTGATTGATCTAGATGCTTTGATTTTTTTATAAAACGAAGTAATTTCTATACTTTTTCAATTGGAAATGTATTTTCCTCCATTCTTTTTTTATATAATGGTGCATTTAATGGTTCATTTGGTTTGAGAAATAAATATTTGTGGACCTGTATATCTATGTTGGATGTATCCTTTTGAAAGGTATATGAATATATTAAAGGGGTGTGTTAAGAATCCATATCGACTTGAAGCCTCTATTATTGAAAAGTATATTTCTGAGGATGTTGTAGAGATTTGTAAGAGATGCTTTTCTATGGTGAAGCACATTAGTTTTCCTCTATCTCATCATGAACGAGTTAATTATAGGGGAAAGGGGATTCAGGGCTTGAAATTCAAATATTTGTCCAGTTAATAGATAAAGAAGGTAAATTTATACATATTGATTAATATATATGATGCTAAAACATATATAACATTGCATATTAATGAGTTTAAATAATGTCATCTAAATAAGAAAGAAATGTTTATTTTAAATGAGCATAAAAAAACTTTTTTGACATGGTTTAAAAAGACCATGTTTGGTAGATCAAATGCATTAGAGACAGTAAGATGGTTATTTGGTGGTCCAAGTTTAAATTTGACAACATGGTCTGGGTATGACATTAAAGGATTTCATACGAAAGATCAAGACAACATAAGTGCGGTTCAAAATAGTGGTGTATTGGTGTTCGTAAAAGCAATGCATTTTTTGAGTTCTAAAGACAAAAACCCAATTTATGCATCAAGTGAATATTATGGTGTCATTGAAGAAATATGGGAGGTGGATTACATTAAATTTAAAGTTCTAGTGTTTAACTGAAAATGGTTTATCAATAACAATAGTGTCAAATATAATGAATTTGGGATGACACTTGTTAATCTGAATAGATTGGGGGACACAGATGATTATTTTATAATTGGAACACATGAAAAACAAATTTTCTATGTTCTTGATCAATTTTATATATAGTGGTTTATTATTTTAAAAAGAAAAAACAATGAAGATGCTGATTTATGTGAAGATGTTGATTTATGTGAGATACCTACTTCCATAGAAATATTAACAGATAATAATGATGAGCATGTCATAGACATGGTTTGTGCCATAAGGAACAGTCATTATGAATGAATTTTAGAAAACAATCCATTAGTATGTTCCTAATATTACAGGTAACATATGCTTATTTCTTGTTTACTTTTATTAATTTCATAAAATGTTAGATATTTTAATTATTTTTCTTTATTAAAACACATATTAAATCCAATAAGTAATTTTTTTTATTTATATTAGTTTTGTTTTATTTAGTTTACCATTACATAACTTATATATTTTTTGATTTTGTTGAAATACAATTATTTTAAATCTAATATGTTAAATAAAAACAAAAATATTTTATTAGATTATATTAAAAAAATATTCTTTTTTGTGTAAAAAATTATTTATTAAGTTGGACCATTTTTAATATTCCTACACCAATTTTGGATTTGTTTTCATTAATTTACATGAAATTTCATATATCATTACAATTGTTATAATTTTAGTTAACTATAAAAAATATGAATAATAATGTGTTAAGTTTTAGTTTACTTTTGTGTGTCATATTTTTTCATTTTTTATTTACATTAGTATTGTAATAGTTGAATTTGTATATTTGTGTACTAATTGTTTGTTTCTTTGATTTGAAGGATAATGATAGATCAATTATCTGATCAAACAAATACTTTTAGAGATGTGTGTCCTGATCATACATGCCAAGTGGAACATGTACATGCACCTCTTGATGATCCCTGACCTTCATATACTCCCACTGATCCAAAGAAGAGTTTTAGGGTTGGTAAACGTGGTAGAAATCATTTACCAAAATTATCAGTTGCTCATAGCCAGGATCATAGGATAGTTGTAGACTTTGATGAGAATGATATTCTAAGAGGTCCTAATATAAAAATATTGAAGAGTTTTGTATCCATTCAGGTAAAAAGTAAAGTCAGTATTTTGTTTAATGATTAAAAAAGTGTGTAAAAATCAACAATATCTCAGTTGTGGGAGACTATTTTTGTAAGATCATTTGTTATTATTTTACTATTATTGAAATGTTTATAGTATAATATGTTTCCACCCTTATTATCAGATGAAATTTTATATACCTAACATTGAAGGGGTCAGGAGAATTTTTTTTATCAATGGCTGATAGGAGATGGAGGGATTTCAAATCAACCCTCACATCTGATTTCATTTTTGGCATATGCAAAATTAAAATCCATGTCATATATATATATATATATATATCCATTTATAGATGAAGAAACATGGAATTTTTTTTGAAAGTATAAGAAAAGAATCATTTTTGGTAAGTGTAGAAAGTTTTCTTATATTAATCATCTTATTAATGATTTCTTAAAAATTTATTATTCTTAATTTACACCAATCGAGGAGATATCATCAGAAGATACAATCTAGAAACGTATACACTAATACTTTATCTTGGGGAGGGTATAATTTATTATAATAATAAATGATGGCTAAAAAATTACAAAAATTGAGAGTTAATTGTTTCATATTTAGAGAGGTTTCCCCTCCAACCCCTGGCTAGACATGAAAAATGAAAGAGGGCTCGAATGAGAAAAAAGGGGCAATATCTTACGGAAGAATTGAATGTAAATAAGTGAGTTTATAAAATAATAAAATCACTCTTGATGGATTTTTATTAATGCAATATATTTGTAATATATTCAATCTAATGTTTAAAATTCATCTTATATGTTTTCTAGACTTGATATAAGAACAAATTCAATTTTTTAGATAAATGAAGTATTTTAAAAAAAATATAGTTTTTCTATCATTTGATGGAACACCTATTTTAAATATAGTTTTTGAAGATTTTATATATTATATTTTAAAAAATAAACTTATTATTTGGAATAAGGATATAAAAATTTACTTTGGATGAATTTTTAATATTTTTTCTGATAAGTTTTTAGTTTTGATGAATAGTAAATATATACTAAATTTTAATTGAAAACAACTTTTTTCATCAAAATAATTCATATGGTTAAATTATTTTATTTAATGGTTTTAATGTATAAATATAATATATTATTATCAGTTAATATAATTTATTTCATTTACATTGATTTTGCATTGAATTTAGATATAAAAACATTCCAATCTTTTGAAATGTTTTAGTTTTTAAAACTCGTTCTCTCATTTCGATAACGAGATTAGTTTTAAATTAATTATAGAAACTTATGTGTTTTGAATTTTGAAAAATGGATTCCATATTTGTAATCATTATGTCAAAATTATGTAAATAGATATATTTTATTTTTCGACATTATGAATAGTAACTTCGATAATTTTTATTAATATAGTAAAAGGGTAAATCAGGTAATTAAGGATAAAAATAATATAATAAAATTACCCTAACACTTGTATTAATATAATTGGATGAGTATGTTTTGATCTAAATCATCCTTAGGTCAAAATATTTTCCATTGGAATCCACTTGGATGAGACTAGGACATTTAATATATTTCAATTAAAGAAAAGTTAAATATGTCTCTCTCAAATTTTAATAATTAAAACATTTTTTATATAAAGTTATACCTAATATAAATTATATTATAAATACTCATTTGAAATATAAAATGTTTTTGGTTATCATGGTAATTTATTTTTAATTTTTAGGAAATAAATAATTACCTTAAAGGTTTATATATTGATGATGTAGAAATTATTTAATTGATGAAAATTCAATAAACTAATTTTTATTAAAATGATAATAACCATTGAAAGAAAAAAAAACTTGAAAAAATATTATTTGTTAAGTATATCTCAATCATAACCATCCAAGGGTTGAGCTATTGACCATTTGGAGCCTTATAGAAGAGATCATGACACTTATATTATTTTATTTAAAGTGAGTTAAAGTTGTCACATTCAAGTTTTAATACATATAACATTTTTAATGTAGTATTTTCAGAGATATATTTGATTATAATTATTCTTATGAAATATAGTGGATTTATGTTCTTTTTTTTTAATTTTTACCCAAAAAATTATTATATTAAATATTTACACAAAACTGATGTGGTAATTATTTTATTAATGGAAATATCAAATTAATGTCATTAAAAATACTAAAATAAATATAATTTAGAATAATTAATATATAATTTTTTTATAGATGAATTTTACCCCTTATAGATATAATAAAATATTTTTTTGAGATTAACATCTTATCTTGATATTTTTAAAAATTCATTAAATGAATAGTGTCAAAATTGACACTTGATATTTTATCAAAATAATGTTTTATTAAATTATTTGAAAAATCATAAAAGATTTTTAAAAATATAAAATAATTATGGTTTACTCTAAAATGTTCTATATTGTTCATTTACAGTCTAATTGACATCAAATAAGTAAAAACCACACTATTTTAATATTGAACAATTTGTTACCTTAGTTAAAATTAAAAGAGATTAATTAAGTGTAAAAAAAATGATAAGGTTTAAAATGAGATCAAAACATGTCTAAAAATTATATTTTGATGATATTAAAACCTTATATCATATCATATTCTAAATAATTACATTTTTGAGGTTTTTGGATGTGGTTTGAGTTTATTATAAATTAATATTTTTGGAGTTTCCAAAGGTGCGTCTCACCTCAATTATAAAAGGTCACCTCATACCTCATATTTCACTTCAATTTGAGCCTTTAAGATCATATATACCCTTAAATTTTACCTTATTAAAATCCCTAGTCACATTATAGAGGTTATGGTAATCTCCAAAGTCTAACTCTAGCACCCTTAAGAGTAGATCTAGAGGGTGCTCATCGAAGAATAGGTAATATCCTCTACTGATTATTTAAAAATTCTTTATTATTATACTTCCTATTACTTTTTCCAATTAATAAGTAATAAATAAAGTATAAAATTTATAATAAGATACTATTATGTTAATTGAACAACCATATTACATATTCTATCCATCCTATGAAAAATGAAATCACAACGCGTGCGTACGTACGACTTACTGTCTCCACATTGTGGTGTAATCTGTTTTTCACAAACAATTTACTTGGATGAGTATAATGATAAAAGTAATTATTATATATGATAATAATAATAATATATTTATTATATAACAATATATATACCATCCACTTCCAAACCATTTCATAATTAAAGGAATGATATCATCTCTCGTGCGTACGTACGTCCTACCATCTCCACGATGCAATGAGATTCATTCTACAAGATATCCACTAAATAATGATTATATAAATGTTTATAATAGATAAATATGATATATATTATATTAATATAATTATTAAAATGATACAACTATAACCTATGAAGAATAACAAGAACTTATTCGACAAAACATGCGTAAGAAAATGAAGCCATTTATACCTGAATAACGAGTAATAATGAAATGTTATTAACAAACATATGATAATATAATCATATATGATATCATAAAAATATATATGATTTTGGAATAATTCAATGAAATTATTTAAATCATTATATAGGAGGTTTGGATGCATACAAAGGATATCATACCTAAAGTAAGAGATTATTTTGGCTCACTTTTATTTCTGTGGGACATATTCCTTATACACCACCTATTTATTTTGTGGTGTTTATTCTACCCATGAATATTTTTATAATTATTATTATGAAGTTTATGATATGTATATAAATTTATTTATTTTAAGAGGAAAATTATTCTACTAATTATAATTTGGTAAGGGATAATTTCGCAATCTCATTTTTATCTGAGATTGTTTATATGTAAGTATTTACTGGGGTATAATTATCATCCATGTCCATGTTTTATACATATGTATTATAAAATATTCCTTGTATTCTAATAATAATTTTTATATTAAATTTTACCCATTGGTGAATTTTTATGAAATGGTATGAAAGGAATCTTTTGTCATTTTCGATACGAGGTACATTTTGACTTTCCAACAAAAGTACGAGAAGAATTTTTTCTTTTAACTTATATAGCATGAACAAATTTTTACTCTTTCATAATGACTTATTTCCATGAATCTTACATTAAATTATTTTAATTATATTTTCAAATAAATTATTTTCTTTTAAATTTGCATGTCATTTTGAGAAAAGAAAATGTATTTTTGAAAAAGAAATGATATTTTCATCAAGAATTAATTTCAAATGATTTATAAAAATTATTTTCCATATAAGATGACATTATTTAATAGGGTTATGTTTCAAGTATAATATCCCTATTATTCATATGGTTTTATTGTTTTTCTAATGGAATGATATTTATGAAATCAATTTCTTTTATATGGATTATGTTATGATTAAATGATGTTTAAGAAACCCATTTTATTCATTTGGTTATAATATGATGAATGATTTAGGTTTTTGTGGAACATGTAAGAATTATATAATTATAAGATGGGTGGGAACTATATCTACATCCAATGCATTGGGTAAAGATTTATATCTCATGAGATAGACAGGACTAGAATGAGAAATGATATCAGTTCAGTAATACAAGGCTGGAACAATGAGTGAGCTCGGTTCAGTAATAGACTTTTCTGCTATGATGGTCATGGAAATGAGCCTTGATTACTATGAAATGATTTTATATGTATATGTTTATACCATGAAATTTCATGTATTATTTTATGACTTTTGGGGTTACGTTTATTGATTCTTATGAACTTTTATGATTTATCCCATGGATTGATATCACGATCTTTCTTATATAGGATATGATTTCCAAATATTATATTCTTATGTGTTATGATTATGATATGATTAATATATCCCTGTTTACCTTTATTGAGTATCTAAGCTCAACCTTTCTTATGTTTCTTTTCCCCAAGTCATGAAGAAGGGTATTAAGTAATATATATCAAAAAGGGTTCTAGTGATGAAGGAATAAGTGAGAGACAATATAGATTTCTTATGAACCAATTGTTTATGTTTCCCTGTTTCTAAAGACACTATACCTATACAATCCTATCGTGAATTTGATATATTTTTCAATGAATATTATTCAATTTTAAAGTAATATCTATGTATATAAAGTATGGGTTTCTATAGTTTATATCATAGGAAAGGTATAGTTAACATTTTAAACTAGGATACAAAAAATTTAGTGAGATTCGTAGAGATTTATAAGGATATGTCTTGGGATGTATTAAAAATTAATTCTATATATATGTTACAATCCTAGAGTTTTTTAATAATCATGAATTACCATGATTAAACCTAAGATATCATAAATTGAAATATTATAAGTAATTTACCTTAATTATGTGTTTTTAATCTCTTATATGTCGCACTTTACTTTCTGGTCTTAAACAATAGCCAGAACTAGATATAACATTGTTAGCCTTGAATGTTTTAGATGTGGAAAGTATGGTAATTAAGAAAACTAACTTCTTAAGTAGAAATCTCATAAAGATAATTGTAAAGATAGTAAGAGTATTTGTTATACTATTGAGGATAAAGAGATTGTAAACAAAATGTGAAAGGTATGGGATGTTCTAGCATTATTGTTTACTTTAAACCTAAGAATCATGGTTAGATTAAGGTTGAAGAACCTTAATACATGATTCATATTTTAGGAAAGACTAAGATAATGGATCCTGAGTAATGTTTTAAGAATAAATTTGGATTATTGAGGTGTATATGTTTTAGAATTCAAAGATTATGTTATATAAATCATGATATATATAAGTGTTTTCAGTATAAGTTTTTCTTTAAGGATTGGAAAGGATGTGTTGAATAGTTCTAAGGACCTAGAAAAGTGATTTAAGGGTAAGGTGATATACTTGGAGAACACATGATTAAAGGAAGGATTACCCTTAATATGAGCATGATGATGAGATAATGATATTTGGATGAAGATATGTTGGATATGAATAAGTAAATTGGATGATACTAGTGACCTTGGAATTGGTTAAGGATTTATTTTCATGTGGGTTATGCTATCTTGGATGAATTTTACATCTTTTTTGACCTAAGAATAAGGAAACCTGAATGTTTTCAATAAGGATATATGGTAATTCAGGTTATTAACATGAATCAATAGAATACATGATGAAGGTGATCACATGTTTGTAATGTTACCAAAAAGAGATACCTTATTATATATGGAGGATAAATGTTAATCTATATTAGTGAACCTCTTTCTAAAGTTTTTTATTTTCAGTTTTCAGAATGATTTTAAGGTTATCCATTTATGGATAGTATAAGTTAAACTCTAGATGAAGTTTGTATTATCTCACTATAGGTGGACTTATGTATATTCGATAACTTTTTATAACCTTTTTTGTTGTGATAAAGATATATAGAATGACCTATCATTCTATTTATGGATCACATGTTCTGCTAATGCGAGAGGAATGAAAAATTCAGCTTTATTTTCCTGAATAAGAACTGAAGGGAAAATTGTTCAAGGCCCAAAAAATGGTGAGTGTATATTGAAAACAAGTAAGTACATATTCTCATTAAATTCTTCAACATTATTAAAATGGGATCATGATGTAAAATGGTGTCTTATTATCATCATTTTTGATGATATCAATGACCACTTGCATGCTTCTTTAGTTTATGGTTTTGTGATTGCTAACCTTCACTAGATCACCAAATTTCTTGTGATCATTGATATTTATCAATATATATGATTATTTATGATTTTCATCCATGGCCAATATTCACCTATGTTCTCCTATGTAGATACCTAGTTATTATTTACTTTGGGTAACTGTTATTTTCCCACTATTACTTTTTAAAAGGAAGTTTTACTCCTTGTTTTTATGATGTGGGTTTCTGTGATATAAAATTTCATGTATTAAATCCTTTAAAAAATGATTATAAACTGAATGAAGATAATATTATTTGTTAATATATATAATATTCATGTGATTTATTATTCATATACACCATTTTAGTGCATTTTACACTTTGAACATTAATTCACATTATGATTGTAATTCCCTCTTAAAATGAACTATTACATGGTACATTTCTTAACATCTCCTAAAATAAAAAATGGTCTTGATTTTATTTTCATATTTTATTTTATGGTATCCCATTATATAAGGAACAATTAATTATTTTGGAGCACTTGGATATTCACATTGGAAGACCACCAAAATGGGCTTTCATTCCAACACATTCTGGGCAAAGTAAACTAGACATAAACCCAAAAAAGAGACTGTATCAGCAAATATACAAGACTAATTATTCTAAAAATTTAATTGAAGATAGAGGAAATCATGGAGAAAATTTCATAAAACAGTGAAAAGAGCTAATTCATATGTTTTAATGGAGTTCTAGGTGGCCCAAGTGGAAGATTAAATTCTGGGCCAGATTGTGCGGCCCAGAAAAATAGCCCATGTTTTTACACATATATGGTAAAACATAAAATATTTTAGGCACAAACATTACAAAAGGTTAGGGAACATCCGGATATAAATTTTATTCTTCTATGTCCCACTCTAATTAGGCCATATAGAAGCTCATTTAGGCTCTTCTGTTCGGTGTATGAAAGTTGGCTGCCACTTCGGGTCAAGAATAAAGAAGTCCACTCTCCCTTACTTTCCACCACCCTTGGATTACAATAATAAAGTGGGATACTTTGTACTATTGGGAGCTCAACCCAAGACTCTTGAAATTCCTATTTAATGTAGTGGTGGTGGAGGAGTTTATATCTTGGATGCTTTCTTCATTGTAATGTTATTCTGACACTTTTCCTTTGTAATGTTCTTCTTCAATTGTAAGTTGTTTTAATTCATCCTAGTTTCGTAATAAAAGTTATTCTTCTCCTATTATTCTATTCTTCTCCATCTCACATTGATACCGTTTCCTCAATGTGTGAATTTATTCACACCAAACCTTGTGAAATTATTTACACAAAGGTAGAGTGATCATTTTCTTTTTATTGTTTTCTTTACTTCTTCAATTCCCCCCTCATGAGTCTACTTCCCGCTTTCATTGAAACCATAACATAAATGGAGGGATAACCCACTTATGGGATGATCCAAGGGAGTATCAAGGGGATGGATTGTATTTTATTTATCATCCTATTAATGTCTAATCACTTCTTTTAATTGATATTTTTATTTTATGATTTTAAAGCTTCTTCGTCCTTGTTGAATTTTAAGGCCACATACTTCAAGTTCTAATACGAACCTTTACCTTGGAGTGCTCAAAAATTCGATCCTACAAGTTTATAGGTGATTAGTATTATGGTGTGTTGGTATTAAACCAATAAGTGATGAATTTGTTTGATCTTCTTGAATAAACCCATATCGAATATAAGAAATTGAAATCATTAAAAAAGAATTTCATCAAATCCACCCCTTGTAATAACCTAGGATCAACCATTCTCATAATTTTAATTCAATTAATTCATGTAGTATTCACTTAAACTTATCTAAAATAAACCCAAAGTTGGCCAATTAATATCCAAAACTAGTCCATAGAATGTGTGTGTCTATAGGTTTCTTCTTAGGTCTCTAAGGAATCGACAACCCAAGATACTCTACAATTGACTGCTTAACCCTAAAAATTTGGGTAAATTTGGGCGAGACCAAAATTTTTCACCATTTCTGGGGACCTAAGTATGTTATCTTAGACACTAGAATCATTTTCTCACCAAAATTCTCTTTTCTCACCCCTATTTCTCTTATATTTTCCCCTTTCTATTCTGTGTGTCCAAAGAATTTAAAATCCTCATTTTCAAATCTACTCAAATGAAATATAATAAACAACACCCCAACATAAACCCAAGCTAGAATCAAATTGAAAATCAATATTGGGAAGCCCCTAAAATAGGAAATTTATTTGATTAACCCTTGAATGAATACCCCCACCCGGTAACATGTATAATCTTTTGAATGATGAATACTTAAAGGATAAATTTCCATCCCTCTCAAGGATAGTAGAAGAGATCAATATTATATATTTACATGATGTACAAACTCTTATACAAACCAATCCCCAAAAACTTCTTGAACAATTGTGTGATCAAATTGAGATAATGAATTCCGTGGTTTCATATTTGAGATTAGAACTACAATGCATTCATACTTGTGAGGAACTCATCCCTATACCGACTCTTACTTCCATAACCTTATGTGGAGTGTCTAGTTTCCCACAAACCTCTCATGAATTTATTGATCAACCAAAATTTGGATTTGGGGTAGCAGAAGTGAATCAATAAATTGTTGAAGGGTCATTAAATCATGAGGAAATTGATTTCATGTATTCACAAGATAGAAATTTGACGTTGTGGGTTAAGTGTCCCTATTATAGGTCCATTCATGATTTTTCAGAAACACCAATTAGTGAAACATTGAGAGAAATCACAAACTTTGAGTCCATACCCATTCCTAACACTGATCTTTCTAATTTGGTGGTTTAATCTTTTATTAAAAAGGAACTAATTTTGTTGAGAAATATTGAAAATTAAATTGAGTTTGATTCAAAGTCCCGACCAATGTCTGAATGTGTTAGTGAAACCGAGTTCAAATTCAAGGTCCTTACATCCTCTCTCAAGTCTTACTTTATAGAGGATAATCAAAACCATTCTATCATAATTTAATCCTCTTTTGATTCCAATAATGATAAAATTATACTTTATGTCTTAAGAAATATTAGGAAGAGAACTGGATGTACCCTTATAGATATTCATGGGATTATCCCATTGAAAGAGTGCTGTCGTGGGTGCCCTCAAATGATTAGTGATTTTGGGGTACTTAGGTGCAGCAGAGTGGCTGACCAATGTCGTTTCTCAAAGGAGGAAGTAGATTTAAAACAACTTTTTAAAGGTATTATAAAAATAAAATAAAAGAGAATAAAAACACTATCTAAAAGGATGGGGGTTGGTTATAGTTTATGAATCTAGAATAAGTTTGCTGGAAGAAGATTGTATTTTTTTGTTTTAAGTTTTGAAATGACGTTCGATTAAAATGACACAAAAAAAAGATGTTTTTTTAGAAAATATTTTAAAAGGCCTAATAGATCTAACTCTACCTCTTCATTCACTTATTAATCATTATAATTTAAATCAATATCCACTTAATTAAGATCCCCTAATTTGTTATCCCTCGAACCCTACGAGAGTTAACTTAACCACAAAGATGAAATTACGTAAACCATAGGCTAGCTTCAGAACACGCAATCGCAGCACCCTGATTTGATTGTTGTTCTAAGGTTAGATTATGGTCAGTGGTTAATTAGATTACATATCCATTCTGTAAATGAGGATTAATTTTGTTTAGGGATTATATTTTAACTCTACAAATTTATCCCGTATGGTCTTGTATTACCGATTAAGACCGCGCTCTCACAATTTACACAATTCCCGACCTCGCGTGTTTTGTGTTAATTGTTCAATTGATTTCTTAGTTTCTTAAAATTTAAAAACACAATTCATGGATCATATTAAGTGAATTACATTAGATCAATTATTCAAAATAATTAAATTAAGAAGGATAGAGGTCGATCGATTACTAAAAATAACTACTCTTCCATGGGTGGTGTAGTCATCGTGGAGACATTTTGCATATGCAAAGGATTGAAAGGGTAGAACCAAATCTTGTCTCCAATCATGATTCCAACCAAATTAAGAATATTAAGAGAAGAAGAAAAGGGAAGAACACATAAGATTATTTGAAGAAAAATTCAAGAAACAAACATGAAATAAAAGAAATACAAATAAGAGGTGGGAGAGGAGAGCCTTTTTGGAAGAGAGGTTTGCACAAAGGCTTAATTATTCCAAGAGTTTTTAGGGGCTCCGAAGATACACCCTTTCTTACAAACCTTCCCAAAGCCTCTACCATCCTCCCAAATAGTTAAAACCCCCCTTTAAATATAGTTTGTGAGGGCTAGGGTTACATAACTTTTTAAGTGTGAAATGAAAAACTCATCCAAATATTTTATTCCAAGTTTCACCACCTAGTTGACCTCCAAAAAGCGTGAATTGACCGGTCTTCCAGAAGGATTATTTGTTTCAAATCATGTCCGTGATATTTCCTCAAAATTTGGGCTCAATCCAAGCCTGGATGAAGAAGATATGACCCAAATACAGAACCCATGTCCATTCTTCCGAGTCCAGCCCACCATTGTCTTAATGGCCCATTTACTCCATCCAAATGCACTTATTAGATCTAGTGTACTGAATTAAAGTTGTCTAAAATTAAGTTAGGAACACTGTTACAAAATATAAAATTCAAATAATAAATATAAAAATATTTATCTTCGAAATACTACAGTGCACTATAAAGGGTAAAACTGGAATTTTCACCAAATTTTCAAATGAATGATCAAATCCCAAATATTTTATAAATAAACATATTTAACACAATGTGAGGAAATTATATCATTTATTATCAATAAAATATTCAACAAAATAGTGTTTTATCAACTCCCCCACACTTACCCTTTTGCACTCCTGGGCAAAACCTCATGTCAAGTGAACATCAATATCAAATCAAAACCAATTTTAAAACACATATCATTGGGATCCATCAATTCCGCACCAAGAATCAAAAGATATAATGCCTCATAAAAAACTTTATTTCAAGTTCTCTATTAATACCATTCAATATATTTCCACTTCATTTATCCTCCCATGCACAAAACACCTACCTCGCTTGAATTTTCTCTCATCACTCAAATATCAATTTTTTTTGCAATGTCTTTCTCATCCAAACTCATACAAGGGTCACCATAGGCTTGATAAATTCCTACATCTCCACCCAATGTGAGTCAAGTACATATGTTTATCATGAGGGCTTTTCAGGGTTTTTCTGTGGCTTTCGGTTGGTAGGATTTTGATGTGAAAAATTCTGAGGCTGAATAAGGAGGGCTTGACTCTTTTTGAAGCAAAATTGCATTAATCTAATTTTCACTTAAATATGGTCTTGTCCTCAATTCCCATAGTATAAATTCAGCTCCATCATCATGAAAAGTCACGAAAAGTTTACACCATTCATCATTTCAGCATAAAAAATGTCAATATTCTCAAACATGATTTTCTTGAAAGCTCCATATAGGCACAACTTTCCACCTCAAATAGAAGCTCCAGAAAAGGCAAAAAATTAAAAATATTGACTTTCTTTAGCAACAAAAACATCTCTTAATAAATTGATTTTCCACCCAAAGTATCACAGAATGTGGTAGCACAACACAACATAGCTTCCCCCACACTTAAGCTCAACTAGATTATGCAATTTCACTTCAAGAGTTGGTTGGATAGGGAAAATTGGCTTGTAATGTGGCTAACCTAACAGGCTGTGCATGACTTCTATAGGCTAAAAAGATTAAATGTTCAAGGTAGGCCATTATAAAAAAAGATTCTTTGAGGTAGGGGCTTTAATACCAAACAAATGCCTCAATCATTTAAACACAAGTACCTCAAAACCTCAAGTTTTGACAGAAATAAATCAAATTCTGGTTAAATCAAGTATGGCTTGGTTCTCTCAAGAAGTGAGGTGAATTTAAAGAATATGGAAATAATGGTTCAGAAGCCTCACTGGAAAGTGATTTCAAATATAAAGACAGTGATATGTGGCATGGGATTCAAAATTCAGTGTAATTTTCATGAAATTACTAAATATTTGAACTTGAAACAAAGTCATTTCAGCATTCATTTAAGCTCAGTTTATTGGGATAAATTGTTTCTCTCATTGATATGCATTTAAAAATTGTGATGAGAATCATTTCAACTCAAAAATTTCAAAAACACAAAGAAAATTGAAAACTAAACACACAAAATTTAAAAAACACACAAAATTTTTGTTTGTTTTTTTAAACAAGAAAACAATTTAAATTACTAAACTAAAAGGTTACCTCCCCCACACTTAAAATATTGCATTGTCCTCAATGTGAACCCATGAGATGATATATGTACATGAAATGCAGAATTTTTAAATAGGACAAATATTATAAAAGTGAAAGGGTTAGGAATAGCCTGACGTGCTCAAGTGATGATGGGGTCATGCAGTGTGATAAAATCCACTGCATTAGTAGGAAGTCCCTCAATGTATCTCTTAAAATGTTTCCCATTGACTGTAAAGCTCCTTCCAGTTTCCTCTTGTGTGATCTCCACTGCACCATAATGAAAAAAACATTAGATACAATATAAGGACCTAACCATCTGGAACGCAACTTACCAAGCATCATCTTGAGTCGTGAACTATAGAGAAGGAATTTCTCTCCAACATGAAACTCCCTTTGTTGGATCATTTTGTCATGAGCTACTTTTGATCTTTCCTTGTAGAGCCTTGAGTTCTGATATGATGACAGTCGAATCTCCTCAAGATCTTGAATTTGCAACTTCCTTTGAATTCCAGCTTGGGCCAAATCCATGTTTTATTTCTTTATAGCCCAATATGCCCGATGCTCGACTTCCACTGGGAGATGGCATGATTTCCCAAAAACAATCCTAAATGGTGACATACCAATGGGTGTCTTGTATGGTGTCCTATAAGACCACAATGCACCATCCAAGTGCTTGATCCAATCCTTCCTATTTGGATGCACGATTTTTTCTAATATTTGTTTCAACTCACGATTTGAAACCTCAGCCTGACCATTTGTTTGGGGGTGGTATAGTGTTGATGTTTTGTGTGTCACCCCATACTTTCGAAGGAAGGAAGAAAAATTCCTATTGCAAAAGTGTGTCCCTTGGTCACTGATGATGGCCTTTGGTACTCTAAACCTACAGAAAATTTGAGTCTTGACAAAATCTACTACAACATGAGAATCATCAGTCCTGGTGGCCTTGGCCTCCACCCATTTACTCACATAATCAACAGCAACCAAAATATACAAAAATCCAAATGAACTAGGAAAAGGACCCATAAAGTCGATGCCCCATACATCAAAAATCTCACAGAATAGTATGGGTTGTTGGGGCATCTCATGTCTCCTAGAAATATTCCCACTGTGTTTGAAATGAGAGCATGATTTACAAAACACATGGGCATCATGGAACAAGCTAGGACAATATAATCCAGAGTCCAAAACCTTCCTAGTTGTCCGTTGGGGTCCAAAGTGTCCACCACAAGCAAGTGTATGATAGAAATGAAAAACAGACTCAAACTCATGATCGGGAACACACCTCCTAATGACTTGGTCACTACACATGCGCCAGAGGTAAGGATCATCCCACACATAATACCTAGACTCACTTTTTAATTTTTGGACTTGATGCTACTTCAAATTTGCTTGGATTTCAGAGGAAACAATGTAATTAACTAAATCAGCATACCAAGGATGCGTACCTGAGATGGTATAGAGATGCTCATCAGGGAAAGTGTCCCGAAGTGGTACCTGGTCCAAGGTGTCATCCTCTAGTGTGTGAGTAAGCCTACTCATGTGGTATTCCACCAAATTCTCTGATCCCTTCTTGTCCTTTATCTCAATATCAAATTCCTGAAGAAGGAGCATCCAAAGGATAAGTCATGGCTTTGCATCTAGATTTTTTAGGAGGTACCTCAAAGCTGCATGGTCAGAAAAAACAACTACTTTAGAGCCCAATAAATATGAACGGAATTTATCTAAAGAAAATATGACAACAAGAAACTCCTTTTCGGTGGTTGTGTAATTTGATTGGGATGAATCCAGTGTCCTCGATGCATAGGCGATCACATGTGAACGTCCCTCCACCCTCTGAGATAAGACAGCTCCAACCGCAAAGTTGGAGGCGTCACACATAAGCTCAAAAGGAATCTCCCACCGTGGGGGCTGTATGATCGGTGGAGTGGTCAGACACTTCTTTAGCTCATCAAATGATACCCTGCACGAATCATCAAAATTGAAGTCAATATCTTTTTGAAGCAATCGAGATAAGGGTAGAGCGATCTTACTAAAATCTCTGATGAAGTGTTGATAAAATACAACATGTCCAAGGAATGATCGAACATCACCCACACATGTAGGATATGTAAGGGATGAAATAATGTCTACCTTAGATTTATCAACTTTAATGCCATGTTGTGAGACTATATGACCTAAGAAAATTCCCTTTTCGAACATGAAATGACATTTTTCAAAATTTAAGACCAGATTATTCTCAATACAACGATGCAACACATCACCCAAACTAGAGAGACATTCATCAAATGAGGATCCATAAACTGTAAAATCATCCATAAATACCTCCATGAAGGTCTCAATAAAATCATAAAAAATACTCACCATGCATCTATGGAAGGTACCTGGGGCGTTGCAAAGTCCAAATGGCATCCTCCGGTAGGAAAATGTGCCAAAGGGACAGGTGAATGTAGTCTTCTCCTGATCCTATAGAGCTATAGGAACCTGAAAATATCCAGAAAATCCATCCAAGAAACAATAGTGTGTCTTCCCAGCTATTCTCTCAAGCATCTGATCAATAAACGGGAGGGGGAAATGGTCCTTGTGAGTGGAATTATTTAGTTTCCTATAATCAATACACACACGCCAACTGTTTGCACCCTCATTGGAACTAACTCATCTTTCTCATTTTTAACAACAGCAACACCACTTTTCTTAGGCACAACCTAAATAGGACTTACCCACTGAGAATCTAAAATGGGATAGATTATACCTGCCTTTAGTAATTTCTCAACTTCTTTTTTAACAACTTACAGGAGGGTGGGATTGAGTCTCCTTTGTGGTTGTCTCACCGGTTTAGCCCCATCCTCAAAGAGAATCCTATGCATGAAAATGAAGGGGATAAAACCTAATATGTCAACCAAGGTCCACCCAATCGCCCTAATGTTCTCCCTAAAAATATTCAAAAGCTTTTCTTCATGTTAAAAAGGGAGATTGTTAGAAATGATAACGGGTAATCTCTCACCACTCAACAGGTATGAGTATTTCAGATTTGGTGGAAATGGCTTGAGTTCTAATGAAGGAGGGTGTAGTATGGATGGAGACATTGAAGGAAATGAAATATATGCACAAAGAGAATCAGTATCAGAATAGACATAATCAAAATCAGAGAATAAAGCATCAAATCCATCATCATACTCAACAGCCATGTCATAATCAGAGTGAACATGATCAAAATCAGAATATGAATCCGCATGAAAATTAAATCCAAGAGAGGATTGTGTATCAGAAACATGTGTGGAAGTGATATTAGACATCAAACTCGAACCAATACTCATAATCTCCCTAAGCATAGGACAATCAAATTCCATGGAGTTTTTATTTGGTGGTTCAAAATGGGAGATAACAAATTCAAAGTGATTCTCTGAGGGGTACTTCATGGAATCCATAACATTAAATATCACGACTTAATCTCCAAACTCCTTGGAAAGTGTAACTTTATTGACATTTATGATAATTTTTTCAGTTTTGAGGAAGGGTCTACCTAAGATTATGGGAGCATGAGAACTTACCTGATCGTCCTCCATGTTAAGCACGTAGAAATCTGCTAGGAAGATCATGTCTCTTACCCGGACAAGTACATCCTCAAGGACTCCCGCTGAATATGCTGTAGCTCTATTTTCCAACTGCACCACTACTCTTGTAGGCTTCAACTCACCAACTTTCAAGGAAGATAATACAGAGTGAGGCATCACATTTATTGAAGCTCCTAAATCACAAAGAGAATCAGAGAAGTGAAACTCCCCTATGGTACATGGGATGGTGAATGTCCCGGGATCCTTGCACTTTGTTGGCATTGCTAGAGTTGGTGTAATGAGTGCTGAGACATTTTTTCCAAGGTTGATCCTCTCATTTCCCTTGATCCCTCTTCGATTGGTGCAGATTTCTTTTAAGAATTTGGAATACCTTGGGATTTGCTTAATGACTTCAAGTAGAAGAATGTTGATATCCACACACTTGAATGTGTCCAAAACTTCCTTTTGCATTTCTTCTTCAGCCATATTCTTGGTTTGAACAAACCTGTTTGGAAAAGTAAGGGGTTTAGGAGGAACATCATTAATCTTTTTATTACCTTTATCTTTCTACTTTAATTTCTCATCAGTTGGTATGGAATGCGGCTTCTCTGGAGTAGAGGTGACTCCCGGTGGAATGGTAGGTACATATGTATCGTTCATTTTCTTCCCACTTCTCAATGTGATGGAACTAACATTATCCTTTGGATTTGGAGTGGGTTGGGAAGGTAGATTTCCAGAATTCTTACTCACAAGTTCATGGAGGGTGGTGGCAATCTGGCTCATTTGAGTCTTCAACTCTCTCAGCTCCAAACCTTGACTCTTCAGCTCATTCTGTTGATTAAGAACAATTTGTTTCAAAATATCATCAGTGTTAGAGTCTACCTTGTGTTGGATATTCCCTTGTTGCTGACTCGTTGATGTTTGAGCTTCGAATCTCCTTTGGGTTTGTTGGAAACCCTGTTGGTAAGGTGGAGTCTGCTGGAAGTTTGGTTGAAAAGGGGGCCTTTGTTGTTGTCCAGATCCATACCTCATGTCCGACTGATCTTTCCACCCTTGGTTGTATGCTGGATCAAACTTCTTTTGGGGATATGGTTGTTGTTGTTTCTGCTGATATGGTCTCCCAGGGAACACTGCTGCACAATCTTCTGGTTCTTGGAGTTGTGGGCAACAGTCAGTTGGGTGGCTTGTCTCAGTGCAAATACCACAAGGCTTTGAAGGAGGGGGTAGATATGTCTTTTGTGCCAAAGCAATTTGTCTCACCATATTAGTCAATTCTTCCAACTTGGTATCAATCAAATGACTTTCAAGAGAAGAAGGACTAACCTGATGTACTCCCCTGACATGTGGTGTACCTCTATCACCAAATTGTTGGGAGTTTTGGGCGATCTTGTCGATCAAAGCACGTGCAGCTACTGGTGTCTTGTTCACCAATTCTCCTCCAGCCGCAGCATCTACCATGCTTCTCTCCATAGGTTTGAGTCTTTCATATAAGTACTGGATGAGTACTTTCTCACTGATTTGGTGATGTGGGCAGCTTGCACACAACTTCTTGAATCGCTCCCAGTACTCATACACTGAATCCCCTTGTGCTTGCTTTATCCCCAAGATCTCCTTACGAATAGAAGTGGTCCTTGATGCTGGAAAAAATATCTGCAAGAAAAGACATTTCAAATCGTTCCAACATGTTACATATTCAGGTTGTAAATAGTACATACAATCCTTTGTAGCTCCATCAAGTGAGAATGAGAATGCACTTAATTTGATTTGATCTTCAAAACCATTTCTTGGTTTTAAGGTTGAGAAAACCACATTAAATTCCTTAAGGTGTTTGTTGGGATCATCACCAGATAATCCATGAAACTTTGTAAGAAGGTGAATTAATCCAGATTTTAACTCAAAGTCTGATTCGAGATTCGGGTATGCAATACAATTTGGTTGATAGTTAATATCAGGTGAAGATAATTCTTGAATGGTTCTATTAAGTTCATTTCCATTATTTCCAGCCATTGGTTCCTCTTTTATATTTGAAATTGAATTGCTTCCAATTTCTATGTTTCCAGAAGAGAGGAATTCACCAACTGGTTGAATATTGAAAATTCCCGTAGACTGAGAATGTCTGATTCGAGCCCTAAGGCTACGTTCAATCTCAGGGTCAAGATCTAAGAGATCTTCGGGATTAGTTCATGTCATAAATCAAATAAAAATTAAAAGAAAGTGAGTGGACCATAGTAAAATAAAAATTAGAAGTTGATTTGATGGTCCAAAAAGAAAATAAGAGGATGAAAAAAAATGAAAACTTAAGAAAGGGTAAAGATGAAAGAGAGAGGTAAAGAAAATAATAAAATGAAAAATAAAAGAAATACCTCTAAATGGTTGAATAAATTACTTGCCTCCCCGGAAACGGCTCCAATTTGTAAGAGCGCTGTCATGGGCGCCCTCAAATGATTAGTGATTTTGGGGTACTTAGGTGCAGCAGAGTGGCTGACCAAGGTCGTCTCTCAAATGAGGAAGTAGATTTAAAACAACTTTTTAAAGGTATTCTAAAAATAAAATAAAAGAGAATAAAAACACTACCTGAAAGGATGGGGGTTGGTTATAGTTTATGAATCTAGAAGAAGTTTTCTGGAAAAAGATTGTATTTTTTTTTCTTTTAAGTTTTGAAATGAAGTTCGATTAAAATGACACAACAAAAAGATGTTTTTTTAGAAAATATTTTAAAAGGCGTAATCGATCTAACTATACCTCTTCATTCACTTATTAATCATTATAATTTAAATCAATATCCACTTAATTATGATCCCCTAATTTTTTATCCCTCTAACCCTACGAGAGTTAACTTAACCACAAAGTTGAAATTACTTAAACCATAGGCTAGCTTCAGAACACGCAATCACAACACCCTGATTTGATTGTTGTTCTAAGGTTAGCTTATGGTCAGTGGTTAATTAGAGCACATATCCATTCTGGAAATTATGATGAATTGTGTTTAGGGATTATATTTGAACTCTACAAATTTATCCCGTATGGTCTTGTATTACCGATTAGGATCTCGCTCTCACAATTTACACAATTCCCGACCTCGCGTGTTTTGTGTTAATTGTTAAATTGCTTGCTTAGTTTCTTAAAATTTAAAAAAAAAATTTATGGATCATATTAAGTGAATTACATTAGCTCAATGATTCAAAATAATTAAATGAAGAAGGATAGAGGTCGATCGATTACTAAAAAGAACTACTCTTCCATGGGCGGTGTAGTCATCGTGGAGACGTTTTGAATAAGCAAAGGATTGAAAGGGTAGAACCCAATCTTGTCTCCACTATTGATTCCAACCCAATTAATAAGACTAAGAGAAGAATAAAAGGGAAGAACACAGAAGATTATTTGAAGAAAAATTCAAGAAACAAACATGAAATAAAAGAAATACAAAGAAGAGGTGGGAGAGGAGAGCCTTTTTGGAAGAGTGGTTTGCACAAAGGCTTACTTATTCCAAGAGTTGTGAGGGGCTCCCAAGAGACACCCTTTCGGAAACACCTTCCCAAAGCCTCTACCAGCCTCCCAAAGAGTTAAAACCCCCCTTTAAATAGAGTTTGTGAGGGCTAGGGTTACATAACTTTTTAAGTGTGAAATGAAAAACTCGGAGAAATATTTTATTCCACGTTTCACCGCCTAGTTTATCTCCAAAAATCTTGAATTTACCATCCTTCCAGAAGGATTATTTGTTCCAAATCATGTCCCCGAGAGTTCCTCAAAATTTGGGCTCAATCCAAGCTCGGATGTAGAAGATATGGCCCAAATACAGAATCCATGTCCATTCTGCCGAGTCCAGCCCACCATTGTCTTAATGGCCCATTTACTCCATCCAAATGCACTTATTAGCTCTAGTGTCATGAATTAAAGTTGTCGAAAATTAAGTTAGGAACACTGTTACAAAATTTAAAATTCAAATAATAAATATAAAAATATTTATCTTCAAAATACTACAGTGCACTATAAAGGGTAAAACTGAAATTTTCACCAAATTTTCAAATGAATGATCAAATCCCAAATATTTTATAAATAAACATATTTAACACAATGTGAGGAAGTTATATAATTTATTATCAATAAAATATTCAACAAAATAGTGTTTTATCACCCATTCATTGGGACCTATATAGTTTTTCTTGAATCAATTTCAAAACCTTACTATAAATCCCATTGGAGACTAAATAATAATATAATTGAAGTGGAGAAAAATTTAATAATTAAAATTTTAAAAGTTGGTGTCGTATAAGTTAGGGTGTTCATATCAAGCTAACGATGTTAAATAAAAGCATTGCATGAGAGGAAACCTATGGTTTTCATGTTTCCAATCTTTTTGAATCATCTTTAGTTTTCAAATAGGATTAATGATTCATTTTGATATTTAAAAAAATAGACCGTTGACCTGTTCTTCTATTATGAGTATGGAAGGGTATGAAATGGGAGCGTCATATTCATTCGTGTCACATGGTGTGATCCTTAAATAATACCTTACCTAGAAATTTAAAAATAAGACAGTGTATCATCAGTTCATTTTTTATGTGTTTGTAGGTTAAAAAAATACAAAAAAATAAAATAAAAATTAAAGGACACATCGTAGGTCGTGGGGTAAACCTCGTCACAGCCGGCAAAGCTGCTGGGACTTGAACCCGAGACCAAAGGGAGACAGGGGAGCACGCTTACCACTGACTTACAGCTTATAGTGCTCGCTTATTCTATAATTTATGTATATATACTTATTCTTTTTATTATATGAATATATATACACACACACATATATATTGTTTTGTTTTGTTTGTTTGTTTATTTTTTACTTTTTCCACTAGGGAACTCTATAAGTGACATGGATATCAAAGGACTAAATTGGACCAGCAAGAACTTCAAATTCAACCACCAGGT
This sequence comes from Viscum album, assembly GCA_963277665.1. Lineage (NCBI taxonomy): Eukaryota > Viridiplantae > Streptophyta > Magnoliopsida > Santalales > Viscaceae > Viscum > Viscum album. Next base: position 1,025,153,268 of record OY728129.1, on the reverse strand, counting down.
GAATTCATTTCACGATCCTCATATTTTAAATTACTTTTATAACTCCTCTCATATACCTCTAACCCCTTATCAATTTTATTTTCTTTAAACATTGGGGATAGTGTTATTATAATTTGGGGGGGGGGGTTTAAAATAAAGATAAAAAAGTAATTTTGTGTGCATAAAAAAAGGATGGAAGGAAAAATTTCTAAAACCTTTAACATGACAATACAAATTCCACACTTTGAAACTGAATATAAAATAATTTATCATGACCTAATTATAATTTTAATCCATGTATAATTTCATGAGCATATATTTTGGAAAGTGTGGCTGTCAAATGTGAAATTTCAACATTTATATTTTCATCCAAATAAAAAAAATAGATCACAACACATTTCCTTTGGATAGTGGGGTATTAGTTTTAGTTCATGGGGTTCCCCAAATAAATATCATAGGTTTTGTGATCATTTTAGTTTTAATATGAGTATTCAATAAAAAACAAAAAAACAATAAATTTTCACGTAGAGCAATGAAATGACCTAATGCGTGGCTTTCAAAACTTGGGGATTGTGACTCCATAGTTTTCTGTCCTAGAGTTAGTAATTTTATCTCTATTTGTGGTAGTTTGACTTTGTTTTTGACTAAGTTAACTTGAGATGATGCCCGAGTATGTGGGATTCACTTGGTGCCCTAAGGTCTTTGAGGCTGGGAGTCATCGACAAAGTCTTGGTACATGAGTTGACTCTATTGAGTGCAATTTAAATTACCATGTAATTTTTTTTGAATACTCATCTTAATATTGAAATGTGATTCCACCTAGTGCTTCCATCATTTCCCCCTTGAATTCAAATGAACCCCCATGTCTATTCTGATACACAACACATCCTCATGCTTAATTGATATTAGATAAAATATGGTGATGAATTTGAACAAAAAAAATGAGATTGGGATTGGGATATTCTTATGAAACTATCTTGTATTAAAATATTTTGATGGGTTTCATGATTGTTTGGTATAAAGGTTCTTGGTGATCATTGTGTATTAAAATGTTTTTAGAAAAGGGAATTAAGATTCATATTTTTGAGATATATTTTGCTCGAGACTAGAAAAACTCAATTTGGGGGTGTGATTAGCCATAAATTAATTGATAATATATATAATATTCATGTGCTTTATTATTCATATACACCATTTAGTTCATTTTACACTTTGAACATTAATTCACATTATGATTGTAATTCCCTCTTAAAATGTACTATTATATGGTACATTTTTGAACACCTCCTAAAATAAAAACTGATCTTGATTTTATTTTCATATATTATTTTCAGGTATCCCATTATATAAGGAACAATTAATGATTTTGGAGCACTTGAAGATTTACATTGGAAGACCACCAAAATGGGATTTCATGCCAACACATTCTGGGCAAAGTAAACTGGACATCATCCCAATAAAGAGACTGTAGCGGTAAATATACAAGCCCGATGATTCTCAAAATTTAACTAAAGATAGAGGAAATCATGGGTAAAATTTTATAAAATAATGACAAGAGATAACTCATATTTTTTAATGGAGTTATAGGCAACCCAAGTGGAAGATGAAATTTTGGGTTAGATTCTGCATCCCAGAAAATAGCCCAGTATTTTACACATATATCGTAAACCATAAAATATTTTGGGATGAAACTTTACATACGGTTAGAGGACATCATGATATCTATTTTATTCTTCTATAGTGCACTCTAACTCGGCCATCTAGAAGCTCATTTAGGAACTTCTGTTTGGTAGATGAAAGATGGATGCAACTTCGGGTTAAGGATAAAGAAGTCCACTCTCCCTTACTTTCCACTACCCTAGGCCTACCATAATCAAGTGGGATCCTTTGTACTATTGGGAACTCTACCCAAGACTCTTGAAATGTCTATTTAAGTCAGTGGTGGTGGATGAGTTTATTTCTTGGATTCTTTCTTTCATTGTAATGTTATGCTGCCACTTTTCCTTTATAATGTTCTTCCTCAATTGTAAGTTGTTTTAATTCATCATAGTTTCTTAATAAAATTTATTCTTATCCTATTATTATTTTCTTCTCTATATCAAATTTATACCATTTCCTCAAGTTGTGAATTTATTCACACCAAACCTTGTGAAGTTATTCAGAAAATAGTGGAGTGATCATTTTCTTTTTATTGTTTTCTTTACTTCTTCAATTCCCCCCTCATGAGTCTACTTCCCGCTTCCATTGAAACCGTAGAATCAATGGAGGGATAACCCAAATATGGGTTGATCCAAGGGAGTATAAAGGGTCTGAATTGGATGTTATTTATCACCCCATTAATGTCTAATCACTTATTTTAATTGAGATTTTTATTTGACGATTTTAAATATTCTTCATCCTTGTTGAATTTTAAGGCCACATACTTCAAGTGCTAATACGAACCTTTACCTTGGAGTGATCATAAATTTGATCCTCCAAGTGTATAAATGATTTGTATTATGGTGTGTTGGTATTAAAAAAGTAAGTGATGAATTTTTTTGATCTTCTTGAATAAACCCATCTCGAATACAAAAAATTGAAATCGTTAAAAACAATTTCATGAAATCCACCCCTTATAATAACCTAGGGTCAACCCTTCTCATAATTTTAATTCACTTAAGTCACATAGTATTCACTTAAAATTATCAAAAATCAACCCAAATTTTTCCACTTAATATCCAAAATCAGTCCATAGAATGTGTATGTCTACAGGTTTCTTCTTAGGTCTCTGAGGAATCGATAACCCAAGCTACTCTACAATTGACCGCTTAACCCTAAAAACTTGGATAAATTTTGGCGAGACCAACAAAAAGAAAAATTTAGATGCAGAAATTAATTTTAAGGGGGGAAGAATGTAACATCCTAATATTTTTATGAGATATTTTTTTTAATTTCATTGGTTTCTTATGTTGTATTCTATACCAAGATAAGCTTGCGCTATAAGCAACACAGACTTAGCTTGTGGTATACACAACACTATGCCAGGCTTGTGTTACACAAAATTTCAATTTCTTTTGATATAATTAATTTCATGTAAGACCTATTTTAAGAGAACAACTAAATATTACTATGTTACCTTATAACATGGTTATTATAATGGTGGGTATGAACAATATTAAATTTCTTCTGAAAAACTAATTAAATGTAAATAAGTGAGATTATAAAATAATAAAATCACTCTTAAAGGATTTTTATTAATGTAATAGATATGTAATATATTAAATATAATGTTTAAAATTCATTTTATATGTTTTCTAGACATGATATAAGAACATATTCATTTTTTCAGATAAAAGAAATATTTTTCAAAAAATGATGTTTTTCCTTCTTTTGATGACACACCTAGTTTAAATATAGTTTTTTGATGATTTTATATATTCTATTTAACAAAATAAACTTATTTTTTTGGAATAGGGATATAAAATTTACTTATGATTAATTTTTTATATATTTTTTCTGATAAGTTTTTAGTTTTTATAAATAGTAAAAATATGATAAATTTTAATTGAAAACAAATTTTTTCATCAAAATAATTTATATGGTTATAATATATTATTTAATGGTTTTAAAGTATAAATATAATAAATTTAAATAGGTTAATATAATTTAGTTCAATAGAATTAAATATACATTGAATTCATATGTAAAAACACTTCAATCTTTGTAATTTTTTAGCTTTTAAAACTCGTTCTCTCATTCTAACAACGAGTTTAATTTTAAATTAATTAATGAAACTTATGTGTTTTGAATTTTAAAAAATGGATTCCATATTTTTAATCAGTAGGTCCAAATTATGTAAATATATTTATTTTATTTTCGGGCATTATGAATAGTAACTTCAGTAATTTTTATTAATACGGTAAAAGGGTAAATTGGGTAATTAAGGGTAATAATAATATTATAAAATTACCCTAACACTTCTATTAATATCATTTTATGAGTATTTTTTGACATAAATCATCCTTGGGTCAAAATGGTATACACTAGAATCCACTTGGATGAGATTAGGACATTTAATATATTTTATTTAAAGAAAATATAAATATGTCTCACTCAAATTTTAATAATTAAATAATTTTTATATAAGGTTATACCAAATATAAATTCGATTATAAACACTCATTTTAAATATAAAATTATTTTATTTATCATGGTAATTTATTTGTAATTTTTAGTAAATAAATAATTTCCTTAGAGTTTTATATATTGATGAGGGATAAATTAGTTAATTAAAGAAAAACCAATAAAATAATTTTTATTAAAATGATAATAACCATTAAAAGACAAAAAAACTTGAAAAATTCTTATTGGTGAAGTATATATCGATCATAACCATCCAAGGGTCGAGTTATTCGCCATTTGGAGCCTTATAAGAGAGATTATGACACATATATTATTTTATTTAAAGTGAGTTAAAGTTGTCACATTCATATTTTAATATATATAACATTTTAATGTTCAATTTTACAGAGATATATTATAATATAAGTATTATTATGAAATATAGATGATTTAATTTATTCATAGTATTTTATTTTTAATTTTTACCCAATGAATTAGTATATTAAATATTTACACAAAACCGATGTAGTAATTATTTTATTTATGTAAATAAAAATTTAATGTTATTAAAAATAATAAAATAAATATAATTTGGGATAATTAATATAAAATACAAAATTTCTAGATGACCTTGAACCCTTATAGATATACTAAAATATTTTTTTGAGATTAACATCTTATCTTGATATTTTTAAAAATCAATTAAATGAATAGTGTCATAATTGACACTATTGATATTTTTGTCAAAATAATGTTTCATTAAATTATTGAAAAAATAATAAATTATTTTAAAAAATATAAAATAATAATTTTTTAATCTAAAATTTTCTATATTGTTCATTTATAGTCTAATTGACATAAAATGAGTAAAAATTACACTATTTTAATATTGAACAATTTGTTACCTTAGTTAAAATTAAAAGAGAATAAGTAAGGGTAAAACGAAATGATAAGTTTTAAAATGAAATAAAAAAATGTTTAAAAATTATTTGTTTATTATATTACAAACTTATGTCATCTCATATTATAAATAATGAAAAGTTGGATGTTTTTGGATGTGGTTTGAGTTTATTATAAATTAATATTTTTGGAGTTTCCAAAGGTGCGCCTCACCTAAATTCTAAAAGGGAACCTACTACCTCATTTATTAACTTAAATTTGATCCTTAAATCTCATCCATACCCTTCAATTTTCCATTATAAACATCCATAGTCAAATTCTATAGGTTCTTGTCTACTACAAAGACAAAATCTAGTGCCCTTAGGAGGATATCTATAGGGTTCTCGTCGAAGAAGAGGTAATCTCCTCAACCGATTCTTTCAAAATTATTTATTCTTATACTTTATCTTAATTTTTTGTTTACATTATTAATTAATAAATCCATTATAAAATATATAATTATATTTTATTATGGTTATGATACAACCTTATTCCACCTTCTATCCATCCTATGAAAAATGAAATCACCATGCGTGTGTACTTACGGCTTACCGTCTCCACGCTGTGGTCTAATATGTTTTTCACCACCACTTCACCTGGATGGGTTTAATTATGGAAATAATAATTATATATGATTATTACAGAAATATATTTATTTTATAAAAATATATATACCATCCACTTCCAAACCATTTCATAATTATATCATCGCTTGTGCGTACGTACGGTTTACCATCTCCGTGGTGCGATTCGATTCATTCTACAAGATATACATTAAATCATGATTATATAAATGTTTAGAATGAATAAATATGATATATATTATATTAATATCATTTTTTAAATGATATAAATATAACCTATGAAGAGGAATCAGAACTTATTAGACAAAACATGCGTAAGAAAATGAAGCAGTTTATACCCAAATAACGAGTAATAATGAAATGTTATTAACAAACATATGATAATATGATAATATATGATATCATAAAAATGAATATTATTCTGAAATTAGTCAATGTAATTATTTAAATCATTATCTATGAGGTTCTGATACATACAAAGGATTCCGTACCTAAGGTAAGGGATTATTTTGTCTCACTTTTATTTTTGTGGGACATCTGCCTTATACACCACCTATTTATTTTGTGTGGTGTTTATGATTCCCATGTATGTTTTTATGATTATTATTATTAATTTTATTATTATGAATGTTATTATATGAATATAATTTTCTTTATTTTATAAGGCATACAATTCGACAGATTATAATTTTGTAAAGGATAATTTCACAATATCATTTTTATCCAAGATTCTTTATATGTAAGTATTTACTGGGGTATATTTATCATACATATCCATGTTTTATTCATATTTATTATAAAATATTTCTCATATTATTCTACTATTATTTAATTTAAATTTTACCCATTGGTTAATTTTTATGAAACATTATAAAAGGAATCTTTTGTCGTTTTTGATACGTGGTACTTTTTGACTTTCTGAGAAAAGTACAAGAGTAATGTTTTCTTTTAACTTATACAACATGAATTGATTTTTACGATTTCATGACACCTTATTTTAATGAATCTTACTTTTCAATATTTCAATTTTATTTTCAACATAATTTTTTTCTTTTAAAATTGCATGGTATTTTGTAAAAATAAAATGTTTTTTGAAGAATAAAGGATATTTTCCCCAAGAATTAAATTCAAATGTTTTATCAAAATTATTTTACATATAAGATGAAATTATTTAATAAGGTTATGTTTCAAGTATACTATCCCTATTATTCACATGGTTTTATTGTGTTTCTGATGTAACGCTATTTATGAAATCCATTTGTTTTATATGGACTATGTTATGATGGAATGATGTTTAAGAAACCCATTTTATTCCTTGGGTTATACTATGATGAATGATTTATGTTTTTGTGGAACATGTAAGAATGATTTAATTATGATATGGGTGGGACCTATATCTCCCTCCAATGTATTGGGTAAATATTTATATCTCATGAGATAGACAGAGCTAGAATGAAAAATGATTTCGGTTCAATAATACATGGATATAACGAGGAGTGAGCTCAGTTCAGTAATAGACTTTATCCTCTATGATGGTCTTGTCAATGAGCCTTGACTAATATGAAATTATTTTATATGATTATGTGTGTACTAAAAAAATTCACGTCTTATGTTATGAATTTTGGGATTATATTCATTAATTCTTATGAACTTTTATGATTTATCCCATGGAACGATATCAAGATATTTCATATGCCATATAAAATTTTCAATATTATGTTCTTATGTGTTATGATTATGATATGATTGATATCTTCTTATTTACACTTACTGATCATCTGATCTCATCCTTTGTTATGTTTCTTTTCCCCAGGTCATGTAGAAGGGTATTAAGTAAGATATGTCAAAAAGGGGTCTAGATATGAAAGAATAAGCTGGAGACAATGTAGATGTCTTATGAACCAATTGTTTATGTTTCCTAGTTTCTAAAGAAACTATACCTATACAAAATTTTTGTGACTTTATTATATTTTGTAATGAATATTCTTCAATTTTTAATTAATATCTATGTATGTAAAGTATGGGTTTCTATATTAAAACTCTTAGGTAATGGAATTATAACATTAATTGTATTTATAAAAATCAATTCCAGTAACATTAATGGGTTTTAAATGATGATCTTTTGATGAAAATGGATGATAAACACCTCTTTCACAAACCTAATTCAAAGTGGTTAAGATTATGAACACCTGATGTTGAAAAGAGATTATAATAATCTAAAACATAAAGAGAATTGTTATTAATAAATTGTATAAAAGGAAATGTATATAAATAAGGTTTTAAAATAGTTAATTATGATTTTTATCTTTATGATATTGGATGTTAAGAAACTTATGTGTAAATAAATGGTAAGGGTATGGGAATTGGTCACTCAAACTCCTTTCTTTTACTTAGAATTTTTTATTGAACTTTATTGTTTCAATAATTTCCATTTTTAATAATGCTAAAAAATAGATATTTAATCCAATTACATTTTCATGAAAGGTTTTATTTTTTATTTTTCTTAAAAAAGGAGGATTTTTGAAAAGGGACTCATAACTATTACTTTAATAATTATGAATAAAAAATGTTTTTCAAAATTTTATTTTCATGATTTTTTTTTATTTTCTTCAATACGATCTACCTCCAATAGAGTTATGTTTCATGTTTCACCATATAACTTTATTTTGTTGTGATATTATTTTGGGTGATCGAACTTTTGATATTAAATGATTTAATTCTTGATTTTTTTATTCAATTTGGATGTTTTAAGAAACCTATTTTTCCCATGGGTTCTTTATAAAAATATAATGATTTCTATTTGGATGATTTATGAAACCCATTTTTATTTATATGGTATATTTAAGAAAAGTGAATAATATCCATTTGATGTTTATAAAGTTTTAATTTTAATTTCTATGTGTTCTTTATGATGTAGTAAGTGAATTATTTTAAAGTGGAACTTATAAGTATAGATGATGATGGGTGGGGTCCTATATTTCCCTACAATGAATTGGTTAAAAGTTTATATCTCATGATAAAAGTATTCGCGAGTTCATTTTAGTCTCCCATGAGCATGGTTACTAATAAAGTGGTTCATGAAACTAATGTTCTCTATACTTCTGTATGTGCCATATTTTAACATTTTTCTGCATTCTTATCTTATTATATCATGGAATGACTCATAAAAGTAATGATTCCTTATTCCATTGTTTGTGCCATAATTAAAATATTTTATTCATTATGATCTCATGCTCTCATGGTTTAATTTTAATGTTAAATTTATTAATATGTGTTATGTATATTATGTTTACTTATTTCTCTTTATGTATTTGGGTTATTATACCATGTACTTTGAAGCTCACTTATGTATTATTATTATCTCTCATGATCTTATGGTATTTTTATTATGATCATGTTTTAATTATAATTATGAACTCATACTTGATGAAATGTTTATTCATTCCTTACTGAGAATTTGAGTTCATCCCTTTATTAGGTTTTCATTCCTCATGTTTTAAGGATGATAATTACTAATTAGATGTCTAGAAGATAGTTCAGTAGGATTTATTTAAGGAGAAATGATCTCAAGTATTATAATATAAGATGATTATATAGTTAGTCTCAAAAGAAACTGAACCTATCAATCCTTGGGATATTATCATTTTTAATGAATTGTAATGTATTAAATCATTTAAAATAAAGGAATTCTTAGCATGGGTCGCTATATATACCCTAATTCATGCCCCTCTTTAGGTATCTCTCACCTAAGTGCCTTGTGGGGGCCTAACGAAGTGCATATATGAATCTCTATTAAATTTTTATCTGTATTTAATGTGTGAATAAACACAATTCTCAAGACTAATAAATAATATATTTCTTGGTTATCACATAAATTAAATAACCATTTATTCAAGTTTAGATATATGCGAGCACAATATTAAATAAATATTATTTGAGAGTTAATGAATATCTAATATTTTTTTATCACTTTTTTATTAATCATAATTTAATAAATTATTATTTATTTAATAAATAAATATTTTTTAGTTACAAAATATTAAAATAAATATTTATTCATAGGTTTAGTGAATATATTATTTATTTATTTATTAAAAGAATAATATAAAGAAATTGATTGATTTAAACAAACATTTATTATTCATGGTTAGATAAATACTGAGGAGGATTAATGGTGTGGCACCCTGAACTCGTTGTCATGAAACATCAAATTTATTATGTTTTTAAAGTTTATTTATAGTATAGGGAATACCATAGGTCATATCTCAAGGAGCACTGATAGGTTTAGAGTGTGTATTTTTAATAAAAAGTACAAAAAGAGGGTGTGGTTTTGAAAACAGTTTTAAGAAAATAACTTAATTTAAAGAGTTAAATAGTTGACAATGGAAGGTGGAGTTTTTAGAATTATGAGAGAAGGATGCGATTTTAAATTCACTATACATGTTGTTTAGTTCATCATTCTAAAAAATACACATGGTTTAATGGATTCATTTGGACGAGGGTTGTCAAGATCTCAACTCCCCTCTTGCCTCTTAAAATGATGCAAAAAGAGACAACCCTTGAAACAACAATCATGTTGTCAAGGTTTGGAGATAAAAAATATAGTGAGGGATACCAAATAATACTTATATATCTTGAATTTTTGAGAGAAATAGGATGATTGTTTTGTCCAATCAGAACAACCTAAGATTCCCACTTGAAATCTCAACCTAATCGGTGTTGTGATAAAAAGTGTTTCACTTGATTAAACCAAAAAAAAATTAAAAGAATAATCATATTAATATATAACATCAATGAAATGTTTCACACACAAATTAAAAAAAACTTTTATAATAAATAGTTCCATAACTCCCCCAAGTATGTGTAGCTTCCTCAAAATGATCGTCTACCGTTTAGTTCTCCATCGAGAGAAGGAGGCTTGAGTGGAACTCCACCTCTATACTTGACCCCACTATGAGGATAGGGGCCTTAATAACTTCTCATATGAGTAGAGGAATCATGTATTTCTCCAAAATACCATATCTTTTCCTCCTGGTCGAACATATAAATGAGGTTCCCAAGGTTCCAATTTATAGGTAAAGTGGAAGGTGGTTTTGGGCACATAGATTTTGTAAAACCACTTAGTCCATGGTTTAAAATATATAAACAACCTTATATTTATTTGGATAAAACTAAAAAGTTTTTTACCCACTTATTGAATATATACAATGAATATTTGGCATCATTTAGAGTTTGAAATCTTGAGATATGGATGAAATACAACACACCACTTTTGACTTTATGCAGATTCAGTGTCTTGGACAAATCGGTTTGGTTGGGCCCTTTAATGGATGAATTTGTATTTTTTTTATTTATAAGAGTTGTAGATAAATTAATTATGGAATAACTTACTAAATTTCATCCCAATTTAACACACATATCAGTTTCAACATCTGTTGGAGTCCATTTTTGTTCTTGGAATCTTGCACATTTTGGCCCATTTTTCATCAACATCATCTTAGGCCCTCCAAATCACCTCCACCTATAATTAAATCATCAAAACAAGTGAAATTAATTTTTTTAATAGTTATTAAAACAAAATAATTGAATAAAACATGAAGTAATTTTTTATTAAAATTTTAATTTATGATACAAATTTAATTTATCATAGTAACGTAAGGGTGAAAATGAATAATGAATTGCTACATGAACACACCCCCACACCTAAACATTTGAACTCCTGGTAAAATTCATATTTCCAAAAATTATTCCTCTAGATATTCCAAACTTCATGAATATTTAACATTTAATATTTAATTTTTTATAATAATATGATCAAATAAAAAACCACACCAAATATTTATTCTCAGTGATCATGGAAAAAGATGTCTCATGGATTGTATCAGAACGAAATTCTAAGAGATGCATGGAATCAATATGAGAAAATAATTAAAAAGATAACCATGTCACCAATTATCCATGTGTTTGTGTGCAAACTATTTCATGTTATTCTTTCCACTTTTTATCCAATAAAAATAAGTTATTTAATTTTTTTTACTTAAATAATTCTATCCACCAAACCTGCCTTACATCCTTTAAATTAAATTTCAAGACCCACTCACTTAAGATTTCCTAGAAGTAAAACCTTGAGCTCATAACCTAGATATTCTCTATATTATTTACATTTAATCACTCCCCTTATTTTTTTTAAAAGTTTAACTTGGAACAAATATCACACTCATCACTCAACCCTTGTTTGATCACCTTACAACATTAATTGAAATAGTTATAACAACATCAAAGGTCGAGAAAGAGTGGTTTTGACCTACCAAATACACAACCCATATTTTTGTGTTTTTTTCCTTTTAAGTTTTTTTAGGGTTCACAACAGTCAGATAATAGGTACACACACATAGGTTAATCCGATATAGTAATGAAACAGATCAGATAAGGAATGAACGCATGGAAAAATAATTTTTGAATGATGAAAAAAATTAACCTAAATTATATTTACCTTATTTTAAGTAATAAATATTCAAACTTCATGGTTTGATGAATTTTTTTAGAGATATTAAGTGACACAATTTTCCTATGAACTACTCTTACAAAGGGTACTATTATTCTCAAAGGTTTCAAAATGATACAACCATTTATATCATTGAAAAAAACCAATTTTCTATAAAAAAAGTTGACACCTAAATGTTAAATTCATTCCAAAACACACATTATATCAGTGATTTTTTTAAAATGTTAAAACAATATGAAATAGGGAAATTCTTTATGCATTTTTAATAAATTCTATGATTAAGTGGGCATCATTTTCCATGATTAAGCAAACATCATTTTCCATTTTTAAGTGGGGATAAAAAAGGAATATTCTAGCACAAAAGTAAGGGGAAAATTAGGGGGGGGGGGATGGAGTGAAAATACTATCCAAAAATCCAAAAAGAGAAAAAGAATAAAAATGATTAAAATTCATAACTAACCCAAGAATATACCCATCCCCCCACAACTAGAGCATGAAGTGTACTCACTATAATAAAAGATATTATGGGAAGTAAGGATAAAACAAAGTGGGTTTTATTCGTAAGTTTCTTATTGAACATGGAGTTCCTCCACCGAGGACTCCAGAATGGATTCTTGAAAGCGATTCAGCCGCATCCCATTGATAATGAAGGTTTGTTTTGTTTCATAATTTATAACTGGAATAACACTAAATGGATAAATATTAGTAACAGTGTATGGACCAAAATATTGGGAAAGAATATTACCTAGATGCAACTTCATCCTTGAATTATAAATTAGGAAATTCTACCAAATGTAGAATTTATGATGAAGGATGAGATGGTCATGGGTAGCCTTGGTTCGTTCTTTATAGATCTAAGAGTTTTCATATGAATCTCTACACATTTTCTCCAAATCTTAAATTTTTAGCTTCCTTTGAGCACTTAAACTAGAAATATTTGAATTACATTGTTAAATGGTCCAGTAGGATTGATGCTCTATCTCAATAGGGAGGTGAAAAATCCTTCAAAAAATAAGATGATAAGGTGACATTATAATGGGAGTTTTAAAGGCAGTACGGTAAGCCCATAATGAATCATTGAGTCTAAGACTCCAATGTTTTTTGTTGGGTTGAACTATTTTTTCAAGAATATTTTTTAAATCTCTATTATACACCTCATCTTGACCATTGGTTTGTGGGTTATATATAGTAGACACTCAATATCTGACCCCACACTGACACACAAGTGATTTCATTGTTCGGTTGCAAAAATTATAACCATGGTAAGTGATGATGAACCTAGGTAATCCAAACCTATAGACAATTTGGGTTCTCAAAAATTCCAAAACCGTTTTGGAATCATATTTCCTCATGGATCATTCCTTTACAAATTTTGACATGTAATCAAATACAAAAATAATGTAAAATTTTCCAATGGAATTGGGAAATATACCCATAAATTTAGTGCCCCAAACATTAAAAAATGTCATGGAAGAGCAGGGGTTATTTTGGAATTTCATTTATTTTAGAGACATTTTTTATTCTTTGACAGAGAGGACAAGATTTATAGAAATCATGGGAATCCTAAAATAATATTTTCCAAAAGAGACTTAAATTGAGGAACTTTCAAGAAGTCCATTGGGGACCAAAGTTTCCCCCACAATCAAGAACATTTTAGAACTTAAGGACATACTGAAACTATTGGGAATACAATGCCTAAGGACTTGATCACTTAATGTGCACCAAAGGTAGGGTTAATCCCAATACCAACAGGAATCATGTTTTAAATGGTCAACTTGTTTTTTTAAATAAATATAAATGCAATATTATACCAAATAATTTATGATTTATGCATACTAAGTAATATTATATTACACTCGGTACAATTTCTCATTAGAAACGTGTCATTTATGGTAATATATGGGGATGAGTCAAGTTCAAAGATGAGAGGATCCTACTAATATGGTTAAACAACACATTCTCTGATCCTTTTTTATCCCTAATTTTTATATTAATTCTTATGGTAGGATCATCCAGTGAATGAGACATGGTTTGGATTCTGGTTTCATAAGGATATACTAGAGGGATTCATGGTCTGAGAACACAATTACTTTGGATCTTAAGAGGCATGACCTATATTTATCCAAGGAGAAAAAATGGAAATAAATTCATTTTCAATTGTAGTGTATTTTTCTTAGGTAGGGTCTAGTGTGTGTGAGGCATAGTCTATGACATGTGAAGCTCGATCAACCCGTTGTGATAAAAAAACCCAACTACATACTTAAAGGTGCCACACATGAGCTCAAATGGTAAATCCCACTGAGGAGGTTGGATCACTGAGGGTGATGTGAGACTCCATTTCAATTTATTAAAATCTTCCTCACATTCTTTATCAAAAAAAATTTCGTTTTATTTTTAGAGTAAGTGGGATAGGGGGAGTGCAATCTTACCAAAGTCACAAATGAGACGACAATAAAATCCAGCATGACCTAATAAATACCGCATATCTCACACATTTTTGGGGAATTTTAGGGAAGAAATGAAATCTAATTTTGATTTACCAACCTGAATACCATCCCCAGAAATGAAATGCCTAAGTAATATACCTTTTCGCACCATTAAATAGGATTTCTCATAATTTAATACAAGATTCTTTTCAATATAGTGATATAAGACAGAACCAATACTACTCAATAATTTATCAAAAGAGAATCCATAATCTGTGAAATAGTCCATAAATACTTCCATGAAATTATCCAGGTAATCCAAAAAATACAAACCATGCATCTTTGGAAAGTACCAGAGCATTGCACAAACCAAATGGCATCCTTCTATATGAAAATGTTCCAAAGGGGAAAGTGAAGGTAGAATTTTCCTGATCTTTGAGGGTAATATGGATCTAAAAGTATATAGAATAACCATAAAATAAATAATAGTGGTACATCCCCGCTAAACTCACTAGCATCTGTTTAATGAATGAAAATGGTAAATGGTCATTCCTAGTGTTCTGGTTTAATCAGTGATAGTCAATACAAACACACCAACTATTCTGTATATGAATTGGAACCGATTCCTTGTTTTCATTTTTAATTACCATAAGACCAGTATTTTTAGGAACTAATTGCACCATACTGACCCATTTGCAATCAGATATGTGGTAAATGATTCTAACAACCAATAATTTTGTTACCTTATTTTTAAAAACATCTTGGAGGTTTGGGTTCAGTCGTAATTGTGCCTAATTAATTGAGTTTTCCCTATAATTTAAAAATAGATAATGTGTGAAAATTGATGGAATAATAGGAGGAATGAGAAAATGTTTTCATCCCAATGATTCTTTATTCTCCCTCAAAAGGTCATGTAGTTGCAATTCACAATCTAGAGGAAGTGAACTATCAATTATGATAGGCATCTTGTTTCCACTATCAGGATATGAATATTTTTAAATCTTGAGGTAATTTTTTATGTTATAATTTAGGAAGATTTTGGATTTATGGGAGTTAATTTGAAAGTGGGAGGTCAATGATCTCTTCTAACTACTCAATGGTTACATCCTCAGATGAGAAATGATCTTTTACCAACTTAGCAGTATCATCGATGGTCATGGAATCCTCAATGCTCGAGAAATCATCAATTAACAAACATATATGAAATTTTTATAGACCAGTACAACATTATTTGAATTATTCATTACCTAGAATGTATATAAATGATTAAAACTAAGAAAGGGGTTCAGAGGAAATAAAATAATTTTTTAAGGGGAAGGGAGTACATCAATTGAATTAATTGAAAGTGGGGAATATTCTTCTAATGGGTGATTCATGGAATTAAGGATGTTAAAGTGGACAATGTCACCAAAAAACTCGATAAATAATATACCATTTTGAAAATTAATTATTATTTTGGTGGTTTTCATGAAAATATTCCCCAATATAATCAGGGCATGTCCATTCATCCTATTATCATCCATTTTAACTACATAAAAATCAACATGAAAAATTAAAAATTTTACCCTCACAAGAACATCCACTAACACACCAGTGGGGTGTTCTGTACTTTGATTTTCTAGTTTCACAAAAATTACAGTGGGATTCAATTCCATAACCTGTAATTAGGAGAAAATAGTGTGAGGCATCAAATTTATAGAGGCACCCAAATCAAACATAGTATTGGAAAAGGAATATTTCCCAAAGGTTCATGGAATTGAGAATGTTCCTAGATTGTTTAATTTAGTGGGAAGTGATGGCGCTATAAATGCTAATAAATTCCTTCCCAAGACCACCTTTTCATCCCCTCAAAGTCTCCTTTGGTGTGTATAGATATCCATGAGAAACGTTATGTATCATGGAATTTTCTTCACTACATTGATTAAGGGGATGTTAACCTGCACTTTTTTGAATGTTTCCAAGATTTATTTATCAAATTAGATTTTATTTTTTTTCTTTGATGGGTGGTACTTTATGGAAATAGAAGAGGAATGGTTTAGGTTTGTGGTTCATCAAATGAAAAATTATTTCCTCTGTAAGGTCTTCTCCCAAGAAAATGTTTGTCCATATTTATACCTTTTTCAGTGGTTAGGATAGTGTTTTTCTTAGGGGGGGATGAATCTAATGGAGGGGTAATTTGGACCCAAAGAGTTGGAATGTTGGCCTAATTGGGTTTTTAGGTCTTGTATGGAATCTTGGGTGGTTTTATAGAATTAGATATTGTTGGTAGCCATTTATTTTATCATGTATTTTAGGCTAGAATCTAGTTTTGTAGGTGTTTTAGGGAAGGAATTTGTAGTGGTTGAGGATTTTTGAGTGGTGGTGGTGGATGAATACTCTTCCTTGATTAGTTCCATGGTTATTGAGGTTGGTTTGAATACCCCCTTACCTATATGCTTGGTTTTCTTTCCACCAAGTGTGGATGGATAGTAAGGTTCTTGCCTAAAGGGTTGGTTATAGGGGCAACCTAGAAATATTTCCTCAAAACTCTCAAATTTTTCTCTCATTTGAGGGAATTCGTCAGAATAATGGGTGTCAAAAGAATAGTTACCACAATGGATAAGAGGAGGATATTGGGATTTCCCTTGAAAAATAGGTTTTTTTTGAATAAGGGTACTTAACTATTCAAACTTCGTGACCATGTTATTCTTGAATTAAATACTCTACACCTCATGGACACCTCGAATGGGTACAATGGACCTCAAACTGAATTATTGAGTGTTCTGCAACATGTTACCAATGAGGGTCCTTACAAAAACTGGGGGTTTTCAACTAGTTCACCACCTACAATAACATCAATCATGTTACGATCAATAATAATTAAACCTTCATAAAAATATTATATTAAAATTTGATCACTTATTTGGTGGTGTGGAAAACTTGAAAAATAATTTTAAATATTTCCCAATATTCATGATGTGTTTCAAATTGATATTATCTTGTCCAAAAAATTTACTTCCTTATTGTTATAGTTTGAGAGGTTGGGAAATATTTTTCAAGAAAAAGGTATTTCATGTCTGCTTAGCCTCTAATAGGGGAATTAACCTAATAAACCAATATTTTGCAGTGTATTCAAATGGAAAAGGAAATTCCCTAAGTTTTAATTGTTCTTCATCCACATTATTAGGTTTTAATTTAGAACACATAGTATAAAATTATTTTAAATTCTTAGGTGTGTCTTATTCAGCAAGTTCATGAAATCTTGGTAATAAGTGAATTAGACAAGATTTTAGTTCAAAGTTTGGTAGTTAGTCTTACATTTGAATATAATTGGGTTGGATATCAACATCAGGAGAGGTTAGTTATTTTATTGTTCTATTATTTTAATCCATTTTATAAATTTTATTTTCAATTTATAGTTTTTTTCCAAACGAAGAGGGGTTTAGAAAAGTCTCAAGTTGTGGTGTGACCTCCTTCAAAGGGTTATCTTGTGTGTATCGGTGTCACTAACATAGGATCCTCTTCAGTTAGGGTTAGAAAAGAGGTAAATATCATAGAGTATAACACATAATGTATTGAAACTATAAAATAAATAAATCATAACACACAAAGTTAGGAATAGGTATAAGATAAAACAAATAAATATTCACAAAATATTCAAAAACACACACTAAAAACCGAAGCGCTCCTCGGAAATAGTGCCAAAATTTGAAGGTGTTTTCATGGAAGGTCAAATTTATTACGTTTTTAAAGTTTATTTATAGTCCAGGGAAGACCCTAGGTCATATCTCAAGTTTATTTGATAGATTTATAGTGTGTATTTCTAATAAAAATTACTAAAATATGGGAGTAGTTTTGGAAACAGTTTTAAGAAAATAACTTAATTTAAAGATTTTAATAGCTAAAAAAGGAAGGTAGAGTTTTTAGAATTATGAGATGAGTTAATTTAAAATTCACTACACATATTTTTTAGTTCATAATTCTGAAAAATTCCCATGGTTTAATGGAATCCTTTGGATGAGGGCTTCCAAGATCTTAACTCCCCTCTCGCCTCTTAAAACGACGCACAAAGTACCAACCCTTGACACAACAACTATGTTGTCAAGGTTTAGAACTCAAGAATGGAGTGAGGGCTTGAAAATAATACTTATATCTCATATATGTGTGATAGAAAGAGTATTCTTGTGTTTTCCAATCCGAATAACCCAATATTCCCACTTGAAATCTCAACCCAATCAGTGTTGAGATAAAAAGTGTTTCAATCTATTAAACAAAAAAATCATTCAAAGAAAAATAATGCTAAGATATACCATATATGAAATGTTTCACAAAAAAATTACCCAAAACCAGTATAAGAACAAGTTCTGGAACTCCATCCCAAGTATGCGTAGCTTTCTCGAAATAACCGTCCACTGTTTATCAACACCATCGAGAGGAGGAGGAGGCTCGAGTGGAACTTTTCCTTCATCCTTTCTCCCCTTATGAGGATAGGAACCTCCAAAAATTTTTGTATTAGAAGAGGAATCCTCTCAGGCTCCAAAATACTAGAAATTTTCTTCCTGGTTGAACTTACAAATGGGGTGCCCAAGGTTCCAATTTATAGGCAATGTAAAAGGAGGTTTTTTGGAACACAGATTTTGTAAAACAACTTAGACCATGGTTTTCAACATCTATAAAGTATTATCTAACTTTGTATAAAAATTCATTTATACACCTATTTAATATCTCCAATAAAAATGTGGCATCATTTAGAATACCAAATCTCAAGATATAGATGAAACATAACACACCACTTTTGACTTCATGTAGATTTAGTGTGTTGGATAGATCAATTCATTTGGTCCATTTAATGGATGAATTGGGATTTTTTTTGTCTTCATAATAATTGTAGAGAAATTAATTTTTGGATCATATCGCCAAATTTAAGCCTAATTTAACACATTTATCATCTTCATTGTATGTTTTATTTTACTGGTTTTCTTGAAATCTTTCACATTTTAGCCCATTTTTCTTCAACTTCATATTGGGCCCTCCGAATCACTTCCACATACAATGAAATCATCCAAACATGTGAAATTAACCATTGTAAAAGTGATTAAAACAAAATAATTGAATCAAACATGAAATTAAATTTTTATTAAAGTTGTAATTTATGATGCAAAATCAATTTAACATAGTGATAACAAGGTGGAAATGAATAATAAATCACTACACAATCACACCCCAAACCAGTACTCCTGAATTTGGTACCATAAACACACACTTCATATAATCTCTTTGATCCAATCTATAAAATCTTATATATAACCATCTTTAATTTCAAAATCAATAAAGAATATTGTATCACTTACATCCTAAAAATCCTTTTATGTTTAGAATTTTAGATAATTAAGAAAAAACATAACCTAATAAATCCCATGTTATTTATATAAAATGGGAAATTTTATAATTATATATAAAACCAATTAATATATAATGAGTCTTAAACGTCTCACCCAAATTCTTTCACATGTGTTACCCTTCTAAACTTTTCATATATACTACTTTTATTCATAACTTGGAGAAATGGAAACATATAATGGGTGAGATCAAATGACCTATAAGGGAAAACATACAACTAAGATAATAATGACATAAACACGACATAAATATTATGGCAGGAATAAGTAAACAATTAATCCATAATCAACTAAAAATGAGATCATTCTATATCCATGATAATAAATAAAGACATGGATATCAATAATACTAATATCATACTAATATAATTCACAATTTTTTACATCAAAAATATATTTTCAAGGCCTTGTGTCAATACAATATCCTGTTATGGGAAGTGGTATACTCCAAAACCAAACCTTTTTTGTCTCATGAGACCTATCGATCCATTGAGGGGATATATAATTATGGACCCTACCTTCCACCTGATTAAGTAAAATTCATTCACCATAGCATTTAATAATACTTTTAAAACTATTCCCTAAGGAAACTCAATACAAAATAAAATCATTATTATCCATAGAATGGATGATACGCAATATCAATACATAATCAACCCACTATAATAGTCAGTAATCATCAATAATATCAATACTTTTCCCTATGTTAATAAAAGGGATAACACGATCATAAACCATCTGAAGAAAGGTTGATGGTTGAAAAAGTACATAACCCCAATGATTAAAATGAAACATATAAGGGTGTTGACATAAGTGAGAAACACCATTTCAAAAAGAATGATTTGATTGGTATCATAAAATAAGGTATGGAGAATCATATTGTTTGATACCGAATGATATGACACCCAAATGATAATATATATATATATATATATATATATATTAGAGGATAAATCATGAAAAATAAACCCCATTTGGGTAAATCCTTTAAAAAATGATAAGGTAAATAGAATAAAAAACATAAAAAAACTTTTATAAAACATTTTTAACATTTATTTAAAATAAAAATTTACATGTCGCTATTATAGTTAACTTTTGAAAAGGTGGAATGAAATCCTTTGATTTTTTTTAATTTTAAATGAATCTCCAATAAAGGATCCTTGAAAAGTTATAAAAATTATCTTAGAGAAATGAGGAGAGGAATACAAAACATATGAAAGTGAAAGGAAAATCTATTTTTATTATTTAATAATACCTTTATTTAAAATTAACATTATAAAAAGAGTAGAAGCAATTATTTTTTATTAAAAATAAAATTTTCCAAATAGGATTATAAAATACCATATAATAAAATTTTAGGGTGGGATAACCCAATCATGGAACAAAAAATTTCAAGATGAATCATTATTACTCAAAGAAAGGATATTTGAATTATTAATATCCCTTACAGGAAACATACTCCATGAAGTATAAGAAATTTAAAAAGTTTTTTTGTGGTAAAAAATTATACAATTAGATAATAACACAAAATAAAACAATATGTTATAATGTACCAACTTACATAAAATAAGTTCAAGTGAATGATCACAACTAAATGAATGAAAATTGAGTTACCAAAAACTCTTAAGACTGAGGTAAAATTTGATTCAAAATACATTTGAAGAAAATAACTTAACTTGGATTATCTATCCTTGTAATTACAAGGAAATAATTTATATAAAATTCATGTGATATTAAATCAATAGAATACCATACAAAGGAAACATGGTGCATAATATGTATCACGTTTCAAAGAATAAAAATTGAGACCAATAAAACACTTATGGTCTGAGTAACACTTTAATCAAAACCCCATGAAAGAGAGGTATTATAATTGAACTTAATATGTTAGTATTAAAAGATAATTCATGATATGATATCTAATATAGGTATTATATACACCACATAAATTAAATTAGGTGCATAATACTAAACATGCCTCAAAGAGAGGAATTTGATACAAAAACCTTTACCTCAGTACTGATTTATTATTCAATTATAATGAATGTATTTAATAATTAAATTAAGATCATTAAATATACATGTGATAACCTTATTCATAAATATAAACATTTAGACTCCTAATTCTTATAATTATATATATATATATTAGTTACTTTTATTTTCTATTTTTAACACTGAGTGTAAGTAATCTTTATCACTTTGAGCTAGTTTCATAAAAGTGGTGTTGATATCTATTATTTTTGAAAATTAAATCATTATTATATTATAAAAGGTAGTATAATATATGTTATATGATATTTATAAATTTAGGTTTTTATTCCATGGTAGTTTTGGTTACAAATCATGAAGATGAAATCGACAATGATCATGTTTCGGTGATTCTTAATGAATAAAATGTGTTTTTTTAATTAATGAGTTAAATATTGATATAACCTTAATATAACCAAAAAAATATTTAAATATTTATATTATATTATACTAGTATATAATTTCTCATATTAATTCATGATATAAATGCAAAGTATTGTTCAAGTAGGTGGTCAAACTGACCCAAACAAGAACCTACCAAAATTAATGGGTGATTATGAGGTTTTTTATTTGTAATATCATTATAAAAAAAGAATAATGATATTATTTAGTTTTTATTAGTGTGATATATTATAATTATAAATTATTTTAATGAGAATATAATTTATATAAATTCATTACTTAGAAAGAAGAGACCAATATTCTCTTAGTTTTCTCGTTTTAAATGATTTAATTAATGATAATTGTTTGTTAATCCAATAGTTAATAGGTTCTTAAATTTTAAATAATATAAAATTAATTATATCATAAAAATAATATTTATCCTTTAATACCATCCTCATGAAAATACATGCAATGAACTAATGAAAAAAATAATCATTTTATGGAAGCGATAGTCTACACGTACACATGGTTGAGGATTTTTCTTTCTATATAACGGGAGAAAGAAGTAATATGATTTATTATTTAATAATAATAAAAATGATTTGAATATAATAATTATTTATTAAATTACCCCTCTATACCATCCTTTTAAGGTGGTGATGGAAAATGAAACACATTGCATCAGGGAGACAATTGTCCTCACAAAACACAAATTAGGGTTTCTATTTTATTAAAAGAAAATGTACAAGGTATTTAATGATTAATCCCATTGAATAATATAGTTAAGTATATAACCAATAATAATTTTATTACATATATATTTGAAAATTATAATTGTAAAATAAAAATAGAAAATAATGAAGTTAAGTAAAAATGATTACTCACATTGAGCACTTTGAGATTTCCTTGGAAGATACCTTGGAAATGGATGTAATAGGCTAATATATTATGACAATAAGCTCAAGAGAGTAAAATATTATTCTAGTGGAAGGTAAAATTCAGTATTTTAGTAGAAAATAAATTTTTAGTAGTTCCTTAAAGGGGTGGTGAGAGGACCCTTTTATAAGCGGTGAGGATGAATTTTTTGTAAATATTTCAACTTAATATAAAGGAATAACATGTTAAACATGTCAAGAAGATCCAAAGTTGAGAAATAATTACGTTTTTAAGAGATAAGGTTGATAAAATCCTCATACACTCAATTATAAACATGTTTTATCATGTTTCAGGCCCTTTACCCATTGAATTATCACTTTTACCATTTTAGATTTTACTATGGTAACTTGTTTTTACCTAAGGTTAATTAATATTTATGCCTAAAAAATAAATTGATCCTTATTAGATAATGTGGACCAGCTAATTATAAATTTAAAATACATTTCATTTTATTCAATTTATAAAAGTGATAAAAATTAAATCAAAAATAAAAATATATAATTCACTGAAAATATTTTATGAGAAAATATTAATTATGTTATAAAATATATAATATAGTTTTGTAAATTAAAAAAATTGTTTTAAAATTAAAAATTCACTTATAAAATACATATTTAGTCTTATAAAATGTTTCATTCATTTACAATTCCTACTTACATACTAATAGTGTCATAAAATTCATGTTATTTGTAAAAATAGTATTTTTCATGATATATCTAAAAACCATTATTTTTTGAAAAAAAATAATATTATGTTTATATTATTATGTTTAATCCAAAAAATAATTTAAAATTTTTCAAAATAAATTTATATTTTTTTATAATTCACTATTTAAATAAAATACCAAAATATAGTGGAAAACATTTCATATTGGAAAATAACTTTTTAAAATGGTAACCATTCTTTATTCTCATTTCATATCAATTATTAATCAATTAATTGGTAATATATTATTCATATTATAAATATATTTTATTGTTATCTAATTATAATATACTTGGTTTCTTGAAGTAGAACACAAAGTTTATAGAAATATATTTTTAAGAAAAGAATGATTTTCAGAGTTATTTTTACTATACTAATTTAATTTCATTAATACTAAAAGTTGAAATTATTTTCTTTCTATAAAAATTTTATAAAGCCGTTATCCCTATTAATTCACACTAATTCAATGGATAGATTTTAGCAGTCATACTGAATATTTATACTTTTATTAAAATACATCAAAATTTCATTTTAGTTTAGTGTTTCATGTGGAGAAAGCTATCAAACACATTAAATTAATTATAGGTAATCATATATTATAATTTTGGGGTGTTATAAATGGTCTGAGTTAAGGTTCAGATGGAAATAATATTTAAATATCCATGAATTATTGAATGTCATAGAATATAATAACAAAATTATTTTTATTATTTAACATGAGGTTTAAATAGAATAAATAATTAGAGAAAGGTCCTCTCTATAATTACTGATTGGTGAAACCTAAGTATATAATCTGATTTATATCATTTATTGGGTTAAGAGAATTATTGTTCACAACATATTCTACAAAGATAATTTTCTCAAGACCCATTAGATCTATATCAAAAAAAATATCAATGTAATAACCCATGTAATGATATAATAAATCACTTTAATGTTTATTAATATAGTTATATTCATTATAAAAATACTAAGTAATTTTTACATCAAAAAAGAAATAGTTTTAACTAAAATATTTTCTTATAAGGTTTTTATTTAAAATATTAACCTCTAAATATTAAAATTTGAATTATAAAAAATGAATTTATTTTTCAAATCATCATATAAAAATTAACTTAGGGTGATTTTTTTGGATTTTTAAAAAATATTAATTTTTTGATGAATATTAAAAAATACTGATTTTTGTAAAAAAGTCATTTATTTTAAACTTAATTACTTTTTAATCAACTTTATATTTTATTTTTTGAAGAAGGAAATTTTGGATATGAGTACCATGTGGTCCTAGAGTATACATGCTTATTGTACTATGAAAGTGGATGATGACATGAGGAGTGTGATACATTACTGGTTGTGTTAAACCCCTTATAATGGCTGAATATGTAAATTTAATTTTTATTCAATAATTTTAGGGCTAGTTTTTATAGAACCTGGATATCAATAAATATTAATTTATATTCATATAGTGATTTTTATTAGTCATAGAGTTGATATAAAATCATCTTTTTCTTGAAAAATACATTTCTTGAAAACCTGCTTTTTCATCATGTCTGCAGTTTTAATTTCAAATTAAAATTTACCACTTATGTGAATTGAATTTGTTAAAATGGATTCCATATTTGAAATCATAATAATTTATATTATATAATAATTTAAAATTATTTTTTTACCATAATTAATAGTGAAAACAATAAAAATTAATTACCATGGTTATGGTGAAAACGGGCTTATAGGTGGTTAAAATAAAACTTTAAGTGTGAAAATGACCATTTTATTATAAATTATATTTTATATACATATTTAGACCTTATTATGTATAAGTATCGATAATGGTCCATTTTTGTGCCTTGTGTCATGTGAAAAATGTGGGTACACCTTTTTCTTTTAAAAAATTACAAGTGTGCCACTCACCTGACTTATAAAAGGCCACCCACTCTCCTATACTCTTCACACCTTAAAAGACATTTTTCTCAGACAATACATTACAAAACAACTTTATAAATTACCTATAAATTACCTAGTCCCATTTTTTTGATTAGAAAGACATCCTAAGAAGGATTTTGGTGCTTACCTAAGGAGGTTGTCCAAAGAAGAGGTATTGTGCTTAACTGTGAATTTTAATTTTATTTATTCATCCACATACTTTATATCTTCTTCAATTATTCTTATATAATAACACAATTATCTAACATATAATAA
This sequence comes from Viscum album, assembly GCA_963277665.1. Classification (NCBI taxonomy): domain Eukaryota; kingdom Viridiplantae; phylum Streptophyta; class Magnoliopsida; order Santalales; family Viscaceae; genus Viscum; species Viscum album. The sequence goes on along the minus strand of OY728129.1, from coordinate 1,025,127,104 downwards.
TTTGTTATTAAATTAATTTTACAACCTAAATTCATCCCATATTCCATCAAATTGTACACAAAATCATTATTTGTGTGTATGATGGACTACCATCTCACGAACTAATGTCATTTATTTTCCATCACCACCTCTCATGGATTGTTATAATACTGTATTTAAAGTATGTGTTTGTTATTTGATATATATTTATACTTATGGTGTTATTATATCATATACCTTCTTACTTTCAATTCCACGGGGGATATAATAATTTTGCTCATGTGTACGACGAACTACCACCTTGTGAAGTGATCACTACTAAAAAATAAGCCTTTAACATCACAAAAAATTACTTTTATCAGTTCTAGAGAAGCACTAACTATTGAAGTGAGATTAAAATCCCTTGTATTTTATCAGTGCTAAAAAAGCATTGATAAAGGGGTCATTTATCAGTGCTAAAAAAATTCTGATAAAGGAAAACATTTATCATCACTTTAATTTATCATCAATAAAGGGAACCTTTATTGGTACTTATAGGATCACTAATAAAGGGTACCTTTACCAACATTGGTAAAATCACTGATAAAGGAACTATTTATCAATGTTTTTAAAATCACTGATAAAGGGTCATATTATAGTGTTCTATAACAACACACTATAACACCAGTACAATGTGCTGTAACAACACACCATAGCACTATAAACACCACCACATATAAAAAAAACACCGATATAGAATTTAAATTAAATAAAATTTTCAACACAAATACAATAAAAAAACACTATATTATAAAAATTTCAAACATTATTTTATATAATTACATAAGTAAAACTTATTACATATATTAAAACAAATCAATATTCCTTTGACTTTTTGATACTGACCTCGACTCATGCTATTACCAAATAAACTACCCCTTATTGAGAAAAATAACACACCTATATAAGAAAAAATTATTATGTTAGTAATAATATAAAGAAATAAATTAATAGAAAGTGCTAATTTTAAACTAAACTTTGAATCATACCAGGAAAACTGTGTATCATATTGAGTTGCGGTTGATTCTTACATGTCATACCATTTATTGTTTTTATTCAATCATTATATCTATGAAAAGTAATTAAATAAGTATAAGATAAATCCCCATTTCATGTTCTTATTCAATTGTCCTTTTTACTAAAATTAATGTAAATTTTAAATAAAAAGATGCAGTTGGAGTCATACTGGTCACAACATGATTCATATTGAGGTGATAATTATTCCTACACATCTAAAATGACTTATGAATCATTTTACAAAAGTATCAAAACAATCCAAATGTGTTTTCTCAGTTTTGAGTACATCACTTGTATTTTTTTACTAAAATGTCATTTTAAAATAGAAACACACACTTTTCCACATATCTACCACATCATGTATCAGTTTGATGTGGGATAAATTCCTAAAAATAAAAAATGACTTATGAATCATTTTTATAAAGTGTCAAGAAAATAAAAGCGTGCTTGATCAATTTTCAATGAGTGGCACTTCTTGAACTAAAATGTTGATTTTCAATTGACAATATAAACTTTGAGTCATATTGGTCACATCATGTATTATATTGAGGTGAGAATTATTATTAAATAAAAAAATTGACTTATAGATAATTTCATTAAAGTATCAAAACAATATGAATGTGTTTACTCAGTTTTGAGTAGGGCAGTTTTTCTTTTTACTTAAATTGATGTCAATTTTAAATAAAAAGATACACTTGGAGTCATACTGGTAACACCATGTTTTGGATTGAGGTGAGGATGATTCATTCCCATCTAAAATGATTTATATATCGTTTTCCTAAAGTATAAAACAATATGAATTCATTTTCTTGGTTTTGAGTACGTCAATTTTATTTTTAACTAAAATGTCATTTTAAAAAAGAAACACACACTTTGACTCATATAGATTACATCATGTATCTATTTGATTTGAGATAGATTCATAAACATAAAAAATTACTTATTAATAATTGCACTAAAGCATCAATAAAATCTGAGCACATTTTCTTGGTTTTCATTGAGTAACACTTTTAAAATAAATGTCAATTTTAAACTGATAACAGACACTTTGAGTTATACCGGGAACATCATGTATTAGATTGATGTTCGGATAATTATTACACGTAAAAAATGATTTATGGATCACCGAATGTGTTTTCTTGGTTTTGAGTAGGTCAATTATACTTTTTACTAAAATTGATATCAATTTTAAATAAAAATATGCACTTGGAGTCATACCGGTCACACCGTGTGTCAGATTGAGGTGAAACTGATTCCTTCATCTCCAAAATGACTTATGGATATTTTTCTTAAAGTATAGAAACAATCTTAATGCGTTTTATATGTTTTTAGTATGTCACTTGTATTTTTTTTTACTAAAATGTCATTTTAAAATGGAAACACACACTTTGAATCATATAGATCACATCATGTATCATTTTGAATTGAGACTAATTCCTACAAATAAAAAATAAATTATGAATAATTATATTAAATTATCAGTAAAATTCATGCACATTTTCTTAGTTTTCAGTGAGTGACACTTTTTGAACTAAAATGTCGATTTTAAACTAATAAAGGACACTTTGAGTCATACTAGGAACATCATGTATAAGATTGAGGTGAGGATAATTCTTAAACATCAAAAATAACTTATGAATGATTTAAATAAAGTATCAATACAATATGAATGATTTTTCTAATTTTTGGTTAGGTGAGTTGTCATTTTTACTAAAATTGATATCAATTTTAAATAAAAAGTTTCACTTGGAGTCATACCGGTCACACCGTGCATCAGATTGAGGTTCAACTGATTCCTTCACATCCCAAATGCCTTATAGATTATTTTAAAAATGTATATAAATAATCCCAAATTCATTTTATTTTTTTGAGTACGTCACTTTTATTTTTTACTAAAATTTAATTTTAAACTGAAAACACGCACTTTGAATCATACTGATCACAACATGTATTAGTTTGATGTGAGACCAATTCCTACACATTAAAAATGATTTATGAATTTATGTCATAAATTATCAAGAAAATACAATAATGTTTTTATGGTTTTCAATGAGTGACACTTTTTGAAATAAAATATCAATTTTAAATTGATAACAGACACTTTGAGTCACACTAGGAACATCATGTATCAGATTGAGGTGTAGCTGATTCTTGCATGTCAAAAATAAATTATGGATCGTTGTCTTAAAGTATTAATACAATATGAATATGTTTTCTTAGTTTTGATTATGTAAATTGTCCTTTTTACTAAAATTAATTTCAATTTTAAATAGAAAGAAGCACTTGAGGTCATACGGGTCATGTCGTATGTCAGATTGAGGTGAGACTGATTCTTACACATCCCAAAGTCTAAAAAAATATTAAGTGACAATGTTACCATGATTTTCATTGTATTTATTTATCAAAATTCCAATAATGTATATTTAATTGATTTATTAGATGAAAAAACTTTCTTGTTGTTGAAATCTAGAAGAGTATACGAAGCTCATATAGCCATTTTATCATGAGAAGTCACCATAATGGGCACATAATATTCCCCTACTCTTATGGATTTCAATGAGAAATGTTTTTAATCTAAGAATATCAAGTCGATATATAATGTTGAAAGTTTAATAAATAAAGAAAACAAAAATGGAAATCGTGGTAACATTGGTAGAAAGGAACATTTTGTCTCTTTTATGGCTTGTTGCAGATAGTTGAAAGCAAAATACGACTTCCCAAAAAATCATTGAAAAACTAAATAAGTATTAGAGAAAAATAATAACGAAAATAAATTACAAATAGTAGATAAAATGATGAAAAAATAATAATTAAATAATTAGTATGAAAACACCCTTTCATGATGGTTTTATTAATTCTTGATGTATTTTCTTATTTTCATTATCTCAGTTATAGGCTCAAAGTCTAATCTCTCATGAGAATGAGAAGATTCGAACAAACCAACCCAAAAAATGATGAACTCTTTAACTCCATATTCATACTATTTTATAAAATGTTTAGCACGAATACATTTTCAATTTACATCCATCCTATTGGGTTCATAGAATATTATTATTTTTATAATAAATATTTAAATACATATAAGATATTTATTATCAAAAGTGAAATTTATAGATAATTATAATAAGGGAAACCCAAAATTTGATTGTTTCAAAGAATTTAAGTATGATTTGAAGAAAATGGGAAATTTAATTTAAGAAAATAACTACTTCACTATAGTAGGTGTTATCCTCTGAATTCATTCAATGGTGGAAGTTATAGACAAATTTCATCCTCATCTGTTCATATCCTAAACATTTATCATTGTATTTTATTATTTGAAACACATCCTCCATATCTTGTGAACATGCACCAATTTTGACTGAAATACTCTAAGAATTATTCATCCATGGGATGACTAGTACTCAGAGTAGTACAAGCAACATAAAAGATATGGTGGGTGAGTATCAAGGAAACAAAATGTAATAATAACTGTTCAAGAGATGAAGCTGATGAGGATGAAAATTGTACTGCATTGTGTTCTATAAAAGTAGCAATGCCTCCCATTTATGAAAATTACACCCTTGGCACTAGTTTTCCTATTGAAGATGAGATTTGGGGGGTATAAACATTCTTGTATGTGATTCAAGGGGTCTCAGTGGGGTCATGTTATGATATATGAATCTTTGGGGCCTCTATGAATTCTATATTTATAAGATAAATCTTACTTTTAATACTTTAAATCATCTAATAAAGACTAGTCCTACCTCTATTAAAATGAGCCATCAAGTCTTTCTTAAATCCTATAAATAAATGAAAATATAATATAGGCAATTAAAGAGTAATAAGAAACCCAAATATAAAAAAACAAGAATAATACACTATCAATCGATCAACTAGAAGATATAAAAATGTATTGATAAAACATTTTAATATATAAAGAGTTATTTCATATACATGGATGGTAATAATAAATTCCTAGGGGTGGAACCGATACATGTAGACCTAGAATGATGAATACCTAAAAATAATTTATAATAATTATTCCATCATATATAGAATTTGATAACCTCCATTCAATTTCTTTGAACAAGTTATGTAACAAACTAATTAATTATTACATTTAATATTAATGGTATATCAAATATTTGAAAACATCTCAAAATTATATTTTCAATTAAAAAGCAACAAGGAATGAAAAAATAATTTTAGGAAAAGAATATACCTAATAAAGATAATGGTTTTATACATCTCAAAATTCTTAGTTGATAAATTGATTCAATAATTATGTATAGACAAGTTGAAAATAAGAATTATTTACAAGTAGACGAAGAGTAGGTTTTGTTATAAAATTTCATTTTCATGGACATTATGTGTTCTATGGTGATTTTGGGCACATAGTATAAAATTTTAGTCATAATGAAATAAATAATAGTAATTATGGAAGATATAGAAGTTTTAAGTTGAATGGGAGATGACCCACTCTTATAAAAAATAATTTTGAAGTGAGACGAATCTTTATAAGTAAAATTCGATTGATGAATTTCAATAATTGAATGAACTCTATTGAAATATATTTTTATAATATATTTGTATAATATATCTGTTTAATATACTTGTGTAATATATATTTGTATAATATATATATTTTTGTATTGTATAATATATATATATATATATTTGTATTTTTTTGTGTAATATATATATTTATTTGTATAATATATATTTTTATTTTATATATTTTTTCAATATAATATATATTTGTGTTTGTATAATATATATATTTGTATAATATATAAATATTTAATATTTAATATATATATATATATACATATAAATATAATATATATAAATATATAACAAATTTGTACTTTTTAATTGTATACATATAAATTTGGGTAATATATTTGTATAAAATATTTGTATAATATATATTTTTATAATATAATTATATAATATATTTAAATACTATATTTTCATAATATATTAGAATACTATATTTTTATAATATATATTTGTATAGTATAATATATATTTGTATTTTTATAATATATTTATTTTGATAATGTATTTGTATAATATTATATATATATATATATATATATATATTTAAAATATTCATATGTGTGTCTATATATAAAAAATACCATATTTTTCACCTCTATCCAAAACCATGGAACCCTGAGTAATTTTACCCTTTTATTTCATGAACCATGAGCCAAATCCTACTTCGTCCATCAGACCAATGAAAATTATGTTCATCCATAAACTTGGTATGTGTCTAACTCTTTCTAAGTTCAAGTAACATTCATATGAGATATCATCTTTAACAATGTCCTTCCCCATAATTTAAAGATATTTAACATTGACTAAATGGATAATCCTGAAAAATTGAGATACATAATAATCCATACATCCCTTATTGGTTATAGAGTGGAATAAAGTCTCATAATTAATGATCCATAATTTCAATGGAATTTTTAGACTCAATAATAAATAATTACTTTATTTAGTGGTGTTGGGGTGGGTGGGTAAAATAAAATCGACAAGGGGTGAGGGTGGGGGAGTGAAAGGAATGATATCCCTACATCATTTCAACCAAATATACCTAATAAACATTTTTGATCACAGGTATATGCTGATAGTAAATCAGGAATGATGATAAAAAAACAAAAATAGATCTCTCCAAACAATCATTCAACAAGTGAGGAGGAAGAAGAGAAAATAAGATACCTTGGATTGAAACTTTGAATCATCCGAAAGAAAGTAGAGATATCGAAAACCTAGAAACATTTGAGCCTTGAATTCATTCAAACCTTGAATCGTTCTAGCATTGGATTTAATCCTTGAAATTGTTTGAACCTTGATCCAAGCCTTGATTTGAACTTCGATTCGTTGATGAGGAGCTCCAATAGTGGGTGGATTCCGTAGAAAGTTTTAGATATCGCGACATGTTTGTGACTGGTTATAGTTAATTTAAATAGACCGGGTCACTTTTGTCAGTGCTTCCAAAAAATCATTGATAAAGATCCCTTTTATCAGAGATAAATTAATTAGCACTGATAAATATAGAGCTTTATCAGCACTAATTAATGTAGCATTGGTAAAGGGTCTATAATTATAATTAAAAATATTTTTTTTTGTAAATATATTTATATAATTATATATATATATTTAATAAATATATATAATTATAAATATAGTAAATATATTCTTCATTTAGTAGTTAGGGTTTGGATTAGTGGTAACAACCCCATAATACTACATCGAGGTTGGGGGTTCAAAACCCATAAAGCACATGTACTATAGTAGCACTGTAGACGTACTGTAGTAGCATTGTAGCAGTGATAGAACTATAGAAACGATGAAACTATAGTGGTGGTGGGAACTGTAGCAGAAACTGCAACGACGGTAGCACTGTAACGAGTACTGTAACAGTCCAGGTACTATAACAGCACTATTCACCAATGCACCTTTGAGTCAAAATTATGGGCCTATGGACCATGTAATTTGATTTCATGCCCACTAGGACTATAGACCATGTAATGGGCTTCATTCCCACTAAGCCCATGGGCCATGTATTGAATAAATAAGGTTTGATGGGTGGACTACCCCGTTGGGGGGTTATGATCTGCCCTTCCGACCTGTGTGTGAGGTGTGTGTGTGTGTTTAATTGTAATTATACCCCCAAACACCTAATATACATATATACATACATACATACATACATACATACATACATACATACATACATACATACATACATACATACATACATACATACATACATACATACATACATACATACATACATACATACATACATACATACATACATACATACATACATACATACATACATACATACATACATACATACATACATACATACATACATACATACATACATACATACATACATACATTCCTCATTTAAATATATTTATTATAATTTTATAAATATTTAAATATATAATTATTTAATTATAATTATATAAATAATTTTTAAAAAAATAATATTTATATCATTATATATATATATATTTAATAAATATATATAATTATAAATATAGTAAATATAATAACTATTTAAATAAATTTATTATAAATTTATAATTATTTAAATATATATAATTATTTATTTATAATTATATAAATACTTTTTTCAACAATAATATTTATTTATTTATAATTATAAATGTATAAATGTATAAAATTGTAAATATACATGTATAAATATATTTTTTTATATTTTTTTTACAAATATATTTTTAACATTATTAATGAATAATTAATCTTAAGTGAACGCATGTTTAAAATGGGTGAAACTGAATAATTAAAAACTAGTACACTTTAACAATATTGAAAAATTGGATAAGTTTGATTAATTAAAAATAAATTATTAAAAAAAAGGTTAATATTAAAACAAATATGAATACATATTGAAAATATTAAAACATATCAAATATATATATATAAAATAAATAATAGAAATTGAATAAATTCCCAAAAAAATATTTTTTTGTGTGCGTTGCATATAAAATTGCATTAATTACAAATATGTGAAATAAATATAAAATACGTTTGATCTATATTAAATTGAAAAATCAAACAATATTCAATTATATCCATTACTCGATGCAATTAGTCAGTATTTTTAATTCATATTAATTTTTAATTATAAACCATTATTCACTAAATATATTATTATTTAATGTAAAACATAAATATTTTGTATTATATAAGTCACATTTATATACATTCATATATATATATATCTATATATTTAACATATACTATTTATTAACATTATTAATAATTATTTAATTAATAAAATGTTTATTATTTTTCTCAATTTTCTTACTTTTAATTTTTATTTGTTTAATTTTGAATTTAGATATATCTATATATTTAATATATAATATTTATTAATATTTATAATTTATATATAGTATAATCAATTTATTCAATTTTCTCAATAATTATTTAATTAATAAATTTTTTAATATTTTTTTAATAAAACCATTTTTATTTTTATTTATTTAATTATTTCATTTTATTCAGACTTTTATGCGTGCTAAAAAAGTATTGATAAGGGATCACTTTATGGAAACTAAAAATAAAGCGCTAATAAAGGGTACCCTTTATCATCACTAAAAATAAAGTGATGATAAAGGGTACCCTTTATCAGCACTAAAACAAATGCGTTGATAAATGGTGCCTTTTATCAACACTAAAAAAACACTGATAAAAGGTACCCTTTATCAATACTTGTTTTATCACTATAAATAGAACCTTTATTAGTATCTTTTTCTAGCATTGATAAAGACAAGAACTGTTAATGGACTATTTTGTAGTAGTGGATGTGATTTTTTTCTCTAACTCTTTACATGGAAGGTAATAAGAATAAAGTTAATGAATATATATGATATAAATGAAATAATTATTATATTAATGACATATTTATTATTATTAAAATATAATATATCAATTTATTTATTATACTAAAAAATGATAATGTCGTTCATGCGTACGTGTGGACTGCCGGCTCCACGAAGCAATGTGACTCTTTTTTCATCACAAAATCACATAGATGACATATATATAAGTGTATTTAAAGAAATAATATGGTATTTATGATATTATTATTATTCTAGAAAGATAAAATAATATATACCTTCTTTCTATAATGATCATTAAAAAATGGAAACGTTACTCATGCGTACGTAAGACCTACCATCTCAAAAATCGTATCGTAGTTCACTTTTCATAAGCATATTTCATGATTGGTTTTATATAGTATAATTGACTTTTAAAAATGATAATTATTTCATTATTATTATTCTGTATGTGTTGAAAAATGACATCTATGACCATAGTCAACCTATCAATGTCATTTTTGGACATATAAACCAAATATCATCAAAACATTCGACATAAAATTAATCGATTAAGTAATTGTATATAACATGGTAATAAGTGAAATAAAAGGAATAATGAACTAAAAAAAGGGTTTTAAACAAGTAAATAATTAACATAATTTTACTATTTAGGAATATAAAGAACAAACGGGATAAATTAAACTCAAGGTAAGATACTTCATCTCAATTTCTTTTCATCGAGGAGTAGTTTGATATTATGCACCTATATTATTTTATGAGGTGTATATGCATAACATTTGACATGTTTGTTTCACCTGGAAATGGGTATGACCTCGTTTGTTTAAGGTTCAAACTTTTCCAATTGGTTTCTAACAGGTTTATACGTAGAACCGGAAACATCCAATGATTCTATATCCATTTGGACCTACTTTCCAAAGGTAGGTTCTCATTAGTTATAGACTGATGAGGCTTAAGAATTTGCATTGGTCGAGAAGATGGGAGGTCAAACTCATCACACCTTTTTGGGGGGAATTATTGTCTACTCCAGGACTCTCTTATAGATTTAAGTTATGTTCGTGAATCGTTATTAATTTACCAAGCATGAAAATGAGTTTTCCTTTAGATTTGGAAATCAATGATTGATATGTATGAGATTTAGAGAATCTTTTATATGTATTTGAGGTTACTCATCGATGGAGAATCATCCGTATGTATTGGAGATTCTTAGTCAATGGTATCCTTCAATACATCATATAGAAATCTCTTGGTCACTACGATGGCCATACTAGTTTTAAAGCCACTCAGTGGGGTACTTGAAGTTTATTGTGATTCAGAAGGACATGTATTATTTTAGAGTTGGGATTGTACCCACAGATGGGCTACCTACGTATCCTTGTTAGAAAATGAATCAGAACCCACGTAGTTAAGGAATTAAGATATAGTTTAACGTCATATTGGACGGAAAAGAATTAATGAAAGATGGGATTGAACCTTAGAAAGGATTCCTACGTACTCTAATTTTAAGGCATAGATTAAAGTCCACATAGTTCGATTAAGAAGTGTGGGGATTACGTGTGATTAATGGTCCGGAAGATCTGTGTCATGGTTACTTTTACACTCTAAGCTCACGTGAGTCATGCTCGGTGTGAGAAACAAGAGGTATCAGTAAACCTGATGATTTGTGCCATGAAAGTTGTGGTTATAAGTAATGATATGGGGCTTATGTATGTGTGACTACCCAATTGAATGAAGACTAGGACTTAGTTTAGAAAAGAATCCCAAGAGTAGGGTCCATAAAGGTATTTTTTCTTTATGGAGATTTAGATACTCTAACTTGGGGCTTACTCCTAAAGAGGATGCCCAAATTAGGGGGGACTTATGATTGGGGCTTATTCTTGAGAAGGAATCCCAATTAAAGGAGACTTATAACTTGGGGCTTATTCCTGAGAAGGAGGCCCAAAGTTAAAGGGGACTTGGGGCTTACTCCTAATGGGGATTCCCAAATTGAAGGGACTTGAGACTTGGGGCTTATTCTTGAGAAGGAGGCCCAAGATAAAGGAAATTATGAATGGGGATTATTCCTGAAAAAGAGGCACAAGATAAAGGAAATTATAAATGGGGCTTATTCCTGAAAAGGAGGCCCAGGTTAAGGGAAATTTGTGATCTGGGGATTACTCCTGAAGAGGAGGCCCAAATTTGGGAACTTGGGGCTTACTCTTAAGTAGGATGCCCAGATTAAATATCTTCTCATCTTAAAGGATGAGGTTGAAATGAAAGAAATTTGTAACCTTAGTGACATAAAGTTATGTAAATCATGAGGTTCTGAGAGATGTTCCACAGAATTCATTTCAGATAAGGAATCCAACAAATGAACCATGCCAGAAATGGCTTTGAAGAGGGTTTTTAAGGATAAATCGTGAAGAGGAGAGGTGCATTTGAAGAAAAGACGTGAATAGGCAGGAGGGACTCCCAAAAAGAGGTAGGCATGCAAGTCCTGTTTGGGCGCACAAGTCCTGGTCGCGCAAGTATACTTGCACGACATGGGTTTACTTGGGAGACGGTTAACCAATAGGGTAATTCTTGGGAGAGACTTGGCTCAAGCCCTTAGTATTATCCTTAATGGCTTCCAAAATGTTGGCGCGCAAGTTATGTTGAAGGGGTAAGGTGGCGCACAAGTGTGGGCATTTCGATTAAGGGTTAGACATTTAGGCGCACAATAGTTGATGAATTTCAACACTTAGGCCTTGTTCCCCCTCTTTAGATCTTCCATTCTAGGTAAGAAATTACCTTAGAAGTGTTTAGAAGACTTCAAGCAAAGACTAGGGCGCCGAGAGCTTAAATCTAACTTTTGGATTTTTTTTGTCCAAAAAATAGGGGGCCCACAAGGGGTATTTATAGGCCATTGAGGACCTTGGGCGAAAATAGAATAGGGCACACAAGTCACCTATGAGACCAAAGTGTGGCATGGAAGTATACTTGCGGGACCATAGTGAAACTTGCACGACCCATGATTAAGGAAATCCTTGTTCATACCTTTGTCAATTTTTGATGTTCTTCAAAGGATGAATCTCTTTATACTTAAGGTATTCCCCTTTTTCCTTCATTAGACTCTATGACAGAAAGGAGCGTCAACAAAAGTCCCCCCTCAGAGTTGGATCCAAAAAAGGAAGGGGGATTTGACTATGAGGAAAACGATAAATAAGGTACTTTGGCGCGCAAGTACTAGGCGTGCAGGTATACTTCTGGCACGCAGGGTCCGGTGCGTAGGGGTATGACCTCTCCTATAAATATGGGTGCCACTCTCACACAAAGCACCCGAATTTCAAGGAAACTCGCTCTCGTCACGCAAGTGGACTCTTGTTTGCGCAAGTGACTTGGCTTTCAGCTCGTCTGCACTTCTGTTTGTTGAGTCGCGCTTCTGCAGTCTGTTTCTGACTTGCGCTCTAGAACTAGCATGGTAAAACTTGCGTGACCGCTTGGACTTGCACACCAACATTATACTTGCGCTCTAACATTATACTTGCGCGCCAACATTATACTTGCACGCCTTAATGCGTTATCCATTTTTTCCAAATTGCTTCACAAATTTTATGAAAAATCAACTTAATTAAAAGTCAATTATATGATCTTTGTGCAGATTCAATGGATCCCAAAAGAATTGGAACAGCTGATGAGCTGTCCAGTAAGCGTATTGGTGATATGATGAACATTGTTGGTCACGATTACTATAATATCTGCGACAGCGCTCTCCCAGATTTTTCCAAGTACTTGAAGAAGTATCATCTTAATTTCCCAGAGAGTATTTACCTGCCTCTGTATGGGCATGGTCATCTGCAAGAAGTCAATATTCCAGAGGAAAATAACTATCTCCCGTATTCCTGGTTTCAATCTTATACCAACTTTTCTTCAACAAATGTCTCAATTGGAGGATACTTTGTATATGATGGAATAGTGGAGAAGGCATTTATAATGCATCATAGACCATGTTCCCTAGATCTGAAACCTCACAAGCCTGAGCTGCAGCCGCATTGTTGTCCCTAAATCTTCCAAAACTCTCTGATGGATCAATCCAAAGGCTGGAAGAAGAGTTGGGACTTCTGTCCTGGAGGAGGTGTGAAGCCAACTTGGATGTGGGCATATTGGGTACGACAAACCTGTGCAGAGTTTGTTGAAGATCTAAAGGGAGATTCAATATATGAAGCTGTCTGGCTGGGAAAACATATGTCTACAGAAATGATGACTTTGTACCAGAGCTAATTAGCCGTTGAAGCCCAAAAGCCAATTCTTTCCATCTGACTCATGGATAAGTAGGCAGTAGTTTGTGGGATGTCTACAATATCTCGAGGGCTCCAATTTTAGGCGATATGTATGATGAATTCATCCCTCCCAAGGCGACTTGGAATGATTCAGAGCAGACTCCAGCTTTGGATCGAGAATTATTGAAAATTTTCCACAAGCTCAATAATTCAAAGACCTCCAAAACTCATTCTAGAAAGGATATTCATCCAGAGGATTGGATGGATATGTTTCTTAACAAGAAGAAGGAGAATGGGCCCACCTGTACTCATCCTACTAGCTTCCCCATAACAGAGAAGAGGGGCGCTCTTGGAACATTCTGGATGACTCTGGAAGTGGGAGAGTTAGAAAAGTGGGGATACAAAGTGAATTAGAGAATCCCAAAGAATACCCATCTAGTGGGCTTCTTAGCCTTGTGGATCAGTGTTTATCTTCTGCCAGTCAGGGATTCGAAGGGAGGTGTCAGGCCAGGGACCTTCGTTGTTGCAGCCAAGTTGGATGAGAGGAAAATGGTTGGGTTGGCCACACCCATTTTGGAAAAGATTCACAGGATATTACTCCATGTTTATATGGGTAAGTCTATTTTGAGAATAATGGGACCATTACAAGTTTTGTGGGTATGGATCACCACTAATTTCAGGACATATGTTGTACAGAGCAGAGTACAGGTTCCTGGAAGTTCTTTCAGGCCATCAGTGTAGGCATATTCTGGAATTTTTACTTTATCCCTCAACTCCTATGATATGAAGGTGAGGCTGAGCATGTTCAAGGAATTCCATTTCTTTCCTTATGGAAATCCGCCAACTGGGCGGTTTGTTGATGATAGAATAGCCGGCCTGGAATTGAGGTCATACATGCTGGCTTGCAGAGATGGTGTATTGGCCACCTAGATTGACAGAGAGATTATATGCAAGGCCTATTCTCCATACAGATTTGCACTCCAATTCAAGTGTCTGTAGAAGACTGCTGTATCTCCTCCTGTGCATGTCAAGTTAGAGTAGCATCTGATGGTTTTCCGACAACTATGGTTGCTGATAGCTATGGAGAAGACCGGGGCAGTGTTTGATATACCAGTTGCTGGAGCGACAAGTCACTTGACTAAATGGTATGTCGAGAACTGGGTAGCATCATACCCTGAAGGGTTACTGAATCATTTGGTTCCTTGGGTGGGGACAAAAAAGAGAACTGTTAGGAAGGAAACCATTTGTCTGGAAGGTGATTCTTCCTCACCCGGAGCTGATTCACCAGATTCCCAAGATGGGGATGATGAGGCACGACATGTGTCAAAGAGGCCTCATGCCAGATATAAGCCTCCTGTCCGAATCAAGAGACCCACTCCATCAACTCCTGGTGAGTTACATCATTGAGGCAATTTAATCTCCATTATTTTATAAAGTAACAAGTTTTATTTTCTTATCCTTTGTCTATGATTGCAGGATTAGGGAAGAAGTTGAAGTCCAAGATTGTAGGACCTTCCTCGCAGCCACATGTTGAATATCTATGACCAAAGGTTATCTAGACATTGCAGAGTTTATATTGCGATGCTGAAACTGCCTGGATGGACCTATGCGAAGGGCTACACATCCCGGGAGTAAGGAATCTTAGGCTTTCTACTGATATCTGTTTTAAGTATAACCCTGATGAAGTGCATGCTTATATCAGAGAGCTGGAGATGCTCATATATTCCATTGATGATTCCATTCCTGTCACTAAGCAAGTGAAGGAAATGATAGATTGTGGAACCACTGAGGGGACTGGTGCTTCCGGAGATGAGGATTGGCATGATTACGTGGCTCCTGAATATGTAAGTCTTTTTCCTTAGTTTCTTCGCAACTTGATTTTAGTTAAAGCGTTTTTACTCAAGGAAATTACTTTATTCGTCCTACAACTTGCAAATAAAGGAATTGCTGAGGTTCCTTCACCACAATATAGCCCAGGTGGTACTGCCATCAGGGCTACTGAATCTCCTCACGAGCCGGGCGAAGTATCTCCAGGCCGAAAAAATATGGAAGAAGAATTGGAAAGGGCTTTTCACATTCCAATTCCTGTATTTAGAGATGATGATGCCAATATGCCCAAAAAGACAAAAAAACAAAGGCATCAAAGGAAGAAGTCCATAGCTAAATGATTCATCATTAGTGGTAAGTCTTTTAGATAGTTATGAACCATAACTCATGAAAAGATTGCTCACACTTCTTAGGATTGTAGGGGCTTCTTCAATTTCTCCTTTGAGGGAGAGGATTTATCCTCCTCTGAGGATAATGGAGGGTGTTGGAGAACAGTCGCAAATTCATGATGATTTGGCTGCTCCTGAAGAAGAGCCAGCGTCTGTTCCCAGTATTGCTCCTACTACTGCTGCAAGGAGAGAAGAGCCTACTTCTGGTAAATTAACAATACTTCATAGAATGTTGAATGAAGAAATCAAATTACTTCCATTCTGTGGTGCTTTAGGTTCAACACTTGCACCATAACGTTTGGAGACCACTGCAACTGACTCTACAATTTTATCTAAAGAAGTTGTTCGGGGTCAGAGGCCGTAGGATGAAGGTCGTCAAGAAGACACATCAAATGCTCCCACTGGTGAGACTAACTAGGAATATGAGATATCACTAGATGAAATGATGAAACTTGGCGCATCTTTTGAAGACATTTTAGATCATGTTAAATTACCATGTAATTTAGATGATTTTGGACATGAGTGTTATCCTTCGTCTTGTTAAACTTTTCTTATTACATCTCTGACCATGATTTGTTGAAATGTGTAGTTCCATCTGAGCAAGCTGCTGATCTACTGATGCCTGAATGGGGTATATACAACCCTATCATTGCAGAGATGCTAGATCAAGTGGAGCTTAACCTGGTAGAGCTTCCTAAAACCCATCCTGAAAATCCTGTTGAAGTTAGGAAAGACGGGGAGGAGCCTTCCCATGATGTTGATATACCGTTGGGTAAGAGATGATAATATCTGTAGCTGCACTTAATTTGCAAGACAGCTTAATAAATTTTTTGATCCTTTGAAACTAACCAAAACATTCAATTGACTATGCAGGGCTATCAATTTCAGTGGGTAGATCTGGAGGTGAAGCCTCAACCTCTGCCCCAATGGTAATAGAAAGTGAAGTAACAAGGGTTAGGGGGGAAGGAGCAGAATAGGGAACTTCTCTAAGTGCATTAATTCCAGAATATATTCCCCCCTGTGATAGTGATGCTGAGTCAGACCCAGAGGTACAAAAGGCGCTCCAATTATCACATCACAAGGCATGAAAGAACATATGTAAGATCATATCTGAAGTGACACTTGAAGATCTGTCTTTGAAGATCCCACAACTGTCATCCCTGTTCATCATGTTAGGACTTGGTGGTTTTGGATATCAAGAGATCCATGCCATAGTGAAACAATTCATTTTAAGTAGGGAGTAGGAGAAAAAATATTGTCAAGATCTGACCAGAGCAAATATGTTGACCAATATTAGTGAATTTGAGGCTGCGGTGTCCCGAGCTGAGGCTAATCATGCTGCAAAGTTGAAGGAACTAAAGAATAAGATCAAGGAGAAAGTTGTCCAGCAGATGCACCTTCAGTAATAGTTAGATGATGTTACTGGGGAACTTGACCAACTTAACAATTCACGATAAAGAGTTAAAGAAAATGGCATGAAATCCATCACAGATGCCGATAAAGCGCTCCATAAATCTGAAAAGAGTGAAGCTGGTTGAGTGCATGAACTTCAAGTGGCTGCTGATGAGGCTCGGGATGCCATAAATCAAATGAAGAGTTATGTTAAAAGCATTTTGTAATTCTTAAAAAAGAGAAGAGACTCCAATATGTGGATGTCCTTCTAAATCTTGTGCATCAATGAAAAACACTTTCATCTTCAATCATTTGTGCCTGCATTCTCTTGCTACTTTCTTTAATTAATTTTACCTATGCCAATGGGCCTAGTAATCATAGTTTTATTTTTTTCTAGGATTATAAAAAATAATCCTACAAACTTTAAATATTATTTTGTTGCTCAATATTGCCTAAATCATACAAAATATACATTTATCAAGCTGGGACTCAACTTTTGTTCAGAGTTCCCTTGTCCTTTGTGGGTAGTTTAAAGTCATGCACATCAGACATAAAAAGGCTAATGTTTAAGGTCGAATAGCTTTGAAAAAATGAATTAAAATTGACTCAATTCCTTTATAATTTATCTGAAAACATATGACCAAATTAAATTATGGGGGAAAACATGTAAAGTATGACTTAATAAATTTTTAATCTAAGGGATGATATGAAAAAAGGCCTAAGGAGCATTAGAGGAAGTATTTCCTAAGAGTGATGTTACCACTATTTAACAAACTTGTTAGGGGGTTGAATTATGCAGTGCCACTTAAGGGAATTGGCTGCATAGTCAAATAATAGCATCTTTTGGCTAACAGGTCCGTTATGTAGACTACTTATGCAAGGCCACATATGGGAAAATGCTGCACAGTCAGGCAAAAAAACTCTCATAAATTTTACTTTTTTATTGCTAAAAAGCCAGTGAAAGTTTATGGAGATTCAAATTTTCCAAAGCATAGAGTTTGCTATATAGATAGAGGTACTTAAATATAGAGAGGATATTCCCAGTCAAGATAGTCAAAGAATTGGATGAATGTCACTTCTACAAAGGTCTAACCCAAATGTAGGGAAGGGAAATATAAACCATAGACTTGAATACTTTCAGATCATGAAAAAGAGTATTGGAAAAATATTTTAAGGATGACTATTTTTTTGCAGATCCCTATATATTGTTGTTAAGACCAATAAGGACAAAAGAGGTTTTCCTCCCAAGAATGAAATTACCACTATTTAACAAACCCGTTAGGGGGTTGAATTATGTAGGTCCACCTAAGGGTGTTGGTTGCATAGTTAAATAATAGCATCTTTTGGCTGACAAGTCTTTTATGTAGACTACTTATGCAAGGCCGCCTAAGGGCACGTGCTGCATAGTCAGGAAAAATAATTCCCGAGTATCATATATTTTGTGACCAGAAGTCAAGAAAAGGGTTATGTAGATCTAGAAGTTTTTAAGGTTAGGAGTATGACACATGAAAATGGGTATTGTTCAATGCATAAAGGAGACACATAGACCAATGCTGACCATAATCATGTTGTGGCTGGGTCCTAAATTGAGATGTTGGACTTCACTACATATCTCATTAAAATGAGAATCAAGCCAATTTTAGTTCATGAAATATAGTTTAACGCCATATGGGATGAGAATTTAGGAGATCTTAGTTTAGGGTCATAGAGCTCGGACCATAATGAGAAAGACACATTGTGTGTTTTATAAAACTGATGTGAATGAAGACCATGGTTTTCATACCACATTCATGTTTATACAGGGGGACTTTTCAGTCAAGGGACTAAAAGTGGAATTTGGGGTTAGGCCAAAAGACTTGGGGCTAGATTCGAGGGATGCTCGAACTGTAACACCCCAGGTAAATAAAGAATATGAAATTTTTATTTTTATCCATATTTGTGAATAAAATATTAATATTACTTTAAAGGGGACGCTATGCTCGATGGCGTACCCAATACGCAACAACGAGTTTCTTGGGAATCTTACGTTGCACTCTACTAATAAAATAATATTATTTTAAATGGTAGTTAACGCCTAGCCATTGTAATGGAAAGAATGAACAGAACTAACTACAAAATGATTATATATGTTTGTCAAATATTTTTACTCTTTACAATAAATGTTAGAGGATTAAAAATGTGAATGAATCCAATTTTAAGCGTAAACATTCTAATATTCTTTAAAAGGTCGATTAACCGCCTTTTGATGGTGAACCTCTTTTAAATCAACTTTTTGACAAATTTATGTGTTATATTTGACAAAATAAAATTCTTATTTAGAATCAGGACATCAAAATATACTTTGTATAAAATTTTGGTATCTTTCCAATAAAGTTCATTTTTTTAATAAATAGTGAAAACTGTTGTATTTTAATTCAAAACCCCTTTTTAATATAAATTATTTATATGATTAGATTATCTTTTGAATTTTTTTAAAGTAAAATTATAATATATTTTTACCATTTAATCCAATAGTGGTCGTTGGAATTAATTTCACTTTGAAATCAGACTTAAACTAGTGTCAATCTTTTGATACTTATTGTTTCATAAAAACATGCTACTTGCTCTGACAGCGGGAATGAATTATTAAATTAATTAATGAAACTTATATGTTTTGAATTTTTTAATATAGAATTCATTTCTGAATTCGTAATATCAAATATATATTAGGGTGAAGTTTTGTTATTTTTCTGAAAAACTTCAATTTTTGATGAATAGTGAAACCACTAAGTGGTACTTAAAAAACTGATTTTTCATTTAAATGAAATTTTACCACCTCTGTGTTTTTAATTTCAAAAATATTACATACATGGTTTTCATTAAGAAGTAAAATGTGGTTCAATGAGATTAAAATATTTTTTTTGGTGAATAGTAACTTTTAAGTTTTTAATCGCGATTAGAGGTAATTAGTGTAGTTTAAGGTAAAAATAATGTTTTAATAATATGAGATGAGCTTGAAAAATGTCCTACCATTATTGGATGTGTCATGTCCGACCAAGACAATCCATGGGTCAACCTGGGGACCCCATGGATCCACTTTGGAAAGAAAATGACATTAATATCTTTTTATTTAATGTTAAAGTAAAAATGTCACAAACATGAGTTGTTTTACTAAAACAATTTTTAAGTGGGGTTATACAAGTAAGATGTTTGACTATAAATAGTAATTGGAAATCTAAAAAGATTTCCTACATCATATTATTTTTTTTATAATTTTTAGACATTAAATAAATTAAATTATTTATGAAATCATGATGATGCAGTGATTACCTCATTATTTAACGATTTAAATAAAATGAAAAGATAATGTAAAATCTACGAACTAAACTTGTCAAAAAACTATTGGATGGGTATATTTCGTACACTTATAACCTTATCCTAGAATTATATCAATGTGGGACCTTTTAAATCTGAAACTCATTTTAAAATAAAGTAACATTTCTTTACTTTCCAAGAGTGCCCCTCCTCTCCTCTTATAAAAGGCCCCCAACTCTACCACCTTACACACACCTCTCAAGCCTTTGGATTGGCCAACCCCTGACCATTTCATCTCTCCAAATCCCTATATTTATCGTTGAAGCCTCACTTTGGGAAGAATCTTTTCCAAGGAATCCTTTGAGCTTAAATCGAAGAGAGTTACCCGTTTTAAAGGTAGTGTTTTCTCTTGTGTTCTTATGTTTTATTTTGTTTCTCCAACCCCATAAAATCTTTTTATTATTTTATTTTGTAACAAAAACAGTATATTAAATATACTAGGATTTTATTATGTGAAGTATTCGAGCTACACTTACACACACCTTCGTTTAATGGTTAAAGAACATACTGTTTCTGTGGTTGGCGATTTTCTGCCTCACGAAACGATGATTGTTCAATATTCTTTTAACACCTTTAAAGGTGGATATTATGATGTCACTGTATTTTATATATTATATATATGGTATTTATGTTTACTATATGCTTCTGTATTTTATATTTAAAACATACCTTTATTCTTTTCATGTTGTGCAAATGTGATAATTTCATATGAGGAAGTGTGGACTACCGCCCCCTCAAGTGATGTGACTCGTACATGCAATACATGGAATGTATAAAGAATGAAATTAATGAAAATATGTGACCTATATAACATATATATTATACTGGAATTATAATATATATATATATATATCATTTATTTTTAATTCCATTAATTTGACAAAAAAAATGAAAGTAGCGTTTATGCGTACGTACGGCCTACCGTCTCCATGAACAGTGCTTTTCGTTTTTTATCTCCAAATGATATGGAATAGTATAAAATGAATATGTACTTGATATATATTATATTTTAATCATTAATACTATTCTGGAATTTATTTACTTATAACTACATGGGCAATCATTTTTCAAACAAGTTCATTTTTGACTCATATACCAAACATCGGCAAAAACTTCTGATATGAACTAACATTATTAAACAATTATTATAACATTATAATATGTGATATGAACTGAATAATAATATTTAAAGTAGTTCCTTAGGAAATTATAAATTGACCAAAGTTTATTATTCAGGAATATAAAGAAACGAACAAGACAAGTCGGACTTGAGGTAAGGGATCCTACTCCTCTCTTTCTTTTTAAGTACACTCTTTTATGTCATTCTTTTTAAGCTCATATTTCTTGTGATTGGTATGTTATTTTATATTACTCTTACTGTAATTTTTATGTTCATATGATGAGAGACCCTATTCTCTCTCATCAATCCATTTTGGAAGTTTTGAGTGGCGCCGTTAGGCTGCCGAATTTTCGTAAGAGATCTAACCTCTCTCTTTCTTTTTAAGTACTCTCCTTTATGTCACTTATTTTAAGCTCCTCTTTGTTATGTTGGGGGATGTTATTTTATATTACTATTGCTGTAAACTTTATGTTAATATGATGAGAGACCCTATTTGATCTCATCAATCTATTTTTGTAAGTTTTAAGTGGCGTCGTTAGGCTGCCGAGTTTTCGTAAGGGATTTTTCATCTCACTTTTATTCCCGTGAGATTTATGCTACATTTGACACAATTTCCTTTGAGTAGTGTATTTACTGCCCATTATTTTACTCATTGTGTAATATAATTTAATTTATGAGTATTTACATCAATGTTGTATTGTCCTTCTTTCACGGGGTGTATGTTTCAAAAGATACCCATGTCGGTAAGGGAACCTTTCACCCTCCTCTTTTTTAAAAGACTTCTTTTGTTATGTATTTTAATTAACATAATATTATGTTGGGATATTTTCTTCTATATTGTTATTGATTTAAATTTTATGTCCAAGTGATGAGATACCCTTTTTATCTCTCATCAACTCATTTTTTGAATTTTGTAGTGATGCCGTTAGGCTGTCAAATTTTTGCAAAGGAACTTCTTAACCCAATTTTGATTCTTTGGGATAAGCTTGTACTCCTTGAATATGTCGTTCTATGAATATGTGTGAATAACCTCTGATTTTTTTACACTTAATATCCACTTATATTTGGTGTATTAGTTTGTCACATATAATTATGTAATTGATTTATCCTTAATCCAAGGATACCGTCTTTGTAAGGGACTTCGTCTCAATCTCCATTCATTGAGGAATATTTTGTTTTATACACAACCTTCTTTTATACGGTTTATAAACCCCTTTTACTTTTACATTTATCCAAAAAGAATATTTTTTATACGATGCGTTTCACTAAATGACAAAAGGGAATGTTTTTGTCGTACGTATGCGGCGACAACGACTTCTCCGCTGCCGTGACCATTATTTGAGTTTCGGCTTCCTTTACAAGACATACCTTTTTTTTAATGAAAAAATAAATACCATGTTTTACTTTTCTTCTATTTTGGTATTGAAAATGGTTTTCATAATGTTTTTATATCAATGTGTTGTATTGATATCTTGTGATTGAAAAGTGGAAATGTTATGTTTCCTTTATGCATGTTTTATGTGATACGATTATGTCATGGTTCTTGGGAATTATTATGAATATTGGTGGTTCCGTGAAAAACTAAGGGCGGGTGAGCCCGATATAGCTTGCAATGCATTGGGTAACGCGAAGGGGTTAAACGTTAAGGTTTTTCCGAAGAGATTTAGTGAATATACTGTGATGGGTATTCCAAACGTAACCAAGAGGGTTACTCCCTACGTAAGAGTGTTATGAATGCCTCAAGTTACCTTTATGTATTATGATTTATATGATTTATTCATGATTTTATGGGGTATGATAAAGTGCTTATGTTTTATGGGTAAATTATGATTTCATTCTTATGTATACATGTACTCATGTTTCCTTTCCATATTTTTATATACCTTACTGAGCTTTTTATGCAAATCCCAAGTTTTTGAAATGTTTTTCATAGGTCAAGGGAAAGTTACATGATATGATGATAGTGTCAAGGAAGTGTCAAGAAAGAATCCATGTTTTATTTTAAATATGTTTCCGTTGATGGGGAAAAACTAGTACTATGTTTTATGTAACCACTTTGTTTAAAAGTGGAATGTAATTCATGATTTATGATCTAATTCTCTAAAACCCTAAACCTGAAAAGATCCTCAATGTGAATTATTCATTTAATTCAATATTAAGTAAGGTTTAAGGCTGGGACCTTATAGTTGGTATCAGAGGCCGGTTTAGACAACTTTAGGGATTAAGAGTTTTTGATAGACACATGATTAGTCCCTATATATATTATTTCAGTTAAATACTTGTTTTATAACTTTTTTCAGGTCAAGTAATGTCGGTTACGAATGGAAGGAGAAGGATCTCAAACGACATTCCTATCTCTTCCGGATGACATGCTTGCAATAATTATTGCAAAGTCATGTTCGGATGATTGTGAAACTTTTTTTAGCATACAACTCACTTGAAAGTAGTTGTTTGAGATATAAAACACATCCATTATACCTCGTTATCATCGTGGATCATGGGTTGTATTTAGAAAAATACTATTTTCACAATATTCTCATATTTTCAAGAAAGGTAAATATTATCAAGGTATTTTCAAATATTTTACCTTATCACAAGAATTTGAAGCATATTATGATTTTAAAAATGGTGCTGAGGAAGGATACTCTTGCGTAACCTATTTATATTTGCTTTTAAAATATAGTCTCTCAGCACATACTTATGGTATTTTAAAAGGACTAATAATAGAAAGTTTCAACTCAAATTCTGTCGGACTATTTTATAGAAATCATGTTTTATCAGATGTTTTGGAATTATATGTCATACATGATTATTTTCCAAAACTGTTTTTCTGTGAACACCCATATGACCCATGTTGTACAAGGTGTGTTTGGATGGAGGAAGCAAATGATTTTGAAGGATCTATAAATCATTGTTGTAATGCATGGTACTTCTAACTACGTGAGCAAGATGACGATGAAACGGAGTGGAATCCATGGTCAAGGTATGATGTTATTCATTTTGGGAATCATTTTATTTTATCTTATTGTGGTGAAATAAGACTTCAAGAATTAAGATGTTGAGATCGTAATGAATTTGGATGAAAATGAGAGGTATAAGGAAACTATTGGGATTAAAACATGTTAGGGTTATTTTTGGAGTTTTATAAAAAGGACAACACGCTGACCGTGTGACAACCCGTCACGTCGGACAAAGCTGCAGGAATTGAACCCACAACTAAAGTGCAACTGGTATTTATCGCCTACCACTGGACTACGTGAAGTCCCTGGATAGTTTGACTGATTCCTTTTAGTCAGATGATTTTATGAATTAATAGTAAGTTGATTTTGGGTTATCTATGGAAATTTATTAACCCATCATGGAGGATATGTGATTAGGTTAATTACTTTTCAATACGAGACTTTAAGAGAAACTGATGTTGTTTGGAGATAAATGTTACGAATTAACTTGGAAGACTATGTGACTAAATACTTCAAATATTTGGGTTTCAATCTTAGTTTGGTTTAATTTAAAGAATTTTATGGACAAATTGTTTATCGAATGGTCCTCGTTGAACTTTGGGTTTTATTGGACAAATTTTGGAGATTAAGAATAGATTTTATTTTTATAAAGGGTTATCATTTTCTGGATTATCTGATCTTGTACTAACCTTTTTAGTTTTGGTTTTGGTTAAATTATAAAGACATAGGAAGTATATAGTTCTCTTTTGTGGATTAGGTGATTCTATAGAAGTTGATTATAGTACTCTTAATGTGAACAAGTCTTCGTAAATACTCGTCTTTTGGAGAAAATATGAGTTTGTGTAAGAAATCTAATAAAAGTTGAAAGTCAACATGATAAGTTATTATGTTTCCTTATGAATAAATTCCTCAATAAAAATAAACTTAAAACAAAAATGTTGTCTATTAACGTTCCCTACTGGGGAATTGAATACCTTTTAACCCATCACAAGTTTGTGATTTTATTGTGGTTAACTTTCTCCTAAACATGTTTTCTATCACTCTCCATCAGAACATGACCCTATGTTTTCTCCTCTATGTCCATGTTTTCCTACATGGAATCCTAGTATGGGTTAATACAGGTGACCTCTGTACTTATCTTTCTTTATTTTAAAGTGATTGTTTTACCGACTCTTGTTCCGATGTGGGACTTTCAAGGATGTTTCCAAGCCCAATTTTAAAATTGCGAGGACGCAATTCCCAAAAGGGGGAAGGATGTAACACCCTAGGTAAATAAAGAATATGAAATTTTTATATTTATCTATATTTGTGAATAAAATATTAATATTACTTTAAAGGGGATGCTATGCTCGATGGCGTACCCAATACGCAACAACGGGTTTCTTGGGAATCTTACGTTGCACTCTAATAATAAAATAATATTATTTTAAATAGTAGTTAACGCCTAGCCGTTGTAATGGAAGGAATGAACATAACTAACTAAAAAATGATTATATATGTTTGTCAAATATTTTTACTCTTTACAATAAATGTTAGAGGATTAAAAATTCGAATTAATCCAATTTTAAGCGTAAACATTCTAATATTCTTTAAAAGGTCGATTAACCGCCTTTTGATGGCAACCCTCTTTTAAATCCACTTTTTGGAAATTTATGTGTTTTATTTGAAAAAATAAAATTCTTATTTAGAATCGGGACATCAAAATATACTTTGTGTAAATTTTTGGTATCTTTCCGATAAAGTTCATTTTTTAATAAATAGTGAAAAATGTTGTATTTTAATTCAAAACCTTTTTTTAATATAATTTATATATATGATTAGATTATCTTTTTAATTGTTTTTAAAGTAAAATTATAATATATTTTTACCATTTAATCCAATAGTGGTCGTTGGAATTAATTTCACTTTGAAATCGGACTTAAACTAGTGTCAATCTTTTGATACTTATTGTTTCATAAAAACACGCTACTTGCTCTAACAGCAGGAATGAATTATTAAATTAATTAATGCAACTTAAATTTTTTTAATTTTGTAAAATAAAATTCATTTTTTAATTCGGAATATCAAATATAGCTTAGGGTGAAGTTTTGATATTTTTCTGAAAAACTTCAATTTTTGATGAATAGTGAAACCACTAAGTGGTACTTAAAAAACTGATTTTTCGTTTAAATGAAATTTTACCACCTTTGTGTTTTGAATTTCAAAAATCTGACATACATGGTTGTCATTAAGAATTAAAATGTGGTTCAATGGGATTAAAAATATTTTTTTGGTGAATAGTAACTTTTAAGTTTTTTAATCGCGATTAGAGGTAATTAGTGTAGTTTAAGGTAAAAATAATGTTTTAATAATATGAGATGAGCTTGAAACATGTCCTACCATTATTGGATGTGTCATGGCTGACCAAGAAAATCCATGGGTCATCTTGGGGACCCCATGGAGCCACTTTGGAAGGAAAATGACATTAATATCTTTTTATTTAATGTTAAAGTAAAAATGTCACAAACATGAGTTGTTTTACTAAAACAATTTTTAAGTGGGGTTATACAAGTCAGATGTTTGACTATAAATAGTAATTGGAAAGCTAAAAAGATTTCCTACATCATAGTATTTCTTTTATAATTTTTAAACATTAAATAAATTAAATTATTTATGACATCATGATGATGCAGCGATTACCTCATTATTTAACGATTTAAATAAAATGAAAAGATAATGTAAACTATAAGATCTAAACTTGTCAAAAACCTATTGGATGGGTATATTTCTAACCCTTATCACATTATCCTAGAATTATATCAGTGTGGGACCTTTTAAATCCGAAACTCATTTTAAAATAAAGTAACATTTCTTTACTTTCCAAGAGTGCCCCTCCTCTTCTCTTATAAAAGGCCCCCACCTCTACCACCTTACACACACCTCTAAAGCCTTTGGATCGGCCAAACCCTGACCATTTAATCTCTCCAAATACCTCTCTTCATCATTGAAGCCTCAATTTGGGCATAAGCCTTTCCAAGGAAGCCTTTGAGCTTAAATCAAAGAGAGTTACCCGTTTTAAAGGTTGTGTTTTATCTTGTGTCCTTATGTTTTATTTTGTTTCTCCAACCCCCTAAAATCTTTTTATTCTTTTATTTTGTAACAAAAACAGTATATTCAATATACTAGGATGTTTTTATGTGAATTATTAGAGCTACACTTACACACACCTTCGTCTAATATATAAAGAACATACTGTTTCTGTGGTTGGTGATTTTCTGCCTCACGAAACGATGATTGTTCAATATTCTTTTAACACCTTTAAAGGTGGCCATTATGATGTCACTGTATTTTATATATGATATATATGGTATTTATGTTTACTATATTCTTTTGTATTTTATATTTAAAACATACCTTTATTCTTTTCATGTTGTGCAAATGTTATAATTTCATATGAGGAAGTGTGGACTACCGCCCCCTCAAGTGATGTGACTCATACATGCAATACATGGAATGTATAAAGAATGAAATTAATGAAAATATGTGACCTATATAACATATATATTATTCTTTAATTATAATATATATATATATATATCATTTATTTTTAATTCCATTAATTTGACAAAAAAAAAATGAAAGTAGCGGTCATGCGTACGTACGACCTACCGTCTCCATGAACGGTGCTTTTCGTTTTTTATCTCCAAATGATATGGAATTGTATAAAATGAATATGTACTGGATATATATGATATTTTAATCATTAATACTATTCTGGAAATTATTTACTTATAACTACATGGGCAATCAGTTTTCAAACAAGTTCATTTTTGACTCATGTACCAAACATCGGCAAAAACTTCTGATATGAACTAACATTATTAAACAATTATTATAACATTATAATATTTGATATTAACTGAATAATAATATTTAAAGGAGGTATTTAGGAAATTATAAGTTGACCAAAGTTTATTATTCAGGAATATAAAGAAACGAACAAGACAAGTCGGACTTGAGGTAAGGGATCCTACTCCTCTCTTTCTTTTTAAGTACAGTCTTTTATGTCATTCCTTTTAAGCTCATCTTTCTTGTGATTGGGATGTTCTTTTATATTAATCTTACTGTAATTTTTATGTTCATATGATGAGAGACCCTATTCTCTCTCATCAATCCATTTTGGAAGTTTTGAGTGGCGCCGTTAGGCTGCCGAATTTTCATAAGAGATCTAACCTCTCTCTTTCTTTTTAAGTACTCTCCTTTATGTCACTTCTTTTAATATCCTCTTTGTTATGTTGGGGGATGTTATTTTATATTACTCTTGCTGTAAACTTTATATTAATATGATTATAGACCCTATTTGATCTCATAAATCCATTTTTGTATGTTTTAAGTGGCGCCGTTATGCTGCCGAGTTTTCGTAAGGGATTTTTCATCTCACTTTTATTCTCGTGAGATTTATGCTACATTTGCCACAATTTTCTTTTAGTGGTGTATGTACTACCCATTATTTTACTCATTGTGTAATATAATTTTATTTATGAGTATTTACATCAATTTTGTATTGTCCTTCTTTCACGGGGTGTATGTTTCGAAAGATACCCATGTCGGTAAGGGAACCTTTCACCCTCCTCTTTTTTAAAAGACTTCTTTTGTTATGTATTTTAATTCACATAATATTATGTTGGGATATGTTCTTATATATACTTATTGATTTAAATTTTATGTCCAAGTGATGAGATACCCTTTTTATCTCTCATCAACTCATTTTCTGTATTTTGTAGTGATGCCGTTAGGCTGTCGAATTTTTGCAAGGGAACTTCTTAACCCAATTTTGATTCTTTGGGATAAGCTTTTACTAATTGAATATGTAATTCTATGAATATGTGTGAATAAACTCTGATTGTTTTACACTTAATATCCACTTATATTTGGTGTATTAGTTTGTCACACATAATTATGTAATTGATTTATCCTTAATCCAAGGATACCGTCTTTGTAAGGGACTTCGTCTCAATCTCCATTCATTGAGGCATATTTTGTTTTATACACAACCTTATTTTATACGGTGTATAAACCCCTTTGACTTTTATGTTTATCCAAAAGGAATCTTTTTTATACGAAGCGTTTTACTAAATGACAAAAGGGAATGTTTTTGTTGTACGTATGCGGCAACATCGACTTCTCCACCGCCGTGACCATTATTTGAGTTTCGGATTCCTCTACAAGACATACCTTTTTTAAAGAAAAATAAATACCTTGTTTTACTTTTCTTTTATTTTGGTATTGAAAATGGTTTTCATAATGTTTTTATATCAATGTGCTGTATTGATATATTGTGATTGAAAAGTGGAAATGTTATGTTTCCTTTATGCATGTTTTATGTGATACGATTATGTTATGGTTCTTGGGAATTATTATGAAGATGGGTGGTTCCCTAAAAAACTAAGGGCGGGTGATCCCGATATAGCTCTCCAATGCATTGGGTAACGTGAAGGTGTTAAACGTTAAGGTTTCTCCGAAGAGATTTAGTGAATATACTATGATGGGTATTCCAAACGTAACCAAGAGGGTTACTCCCTACGTAAGAATTTTATGAATGCCTTAAGTTACCTTTATGTCTTATGATTTATATGATTTATTCATGATTTTATGGGGTATGTTAATGTGCTTATGTTTTATGGGTAAAGTATGATTTCATTCTTATGTATACATGTACTCATGTTTCCTTTCCATATTTTTATGTCCCTTACTGAGCTTTTTATGCTCATCCCAAGTTTTTGAAATGTTTTTCACAGGTCAAGGGAAAGGTACATGATATGATGATAGTGTCAATGAAGTGTCAAGAAAGAATCCATGTTTTATTTTAAATATGTTTCTGTTGATGGGGAAAAACGAGTACTATCTTTTATGTAACCACTTTGTTTAAATGTGGAATATAATTCATGATTTATGATCTAATTCTCTAAAAATCTAAACCTGAAAAGATCCTCAATGTGAATTATTCATTTAATTCAATATTAAGTAAGGTTTAAGGATGGAGCATTATAGTTGGTATCAGAGGACGGTTTAGACAACTTTAGGGATTAGGAGTTTTTGATAGACACGTGATTAGTCCCTATATCTATTATTTCAGTTAAATACTTGTTTTATAACTTTTTTCAGGTCAAGTAAAGTTGGTTACGAATGGAAGGAGAAGGATCTCAAACGACATTCCTATCTCTTCCTGATGACATGCTTGCAATAATTATTGCAAAGTCATGTTCAGATGATTGTGAAACGTTTTCTAGCATACAACTCACTTGCAAGCAGTTGTTTGAGATATCAAACAACTCCACTATACCTCGTTATCATCGTGGATCATGGGTTGTATTTAGACAATTACTATTTTCACAATATTCTCATATTTTCAAGAAAGGTAAATATTATCAAGGTATTTTCAAATATTTTACCTTATCACAAGAATTTGAACCATATTATGATTTTAAAAATGGTGCTGAGGAAGGAGACCCTTGCGCAACCTATTTATATTTGCTTTTAAAATATAGTCTCTCAGCACATAATTATGGTATTTTAAAAGGACCAATAATAGAAATTTTCAACTCAAATTCTGTCTGACTATTTTATAGAAATCATATTTTATCAGATGTTTTGGAATTATATGTCATACATGATTATTTTCCAAAACGTTTGTTTTGTGAACACCCATATGACCCATGTTGTACAAGGTGTATTTAGATGGAGGAAGCAAATGATTTTGAAGGATCTCTAAATCATTGTTGTAATGCATGGGACTTCTAACTACGTGAGCAAGATGATGATGAAACCGAGTGGAAGCCATGATCAAGGTATGATGTTATTCATTTTGGGAATCATTTTATTTTATCTTATGGTGGTGAAATAAGACTTCAAGAATTAAGATGTTGAGATCCTAATGAATTTGGATGAAAATGAGAGGTATAAGGAAACTATTGGGATTAAAACATGTTAGGGTTATTTTTTGAGTTTTATAAAAAGGACAACATGCAGACCGTGTGACAACCCGTCGCGTTGGACAAAGCTCCGTGAATCGAACCCACAACCAAAGTGCAACTGGTATTTATCGCCTACCACTAGACTATGTGAAGTCCCTGGTTAGTTTGACTGATTATTTTTAGTTAGATTATTTTATGAATTAATAGTAAGTTTATTTTGGGTTATCTATGGAATTTATTAACCTATCATGGAGGATATGTGATTAGGTTAATTACTTTTCAATACGAGACTTTAAGAGCAATTGATGTTGTTTGGAGATAAATGTTACGATTTAACTTGGAAGACTATGTGAATAAATCCTTCAAATATTTGGGTTTCAATCTTAGTTTGGTTTACTTTGTAGAATTTTATGGACAAATTGTTTATCAAATGGTCCTCGTTGAACTTTGGGTTTTGTTGGACAAATTTTGGAGATTAAGAATAGATTTTCTTTTTATAAAGGGTTATCCTTTTCAGGATTATCTGATATTGTACTAACCTTTTTAGTTTTTGTTTTGGTTAAAGTCTAAAGACATGAGAAGTATATAGTTCTATTTTTTGGATTAGGTGATTCTCTAGAAGTTGATTATAATACTCTTAATGTGAACAAGTATTCCTAAATACTCGTCTTTTAGAGAAAATATGAGGTTGTGTAAGAAATCTAATAAAAGTTGAAAGTCAACATGATAAGTGATTATGTTTCCTTATGAATAAATTCCTCAATAAAAAAAAAACTTAAAACAAAAATGTTGTCTATTAACTTTTCCTACTGAGGAATTGAGTACCGTTTAACCCATCATAAGTTTTTGATTTTCTTGTGGTTAACTTTCTCCTAAACATGTTTTCTATCACTCTCCATCAGAACACGACCCTATGTTTTCTCCTCCATGTCCATGTTTTCCTACATGGAATCATAGTATGGGTTAACATGGGTGACCTCTGTACTTATATTTCTTTATTTTAAAGTGATTGTTTTACCGACTCTTGTTCCGATGTGGTACTTTCAATGATGTTTCCAAGCCCAATTTTAAAATTGTGAGGACACAATTCCCAAAAGGGGGGAAGGATGTAACACCCCAGGTAAATAAAGAATATGAAATTTTTATATTTAGCCATATTTGTGAATAATATATTAATATTACTTTAAAGGGGACGCTATTCTCGATGGCGTACCCAATACGCAACAACGAGTTTCTTGGGAATCTTACATTGCACTCTAATAATAAAATAATATTATTTTAAATGGTAGTTAACGCCTAGCCGTTGTAATGGAAGGAATGAACAGAACTAACTACAAAATGATTATATATGTTTGTCAAATATTTTTACTCTTTACAATAAATGTTTGAGGATTAAAAATGCGAATGAATCCAATTTTAAGCGTAAACATTCTAATATTCTTTAAAAGGTCGATTAACCGCCTTTTGGCGGAGAACCTATTTTAAATCCACTTTTTGAAAATTTTATGTGTTATATTTGAAAAAATAAAATTCTTATTTAGAATCGGGACATCAAAATATACTTTGTGTAAATTTTTGGTATCTTTCCGATAAAGTTCATTTTTTAATAAATAGTGAAAAATGTTGTATTTTAATTCAAAACCTCTTTTAAATCTAATTTAATTATATGATTAGATTATCTTTTTAATTGTTTTTAAAGTGAAATTATAATATATTATTACCATTTAATCCAATAGTGGTTGTTGGAATTAATTTTACTTTGAAATCAGACTTAAACTAGTGTCAATCTTTTGATACTTATGGTTTCATAAAAACACGCTACTTGCTCTGACAGCAGGAATGGATTATTAAATTAATTAATGAAACTTATATGTTTTGGATTTTGTAAAATAGACTTCATTTTTGAATGCGGAATATCAAATATATCTTAGGGTGATGTTTTGGTATTTTTCCGAAAAACTTCAATTTTTGATGAATAGTGAAACCACTAAGTGGTACTTAAAAAACCGATTTTTCGTTTAAATGAAATTTTACCACATCTGTGTTTTGAATTTCAAAAATACGACATACATGGTAGTCATTAATAAGTAAAATGTGGTTCAATGGGATTAAAATATTTTTTTGGTGAATAGTAACTTTTATGTTTTTAATCGCGATTAGAGGTAATTAGTGTAGTTTAAGGTAAAAATAATGTTTTAATAATATAAGATGAGCTTGAAACATGTCCTACCATTATTGGATGTGTCATGGATGACCGAGACAATCCATGGGTCAACTTGGGGACCCCATGGAGCCACTTTGGAAGGAAAATGACATTAATATCTTTTTATTTAATGTTAAAGTAAAAATGTCACAAACATGAGTTGTTTCACTAAAACAATTTTTAAGCGGGGTTATAAAAGTCAGATGTTTGACTACAAATATTCATTGGAAAGATAAAAATATTTCCTACATCATAGTATTTGTTTTATAATTTTTAGACATCAAATAAATTAAATTATTTATGACATCATGATGATGCAGCGATTACCTCATTATTTAACGATTTAAATAAAATGAAAAGATAATTAAAAATATAAGCCCTAAACTTGTTAAAAACCTATTGGATGGGTATATTTTGAACCCTTATCACCTTATCCTCGAATTATATCAATGTGGGACCTTTTAAATCCGAAACTCATTTTACAATAAAGTAACATTTCTTTACTTTCCAAGAGTGCCCCTCCTCTCCTCTTATAAAAGGCCTCCACCTCTACCACCTTACACACACCTCTCAAGCCTTTGGCTCGGACAACCCCTGCCCATTTCATCTCTCCAAATACCTCTCTTCATCATTGAAGCCTCAATTTGGGCATAATCCTTTCCAAGGAATCCTTTGAGCTTAAATCAAAGAGAGTTACCCGTTTTAAAGGTAGTGTTTTCTCTTGTGTTCTTATGTTTTATTTTGTTTCTCCAACCCCCTAAACTCTTTTTATTCTTTTATTTTGTAAAAAAAAAGTATATTAAATATACTAGGATGTTTTTATGTGAATTATTCGAGTTACACTTACACACACCTTCGTCTAATGGTTAAATAACATACTGTTTCTGTGGTTGGCGATTTTCTGCCTCACGAAACGATGATTGTTCAATATTCTTTTAACACCTTTAAAGGTGGCCATTATGATGTCACTCTATTTTATATATGATATATATGGTATTTATGTTTACTATATTCTTTTGTATTTTATATATACCTTTATTCTTTTCATGTAGTGAAAATGTGATAATTTCATATGGGGAAGTGTGGACTACCGCCCCCTCAAGTGATGTGACTCGTACATGCAATAAATGGAATGTATAAAGAATGAAATTAATGAAAATTTTTGACCTATATAAAATATATATTATACTTTAATTATAATATATATATATATCATTTATTTTTAATTTCATTAATTTGACAAAAAAAATGAAAGTAGCGTTCATGCGTACGTACGACCTACCGTCTCCATGAAC
Organism: Viscum album; assembly: GCA_963277665.1. Classification (NCBI taxonomy): domain Eukaryota; kingdom Viridiplantae; phylum Streptophyta; class Magnoliopsida; order Santalales; family Viscaceae; genus Viscum; species Viscum album. Next base: position 1,025,091,960 of record OY728129.1, on the reverse strand, counting down.
GGTGCTTTTCGTTTTTTATCTCCAAATGATATGGAATAGTATAAAATGAATATGTACTGGATATATATGATATTTTAATCATTAATACTATTCTGGAAATTATTTACTTATAACTACATGGGCAATCATTTTTCAAACAAGTTCATTTTTGACTCATGTACCAAACATCGGCAAAAACTTCTGATATGAACTAACATTATTAAACAATTATTATGACATTATAATATGTGATATGAAATGAATAATAATCTTTAAAGGAGGTCCTTAGGAAATTATAAATTGACCAAAGTTTATTATTCAGGAATATAAAGAAACGAACAAGACAAGTCAGACTTGAGGTAAGGGATCCTACTCCTCTCTTTCTATTTAAGTACACTCTTTTATGTCATTCCTTTTAAGCTCATATTTCTTGTGATTGGGATGTTATTTTATATTACTCTTACTGTAATTTTTATGTTCATATGATGAGAGACCCTATTCTCTCTCATCAATCCATTTTGGATGTTTTGAGTGGCGCTGTTAGGCTGCCGAATTTTCGTAAGAGATCTAACCTCTATCTTTCTTTTTAAGTACTCTCCTTTATGTAAATTATTTTGAGATCCTATTTTTTATGTTGGGGGATGTTATTTTATATTCCTCTTGTTGTAAAATTTATGTTAATATGATTAGAGACTCTATTTGATCTCATCAATCCATTTCTATAAGTTTTAAGTGGCGCCGTTAGGCTGCCGAGTTTTCGTATGGGATTTTTCATCTCACTTTTATTCCTGTGAGATTTATGCTACATTTGCCACAATTTCCTTTGAGTGGTGTATGTACTGCCCATTATTTTACTAATTATGTAATATAATTTCATTTATGAGTATTTACATCAATGTTGTACTGTCCTTCTTTCACGGGGTGTATGTTTCGAAAGATACCCATGTCGGTAAGGGAACCTTTCACCCTCATTTTTTTTAAAAGAATTATTTTGTTATGTATTTTAATTAACATAATATTATGTTGGGATATGTTCTTATATATCCTTATTGATTTAAATTTTATGTCCAAGTGATGAGATACCCTTTTTATCTCTCATCAACTCATTTTCTGAATTTTGTAGTGACGCCGTTAGGCTGTCAAATTTTTGCAATGGAACTTCTTAACCCAATTTTGATTCTTTGGGATAAGCTTTTACTCCTTGAATATGTCTTTCTATGAATATTTGTGAATAAACTCTGATTGTTTTACACTTAATATCCACTTATATTTGGTGTATTAGTTTTTCACACATAATTATGTAATTGATTTATCCTTAATCCAAGGATACCGTCTTTGTAAGGGACTTCGTCTCAATCTCCATTCATTGAGGAATATTTTGTTTTATACACAACCTTATTTTATACGGTGTATAAACCCTTTGGACTTTTAAATTTATCCAAAAGGAATATTTTTTATACAAAGCGTTTTACTAAACGAAAAAAGGGAATGTTTTTGTCGTACGTATGCGGCGACAACGACTTCTCTGCCGCCGTGACCATTATTTGAGTTTCAGCTTCCTTTACAAGCCATAACTTTTTTAAAGAAAAATAAATACCATGTTTTACTTTTATTTTATTTTGGTATTGAAAATGGTTTTCATAATGTTTTTATATCAATGTGTTGTATTGATATCTTGTGATTGAAAAGTGGAAATGTTATGTTTCCTTTATGCATGTTTTATGTGATACGATTATGTTATGGTTCTTGGGCATTATTATGAAGATGGGTGGTTCTGTGAAAAACTAAGGGCTGGTGAGCCCGATATAGCTCTCCAATGCATTGGGTAACGTGAAGGGGTTAAACGTTAAGGTTTCTCTGAAGAGATTTAGTGAATATACTGTGATGGGTATTCCAAATATAACCAAGAGGGTTACTCCCTACGTAAGAATGTATGAATGCCTCAAGTTACCTTTTTGTCTTATGATTTCTATAATTTATTTATGATTTTATGGGGTATGTTAAAGTGCTTATGTTTTATGGGTAAAGTATGATTTCATTCTTATGTATACATGTACTCATGTTTCCATTCCATATTTTTATATCCTTTACTGAGCTTTTTATGCTCATCCCAAGTTTTAGAAATGTTTTTCACAGGTCAAGGGAAAGGTACATGATATGATGATAGTGTCAAGGAAGTGTCAAGAAAGAATCCATGTTTTATTTTAAATATGTTTCCATTGATGGGGAAAAACGAGTACTATATTTTATGTAACCACTTTGCTTAAATATGGAATGTAATTCATGATTTATGATCTAATTCTCTAAAACTCTAAACCTGAAAAGATCCTCAATGTGAATTATTCATTTAATTCAATATTAAGTAAGGTTTAAGCCTGGGGCCTTATAGTTGGTATCAGAGGTCGGTTTAGACAACTTTAGGGATTAGGAGTTTTTGATAGACACATGATTAGTCCCTATATCTATTATTTCAGTTAAATACTTGTTTTATAACTTTTTTCAGGTCCAGTAAAGTCGGTTATGAATGGAAGGAGAAGGATCTCAAACAAGATTCCTATCTCTTCCGGATGACATGCTTGCAATAATTATTGCAAAGTCATGTTTGGATGATTGTGAAAAATTTTCTAGCATACTACTCACTTGCAAGTAGTTGTTTGAGATATCAAACACCTTCACTATACCTCGTTATCATCGTGGATCATGGGTTGTATTTAGACAAATACTATTTTCACAATATTCTCATATTTTCAAGAAAGGTAAATATTATCAAGGTATTTTCAAAAATTTTACCTTATCACAAGAATTTGAAGCATATTATGATTTTAAAAATGGTTCTGAGGAAGGAGACTATTGCACAACCAATTTATATTTTCTTTTAAAATATAGTCTCTCAGCACATACTTATGGTATTTTAAAAGGACCAATAATAGAAAGTTTCAACTCAAATTCTGTCCGACTATTTTATAGAAATCATGTTTTATCAGATGTTTTAGAATTATATGTCATACATGATTATTTTCCAAATCTGTTTTTCTGTGAACACCCATATGACCCATGTTATACAAGGTGTATTTGGATGGAGGAAGCAAATGATTTTGAAGGATCTCTAAATCATTGTTGTAATGCATGGGACTTCTACCTACGTGAGCAAGATGACGATGAAACCGAGTGGAAGCCATGATCAAGGTATGATGTTATTCATTTTGGGAATCATTTTATTTTATCTTATGGTGGTGAAATAAGACTTCAAGAATTACGATGTTGAGATCGTAATGAATTTGGATGAAAATGAGAGGTATAAGGAAAATATTGGGATTAAAACATGTTAGGGTTATTTTTGGAGTTTTATAAAAAGGACAACACGCAGACCGTGTGACAACCCGTCGCGTCAGACAAAGCTGTAGGAATCGAACCCACAACCAAAGTGCAACTGGTATTTATCGCCTATCACTAGACTACGTGAAGTCGCTGGTTAGTTTGACTGATTCTTTTTAGTTAGATGATTTTATGAATTAATAGTAAGTTGATTTTGGGTTATCTATGGAAATTTATTAACCTATCACGGAGGATATGTGATTAGGTTAATTACTTTTCAATACGAGACTTTAAGAGCATCTGATGTTGTTTGGAGATAAATGTTACGATTTAACTTGGAATACTATGTGACTAAATCCTTAAAATATTTGGGTTTAAATCTTTGTTTGGTTTACTTTGAAGAATTTTATGGACAAATTGTTTATCGAATGGTCCTCGTTGAACTTTGGGTTTTGTTGGACAAGTTTTGGAGATTAAGAATAGATTTTCTTTTTATAAAGGGTTATCCTTTTCCGGATTATCTGATCTTATACTAACCTTTTTAGTTTTGGTTTTGGTTAATGTCTAAAGACATGGGAATTATATAGTTCTCTTTTGTGGATTAGGTGATTCTCTAGAAGATTATTATAGTACTCTTATTGTGAACAAGTCTTCCTAAATACTCGTCTTTTGGAGAAAATATGAGTTTGTGTAAGAAATCTAATAAAAGTTGAAAGTCAACATGATAAGTGATTATGTTTCCTTATGAATAAATTCCTCAATAAAAAGAAACTTAAAACAAAAATTTTGTCTATTAACTTTTCCTACTGGGGAATTGAATACCGTTTAACCCAACACAAGTTTGTGATTTTCTTGTGGTTACCTTTCTCCTAAACATGTTTTCTATCACTCTCCATCAGAACATGAACCTATGTTTTCTCCTCCATGTCCATGTTTTCCTACATGGAATCCTAGTATGGGTTAACACGGGTGACCTCTGTACTTATCTTTCTTTATTTTAAAGTGATTTTTTTACCGACTCTTGTTCCGATGTGGGACTTTCAAGGATGTTTCCAAGCCCAATTTTAAAATTGCGAGGGCGCAATTCCCAAAAGGGGGGAAGGATGTAACACCCCAAGTAAATAAAGAATATGAAATTTTTATATTTATCCATATTTGTGAATAAAATATTAATATTACTTTAAAGGGGACGCTATGCTCGATGGCGTACCCAATACGCAACAACGAGTTTCTTGGGAATCTTACGTTGCACTCTAATAATAAAATAATATTATTTTAAATGGTAGTTAACGCCTAGCCGTTGTAATGGAAGGAATGAACAGAACTAACTAAAAAATGATTATATATGTTCGTCAAATATTTTTACTCTTTACAATAAAATTTAGAGGATTAGAAATGCGAATGAATCCAATTTTAAGTGTAAACATTCTAATATTCTTTAAAAGGTCGATTAACCGCCTTTTGATGGAGAACCACTTTTAAATCAACTTTTTGACAATTTTATGTGTTTTATTTTACAAAATAAAATTCTTATTTAGATTCGGGACATCAAAATATACTTTGTGTAAATTTTTGGTATCTTTCCGATAAAGTTCATTTTTTAATAAATAGTGAAAAATGTTGTATTTTAATTCAAAACACCTTTTTAATCTAATTTATTTATATGATTAAATTATCTTTTGTATTGTTTTTAAAGTAAAATTATAATATATTTTTACCATTTAATCCAATAGTGGTCGTTGGAATTAATTTCACTTTGAAATCAGACTTAAACTAGTGTCAATCTTTTGATACTTATTGTTTCATAAAAACATGCTACTTGCTCTGACAGCGGGAATGAATTATTAAATTAATTAATGAAACTTATATGTTTTGAATTTTTTAATATAGAATTCATTTCTGAATTCGTAATATCAAATATATATTAGGGTGAAGTTTTGTTATTTTTCTGAAAAACTTCAATTTTTGATGAATAGTGAAACCACTAAGTGGTACTTAAAAAACTGATTTTTCATTTAAATGAAATTTTACCACCTCTGTGTTTTTAATTTCAAAAATATTACATACATGGTTTTCATTAAGAAGTAAAATGTGGTTCAATGAGATTAAAATATTTTTTTTGGTGAATAGTAACTTTTAAGTTTTTAATCGCGATTAGAGGTAATTAGTGTAGTTTAAGGTAAAAATAATGTTTTAATAATATGAGATGAGATTGACACATTTCCTACTATTATTGGATGTGTCATGGAGGACCAAGAAAATCCATGGTTCAACTTATCACCTTATACTCGAATTATATCAATGTGGGACCTTTTAAATCCGAAAATCATTTTAAAATAAAGTAACATTTCTTTACTTTCCAAGAGTGCCCTTCCTCTCCTCTTATAAAAGGCCCCCACCTCTACCACCTTACACACACCTCTCAAGCCTTTGGCTCGGCCAAACCCTGGCCATTTCATCTCTACAAATCTCTCTCTTCATCATTGAAGCCTAACTTTGGGCAGAATCCTTTCCAAGGAAGCCTTTGAGCTTAAATCAAAGAGAGTTACCCGTTTTAAAGGTAGTGTTTTCTCTTGTGTTCTTATGTTTTATTTTATTTCTCCAACCCCCTAAACTATTTTTATTCTTAGATTTTGTAACAACACCAGTATCTTCAATATACTAGGATGTTGTTATGTGAAGGATTCGAGCTACACTTACACACACCTTCGTCTAATGGTTAAAGAACATACTGTTTCTGTGGTTGGCGATTTTCTGCCTCACGAAACGACGATTGTTCAATATTCTTTTAACACCTTTAAAGGTGGCCATTATGATGTCACTATATTTTATAAATGATATATATAGTATTTATGTTTACTATATGCTTCTGTATTTTATATTTAAAACATACCTTTATTCTTTCCATGTTGTGCAAATGTGATAATTTCATATGAGGAAGTGTGGACTACCGCCCCCTCAAGTGATGTGGCTCGTACATGCAATACATGGAATGTATAAAGAATAAAATTAATGAATATATGTGACCTATATAACATATATATTATACTGTAATTATAATATATATATATATATCATTTATTTTTAGTTCCATTAATTTGATAAAAAAAATGAAAGTAGCGTTCATGCGTACGTACGGCCTACCGTCTCCATGAACGGTGCTTTTCGTTTTTTATCTACAAATGATATGGAATAGTATAAAATAAATATGTACTGTATATATATGATATTTTAATCATTAATACTATTCTGGAAATTATTTACTTATAACTACATGGGAAATCATTTTTCAAACAAGTTCATTTTTGACTCATGTAACAAACATCGGCAAAAACTTCTGATATGAACTAACATTATTAAAAAATTATTATAACATTATAATATGTGATATGAACTGAATAATAATATTTAAATGAGGTCCTTAGGAAATTATAAATTGACCAAAGTTTATTATTCAGGAATATAAAGAAACGAACAAGACAATTCAGACTTGAGGTAAGGGATCCTACTCCTCTCTTTCTTTTGAAGTAAACTATTTTATGTCATTCATTTTAAGCTCATATTTCTTGTTATTGGGATGTTATTTTATATTACACTTACTGTAATTTTTATATTCATTTGATGAGAGACCATATTCTCTCTCATCAATCCATTTTGGAAGTTTTGAGCGGTGCCGTTAGGCTACCGAATTTTCGTAAGAGATCTAACCTCTCTCTTTCTTTTTAAGTACTCTCCTTTATGTCACTTATTTTAAGCTCCTCTTTGTTATGTTGGGGGATGTTATTTTATATTACTCTTGATGTAAACTTTATGTTAATATGATGAGAGACCCTATTTGATCTCATCAATCCATTTTTGTATGTTTTAAGTGGCGCCGTTAGGCTGCCGAGTTTTCGTAAGGGATTTTTCATCTCACTTTTATTCCCGTGATATTTATGCTACATTTGCCACAATTTCCTTTTATTGGTGTATGTAATGCCCATTATTTTACTCATTGTGTAATATACTTTCATTGATGAGTATTTACATCAATGTTGTATTGTCTTTCTTTCACAGGGTGTATGTTTCGAAAGATACCCATGTCGGTAAGGGAACCTTTCAACCTCCTCTTTCTTAAAAGACTTTTTTGTTATGTATTTTAATTCACATAATATTATGTTGGGATATGTTCTTCTATATACTTATTGATTTAAATTTTATGTCCAAGTGATGATATACCCCTTTTATCTCTCATGAACTCATTTTCTGAATTTTGTAGTGACGTCGTTAGGCTGTCAAATATTTGCAAGGGAACTTCTTAACCCAATTTTGATTCTTTGGGATAAGCTTGTACTCCTTGAATATGTCGTTCTATGAATATGTGTGAATAACATCTAGTTGTTTTACACTTAATATCCACTTATATTGGGTGTATTAGTTTTTCACACATAATTATGTAATTGATTTATCCTTAATCCAAGGATACCGTCTTTGTAAGGGGCTTCGTCTCAATCTCCATTCATTGAGGCATATTTTGTTTTATACACAACCTTCTTTTATACGGTGTATAAACCCCTTTGAATTTTACGTTTATCAAAAAGGAATATTTTTTATACGAAGCGTTTTACTAAATGACAAAAGGGAATGTTTTTGTCATACGTATGCGGAAACAACGACTTCTCCGCCACCATGACCATTATTTGAGTTTCGGCTTCCTCTACAAGCCATACCTTTTTTTAAAGAAAAATAAATACCATGTTTTACTTTTCTTTTATTTTGGTATTGAAAATGGTTTTCATAATGTTTTTATATCAATGTGCTGTATTGTTATCTTGTGATTGAAAAGTGGAAATGTTATGTTTCCTTTATGCATGTTTTATGTGATACGATTATGTTATGGTTCTTGGGAATTATTATGAAGATGGGTGGTTCCGTGAAAAACTAAGTGCGGGTGAGCCCGATATAGCTCTCCAATGCATTGGGTAACGCGAAGGGGTTAAACGTTAAGGTTTCTCCGAAGAGATTTAGTGAATATACTGTGATGGGTATTCCAAACGTAACCAAGAGGGTTACTCCCTACGTAAGAATGTTATGAATGCATCAAGTTACCTTTATGTCTTATGATTTCTATGATTTATTCATGATTTTATGGGGTATGTTAAAGTGCTTATGTTTTATGGGTAATGTATGATTTCATTCTTATGTATACATGTACTCATGTTTCCTTTCCATATTTTTATATCCCTTAGTGAGCTTTTTATGATCATCCCAAGTTTTTGAAATGTTTTTCACAGGTTAAGGGAAAGGTACATGATATGATGATAGTGTCAAGGAAGTGTCAAGAAAGAATCCATGTTTTATTTTAAATATGTTTCCGTTGACGGGAAAAAACGAGTACTATCTTTTATGTAACCACTTTGTTTAAATGTGGAATGTAATTAATGATTTATGATCTAATTCTCTAAAACTCTAAACCTAAAAAGATCCTCAATGTGAATTATTCATTTAATTCAATATTAAGTAAGGTTTAATCCTGGGGCCTTATAGTTGGTATCAGAGGTCGGTTGAGACAACTTTAGGGATTAGGAGTTTTTGATAGACACATGATTAGTCCCTATATCTATTATTTCAGTTAAATACTTGTTTTATAACTATTTTCAGGTCAAGTAAAGTTAGTTACGAATGGAAGGAGAAGGATCTCAAACGACATTCCTATCTCTTCCCGATGACATGCTTGCAATAATTATTGCAAAGTCATGTTCAGATGATTATGAAACTTTTTCTAGCATACAACTCACTTGCAAACAGTTGTTTGAGATATCAAACACCTCCACTATACCTCGTTATCATCGTGGATGATGGGTTTTATTTAGAAAAATACTATTTTTACAATATTCTCATATTTTCAAGAAAGGTAAATATTATCAAGGTATTTTCAAATATTTTACCTTATCAAAATAATTTGAAGCATATTATGATTTTAAAAATGGTGCTGAGGAAGGAGACTCTTGCGCAACCTATTTATATTTGCTTTTAAAATATAGTCTCTCAGCACATACTTATGGTATTTTAAAAGGACCAATAATAGAAATTTTCAACTCAAATTCTGTCCGACTATTTTATAGAAATCATGTTTTATCAGATGTTTTGGAATTATATGTCATACATGATTATTTTCCAAAACTGTTTTTCTGTGAACACCCATATGACCCATGTTGTACAAGGTGTATTTGGACGGAGGAAGCAAATGATTTTGAAGTATCTCTAAATCATTGTTTTAATGCATGGGACTTCGACCTACGTGAGCAAGATGACGATGAAACCGAGTGGAAGCCATGATCAAAGTATGATGTTATTCATTTTGGGAATCATTTTATTTTATCTTATGGTGGTGAAATAAGACTTCAAGAATTAATATGTTGAGATCGTAATGAATTTGGATGAAAATGAGAGGTATAAGGAAACTATTGGGACTAAAACATATTAGGGTTATTTTTGGAGTTTTATAAAAAGGACAACACGCAGACCGTGTGACAACCCGCCGCGTCTGACAAAGCTGCGGGAATCAAACTCACAACCAAAGTGAAACTGGTATTTTTCGCCTACCACTGGACTACGTGAAGTCCCTGGTTAGTTTGACTGATTCTTTTTAGTTAGATTATTTTATGAATTAATAGTAAGTTGATTTTGGGTAATCTATGGAAATTTATTAACCTATCATGGAGGATATGTGATTAGGTTAATTACTTTTCAATACGAGACTTTAAGAGAAACTGATGTTGTTTGGAGATAAATGTTATGATTTAACTTGGAAGACTATGTGACTAAATCCTTAAAATATTTGGATTTCAATATTAGTTTGGTTTACTTTGAAGAATTTTATGGACAAATTGTTTATCGAATGGTCCTCGTTGAACTTTGGGTTTTATTGGACAAATTTTGGAGATTAAGAATAGATTTTCTTTTTATAAAAGGTTATCCTTTTCTGGATTATCTGATCTTGTACTAACATTTTTAAATTTGGTTTTGGTTAAAGTCTAAATACATGGGAAGTATATAGTTCTCTTTTTTGGATTAGGTGATTCTCTAGAAGTTGATTATAGTACTCTTAATGTGAACAAGTCTTCCTAAATACTCATCTTTTGGAGAAAATATGAGTTTGTGTAAGAAATCTATTAAAAGTTGAAAGTCAACATGATATGTGATTATGTTTCCTTATGAATAAATTCCTCAATAAAAAGAAACTTAAAACAAAAATGTTGTCTATTAACTTTTCCTACTGGGGAATTGAATACCGTTTAACCCATCACAAGTTTTTGATTTTCTTGTGGTTAACTTTCTCCTAAACATGTTTTCTATCACTCTCTATCAGGACATGACCCTATGTTTTCTCCTCCATGTCCATGTTTTCCTACATGGAATCCTAGTATGGGTTAACACGGGTGACCTCTGTACTTATCTTTCATTATTTTAAAGTGATTATTTTACCGACTCTTGTTCCGATGTGGGACTTTCAAGGATGTTTCCAAGCCGAATTTTAAAATTGTGAGGATGTAATTCCCAAAAGGGGGAAAGGATGTAACACCCCAGGTAAATAAAGAATATGAAATTTTTATATTTATCCATATTTTTGAATAAAATATTAATATTACTTTAAAGGGGACGCTATGCTCGATGGCGTACCCAATACGCAACAACAAGTTTCTTGGGAATCTTACGTTGCACTCTAATAATAAAATAATATTATTTTAAATGGTAGTTAACGCCTAGACGTTTTAATGGAAGGAATGAAAATAACTAACTACAAAATGATTATATATGTATGTCAAATATTTTTACTCTTTAAAATAAATGTTAGAGGATTAAAAATGCGAATGAATCCAATTTTAAGCGTAAACATTCAAATATTCTTTAAAAGGTCGATTAACCACCTTTTGATGGCGAACCTATTTTAAATCCACTTTTGACAATTTTATGTGTTATATTTGACAAAATAAAATTATTATTTAGAATTGGGACATCAAAATATACTTTGTGTAAATTTTTGGTATCTTTCCGATAAAGTTCATTTTTAATAAATAATGAAAAATGTTATATTTTAATTCAAAACCCCTTTTTAATCTAATTTATTTATATGATTAGATTATCTTTTGAATTGTTTTTAAAGTAAAATTATAATATATTTTTACCATTTAATCCAATAGTGGTCGTTGGAATTAATTTCACTTTGAAATCAGACTTAAACTAGTGTCAATCTTTCGATACTTATTGTTTCATAAAAACACGATACTTGCTCTGACAGCGGGAATGAATTATTAAATTAATTAATGAAACTTATATGTTTTGAATTTTGTAAAATAGACTTCATTTTTGAATTCGGAATATCAAATATATCTTAGGGTGATGTTTTGGTATTTTTCTGAAAAACTTCAATTTTTGATGAATAGTGAAACCACTAAGTGGTACTTAAAAAACTGATTTTTCGTTTAAATGAAATTTTACCACCTCTGTGTTTTGAATTTAAAAAATCTGACATACATGGTTTTCATTAAGAATTAATATGTGGTTCAATGGGATTAAAATATTTTTTTTGATGAATAGTAACTTTTAAGTTTTTAATCGTGATTAGAGGTAATTAGTGTAGTTTAAGGTAAAAATAATGTTTTAATAATATGAGATAAGCTTGAAACATGTCCTACCATTATTGGATGTGTCATGGCCAACCAATAAAATCTATGGGTCAACTTGGGGACCCCATGGAACCACTTTGGAAGGAAAATGACATTAATATCTTTTTATTTAATGTTAAAGTAAAAATGTCACAAACATGAGTTTTTTTACTAAAACAATTTTTAAGTGGGGTTATACAAGTCAGATGTTTGACTATAAAAAGTCATTGGAAATATAAAGATATTTCCTACATCATTATATTTTTTTATAATTTTTAGACATTAAATAAATTAAATTATTTATGACATCATGATGATGCAGCGATTACCTCATTATTTAACGATTTAAATAAAATGAAAAGATAATGTGAAATCTAAGAGCTAAACTTGTAAAAAACCTATTGGATGGGTATATTTATAACCCTTATCTCCTTATACTCGAATTATATCAATTTGGGACCTTTTAAATCCGAAACTCATTTTAAAATAAAGTAACATTTCTTTACTTTCCAAGAGTGCCCCTCCTCTCCTCTTATAAAAGGCCCCCACCTCTACCACCTTACACACACCTCTCAAGCCTTTGGCTCGGCCAAACCCTGCCCATTTCATCTCTCCAAATACCTCTCTTAATCACTGAAGCCTCACTTTGGGCAGAATCATTTCCAAGGAAGCCTTTGAGCTTAAATCAAAGAGAGTTACCCGTTTTAAAGGTAGTGTTTTCTCTTGTGTTCTTATGTTTTATTTTGTTTCTACAAACCCCTAAACTCTTTTTATTATTTTATTTTGTAACAGAAACAGTGTATTCAATATACTAGGATGTTTTTATGTGAAGGATTCTAGCTACACTTACACACACCTTCGTCTAATGGTTAAAGAACATATTGTTTCTGTGGTTGGCGATTTTCTGCCTCACGAAACGATGATTGTTCAATATTCCTTTAACACATTTAAAGGTGGCCATTATGATGTCAATATATTTTATATATGATATATATGGTATTTATGTTTACTATATGCTTCTGTATTTTATATTTCAAACATACCTTTATTCTTTACATGTTGTGCAAATGTGATAATTTCATATGAGGAAGTGTGGACTATCGCCCCCTCAAGTGATGTGACTCGTACATGCAATACATGGAATGTATAAAGAATGAAATTAATGAAAATATGTGACATATATAATGTATATATTATACTTTAATTATAATATATATATATATATATATATCATTTATTTTTAATTCCATTAATTTGACAAAAAAATGAAAGTAGCGTTCATGCGTACGTACGGCCTACCGTCTCCATGAACGGTGCTTTTCATTTTTTATCTCCAAATGATATGGAATAGTATAAAATGAATATGTACTGGATATATATGATATTTTAATCATTAATACTATTATGGAAATTATTTACTTATAACTATATGGGCAATCATTTTTCAAACAAGTTCATTTTTGACTCATGTACCAAACATCGGCAAAAACTTCTGATATGAACTAACATTATTAAACAATTTTTATAACATTATAATATGTGATATTAACTGAATAATAATATTTAAAGGAGGTCCTTAGGCAATTATAAATTGACCAATGTTTATTATTCAGGAATATAAAGAAACGAACAAGACAAGTCGGACTTGAGGTAAGGGATCCTACTCCTCTCTTTCTTTTTAAGTACACTCTTTTATGTCATTCCTTTTAATCTCATCTTTCTTGTCATTGAGATGTTCTTTTATATTACTCTTACTGTAATTTTTATGTTCATATGATGAGAGACCCTATTCTCTCTCATCAATCCATTTTGAAAGTTTTGAGTGGCGCCGTTAGGCTGCCGAATTTTCATAAGAGATATAACCTCTCTCTTTCTTTTTAAGTACTCTCCTTTATGTCACTTCTTTTAAGCTCCTATTTGTTATTTTGGGGGATGTTATTTTATATTAATCTTTCTGTAAACTTTATGTTAATATTATTAGAGACCCTATTTGATCTCATCAATCCATTTTTGTAAGTTTTAAGTGGCGCCGTTAGGCTGCCGAGTTTTCGTAAGGGATTTTTCATCTCACTTTTATTCCCGTGATATTTATGCTACATTTGCCACAATTTCTTTTGAGTGGTGTATGTACTACCCATTAATTTACTAATTGTGTAATATACTTTCATTTATGAGTATTTACATCAATGTTGTATTGTCCTTCTTTCACGGGGTGTATGTTTCGAAAGATACCCATGTCGGTAAGGGAACCTTTCACCCTCCTCTTTTTTAAAAGGATTCTTTTGTTATGTCTTTTAATTCACATAATATTATGTTGGGATATGTTCTTATATATCCTTATTGATTTAAATTTTATGTCTAAGTGATGCAATACCCTTTTTATCTCTCATCAACTCATTTTCTGAATTTTGTAGTGACGCCGTTAGGCTGTCAAATTTTTGCAAGAGAACTTCTTAACCCAATTTTGATTCTTTGGGATAAGCTTTTAGTCCTTGAATATGTCATTATATGAATATGTTTGAATAACCTCTGATTGTTTTACACTTAATATCCACTTATATTTGGTGTATTAGTTTGTCACACATAATTATGTAATTGATTTATCCTTAATCCAAGGATATCGTCTTTGTAAGGGACTTCGTATCAACCTCCATTCATTGAGGCATATTTTGTTGTATACACAACCTTCTTTTATACAGTTTATAAACCCCTTTGACTTTTACGTTTATCCAAAAGGAATCTTTTTTATACGAAGCGTTTTACTAAACGAAAAAAGGGAATGTTTTTGTCGTACGTATGCGGCGACAACGACTTCTCCGTCGCCGTGACCATTATTTGAGTTATGGCTTCCTCTACAAGACCTACCTTTTTTTTAAAGAAAAATAAATACCATGTTTTACTTTTATTTTATTTTGGTATTGAAAATGGTTTTCATAATGTTTTTATATCAATGTGCTGTATTGATATCTTGTGATTGAAAAGTGGAAATGTTATGTTTCCTTTATGCATGTTTTATGTGATACGATTATGTTATGGTTCTTGGGAATTATTATGAAGACGGGTGGTTCCGTGAAAAACTAAGGGAGGGTGAGCCCGATATATCTCTCCATTGCATTGGGTAACGCGAAGTGGTTAAACGTTAAGGTTTCTCCAAAGAGATTTAGTGAATATACTGTGATGGGTATTCCAAACGTAACCAAGAGGGTTACTCCCTACGTAAGAATGTTATGAATGCCTCAAGTTACCTTTATGTCTTATGATTTCTATGATTTATTCATGATTTTATGGGGTATGTTAAAGTGCTTATGTTTTATGGGTAAAGTGTGATTTCATTCTTATGTATACATGTACTCATGTTTCCTTTCCATATTTTTATATCCCTTACTGAGCTTTTTATGCTCATCCCAGGTTTTTGAAATGTTTTTCACAGGTCAAGGGAAAGGTACATGATATGATGATAGTGTCAAGGAAGTGTCAAGAAAGAATCCATGTTTTATTTTAAATATGTTTCCGTTGATGGGAAAAAACGAGTACTATCTTTTATGTAACCACTTTGTTTAAATGTGGAATGTAATTCATGATTTATGATCTAATTCTATAAAACTCTAAACCTAAAAAGATCCTCAATGTGAATTATTCATTTAATTAAATATTAAGTAAGGTTTAAGGCTGGGGCCTTATACAAACGTTCCTATGTATCCCATAAGGAAGGGAATCAAGCCATACATAGTTCTTGAAATACCCTTTTGTACAGATTTGGTTCTTACCAGTGAAGGGTGAAAGGGGACTTTAGTGCAATGATGGTTTGACCCAATATTAAAGGTTCGGGCATTACCATGTATGCATGTAGTCTTTGGAATATGACATGATTGGATATCAATGTCAATGCAGATTCCCTCCCAGGCGAGGGACAATGGGGGACTGTATAGTTTAACATCATATAGCAAGGATGATGGTGCTGCACAGTTTAATGTCATGTAGCAGGGACAAAAGGAAAATACACAATTTAATGTCATGTGGGACGAAGGTGAACCAACGTGAAGAGATTGGTTTTGGGCTGCTTCACGGATCAACATCATATAAGACGAAGGTGATCCGATGTGAATAGATTGGTTTTGGGCTTGAACCTTGGGAGGTTGCCTACGTACCCAACCTAGAAGGCAATGATTAAAGTCTGAATAGTTCAATTGAAGAATGAATTGATGATCGAGTTGTACTTGAGGACAACGACCTAAAAAATGATGTTGGGACTTACGTATGTTTAGAGGCCCAAAGTGGATGTTATGGTTTAAGCTCACTCTAAGCTCACATGAGTCATGATCGGTGTGAGAAACAAGAGGTAACAAAAACCCTAACGATGCATAGTTTATCATGATGTAGGACGTAAGGGTGTTGTACAGTTTAGCATCATGTAGCTAGGACGTAAGAGGGGACTATGCAGTTTAATGTCATGCAGTAAGGATAATAGGGGTTGTGTGGTTTAAAGTCTTACAGTGAGGACTAAAATAGTTTAAGGTCATATGCATGGACCAGTGCTGCACAGTTTAGTGTCATGTAGTAGGGACAAAATACAGTTTAACATCATGCAGGACATATTATGGACTTTTTTTCTAGTTTTAAATCATGTAGGACTTTGGGTTGTACAGTTTAACGTCGTGTATCCAAGATGATAGTTATGAAGTTTAACGTCTTGCATGACGTAAGTGTTTGTGTTACACAAAATAATTCTTCAAGAATCTTGCATTGGTTGGAGTCGTGATGAGTTCTCCATCCATTGATATTAAAGAATAAGCTCCATTGGAGTAGACCTTATATATTGAGTAAGGTCTTTCCCACTTTGGCTCAAGCTTGGGAGGTTTATTTCCTGGTATCATTGGAGTTCTGAGGACCAATACCAATTCTCCTTGAATGAATGACCGAAGACAAATTTTTTTGTTGAAATCCCATGCTATTCGATTCTGATAGACTTCCAAGTGGTGCAGGGTGCACAATCTTTTCTCATATAATCATTCCAATTCATCCAATCGATTTTGAGATTGTTCATCTGTAGATGACTGATCACAAATGGCTTCTCTGAGTGAAGGTAATTGAACCCCAATGGGAAAGACTGATTCTGTTCCATATACCAATTAATATGGAGTTTACTGCATAACAGTACGGGTGGTGGTCCGATAAGCCCATAAAACATGAAAAAGTTTATCAGGGCATGATTTTTTATCTTTATCCACCATCTTTTGCAGTATGTTTTAAAGAGTCTTGTTGAAGGCCTCTATTTGGACATTGTCCACTGCATGATACCGATATGAATGGTTGGATTTGATGTTGAATTCTTGATACAACTTCCTTACCTCAAATGAACAGAAGTTGGTTCCATTGTTCATCAAAATGGTATGAGGGACACCAAATCTGGTAATAATGTTAGACTTGAGGAAGCTAACGATGCTTTTAGAACTAACTTCTTTGAGAGGTATTGCCTCTGCCCATTTGAAAAAGAAGTCAGTAGCAGTAAGAATATACTTAAACTGTTTGGATGTAGCTGAAGGATAAGGTCCTACTACATCCATTCCCCATGTGACAAATGGCCATGAGTATTTAGTTGTATGGAGCAACTTTGGGGGTGGATGAATGAATATGGCACATATTTGGAAAGAATGACACTTCTTAGTGAAATCAACACAATCTTGTGTCATTAAAGGCCAAAAGTATCTAAGAATTTGAACTTGGTCAGCCGGTCTATGTCCAGACTAGTGGGCACCACAGACTCTTGCATGTACTTCTTTCATGACAACCATTGTCTCTTCACTATCAATACATCTGAAGAGAATTCCATCAAAACCTCTTTTGTAGAGAATTTTTTCTAGGTGATCTGTGCTATCATAAAGGGTAAAATTGACCACACGTCGCTGAATTTGTTCTTTCTTGGCTCTATTAGGTGGGAGTGTTCCATTTTGAATGTATTCCCTTATAGGTGTCATCCATCCCATAGTATGACCATATGGTTCAGAAATGGGACTGATTTCATTGATTTCCTCTGTTCTGATTTGAACATAAGGTGAAATTGTACGATAGTGGGAAATACTGATGATTGTCTCGTCCCGATTTGGATCTGCCAGAGCTGGGGCTACATTATCTAGTGCATCGGCTTGAGTATTTTGTGATCGCGGGACATAAGAAAATGTCAGTTCCGAAGGAAATTCCATCATTAACTCTCTAACGTAATCATACAAAGAGATTTACTCTTCTTTTCTGATGTCATAATCTCCATTGAATTGTTTGATCAACAAGTATGAATCACCTCTTACCTTTAAGTGATTCACCTATGACTGAAGTGCCAATTCCAAGCCTGCGATGAGAGATTGATATTCTGCTTCATTATTTGTACCGCCTCCCAATAGTAAGTAGGAATAGGGTAGCACTGCCTTTTCTGGGGAAATAAGCACAATTTCTAGCCCAACTTTGTTGAATTTAGGATCTTCCATTTTCTTCCCTATTGGACTTCTAGAAGCGCCATCAAAGTACATTTCATATGTTTGAAGATTATTTTGAATAGAGAAGACTTCCTCATCAAGAAGTTCAGCATCTGAAGATGTATCTTCTACTGATGGGTGTTCAGCAAGGAAATCAGCCAAAGCTTGGCCCTTTATTTTCTTTCGAGACACGTATTGGATATCAAACTACTGCAAAATAACTGCCCACCTTTCCAGATTTCTTGTAAGTATTGGATGACTAAGGATAAATTTGAGCGGGTTATTGCGAGATACCAATTGAAAATCATGATGTTGCAGGTAGTTTCTCAATTTCTGAACTGAAAAGATTAATTCTAGGCAGTAGTTTTCAATACTTTAATATTGAGTTTCTGCTTCAAGCATAGTTCGAATAAGATAGTAAAGGCTGTTTTCATTCCCAACACTATTCTTTTGGGAAAAGAAGGAACCCAATGATCTCACTAACATTGTCACATAAAGGATAAGTGGTATTCCTTCAACAGTTGGAATTAATACTGGTGGACTCAAAAGATATTTCTTAAGGATATAAAATGCCTCTTGGAAATCTTCGGTCCATTGGTAGGTGACTCCCTTCATTAATTTGGTGAAGGGTAAACACTTTCCTGTCAAATTGGCGATGAAATGCCAAATATAGGCCAAGTGTCCTTTAATTCCTCTCAATTATTTTAAATTTTGAGGAGGTGACATACCAAAGGATTGATTTTTTCTTCTCAGGATCTACTTCGATACCACAATGGCATATAACAAAGCAGAGAAATTTTCTTGAGGTTACCCCGAAAGCACATTTCAAGGGGTTCATCTTCAAATTGTGTTGTCGAAGTTTGTGGAATATGATTTCCAAATAATCCAAGTGATTATAATTTTGTTTGTATTTAACCACCAAATTATCCACATAACATTCAACAAATTCCCCTAAAAGGGTTTGAAGATACGGTTCATGGCACGTTGATACGTTGCACCTGCATTCTTTAGGAAAAAGGGCATTACCTGATAGAAAAACACACCATGAGGGGATCTGAAGGCTGTAGACTCCTCATCCTCTAGGGCCATTCAGATTTGATTTTTCCTAGAATAACCATCCATGAAGGAAAGTGCTTCATAGCCAGCCGTTGCATCAATTAAGAGTTCTGTAATCAGAACTGGAAAATCATCCTTGGGACAATGCTGATTAAGATCTTTGAAATCAATGCAAAATCTAATTTTTTCCATTCTTATTTTTCACAGGGACAATATTAGCCAACCATTTGGGATATTGAACTTCTCTGACGAAGTTGGTTCTGATAATTTTATCCACTTCATCTTCAATTTTGGAGGCATAAGTTGGGTGTGTTATTATTGCGGCTTTCTTGAATACTGGATGTTCTTCTAGAAAACCCAAATGATGAGTGGAAACATCGGAATCAAGACCTGGAATTTCTGTATAATTCCAAGAAAATACATCTTGATTTTTCTTTAGAAAAGAAATATACATTTCTTGCTCTTCAAGAGTCATGTCCGCACTAATTAAAGTGGGGCGTGGATCTTATTTTATACCCAGATTTATTTCTCTGAGTTCATCCATAGTGGTAGAGATACCCTCTTTAAATGATAGAGAAGCATCCCTGAGATCTTCTTCTTCTTCTTTAGAATGTGTTACCTCCTTTGTTTATACTTTCATAGTAAATGATGAAGCATAATTTCCATGATCCGAAGAGATGTTAAAATTTAAACATCTTGAAGAAGAGGCTGCCATTTCTGACCCTATTGATTATGAGGGATCTTCCTTGGGTAATAAAGTGGAGATGAAAAATTGAGAATCAAAATCATCATTCATCTGTGACATTGCTATAATGTCTTCTGGCCTGGTTGATGAAGTATAGAATTGCTGGATTTCAGTGGATGAAATGAAGACATCTCTATTTGAGCTTTCATCATTGCCTGATGAATCAACAATTTCTACCATGCTGTCTGGCTTGGTTGCCGTAATTGAAATTATGTAAGTTTCTATAAGAGTATTTGGATTTGGGTATATCTTTTCAATTTGACTGATAGGAAACACATAATCTGTACTCACATGTATGAATGGGTTTACTGGAATATTTTCCAAACCATATGGAGCATTAATTTTGGTAACCTCATTTGTTGTGGATTTCTCCTTTCCCTGAGTATTTGGATTTGGGTATATCTTTTCAATTTGACTGATAGACAACACATAATCTGTACTCACATGTATGAATGGGTTTACTGGAATATTTTCCAAACTATATGGAGCATTAATTTTGGTAACCTCATTTGTTGTGGATTTCTCCTTTCCCTCCATGTGATAGAATTCTGCCTCAATGTATTGAGATTCACACGTTTTGAATGGGGATTTATCACCATATAATGTCCTAATTTGACCATTGAAACAATATTTGAGACACTGATGGTATGATGAAGGTACGACCACATGTTGATGTAGCCAAGGTCTTCCAAGAAAAATGTTGAAGGCTATGTCATGAAAAACAACCATGAAATTTGAATTGGATACAAGGTCACCAAACTGAGTTCTGATTGTAATCTCGCCTAGAGGATCTTGTTCATTTTTATCATATCCTTGCAATATCAAAGTAAAAGGAGATAAATCAGATTCAGTGAGGCCCAATCGATGAAGTGTACAAATAGGGATGAGGTTGACTCTTGAACTATTATCAATGAAATCTCATTGGATATCTATATCATTGATCTTGCTAGATAAATACAAAGGTCTAATATTTCCATGTACAACATCATCTTAATCTTCATCTGTAAAAGATATCACTGCATGACATTCTACAGGATCATTCTCTATATGGTAGACTTTAGCCACATCAATTTCAGTTTCGAATTCCCGAGGACTTGAAAAATATTTAATAAGTGCCCCCCAAAGATCCTTTGATAGATTCAAGGAATCCAGAATTGATAACTTGGACGGTACTTGGGCCAAATGTTTCAAGACATCATACTTTTGATCTAAAGGTATACGTTTCCGAACAGGAACATTTGGTTTCACAGGTGACTTAGAAGTTGATGCTTTGGAGGTAGATGCATCTTGTATCGGGGTAGGAGTTGGAAATACTTGCTGCTTTGGAAGATTAGACCGACTAGGTCTATTTACTTGTTGAGAGGAAGAAGGTGTAACCTTCTACCGATCCTCCAAAATAATTGTGCCAGGACTGAATCTTCCATGTGTGGAAGAACTTTCATATTCTTGTTGAGCCTGATGAAGGGACTTACCATGAGTTTCAGCTGCATATACAGTTCTGGCAGGGGTAGGATTGAAATAGTGGATTTTGGAATATCCACGTCTTCCTCTGTATCCTAGACCTCTAGAACTCCCTCTAATTCCTCTGTTTAATACAGGGAACTCAAGCTAATCAAGATCGAAACTATGTATGGAATAAGGATCAATTAAGTGAATTATGTTAACAGAACCAAAGATCAACTCTTCATCTGATGAAGATTCTGCCTGATTAGACAGTTTAGGCTGTGCCGTTTTTTGGGGTGGTTCTCATGATCTTGAAGTAGATGGAATAAAATATGCCAGAGTCAAATAAAATTTAGGATTTGATACGAACTCATCATCTTCTGACTGTTATTATTTCTTCTAATTATGCCACCTCTTTGAAGATTTTTCTTCTGATGAAGGGGGTTTTTCTGTGGCATTCATAGCAGAAGACACAATTGGTTTCTTCAATTACGTTCATAAAATGGAATGAGTTCATTTGATCGTTTTCCTGACCATCCAATCATAATATTTATTCACATTTTTACTTTGGATTCATGCCACTCGCCTTCTTCCTCTTGATAAGTAGCTGTAACACATGCTACCTGGGATGAAGAGCCTTTCAATTTTACCTGTCCAAAGTCCACCATATTTTGCAAGAGGTATTTGAAGACAAAACACTCTTGAATGGGATTCCCCAACATCTGATGAAATGGGAAATAGTTGGTAAGGTCTTCATCTCCTTCCTTGTTCGGCCTTTTGGGCCTTGGCAACTGAACCGGATTTTTTTCTAAAGCCGAGATGAAGTAGCTGAAAATTGTTCATTCTGGAAAGAATAAACCTTGTCCTTAAAATCTTCAAACTATTTTCACCTTTGATCTATTTGATCATCTTGACGAGACGACCGTTGTTGTTGATGCTCAAGAGGTGGAGCCCTTCAATATGATGAAGGTTTTAAAGTGGAAGCAGGTACATGTGCTTGTTTAAACGTAACTATATCAGTCTATTCTTTCCCAATTCTCCTTCCTAGAACTGGTGAAATTACACGAGTTTTAGCCTTAGTCTTTGTAAGATAATCTTTAATCTTCTGAGCGATTTAAGTAAGGTCTCGAAACCCTCCTGTATATTTCACAGGGATCAACGGTGTGCATAATTCGTCATGCAAATTTTCCACACAGATTGGCAAAAATTCTTCTTGAGGGAGTGCTAAGCTTAAGGAATATGTTAATCCATTCCAACAAGCAATGAAATCTAAAAATCTTTCATTTTCCCTTTGCTTACAATTTTTAAGATAAAAAAATTTCGTCTTTGGCAATGTTGAGCTGAATTGAAAAAGGAATTTTTAACAGAGATCTTCCCACCTGGTAATTGACTGGGATTGCAAGCTTGTATACCAGACAAAAGCAGGTCCTTGTAATGACTGTAAAAAACACCTGAGCTTAACTGCTTATTGTTGTTAAGGAGTTACCATCATAGGATCACAACGAGAAACAAAATGTGTTAAGTGTTGTTCTAGATCTCTCGAACCATTAAAAATTGGGAATGTGGTACTTGCAAAATTTGACGGGGGAGGAATTGCATCTACCCATTCAGGGTAAGCTCTCTTCTCTGGTTGAACTGGTGCATGATTTCCTTATATAGCTTCCAACCGAGATGTTAATGACTCAATGGTAGTCATTAATTTTGAGAAACATTTGGTTGAGATTGGACCTGTGTAGGTGCAATAACTGGAGTTTGAACAGGTGTAGCGACCGAGACTACCACTGATGATAGTATTTTCAGTTTTTGTTGCATATAAACCATAGGATTGGACCTGTAAGGGTGTACTGGTAAAAGAGGATATTTTTGATCCATCCCAGTAGCTGCAACAAATTCCCTTGACTGACTGACTCCAGCACGCTTAGGAGGAATAATACCTTGAATTAGTTCTGCATTCAACCTCCTTAACTCCTTCATTTCCACCTCTTGTTGTGTGAACCTTTCCTCTAATGAGAGTGATTGGACTTCTCCAGAGGTAGGGTGGAATGTAGCCTAAATTTTTCCTTTACCCTTTTTGGAAAACCTTTCGAAGAGGGAGGAGTTGGTTATTTGAAGGAATAACTAGATTTTGGGTAAGCCTTTGATTTCGTGTACGCACACCTTCTTCATTTTCCTCTGTGTATACAAATTATTGAGTAGGAACTTCTTCATCTGATCCCTCTGAGTGAGCCTCCTCTTCTGGAGGATCAACAAAAATGGCATTAATGACATTTATTGATTCATAACGCATTTCATCCCTTCTATCAACATTTCTGCAATATTGTCTTCTTCCATGTCCTTTATGAGACATTGCATTTTTTTGAGTTGATCCCTCAGAAACTTCTTGATGAACCGTAATTTTGAGGGAATCCCCTGATAATTCGGCTCTGCGTTCCTCTTGTGGATTCTTCCCTAATTGAGAGAAGACTGACTGAGGAAGAGATTGAGGATTTGAAAAAGTCCCCAGTCCGGTGGAATGGGGCTGTTCCTGCTCAACTCCTCGAATTTTATCTGTTGATCCCGAGGGTTGGATTAAAAGAGTCCCTAGTCTGGCAAGCTAGGGTGGCTCTTGATCTACTACATCTGCAAATTTCTTAAAAGATTTCCTGATTTTGCGGACTTTAGTCCGAAAATTGGGTAGATGCATCAACTGATATCCACTCAAATCACCTGGATAAAATGACCGTTGGATGATTTCTGATAGTTCTGTCACTTTCTTATGTGGACGCTCTAAATGATAAGCTTGTTCGATATTCTCATTTACTTGATGCAAGAGTAATTCAACATCTTTTTCTTTGTATGTCTGACTTTGGGAAGAACTAGTTGAGGCATGTTACTGGGCAAGCATCTGATTACACACAAAACCAGTTGGCTGTGGCCGGCCAAGGGAAATAAAATTTCATGAGACCACTTTTTGTGGGATTTTTTGACTAGAGAGCACAGTTAAATACATTTCTCCATGAAAACCCCATCCCCTGATATGAATACTAGATGGGGCATTGGAAATTAACTGGCGCAATCTTTTTAGTGTGCCAAGGCATGAACGCTGAAGGGCTCTCTACTGCTTTTCAACCTTTGGATATCGGGAAACTGAGAGATATTCCAAATAAATTTGGCGTTGTAAACCTTCTATTATCTTGACATGATTTTCATATTCATCATAAGATAATATTTTCTTCTTTAATTGACAAAGAGTTTTCCACATGTTGAGACGAATATCGTGAATACAATCTTCCATCAAAATTTCTGGAATATCGTACTGAGAGTCAGCCAAAGGCCAAAGCATGACTAGTTCTTCACCTTTCTCCAGTTGTTTTCTCATATTCAGCACTTCCTTCTTATCATTCGATGAAGATTCTTCTACCTGATTAGCCAGTTTAGGCTGGTGCTTCTTTGTTGCTTCATCAGATTCAACAAGATTGGTAGAGAACTCATTTATCAAATTAGAAGATGAATGGACCAGGGGTGGTTTAGAGAATGAATTATGCCCTGACCTATCTTCTTATTGAGAAATTATTTCACCTGCTAGTGGTAAAGCATCAGACATGACTGGATTTATATTTTCAAGTTCCTCAAGATAAGAGGTATTTCTCGTTAATGCATTGTCCTTTGGAGAATTTTCCAAGAAATGTGAATTACTACTACAGAGAGGACTTTCTCAGCTAAATTCATCTTCATGGGTAGGACCACCATGGTGGGTTACAGCAAAAGATGAAACCTCTTTCTCTAGATCTTCTGGCCATGCAAAGGGTTATTGTGGCTCACATCTGAAGATGATACTTCGAGATCGACTGAACTATCATGAAGAAAGCCTTCCTGAGGAAGTGTCTGATGAAGACCTTTAGAATTATTGTTCCCACTATTGGGAAATGAAAGATTAGAATCTTGAGTTGCAACAAACAATTGTCTGAGTGCATCAAGAACTACAGCATCGGGCAAAGCGTTATTATAGATTGGCTCTTGATTTCTTGACTGTGCTGAGCGGATCTTTTTCTTAGACGCCTTCTTACTCACTTTGTAAATGACTTGTTGACAAAAGTGGTTATTATGGGCAGTTGTATGTTCCTGCTCAGGAGAAATAGTCAGGTTAGGCTGATTATCTCCATTCAAATAAGGTGTATGTGCCTAACTTGATTGTTCATATGACATGGGGGAGTATGCCCCATGACCCTCCTGGACTAGAATAGAGGTGCGTATCTGCTTTGGAGTGACATGTTGATGAGTCTCTCCACTGATAGAGATAGATTTATGATTCCTTCCCTGTGATGCTACTGAAGTTGTTATAATATTTTGACAGGCATCCAAAATATGGGCAAAGATTTTCTTCTGCTCCTTCACCATTTTCAGAATGTGCTTGGTGACTTTAGCTACCAGAATGGGAATATACATCCATTCCGTGTCTGGAGTAGGTGTATGTGCCTACTCCTGTCCTCATTTTCCTATTATTGAATTATTATAGTACTTATGCTTAGGGGAAGAGAGTTGAGTCTGCTCCAAATTTGTCGTTGGTTCTTTCCGACTGATTTCTCCTGGTGCTACCAAACGAGACTGTTGGCATGTTTGATGAACATTGGGAGGTGTATGTGCCTGTTGTGTATTCTTCATCAAGTATGGTTGAAGATTTCCCTTCAATACTGGCAGACGATACTACTGATAGAATTGTTGATTGTAAACAGGTGTATGTTCCTGTTTACAGGTTGTCACCATATTTGGTTGGCGAGATCCTTTGGATGCTGTCAGACGAGCCTGCTGACTGACTGATGAATTATAAATAGGTGTATGTGCCTACCTATAGTACTCCGTTGGAATTTCCTGACGAGATTTGTGGGTTGCTTCCAGGAGAGTCTGCTAGACAACGGGATTAGAACTGGAATTTTTATGTGCCTGCTCATTGTTTGTCATCAAGTTAGCTTAATTGACTTCTCCAGAGGGGGAAGAAGTAAGAACCTACTCCCTGTTGACTGGATTTCACCTCTGATGGTTCGTCTTGGATGCTCGGGTCTGAGGAACCTGAGCCGAACCCCTGAAGGTTATACCCTAATCATGTTGAGGGTGCACTACCGCACAAGTCTGGTAGAGATTTTTGATGGGAGTCCTCAGGAAGGACTCCTGTCTTTTTGAACTGAGGCCTTGAGTGACCTCTTCATTAACCTCCCTGTAATATGGTAGGGACTGGTTGTTGCGTTCCGAGGATAATGACCCGAAACGGTTGGAGACGGTGGTTAGCACCACCTGTTTCTTGATCACTAGTCGTCGCTATCTGGACAACTAGAGTGAATTGTTAACTTGGAGGTCCTGTCAAGCGGCCTCCAGAGTCAGAATGGTACCGTGTTGATGGTATTTCTTAACTAGTACATTTGAGACCCAGCGTTACAGATGCTGAATAGGTGATGTCGTCCTCAGATCGGACGAGGATCCAGTAGGAGTAGCGGCCAAATCATTCACAGGTGTGAACTTTAGAGAAGCCATTTCTGTAATGCAGAGAGATCTTGGAAAAAAAGTGCCTGTTTGATATAGCAGACATAATCAAGATAAGTCTGGACAGACTACATATTTTGGATAAACATTTATGTTATTGATTTCTTTGTTGGCTCTCAAATTGAATTAAAAAGGGGCCTATCAAATACGTAAAACATCATTTTAACTTGGTTAAGTAATCACGTCGGGTTCATCATTTTTGTTTCGCCTGGAAATGGGAATGAACTCGTTTGTTTAAGGTTCAAACTTTTCCAATAGGTTTCTAACAGGTTTATTCGTAGAACCGAAAACATCCAATGATTCTATATCCATTTGGACCTACTTTCCAAAGGAAGGTTCTCATTAGTTGTGGACTGATGAGGCTTAAGAATTTTCATTGGTTGAGAGGATGGGAGGTCAGACTCATCACACCTTTTTTGGAGGAATTATTGTCTACTCCTGGACTCTCTTGTAGATTTAAGTTATGTTCGTGAATCCTTATTAATTTACCAAGAATGAAAATGAGTTTTCCTTTAGATTAGGAAATCAATGGTTGATATGTATGATATTTAGAGAATCTTTTATATGTATTTGAGGTTCTTCATCGATGGAGAAGCATCCGTATATATTGGAGCTTCTTAGTCAATGGTATCCTTCAATACATCATATAGAAATCTCTTGGTCACTATGATGACCATACTGGTTTTAAAGCCACTCAGTGGGGCACTTGAAGTTTATTGTCATTCATAAGGACATAGATTATTTTAGATTTGGGATCGTACCCACAGATGGGCTACCTACGTATCCTTGTTAGAAAAGGAATCATAACCCATGTAGTTTGGGAATTAAGATACAGTTTAACATCATATGGGATGGAAAATAATTAATGAAAGATGGGATTGAACCTTAGAAAGGCTTCCTATATACTCCACTTTTAAGGAAGAGATCAAAGTCCATGTAGTTTGATGAAGAAGTGTGGGGATTACGTGTGATTAACGACCCGAAAGAGATGTGTCATGGTTACTTTTACACTCTAAGCTCACGTGAGTCATGCTCGGTGTGAGAAACAAGAGGTATCAGTAAACTTGGTGATTTGTGCCATGAAAGATGTGGTTATAAGGAATGATATGGGGCTTATGTATGTGTGACTACCCAATTGAATGAAGAATAGGACTTAGTTTAGAAAAGAAGCCCCAGAGTAGGGTCCATAAAGGTATTTGTGCTTTATGAAGATTTTGATACTCTAACTTGGGGCTTACTCCTAAGGAGGATTCCCAAATTAGGGGGGACTTATGATTGGGGCTTATTTTCGAGAAGGAAGCCTAATTAAAGGAGACTTGTAACTTGGGGATTATTACTGAGAAGGAGGCCCAAAGTTAAAGGGGACTTAAGGCTTACTCCTAATGAGGATGCCCAGATTGAAGGGACTTGAGACTTGGGGCTTATTCCTGAGAAGGAGGCCCAAGATAAAGGAAATTATGACTGGGGCTTATTCCTGAAAAGGAGTCCCAGGATAAAGGAAGTTATGATTGGGGCTTATTCCTGAAAAGGAGGCCCAGGTTAAGGGAAATTTGTGTTCTGGGGATTACTCCTGAATAGGAGGCCCAAATTTGGGAACTTAGGGCTTACTCTTAAGGAGGATGCCCAGATTAAATATCTTCTAATCTTAAAGGATGCAGTTTAAATGAATGAAATATCTAACCTTAGTGACATAAAGTTATGCAAATCATGATGTTTTGAGAGATGTTACACATAATTCCTTTCAGATAAGGAAGCCAACAAAGGAGCCATTCCATAAATGGCTTTGAAGAGGGTTTTTAAGGCTAAATCTTGAAGAGGAGAGGTGGATTTCTAGAAAAGAGGTGAATAAGAAAGAGGGGCACCCAAAAAGAGGGAGGCGCACAAGTCTTGTTTGGGCACGCAAGTATACTTGCACAACATGGGTGTACTTGGGTGACAGGTAACCTATAGGTTAATACTTGGGAGAGACTTGGGTCAAGCCTTTAGTATTATCACTAAAGGCTTCCAAAAGGTTGGTGCGCAAGTTCTGTTGAAGGGATAAGGTGGCACACAAGTGTGGCCATTTCCCTTAAGGGTTAGACATTTAGGCGCGCAAGTGTGGATGAAGTTCAATACTTAGGCCTTGTTCCCCCTCTTTAGATCTTCCATTCTAGGTAAGAAATTACCTTATAAGTATTCGGAAGACTTCGAGCAAAGAGTAGGGCGCTGAGAGCTTAAATATGACATTTGGATTTTTTTCCAAAGAATGGGGAGCCCACA
Source organism: Viscum album (assembly GCA_963277665.1). NCBI lineage: Eukaryota > Viridiplantae > Streptophyta > Magnoliopsida > Santalales > Viscaceae > Viscum > Viscum album. Next base: position 1,025,062,534 of record OY728129.1, on the reverse strand, counting down.
AGGGGTATTTATAAGCCATTGAGGACCTTGGGTGAAAATAGAATAGGGCGCGCAAGTCACCTATGTGACCAATGTGTGGTTCACAGGTATACTTGTGCGACCATAGTGAAACTTGCACGACCCATGCTTAAGGAAATCCTTGTTCACGCCTTTGTCAATTTTTAATGTTCTTCAAATGATGAATCTCTTTGTACATAAGGTATTCCCATTTTTCCTTCGTTAGACTCTGTGATAGAATGGAGCATCAAGAATTTTATATCATGAATTAATCTATTCTCATGATATTTATTTCTTTTTTTAATGTTATAATTTCATGGGGCTTATGATTCAAATTTTTCTAAAGTGATAAGGCACTATTCTTTAAAAAAATAATCTTTTAAATTTTTCCCTAAACGGTCTTTATTTTCCATGTCAATGTTTTTAAAATTATTTTATGAATGTATTTTGATAGTTTTATAAAGGAATTTTTTGTCTTTATTTCAATGTTTTTAAAAAATAGGAATCTTTTTATGAAACATTTGAATTTATTTACAAATAACAAAAAGTAATTATCTATTTTAACATGCATGGAGTCAACTAATTTTCCCACCACCATAACAATTATTTGATGTTTGGTATACTTTATAATATTTCCTATTTTATTTAAAGAAAAACCCTATTTCCCTTTCTCTAGGTATTTTGGTTTTGAAAATGGGTTTTTAAAAGAAAAGTGTATTTTTGAATTGAAAATTATTTTAAAAGAATTGGGTATTTTGATATTTTAAATAGTTTTTATATGGTATTAAAAGAGTTTTTAAATGGTTTTATGATGTAAATGAAATATTTTATGATTTATGATTATGTTATGGTTTTGGGGAATTGTTTATGATGATAGGTGGTGCCATTATAAACCATGGACGGGTGTTTAATTTATTAAACAAGGATGGGTGGTTCTATGATAAACAAAGGATGGGTGGTTCCATGATAAACCAAGGATGGGTGGGTCTATGATATCCCTCTAATGCATTGGTTACTTGAGTGATGGAAGTCAACAATATCAATTATTCCATTTATAAGAGTGATATGAATGATGATGTCCCAAGTTACCTACATGATTTATATGTGCCAGCTATGGGTTTTAAATGATTTCTTGGAGAAACAAAGTGCATGAAATTTCATGTGAAAATTATTAATTTCATTTTGCTCAAATAACTTTGAAATAATGGTAAAAATTTAATGAGTTTTCATGTTTTTTATTGACTAACAATTTTTTTTCTTTTTAAAACCCCTTACCAATCTTTATATACTAATCCTAGGTTTTTTAAAAAAATTACAGGGTTTAATGATGTGTAAAGGAAAGGAAGAAGTCAAGTTGAAATTCATGAATATTATTCCTATAAATAAATAGTTTTATATTTTAAAAAGTTTTTTATTATGAGAAAATGGATACTAATCAGAAATATCCACTTTTTATTATATGATTTTCTAATGTATAAGTTATGAACTAATTCCCTAAATCTCTAAACCTGAAAAGATCCTAAAATTAAATATAATGAAATATTGAATTAAAACTAAAGATTATGTAATTTTTAAGGTTGAGTCCTTGTACTAAATAATGAGAGACAATCCTTATCCTTCCTCTCAAGACTTAGATACCAAGAGAAGAGTTTTTTTTCAAGAATTAAAGTCTTTGTTTTGTGATCAATGATGAACGATTCAAGACACTTGGTTCATCCATGCTATCATGTGATGACCTTTGTGTCATATGTATTCCATATCTTGAGATCGGTTTATCCTTTGGATTTTTGAAGAGATTTTTGGGAGTAAAGGGTGAGAACTTGGGTTTTTGGAGAAAATAGGAGAGACACATGATTTAAGAACATTGTTATTACTAACAATGTAGTATTAATGTAGAATGAAAATGTGAGGACTCAAGATTCATTTTCATAGTTTGAGCACAGTAAAAAAAAAATGTGTGGCTCTCCAAGGAAACTGTGAAAGTGTCTAGGTTGTTGTACAAAGGTGTTTCATGCCTTGATAAATATTTTCTGAAACTATGTGGATATACCTAAGTATCCTTTCACCATGTTTTTAAAAGGTCCATAGGCCATACATGTTTGGTGGTTAGTTTGTTAAACTGTACGGCCTAACTGTATGACCTGATCCAAACCTTTTAAAAGTTATAATTTACATATTTTCCCTTGATTATTTTTACATATAATCACATCCAAATCTTCATTGTCTTTATCTAAACCTTCCCCAACACTCCATAGGCTTATCTCTTTAGGTTCTTGATGTTTTTTCTTCATTCGTGAAATATCTATTCAAGGTATATCGCATTTTTGATCAATTTTCTCTCCTCTTTTTAGATCATCACTTGATCTATTTTTTTGTCTTATTGGAAAATTATTGGGATTTTGTTTATATATATAAGGGTCTTAGAATAAATTTGATTATTTTTCTTATGGATCTAGGATTGTTAGCACATGATCTACTTGTTTCCAATCTATGTTCTCGAATTCCATTTTTTTCCTCTATTCTTGTGGTAGGTGTCTCTACAAAAAGGTTCTAACTCATGAATTACTTAATGTTTTATTAAATTCATTTGGTTTTATCTATTAAATTCGTTAATTTGATATTAGAGTGGTTTTATTTAAAGATATTCATGTTTTAAAGGGTTTTCTTCTTTAAAAATAAATTTGTGAATACTACGTGTATAATAAAATTCCTTAAAGGTGATTTTGATTATAAAATTGGTTTCCAGGCATGGGAGTAGGGAATCATCATCGTGAAAATGTTTTATAAATTGTGATCATTTTTTTAAATGGTTTTTTTGAAAACATAGCACATTGGAAACTTGGGTGCATTAGGAAATGGACATGTCACCTTAGTGTGGGGCACCACTAGGAGTTATTTTATTGATATTGATAGACTATGTCAGGAATCAATATCATTTGGATTTACATTATACATAGATTTATATTTTTCTATGTTTCTAAGTATGTATTCCCATAGTCTAGATCCCAATCTTGTGATTTTTCATTTATTCTTGGTTTTATACTTGATGGTAGTTTTCATGCTTATTTTCTCAATTTTTTATCTCATGGTGTATCCATGGATGGTTTTTCCTAGGATTTATTTTCAACTAATATTTACTTTTCATATTCTTTATTTATATGAATATGAAATTATTTTCTGAATACCAAAGGACATTTTATAAAAATATTTCTATTATGAAACTATTTTATAAACTTGATTTTTTTAAAGCTACTGATAACTTTTTCATGGTATTAGACTTTGTAAAGAATATTTGGTGAAATACTATTGGTATTTGTGATTACACTCTAGTTTTTTCATTTGGTAAATTCTAGATGTTATTTTTTAGGACATAGGTAAAGGATAGGGAATCATGTAGTTCAATGACTTCTCTTTGGTGTTGTCACCTTCTTAGTGAGATAGATTGGTGGTGACAAATGGTCATATAGAGACTAAATTTTGTCTTATATAATTTTAATTTATGGTTTAGCCTTTTTATCTTGAAAATTTATATCTCATGGATGTTTTCCTTTCTTCCAAACTATACTATGATTTTTATTTCTTTCTAGTTATTCATGAGACTTGTTAATTTTTTTGGGTGTTTACCACCATGTGGTGGGTCATCTTTGATTATGTTTCATGTCAACCCAGGTTGGTTCACTTAAAAATGGTACATAGGAATTAACTAGATGATAGTGTTATCAATGTTCTTGGAAATGGTTCAGGGTCTTCGGTATATAGAAGTTTATATAGTCAAACTTTGAGTGGTATGTGTGAGAGGGTGACTGGCCAGCTCACATTAATGTCTAAACTTGAGTTACCATGGGTGGTTAGGGATTTTTTATAAGATTATAACTTGGGGTTTAAGGTTATTAAAATGAAATTTATTTTGGGTTTATTTAAATAAACCATTCCTTTTTAAATTTTTTTATATTTAATGCATAAAAATCTAGGATTTATTTAAATTGTTGTCATTTAAAGGCATTGATTTGGATTCTTGAAGTTCCCATTTGATTTTGGAACCTACCTTAAGATAATTAGTTATTCTATTTTGTATTTATTAGATAATTTATCCTAGAATATATCTTCTAAATATAGGATATAATTATTCAATAAAAGTTCCATAAGAAAATCCTCCAGTAGATCCTTCTTTTGTGGAAGCAGTTATCTTTACTATTCAAACTCTAGGATAGGCGGGTATTTGAAACCAGGGATGAACATTGGATGATGGAATGAAATTTAATAAGAATAATCAACTTATATTCCATGGTAAAAATTGAACCCCAGATTATAAATATTTTTTTGATCATAGTTAATGGATCTTCCATTTTACGAAAACTCCAGAGGACTCTAAGATGGGGTTTCCCATGTATATGCTTGAAGGACTATGAAGGAAATGGAAGGACTCTACCCTGAAAACTAAGTTATATGAGAAAATTACCTGTAATTATTTCAAGAATATATTCAACTAGTAAATCTATCTCGATACATTGAGAGTGGAGAAGACCCAATAATTTTTGACCTTAGAGCAAGCAAAGTGTTTGGTTTTTGGAGTATTCCACCTGTTTTACTGAGTTGGTGTACATAACACCCCATCTTATCACTAATCATTACCTTAAATTTGGATGTTTGAGATGGGTCCAAGGGTCGATATTAATTTATGTTGTTTATATTATTCCTTATAAAAATTTTGTAGGTAGTAGGTAAAGAATCTATGATAGAGGTAGACATAGTTGGGAAGATATGTTCAGGTGGAGCTTTAGTTGCTGCAACTATTAGCCCGAGTGTACCTTCTAGCCTAAAAAGGAAATTTAAGGATAACTAGTTTTCATCAAGAACAATTTCATAGGACTTCTTGGGATATAAATAGGATTTTTTTATCAGTGTGGGAGGTCTTGTCATACCAAGATTAATTATAGATAATCTCCCCTGACTTTTCACAGTTGTGGATAATCTGGTCATCTCAAGCATTTTTGTGGAAGGATGTACCAAGTTAGTAAAGCTATATCCACTCTCACAAAGGGTTTTTAGGTTAATTATAATGGTTCAAATGGTGGTGGGTCTTATCACCATGCCAAGGGGGATGATTATGTGGCTAAAATGTCTGAGGTAGGAGCTAATACTAGACATATTTATACAACAATGTATGAACTAGAGGAATCCAAGGTAGGGTCAGCTACTATTAGAGGTACGATATTTATTTTATCCTCTATGGTACTATATTTATTTGATATGGGGGCTACTCATTCTTTTATATCCCCAAAGTTGATTAAAATTATGGGATTTCATTTTTAACTTATTCCATTCATGTTGGATATTTATATTCCCCTGAGAAAGATATTTGAGTAAGGTTTTAAATTTCACATGTGTTAGATGACAATAACTGATCATGAAGTGGTGTGGAAGTTCTTAGTCCTTGAATTTGATATCTTTGACCTTATTATTGGCAAGTATTGGATGATCATTGTTAATTCCCAAATTGACTGTTATCTTCATTAAGTTCAATTTATATCTTCTAATGGATTCTCTCAAGTCTTTTAGGGATAGTGGAACTCTAGATCAGTGAGTATTGAGCTTGTTGTTCCTTATAATGGAACGATCTCATTTCAATTGTTAGATATTTTTATTGATGTCATTGAATCTCAATTGAGTGGCCCACTTCCTATAGTGGTGTGTACATATATCAAGCTCTTTCCTGATAAATTTTCTATGCTACCACCATAAAGAGAGGCCAACATCACTATTGACATGCATCATGGTGTAATACCTATTTATAAGACATCTTATCATATAAAAATTACCAAGTTAAAGGAGTTTAATATTTTAATGTAAGATCTTGATGAAATGGGATATATTCATCCTAGCGTGTCACAGTGAGCTTCACCTATCTTCATTTTTAAAAAGGTTGACATAATCCTTAGACTTTTCATTGATTATCGAAATCTAAATCAAGTGACCTTTAAAAAAAAGTATACCTTTCCATGAATTGATGACATTTTTGATCAAATATAACGGGATCATTGGTTTTTTAAGATTGACCTATGGTTGGGGTACCAATATTTGAGATTTTGAGAAGAGGATATACCTAAGATAATATTTAGGAGCTGGTATAGAAATTTTTAGTTTTTTATTATTCTATTTAGTCTCACCAATTCCCCTATTATATATATAGAATTAATCAACTGTATTTTTTATCATTTCTTAGAATATTTTATATTTGTGTTTGTGGATAATATTTTTGTGTACTCCAAGTCTAAGTAGAAACACATGGATCATTTGGATATCATCATTAAACTTCTGAAAGATCACTACATGTATGATAATATTTCCATGGGTGAATTTTGGATATAAGAAGTGAAGTTTCTAGGGAATGTTATCTCTAAGAGGGTCTTCTCAGTGAATCCTAAAATTATTATTGTGGTAATGAATTTGGAGCAACCCAAAAATGTGTTCTAGATTTTTTCAGAACAACTCTAAGATTTCATCTCCAGTGATAACTTTGAATCATAAGGTTGTTATTATTTAGTGGAATTAAAAGTGTCATAGATAATTCAAGGAACTAAATAAGTGGTTGAATTCAGATCTAGTTTTCACTCTTTTAGAACTAGCTTCTCATCGCAGCTTCTACGTGCTCTTTGCAGAATCCGGGTTGATAGTTGCAGGATGTTGAAGGCTCCTCTTGGACATTGAGTTCCAGTTGCAGATGTGGTGTTCTTGGTGTTAGCCCCGCTTCTGGCTACGAGATCCCAGGATCCTTCTCGGCTCGACCATGGTTCTAGTGTGCTCCTGTATGCTCGGGGTCGGCTCTAGTGGCTTGGTGTGTTCTGTTTCTACTGGTTTTTTGCGCATTGAACAGTTTCTATTGGTGTTATTCTACTGCTGTGATGGTGTTTGTTTTGGGGATTCTGGAGATTGGTGTGTGTTGCTTACTAGTGTTCTTGCGACGATGCCTTTTTCGGTGTATCCTCCTACCCTTAGATTCCTACAACTTTTTGTAGTTCACCTGTTTAGGAATCTGTTGAGGGATTTTCTGGTGTCTCGACTTGTCCGGCTCCAGCCCAGAGTGGCGCTGCTGGGTCAGTTCTACTCGGATCCCCTCAATGGAGACCTTCCCTCGAGGTGCTGTTGGTTCTTCCAGTCCTAGGCGACGAAGACCCGCCTTCATTCTCACTGGATTGTCTTCTTCTTTGGGTTTCTACTGATGAGGCTGGAGTTTTATGTGGATGCGGTGGGATGCGGCTGGACTTGGCTCTGTGTTTGGGCTCTATGATGTTGGATAGTAAGGCTGCTTGGAATCGAAGATTGTGGTGATTTGCATTTGGAATTCTGATGATGGTTGACTTTCTTCCGGACTTGAAGTCAGTGGGTGCATCTGGATCTGACCACATGGAACAACCCGTGAGAATATTTAGAGCTGGATATTCATCTTTGCAGAGATTTTCAGATTTGGTTGTCTTAGAGGGTATGGCGTCAGCCAATGGATTGGGCCTGTGCTTTGACACAGGACACTTGCTTGCTGAACTGCTATGCAAAGGTGAAGGGCTTCATCATGTTCAATTGCTGGGGTGGGATTTCTCCATGTTTTTTGTTTGGTTTTTATCTCTTTGACCTTTAGGTTGTTGAATGTCCTATGTCTTTGATGTCTGGGTTTCTCCCTTATTCCTTTAAAAGGGGATTTTTCAATAATAATAAAAAATTGAAGGCCTTCGGGCCGTTGGATAGAGTAGGAAATTATTGATTGAACCCTTTAAGGAATTAGTGTAGGTGTGGTATCTAATGATTTTGTTTGCTGAGATGATATTGGGAGAAGAAGAGGCCGACTGGATGTGTTATTATCCTCAATGAAGGATGGATCATCATTTGACGAGGGGGTTAATCTTGATAAGATGGAAGACATTGATTTCCAATGATTTAGTAAAATCATAAGTGGTTGAAATACCTCAGGTGATTGGTCATAGTCTATCTTTGGGGATTTATATTTCCAAATTAATTTTTTTGTTCATATATCTCTAAGGAATAAGTTATTAGATAATGGAAACTTGTATTTTTAGTCAATACACCTTGGGATTACTAGGATGTATCATTATATGAGACATTAGTATTAGTGGATGAGGATGAGGTGGTCGATTACATACTTTGTGTCATGCTGGATTACTTGACAGTGAGTGAATGTAGAGCACTAGAGACATGCTGGGATGTTTTATCCATCCCCCATTTTCCTGTGTAAGTGAGATGATATCTCTATGGAATTCATCATTGGTTTACAAAATAATACTAGTGGGAAGGATGTGATTTGGGTGATCATTGATCGACTTATGAAATCAATCATTTCCTCTCTATCAAAGAGATGAAAATATGGAGCATCTCAGGGACTTGTATGTTTGAGAGGTTTTAAATATTTATGGAGTTACCTCTGAAATCATTTTAGATAAAGAAATATGGTTTACATCCATGTTTTGGTAATTTTTGAAAGAGTATATGGGTTACCAGTTGAAATTATGCATGAAATATAAACCATAGATGGATGGAAAGACTAAGAGATCTTTCTAGATCCTTGAGGATATGCTTTAGGAAGGCATTCTTGATTTTTGGGGTTTGTAGAAAAAGAATTTATCTATAGTTGAGTTTTCCTATAAAAATAGTTATCAAGAATTGATCCAAATAATTCACCTCAAGGCATTGTATAAGAAACCATGTTGAACTACCCTGTACAAGGAATAGTTAGGATAATGGTCCTTGGTTGAGCCATGCCTTGTTCATGAAATGATGGTGAAATTACAGCCGACCCATAAGAGGTTAGTAACCTGTAAAGATCATTAGAAATTCTATTTAGAAAATATTCATCACCCTCTAGATTCTTAAATTTGTGGTCAAGTTTTTATTGGGGTTTCACATCATTCAGGACACCACCGGTTGGGTAAAAAGGGTATATTGGCACTGAGGTTTTTTGTCCCCTTCGAGATCATTGAATGACTTGAAAGTGTGGTATATCTGTTAGAATTTATGTCTATATTATTATCTATTCATGAAATATTTCATGTTTCCCAACTAAAGAGGTATCAAATGAATCCTTCCCATGTGATCTAACGAGAAGATGTTTATTCGATCTTGATACCCCTAAGGTTGATTAACCGGTCTAGATTATGGATCTCTAATAAAATGTATTGTGTGGTAAAACAATTCCCCTGGTCCAGGTATTGTGTTAGTGCTAATGGGATAGCCACAAGACATAGGGGTGAGAATCATTGATGAGGTAGTAGTGTCCTTCTCTTTTTATTAGTCCACAATTTTGATCAATTTTTGGTGGATAAAAAGATTTTATGGTTGGGATAATTTTGACATCCTCTAGGTCACATGTATTCCTTATCTTGATCTTGGTTAATCCTTTGGTTTGTTCTAGAGGTTTCTTGGAGATGGGGGTTGAAAACTTGGATTTTTAGAGAAAATAGGTTAGGAAAATTGTTTAGGCATACATTTAGTACTAACCATATTGTATGGCACAATGATGAATCTAGAGGTATTTGAACAGTTTGAGCATAGTTAACTAAACCATGAGGTTTGATAAGAAAATTGTGTGGGTGTCTTGGTGGTTATCCAAAGGTTTCACATGTATTGGACACAGTTCTACCAAACTATTCAACTATGTCCATGTAGTAATGCATCTTTTTTTTTCAAAGTGATATATTCCACACATAGTTTCCACAGGGTTTGTTAAACCGTGTGGCCTAACCATGCACACTATTCCAAACCTTTAAAAAGTTGGAATTTACCTCTTTTACCATGGTTATTTTTATATCTAATCAACTCCCAATATTCATTTGGATCAAACTAAACCTTCCTCATCACTCTATAAGATTCTCCCCTTCGGTTCATGATAGTTTTCCTTCATTCTTAATGGATTTGTTCATGGTATGTCCCATTTTTATATGGTTTTATCTCCTATTCTTGGATCCTCATTTGATCTCCTTTCACCTTATCTCGTTGGAACCTGTTTGAGAGATGGTTTTCATATATAGGGGATTTGATAGATATTTTATGATATTTTTTTATTGATCTAGTATTTTGAGGACCCAATCTACTTGTTTCTATTATCCGTTCTCGAATGCATTTGGTTTTCCTCTGTTTCTCTAAACAGAGGTTCTAACTCATGAATTACTTGATATTATTTTAAATTCCTTTGGTTTTATTTATTAAATTGATTTGTTTGATATTATAGCAGTTTTTTAAATATATTCATGTTTTAAGGTATTTTTTTACTTTAAAAACATAGTTGTGAATACTATGTGTTTGATGAAATTACTTAAAGGTGGGTTTGATTCTAAAATGGGTTTTCAAGAATGAGAGTGGTGATGATTCATTATGATTTTTTTTATAAATTTAGGGTATGGTTTTAAAATGGTTTTTGGAAAACATATCACAATAGTAACCTTGGGTACATTCGGAAATGGACACGTCACCTTAGTGTGTTACACCACTAGTTTTTATTTTGTTGATATTGAAATATTGTGGTGGGATTAGATATCATTTAGACTCAAATTATGCATAGAATAGTGTTCCTATATGTATTCAAGTATGTATTACCATAGGTTTGAGACTAATCTTGTGCATTTTCATTTATGATTGGTTTTATACACGATGTTACTTTTCATACTTCGTTACTCACTTGTTTATCTTATGGTGTATCCATGGATGGTTTTTCTAATTATTTCCGGATAACTTACATGTACTTGTCATATTATACTAGTTTATGTGAATATAAAAGGATTTTATGAATACCAAATGATGTTCTACAAAAAAGTTTTTTTATGAAATTATTTTATAATATGGATTGTTTTAAATTAAAAGCTAACATTTTCATGGTATTAGACTTTGTATATTTTCTTTGGTTAAATCATACTTGGATTTATACTAACACCCAATATTTTTCCTTTGGGAATTTGTAGATTTGGTTTTATAGTTCACTAGTAAAGGAAAGGGTTCCATGTATTTCATCAAATTCTCTTGGGTGTTATCACCTTCTTAGTGAGATGGATTGATGGTGAAAAATGGTCACATAGAGACTCAATTTTGTTTTGTTTTGTTTTAATTTCTTGTTCAGAATTTTTGGATTGATGTTATATTTCTCAAGGTTGTTTTTATTTTATTCTAAAATGTGCTCTAATAGTTTATCTCTTTCTAGTTATTCATGATACTTAATTATTCATTTATTTATTTACCACCTTGTGGCAGGTCTTCTTGGTTGATGTGTCATGGCGACCTGGGTTAGTTTGTTACAAAGCACTTAGAGTTCCAATGGAGATGTTTCAAAATTAATAGAGAACACATGAATACTATAAAGGAATTAAAATTTGTATTCTTTACAAAAAACATGGTACAAGATTAGAAACTTAATGGATCATTGATGATGAAAGTATTATCAAGCCGAGATAATTCTTCTTATAAATTAATTATAAGTTAAACGTGAAATTATCCTCTATATAGAGATTTTTGGGTTGTGTTCACCAAGTTCATCAAATTTTATCCTTTGAAACTGATTAAAAAAAGTATTGTCCATGGACTCAATTGCATTAGCTATTCCTTAGAAAATTCATGTGGTATCAAAGAATTTAGATTATAATTTATAATTATATATTATTTTTTGATTGAATTATAGTAATATTAGCGGGGTTTCATTTATAGTTTTTTGTTATTTAATTTAAATGTTGAGATAAATCGATCATTCAGTTTCATATGGAAAAGAACATATCAATTACAGATAAGGAATGCTTGAAGATCCAATCCATAGGTTCCAAGGATTCCGGCAATAGGACATGGATACATGATGCGTAATGAAAAGTACATGTTGTGTACCCTTGGTCAATCACAAAAGGATGAGTGGCGATAATAATGGAACAACATGTGGGTGTTGGTATACAACAATTTTAATTAAAAATCATGTATTTACTACCTAATGACATAGAAATAGATAGTGTTACAAATTGTTTAAATGGTGTAAATGCTGTGTAACCCCACACAGGTTCTCCTCTCATAAATATTCAAAAACATGTGGTCAAACTACATAACATGTAACTAATACACAAATCGTGTATTTAATACTAGGCATGAAATATGATCAAAAAGTGATTACATGAAGTGTATCTAGTTTTAAATATCATGTAATATGATATTACCTACACAAAATACATGTTTTATCCCTAGGTATATTATGCGGGTGTCCAAAAAGGATTATATGATGTATGACTAGTTGTATATGTTGTGGAACTAATACTTACTCATGAAAGGTACATGTAGATATTGAAACATCACGTGATTCAAAAACAAAAAAAGAAAAATTAATTAAATAAAAACTAAACCACATAGAATATATCTAGTGTACACACCATTCAACATGGTTTTTTCACCTAGAGTCCATGAAGAGTGATTTTCGGTGGGTCGTGTAGAGTTAAAGGATTTAATTATTATTTAATTTGTTATTTTGAAAAATTCATTACATTTATGGTTTTAATATATGTTTTTAAGTTCACTAGAATCACCAGTGATACATGCCACATATATTCAAGGCATGGAATGTGGTCATCTATACCATGAAGACTATACGACTTGACACATAGAATAATAATCCATCTAATAAAATGACAATACATGTATGATTACATGTCTTATAATTATACAATACATGATATGGAACACACACAACATAAGTCACACACACCATGTGAGTGACATTACACAATGTGTAATATGGAAGGTTACATAACACGTTTCCTTTAGTACATGCTATGTATAATAAATTCCATAATGAATTTAATTTGACTAGAAGTGTACATGTCATGAGAACCTATCAGTACACTACATGTAGATAATTAATTTTAAATTAAAATTAATTTATTTAATTGATTAAAAATTTGGGAGTATGGAAATCACAATGACTTTTTGGATTATTAATTAAGATAAATAAATGAATGAATTAATAATATAATTAATTTATTAATTGGGGATCTTTATCTTAAAAAATAATGAATGAAAATGAATCCTAGAAATAATTGTTTCATGTTGTGATTGATCATGATCTTGATTAAACCATTTATGTGTTGGATTTTTATATAATTTAATTATTTATTTCATGGTGTTAGTGGTAAATTTATTAATAAATTAAATATGATGATCTGCATGCCTTCCCTTCTTTGTTATTATGTATGAGGATTCATGTCCATGAGTAATTTATGTAATCCTAAACCCCTCACAATCATCACCCATGAGGGAGTAAGAATACATAAGGGAAAGAGCTCCAGGTGAGTTGAGATGGATCAAGACCAAGCTGAGGTGGAACCAACCAAGTAGGTACACATGTTACTGGTTGAATAATTCAAGATAGGTATCAGCTGAAGGAGTTATTCCCTCAAGTTTGTGGGTTTATTTATCTTCCACTCGATAAACTAACTAGTAGATAAAATCCCATGATTATATCATGCATTTATTTTATTTTATTAATTATATACTTATTTATTTATGAAATGATTGTTTATTTGATGATTACATAAGATTAGATAATGTAAAAATAAAAAAAATTGAATGTAAGATAAAATAAAGTAATTTAATTATGTATATATTATTTTATCAAGATATAGTTCATTTATTATGTAAAATCCACATAATATTACCAGTAATATAAAGGATAAAATAAAGAATATTTACACATAATATAAATAAAATCCCACAAGGAAAATATTAAGTAAGACATCACCTTCCATTACTTAAATTAGAATAAAACCATATATTAATGCATTAGTCTGACCCTTGTTAGAATAATTTCATTTATTGAGGGGTTTTAATGAAATATTTGGGTTAACTTAACCAAAATAAAATCAAGAGTATTTTTCTCTACAAGACTTAGTGAAAATTAGAGGCATGCAGTGTGGAAATTTGAGGTCAAGATTTCTAGATTTGGTAGCCTGCTCAATAGATCAAGGAATTGCAAGTTAATGTAGTTGAAAAGACCAATTTCCTAAATGCCTTAAAATTATTTGATAAGGACTCAATCTAGGTTATTTAAAGGGGAATAAGAATCCTTAAAAATAGAATATCCACTTGATAGTATATTCAAAATACAATGGCAGGACTTATTGGCATTTCATAAAATAGTGGTAGAAAAATAATGTAAAATTTATCACATCACACTCGGTAATCAAGATAAAGTACTAAAATGTATTTTAATTTATTATAGAAAATAGAAAGTGAAACCACATGAAAACTATGATCATTAAATAAGAAATAAAATTTCATAAGCTACAAAAATTTCCATGTATGGTATAGTTATTTATACAAACTACTATCACATGAAATTATTTATTATGTGTTGAAGTCCCCTATTCCTGATTATCCACCTCAGTGAGTGGGAAAAGTTGGAAATGATGCCTATATGAGGTACATGGGGGATGATCTAAATGTCTGTTGCATCATGATATTATTTATTTATGGTGAAATAAAGATGAAACATAAAGATATGTATAAATACACCATTATAACTCATATCATAGCACTTAAAAAGGAAAAATAGAGGATAAATATAAATGAGATTGTCACTACACTATACTAGTGTAAACTAGAAGACAAGTAGCTAGATAGTGATTTTTCTTCAAGATTATAAAGAAAATTATTTTTTTAGAAAATTTGGGCTTCTATATTGATATAAAATTATCAATTAATCTCATACTATTATCCTTAATAACCATATTATCCATATTCTTTATCAATTAAATATTGAACAGTATAGAGAATCCACTCAATAAACATTAGACTATGATTCTCCAAGAGGATAAGGATTATTGGGAACATTGTTTCTCACTTATTATGAAGAATGAAGTAAAAGAAAATGTTAAAAATCTTATGTTTGATTCAAACTCTATGAAGCCATTACAAAGTTCCTTCAAATAGATAAATAATCTAGAGGTAGAGTAGTGAAAAAGTGGCTATATGATTCTATTGTGGATAGGAAGAACTTTAGAAGATGAATTACAATGAATTGAAGAATAAGAAGAAATAACATTCTTTAACTTTTGGTATATTAATCATTGCATGTAAAATTTTTATTTCACTTCTTTTATATTAAACACAATATGAAATTAAAATATTTTCATTCAAAAATAGGAACCAAATAAGTTTATAAACATTATAATAAGTAAGGTGAATTCACACAACTTCTTATTTCTAAGTGGATTGATTCAAGTAAAAATATTTTTTTTATTGAGTATTACCAAAACATTTATCTAAGTGTCTAATTCTAGAAACAACAAGGAATTATTTCATGTTTTAAATGAATTTTATCTTCGTATTTCATGCCTAACTAATTGTTCAGAAGTACATGAATCATATATATCCAATATTTGAAATTAATGATGAATATAAAATATAAAACTCATAACTAGTTGTGAAAAGATATTTTTTTTCAAGTAAAACATAATGTAGTTGTCAAGTATATACCCATAAGGGTGTTTATACTTTTCAGATATAGAACTATTAGGTATTTTATGTACTTAATTATTAATTTTTAAATAAAAAATGTGATGTCCTAGACCCAGATGCCACTTATCCCATGCCTCGGGCTCGGTTGGACACATGGACTCAGGGGCCTCTCCCCATACACCAAAGGCTACTGACTAGAATGGAGGGTGTAAGGGTAATATGGTTGGGATACTATAACCTCATATTAGAGTAGCAGATTTGATACATAAAAATAGTAAACCGTAGAAGAAGTTTAATACACATACAAAAAGAATAAATAGATAACTGGAAGTAATAAGTAGTAGGAGAAACATGTAACTAAAAAATGAAATATATATATACATATCACAAAAAGGACTCAAAGGTAGTGTCTATTACAATTATTCATGGATTACTAACAATATATAAATGAATTAAAATATTCATGCATGATTAATGGTAGTACAAAAGAAGAAAAGGAAAAAATATCTCCAAGAGCATCTCGAGCATAAGCCTGATCCTCTTATCCTAATCTCCAGCTAAGTACACAATTCAACAAATTGTATAAGGAACTTTACCCTTACCAATATTTGTAGTAATATATTCTTCTCGGGTGCCAAGCACGACCTGCTTTGATATTCTAAGTTTCATAGGGCTTTTTGGATAATATATACGCTTCATCCAGGATTTATAAAAACTTGAAATTCCACTTACAGGATTGACAAATAATTGTGTGAAATTTTAATGGTTTGAAGATTATGAATCAAACTTTTAGGAGTTAAAGGGAAAGACTGACTTCAGCACCGATACTAATTTTTGGAGATTCAGGAAAGACCAATACAATTTACTGTGATGCATCAGGTGTAAATCATAGAACTATTATGATATAGGATGTTAGAGTCATTGCATATGATTCTCATCAATTGAGTCATCACAATAAAAACTACTCGATGCACAACCTTGATCTCACTACAGTAGTTCTTACCTTACATTGTTGGAGACATTATCTTCCAGGAGATATTTTTGTGGTGTACATAGACCAAAAAAATCCTTAGATACATCTTCACACAATGGGATATGAATCTTAGGCAGTGTAGGTGGGTTGAATACCTATAATCATTTTATTTTGGGCTTGCCTACACTCAAAGAAAAGGGAATTCAGTAGTCGATGAGTTTAACTAAAAGATGTAGGCACAAGAAGTTAAATAATCTAGTGAAGAATAGAAGATTATGGCCTTATTATTATAGATACAAATTGTGGTTGAGGAGGACCATGGTAAGACTATCCTATCATCTTTAATAGTGACCTATACTCTGCTGAAATGAGTAAGTATAAGACAAATATATGATCCTGAAGGCCTTGTCATACAGAAAAGTGTCTCAGATGATGATACATCTTCTAGTTGGATGGTCGATGGGGATGGTTCTCTTTTGTTCTGTGGGTGTGTATGGGTCCCTATAGACATCATAGAGGACTTGATGAGAGATTTCTATTCCTTAGTATGTGCAGTTCACACCAGTTTTAACAAAATGTATCGATACCTATGACACCAATACTGATGGCCCATTATAAAATGTGAAATATCTGGTTTCATCACTTGATGTTCCACCTTTCAACAGGTGAAGGAAAAACATTAGCATCTGATAGAGATTCTTTATCCATTGTCCATACCTGAGTGGAAATGAGATTATATTTCAATGGACTTCATGACTGGTCTACCTAGATCACCCTATGGAAACAACATAATGTGGGTTTTCATTGATTATCTGAAAAAGGTCACACACTTTTTAACTTTGTGAGATATCTTCTTAGTGGATGATCTTGGAATGTTGTATGTTAATGAGGTGGTATATATTCATAAAGTGCCTCATTATACTATTTCTGAAAGATATTCTCAATTCAAATCATGGTTCAAGAAAGGATCATAGAAGGCCTTGGGTATGTAGGTACTTCTGAGCATGACCTATAACCCATAAACAGATGGACAAAAAGAGTGTACAATTCAAGTCATGGAGGACATGATCTGTGCATGTGATATTAACTTTGGGGGTTTCTTAGAGAAACACATTCCCCTCATTGAGTTTTCTTATAATAATAAATTTGAGGCTACCATTGAGATGGATCCCTATGAAGCCTTATATGGTAGGACTTTTCAATCACCTATATTCTGGATAGAGAAAGAGGAAGAACCAATGCTTGGACCACGTCTCATGCAGGAGACTATAGAGTAGGTCTAATTGATAAGAAAGAATATGTTTACAGCTCAGTCCAGATTTCAGTCTTATGCCAAAAGACACCAGCGACCTTCTGATTTCGAGGCTGGACACTGGGATTTCTTATGAGTCTTGGCCAGGTTGGGGTGTAAACATATTCAAAAATATGTTAATCTATCACTGAGGTTCCTTGGACCCTTCAAAATCATGAATCATATTAGATCAGTGGCTTAACTATTGGATATTCCTTAGATACATCGATCTATGCATGATGTCTTTCATGTATCTCATTTTAGCTAATAATATCTAGACCCATCACACATATTTCAGCCTGATGAGTTTGAGCTATACATGGATGCTTACTTCAAGGAATATCTGATTACTATTGTTGATTGGATCATGAATAAACTCTGAGGTAGGTCTGTTCAACTTGTATAGGTGATATGACATCATATCAAGAACAAAATGAGACCTGGGAGAAGGAAGCTTATATATGATCTCAATGGATTGAAATGTTAACTGACAATACCTATTTACCCTCATAAGTCCAACTCAGGGATTATTTTCTATAAGGAGGGGAAGTTATAATGACACGCCTTTTAAAATAAGATATATATCATTAGTTTTTTTTGTTTTGAATACATAAAATGGTCTTAATTATGACTCTTAATCAAGTAACATAGGTAACATGAGCACCTAGGGATCATTCAGATCCCATAGTTCTTGAACATGGGCTAAATGATTGGGCCACATGGTTTTTACAAACCATGCGACCTAGAGGAAACTCTAGTGAAACTGCAAGTAGGGGAACCTGTAAGTGCACATAATTTGTCTGTAATCGTTCGAGACTAGGTGCATGGCCATGTGGCCTACTGTAGTTTTGGGGTAAAGGATTAGTTCACAGTTTGTGCATAATTTTCAAACCATGCGACTAAACCATGAAACTGTGATTTTTGGGTAAAATGAACCTTCCCCCCACTTATGTTTTAAGTTTCTTTTTTTACTTTTCTCTAACCTCTAGTAGTCAAACCTAGAGGGATCCTCTCCTTTTTGAGCTTAAACACTCTTCAAGATTTAATCTCTTAGTGATCTTCCATCCGACACCCGTTTTCAATTTTTTTCAAAAGTGTTGGATAGAACAAGGTAAGGATAACCTAAATCACCTCTATTTATTTGTTAAATATCACCATATATTGTGCAATTTAGATTCAGGATCATTCTCCCTATTTTCAGGGTGTTGGAATCGAACTCATATCTCTTCCAACCCACTTAAAATATGAGGTCTATATCATGCGTGGCATCGTCTATGACCCTAAGTTAGGTTGTCACATAGTTTTACATTTGAGATTTGGAAATTTAATATTTATTACACTGTGATACTCTGAAATGTGGGTATAGTCTCCCCGTCGTATTACCCTTACACCCTCACTTCTAGTCAGTGACTTTTGGCATATGGGGAGATGTTACTGAGGTCATGTGGCCAATCGGTTCCGAGGCACATGATAAGTGACATATGGGCCTGGGACATCACAAAAAAATCTATAAGTAAATGTATTATAGAAATATTTTTGAATTATTCCTAAAAGTTCATATGAAAAATTATAAGGAAAATCTTGAGGTATGTTCATATTCTTCATGAGGTCACCTCAAGAGATTCTAGGGCTACTTAGTGAAGAAATGATTACACTTTCAAAAAGATATAAGATCCTCTAGGTGGTATAGTTAGAGAATATCTTAACTAAGTATTCATAAATCTTTTTAATGTTGAGTGTATACATTCCAAAGTTTACATTTTCTTATTCAAATCTATGAATTGATGGTAATTTATATAGGATCAATGAGGTGTTTTTTATTTTTTAAAAACGTTCTATGATTATTTTCAAGACATGTTTCAAAAATATTAGTATAACAACTAATATTATTATATCCATATTTATTAATAAATATTATATAAGTTATAATATGATGGGAATTAATTATTTCACAGCTTCATGTGTTGGATGAGAACCACTTGTTAAAATAGTTTTAGCTATAGACATATATGAAAGAAAACACTAAGTGTATAATAGTTAATTATCCTAAATTCACTAAGGATATTTACATCCTTTTTATAGAAATTTATTAACAAAGACCGAATATATTTATATAAGTGGAAATAAATTATCTTTTGAGATAATGGGAGAAAACTTGAAATCAATGAGGTTATGGATCCAGATGTGCATGAGTTGGTATAGGAATATTAAAATCCACTAGATTCTATGGGAGATGTTGTTCTAGCGACACATACTATGTTGGAATTTAATAAAAATATGCGGTTTTATAATCACCATGTCATTTTATATTATTCTAAAAAGTATAATGAATCATATAGGAAGCATTAAATGGAATCATGTTAAGAAGGATAATATCATTTGAATTTAGAGTTTGATTCCATGTACCAAAATCCAATTTTTCATTTTGGTAGTTTCTTAGTTGATTTAAATCTATTAGTGGGTATTCAAGAAGAAAATAGGCATGGATGGTACAAGATAAAACCTATAAGGCTCGATTGGTTACTCGAGGTTCCAAGTGATATATTGATAAAGGCTATGATGAAATATATTACCAATTTTAAGTCTAAAATCCATTAGAATTATACATGTTATAGAAAAAATTTACGATCATAATTTTGGGCTATAGAATGAAATTATTTTCTTCCCTCATGGAATCCTTGTGAAAGGTTTCTATATAATATGATAATTAGTATTGGTGATACCAAATAATAATAATAAGTCATGTAAGTTGAAAATTACTATATACGGATTGATGTAAACATTATGTGAATAGAATATTAATTTAATGAATCCATAAGAGAGTTAGTTTTATTAATGTTTGAAAGTGTTCCATGTTCATATAAGAGTTTAATGGGATCACTTGAGTATTTCAAGTAAAATACGTGGACAACATATGGAAAATAGATGTTCACTCTTTCTGTTTGAGAATATTATGGAAAATATATTTCTCAAATAATTACTTAAAGTAGAAAATCATATTATAGGTAATAATATATATAAAAATATATCTATGGGGTTTCTTGGATCATGTAATAATACACATTTTTATAAGGTATTGAAAAGTATAAGATAGAATAATTCAAGGCTGATTTTTTTCCTATGTCACATGACATGAAATATCCCCAAGAAGAGAGTATATTGTTATGAATAGAAATCCACATTCCTAAATGTATTTTCGAATCTATATTATATTATATGATATCTAAGAAGGTTTTACATTTCTTATGCATAAAGCAGAGTAGAAAAATATCAAACAAAACCAAGATAACTGTATAGGTTTACCGACAAAACTATCCAATAGTACTTGAGAAAATATAATGGATGAGTACTTGGTTATTAGAGAAATGAGAATAATAGTTATCAAGGGGAAACATAACTAGTCTTTCTCTAGATCAATTTTACCTAGTATCACAGTGAGGCAAATGTAATATATAATAAAAACTTATTACAACCAGTTGTTTCCATTTTTACAGAATGAGTACGTTGTGGTTTATGATATAGCTTAAGAAGCATTTTAAAAATGAATTATTCCATTTTTTTGAATTATACCAAGACAATAACATATTAGCATATTTTGAAAAGATTAAGACTCTGGTATTAATTAATATATCATGTTTATGACAAAAAATGTCAATACTTAGTTATATTACTTTTTAATGGATTTTATTGAAGGAGTAAGTTCTCCATACTTAGAATAGAAAAAAAAAGTGGAAAGCTTAGTAGCTATATTAATACCTCAAAAAAACTTATTTATCACATGTGAGCTTACCATCAGTTAGTAGTTGGATCCATTACAAGTGGGTATCAATTAGATTTGGTTACCTAGATCCAATTGACTTTGTATTTTAGATTATGATAATATTCAAATATTTAAATATTAATAAAAGTATTATCAAATAATGAGTTTTCTTCTATGTATATGTGTTATGATAATGTCCTTATAGTATTTTTCTCGGTGAAAGATCATAGTATTTACCCTCTATAATAAGATTCATAACATGATATGAAAATATTATTAAACACAAATGATATGGTTTGGATGCAATCTATCCAATGGGTCAAAAATTATGTTTCGCTATCACATTCTGGAGGATTATAAGACATTGATGCATATTCTCATGAAGTTCATACTTGGTAATATTCAAAAGATGAGGTTATGAAGATAGACCCGCCAATAATAATTCCACATGATATATATGAAATTGGATATTCTTATCCACAAATTTGGGTATTGTTCCATTTACATGAGATTATTATTAATTTATATCAAGAATCATTTACTTTGATTAATCAAAAAAATTAGGTTAACATATTCCCATAACATGGTAGGATAGGTTGGATACATTATAAGTGATATGAGAATAAAAAATAAGTCAAGAAATCATTTTCTCTTATGTGTTATAAAATACGATGTCTATGGACCTTTGATTGAAATGTAACTATTTAATTAAATCTACGACCATGGAATTTCAAAAATTAGTTCATTTCATGGAGTCAAAGAAAATTTATCAAGAATATAGGTTTATGAAACATGTTTACAATATATTTGACGAGATATCGAGATAATGTGATTACATTACACTATAAGTATTTTTCTGAGGTTTTTATCATTATGAAATTAAATTATTTCCCTATGGGTTCCTTGATATGTTTCTAGACAAAAAATTTGGGACTTTAGGAAAGCTATCCTAATGAAAATGATAAAGAAGTCTGGAGTGTCACATACAAAGTGCATAAAAAATTCTCACTTAAATTCTATTTGAATTTAATTTTTGAATAAATGTTATTATAAATACCAATGAATAATAATTATTTATCTTATTTTGATCACATAAATTAAGTTAAAATTTATCCAGGTTTATATATATGTCCTTTTAATATTAAATAAATATTTTTTATGAGTTAACAAATATATAATATTTACTTATTTATTTTTTATTATTCACATGGTAATAAATAAATAAATATTTATTAAATAAAAGATAGAAGATATATATCTTATGAACTCACTCAAGAAAGATATAATACTTCTCCCTTTCAAAGATGAGAGAACAAGATAACAATTATTTAAATACATTTAAACTTATTATTAGGATAAACAATGAACAATGTAAGGTGATTGGTTCCTCTATGATTTCACCCAAACTTCCAATGGATATATTCCAAGATTTATAGACCACGTGTGGATATCTCTAGATAAATTATATATTATATTCTTCACTTCAACAATGATATGTATATATATTCCAAATCGATCATCAATGATAAAATAATTATAAATATAAGAAAATTATTAATTTAAATTAAATATTAATTTAAATTAATTATAAATTAAAGTTCAAAAGATCCTATCTATAGAGCTTTCATGGTTTCATTAATCAATTTATCCATATTTTATCCATTGATACCAATGGAATTTCTTTGGGCACATGACCAAGCTGTAGAGACCCAAATATTGATGTACATGGACATTACATTACTTTTGCAGAACACTTAATACATAACAAAAATAGACACCAAAGGACCATAATAGTTTAGTGTCTTTGGAAACTCGGAATATAATCTTCTAATCTTGGTGAAAGATCTTCAACATCTCCCATAAAGATCTTCCCCTTTTTATTTTCTTACCTAAAACCTTTCTTTAAATCCTAGGGAAAAGAAAACATAAAAAAAGTGAGCTCAAATTCTTAGTAAGGGTAAACATGGAGAACATAAAACAATCCATAAACATTTGAATGCAAAAGCTTGAACATAAAATCTAAACATCAAAATCTTGAGCAAAGACATAACTCTTGGAAGTACATAAGGAATATATCATAAAGGAACATCAATCATGATAAAATAGCATGGGAATAAAACATGTGATTGTGGAAACCATTAAGAACATGATATTATTTCCATAGTAGCCAAGGAATTATTTCCAAGACCATCTTAGTGGACAAAGTCCCTTTCTGAATCGAGTTCACTCCTCGTTTCAGTCCTATAACACTGAACCAGATTAACTTACCATTCCAGCCATGTCTATCTCATGAGATATAAATATTTACCCAATGCATTGGAGGGAGATATAGGTCCCACCCATCTCATAATTAAATCATTATTTCGTGTGCAACAAAATCATAAATCATACATCATTGCATAACCCATGTAATAGAATGAGATTCTTAAACATCATGCCATCATAACATAATCCATATAAAAAATGGGTATAATTTAATCATAAGAAGAATAAAACCATGTAAATAATGGATAAATTATACTTGAAACATAAACTTATTAAATAATGTCATTTTAGATGGAAAATAGTTTTGATAAAACACTTGAAATGAATTCTTGAGGAAAATATCCTTTCTTCTTCAAAATCATTTTCTTTTCAAAAAATGCCAGACAATTTTAAAAGAAAAGGGTTTTGTTGAAAATAATCATGCAATCTTGTATAGGAAGATTCATGAAAATGAGGCGTTATGAAACCATAAAAATCTGTTCACGCCGTATAAGTTAAAAATAACATTCTCCTCGTACTTTTGTCGAAAAAGTAAAAAAGTACCTTATATGGTAACCAAAGGAAAGATTCCATTCATACAATTTGGTAAAAAGTAAACAAAGGGTAAAAATGACTTTAAACATTCATTAAAGAATATTAAACGTTTTTATGAATTTTTTTTTGAAAACATGGTTATGGATGATAAACGTAAGCCCAGTAAATACTTACGTATAAGCAATCTCGGATAAAAAATGAGATGGAAAATTTATCCCTTACGTTAGGTCCGATATGCTTCGTACGTATCTAAAACTCCTGTATAATGATTTAAATAATGTCATTGAATTATTACAGAATCATATTCATTGTTATGATATCATATATAGTTTACTTATGACATTATATTACCCGTTCTTTTGTAAATTCGATGTAAAAGCAGCGATTTGGGTAAAATCGTTTCATTTATTGTATGTGTTTCGACTTGTTGTTCGTGATATTATTACTTATATCCTGATTTAATTAATTATAGAATTTAAAACATGATTTATATATAATATATATTCATAATATACATATATATATATATGATAGATCGATAAATGGAATGAAATACACTGTTCATGGAGACGGTAGGCCGTACGTATGCATGAACGTTGTTTTTGTTTCCTTATTGAATTGAATAGAATTAAGTAGATGAAATAAATATATATATACATAAATAAAGTATCATTATTATGTCATATATTTCATTATTATTCATTATATATACTTTATAATCATTCATTACTGGTTAACATAGAGAATGAATCTCATCACGTCGTGGAGACGGTAGTCCGTACGTACGCACGAGCGATGATATCATTCCCATGATCGTGGAATTGTATTGAAGTGTATGAATAATATTTTATAATCAATATCACTTTAAAATAATCATATATAGTTATTTATTTACACCATTATACCCATCCAAGTAAGGTGGTGGTCGAAAACAGATTACACCACGGCGTGGAGACTGTATTCCGTACGTACGCACGCGCGGTGATTTCGTTTTCCGTAGGATGGATAGAAGGTGAAATATGGTTGTTTCATATTTATAATAACATATCAGTATATAATTAATACTGATGTTATTACTTTATAATTAAACAATTAAAGAAGAATAAGTAGAAGAATAAAGAAACTTGAGAAAATCGGAAGAAGAGATTACCTCTTCTTCGACGCACCTACTTTAAGCTTCCTCTTAAGGAAGTAGAGTTGGTATTTTGAGAAGACCAGAACCTCCAAAATGTTTCTAGGGAAGTGGATAAGATAAATGGGTAGGGTTTGGACGAGATTCAAGGCTCAAAAGGGTGTGAAGAGAAGAGGGAAGGGGTTCCCTTTTTATAAGGGAGGAGAGGGGCACCTTTGGAAAAACTCAAAATATTATTTTATAATAAAGTCATATTCGGTTTATAATAGCTCCAAAATGATTTATTTCGAATCTAAAGTGGGTATGGGTCTAAATACTCTCAAAAAATAGATTTTAGACAAGTTTGGATCATTATATTAACATTATCCATTAGTTTTAACTCTTAGTTAATTAGATTGACATTTACCATGTCACTTTGTATTTTTATATTATATAGTTAATAAACTTACCATATACATCCAAGAGACCCCCAAGTGGTCCATTAATGATACAACTATCATTATATAAGTATCTTGGCCGAACCTTAGATTTTTAGGAATATAATAACAATTAATAATATAATATTTGTTTTAAAAACAACTTTATGTCAATTTTGACACTATTTGGTAATTGATTTTTGTAAAAATCATAACAGCATGACTAGTTCAAAAAAAGTTAATTAAATCAATAATAACATGTCATATTAACCTATAAAATTAGTGGAATTCATAAAAAGTCTCAAATTACATTTATTTGGGTATTTATAACATCAATTATGTTAATATTTCATTAATAAGATAATTACTACATCATCATTGTGTCATAAATAAATTAAATTATTTAAAGTCTAAAAATAATAAATAAAATACCATTATGTATTAAATATTTTTATCTTTCTAATTAATATTTATAGTCGAATTTATCTTATGTATAACCCTATATTAGAAGTGATTTAGTTATTAAACATAGATTTTAACTATTTTAACCCTTCTTTAAATAAATTAATAATAAATGTCCTAATCTAATCAAGGTGGAACTAAATGGTCATATTTCATTCCACGGTTGTTTTTGGTTGAATTACACTTATCCAATAGAATATGGACATGTGTTAGGGTAATGATAATATCATTTTTACCCTTAATTACCCTATTTACTTTTAACCGTAGTAAATAAAAGTAAAAAGTTACTATTCAAAAAAAAAAATATTTTCATCTCATTGAACCACATTTTAGTCCTTGATATTAACCGTGTCTCTCAGATTTTCAAAATTCCCCTCACAGAAGCGGTAAAATTAATTTTTATGTGAATTTCCAAATTCTCCTAGGAGGTGGGTAAAAGACGGTGAAAAGTTCAATAAAATTTTTATATATCTAAAATTATTATAAAATGACTCCAATTAATTACATTGAAGTTATATAGGTATTATGTATAAATTTTTACCTAAAATAAATTTAAATAAAATAAATAATTATTTAAATAAAAAGTCGGTTTTTAAATAGTAACCTAGTGTTTTCACTATTCATCAAAAATTGGAAGTTTTCAGAAAAATACCAAAAATTCACCCTAGGATTATTTCGATATTATGAATCCAAAAATGAAGTCCATTTTGAAAGATAAAATTTATAAAATTTCAAAAAGTGGGTATTACTATTCATAACGGCTAGTTCATAATAATATTATAATAATATATCATTTAGTGAAACTCGGTATTGCGTACTACACACGCTATCGAGGAAGGTCTTGATTGCGTGTAATGCAAGCCAAGTCAGGGATGCGTGTAGTGAAAGCTTCGTTTGGTGTTGCGTATAACATAATCAAAACATATTTCATTTATACATTAAACAGAATCTATACTTAATGTTGTGTAAAATAATTTCCAAAAAACGAACTTGAAATTGTGTGTAATGAGAGCCAAGAATAGTGTTGCGTATACTGCAAGCTAATATGGTGTTCTGTATAGTAGTGTATAATAGAATACATCAATGAAATTAAAAGAATATTTTTCATAAAATCTCGGGGTGTTACATTCTACCCCCCTTAAAATGAATTTCTCTCTCGAAATTCATCGGGGTTATAAATGGTTTACTACTTGAATGTTTTTTTAATAGAAACCTACATCGTAAAAAGGAATACCAAAATTTGACTTTAAAAACTAACGTATGAAACGTAACAGTTACCCAAATTAACTAATCACTGGATTTCCACATAGGAGAACATAGGTGAAAATATGGTTATGGAAGAGAAATATAACCATCAACTTCTGATAAAGAGTGGTAGAGGACATGGTTATGAAAAAGCCAACAATCACAAAGCCATAAATTTTTGATGATCTAAGGTACCATCTGATTCATCAGATATAAGGGCACTAGGACAAAATTTTTGTATTTCAAGATCATTTCCCTAAAGTTGAAGAATTTGAATTAGATGAAATACTTACTTTATTTCAGTATAATCTCACCGTTGTTCGTGCCTTGAACAATTTCTACTTCATCTCTTAAAGAAATGAAGTTGAATTTTTCATTCGTGAGGTGTTAGAAGATCATGTGATATAATGATGGGTCATTCCATATATCTCAAACAAAAGGTTATAAAAAGTTATCAAATATACATAAGTCCATCTATGGTGTGGTTAATCGTATATGATTCCAAAAATGGACTTATACTTAATCTATCATACTGTTTAATATAATAAAACTAGTTTCTACTAACCAGGGACTTCCTGTAGGCCTGTGGTAGGCGATAAAGGCTTGTCGCACTTCAGTTGTGGGTTCGATTCCCACAACCTTGTCCGACGCGATGGGTTGCCTCCCATCCTGCAGGTTTTCCTTTTTCTAAAACTACATTATTATAACATTCAATTAATAATATTGAAAAAGTTATAGCCTTAATCAATACAAACTTATGTCCAACATAATCCATTCCAATCTTTAGGCTTATCCAAAATACTTCTGTCCAATCTTATAGTATAAAGAAAGCAATTACTAGAAATGTCATCTACCGAGCATGTGAATACCATCATTTATCCTCCATATAAGATATATCTTGTTGGTCACATTCCAAACATGTGAATACCTTAATCATGTATTCTCTAGAAAAATGAATACCCATTGAATATTAGTGAAAACATGAATGCTCTCAAAAGTTAACTCTTTCCACATACCGAAATCCAAAAATTCTATATACTCAAACCATGATATAACTTTTTTCTTATATCAGTCATGAGCTCATGAATATTGTCAAACATTTCATTTTCTCCTTATCCCTTCATTATGCACATATCATCTTCTTTCCAAAAATATCTCAATCACTTTCCATGGTTACTAGTACCATAAAATTATTTAAAACCACAATAGACCAATACATAAATATTCCAATATTCCATGATATTATATACAACATTATTTTGGAATCCCATTACATAAACACTTAATCATTCCACCACATCATTGTCATATACAACATCGCCAATAGTGATCGCATGTGACTTCCCTTTGTTCTTTGCCTTAAGTGGTTGCTCATGTTGATCATCATTAACCCTTGGATTAGGGCATTGATTAGCATAATGCCCCATTTCATTGCACTTGAAGCATTAAAGTGTTGGTGGTGCATTCTTTGTAGTCTTTTCTTTATTCACATCATTAGAAACGCTTTTTCCATTACTTTGACACTCATCTTCTTGATGGCCTTCTTTTCCACACTTAAAACATTTCTAGTCCCTTTAAGACAATATACACTATGCTTCTTTCCACACTTTGAGCATAAAGAAACATTCATCTTCTTTTCACCATTGTTCTGAGATTTCTCCCTGAACTGCATCTTTAGTTTCTTGTCCAAACCATGAGATGGATATGTAACACCAACTTCCATTTTTACCTTGATAGTACAATTCACAATTTCTTCATAGCTACTGAAGTCTCTTATAGCTAATGCCCTTTGAAGACTTGGTTTTAAGCCACTGAAGAATCGATCAACTTTACTTTCAGGTTGGATGACAAAGCCAGATGCATACCATGCAAGCCTTGTAAAATTCGCTTCGTATATACCAATAGAGTCATCATCCTTTTTCTTAAGCTCAAGGAAATCCTTTTCCATCTTTGTTTGAAGAATACGAGGGAAGTACTTATTGAAAAATAAGTTCTTGAACTCATCCCATTCCATGGATTCAATTTCTTCTCAGGGCCTTGTATTCTTAATTAGAGTCCACCATTGATCTGCTTCACCTTCTAAACAGTAAATAGCCAGAATGACTTTTTCATGTTCTGAATAGTGAAGTATGGACAATATATTTTCAATGGTACTAATCCATTGTTCAGAAACAAGTGGATCAGAAGACCCACTGAAAGAAGGTGGACGTTGCCTCATGAAGGACTCAATAGAATATTATTCCCTTCTCTACTCATTTGGATGTCCAGAATAATTCATAGCTTGTGTAAGTATAACAATAAGATTTTGCACTCCATCTCCCATAACATTGGTTTGTTCATGAGGACAATCTTTGCATTGTACATTACATTGATCAACACGGTTCCTTCGAGTT
Source organism: Viscum album (assembly GCA_963277665.1). NCBI lineage: Eukaryota > Viridiplantae > Streptophyta > Magnoliopsida > Santalales > Viscaceae > Viscum > Viscum album. The sequence continues at coordinate 1,025,032,586 of OY728129.1, read as the reverse complement.
GCAGCCATCATCTAAAACCCAAAAAGAATAGTGTGAGAGGCAAAAATCATGCTAGGGAAAAAACATAATAAAGAGGGAGTACCTTAGATATCTAAAATCTTAGGTTTAATTCTAATATCATTTATGTAATTCTAGGACTATAAACTATACATATACTTAACCTTAGGGACATCCCTAGACATACCTTATAAATATTTCTAGGGATCTCACTAAAGTTTTCACATCCTAGTTTCCAAAGGTTAACTAAACATGTACTTTGATACCAACTATAGAGACCCAAAGCTTGACGTACATGGAAATTAAATTACTTTTTCAGAACACTTAATACATAACAAAAACAGACACCAAAGGATCGTAATAGTTTAGTGTCTTTGGAAACTCATAATATAATCTTCTAATCTTGGTGAAAGATCTTCAACATCTCCCATAAAGATCTTCCCATTTTATTTTATTACCTAAAACCTTTCTTTAAATCCTGGGGAAAAGAAAACATAAAAAAGAGTGAGCTCAAATGCTCAGTAAGGGTAAAAATGGAGAACATAAAACAATCCATAAACATTTGATTGAAAAAGCTTGAACATAAAATCTAAACATCAAAATCTTGAGAAAAGACATAAATCTTGGAAGTATATAAGGCATATATCATAAAGGAACATCAATCATGATAAAATATAATGGGAATAAAACATGTGATTTTGGAAACCATTAAGCACATGATATGGTTTCCATAGTAGCCAAGACATTACTGCCAAGACCATCATAGTGGACAAAGTCCCTTTCTGAATCGAGTTCATTCTTTGTTTCTGTCCTGTAACACTGAACCAGATTAACTTACCGTTCCAGCCATGTCTATATCATGAGATATAAATCTTTACCCAATGAATTTGTGGGAGATATAGGTCCTAACCATCTCATAATGAAATCATTCTTTCATGTGCCACAAAATCATAAATCATACATCATAGCATAACCCATGTAATAGAATGGGATTCTTAAACATCATGCCATCATAACATAATCCATATAAAAAAATGGGTATAATTTCACCATAAGAAGAATCAAACGATGTAAATAATGAAGAAATTATACTTGAAACACAAACGTATTAAATAATGTCATTTTATATGGAAAATAGTTTTGATAAAACACTTGAAATAAATTCTTGAGGAAAATATCCTTTCTTCTTCAAAATCATTTTATTTTCAAAAAATGCCAGGAAATTTTAAAAGAAAAGGGTTTTGTTGAAAATAATCATCCAATATTGTATAGGAAGCTTCATGAAAATGGGGCGTTATGAAACTGTAAAAATCCATTCACGCCGTATAAGTTAAAAATAACATTCTCCTCGTACTTTTGTCAGAAAAGCCAAAAAGTACCTTATATGGTAACCAAAGGAAAGATTCCATTCATACAATGTGGTAAAAAGTCAACAAAGGGTAAAAATGAATTTAAAAATTCATGGAAGAATAGTAAACATTTTTATGAAAACATTTTTAGAAAACATGGTCATGGATGATAAACGTAACCCTAGTAAATACTTACGTATAAGCAATCTCAGATAAAAAATGAGATTGAAAATTTATCCCTTACCTTAGGTCTGATATGATTCATACGTATCCGAACCTCCTGTATAATGATTTAAATAATGTCATTGACTTATTACAGAATCATATTCATTTTTATGATATCATATATAGTTTACTTATGACATTATATTACCCATTCTTTTGTAAATTCGATGTAAAAGCAGCGATTTGGGTAAAACCGTTTCATTTATTGTACGTGTTTCGACTTGTTGTTCTTGATATTATTACTTATATCCTGATTTACTTAATTACAGAATGTAAAACATGATTTATATATAATATATATTCAGCATATACATATATATATGATAGATCGATAAATGGAATGAAATACACCGTTCATGGAGACGGTAGGCCGTACGTACGCATGAATACTATTTTCGTTTCCTTATTGAATTGAATGAAATTAAGTAGATGAAATACATATATATATATATATACATAAATCCAGTATCATTATTATGTCATATATTTCATTATTATTTATTATATATACTTTATAATCATTCATGAATGGTTAACAGGGAGAATGAATCTCATCGCGTCGTGGAGACGGTAGTCCCTACGTACGCACTAGTGATGATATCATTCCCATGATCATGGAATTGTATTGAGGTGTATGAATAATATTTTATAATAAATATCACTTTACAAAAATCATATATAGTTATTTATTTACACCATTATACCCATCCAAGTAAGGTGGTGGTCGAAAACAGATTACACCACGGCGTGGAGACGGTATTCCGTACGTACGCACACGCAGTGATTTCATTTTCAGTAGGATGGATAGAAGGTGAAATATGGTTGTTTCATATTTATAATAAAATATAAGTATATAATTAATAATTATGTTATTAATTTATAATGATACAATTAATGTAGAAGAAGTAGAAGAAGAAATAAACTTGAGAAAATCGGAAGAAGAGATTACCTCTTCTTCGACGCACCTCCTTTAAGCTTACTCTTAAGGAAGTAGAGTTGGTATTTTGAGAATACCAGAACCTCCAGAATGTTTCTAGGGAATTGGAGAAGAGAAATGGGCAGGTTTTGGCTGAGATTCAAGGCTCCAAAGGGTGTGAAGATAAGAGGGAAGTGGTGCCCTTTTTATAAGGGAGGAGAGGGGCACCTTTGAAAAAACTCAAAATATTATTTTATAATAAAGTCGTATTCTATTTATAATAGCTCCAAAATGATTTATTTCGAATCTAAAGTGGGGATGTGTCTAAATACTCTCAACCAATAGATTTTATACAGGTTTGGGTCATTATATTAACCTTATATTTTAGTTTTAACTCTTAGTTAATTAGATTGACATTTACCATGTTACTTTGTATTTTTATATTATATAGTTAATAAAATTACCATATACATCCAATAGATCACCAAGTGGTCCATTAATTATACAACTATCATGATATAAGTATCTTGGCCGAATATTATATTTTTAGGAATATAATAACAATTAATAATATAATATTTGTTTTAAAAATTATTTTTGTCAATTTTGACACTATTTGGTAATTGTTTTTTGTGAAAATCATAACAACATGACTAGTTCAAACAAAGTTAATTAAATCAATACTAACATATCATATTAACCTATAAAATTAGTGGAATTCATAAAAAGTCTCAAATTACATTTATTTGGGTATTTATAACATCAATTATGTTAATATTTCATTAATAAGATAATTACTACATCATCATTGTGTCCTAATAAATTAAATTATTTAATGTCTAAAAATTATAAATAAAATTCCATTATGTAGGAAATCTTTTTAGCTTTCTAATGAATATTTATAGTCGAATTTATCTTTTGTATAACCCTATATTAAAAATGATTTAGTTATTTAACTTTGATTTTAACTATTTTAACCATTCTTTAAATAAATTAATAATAAATGTTCTAATCTAATCCATGTGGACCTAAATGGTCATATTTTATTCCTAATTTTGTTTTTGGTCGAGTTACATTTGTCCAATAGAATTAGGACATGTGTTAGGGTAATAATAATATCATTTTTACCCTTAATTACCCTATTTATTTTAACCGTGGTAAATAAAAGTAACAAGTTACTATTCACCAAAAATTATTTTCATCTCATTGAACCACATTTTAGTCCTTGATATTAATTGTGTCTCTTGGATTTTCAAAATTCCCCTCACAGAAGCGGTAAAATTAAGTTTTATGTGAATTTCTAAATTCTCTTAGGAGGTGGGTAAAAGACGGTGAAAAGTTCAATAAAATTTTTATATATCTAAAATTATTATAAAATGACTCCAATGAATTACATTGAAGTTATATAGGTATTATGTATCAATTTTTACCTAAAATAAATTTAAATAAAATAAATAATTATTTAAATAAAAATTCTGTTTTTAAATAGTAACCTAGTGTTTTCACTATTCATCAAAAATTGAAAGTTTTCAGAAAAATACCAAAAATTCACCCTAGGATATTTTTGATATTTTGAATCCAAAAATGAAGTCCGTTTTGAAAGATAACATTTATAAAATTTCCAAAAGTGGGTATTACTATTCATAACGGTTAGTTCATAATAATATTATAATAATATATCGTTTAGTGAAACTCGGTATTGAGTACTACACACGCTATCGAGGAAGGTCTTGATTGCGTGTAATGCAAGCCAAGTCTGGGATGCGTGTAGTGAAAGCTCCGGTTGGTGTTGCGTATAACATAATCAAAACATATTTCATTTATACATTAAACAAAATCTATACTTAATGTTGCATAAAATAATTTCCACAAAATAAACTTGAAATTGTGTGTAATGAGAGCCAAGAATAGTGTTGCGTATACTGCAAGCTAATATGGTGTTGCATATAGTAGTGTATAATAGAATACATCAATGAAATTAAAAGAATATTTTTTATAAAATCTCGGGGTGTTACACAAGCACTTCTGTTGTACACTAGAATTTTCATAATAAAAATCCTATATTCTATGAATAACTGCACTTTACCATAAATATGTGATTCACATATGATATATAATACCCATGATTTATAGATATATAAATTTATTTCTATAACATGGATACTTGATGTGTTCAAACCATGACCACATTACTTCTTGAACATCTCAAGTTACTAAGTATAATACCTCTTCTAATTCCCAGATTGTTTACAAAAACAAATTGTCCTTCCTTTGTCAATATTGAATTTATATGGTTTTAGTATTGATATTAAAGTTTTATACTTTACAATATTCTTCTTCTTATTTGAATTTTATTTTCACTTACCCTAATACATCACCATGATATGGAATGACCTTTTCTAGTTCTATTTCATTTTTATCAACATAATGAAAAGATCATGAAGGGTAAAATCAATCTTGATAAAAATAATAATAATAATATAATAATTAAATCATCCTGGAAACAATCATATGATGCCTCAGTGGCCATATATTTCTAGATAGGGAACGTACGTCTTTGTTTTTTATATGCCCAAATATTTTCATAACATGAGTAGAAAGAAGGGTTCCTTCTGATATCTTGCATTGGAATAATGAGTTTTTTGCATCATGAATTTTAAATCTTGTTTTCTTATGATATATCTCTTTAAGGTGTTCAATAATATTGAATTGCCTTATTGATTTATTTTTCTTCTAAAGATAAATAACCATGGTAGTTAGAGTCAAACATATTACATCTAAAGAATCATTTAAATTATTTTTATAAGTATCCTTATTAGTATGGGGATAGAGATATTAGGTTTAGTTAGGATATCATTCCCTAAAACATAGAATTTATTCTCTTGTTTGAGAAAAATTATTATATTATTTTACCAGTAAATTATGTTATTTCCATTCAATTTTCCATTTTCAAGACCAATCTCAATTATAAATTTAAGACCGTTCTTGATGTAATAACACACACTATATATATATATATATTAATGGTACCATCTTTATATTGGATCGAGATTATATAAAATATATAGAAGAGGGGGATGAATTGTGTCTTTTCAAAATCTTCGCGAGATCATGTTCTGTCCTTTATCTTTAATCAGATAGATTAATTCATTGGAAATATGAAATAGAGGGACACACGATATATAGTGGTTCGGGGAACAGAGGGCCCCTAGTCCACTCCACCAACGCTCTACTCCACGAGCATGACAATTTTCACTATTTGGTCCTCATCTCAACAGACCTTTCAACAACTAAGTGAAGGCAGTTTACACCTTTACAATCTAAGGCAAAACAAAACCTTCTGGTTTAATCACAGAACCTACACAACTTAGAATGAGTAGCTGGTCACTCAAGATAAAAGTATTTGTCCTTTGAAAATACTCTCCCAATTTTTCTTCACAATTGCAACAGAATGTAATTGACAGTAAATAGATCATAGTCTTCAGAAAGAATGATCTTCAAGAAAGAGTTATTATGAGTCGATCCCTTTGCAATAGATAAAGAAATATAAATCGAAACTTTAGCAGCAGCAGATTCATAATTGATCTTCAATGTCGAATAATTGAATCTTCTGTCATGTATCTTCTATTTTAACAAACAGATATTTTATCACTGTTCGTAATCAACAGAAATGTAGATCATGATTGACTCTGTTTTTTTCTCTTCTAAAAATCATACAACAGATCTCATATATTAATAGATATATCTACTCTTGTGTGTTCTTGATCACTATATGCAGTTTATAGATATAAAGAATACTTCCTCTACAAACATCAGATCCACAATATTCGCCTTTTTACTCGCGTAATTCAAACATTTTAATTTACATTGTAGTCGTAACTCTCTTTGTAATTTTCCATGAAAATATCCTTTTAATTCAATCCTTAAACGGATCTGAACTCATCAAAGATGCACTTTAAAATCAGCTTTTAATTCAGCTTAAAATCAGTCTGATAATTCGCTTGCAGATTGTTTAATATTAATATCAATTTTAAACTCTCCGACACCAAACGTAAGGTTGAGTTGTATAGTATGCATCCTCTGAACGTAACATAGATCATAAACATAAGGTTGATGACGTAGCCTTCAAATGTAAGGTTGTCAACGTATGGTTGATCACAAATATAGGGTTGGCCATCCATACTCTCCACTCCAACTTTCAAATGAATGATAAATGAACCATACTTTTATAATCTTCCAAACGAAAGGTACATGATCCATACTTTTCTAAGAAATTTAAGGTTGTTTATAAAAGTAAGGTTAATGAACCATAATTTTGAGAAACAAATGTAACATTTAACACTTACGTACTATTCTCCTTCCATACTTTTCTAATATCCCAAACATAGGGTTCTTTCTTAACGTAGGGTTCTTTTTCATACTTTGCCGATAACATATGGTTGATTAACAATAATTTTCTAATAACTTACACTATATTTCTCCATGAAGGGTGTGAACAATGATTCCAGAACACGCTTAAGTAATTCTCGAATATGTAGAGCATGAACAGTGTTTCCAGAACACACTAATGAGAATACTTTAGCAATTAAATCTCATTGTTGAAGAACTTAAATATTTCTTCTAGAAATAAAAAATAAAAAATAAATTCCTGAAATATACTTAAAGTAAAATCATTATAAAATAATTAAGGGTATTTTTGATCATCAAAATAATTATAAAGAAATAGATTATTGTTCTCAACAATCTCTCCCTTTAAATAAAAATATTATGTATTATTGAAAACAACACTTGTTCAATAATCTCCCCCTTTTTGATGATCATAAAACCCATAAAATAATAAATGAAATTAATTTTCAAAATCAATTACATATATTTTAGAATTTTTATTAGATAAAAAAATATTTAATTTTAACAAGATTATTTCAAAAATAAATAAACATTGTATCATTTGTAATCATAAAAATAAATTTCTCCCCCGTTTTCAAAAGTAAAAAATAAAAGTAAAGAAAAAAAATATTTATCCAAACTTCTCCCTTTTAAAATATTTTGAAGTAAAAATTTGTATTTATCCTTCAATAAAGAGTTTTGTTTTTAAAGAAAAATTTTTATTCAAATTTCTCCCTAAAAAAACATTTTAAAAAAATGTATATAAGTTAAAATAAAATGCTGTGTTTATCCATATTTCTCCCTTTTTTTGTGATATAAAAAAGAATGAAAAAATATAGAATATAACACATATTAATGTAGCACTGAATTTAAGTAAATTCTATATCTACCTGTTTATCAATTAGGAAATCTGGATTACTGGCATATCTAATCAAGGACAGTAAAACAAAAAAACACACAAATATATAATGAAACAAATTTTCATTGAAAATTTTTAATAGTAAAAAATTGATAGATACAGGAATCAAGGGTTGGTCAGGGTTTAGATAGTGTCTATCTTGTTTAAACTACTTTCTTGATTTCTGATAGATTCTCCCTTAGTCTCTTCATCATTTCATCACCAAGCGTAACAATAAGATACCTATTCTCTTGAGTCATATGAATGTATTCAATTAAGTTGACTCTGAAACACTCATGTAGTATTTCTTCCTTCTCCAAAAACAAAGACAACTTCTCTGTTAACTTATCCAAGACAGAACTGATTCGTGGTTAATTTGAGGTCAATTGTTCAACTAAAAACTTTTGATTGTCTAGAAACATTGAAATAAGAGCATTATTTCATTTCAAATCATGCAAACTATCATTCATATCAACTAAGACAGTGGTTATTACCTTAAATATTCTGATCAAATCAGGTGAAGTACCTAAACTACTAGCTTCAGCGATCTTGAAAGATGCCAACTTTGACTCCATAAATGATTTGAGATCTTACAAATCTGACTTCATAACCATTCCAGACTTTAATTTTGCAACCTCATTCACCATATCCTTCTTAAAAATTACAACTTCTTGCTTTGAAACTGTACTATTCTTTAGACTCTAGAATTTTAATTTTTCTTTTTTCAATTCTCTCCTTAGACCAGAATTCTATTGATCCACTCTCTGCAACTACCTATTTATTTCTTCAACTTCTTTATTTTCGAATTCTGAGGTACTTTGTCTTTGATTCTCCTTTTCATCATGAAGGTTATGTACTAACACTATGCGTAAGGATTCTGCATATTCTTTCTCCTTATATTCTCTAACTGGTTGGTCCACAGATTTTTCCTCTGAGTATTTTCCAGACTCTTCCACAGAAAAATCCTCTTAAAGAACTTCTGTTTGTACATATGAAGGGTTTTCATCCAATACATCAGAAATCACTTCTTCTATTTGATTCTCGTGAATAATTTCATCTTTAGCTAATTGAGGACTGGCCACATATACTCCAGGCACTGCCTCTTTTTCAATTTCAACTTCAGGTTCTAGTTCTGCTCTTTCAACTGCAATTATTTTAGGTTCAACTTCTGTAGCAGCCACATTTTGTTCCTGAGTATCTCTTTAAGCTTCTATTTGAATTCTAGATTGAATATGAGGTTCTTCCATTGGTTCTGACCTCTCAATAACAACTTCCATTGATTTTTCAATAGCAGCATCTCTTACAAACCTGTAACTCAATAAATTTTGTGGGGTTAAAACATTTGAAACTTTCTCTTCATGAGCAGTATCATCTTTTTGTCTTTTTTACTTGAAGTCCTTCTTGACTTGATTCTTCTGGCACCGTATCAACTTCAAAATTTATTCTTCTGGAAACAAAGCTTACTCTGGGTGTGGCTTGATTTTCCTTTGACTTTTCAGGCTAAGCTTGAGCTCTCTCTTCTTCTACTTATTCATCAGCTCCTACTGGAAGGATTTTTCCTTTTACTGTACTCTAGAAATAACCAATTTTTCTTAATGTACCAGCATTATGAACATTACTGTGGTGACAACAAGTTCTAACCTCAACCAATCTCACCATGTCTTTCTTGAACAAGAGTTTTGAAATGAATCTACCAAAAGGGTATAGATTCATTCTAGATTCACTTTGATTGTAGTAAATCAGGTACCTCACCATGTACCTAGGAAAATTTAATTTTACATCACTGAGAAGAAGATACATTATGTACATATCGGGATACAATATCTTATCCATCTCTGACATTCTGGGTGCTATCCCTGTTTGTAAAAATTTCATAAGGATCTTCTGATTTGGTTCCAAATCTTTAACTAACATTTTCCTTATGTTAGTAGATCCAAATAGAAAGGACATAATGTCTTAAGATTTATGCACAGAATCTCCTATACTTTTCAAATCAAAATGAAACACTCCCTCATGAGGGCAGTTCAGTATCTGACTAATTTTAACTGAAGAGATTAAAAAATCTCTATCCTCTATCTTATACATCATGGTTTCATAATCATCTCCCAAACTAAATTAAACTGATTTAAAGAAATATCGAAGCTCTACTTCATACAAGAATTCTGTATTCTCACTATTGAAGGTCTGTTCGAGATTCTGAAACGACAGGGCTTGCTTTAACAACAAGTTCGTCTGAAATAGTCATTCTAATGCAATTACCTTTCCCTATAGGATTTTCCTTTCTGCTGAGCGCTGTTTCTTAGCATTGATGGTCTCGGCCTCATCAGCTCTCCTAGTCTTTTCCATTTCTGCTAAAATCTCCGAAGGTTTGAAGATTAGGGTTTTAGAGGCTCGAAGATTAGGGTTGAAAAGCAGTGGTGCGGTTTCACGAGTTCTAAAGGGTTTTGGTGGCAATGAAATGGTTCAGAATTCAAAGGTTATGACAACCTTGATTCCTGTGTTATCAATACTCATTACATAGATTTTAAAAACAAATAAAAATTGTCTGTGGCATATATAAAAATAAATCTTAATAAAAAAGTTTATTCTGTTTAAAGAAACAACAAATTTATATTTAAATAGTAAAAAAATGAATAAAATTAAAATTTTATTTAAAATTAAATAAACCTAACTCCCCTTAATGAAGTCAAATATTGCAGTGGTAAGTGTTTTAGTAAAAATATCTGCTAATTGTATTTCTGTATTAACAAATTCCAAAAATATATCATTTTTAAGAACATTATATCTTAAAAAGTGATGTCTAATATCAATATTCTTAGTCATATAATGATTAATAGGATTTTTTGAAATATTTATAGCACTAGTATTATAAAATAAAATAGGTGTATTATTAAAATTTAGTCCAAAGTCCATAAGAGTGTTTTTCATCCACAACACTTGTGAACAACAACTACCAGTAGAAATATATTCAACCTCAGCTGTTGATAGGGCAACTGAATGTTGTTTCTTACTTGACCATGACACTAAGTATTTCCCCAAAAAGTGACAAGTACCTGAAGTGATTTTTCTATCTAATCTAAAACTTCCAAAGTCAATATTTGAATATGAAATTAAATTAAAATCAGAAGTTTTGGGACAAAGTAGAGGTTGAAAAACATTTCCTTTTAAATATCTAAATATTCTTTTAACAGTAGTTAAATGAGATTCTTTTGGTTTTGATTAAAATCTAGCACAAAGACATACTGAATACATTATATATGGCCTGCTAGAAGTAAGATATAATAAACTACCAATAATACCTCTATATAAATTGTTGTCAACTGACTTTCCAGTTTCATCTAAATCAAGTTTTATATTAGTACACATAGGAGTTATATATGTCTTGCTGTTTTGAAGTCCGAATTTCTTAAGTAAATCAGTAATGTATTTGGTTTGATTCAAAACATTTTCAAAATCTTTTTGAAAAATTTGTAGTCCTAAAAAGAAATTTAATTCTATCATCATACTCATTTTAAATTCTTTTTGCATTAAGTTTGAAAACTCATGACAAAGTGTTTTATTAGTTGATCAAAAAATTACATCATCAACATAAATTTGAACCAATAAAATATTAGTTTTTATAGTTTTCTTAAAAAGTGTTGGATTTGCGATTCCAATAGTAAAATCATTTTTCAAAATAAAAGAGATTAATCTTTCATACCAAGATCTAGGCGCTTGTTTAAGGCCATAAAGAGCTTTAATAAGTTTAAAAACAGAATTTGGTTTTTGCGAATTTTCAAAACCAAGAGGTTTCTCAACATAAACTTCCTCCATTAAATAACCATTTAAAAATGAAGACTTAACATCCATCTGAAATAATTTAAAATTCATATGAGATGCATATTCTAAGAGAATTCCAATAGATTCTAATCTAGATATAGGTGAAAAATTCTCATCATAATCTATAACTTCTTCATGATTATATCCTTTAGCTACTAGTATTGATTTATTTCTAGTTATTATTCCTTGTTCATCTTGTTTATTTCTAAAGACCAATTTTGTTACTATCATTGGATAATTCTGTGGTATTTCAACTAATTCCTAGAATTCATTTCTCTTGAACTAGTTTAATTCTTCTTGCATTTCTATCATCCATCTTTCATCATCTAAAGCATCTTCGATAGTCTTAGGTTCTAGTTGGGATATAAAGGAAGAGAATTCTACAAGATTTCCTATATTTCTTCTAATTTTTATTCTTATATCTAATTATCCTATTATAGTTTCTAAAGGGTGATTCTTTAGAGTTATAGACAGTCTAGGTAGTACACTTATAGGTTCTTTAGTGTCAAGTTCTTCTGTACTGGACTGAATTTCATTTATATCTTTTTCAAAATCATCTTTCACGTTCTCAAGTCTAATTTTATCATTAGAGTCAAGCTCATCCATTTGATCTGTCCTTTTTTCAAAGGGATCAGATTCATCAAATTTCATATGAACAGATTCTTTAACAATCCATGTCTTTTTATTAAAAATTCTACAAGATTTGGAAGTAGCATAATATCCTAAGAAAATGCCTTCTTCATATTTTGGATCAAACTTAACAAGATTGTCTTTGGTATTTAAGGTGTAAACCTTAAATCCATAAACTTTAAAGTAATTTAATTTAGGTTTATTTTAATTCCAGAGTTCATAGGGTGTCTTTTTTAAAATTGGTCTAATTAAAACTCTATTTATTATATAGCAGACTGTGCTTATAGCTTCTTCCCAAAAATAGGTAGGAAGACTGTATTCATTTAGCATAGTCCTAGACATTTCCCGAATAGTCTTATTTCTTCTTTCAACAATTCAATTCTGTTGAGGTGTTCTTGGTGCAGAGAAAGTATGTTTAATACCCATGTTTGAGCAAATGGAATTAAATTCTTGATTATCAAATTCTCCACTATGATCACTTCTTAATGAAATTATATTAAAACCTTTTTCATTTTGAGTAGATTTAAAAAAACTTTTAAATAAAGTAAAAGCTTCATTTTTAAATTTCAAAATGAAATTCCATTTAAATCTTGAATAATCATCAACTAAAACATATACATGTAATTTACCAGTCAAGCTTGCTACCCTTGAAGGTCTAAACAAATCTATTTGTATAGGTTCTAGAGGTTTAGTTGTAACAAATTTGTTAACAGATTTAAAGGATGATTTGTGTTGCTTTCCAAGTTGACATGAATCACAGAATCTGTCACTTTCAAATATGAGAATAGGAAAATCAGAAACTAATTATTTCTTAGATAATTTATGCAAAACATATACATTACAATGTCCAAGTATTTGATGCCAGATCCAAGATTCATTCAATTTAGAAGTTAAGCAATTTACTTATTGTTTACACAAGGAATTTAAATCCATGGTGTATACATTATCAGTTCTTAGTGCTCTAAATTTAAGCAGTTTATTTTTAAAAACAATACAACAGCTATTAGAAAAATCAATAGTATAACCATCATCACAGAGTTGAGAGATACTTATCATATTGTGCTTCAATCCTTGTATATAATGTACTTTGTTGATTGATACAACTTCTGGATCTCCAACTATTCCAATGCCAATGATCTTCCCTTAGGCATTGTTACCAAATGTAACTAGTCCACCAACTATTTGTGTCAGTGTAGTAAAGTTCGATGATCATCCACTCATATTCCTTGAGAATCCACTGTCCATATACCATATGTCCTTTTTTCTTTTGTTACCTACTCCCTTTAAAGGCATTTACACAATTTTCTTTAGTACCCATATTCTATTGGGTCCAGGGGTGTTAGCCATCAAAGATCTGGGAATCCAGACTAGCTTTGATTTTCTAATTTTAGAAGAGTCAAATAAATTATTTGTTACAAAAGATTTCTTAATACCACTTATTTGGGGTTGTCTTAAGAATTTTTTTTAGAAATATGTTCCATTATTCCATAGTAATTACAATTTAATATTTTTGTACTTGTAATAAAATAATTCTTGTACTATTTAGGTTTTTCACCTTTACTACCAATTACAAATCTTTCCTTTTTAATGAAATTTTCCCAAGAATTTCATTTAAAGTATTTTCTCTTTTATTAAAAACAATGGATGTACTTTTAAAAGTTTCCACTTCAGTTTGCAGTGTTTTTATCTTTGATTCATAATCTGTCTTGTTAGTGTTAATTGAATTAAAATTTTCAGTTAACTCTTTATGTTGTTTCAGTATTGTATCTCTTTCATCAGAAACATCATTATGAATTTTATTTAAAGAATTATGCTTCTTAAATAGAGAATCATATTTTTATTCAAGCATATTGCAATAGGCTACAAGTTTTTCATTAGAGTAACTAGATTCAGAACTAGATTCAGAAGAGTAGTAAGATTGTACCTCATCTGTTTCTGCCATAAAACACACGTTGGATTTAAAATTTACTTTTTTCTTATCTAAGTCGGATTCAGAAGTGCTATTGGAGTATTCAGATACACTCCATGTAGCTTTCATATCTTTCTTGTCCTTATGCTCATAATCATTTCTTTTGAAGAATTTCTTTTTCTTGTCTTCTTTTAACTGAGGACAGTCAAGTCTGATGTGCCCCATTTTCTTGCACTCATAACACATGACTTCTTTGTCATCCTTTTTGAAGGATTTTCTAAAGCCCTTCTTCTTTATATAGAATTTAGTGAATTTTCTGGATAGCTGAGCCAGTTCCACATCAGAATTTGATAAATTAGAACTTTCTGATTTCACTTTTACACTCTTCTTCATCCTCTTGTTTTTTCTCTATGATGAAACTTTCAAGGCAGCGTCATATCTCTTGATAAACACTTTGTGCTCATTTTCTTCATATTGCATCTCAACTTCATAAATCATTAGTGTTCTAATCAGTTCTCTCATGGTTAAGTCTTTGACAGGTGTCGACTGTCTGATTGCAATAGATATTCCATTCCATCTAGTAGGTAGTACTCTCAGTACCTTTAAAGCTTGATCAGCTTGTTTGATTGGGTCTCCCAAAGCTGTTATATTATTGAAAATCTCTATCAACCATCCATTAATTTGAGTAATGCTTTCACCTTCAACCATTATGAATGTATCAAATTTAATCTTAGTAGTAGCATATCTCATTTTCCTGATATTTTTAGTTCCTTCATAAGCAACAGAAATAGTTTGCCACATCTCATATACTGTCGGTCATTGAGATACTCTGTTAAATTCATCAGGTCCTAGAACACATAATATTTCATTCATTGCCTTCGATTTCATATCACATTCTACTTCAGTGGCTGCATTCCTTATCTCATGTTTTTCAAATATTTCATATGGAGTCAGTGTCTTTGAATATACTCTGTATCCAAGTTTTTCAGATAGATAATCATTCACGACTACCAGCATTGATAGTTTTCTACATTGATGTACGGTGCTCTAACCATAGAAATTACCTCTCTTATATCAGTCATCTTTATCTGCGTATAATCCATAATCTATTTTATCTTGTTAGTGTTTTATCGAAATCCCAACCTATGATACCAATTGTTGGATCGAGATTATATCAAATATACACAAGAGGGGGGGGGGTGAATTCTTTCTTTTCAAAAATCTTCATGAGATCGTGTTCTGTCCTTTATCTTTAATCAGAAAGATTAATGCAGCGGAAATATGAAATGCAGTGACAAACAATATATAGTGGTTCGGGGAACAGAAGTCCCCTAGTCCACTCCACCAATGCTCTACTCCACAAGCTTGGAAATTTTCACTATCTGGTCCTCATCTCAACAGACCTTTCAAAAATTGAGTGCAGGAAGTTGATACCTTTAAAATCTATAGAAAAACAAAGCCTTCTGGTTCAATCATAGAACCCACACAACTTAGAATGAGAAGCTGTTCACTCAAGATAAAAAGTATTTGTTCTTTGAAAATAATCTCTTAATTGTTTTTCACAATTGAAACAGAATGAAATTGACAATAAATGGATCATCGTCTTCAGAAAGAATTATATTCAAGAAATATTAGTTCTGAGTCAATACCTTTGCAATAGATAAAGAAATATAAATCACAACTTCAGTAGAAGAAAATTCACAATTGATCTTCAATGTCGAATAAGTGAATGTTCTGTTGTGTATCTTCTTCTTTAAAAAACAGAGCTTTTATCACTCTTCGTAATCAAAAGAAATGTAGATCGTGATTGAATCTATTTTTTTCTCTTCTAAAAATCATACAGCAGATCTCGTATATTGATAGATATATCTGCTCTTGTGTGTTCTTGATCACTATATGCAGTTCGTAGATACAAAGAATACTTCCTCTGCAAAAATCAGATCCAAAATCTTCACCTTTTTACTCACGTAATTCAAACATTTGAATTTACAGAGTAGTCATAAATCTCATTGTAATTTTCCATGAAAAGATTCATTTAATTCGATCCTTAAACGACTTTGAAGTCGTCAAAGATGCGCTTTAAAATCAACTTTTAATCTGGCTTAAAATCAGTCTGATAATTCGCTTGCATATCGTTGAATATTAATATCATCTTTAAACTCTCCGATGCCAAAAGTAAGGTTGAGTTGTACAGTATGCATCCTATGAACGTAACATAGATCATAAACGTAAGGTTGATGATGTAGCCTTAAAACGTAAGGTTGTCAATGTATGGTTGATCACCAACGTAGGGTTGTCCATCCATACTTTTATCTTCACCTTTCAAACATATAATAAATGATCCATACTTTTATAAGCTTCTAAACGAAAGGTACATGATCCATACTTTTCTAAGAAACGTAAGGTTGTTTACAAAAGGAAGGTTGATGAACCATACTTTTGAGAAACAAATGTAATGTTTAACACTTACGTACGGTTCTTGTCACATACTTTTCTAATATCTCAAACGTAGGGTTCTTTCCTAATGTGGGGTTCTTTTTTATACTTTTCCGATAATGTATAGTTGAATAACCATACTTTTCTAATAACTTGTAAAGTATACACCTCATTCCATCCTTACGCTACATTTCTCTACATAGGGTACGAATAGTGATTCCAAAACACGCTTAAGCAATTCCCGAATATGTAGAGCATGAACAGTGTTTCTAGAACATGCTAATGCAAATACTTTAGCCATTAAATCTCTTTGTTCAAGAACGTAAATATTTATTCCAGAAATAAAAAATAAATAATAAATTCCTGAAATATACTTAATGTAAAATCATTAGAAAATAATTAAGGGTATTTGTGAGCATCAAAATCATCATAAATAAATAGAGTATTGTTCTCAATAATCTCCCCCTTTAAATAAAAACATCATGTATTGTTGAAAACAACACTTGCTCAACACTTTACTATTATTAAATATGGTATTTTATTGAATATACTACCACAAAAATAATAACCTTAATTATTATAAATTTAGTGGGATAAGATCCATATTTCCATATGTCTTAAATTAAATAAAATAGTATCCTAAAAATGAATATTTTGGTAAACAACACATTTTAATTTTATCTAACGCATGTATCATATTTTTTACTAAAAAACATATTTTCTAATTAATTTTATAAATATTTTTAACACTATACGTTTACTAATTTATATGATTTGGTTTCCAAGTCACTTATCAGCCAAAATTCATATTAGGATAAATATTATCACCTTCACCTAATAAAAAATATATTATTGATGCCCAGTTAAGAATGGCCAATCTATTTGACTATTTTAGGTCTTACAAAATGCGGTTCTTATTGGAAGGAATCTAATATTTAATAGACTGAACATTTCCATATCTTAATTACCTGATTTATAGAAAATATTTCACCACTTACATACCTAATACATTTTTAGGTTTATAGTTTTAGATAACATGATAAATCATTTCATAAAAGATCCTTAACCAAATGAAATTTTTTTCCATTAAACAAAAATTATTTAAATGATACACTTGATTGATTCAAGGACAGAGTCTTATATTGTGATCTTGAATTAAAAAATCAATACTACCCATCCTAAAGTACTATTAAAACCCTTTAAAAACATGGTATGATCATAAAGAGATTAGTGATGGGGGTGAAATAAATAGAAAAATTAGTAGGATACTGAAACACTAAAAATACAATGAAAAATAATTTTCTTAAATAATTTTCTGTTATATATAAAACATTATTTTAAAAAATAAAACAACTTGTTTTCTTAAAATAAGTATAAAAAAGTTTGTAATTAATTATAAAAACTATGTAAGATCCTTATTGAAATATGAAACTTATGAAGAAACCGTTCCTTGAAAAGAAACCTTATATCATTTAAAAGATTATAAATGACACATAGAAATATATAATGGGATTTAAATGTCATAAGATCATGATGAACATGAGAGAACATAAGATGTGTCACAAACATAAGGTATTTCATTATAAACATATGACACGGATAAATGTTAAGACACAATAAGAATATACCAAGGATCATCACCAAAGAATCATAAACATAGGACAAGGCACATCACTAAAGCATTATAAACACAGGAAAAGGATCATCACAAATCCATCTAAAAAATATCCCAACAATAATCACAAATGAGTCACAAACATAGACTAAATATAATTATAAAGGAATCAGAAAAATAGGACATGGATCATTACCAAGGAATCATAACATGATCTCATGAGATATAATGCACTTCCCAATCGATTGTAGGGATATATAATTTTGTTCCCACCCATTATCATAAAATGTTCTGCATTATTTTGCCACAATAACATGAAAATAATATCATGTAAATAATATATTGTGAAATTAATAGAACATATAGGCATAAATCATAAAAAAACTTACATTTCAATTCATAAGAATTTTTTAGGTAACCAAAATAAAAATCTATTTAAAAAATGAGTTATACAAGTATAAATTCACAGATAACATTTTGATATTAGGGTTTAAAGAAATAATTTGAATCTTTGAGGAGGATGTTTTTAAAGAAAACAATCCCATATCAAAATTACCATAGAAAAATATAGTCTTCCTTTAATGTCCACCTTGGTGATAAGACCCTAATAAATTTTTATAGATTTAAAGATAAATAAAAGGTATTTTTTTGTATTGGAGAAGAAAAAATGAGTATAAAATAGATGAAAAAAATATGAAAATCTATTAAAGGATGATGAAAGTCTAATTTTATTGAAAAAATTCGATGGAACTTTTGTGATTAAGTAAAGATTGAGATTTTAAAAAATTATCCAGTTGAATTCATGGATGTTTTGAGTATCCTTTTATTATATTATACCACTATTCTATACTAATTTTAAAATAGAATATCATTAAATTGAACTTTAATATTTTTCCTTATAAAAAAATACATGAGGTTTTATAATTATAAATGGTAAGCATAAATGGGCCACATACCCCTAAATTTCAATTTCTCATTGACCTGCAACAAATAACCCATTCAAATTGATTATCATAGAATATATAAAATATTCACATTTTACCCTGTTTCATATAATTATAACTATTAATTTAACAAAAATAATATGATATCCTATTAACTTTATCATTCCATATGAATTTATCATTTTTACCTACAATATACTCTATGAGATTGAATTGACCAAAGATGATAGGAAGAAAGTTCTCATATATACCTCATATTTAATAACCCCAACATATAATCTTATTTAAGATGATTCTTAGTGAAATAATTTTTTAAAATCCATAATTATTTCAAAAATACTATCATACTAATCCTTTCATATTTTATAACCCCAGAAAAATTTATATACTATCCCAATATTTAAAACAATCTCAATCACTACCCATCTAATAAACCGATTAGATTCATCATTAGGTTTCATAAGCACATTTTTCTCCACAAAGTTAAGAAATAAAATTATATTTTAAACCATACTAAAATTATTAAGTTGAAATAATTACAATTTATTATAACCTAAAGGTTATAGATGAATTGATTTTAAAATTAATAGACCTTAATTGGTGTTTCAAATGGTATGAATGATATTCAAGGGAGGTATATAAGAAACATTCTTGAAGTTTATTTGAAACATTAGAAATAATTTTAAATTTCTTGAATATGTAAGATTCATAAAACCAAAATTTAAAGGAATACAAGATCATAAGATTCATCAAGGAAAAAACTAATTCATAAAAGTAATGCTTGTCCATTCAGAGAAATAAACGCATACCTAGATCCATTATAAATCATAAAATATGATTTATTATGTGACAAATACATGAATTATGATATGCATTATATCATAAAATATGGATGACATGTTGATCCTATCATGGAAAGGATTTCCATATCATGGGATTACTATATCTAAAACATGACAAAGGACTAGAGAATTGTGATTTATAAGGGTATTATATTCAATATGTAAGAATTTTATATTTGATAAAACAAATAAATTAAGGTTATCTAGATATATAGTAGTCATGTTTGGAATCCCCAAAAAATAAAGTAGCTTAATAAATAAAGGTCTTTGTACTGATGCATTAAACTCACACTGAGCGAACATACCGAAAAATGAAAAAAGTTCGAGTCACCCTATATATGCAATGATTAACAGGAGAAAACATAAAGGTAAAATGATTCAAAAAATAATAAATAAATAAGAGTCATTTTAAAGTTACTAAAATATATAAGGGTCATCATAGTTTACTCAAAGATAAATAATTTTGAAAAATCCTATATTTTCATTATATATGTAAAGGAAAGTTCCTTTTTATGTAAAGGATGTCAGTTGATATGAGTTTAAATAATACGATATGATATTATCATATCATAAGAATATTTGGTATGGAATTTTCAGAGGAAAATAATCGAGGGAACTTACAAAAAGGTAATAAGAACCTGATACATGAGGGTCATTTCCTTAGTAAAATATTCTATACAAAGTAATATTTTATAATCTCTTAAAATTTCTTCAACATAAAATATGAGGATCTCGACATGTAGATTTCAAAATAAAAATTAATTCAATATATTAAAAATAATATACATTTAAATAATTTTTTTAATAAAATCAATTTATAATTTAAAGAATGACTTTCAAAATAAATACTCATAACTACATTGATAATTTTTTTTAAAAAAGATCCATTTATAAAATATCTTATAGTTAAATAGTTCTTTAATTAGATCAAAATTATTAATAAAATATTTTTTTTCATGAATTAAACATAATAATTTTAGGTTTATAACTATAATATAATTAATAATTATCTTTTGTGTCATGAAATAAACATATATACATTTTAAAGTAATAATTCATAAAATGAACATTAATATAATATATGAATAAATCATTAAATTTATTTATTCAAAATATCATATCATATATCATATCTTATTTTCTGGTATCACTATATGACTACCCAATGACTATTTTATTAGATATATAATGGATACTCATAGTGATAATACTTTTCCATATAAATAACCATATATTATATTTTCTTGTTCCATCCACTACATTCCCTATATATATATATTTATTGTAATGACCCATAATATATAAATTATAATTGCTTCCAGAATGAATTTGTGTTATATTATATTGTATAGCACTATACACATACAAAATAGAGAAAAACCAACACTTTATTACATTAATGAATATTTTTACATTAGTTAACAACTAAACCCATGAAAATTTTAAATGTTAAAAAGGATAGAAAAATAAAATAGAGAAATTATAATGGGAAAATTTGGATTATCCCGATTTGCTTGAATCATCACTCCCACAAACAAAACTAGAGAAAATAAATAGAATATTGTTAAATAAATTGAGATTTTAGAAAATAAAAACATAGAACCTTGGGAGTAACTATAGAGAATGATATATAAATAAATAAATAGGTACTTATATGAGGTAATGAGACCATTAAAATCATA
Source organism: Viscum album (assembly GCA_963277665.1). Lineage (NCBI taxonomy): Eukaryota > Viridiplantae > Streptophyta > Magnoliopsida > Santalales > Viscaceae > Viscum > Viscum album. The sequence goes on along the minus strand of OY728129.1, from coordinate 1,025,010,938 downwards.
ACCTGACCGTTAAGAATAACATCCTTACCGTTAAGAATAGTTACATGAAAATTGGGATAGTAATTTGAACGTAAAATAATAAAATGTTGTAAAAATAATATTTATCAGGATTAATTTTAGAAAATATAAATATTTTAATATCAAAAATTAAATACTATGATTGAAAACTCAAAGAAATTATAAGTACTTTTTTAATAAAAGGTATTTCAATGTATTTCGTAGAAACCATAATTTTTATGTTAATAATTAAAATTACCTATGTTATAAAATTATTTTGATAAAATAAATATCATTTTTATAATTAGTATGTTAAAATTTCCCAGGGAAGAATTTTTGATGAATTTTTTAGAAACATTAATTTTTACATGAAAAGTAAATGTATTGTTTTTTAAATACCGCACGTTTGATTACATAATAATAATGTAATTATTAATTAATAAATTTTAAATAGGATATATTAGCCCAAAAATAAATTTAATAAGATAATTTTCTCATTTAGAAACTTTAAAATAAAATTTAAACATAAAAAATAATTTACAAAATCTAAAAGTCTAAAGTGACCCTTTAAATTAATATTTTTTTTATTTTTCTAATTTTATTTTAATTAAACTGATAAATTATAATTATAAAGTGATAAAAATTAATCAAATAAGGATATTTTATTCAAATATATTTATTAATTTTAGAAATGACACCATTTAAAGGTTAACTTGGATATTATAATTTATTCAAAATTTTATCCTAAAAATACCCCTCTCATCAAGTGTAAATAACCCCTCAACCCTCCCTTAGAAAACCACATACCTCCACTTACCAAACCCAAATATCTAAAAAACCATTATATATAAATCACCATATCATCATTAGGGAAATTATGAATTAATTAAACTCCAATATTTTGAGGAGTTTAGTACCATAGATTAGAAGCAATGCTAAGAAGAGGGTCAATTTTCATCAAATTTTCTTCTCATTTTCCTCTTCTCTTACGAATTTTATCTATTAAATTTAAGCCCAAATATTCTAATATTATATGAGAAGTATGTTAACATTATATCAATGATGAAAACACACTTTAATAACAACATTTATGACATATTTATATGTCAATATTCTCTTTCTCCTCTTTTGATAATATCCCATTAATGGTCGGTTAACCGCCTATGGGGAAATTTCCATCTATATACTTATCAAAACCTTCATGGATGGATAACATGAATTATATATAATATATAAATATTTAATTAAATGTATTTTATCCTTATAGAATTAATTTTACATATTTATAAATGAACTTGAAAAAAATAGTGAAGTCAAAATAAGATGAGATATTTTAAGGAAAATTTGATATCAAATCATTTTTCTATTAAAAATGGAGATTAAGAAATATAATATAATGAATATCATTGATAAATAGTAAAAAAAATGAACATAATTAATTTTTTTCTATATTTTCATAAAACTAAGTTTATTATACAAGAGGTATAAATGCAATGTAATAAATCAAGATTTAAGGTAAGGGGATTTTTGAACCCAAATATTTCTTTTTTGGTTATTTGATATTTCACATTTATTTTAGTATGTAAATTCATCTAATACCCTAAAAATTTACTTTCAATTTTATTTAACTTTTTTCTAGGTATATACATGTTCCCACTTTGCCAAAATGATATATAATCCAATTACAATGATTTTTTAAAAGGTAATTATTTTCCAAAAAATCTCTTAACCCATCTTGATTTGTTTATTATTAAAATAAAAATGATCTTTTATGGAAAATATGAATAAAATTATTAATTTCTGAACCCAAAGTTTATTCATCAAAGTATTCTTTATGAAACCTTTATAAAATCCATTATTTTCCACGGGTCTATTTCATTACTATGATCATCATTAGATATCTTCCCTTATAGAATGAATGATTATGAGAATTTTATGATGTAAATGATGGACCTATAATTATATATCCCTCAAATTCATTTATTAATTTGAATCATGTGTGGATAATCTAGAGGAATTTTACTTCAGATTGTTTGAGCAACGATCACCAACAACGAGTAGACATAGTGCACTGATTCAGAATTAAACTAGGTATTTTACAGTGTATTTTTGTGCTTAAAACCCTTCACGCAAGATCTTTAGATTTAATCAGGCTGCTCTTCACCAACATCGACAAGTTTACATTTATCGTTGGTAGAAATTTTTTAAAACCCACCTGTTTGGGGCTTCTGGTGCATGCCCGGTTCCAACACATGTATGGTAGTTATCCACTAAGATATGATGTTTCATTTTTATGCATTTCCACATTTCATTCCTTTATTTAATGTTTCCTCTGATGATTATGATTCTTTGCCTATGTTATGATGATATTGAATATACTCACCCCACTTTGTGTTTAATTTTCATATCTATCCTCTTACTGGGATTTTAGCTCACCACTATTTTGTGTATATCCTTAGGTGACTACATGTACTAAGGATAATTCAAGGGCCAATAAGAAGCTAGATAAGAAGGAATTAAATAAATGTTCATGTTTTATTTTGTAAATGTTATGTATGGTACTAATTTTACCAAGACACTAAAAATTTATATCCTTGTTGTGTAATGATTTTATTTTATTTTTCCTTAAAATGATGTAATAAGATATGTAAGAAAAATCAGGATCTATATACCCTTTGTGTAAATAAAATTGTTTTTCCATCATTTCTGTTTTAAGAATAGTTTTTCATAATAAAATGGAATTTTATAAATTGTTTGATTTTAAATTGAATTTATAAAATCCATAAAAGATATAAATGTTTATAATAAACTATGATGTAATGAATAATACTTATTATAATGAAACAGTATTATAAAATCACTCATGTTTAATTACAAATGATAAAACAATTTATTCTTTTTTTTTCCTGAAATTTTACTATGCATTCACTATGAATTTTTATGCCCACTATTATTTTTAATAAATTTTTTTTTTAATTTTATCATATTTAGAGATTTATCATTATAGAATAAATTTTATTTTTTAATTCATAATGTTGATATTAGGTTACAATGAATTTATGAGATTTTTATAAATTGTTTTGTCTTTCAGTGAATAATAAAAATACAGTTTTGTTTTTTTCGGTGTGTTTAATGATATCATAATGATGTAATATGTAATTTAAAATGATGATCGACTCTTTTTCATTAAAATATCATATGAGGTTTCCCAAGTGGCTGATACCATGGGAAAATACCATGGCCAAACCCATGGTTTTTGAAATACTATTAATGAGGTATCCTCAAAAATTAATAAAAAAACTCCCTCTCTTTTACTATAAATACCCAATAATTTATTAATTTAATTTAATTAGAAAATAACTCCCTAAAATATCTGATATTATTACCTCCCAAGTATTCCTCCCAAGGTTTTCTGATGCCCCAAGGTCCTGATCTTATAGTTTTAGAAGTTACTCTTCAAAGTAAGAGAATTCTTAACTTCTCTTTTCCTTTCAAGTTCTCTCTTATGTGGTATGAATTTCAAATTTTCATAACATGTTATTATTTAAATTTTATTCTGTCCCTATACTGTATTATTATTATTTTATGAATGTTCATACCTTGTCCACTCTTTTTAATGTTTTATAAAACAATGTTTCATACCTGTTATGCTGCATAATGTTCATCTCAAAATCTCTCTATTTTTCTCAAGAATTTATTTTATTTTCATTATGTGAATACCCAAAACTATTTAATTTCTAGGGGTATTCATCAACACATAAAAATTATTTATTTTATTCTCGAATTTACATACATAAAACCTTCATTCCCTTTCCATGGGTCATAAATGACATATTGATCATGTTTTTACGCACTTTTTAAAATGCCATGATTTTGATATAAAACCCATTTATTTTATTCTCCATGGGTTATTTATGAAATGTTTGATTAAGATATATGTGGATCACATCAAAATAAAGACATATTAAGGTCATTCCCTGATATCATTCTAATGCACTGTGTAAATAAATTAATTTCTAGAGATGACAATTTTTATGATACCTTGGTGAATAACCTTGATAATTTTTATGACATCTTGGGGATTAACCTTGGTTATAAGCTTATTAAAGTATAAATTAAATGTTTTAGCCACATTTTCATGTTATTATTCAATTTATTATTGTTATTATATGAGTCTTTCTCATGCCTATATGAAATTACTCATATTATTATTGATATCTCTCAAGCTCACATGTAACTGTTTCAATTCTTTTCCCTTACTAGGATTTATGCTCACCCTTTCCTTTGATGTATGTCCCCAGGTTTTGAGTTGGAGTAATTTTACTTAGGATGAACAAATTAAGAATCAATTCAGGTGGATTATAATAATTTTTTCCTGTTTTCATGCATTATGTACCTTATTTAAAAGAAACTAAACTTTAAATATCCTTTGTCTGTAAAATGTAATGAAAATTTATGTAATAAAAATACAGGATGCCATAAGTACTTTAATATGTAAAGGTATTTGTACTGATGCATAAAATTCACCTTGAGTGGGAGGACTGAAAAATTAAAAAGTCCCAAGTCACCTAATATATATATGGTTTAATAGAAGAAAACCTAGCATCAGATTCCTTTGAAAAATAATATATGTTTAAGAGTCATCTCCATAATTACTATAATATATAAGGGTTTCCAAGGTTTACTCAAAGAAATAAAATTTGGTAAAAGTATTTTATTCTCAGTATATACATAAAGGCTAGCTCCTTAATATGTAAAGGTTATCAATGAGATTAATGGATATCCCAGGATAAGATATTCTCATATAATAAGGGTTTTCAATGATAGTTTTTTTGGAAAAGGAATGGAATCCTTGTTTACGTGAGGGAAACTACTAAGTGAGAATTGGAAAAGGAAATGCACTCATGTAACATATGTAAAGGTAATGAAAACCTGATACGTGTGGGTCATTTCATTAGTAAAAATGTAATAAATAGAACCATTTTGTGATTTTGAAAAATTTATTCAATATAAAACATGTGGAACTCTATATGTAAATTTCAAAATAAACATTCCTTCAATAGATTCAAATTCATATAAATTTAAATACAAATTTTATTAAATTAAATCTAAAATTTAAATAATAAATTTTTCGAAATATCATATCTACCTTGATAAAATTATTAAAAAACTATCCATTTTTAAAATTTTTTATAATTAAATAGTTCTGTAATTAGATCAAAATTGTAAATAAAATATCACTTTTTTCATTAAGAAAATATAATATATACATATATATAACTAGTATCAAATTAAATAATATATTTTGGGTCATGAAATAAACATATATACATTTTAATAAATTACTTCATAACATAGGAATTAATAAAAAATATAAACAAATAATTAAATTTATTTATTAAAAATATTTAATGATATCTAATATCTTATTTTTGGGGATCCTATAATTAATACATAATGACTAAATTATTATATATATAATGATTAATTGCAACACCCATATTTGTATTTAAAAATAACTGTACCTTCTATTCTCTCATTTAATCCTCAAAATTTCCTCTATATTTTTCCTTCTTTCTAAATTATCTTTAGTAGATCCATCCTCATGAGAGATTGTGATGATGTGACCTTCAATCTTATGGTTATTTTGTTTACATTTTATAACTATTTCATTGTACTTGTAATCACTGTATTTAGTGTTATATTTTTATTGTAATATTTATTTTTCATGTGTTATGTCATCATTATTATTCTAATTTAAAGAATTTATAAATAAAAACATTTATTTTTTTTGTAAATTTAATACATTTTAAAACTAAGGTTGTTACATAACACTTAAATATTTAATAATGGAATTTATATTTAGTCTCACCATTAAAATTATATGTGTCACATACATACCTTACTTGATTATATTCACAATAATTAAAAAATCTGAATTATATACATACTCAATGTATCTTATGAATATAAATTACCTAATTTATTTACATTAATATCTTATACAATGCTTAATAATTTAATCACATTACATAGAACCATTCTATATCTCCACATATATTTTAATTAGTTTAAATGATCTAGAATTATCAAGGGGTTGAGTAAACTAGAGCATAGGGTATGCGATATTTCACACAGGGGCTATGTGGAAACCAACTAACCAAAATTACCCTTAAGTAGATTGATCATAGTATAAAACTTTCCATCAATGTTTCATATGATTCCAAAATGAATTATACATAGCATGAATATATCATAAGATTATATAATACAATAATATTTAGTTTATGTATTTTTCATTTATTGAGTGTTTTTAAGTAGTTGGGGTTTGTCTTAGTGGTAAGAACCCCTTAATTCTACATGAAAAATGGGGATTCAAAACCCATTGGGTGCAGGTACTATAGCAGTGCTATAGCGGACTATAGCAGCGGTGGAACTGTAGCAACGGCGGGCGGCGATAGGTCACTATAGTGGCGGTATAGTACTGTAGCAGCAGCAGGTACTATGCAGTATTATAGCAGCGTGGGTACTATAGAAGTACTATTCACAGAATAGACTTTGGGAAAAAAGGGCCTACGGGCCATGTAATGGGATAAATGCCCATTGGGCCTTCGGGCTATGTAATGGGTCTCCCTCTACCCAGTTAAATAGGTCTTTTATTTACTTTAATAATAAATGAGGCTTCGACCCCAACCTTTAAAAAAATTGAGTGTTTTTATGATTCAACTCTTAGGTTATAATAATGATACTAACACTCGATATATAGAAAAAGTAATAGTAAAACCTATCAAATATTACAAAAAAATATATATATTAAAATAATAGAATAAATATTCATTTGAAAAAATGTTTGGTGTAGCATCCTGCCTCAAGTGCCACTTAACTAGGCCCCAGGATGGTTTGACCCATGACCTAAAGTGCATCCCCTTGAACGCCAGAGGCTAATGACTAACAATAAGGGCATTTGGTGTGTCTGTGAGGAGACTATCCCCTCATAGGAATAGGCATAACACAAGGGTAAACAAAATGTAACAAGTAACAAAAGCATAATATAAATAAACTATAGTAGAAGCAAATAAATAACCATATGGAATACAAGATAAATACAAAATCTAGTTAATTAAACCAAATACAAAAATTATGTCATGATATGATGTATATACTAAGGAATGAGTATGAAAAAAAACAGATACAAGCATGCACAATATGATATCAAAAACCACAAAAGAAAATGATACAAATTTCTATAACAACATATTTAGCAAGGCTCAATCCTCTTCCCCCAATATCCAACCTAAGCGGCAAGTAAATGAGCATCGAAAGTGTCACACTTCCCTATATCCATACCCATGGGCATAAATTCTACTCAGGTACCAAAAAAAACCTGAGTAGTGGTGTGAAATATAATCCCAGTAAGCCGATACCCATGGATTATAAACCATTCTATTTCACATGGTAAACAAAAGCAGTGTTCCAATGAATAAATAAGAGAAATCAACTAAATAAATAAAAGAACTGTAACTTGGTTTGGGCTCCCAAACAGACACCTATCCCATACCACCTACTTTTATTTGATACAGGAGCCTGAATGATATACCTAGTAAAGAAGAATATATTTAGCAGGGCCTAAATAATATGATAGACCAAAAAGGGCGTACCCCCAAGCTTGTGATTTTTCTTGGGATCTAATTCATGTGTTAAAACTTGAAACTCTAGAAGTAATAAGAGAGGTATCACAAAGAAAAATGGAACTCTATGTAGTATAAATAAAAGAATATCAAGAATTTATATTAAAAACAATAAATTTCAGAGGTGGAGTTCGAGCCTGTCCCTAAGGTATCGATACAGTACATCCATTAAAAATATCCAATGCCACTAAGCCCATCCAAGGCGATCGTTTCGAAAGTCTAAGTATCGATCATGGTATGATAACCATGATTCCATCCCGAGTATAACATTTAATGGACTGAGTATCACATGAGGCCTAGAAAACCCATATTTCCAATAGTTCCTTCCTCAATTTCCCCTTAGGGAACCCGTACCACCCGATAGTATAATAAAAATTCTAGGAGAGCCCTTTTCTGGAAAGCCTAAAACACTGCTTCCCTAGCATGTCATGTTATAACCTATCAAGTATAGAGAATCCATTTTTGGGTTCTTAATATAGGACCCACATTCTCTCCCTAGCCTGAATTCAATTAAAACAAAAAGAGAGGTATATATCACAGATAAAGCATTCATGGTTACAACCATTCAATTAACCATTTAATGCCACAGACTTAATAATTATTCAGGCTCAACAGTCAAATAAAATAATAATATCAAAATTAATATTGCAACACCTAATCATATGTAAAGAGACCAATTCATCACTTTTTGGGTTTATAAAATAGTGCACCTCCATTATAGGGGTTTTATTAAAAAATCTTGATATTAATTGTTAGAAATTTATTTATGGATAATTAATCATTTATTCCAAAATCATAACTCAATTTAAAAAAACAAGGCTCTTTATCAGTGTAATCAAAGGTAAAAACCTTTAATAATAATAATATTGACAAGTCTTATAACAAAAAATTATTTAGGAAAAATCAAATCCAAATAAAAACCCAAATTCATGGTTTATGATTCATCATAAATCATTTATTCAATTTAAAACTTCAACCCAAATTATCAAACATATGCATGTAAATGATAAATTAAAAATTAAAGGCCAAAGGAAAATAATCCAATTATGTCAGCACACCCAAATGGTTTTCCAATTTAAATGAGAAAATCTATGAATGGGTTTGCCTCAAACATGGGTCACAATGATCTGGGAAAAACAATTTAATTAAATTTAAATTCTTTATTTAGGTTTTGTCGGTAGGAACCGATGAGTGGTATAATAGTGTGATGTAAATGAAGCATCTAAATGATAAGAAATAAAATAGACACCCTATATAGTATTATTATTATTCCCACATCCTGTGAAATCCTTTGATTTGACCTAAAATGGAATAAATCATAGGATTTAATAAAATCCGTAAAATTTAGGTAAAAACATTCTGCAGTAGATTGCATGATAGAGAGATAATGAAACTCAACATTAATTGGTGTGGATGAAAGGCCTTTCTAAGTGCTTCACTGCACTTTAGATGATGATGAAATAGAAGGAGAAACAGAGGTGCAATATACACCCGAAGAGGAGAACATGGGAGGTGTGTGCCTAGTACATGAGAAAGGGGGAGGCATGTAAGTTGGAGAGAGGAGGAGATGATAGGAGAGAAAAAAATAAAATAAAGGATGATAGGAAAATGGAAAAAAAAAGAAAAAAAAAGAAAAAGTAAAAAGGAAGAAAAGAAAATAAAAAAAAGAAAGGAAATAAGGAAAATAAAATAAAATAAAAATAAAAATGAAAGGAAGGAAAGAAGAAACAAATAATAATAATAAAAATGGGTTAATCACATTTGAATTATTTTCAGTTTTCTTCAAACCCCTTTTTATTTTATCATTTATTTTTTATTCCATTTTCATTTATTTTGATTTCCTTAAATTTATTTTTATTTCTTTTAATTCCTTTTAATTCATTTTAATTTCTTTTAATCACAAAACACTACTCCATGGCACGATTTGTTATATTTCTCAATCCCTTGCAACCATGAAAATTTTCTACTACATGGGACCTGCCTTAGGCTGCATGAGCATGTTCCTTAGGCCACTTTAATGAAATTGACTACAAAAAAATTAAATGGTCCATACCTAGGTTAAAACCGGGACGTTACAACCTCCCCTCCTTAAGACTACTCATCCCCGAGTTTCCCCTCCGAGGGTAGTGAAACATTGTCTGAGAAAATTTTCATCCACTATGTATGCACTTCCATCTCCCACTCCCAGGCCTCGTCTAGAACATGTCCGTGTTTCCATAGCACCTGGACTAGAGAAACTGACCTGCATCATAGAGCCTTCATTCTATGATTGATGATACGAATCAGATGCTCCTTGAAGGATGCATGTACCTCAAGATTGATCTCATCAATATTAAATAAATGATATGGGTCTGGGTGATACTGTCTAAGCTGAGATATATGGAAGACATTATGCATGGCATGGTACCTCTGAGGCAACACTAACTGATAGGCTATCAAACCAACTCTCCCCACTATCCAAAATGGCCTAACAGATCACGGTGATAACTTCCATTGTCTCCTGATTCATCTGTGACACAAACTCAAAGAAACACATAGAAATACCTGATGCCCCACCTCGAACTCTAGGGGTCTACAATGAAGATCGGTATAAGACTTCTGTTTGGACTAAGCTGTATCCATATGCTTCTAAATCTGCTGGACTTACTCATAAGTCTCTTGAATGATATGAGGAACCAGAAGAGATACCTCACATACTTCGAACCATTATGAGGTTAATGACATGGTCTACCATAGAGGGCCTCATATGGATCCATTTTATTTGTTTCATAGATGATGTTATTATAGGAAAACTCAACTATATGAATGTGTTTCTCCCAAGAACCACCAAAATCAAGGATACTGACCCACAACATATCCTCTAACACCTGTATGGTTTGGTCAGACTTCCCATCAGTCTGTGGGTGATATGTAGTACTCAATAACACCCATGAACCCAGTTCCTTCTACAACCCTTTCCTAATTTGTGATGTGAAATGGGCGTCTCAGTCCGACACGATAGAATGGGGAATTCCATGAAGTCAAATTATCTCCCGAATATATAGCCTCTCTAACTCATCAATAGAATAGGTCTCTCAAATAGGTAGGAAGTGCATGAATTTTTTCAACCTATCGATGACCACCCATACTTCATCACTACCTTGAGGAGATCTCATCAATCCTGTAATAAAATCCATGGTGATGTCATTCCATTTCCACTCAGGAATAGACAGAGGCTGTAAGAGTCTAGTAGTTCGCTGGTTCTTTGCCTTCACATGTTTATAGGTGGAGCACCAAGTAATGAAACCCTCTATTTCCTTCTTCATACCTAAACACCAGTACCAATGATGCATATCTTTTTATATCTTGGTAATTCCAATATGAACTTCCCAAATAGAGGCATGATATTCCTCTATTATCTTTTTCCAAATATAAAAAGGAACCCATACATAACCACAATAGAGAAGAGTTTCACTGCCATCAATAACCTAACTTGGAGGCGAGTTATCTCTTATGAAACTCTCCCTCAGAACTATGCCCTCTAGATCAGGTTAAATGTCACATGCAGACTCACTCCAGAAGAGAGGACGTCACTGCAATAGATTCTAGAACTAGTTGTCCACGCTGCTTCTGAACCTCAATATGAATCTCAAAAAACAAATACATCATCTACCATTTAATAATAACTAGATGGATAGCTTTTGTCTACATTTTGTGGCTTAAAACTTCAGCCACAACATATCCCTTACCAGGGGAATAATAAAGATCAAAGTCAAACGACTACAGTTATTAAACCCAATTGTGCTATCTCAAAATTTAGTCTCACTGTGTGGAGATATATTTCAATATTTTATGATATGTGTAAATAACGAAACTCTCTCCCAAAAAGTAGCGTCTACAAGTAACAAAAGCATAATATAAATAAACTATAGTAGAAGCAAATAAATAACCATATGGAATACAAGATAAATACAAAATCTAGTTAATTAAACCAAATACAAAAATTATGTCATGATATGATGTATATACTAAGGAATGAGTATGAAAAAAAACAGATACAAGCATGCACAATATGATATCAAAAACCACAAAAGAAAATGATACAAATTTCTATAACAACATATTTAGCAAGGCTCAATCCTCTTCCCCCAATATCCAACCTAAGCGGCAAGTAAATGAGCATCAAAAGTGTCACACTTCCCTATATCCATACCCATGGGCATAAATTCTACTCAGGTACCAAAAAACACCTGAGTAGTGGTGTGAAATATAATCCCAGTAAGCCGATACCCATGGATTATAAACCATTCTATTTCACATGGTAAACAAAAGCAGTGTTCCAATGAATAAATAAGAGAAATCAACTAAATAAATAAAAGAACTGTAACTTGGTTTGGGCTCCCAAACAGACACCTATCCCATACCACCTACTTTTATTTGATACAGGAGCCTGAATGATATACCTAGTAAAGAAGAATATATTTAGCAGGGCCTAAATAATATGATAGACCAAAAAGGGCGTACCCCCAAGCTTGTGATTTTTCTTGGGATCTAATTCATGTGTTAAAACTTGAAACTCTAGAAGTAATAAGAGAGGTATCACAAAGAATAATGGAACTCTATGTAGTATAAATAAAAGAATATCAAGAATTTATATTAAAAACAATAAATTTCAGAGGTGGAGTTCGAGCCTGTCCCCAAGGTATCGATACAGTACATCCATTAAAAATATCCAATGCCACTAAGCCCATCCAAGGCGATCGTTTCGAAAGTCTAAGTATCGATCATGGTATGATAACCATGATTCCATCCCGAGTATAACATTTAATGGACTGAGTATCACATGAGGCCTAGAAAACCCATATTTCCAATAGTTCCTTCCTCAATTTCCCCTTAGGGAACCCGTACCACCCGATAGTATAATAAAAATTCTAGGAGAGCCCTTTTCTGGAAAGCCTAAAACACTGCTTCCCTAGCATGTCATGTTATAACCTATCAAGTATAGAGAATACATTTTTGGGTTCTTAATATAGGACCCACATTCTCTCCCTAGCCTGAATTCAATTAAAACAAAAAGAGAGGTATATATCACAGATCAAGCATTCATGGTTACAACCATTCAATTAACCATTTAATGCCACAGACTTAATAATTATTCAGGCTCAACAGTCAAATAAAATAATAATATAAAAATTAATATTGCAACACCTAATCATATGTAAAGAGACCAATTCATCACTTTTTGGGTTTATAAAATAGTGCACCTCCATTATAGGGGTTTTATTAAAAAATCTTGATATTAATTGTTAGAAATTTATTTATGGATAATTAATCATTTATTCCAAAATCATAACTCAATTTAAAAAAACAAGGCTCTTTATCAGTGTAATCAAAGGTAAAAACCTTTAATAATAATAATATTGACAAGTCTTATAACAAAAAATTATTTATGAAAAATCAAATCCAAATAAAAACCCAAATTCATGGTTTATGATTCATCATAAATCATTTATTCAATTTAAAACTTCAACCCAAATTATCAAACATATGCATGTAAATGATAAATTAAAAATTAAAGGCCAAAGGAAAATAATCCAATTATGTCAGCACACCCAAATGGTTTTCCAATTTAAATGAGAAAATCTATGAATGGGTTTGCCTCAAACATGGGTCACAATGATCTGGGAAAAACAATTTAATTAAATTTAAATTCTTTATTTAGGTTTTGTCGGTAGGAACCGATGAGTGGTATAATAGTGTGATGTAAATGAAGCATCTAAATGATAAGAAATAAAATAGACACCCTATATAGTATTATTATTATTCCCACATCCTGTGAAATCCTTTGATTTGACCTAAAATGGAATAAATCATAGGATTTAATAAAATCCGTAAAATTTAGGTAAAAACATTCTGCAGTAGATTGCATGATAGAGAGATAATGAAACTCAAAATTAATTGGTGTGGATGAAAGGCCTTTCTAAGTGCTTCACTGCACTTTAGATGATGATGAAATAGAAGGAGAAACAGAGGTGCAATATACACCCGAAGAGGAGAACATGGGAGGTGTGTGCCTAGTACATGAGGAAGGGGGAGGCATGTAAGTTGGAGAGAGGAGGAGATGATAGGAGAGAAAAAAATAAAATAAAGGATGATAGGAAAATGGAAAAAAAAAGAAAAAAAAGAAAAAGTAAAAAGGAAGAAAAGAAAATAAAAAAAAGAAAGGAAATAAGGAAAATAAAATAAAATAAAAATAAAAATGAAAGGAAGGAAAGAAGAAACAAATAATAATAATAAAAATGGGTTAATCACATTTGAATTATTTTCAGTTTTCTTCAAACCCCTTTTTATTTTATCATTTATTTTTTATTCCATTTTCATTTATTTTGATTTCCTTAAATTTATTTTTATTTCTTTTAATTCCTTTTAATTCATTTTAATTTCTTTTAATCACAAAACACTACTCCATGGCACGGTTTGTTATATTTCTCAATCCCTTGCAACCATGAAAATTTTCTACTACATGGGACCTGCCTTAGGCTGCATGAGCATGTTCCTTAGGCCACTTTAATGAAATTGACTACAAAAAAATTAAATGGTCCATACCTAGGTTAAAACCGGGACGTTACAACCTCCCCTCCTTAAGACTACTCATCCCCGAGTTTCCCCTCCGAGGGTAGTGAAACATTGTCTGAGAAAATTTTCATCCACTATGTATGCACTTCCATCTCCCACTCCCAGGCCTCGTCTAGAACATGTCCGTGTTTCCATAGCACCTGGACTAGAGAAACTGACCTGCATCATAGAGCCTTCATTCTATGATTGATGATACGAATCAGATGCTCCTTGAAGGATGCATGTACCTCAAGATTGATCTCATCAATATTAAATAAATGATATGGGTCTGGGTGATACTGTCTAAGCTGAGATATATGGAAGACATTATGCATGGCATGGTACCTCTGAGGCAACACTAACTGATAGGCTATCAAACCAACTCTCCCCACTATCCAAAATGGCCTAACAGATCACGGTGATAACTTCCATTGTCTCCTGATTCATCTGTGACACAAACTCAAAGAAACACATAGAAATACCTGATGCCCCACCTCGAACTCTAGGGGTCTACAATGAAGATCGGTATAAGACTTCTGTTTGGACTAAGCTGTATCCATATGCTTCTAAATCTGCTGGACTTACTCATAAGTCTCTTGAATGATATGAGGAACCAGAAGAGATACCTCACATACTTCGAACCATTATTGAGGTTAATGACATGGTCTACCATAGAGGGCCTCATATGGATCCATTTTATTTGTTTCATAGATGATGTTATTATAGGAAAACTCAACTATATGAATGTGTTTCTCCCAAGAACCACCAAAATCAAGGATACTGACCCACAACATATCCTCTAACACCTGTATGGTTTGGTCAGACTTCCCATCAGTCTGTGGGTGATATGTAGTACTCAATAACACCCATGAACCCAGTTCCTTCTACAACCCTTTCCTAATTTGTGATGTGAAATGGGCGTCTCAGTCCGACACGATAGAATGGGGAATTCCATGAAGTCAAATTATCTCCCGAATATATAGCCTCTCTAACTCATCAATAGAATAGGTCTCTCAAATAGGTAGGAAGTGCATGAATTTTTTCAACCTATCGATGACCACCCATACTTCATCACTACCTTGAGGAGATCTCATCAATCCTGTAATAAAATCCATGGTGATGTCATTCCATTTCCACTCAGGAATAGACAGAGGCTGTAAGAGTCTAGTAGTTCGCTGGTTCTTTGCCTTCACATGTTTATAGGTGGAGCACCAAGTAATGAAACCCTCTATTTCCTTCTTCATACCTAAACACCAGTACCAATGATGCATATCTTTTTATATCTTGGTAATTCCAATATGAACTTCCCAAATAGAGGCATGATATTCCTCTATTATCTTTTTCCAAATATAAAAAGGAACCCATACATAACCACAATAGAGAAGAGTTTCACTGCCATCAATAACCTAACTTGGAGGCGAGTTATCTCTTATGAAACTCTCCCTCAGAACTATGCCCTCTAGATCAGGTTAAATGTCACATGCAGACTCACTCCAGAAGAGAGGACGTCACTGCAATAGATTCTAGAACTAGTTGTCCACGCTGCTTCTGAACCTCAATATGAATCTCAAAAAACAAATACATCATCTACCATTTAATAATAACTAGATGGATAGCTTTTGTCTACATTTTGTGGCTTAAAACTTCAGCCACAACATATCCCTTACCAGGGGAATAATAAAGATCAAAGTCAAACGACTACAGTTATTAAACCACAATTCAATCACCCGACATCAGAACTGCAGCCAATAAAACTCCTGAAGTATCAAAGTAAACAATATAAATTTTTCCAGATCATGTAGAATTAGGATCAAAGATGAGGTTAGTCTTCCCTTTAACTCATGAAAATCCTTCTGAAAAGATTTAGACCAGACGAACAACACACCCTTCTTAGTCAGAGCCATAAGAGGCACTGCTAAGTGGGATATGTCCAATATCAAATGCCTATAATAGCTAATAAGACCTAAGAAACTATGTATGTCGAATACATTCTTGGGTTTTTACCGAAAAAAATGCACTCACTTTTTATGGATCAACTGATACACCTACCTTAGATATGATATGACTTAAGAATTGGACCTTACTGATCGAAAAGTGGCATTTAATGAGCTTACATATAGCTGGTGCTCTCTCAGTGTACCCAATATGATATCAAGGTGAATGGAATGGTTATTTATAGATCACAAGTACACTAATATGTCTTCTACTAATACTACCACAAAGGAATCACGGTATGGGTGGAAAACCTGATTTATCAGATCCCAGAAAACTGATGGATTTTTTATCACACCAAATGAAAATACCAAACATTCATACAAGTTTTACCTACTCTAGAATGTTTTATGTGGTATATATGATGTTCTTACATGCATCTAATGATATCCCAACCTCAGATCGATCTTATAGAAAGTAGTTTCTCCACAGAGTTGTTCTAAGAGGTCATCTATATGAGTAAATAGATACCTATTATTTACTGTAATATGGTTCATTTGATGTTAATCTATGCATAGTATAAGGGTACTATCCACCTTATTAACAAATAAGATTAGTTAACCCCATGGAGATGTGTTGGGTCTGATAAAACCCTTCACCTCAAGATCTTAAAGCCGCTTCTTGAGTTCCTAAAGCTCTGTAGGTGCCATCATATAAGGAGGAATGGACAATGGTGCAACAACTAGAACTAGATATATGGCGAATTAAACCTATATTACTGTATTTAAGCTAGAGAAATAATCAAATAATATATCCCCGATTCAATTCACAATAGGAGGAAACTCCACTAACTACAGTCCCTGATCACTCATAAAGAGACTTGCTAGCTAACCTGTCACTCTTCCTAGCCTAGAATTCATGGGTCCATCTTGATTTTATTGGATATCTGATTCTACTTTTTTGATATATGTGTGGCCATTGGGTGTTGTGAAATACACTCATCAACGATAGAAACACACTTGGGCATGATAAAGAATGATCCAGTTCATACAGATAATTACATCAAAGACAATCATTTTGAGGATGAAGAAATTCTAAAAGAAATGATACCTGCCTATCTCAAGGGGGAACTCCTGGAATTGGTGTATTACCTCTGTTCTGACCCCTAAAGGAGTGTCGAGAGAAATAATTCTGTAGAATTAATTGATGGAAAGACCTAAAATCCAAATAGTCGCAGTAGATATGAAAGAGTGTGATGTACCTGTGTCAAAATGGGCAGAAACTAAAGTATAGGCTAGAAGGATAGTACCTTTAAAAATAAAGGGTCCTAAACTTTTCTCCACTAGATCTAGATACACTACATACATATGAACTGATCCTCGGACCTAAGATACTGCCTGACTAGCTTGAGCAGGTCTTCCCCACTGACACTGGTGTTTTGGAACCTCACTTCCTCAACCACAACCTCCACTGTTACCTCTCCCTGATCAAGTAGTGAAAAAATACCGGCCTGACATGGATCCATAGATCCCATACCTGATAGAGGCACTGGAATGGATCCCTTACCAGTATATGAGGATGGAAAAGAATGACATAAATGCTGAAGGTGACCCATCTTTCTGCAAGCTCATCATTCCATTTGGTTCCTCATGCACTAGGGATTCTTATGGACGATCATAACACATTGATGAAATATGATAGTGATGTCAGTAAGTGTCATTTGGCCGGAATTTCCCCCATGTGAATCCTCTTAACAACGCTTCTTACTGCCTGAAGAACTATCACCCTACCTCAGAACTAAACTACCATGGCTTACATGATCAACTTCTCAAAGATTTCCTTCCATAATTAGGGAATGATTCATGATCTATATAATGTTATTAAAACAAAATAAGTTCACCAATGAGTTGATAGAATATCCAAGTTTTTCCTCAAAGCACATCATATTTGTTTGTATGTCACCAGTCAGAGATGAAGAAAAATGATGGAGCTCAGTGAAGTGAGTATAATACTCTAACACTATCATAGAGCCCTACTAAAGATGGAATAACTCCCTAAAATGATATGATATCAAAGTATATGGGAATAATTTATTTTATAAATCTATATGAAAGTCTTCCCAAACCATGTCTTGAGGTTTCTTTACCTAAGAAATGACATCCCACCAAAGCTTGGCAGAGTCATGAAGCATATAGATAGCAAGTTGACCCTATGCTTTGTAAGTGTATCAAGATAGTAAAAGATTTATTTCATAGATTATATCCATGAATCTATAGAATTAGGACAACCTTCCCCTGAGAAGGTGGGAGGAGGCTACTACATAAAGTCCCACGTAAGCTCTACCCTAGTCGGGGTAGACCTGGGAACACTTTGAACTAACTGTTTAAACCTGAGAAGACTATCCCAGAACTGAGCATCGAATACCAATATAACATAAGGAGGAGGTTCCACATGAGGCACGTTAGGAGGCACTATAGGTGGTTCTGAACCCATCAAATTCTGAGTGTTCTCATCACTAATATCTTCTCGTATGACACTAAGATATCACAATGCCATTACTGTACAGTTTTAAAATGCGCATCTTAGAAAAGATTCCATGGTAGAAGAGGAAAATAAGTAAAAGAGAATTATGTATAGGGTAGTTGAAAGGCCTCCCTGAACATGGAATAGTAGGTAAGGAAAGAAAATAAATAGGGTAGGTACATGAACTGCCTTTGAGTTTTACATAATAGAAAACCCTCTTTAAGAGATGGGTCTAGATAGACATATAAAAGGTTTTAGATGGATCACTAAGACACACCCTACCACCAATTTCCTAAGTAAATTCAATTTAAAGACTAAAATTTCCACTTATGTTGGCCATTTCATCTTGACAAGTGGTACTCACTTTATATTTATAACTAATAGGTACCACAAGATATTACAATTAAACACAACAACACTCACTTGAAAACATGCTGATGCATTCTGAAAGTATATATGGAATAGAAATATGCATGTGATTTTTAATCCATATAGTTCCTAATATGATGCAAGTAAATGAAATTTCCTCATGTCATTTGGATAGAGTAGTAAAAATAATCATCTCAATAATACCAATACCAGTAACAACATAAAGCAAGTGTGTCAGCCAATGATGAAGTCATATAAAAAATAAATGGTATAATGAATTACTGAAATCCTCAACCTAGGAAATTTGGGTTTCCCCTATACATGGGTTAGATACATCCAATAATAAGAAAAATTACAAATTCCAATGTCCTAATATCTTTTTTAACCCAAACAGTAATACAAAAGGAAAATAAAATTCCTCTGATACCACTTTGCAGTATCCCGCCCTGAGGGCCACTGAACTAGACCCAGAGATGGTGGGTCACATGACCTCAAGTGCATATTCTCGAACACAAAAGGTTACCAACTAGTAGTGAAGGACTTTGGTGTATCCATGGGGAGACTATGCCCTAATAGGATTAGTCATAACACAATGGTAAACAATATATAATAAGTAGTGGAAGTATAGTATAAACAAACTATTGTAGAAGAAAATAAATAACTAAACAGAATAAATGATAACTGCGAAAGATTGTTAATAAAACCAAACGCATAAATGATTTCATTATATGATGTATATAATAAGGTATGAGTATGAAAAAAATAGATAAAATCATGCACAATATGATATCAAAATCACAAAATAAAATGACACAAATTACTACAATAGCATCTCGATCAAGGCTCATTCCTCTTCCCCAAATCTCCAACCTAAGCGGCAAGTAAATTAAGAATCAGAAGTGAAACACTTCCCTTTATCCATACCCATGAGAATAAATTCTACTCAAGTACCAAACCAAATATGAGTAGGTGTGTGAGATATAATCTCAATAGCCCGACACCCACAACGTCTAAAACTTTTCATTTCATGCGGTAAACAAAATCAGTGTGCCAATGTATAAATAAAATAAAGAAAATAATGAAATAAAAGAATTGAAACTTGGTCCAGGTTCCAAAACGAACACCCATCCCATACCACCTTCTTCGGTTTGAGTCGAGAGTTTTAATGGGACAAATGTGAAAGTAGAATATATTTATCAAGGATTAAGTGACATGATATACAAAAAAGGGAAGACCCCTAAGCTTGTTCCTTGGCTTGGGGTATAATTCATGTGTCAAAACTAGGCATGCTAGAAGGAATAAGAGAGGAATCACAAAGAATAAAGAAACTCTATGATGTATCAATAAAAGAATCTCAAGTATTTATATTAAAAATCATTAATTTTAGAGGTGGAGTTTGAGATCATCCCCGAGGTATCACTACGGTACATCTATTCAAAATATCCAATGCCACTAAGACCGTCCAAGGGGATCCTTTCGAAAGTCTAAGTATCTATCGTGGTATGGTAACCATTAGTCCATCCCAAGTATCACACGTAAGGGACTGAGTATCACATGAGGCCTGGCATAACCATCTTTCCAATAGGTCTACCCTCAGTTTCCCCTTAGAGAACTGATATCACCCAATAGTATAATAAAAAGACTGGGGGAGCCATTGTTTGGAAATCCAAAAACACCATTTCCGTAGCATATAATGTTGTAACTTATTGAGTATGAAGAGTCCATTTGTGGGTTCTTAATATGAGACCCACATTCTCTCCCTAACTTGAATTCAATTAAAACAATAAGAGAAGCATATATCACAGAGAAAAACTTCATGATTTTATCCATTTAATTAACCATTTAATGCCACATGCTTACTAATTATTCAAGACCAACAATCACACCAAATAATAATATCACAATTAATATAGAAACACCCAATCATGTCTAAAAAGAACAATTCATCACTTTTTGGGTTTAGAAAATAGTACACCCCCATTAGAGGGGCTTTATTATAAAATCATGACATTAATTATTAAAAATTTATTCATAGATAATTAATCATTTAATACAAAATCATAACTCAATATTAAACAAAAAAAGGAAATTTATCAGTGTAATAAGGGGAAATTCTATTTAATAATATAAAACACGACAAGAATTATAACAAAAAAATTATTTTGTAAAAATTAAATCCAAAGGAAAACCCAAATTCATGGTTTATGACTCATACTAAATAATTTATTCAATTTAAAACTTCAACCCATATTATAGTACATACATACATAATTGATAAATTAAAAATTAATGGATAAAGGAAAATAGGCAAATTAAATCAGAACACAAAAGGGGTTTCCAATAGCATGGCAACAACCTAGAAACAAGTTCTCCTTGAGCAAGGGTCACATTGATCAATGAAAAACAATTTAATCAAATTAAAACACATTATTTAGGTTTTTCCAATAGGCACCAATGAGAGGCACAACTATGCGATGTAAAAAAAGTAAATAAATAATTAGAAATAACATATACATCAAACCTCGTTGTCATAGTATACCCCACATCCCATGACAACATTTGATTTAACATAAAACCGAATAAATCCGAGGATTTGAAAAAATCCCAAAAATTTTGGTAAAAAACTTCCACAGTAGTTTGTGAGATGGGAGATAATGAAAAATAAAATTAATTTGTGTAAATGAAAGGCCTCATAGAGATATTTACATCTCTTTAGACAATGATGAAGTTAGAGGATAAACAAATGTGAAACAGATGCATGAAGAGGAGAATGGGGGAGGCATACACCTGGTGCGTGAGGGAGAGGGAGACACACGAGAGGGAGAGAAAGGAGAGGAGAGGAGAAGAAAAAAGAAAATAAATAAAGACAAGAAAATGGAAGAAAAAAGAAAAAAAGGAAAAGGGAAGGAAAAATAAAGAAAAAAAGAAAGAAAATAAGGTAAATAAAATAAAATAAAAATAAAAATAAAAGGAAGGTAAGGAGAAAAGGGAAAAAATAAAAATGGGTTAAACCCATTTTAATGTTTTTTACTTTTCTCCTAACCCATTTTTAATTTATCATTTATTTTTTATTCATTTTTCATTTATTTTAATTTCCTTAAATTTATTTTTATTTCTTTTAATTCCTTTTAATTTCTTTTAATCATAAAACACTTCACCCGGGTGCGGTGTATTATTTTTCATAATCCCACACAGCCATGAAAATTTTCTACTACTTGGGACCTACCTCAGGCCGTATGGGCATGTGCCATAGGTTTCTTTAAGGAATTAGAGTAAAAAAAATTAAACGGTATGTACCTTTATTAAAATTGGGAGGTTACATTTGGAGTGTTTTGATCAAACATGAATTGATAAATTCAAGTCTCCTTCAGTATGCACCAAAAACCCTGATCACCAACACTTTAGTGGGATCATATTCCTATACAATAAATTATTATAAGTCATCAATTGTAATGGATAGAGGAAATATAAATAAATACACTAGAATATTTATTCAAATAGAAAAATAGGGAACTCTTATGGATGATGAAAACTAGAGAACTTTCTCTTAGATGAAGAAACTAGAGAACTATAAACACCACTATTTTTCTCTCTCTAATTGGATAAATACTAATCCCATACTCATTTCTATTTCTAAAAAGAGGGTAATTCAATAGCCTCTATGTAAGGAAATACTAATGAAAACATAACAATGGAAAATAAATAACCGTGAAAGTAATTTAAGAATTAAACTACCTCTAATAGTGGGTCAAGTCTAAAACCACCCTAGGAGGTGCATTAATGAGCCTACAAATGAGTTAAAATTATTAAATGTGGTGCTTAAATACCTATTTAACAAGTCCTAAAAATTTTCATCATGTAATGGAAATTAGAATCCCATTAATCTAATCGAAATACGAAATCCCATTTGAGATTTTCATTTCATTGTGTTTATGTTTTAATAATATAAACAAAACCTTTTCCATATTATATTGATATAATAATAATTTAATAAAATAAATATTATTTTATTAAATAATTCAAATGTTTAAAACTAAAATCATATGTTTTTATAATAAACATAAATATATTCCATATTAACTAATCACATTAGTTCAAATATACTAATTAGAATTATGTTATGTGGGACCACAAAGGAATTTGTAAAATTAAAAATAATTATGAATACCATTAATAATCATATAACCAGAGTGGTATTTAACAACACATTTTAGTTAACCAAATTAATTTTTTTTAGTGTGATATGATCCCCAAAAGTCAATTAACCATATTGCTTAGTCCATTACTTGTGGATTAAGTGCGAGATATGAATAATTCCAATCCTGTATAACTTATCCATTTTTCTAAATTCCCTAGATGACTAAATATTGTTTAAGTACATCACATGTAATAATCTTGGCATAGAAACATGCTTACTTAACCATAACCCATTTTGGGACCTAGATGTTATAAACCATCATTTGAGAGGACACATCCTATCATGGTTAATGACTTACCTATAATTAATTAGTTCCATTCCCAATTAACTTCTATTAAGATAAATTATCAATTGAATTTAGATAGTTATCAAAGTATTAAAATTTAAAAATAGGTAACTAATTTGACAACCACAAGTTAAAGGATCCATAACCAATACTCACTTGAGTAACAGTAATGAAATATATAGGAAATTTTATGTGGCGTACTCTAAGTGGTCCAATATTAATAGAATTTCAACAACATATATACCATTAGTGATCAATTTCATCTTTATATAAGTGATTCTACTCGTATAGATATTGAGATATCATCACAACCCAATATAGTGATTATCAATTAGGTATAACCTTGTAATATATAAATTTTAGGGGGATATTATTATATCATATCTCATTTTCTATATAAAAAACATAAACAAATGATAATTAATTTCCGTTAGTATAAATTAAATGATAAAAAATTATCATATTATAAAAATATATAACAAACTTTAGGGAATAAATGCAAACATAATCATGTTCAAAATCCCCCAAAACTGCTCCCACTGAAAATACTAGATGAATTTCCTCCTAGTTTGTGTGTTGTGTCAATTCCTTTATTATTTAATTTTTATCCATTAATATATTCAAATCTATTTTCTAGAAATATCTACATTCATATTCAAAATATCCCCATTTTATTTTCTATGAAAAACAACCACAATGTCTGAATATAATTTCTCATTATCTATGAAAATAATCCAATATTAGAAAAATATTCATACATGTATATTTTTCTATTATCTATTAAATCATAACTATTTTGGCATAATGATTTCAATTACTATATATAGCTAAAAATATTGTTTTGATCTACTATTTAAACACTAAAAATTAAAAGGATCAAAATATCTTATATTTTTAATCCAAAAGTTATGTCCTAATGAAATTTATTATAGTGCAACATTTTATTCTTTACCAAATAATGATCTTTGATCACTGTATAGATCTTGATTCATAAACCATAACCCTCGAACCATTTTTCTGATTTTTTTAAAATCACAAGGTTACATTAGAACATGATTCCCAAACCTCAGCAAATATCATGGGAACTGTCCATATTGTTTCTTACCATTATGACATGAATATTCAGCTATATACGCCAATGTTTCATCAACTCTTCAACATTCGTCCATTCAGGAAACAATAATTATTCTATCAATTACCAAAACCTACTAAAAAATAATTATGATAAAACTAATATTATTACAACATGATTTTTTGATTCTCAACCAAATTAGCTCTAACACTCCTCAAAACTTCTCTAAATATAATAAAAAATTCACTAATAAAAGTTTTCATTTATTAAGACCTATTTTGAATAAATAAAAAAATTCTAAAATATGAATCTTTCATTATCTTTATATAGTGATCCTAGGTTACAATATTTTACAACTTTGGGTTTGTTATGATTCTCTATATATCAAAATTTAATTATTCATTTTCTCATACATTTTTGGAAACCTTAAACACTCCACCAAATCCAAGTAGTAATAGAATATATCTCTTATTACTCTATGTCTATGTGAACATTGTTTTATATAAAAAAAATGAGATTTAGAAGTAGTTTTATTCTTTAATTGAATCATAAACTCTTGAAACCATTTATTTTATATTACTTTCCATATCTTCACAGCATATTTAATTATATTCCCTCTGGATTATATCTTCCGTAGAATCATGTACCAAAATACAACCTATTAATAATATATTTATTCCTATTGATATGATAGTTATCCTTTACTTTCACTTTTTAAACAAATCAACCTTTTCTCCCCCTTTGATAATAAATCTAAAGGTAATAATTCCTATCAATAAAGAGCATTCAATTTAAGAACTGAGAACACATAAAGAGAGGAGATACACCAAACCTCCTCAATATTTTGGAGGTGATTGAACACCAAGGTTCAATTGAGGCTTCATTAATTTCATTGTGGCTAAATATTTCATGATTATATATTTTAATTTTTGATTTATTACAATGTTTATCATCTTAATAAATCCATGTTCCATATTTTATTTGATAAAATAGTGTTGTATTTCAATATATTTACTACATGAATTCTATATTGGATTATTAATATTTTTGATTGAAATTTTATTTCCATATAATATTTTCATTAACACTTTCACATACTTTCCATGATATTTTAGTTGTTTCTTCACCCAAATCACTTGTGTACAAGTCTTTTTTTCCAAGATACACTCCACTCCATCTATTCTAAGTGAGGTGATTTATTATTTTTTATGAAGGTAGCTAAAACATTTACTCCCAATAAAGAATTATTCTATAATTTAAGATTTTATATCAATAAAATCTTCTACCAAATCCATATTAAAATATGAAAGAATTTATTTCCCTTTTTCAGTATCATATATCAGTTAATAATCAAGAGTACCATAAATGCACCATAATTTTTTATCTA
Source organism: Viscum album (assembly GCA_963277665.1). Taxonomy (NCBI): domain Eukaryota; kingdom Viridiplantae; phylum Streptophyta; class Magnoliopsida; order Santalales; family Viscaceae; genus Viscum; species Viscum album. The sequence goes on along the minus strand of OY728129.1, from coordinate 1,024,984,892 downwards.
TATAATATGATATTTTTTTTCAGGTTACTTTAAAACCTTATCTCCAATAATTTTGTATAAAACATATCCACACATTTTTCTCTTAAGAATATAAATATTCAAATCATTCTCTAAAATAATGTTCGATCTATAACCTTTCTATCATTATGCTTCCTAATCTTAGTTATAACGGTTATTGGAGTTTAAATTGGTTTGATATATTACATATTAAACATTTTCAATAACTAGTTTAGATATTATTATTGAGATATAAAAGTATGATCACTCTTTTAATTGACATGCATCTTGAGAAAATAAGTTTGTTTACAAATCAATGAAATATAAAATTCTGATCACGTTAAGTTTTTATAATCTTTTATTGATTACTATATGCTTCCACTAAAGATGATATCATAAATGTAGATGAGTACCATTAAATAATCTTCCTTTTATTATTTAATTAAGGTTGTGATCAATAATAATTCTCTTGAATTATATCTTCATTGTGTATGAATCCAAATGACCATAGTAAGATCATAGTGATTGTTTTAAACTATAAATGATTTTTATCAAATGAAATCCCTTTTGTTTCATCATCACCCAGATAATAGTACACCAATTATTGAATGTACAATTATTATTTAATAAATCCTTTCAATAATATCATTTTCATATCTATTTCTTAAATTTTAAAGCCTCTTTGAATTACTACCACCGAGAATAGTCATATTGTCTCATTTCTAACAACCAGTGTAAATGTATCTTAAATATTTATTCCTTGGATTTGAACATAAACATTAAAAAATAACTAATATTTATTCCTAGTTACATTATTTTTATCACCATATTTTTTCTTGAATATCCATTTTTTATAATGATTTTTTGATCATTTTCCTCTTTTGAAGCTTTCAAGTTTGATTCTTTTTAATTTAATCAAGCTATTCATTCATAACCTCAACACATTATTAATTTTTTATGTTTTATTTAAATTTTGTCTCCCCTAACTTGGATAATAATGTAGCATACTTGATAATCCACATTTTTAAGTTTTTATTATAGAATCATTATCTCTAATAATATTAGACTCATAAATTTTATCTCTTATTTTACTCATTTGAGTAAGTGGTCGAATCTCTTCAACACATATTTCTTATTCCAATTTAGCCTCTGAACTTTCTTCATGTGTTGAATTTTATGTTTCTTTAGAATTTGGGTTAAAATCATCATCTTACTTATAAATTTCTTCCAAATCTAAATTTCCAAATTCATTTATAATCTTCTTCTTAATTATCTTAAAATAATTACTCTCCAAAATCTTACTGATCTAGTTATTGAAACACTTATAAGCTTTATACTTTTTTTAATAACCATGAAATAGTCATCCATTATCTACATAAATATATTAGTATTTATTTTCTTCATTTTTCCAAATACATCATTTATTCTAGAAGACTCAAAAGTATTTTAGATTTAGATTCCTTTCATGGCACATTTCATATAGTGTCATATTTTCTCCCATAATTACCAAATCTCTATTTTTTGTGTACACCACCACTTTTTTCACCTATTTTTAATAGTTCCTTGAGATAATAATATAAATGATCAAATTTTTAACACGTTATTCAACATTTGGTTATACCTTTCAAGAAATATATTTTACTTTAGAGTTATAACTGATGAAACTTTATGTTTGATTCGATATTTCTCTAAGTAATTATTTGATTTAATGGGGGTATATTTTATACCATTATGTGATAAAAAAATCTCGATCATACTTATAGTTTCATTTTAGCTCACCTATGATATTATTTGACATATTTTATTACTCCCGTTTTAGTTTTAATGAACATAATGTATCCTATATTACTATAATAATCTATAAAAATAATTGAAATATCTTTATACTTCATAGACTTAAAATGTTTTTAAGCCATATTTTATCTTATACATTCATTACATGTATTTTACCTATCTTTATTCAAATCCGGAATACCAATTATAGCTTCAAAAATTGGAATAATTTATATGATTTGTCATTAAATGTGTCCATGGTATTAATGTGGTAAGTTTTTTTCTCTTAAAAAATAATGCCAAAGTCCATACCCATAGAGTAAATAAATGTTTTTAAATAATATATAGATATCCTTATCTTATAATTTCCCTTAATATTTAAATATATATCACTACCAAATTGAACCATTCTATCAACATATTTTATCACATTCTTTAATAATATTATACTAGTTATATAGGATGAGTACCCACTATTAAGAATCAGTGTGATTCTATTCCTACTTGTCTTTAGCATAATTTTAGCCATGACATTCCTCAATTTATTCTTATTTTCCTTTATTGAAACTCCATATTAATTTTAAAAAAAGGTTGGAATCTCCTCATTAATTTTATAATATATAAAAATGAAATATTCCACTTCTTTAAATGGGGGAAAATATTTTCCAATGGGTTTAAATTTTATCATTTTCCTTCCATCCTTCACGATAACTTAGAATTTATTTTTCATTATTCTATACTAAAAATCAAAATCCCAATACCTAAATTAGAGTAGTGAAAAAAATATCCAAAGAATGAATTTTTTATTTGAGAATAGAATATGATTCCATACTCCTTTATTGGCTTCTAGGTGCCTCACATTGTAAATAACTCCTTAAATTATCATAATATGTCATGTTATTCCCTATGTAACTAAAAAATTGACACTACATTAAGGGGAAAATCATTTCATTTTCTATCACATGTTTTCTATATTTGAGTAATTATTTGTATTTTAAAAAATATTCATATATTTATTTCTGTAATCTATACAACCTTTTATTTGAATTTCACCATTGTTATTTCCTTTTAAATCTTATACAATTCACCTTCAAATACAATTACAGCTTTTCCCATAGAATTAATCTTTTTATCATTCAAATAATTATCCAAATTTCTCATGATTATTTTAAATCTATTTTACCTCTTCAATCATAAACATTAAAAATTTATGTTTTTTCTTAGAACCTTTTTATTGTAATTAGTCTTCCATATTATTGTTTAAGGTAACTATATATTCTTCAATTGATTCTATCCACTTTCCTCATTCTTCAATACAAGCATTAAGGTCATTAATCACCTTAACTTGTTCCTAATTTTTTATCTTAAAGTTAATAACAACCCCTAGTTTTTCCATATGTTTCAATTTGATCTTCCATAACCTTCTCTAACTAATTGATTTCAATATTGAGTTGGACACTATTATGTAACATCTTTCAATAGTAAACAAATTTTCATGTTTTTATTTCTTTCTAAATCTAGTTAGTCAAGTACACCTTCAAGCTCAACATTAAGATTAACTATATAATTTTTTTGTTCGTACTCTTTAATTTCCTATTGATACTTCTCAAGTGTCACCATCCTAGTATCCTACTTATTTTATTTGAATTATTTTTCACATTATCCGATAAAAATAACATTATTGTATTCTTCTTTGATTAATTTTTTTATACGGAACTTATTTATTAATGGATTTATCTACTTAAAATTTATTTTTAGTAGAAAATTAATTTCTTTTATTTGAGTGAATTCAAAATTAGGATCACTATGTTATTTCCTCCTTGAAAACCTCTTTGTAATGTGACAAAAATTTATACATGTTCATCTTACCTTCAAATATTATTTTTATATGTTTGAACTTTATTTCCACTATTGAGAGAAACCTATCACTAAAATCTTATTTATATTCACCTTAATTGTTTTCCAAATTTTCTATTTATTTAAAAGACTTATAATTTTATAAATAAATATTCATCCCTTTTGGATTCAACCACATTTTGTAAGACACATAACTCTTTTGAAAATCACCATGAAAAAGATCCTCTAAATTCCTTTCTTCAAGTAATGAAACCTTTGGATTATAAAAATATGTATCCATTTAATATTCTTCACAATCTCAATATCTTTTTTTCATCATTGATCCCATGAATGAATAAAAAAATCCCAATGTTGTGGTTAAAGAAACCTTTAGTATTTTTACTGTGGTGTATCTTGAATTCATCAAATTTATTTTGTAATACTTATAAAAATTATTCTTTTACATTGTTTTCTCATTTATATATATCAAAAAACATGTCCTAGATACCTTTATTATATGTTTAAATGACCACTTTCTTGTAAATATGATACAATAGTGCTTTATAATAGGTATATTTTTCCTACACATCAATGTTGGGATGTTTCCTAGTAGTTTTATCCAATTACCACTTTATGGGATCAATTAATTTTATCCCATGCATAGTATTAAATAAAGCATAATGTTCAAGATATCAAATATGTGATCTTAAATGTATCTTCTAAATTTAGAAATTGTATCCATCAAAAAGTGAATTTTCCATCACATTTATAGTGTTATCCATGTTATAGATCTTCTTAAAACATATTCTCTAAGTAATAACAATTATTCTATGATACCAAATTTTGAAACCATGATGACCTAATCAACCAGGGGTTGGGGGAGGGTTGAATTATGTTGTTTAAAATTTTTCATCCATTGGATCTTTCTCTTGCATCAAGAAGAACACACAAACTTATCAATTCCAATAGAAAACACTAAAATATAAAAATATAAAAATTAAATTAAACAGACAAAAGTATTTTACTTTTTCAACTATAAATGGGATATATAAATAGATAATACATCAGTTATGTATTTTTATACTAAAAAAATAACTTACACATTTCTATGATTTATGTTTTTTGAATCAACTCACTACCAATTCCAAGGGTCACTCCCTCATCAAATATCTCAACATATTGGCTTAAGATAGGGACATAATATATATGATTGATAAGTCATTTAGAATGAAATTATAAATAAATGATCAATACAATATTTTATATATAGTAGAAAAAATGATAATTTAAATAGTTATTATATAATTCATAGGAATTTTTGTTTTCACACTACATTTGTTTAAGTGTTATCCCCTCTAATACCTCTAAACCTATAAATTTATTTTTTGTTTTTTGAATAAAACATGTTTAAATTTAGTGTGGTAACCCTTAAAATAATAAATTCAAACCAAATAAAAGACACATTGAAAAATAAACCAATCAAAAAATTCAAATCCAACAAAAACCGAAAACAAGAACAAAAATAAAAGAGACGTACTGTCTTGTGGGACAATGAATCCTGAGGAAAAAACATCAGGACATGTGAAACATGATACAAATACTTTAATCTAATACATTCCACGAACCTTACCCTATTTTGAGCCATGAACACTAGATCTAGATTTGTGCACCAACATCACATTAGATCCCCATCGCTATAGCGGACCCCTACCTAATGAAAGAAAAAAACCAACCACCAGTTCAAAAGTTGCATACCATCAAGAACCAAAACTCAAACACTATTTAATTCCCATCACCAACAACAATTTAATTCTCATCACCACCATTCACCACCATTGAGGAGACAAACAAGTGCTTCATCTCCATCATAAAAAATTACACCAAGAAAACCATTACCTAAACAAAATTCAACCAAAAGTAAAGCTAGACAAAAATAATGTGCCCCACAAAATAAAATTATCCTCTCAAATACCTATCAGTGGTATAAGATTCAATTATATTTCATTTTTATTGGTTCTTAAAATAAATATAGAAAAATAAAAAATGATAATTCAATGTTCTATGAAATTTTCTTCTCAAAATGGGTGAGGTTCTTGAATATTTCTATGATCATGATATAAATGTTATGAAATATGGTAGTAGAATTATAAAAGTTATATGAACCTACCATGGATTATGGAAAACAACTATATAATTTTTACATAAAAAAATAATTTTGTTTTTCGATATAACCATACCGTGTTCAACTAAGAACTATGACCCAATGACTTCTACTATAAGGATCGTCCATACTATAGTGAGTATTAAAAATTTGTAGACTAAATTTTTTTTGTTATATTATAATATTATAATTTTTTTTATATAATAGGAGTCCATATGACCACTACAATATAGTCAAGGGGAGCATAATATATTATTCATAAAAAAACATCCTAAAATAATCACTATTTATGTAATATTTGTTAGGCCAAAATGGAATGGTTGGAGACTAAAATGGACATGGTATTTCTCATGGAATGAGTTATTCCATAGGTATAATCATTCCATGATGAACACCTTAAATTTCCATGGATGATGTAATTTTACAAAAAATTATTTTTTGTTAAAATTCTAAAAAACCTTTACTATTATGGGATATTTTGGAATTTTCTGAATCCTAATGGTAATTTAAACAATATTAAATTTTTTTTAGTAGTGTGATATTGGTTTAAACTGTTTTTAAATGTGGAATTATTTATTAAGTGTTTATAAATTATGAAATTTAGAAAAACATAAAAGTTTTTATATTAATTTATGATTTTTTATAAATGATGTAATAAAATGTTTCTATTTAAAAACTTATTTTAAATTTATTTAAACCATCCCAAAATAATTTATTTATGATTTAATCAAAGGTTTAATTGATATAATTTGTATGATATTTATTTTATGTGAAGTGTTTATATAAAATTGTTAATGTATATATGGTTATAAATTTTTTCATAAATATCACATGTTTTGGAATGTGAAGGAGTTCAAATTATATGCATTTTAAATTGATAATATGAAAATATTAATTATATATTTAATGTAAAATTTCATTATTTACTTATGTTATAGAATTTTCATAAGTCAATTCCTAAATTATAAAATTTTTATAAATCATTTATTTGTGAATTGTTCATAAATTTTTATCTAATTTCTAAATTTATGATTTATTTATTTATTTAGTTTTAATCCTTTCATTATTCATGAATATAATTTCTATAATATTAATATATTTATTATTTAGTTTAAAGTGTTAAACTATTTTTATAATATGACGATACATGCATTTAATGAGATACATGTTCGATATGACAATTGATTTAGTTTTCTACAATACTAACTTTGTCTTATTCATGAGTTATGGGCTAGAATTTATAGGTTAATTATAATATATATATATATATTAAGTGTTATAATTATTATGTAATTGAAATATTCCTTGAGTATAAAACCATGGGTAGAAGGACTTTGGGTCAAATTTCTCACTAGGCTGAGAGCTTAGGCTGTAACATCCCAGTTCCAGAATCCGCCCAGAGCCGCCTCATACCCGGTTGGTCACATGGCCTCAAGTGAATTTACCCTAATTCCAGAGGCTACCGACTAGAAGGGAGGGCCTTGGATGTGATAGTGGGGAAACTATTCCCTCATTGGCAGAGTAACACAATAAAAGATGAACAAATAACAATAGTGGTAGCAGTAATAATGACATACAATAGTAAACCACAGAAGACTAAAAGTAATAAGAAGATGGAGCACATATATAATGATGCATGATACATATGTCTAGGAAAGTATCCAAACATGTCACAATTCTGAAATACAATGCTAAAACAAAGTACAAAAGAAAAAAATAAACAACTCCTCAGCATCGCAAGCCTCAGCTTGGTACCATGATCTCCAACTCCAAAGTAGTCAAGTACCTGAAGTAGAAGAAAAATTTCCATTTTCTATACCTACAACAATATAATCTATTTGGGCCCAAAAACATGAACCAAACAGGGTGTGAGAATAAATCATAGTAGGGAACCACCAAGAGATCTGTTCCTAACAGTCAGTGAATATATATGGCATGCAATAAGCAAAAGAAGCAGTAAACAAGGAAGTAATCAACATTAAAAATTCCTACAGTTTCAAAGCATTAAAACACGACATATAATGTAAGAAGATAATCACAAATAGGTAACCCTATGGGATTTACTCACAACCTAATCCCCTCTGGTACTACCTAGAAAATATAAGCAACCCTTTGGGAAGTAGAAACAGTCTAACCCCTCTGGTTCAGCTTTAGCACAGACTCTCTGAGGAAGCACTCACCGTCAATTCCCCCTATAGTCTTGTATGGATAACTAAAAGGCGCTCTGGTGAAGAACTTACATCTCATTCCCCTGTGGCCTGCGTCGAGGAACTATAGATACTCTGATGAAGCACTTACGTCAATTCCCTCTATGGTCTCACATCGTAACAGTAAAAACAGACCCTTTGGAGAAGCCCTCACATTGATTCTCCCTATGGTCTACTACACCATGTTCTCACAGCCCTGTGTAAGTGAAATGAGCACAAAAAATACATGGAAGCCAAAGTAAACATCAAGAAATACTTTGATAAACAATCTACAACATAACAACATGTCTGATAAAACACTCCATCCTAACAATTATAGGTATGTAAAATGAAGCTGAAACATAACAGAAAAAACTAGACCAAATGGTCAAAACAATCAAACATGGAAAAATCATATATAAAATGGAAAATAAACCCTATTCACAACATATAACCTCTATCCAATCAATTAAGGAATATAATACAAACATTAGGACTAAAAACATAAAAACGCAATACTCCGTTTAAGGTTATTGGGCACTTTTGCACATATAACTAAAAGATTAACTACGGAAAGGGAAAAACACCTACCTCAGTGTTGTAGGATCGTTATACATGAACCTCAAGCCTTTAATATCCCTATAAGGCCGAAGAAATACAAAAATGTATAAAAATTTAAACCCATGATATCTCATGAGAGAGAAGGAATCAAAAGAAGGTGTTCAAGAAGAAGAGAGAACTCATCGATGTGATTCTGATGCAACCGAAAGAGTTATATTTAAAGAACGAATGATCGATCAAAATATTGGCGAAGATCCACACTATACGGATGCTCTCGGACAAACTAGGTCAAGAAGAGACGTGTTTTTTCTGTTAGATGCGACCCCAGTCTATTTAATGAAAAAAAGAAAGTACACAGCGTGTACATTAAAAGTACATGGCGTGTACATGCCCTTACTGGCCCCAACATTAGGCGGTCTCCAGGTCACCACACATGGCCATGTGCTCGACCTTTACACGACCAACACACAACTACCCACGGTAACCGAGTACACTATGTGTACTCATAAATTACAAGGCATGTACTTAAGAAATTTCCATAAATTCCTCTTTTTCTCAGAAACACCAGAAAAAGGAAACATACCTGAAAAGAAGATCTGGGTTCTTAAAAACTTTCCCCCTTAGAGAAATTCGTCCCTGAATTTCCCTAGAATGGTGATGTAGAACAAGAAGAATCCTCAAACAGCTTCATCCACTGTGATCGTACATCGTCCTCCCTCTCCCAGGTCTTGTCTTGTACTCGCCCGTGATTCCATAGCACTTGTACCAAAGGAAAAGACCGTCCACAGAGAACCTTCTCACTTTGATCAACAATCCGGATAGGATGCTCCTCGAACGAGGAATCCACCTCTAACTCAACCTCCTCAGGTTAAAAAACATGAGATGAGTCTAACAAGTAACGTCAAAGCTGAGAAATGTGAAAGACATAGTGCATATCCCGACACCTCTAAGGTAACTGCAACTGATAGGAAACCGGCCTGACCAACTCCAAAACCTCAAACAGCCTGGCATACCTCAGTGAAATATTACCCTGTATCCTAATCCTCCTATGCCCCAAACTCAGTGTGACACATAGGAAAACCTGATCTCCAACCTCAAAATCTAGAGGTCATCTCCAACGATCAACATAAGAATTCTATCGAGACTATGAATTAGCCATCCTCTTATAAATAACCTCTATCTTCTCGATGGCCTCCTAGACAAGACGAGGTCCTATAATAGCTGACTCTCCTACCTCCAGCCAACATAAGGGTGATCAGCATGGCCTAACATACAAAGCATCATAAGGTGCCATCTGAATAGTTACTTCAAAACTATTATTGTAGGAAAACTCCACAAGAGGTATGTGCCTCTCCCAAGAACCTCCAAACTCCAGGATGCATGATCTAAGCATGTACTCAAGAACCTGAATCATATGCTCAGACTAGCCATCTATTTGGGGATAGTAACCTATACTCAAAAGTACCTGTGTACCCAAAGGCTTATGTAATCCCTTCTAGACCCGAGAAGTAAAACATGTGTCCCTGTTTGATACAATGAAGTGTGGAACTCCATGTAAACATACAATATCTCGGATGTATAGTCTTCCCAGCTCATCAACACTGAAAATCTCCTTGATTGGTAATAAGTGAGATACCTTCATGATTCTATCAATGACAACCCAAACTGCATCATTTCATCAAGGAGACCTCGAAAAACCTGTCAGGAAATCCATTATGACATCATTCCACTTTCTCAATGGAATGGGTAACTACTTCAAAAGCCCTGCTGGTCGCTGATACTCTACGTTTACCTACTGACAGGTGGAAAACCTCATGACGAAACCTGAAACATCTCTCTTCATACCTGGACACCAATGCTTCTGGTGTAGATCACGATACATCTTAGTTACACCAGGATGAAATACCCAAACTAAGGAGTGAAAGTCCCACATTAGCTCCTCGCGTATGTCTGCTGACACCCATACGTGCCCATGAAAACACAAGATCTCATCCTCACCTATGGTCAATCCATGAATAGGGTACTCTCCTGACACACTTTCTTGGAGGACTAGGCCTTCAAAACCTAATAGTATCCTCATTCTCACTCGGTCAAGAAGAGTATAGGTAACAACTACTAACGAAAGAAATGTCTACCCCTATCTGTCATGCACCTCCAAATGCATCTCAGAGAACAGAGCCATAATATTTCACTCACTAATATCCTCCTGAACTTCCTATATCTGAGTCCTCTTACTCAGCGCATCAGCCACAACATTTCCCTTCCCATGCATGTAGGCAAGATCAAAGTCAAAGGACTGAAGGTACTCAACTAACCTTCATTGTATCAAATTCAGGTCACGCTGAGTGAAAATATACTTGAGACTTTTTTGGTTGGCGAAAACCACAAAATGATCTCCTAGAAGATAATGTCTCCAACAAAATATGGCATGAACAATTGTATTCAATTCAAGATTGTGCGTTGGGTAATTCCTCTCATGTGGCCTCAACTACTGAGACCCGTACGTGATGAATCCTTCTCCCTACATAAGCACCGCTCCTAGCCCGATACCTAAAGCATCACATTAAACAATGTAGCTGTTTCCTGGCTCTGGAAAAAATAGTATTGGTGATGAAGCCAACATCCATTTCATCTTCTCAAAGGCTGACTCACAAGAATCTATCCACAAGTACTTCACACCCTTCTTAGTCAGGCCCATTAGTGGCGCTGCTAAGCATGAAAAGTCCTGTATAAAACACCCGTAGTATCCATCCAGCCCTAGAAAACTTCTTACCTCAAAGACGTTCTTCGGCTGCCCCAGGAAACTATAGCTCTCACTTTCTATGGGTCCACCGATACTTCTGTCTATGAGATAACATGACCCATGAAGTGAATCTGGTCCATCCAAAAGTGGCATTTTGAGAGCTTAGCATATAACTGATTCCCTCTTAGTGTACTCATAACGATCTAAATATGGGTAGTAAGGTCATGTCGAGTGTGATATTACACCAAGATATCATCCACAAAGACAACCATGATGGATTCCAAGTATGGATAGAACACTCGGTTCATTAGTGCCATAAAAACTGCAGGCACGTTCATGAGACCGAACGATATAACTGCGTAGTCGTATAGACCATACCTGCTTCAGAAGGATGTAAGAGGTATATCAGATGGTCTAACATTCAATTGATGATAACCGGATCTCAATTAAATATTTGAGAACACTCAGGATCCTTGAATCTGATCAAAGAGATCATCAATCCTTGGCAAGTGATATCAGTTCTTGACTATCAACCGGTTCAGCTTTCGATAATCCACACAAATTCGGAGGGTACCATTCTCCTTCTTCACAAAAAGGACAGGAAAACCCCAAGGAGATGTACTGGGTTGGATGAAACCCTTTTGTTGTAACTCCTCTAACTATTTCTTTAGCTCTTATAACTCTGGTGTAGCCATCCTATAAGGAGGAATGAACACCAGTTCCTCTCCTAGAACGAGCTCAATAGAAAAGTCTAACTCTCACTCTTGAGGAAAACCTGAAATGATCCACCACTGGAGGAAATTAAATCTGTGAAGTCCCCTATAATCTAGATATAGACTAGCAATATGGGCTATAAATCCTCCCAACCCATGATGCTCGGGTCCCACTCTGCTTGCATGTACATCCTATTCGCCCTTATAAAGAAATTATCATCCTTCTGGTGATGTAAAACTCACCCTACAGTGATAGTTGAAAAAATCTTAGAAGGGAACCAACCACTCCATTCCGAGAATGACATCATATCCTATCATCTCTAAGACATAGAGGTCCTAAAAGAAGTGACACCCGACAACCTCAAGAGGGAACATCTTGCACTGAAGTGCACTAGCCGTTCTAGCCCCCAACGGAGTGTCTAACGTCATGATATTAGTAGAAGAAAAGATACTGAGCTCAAGGATCTCCATAACATCAATTGATATAATTATATGGGAATCCCATGAATCGAAAAGAGTTGAAACTAAAACTGAGGAAACTAGGATCATACCTCAATCAGTAGAGGGTCTGGGATCCTGCTCCTACTAGGTATGTTCCACTGCAAAAGTCTGACCTTCACCGTGGCCTTGTGACCCTACCTGACCACTCTAAGCTAATACACCTTGTTGTTTCTGAAAGCCTGACGACTGACTACCAAGGCTGCATCCTCCACCTCGGCCTGAATGGCCAGAAGGACCCCAGTTTCCAGACTGATGAGAAACTGCTGGCACTGCTTTTATACGAGGAGTCATAGAAGAACCCCTTTCACCAGCTGTAGGTGAGAAGATCTGAAAAAAAAAACACTGAAGATGAACCATCTTTCCACAAGATCATCACTCCACTGGGTCTCTCGGGCAATGTGGTATTGTATGCCCGCTCTTCCCGCACTGGTAGCACACCACCTGTCTACTAGAAAAAGTGTCCCACCTCCTTGGATCCCCGCACGTAGACTCCCTACGACGCTTCCTTCTGTCAATAAGAGGGATACAAACTCTAGATGTCGAGCCGCCTTGGCTCACAACTCCAGAATCCCTCAAATCGCGCTCCGTGATCAGTGCTTGGTTGACTGTAGAAGTGATGTAAGTCAACCTGAAGATGTTCACCGGATATCAGATGTTGTGCCTGAGACCATCCTCAAACTTCCTTGCCATAAATATCTCATAATATCTTGGAATAGGCGTGAAGTGCTACAGCTCTGTGAAGTGAGAAGAATACTTTATAACAGAAATAGTACCCTGCTCCAGACTCATGAACTCTCGGGTTCGATCGACCCTCAAGGTTTCCAGGTAGAAGTAGTCATAGAAGGCATGCTGGAACTCATCCCATTCCATAACCTACTAGTGTCCCGCCTGTGAGATCACATACCACCATCTCTTGACGGAATCCCGAAGCATATACGTCAAGAGATTCACCCTCGTCTCTGGAGGCATCTCCAAATAGTCGAAGATAGAAAGCATGGAATCTAACCATGACTTTGCAGCCTGAGGTCCTCCTTCCTTGGTGAAAGTGGAATATTTCTGCTTCAGAAAGACCCGCATTAGCTCTTCCATGGATGGGGTAGGAATCAGTATTCCACGGAAGGTCTTCATGTACCTCATAAATCCCTCTTGGAACTGTGCATTATCACCTATGTCTGGAATGACGGCTTGTGCCAAGACTGGCACAACTAGAGGATCTGCTAGCAGTTATTGATCATTCATGTCCAGTTTCTGATCGTTGCCATGTAACTGGTGTACAACTGGAGGACGTCTCAATCGCATGACTCTATAAGGTCAAGCGCACACCTTAGTTCAAGATTATCAAGGAATGAAAAATAGAAGTTCAGGAAGGGAAAAAGAGAAAGAAATCATTTAAGTTTTTCAAAACAAGGTTACACGGTGTGTATTTTAACTACATGGTGTGTGTCTTTAAACTTCCACATGGGTGTGTACTTCTACCAAAACTGGTCATGTAACACCCCATACACGGCATGTTTTCCTAACACATGGCGTGTACTTGAATCCTCTTCCCCTGCTTGAGTTCCCTTACATGGATAATCCACACGATTCTCCTAGAACAAGACTACACATGGTTTTAGTGCCATACATGGTGTGTACTAGACGAACTTCACTGACTTGTGTTGTTAGTTACATGACTGGTTACATGGATCAATCTACACGACATGTTCCAGCAAGACATAGTGTATACTAAAATATTTCACCAACCCGTGTTGTTCGTTACATGGCCATATTCAAGGGTTACACTACACAACATGTTGAAGACTGAAACAACGTGTATGAACTAAGCATTATCCATCTGTGTCATTATTCACACAGGAATGCATAGGATCTAAACACACGACGTGTACTTCCGGTATACGGCGTGTCCAACCAAGATTTTTCCCAACCTAGTGTCTCTACCCACACAACCAGTGACACAGTTAGATACTACATGATGTGTACACAGAGTACATGGCATGTACATAAGAAAGATTGTTTCTTCCCAAAAATAAGAACACATGGAATGTATTCATCATTACACGGCATTTATTCTGGGTTTTTCTGGACCGTAATCCTCCGAAACTACTCTGGATCCCAGAGAAACACTGAGAAGAACATTTAAGTGCAAAATTTCAATCCGTGAGGGCCTATAATCCCCACGAATCAAATCTTGTAATCGTATATATGTCATATAAAAGCATAAAAAATTAATGATCCACCAAATTCCAATCTATGAGGGCCCATAACACCTCAATAACCAAAGTTTGGCATCCATTCAAACAAAACCATACACAAAATTAATACCCTATCAAATAACATGTATTTTATCAAGGTATCTATCACAACATCATGAATATCTAGGACAACATCTATCACAATGACATGAAATCGCTAATGCATCCTAAATGGCATGGAATGCAATTTCTAGCAAGTGCCTATATGATGCATTAGATGGAATACCCTCATATCATCAGGTTGCAACTGAAATAGAACCTCAATAATATTAAAAAAAATTGAACAAAACATGTGAATCGCCCAATGGTGAAAATCAAATAAACTGTAATACTGAAAAATCAGAAAAAATTGCAATACGAGGTTAATTGGATTTTCCCTATACACGGGTTAGCTACTCCCGGGCATAACTTATTACCAAGTACCTATTCCATCCTATCCCTGGCTATAAGCTCCAAATAGTAAGTCAAAAAGAAAAAAATTCCTTTGATACCACTTTGTAACATCCTAGTTCTAGAAGCCGCCTAGTGGCACCCCGTACCCAGTTGGTCACATGGCCTCAAGCACATTTACCCTAATTCCAGAGGATGCCGACTAGCAGTGAGGGACTTGGGTGTGATTTTGGAAAAACTATGCCCTCATTGGAAAAGTAACACAATAGAAGAGGAACAAATAACAATAGCGGTAATAGTAATAATGGATTATAATAGTAAATAGCAAATGACTGAAAGTAATAAGTAGCTAGAGAAAATATATAATGATGTATGATACATATGTATAGGAAAGAATCCAAACATGCCACAATGCTAAAATACAGTGCTAAACCAAAGTACAAAAGAAAACAGTAAACAACTCCTCAGCATCGCAAGCCTCAGCTTGGTCCCATGCTCTCTAGCTCCAAAGCAGTCAAGTATGTGAAGTAGAAGGTTGATTTCCCTTATCTATACCTGCAACAATATAATCTATTTGAGCCCAAAAGCATGACCAAAATAGGGTGTGAGACTAAATCCCAATAGGCAACCACCAAGAGATATGTGCCTAGAAGTCAGTGAATATATATGGAAGAAAATAAGCTAAAGAAGCAGTAAACAATGAAGAACTCAATAGTAAAAATTCCTACTATTTCAAAGCATTCAAACACCACATATCAAGTAAGAAGATAATCATAAACAGGTAACCCTATGGGATGTACCCATAGACTAATCCCCTCTGGTCCTACCTAGAAAACACAAGAAATCCTATGGGAAGTACACACAGTCTAACCCCTCTGGTTCAGGTTTAGCACAAAATCTCTAAGGAAGCACTCATCGTCAATTCCCCCTATAGTCTCGTATCAATAACTAAAAGGTGCTCTGGGGAAGCACTTACATCTCATTACCCCTATGGCCCAAATCGAGGAACAACAGACACTCTGAGGAAGAACTTACATTAATTCCCCCTATGGTCTCGCATCATAACAGTAATAACAGACCCTCTAGAGAAGACCTCACGTTGATTCTCTCTATGGCTTACTACACCAGGTTATCATGGACTTGTGTAAGTCAAACAATCACATAAATACATGGAATACAAAGTAAACATCAAGAACTACTTGGATAAACAATCTACATCATTACAACATGTCAGATAAAACTCTCCATCCTAACAATACTAGGCATGGAAAACGAAGCAGCAACCTAACATGCAAAACTAGACTAAACGGTCAAAACAAGAAACATGGGCAAAACCTCCATAGAATGGAAAAATAAACCATATTCCAAACATATAACCTCCACCCAATCAACCAAGGCATAGTAGACAAACATTAGGGATAAAAACATAAACACGCAATACCCTGTTCAAGGGTATTGGGCACTTTTTCACATATAACTCAAAGAATAACTACATAAAGGCACAAACCACCTTCCTCGGTGTTGTAGGATCGCTATATGTGAACCTCAAGCCTTGAGTATAACTAGAACACCGAAGATCTACAAAAACATCTAAAATGTTCAACCCACAATATCTCAGGAGAGAGAAGGAATCAGAAAAAGGTGTTTAAGAATAAGAGAGAACTCACCGATGTGATTCCAACGCAACTGACAAAGGCCAATTCAGAGAACAGACGCTCAATCGGGGGCTTGGAGAAGATCCATTCCATACGAATTCTCTTAGAAGAACTAGGTCTAGAAGAGATATGTTCTGTCCGTCAAACATGACCCTGGTCTGTTTAATGAAAAAAAGAAAGTACACAACATGTAATTTAGAAGTACACGACACGTAATTTCCCTTACCGGCCACCGCATTAGGCGGTCTCCAGGTCTCCACACACGACCGTGTGCTTAACTTTTACACGACTGTTTCGCACGGAATCCGGGGATGACCTCCTGGACGGGAGATTCACACGTTCCGATCGGTTTCTAACGGGTTTGTTCGTAGAACCGGAAACATCCAATGATTCCACATCCGTTTGGACCTACTTTCCAAAGGCAGGCGTTCATTAGCTTGTGGGCTAATGAGGCTTAGGAATTTGCATTGGTCGAGAGGATGGGAGGTCGGACTCATCACACCTTTTTGAGGGGAATTATTGTCTACTCCGGGACTCTCTTTATAGATTTAAGTTAAGTTCGTGAATCCTTATTACATTACCAAGTATAAAATGAGCTTTCCTTTAGTTTTAACAATCAATGATTAAATATGCAAGAAATTTAGAGAATCTTTTATATGTATTTGAGGTTCTTCATCAATATAGAATCATCTATATTTGTTTAGAGATTCTTGGTCAATGGTATCCTTCAAAACATTTATATAAAAGTCTCTTGGTCATTTTGATGACCAGGCTAGTTTTAAAGCCACTCAGTGGGGCACTTGAAGTTTATCGTCATTCAGAAGGACATAGATTATTTCAATGTTGGGATCGAACCCATGAATGGGCTACCTACGTATCCTTTGTTTTGAAAAAAAAAGGAATCAGAACCCACGTAGTTCGAGGAATGGGATATGATGTTTTATGATTGATGGCTCAAAGATGAATGTCATAATTACTTTTACACTCTAAGCTCACGTGAGTCATGCTCGGTGTGAGAAACAAGAGGTATTGGTAAAATTTAGACCATTGTGCCGTAAAAGATGCAATCATAAGAATTTTGTTTTGGGGCTTATGTATAGATGACTGCCCAGATAGACGAAGGTTTAGGATTTACTTTTAGGGAGAAAATCCAAGAACAGGGTCCACAAAGTTATATGTGCTTCATGGAGATTTGAATACTCTAATCTTGGGGCTTACTCCTAAGGAAGATGCCCAAGTTAGGAGGGGACTTATGATTGGGTTTTATTCCTAAAGAGGAAACCCAAATCAAAGGTAATTTATGACTGGTTAAGAGAAATTTTAAGAGACTTGGGGCTTACTCCTAAGAAGGATGCCCAAGATTTATGACTAGGACTTATTCCTGAGAAGGAAGCCTAGGTTTAGGGGACTTGGGGCTTACTCCTGAAAAGGAAGCCCAAGGTTATGACTGAGTCTTATTCCTGAAAAGGAGACCCAGGTTAGGGATTAAGGTTTGGGGCTTACTCCTGAGGAGGATGCCCAAGATTAAAGGACTTGATTGGGGCTTATTCTTAAGAAAGATGCCCAAGATTAAAGGACTTGATTGGGGCTTATTCTTAAGAAAGATGCCCATATCAAAGGTTTTATAACTGGGGATTATTCCTGAAAAGGAGACCCAGGTTAGGATTCTCTCATCTTAAAGGATGAGGTTGAAATGAATGAACTCTCAATCTTTGGTGATATGAAGATGTTTAAATCACTAGGTTTTGAGAGATATTTCACAGAATTCCTTTCAGATAAGGATGTCAAATCAAGAAATCATGCCATAAATGGCTTTGAAGAGTATCTTGAAGACTGAATCTTGAATAGGAAGGGTGAAATGGCTTAAGAGGGGTAAAAATGGGCAAGATGGGCACCCAAAAAGATAGGGGCGCGCAAGTCTTGAAGGTCGCGCAAGTCCTACGTCGGCGCGCAAGTGTTGGTCGCGCAAGTATACTTGCGCGACATGAGGGATACTTGCGCGATTTTCAACCAGAGTTAAAATACTTGAGCAACTCTTTATTAAACCCTTTATAATCCTCTTGGAGTTCTTCCAGAGAAGGGACGCGCAAGTTATATTGAAGGAATTAAGTTGGCGCGCAAGTGTTTGATAAGTTTCAACACTTGGGCCTTCCTTCTTCTCTTTAGATCTTCCGTTCTAGGTAAGAGATTACCTTAGAAGTGTTCCGGAAGCTTTGAGAAGAGACTTGGGCGTCGGGAGCTTTGATCCGAGTTTCTGGAAAGAGATCCTCTCGAATGGGGGGCCCACAGGGTCTATTTATAGGCAAAAGAAGACCCCGGGCGGTTACTGGGCGGTTACCAGATATGTCGCGCAAGTCCCTTGCACGACCATGAGGAGTCGCGCAAGTGTTGAGTCGGCGCGCAAGTGTACTTGCGCGACCAAGAGGTAACTTGCGCGACCTATGTGCAATGTTCTCCTTTTCCATCCCTTTGTCGATTTTTGATGTTTCTTCAAAGGATTAATCACTTTGAGCTCAGATATTCCCTTTTCCGAACTTTAGATTCCGTGACGAAAGGAGCGTCAACAAAAGTCCCCCCTCAGAGTTGGATCCGGAGAGAAAATGAGGATTTGACTCTGAGGAAATCGAATCCCTCTAAAGGAAAAGGGCGGCGCGCAAGTCTCCAGTGCACAGAAGTCGGCACGCAAGTCTTCGTCGCGCAGGCATTGAGCGCTCTGGCTGCGGCGCGCAGATAGGCCCTCCGGCCTATAAATATGCCGCTTCCGGCCGTAGATGGCATCTGACCCCGAATTTCTCGAGCTCTCGCCGCGCAAGTCTTCCTCGCCGCGCAAGTCTCTTGTTTTCGCTGTTTCTTCGCTGCCGCGCTACTCTCAAGGTAATAGGGCTTGCGCGGTAATACTTGCGCGACCAAAACTTGCGCGGCACATGTACCACTTGCGCGACATCTCCATACTTGCGCGCCTTAATGCCTTAGCCATTTTTTTCAAATTCTTTCATAAATTTTATGAAAAAATAAAACCCATTTAAGAGTTTAATTTATTCAACTCCTGTGCAGATTCAATGGCTCTTAGACCTGGATTACTTGATGAACTGGCTAGCAAGCGGATAGATGATATGATGAATATCATTGGCCCTGATTACTATACTGTCAAAAACAGCACTCTTCCAGATTTGGCTAAGTATCTGAAGAAATATCATCACGACTTTCCTCACTGCACTTACCTACCTTTGTATGGTCATGGTCATCTGCAAGAAGTCATTATTCCAGAAGTACAGAATTATCTTCCATTTTCTTGGTTTCAGAATTATACCAATTTTGCTTCAGCAAATATCTCAGGCGGAGGATCATTTCAAACTGCTGGAACAGTGGAGAAGGCTTATGTGATGCATCATAGCCCTTGCACACCAGATCTGAAAAAACATACACCTGAGCTTCAACCACATTGTCATCCTTCAATCTTCCGAAATGCTCAGATGGATCAATCCAAAGGCTGGAAGAAAAGTTGGGATTTCCGTCCTGGGGGAGGTGTGAAACCAACTTGGATGTGGGTATACTGGGTGCGACAGACTTGCGCAGAGTTTATTGAGGATCTGAAGAGAGCTGCAATATATGAGGCTGTTTGGGTTGGGCAAACATATATTTACAGACATGATATCTTCGTGCCCGAGATACTCAGCCATTGGAGTCCAGCGACTAATTCTTTCCACTTGACTCATGGAGAAGTAGGTATCAGTTTGTGGGATGTCCACAAGATTTCAGGAGCTCCAATCTTGGGCGATATGTATGATGAATTCATTCCTCCCAAGGTGACTTGGAATGATCCAGAGAAGACTCCTGCTTTGGCTCGAGAATTATTCAAAATCTTTCACAAGCTCAAGAGTTCAGAGACCTCATTAACTCATTTCAGAAAAGATATCCATCCGGAAGAATGGATGAAGGTGTTTCTTACTGAGAAGAAAGGGATGGAGCCAAAGGAAAAAGGATCCAAGAAAAAGAAATCCAAGGATACCCGGCCCAGACGTCCTACCACTTGCCCAAAACCTGAGAAGAGAGGAGCTCCTGGCACATTCTGGCCAACTCTAGAAGCAGGAGAGTTTGAAAAATGGGGCTATGAAGTGAATCAAAGAATTCCAAAGAAAACTCGTCTGGCGGGTTTCTTGGCAATGTGGCTCAGTATTTATCTCTTGCCGGTCAGGGATTCGAAGGGAGGCGTTAGGCCAGGGACCTTCGTCATTGCGGCCAAGTTGGCTGAGGGAAAAATGGTTGGGTTAGCTACCCCCATTTTAGCAAAGATCCACAGGAGTTTACTTCACGTCTTCCAGGGTAAATCTCCTTTAAGAATAGTGGGACCATTCCAGGTTTTGTGGGGATGGATCGCCACTCACTTCAGGACTTACAATGTACATAATGGATTACAAATTCCTGGAAGCTCTTTCAGACCGTCAGTGCAAGCATTCTCTGGAATTGCTCCATTAGATGTCAATGGTTATGACATAAAAGTAAGACTAAGCATGTATAAGGAATTCAACTTCTTTCCTTATGGAAGTCCGCCATCTGGGCGGTTTGTTGATGATGGGAAAACCCCTTTGGATTTGAGGGCATACATGCTAGCTTGCAGGGATGGCGTGTTAGTAGCCAGGATTGATGGAGAAATCATATGCGAGGCCTATGTTCCATATAGATTTGCACGCCAATTCAAATGTTTGCAACAGATTGTTGTATCCCCTCCAGTACATGTCAGGTTAGAGCAACATCCGATGGTTGCTCGACAACTATGGTTGCTGACATCAAGAGAGAAGACTGGGGCAGTATTTGATCTACCAGTTGAAAAAGAGGCACATTATCTGACTACATTTTATGCCGAACACTGGATAACATCATACCCCAAAGGGATATTGAATCATCCTGTATATCAAGTGGGAAAGAGGAAGAGGACTGTAGAGAAAGAAACTCTTCCTCATGAAGGTGATGCTTCTCCTCCTGAAATAGGTTCAACAGACTCCTCCTCTAGAACTGATTCCTCAGATTATCATGATGGGGATGATGAGGCACAACCGGCAGCAAAGCGGTTTCGTGCCCGATATAATCCTCCGGCCAGAGTTAAAAGACCCACTCCATCAGCTCCTGGTGAGTTATTTGATTGTAATAACTTCAATCACTGCTACTTTATAAAGTAATAAGTCTCACTTTCTTATTCTCTATCTGTAGTTGCAGGAGTTGGGAAGAAATTAAAATCAAAAATTGTAGGACCTTCCTCACAGCCTTTATATCTAAGACCAGAGGCTGTTCAGCTATGGCAGAGCTTATACTGTGATACTGAGACCGCCTGGCTGGATTTGTGTGAGGGCCTACAACTTCCTGGGATAGGATATCTTCTAGCTTCAAAAGACCTTCAATACGGAGATAACCCCAATGAAGTGCGAGCTTATATCAGAGAGCTGGAAATGCTCATATATGCCACTGATAATTCGGTTCCTATCACCAGGCGGGTGAAGGAAATGATTGATCGTGGCACCACTAAGGGGGCTGGTGGTTCTGGAGATGAGGAGTGGCAAGAGTACGTGGCTCCTGAAGATGTAAGTTTTCCTTCCTTATTTTTCTTTGCAACTTGATTTCAGTCGAAGCTTTGTTACTTAAGGAAGTTATTTTCTTCATCTTGGAGCTTGCAAAGAAAGGGACAGGGGTTCCTTCACCACAATATAGCCCTGGTGGTACTGCTGTTGGGGCTGCTGCTGATTCTCCTCGCGAACCAGGCGAGATATCTCCAGGCCAGCAGGCCATGAATGAGGCACTGGACATAGCCTTTCATTCGCCAATCCAAGTGCCAATAAAGGAGACAGCTGAAACTCCAAAAAAGCAAAAGAAGCCAAGGCAACGAAGGAGGAAATCCTTAGCTAAACGTTTCATTAGCAGTGGTAAGTCCTTCGAACAATCATGATTTTATACCCATAATCATATGGTTACTCATATTTCTGAGGATTGCAGGGGCTTCTTCAATTTCCCCCTTGAGGGAAGGGACTGATCCTTCTTCAAAGGCCGTGGAGGGTGCTGTAGAACAACCACAGACTCAAGCTGACTTGGTTGCTCCTGGAGAAGAGCTACCATCCATTCCCAGTATCCCTCCCACTACTGAAGATGCTGTCCAGGGTCAGGGGTTGCAGGACATAAGTCAGCAAGAAGACATAGCAAATGCTCCCACTGGTGAGACTAACCAAGATTCTGAAGTATCATTGGATGAAATGATGAATCAAGGAATGACTTTTGAAGAATTTTATGATCATGCTAGATTGTCATGTGATTTAGAAGACCTTGGGCGTGAGTGTTACCCTTCGCCCAAATTTTTCTTTTAAAAGAAAATATTTCTAACCATGATGTAAAATAATATGCAGTTTCTTTCGTAGAAGCTGCTGAACTGCCAATGCCTGAAGAGGGTGTGGACACTGATGTCAACCCTATCATTGCAGAAACATTAGCTCAAGTAGAGCTAAATCCAATAAACTCTCTTGAGACCCATCTTGAAAATCCTGTTGAAACCGGGAAAGATGGGGAGAAGTCTTCTCATGTTGCTGAACCACCATTGGGTAAGGGATAACAATATTTGTGATTGTACTTTATTTGCAAGACAATCCATTCTTTTGTTATCCTTTAAGATTCAACTAAAATCTTTCAATTGATCATGTAGGGACATCAACTGTAATGGCTAGATCCGGAGATGAGGCTTCAGCCTCTGCCCCAACGGGAATTGAAAGTGAAGAAGCCCATGTCAGAGGGGAAAGAGCAGAACGAGGCACTTCCTTAAGCATGTTAATTCCAGATTACATACCCCCTTCTGACGGAGATGTTGAATCAGATCCAGAGATGCTCAAAGCGTTCAGCTTTTCACGACGTAAGGCGTGGAACAATATATGGAACATCATATCGGGGGTGCCCTTAGAAGAGCTACCATAAAAAATTTCCCGATTGTCATCCCAATTTGTTATAATGGGACTTGGTGGTTTTGGGTATGAAAAGATCCATGCTGCAGTGAAACAGATTATGTTCAGGAGGGAGCAAATGCAGACAAGTCGCGAAGATTTGACTAGAGTGAAATTGTCAGTCAACATAGGCGAATTTGAGGCTACGATATCCCAGGCTGAAGCTGATTATGTTGTCAAGATGAAGGATCTGAAGCAAAAAATCAAAGAAAAGGTCGTCCAGCAGGTGCAACTCCAGCAACAGTTAGATGCTGTTACTGGGGAACTTGATCAGCTTAATGAATCATTGGATGAAACTCATATAAATGGCATGAAAGCCATTGCAGATGCTAAGAAGGCACTTCAGCAAGATGAAAAGAGTGAAGCTGGTCAAGTGCACGAGCTTCAAGCAACTGTTGATAAGGCTCAGGATGCTATACATCAAATGAAGACTTTTGTTGACAATCTCCTTTAATTTCTTGAAAAAGAGAAGAGATTCCAATCTGTGGATGTCCTTCTAACTCTTGTGTATCAATGAAAAACACTTTTGTCTTCAATCATTTGTGCTTGCATTCTTCCATTACCTGCTTCAAATTTACTTAAGCCAATGGGCTTAGTAAGCATAGTTTGATTTTTACTAGGATTATTACAAATAACCCTACAAACTTTGAATCTTTTAACTGCTCAATATTAGCTAAATCATACAAAAAATGTATATTTAGTGAGCTGGAACTTGACTTTTATTCATAGTTCCTCTGTCTTTTGTGTGGGCAGTTTAAAGTCATGCAAACCAGACATAAAGAGGCTAATGTTTAAGGTCGAAATAGCTTTGACCGAAAAATGGATTAAAATGGATTCAATTCCTTGATAATTTATCTGAAAAAAATTACCATACTCAAGTATGAGAGAAAATATGTAAACTATGACTTAAGAATATTTGAATCTGAGGAATGATATGAAAAAGAGCTAAAAGGCATTAGAAAAAGTAGTTTCCAAGAATGAAGTTACTATTATTTAACAAAACCCGTTAGGGGGTTGAAATATGCAGGGCCACCTATGGGCATTGGCTGCATAGTCAAATAAAATAGCATCTTTTGGCTGACAAGTCTGTTATGTGGACTGTTTATGCAAGGCCACCTATGGGAACGTGCTGCATAGTCAGGCAAAAGAACTCCCAGAAATTTACTTTCCTAGTGCTAAAAGCTAGTGAAAGTTTATGGAGATTCAAATTTTCTAAAGCATAGAGTTTGTTGTATGGAAAGAGGTACTTGAATATAGAGAAGATATTTCCAAACAAGAATATCGAAGAACTGGATGAATATCACTCCTACGAAGGTCTGACCCAAACGTAGGGAAGGAGAATAAACCATAGACTTGAATACTTTCAGATCATGAAAAAGGATATGGGACAAATACGTTAAGGATGGCTATTTTTGCGGATCCCTACATACTATCGTTTAAGACAAATAAGGACAAAAGAGGCATTCTTCCCAAGAATGAAGTTACTATTATTTAACAAACCCGTTAGGGGGTTGAAAACATGCAGGGCCACCTATGGGCATTGGCTGCATGGTCAAATAAATAGCATCTCTTGGCTGACAAGTCTGTTATGTGGACTGTTTATGCAAGGCCACCTATGGGCACGTGCTGCATAGTCAAGCAAAAGAATTCTCAGAAGTTTGACATTTTTGTGACTATAAGTCATGAAAAGGGTTATGAAGATCTGAAAATATTTAAGGTTAGGATTATAACACATAAAGATGGGTATTGTCCAATGTATATAGAGATACATAGGTCAATGAAAACCATAATCATGTTGTGGCTGGGTCCTGAATTGAAACTTGGACTTCACTACGTATCTCATAAGAATGAGAATCAAGCCATACGTAGTTCTTGAAATGCAGTTTAACGTCGTGCAGGACGAAAGGATGAGTGATCTTAGTTTTTGGGGTCATAGAATTCGGACCATAATAATGAATACACAGTGTGTGTTTTCATGAGGACTTTTCAGCCAAAGGACTGAAAGTGAAATTTGGGGTTAGGCCCAAAAGACTTGGGACTGGATTCGAGGGACACTCGAATGTTCCTACATATCCCATAAGGATGGGAATCAAGTCCACGTAGTTCTAGAAACTACCCTTTGTACAAATTTGGTTCGTACATGTGAAGGGTGAAAGGGGACTTTAGTGCAATGATGGTTTAACCTAAGATAAAAAGTTCAGGCATTACCATGTATGCACGTAGTCTTTTTTTTAAAAAAAATGAAAAACTATGATTGAAAAATCAATGTCAATAATAGTTCTCTCTCAAATGAGGAAATCAAAGAATATTGTAGTTTATTGTCGTACCGGACAAAAGTGTTGTATAGTTTAACGTCATATAACAAGGACGAAAGTGAATCAATGTAAAGATATTGATTCCAGGGGTGGTTTCACAAATCATCATCATATGAGATGGTGGTGAACCAATGTGAAGAGATTGTTTTTGGGCTTGAACCTTTGGGAGGTTGCCTACATACCCAGCCTGGAGGGCAAGGATCAAAGTCCGTGTAGTTCAATTAAAGAATGAATCAATGATCAAGTTGTTCTTGTGGACAATGATCTAAAAAATGTTGTTGGGACTTACACATGGTTAGTGGCCCAAAGGGAGTGTTATGGTTGATGTTCGCTCTAAGCTCACGTGAGTCATACTCGGTGTGAGAAACAAGAGGTAATAACAACCTTAACGATGCACAGTTTAATGTCATGTAGGACCTATCAAAGATTTTCTGTACAATTTAGAGTCATGTAGTTAGGACAATGGGGATAAAATAGTTTAACGTCATATTGGATGAAAAAGGGGGACTATGCAGTTTAATGTCATGCAGTAAGGACAAAAGAGTGTACCATTTTAACATCATGTTGGACGAAAGTACGAATAGTTTAAGGTCATATGCATGGACCGTGAATGGTGTAGTTTAATGTCATACTGGACTTTTGGGATTATATAGTTTAACGTCTTTCCGGACGTGAGGGACTTTTATACAGTTTAGCGTCATGTAGTTAGGACATCACAGTTTAACGTCTTGCTGGACATAAGGGATTTGCAAAATAGTTTATGGTCATATACATGGACCAGGGATGATGCAGTTTAAGGTCATGCTGGACGGTTTATGGAACTTTTTCACAGTTTAATGTCGTGCGGGACGAAGTTTCAGTTTTAAAGTCATACTGGACCATTGCTGTATAGTTTAACTTCATATAGCAAGGACGATCTGGTGCTGTACAGTTTAAAGTCATGTAGCTAAGACTAAGGTGAATCAATATGAGGATATCAGTTCTGATCTTTTTAAAGTTTATTGTCATGCTGGACGATGAAAGTGCCACACAGTTTAATGTCATGTCGCTAGGACAAAATATAGTTTAATGTCATCTCGGACAAAATATAGGAACTTCTATACAGTTTATTGTCATGTAGGACAAAATCAGGGACTATGCAGTTTAAAGTCTTGCAGTTAGGACCATTGGTGCTGCACAGTTTAATGTCATGTTGCAGGGACAAAGTTATAGTTTAAGGTCATACTGGACCATTGTGTAGTTTAAGGTCATACCGGACCTTTTCTGTATGAACCAATTGTAAGTCTTGGTTCTGGGAACAATATTTTGTGTTTATACAAAATACTTCTTCAGAAATCTGGCATTAGTTGGAGTCGTGATGTGTTCTCCATCCATTGAAATCAGAGAATACGCTCCATTGGAGTAGACCTTATGTACTGAATAAGGTCCTTCCCATTTTGGTTCAAGCTTGGGAGGCTTCTTTCCTGGTATCATTGGTGTTCTGAGAACCAATACCAATTCTCCCTGAATGAATGAACGAAGACGAACTTTTTTGTTAAAAGCTCGTGCTATTCGATTCTGATAGATTTCCAAGTGGTGCAAAGTGCACAATCTTTTCTCATCTAACTGTTCCAATTCATTCAACCGCTTTTGGGATTGCTCATCTGTTGATAACTGATCACAAATGGCTATTCTGAGTGAGGGCAATTGAACTTCAATTGGCAAGACTGCTTCTGTTCCATATACCAATGAATATGGAGTAGATCGCGTTGCATTGCGAGTGGTAGTCCGATAAGCCCATAAAGCATGATAGAGTTTATCAGGCCATGACCTCTTATCTTTATCCACCATCTTTTGCAGTATATTTGAAAGAGTCTTGTTGAAGGCCTCTATCTGGCCATTAGCCGCTGCATGATATCGAGATGAATGGTTGGACTTAATGTTGTATTCTTGATACAATCTCTTTACCTCAGAAGAACAGAAGTTGGTGCCGTTGTCTGTCAATATGGTATGAGGGACACCAAATCTAGTAATGATGTTAGACTTGATGAAGCTAACAATGCATTTAGAACTGACTTCTTTGAGAGGTACTGCCTCTGCCCATTTGGAAAAGAAATCAGTAGCAGTAAGAATGTACTTAAACTGTTTGGCCGTAGCTGAAGGGTAAGGTCCTACCACATCCATTCCCCATGTGGAAAATGGCCATGAGTATTTAGCTGTATGAAGCAACTCTGGAGGTTGATGAATGAAATTGGCATATACTTGGCATGAATGACACTTCTTTGTGAAATTAACACAATCTTGTATCATTGAAGGCCAGAAGTATCCAAGTCTTCGAATTTGATCAGACAATCTATGTCCAGACTGGTGGGCACCACAGAATCCTGCATGCACTTCTTTTATGACAGCCATTGTCTCTTCACCATCAATACATCTGAAGAGAACTCCATCAAAACCACGTTTGTAGAGAATTTTCTCGAGGTGGTTTGGACCATCATAAAGAGTAAAATTGACCACACGTCGCCGAATTTGTTCTCTCTCGGCTCTATCAGGTGGAAGTGTTCCATTTTGAAGGTATTCCCTGATAGGTGACATCCATCCTGTAGTATGACCATACGTTTCAGGAATGGGACTAATTTCATTAATTTCCTCTGTTCTGACTTGAACATAAGGTGAAATTGCACGACGGTGGGCAATACAGATGGTTGTCTCGTCCCGATTTGGATCTGCTAATGCTGTGGCTATATTAGCCAGTGCATCTGCTTGAGCATTTTGTGATCTTGGGACATAAGAAAATGTCGGTTCTGAAGGGAATTCCGACATTAACTCTATG
Source organism: Viscum album (assembly GCA_963277665.1). Classification (NCBI taxonomy): domain Eukaryota; kingdom Viridiplantae; phylum Streptophyta; class Magnoliopsida; order Santalales; family Viscaceae; genus Viscum; species Viscum album. The sequence goes on along the minus strand of OY728129.1, from coordinate 1,024,956,023 downwards.
ACGTAATCATACAAAGGGATTAATTCTTCTTTTCTTATGGCATAATCCCCATTGACTTGTTTGATTACCAGGTCTGAATCACCTTTTACCTTTAAGTGATTCACTTGTGCTTGAAGCGCTAACTCCAAGCCTGCAATGAGAGCTTGGTATTCAGCTTCATTATTGGTACCACCTTCCCACAACAAAAAGGAATAAGGTAACACTGCCTTATCTGGAGAAATGAGCACAATTCCTAAACCAACTTTGTTGAATTTAGGATTTTCCATTTTCTTCCCTGTTGGACTTCTAGAAGCACCATCAAAATACATTTCCCATGTTTGAGGATTCTCTTGAATAGAAAAAACTTCCTCATCAGGGAGTTCGATATCTGAATACGTGTCTTCCACTGAAGGGTGTTCAGCCAGGAAATCAGCCAGAGCTTGGCCCTTAATTGCCTTTTGAGACACATACTGAATGTCGAACTGCTGTAGAATAACCGCCCACCTTGCCAGACGTCCTGTAAGCATTGGACGACTAAGGATGAATTTGAGTGGATTATTACGAGATACCAATTGGACCTCGTGATTTTGCAGGTAGTGTCTCAGTTTCTGAACTGCAAAGATTAATGCCAAGCAACACTTTTCAATACTTGAATACTGGGTTTCTGCTTCAAGCATAGTTCTACTGAGATAGTAGAGACTATTTTCATTCCCAGCATCATTCTTTTGAGCGAGAAAGGCACCCAATGATCGCTCTAAAGCTATCACATAGAGGATAAGAGGTCTACCCTCAACAGGTGGCATGAGTACTGGTGGACTTAAGAGGTATTTCTTGAGAACATCAAATGCTTCTTGACATTCTTTAGTCCACTGGTAAGTGACTCCTTTCTTCAATAATTTGGTAAAAGGTAAACTTTTGCCTGCCAAATTGGCGATGAAATGCCGAATATAGGCTAAGTGTCCTTGAAGTCCTCTTAATTCTTTCAAATTCTGAGGAGGTGACATACCAAGGATTGATTTGGTCTTCTCAGGATCGACTTCAATACCACGATGGCGTACAACAAAGCCAAGGAATTTTCCTGAGGTTACCCCAAAAGCACATTTTAAGGGGTTCATCTTCAAATTATGTTGTCGAAGCTTGTGGAATATGATTTCCAAATCAGCCAAGTGATCAAAACGTTGTTTGGATTTAACCACCAAATCATCTACATAGCATTCAACAAATTTCCCTAGAAAAGGTTTGAAGATACGATGCATGGCGCGTTGATATGTTGCACCTGCATTCTTTAAACCAAAGGGCATCACCCGGTAACAAAACACACCTTGAGGAGCTATGAAGGCTGTATATTCCTCATCTTCTGGGGCCATTCGGATCTGATTATATCCAGAATATCCATCCATGAAAGAAAGTACTTCATAGCCAGCCGTCGCATCAATTAAGAGTTCTGTAATCGGAACTGGAAAATCATCTTTGGGACAATACCGATTAAGATCTCTGAAATCGATGCAAACCCTAATTTGTCCGTTCTTTTTCTTTACTGGGACAATATTAGCCAACCACTTGGGATATTGAACTTCTCTGACGAAGTTAGCTTTGATAAGCTTATCCACTTCAGCCTCGATTTTGGAAGCATAGGTTGGGTGTGTTCTTCTCGCGGCTTGCTTGAATCCTCGATGTTCTTTTGGCAAACCCAAATGATGGGTGGCAACATCAGGATCAAGGCCAGGCATCTCTGTATAATTCCAAGCAAAAATATCTTTATTTTTCTTTAGAAAAGAAATATACATATCTTGTTCTTCAAGGGTCATGGCCGCACTAATTAAAGTGGGGCGTGGATCTTTCTCTGTACCCAGATTTACTTCTCTGAGTTCATCCACAGTGGTAGAGATACCCTCTTCAAATGCTGGAGGAGCATCTCTAAGATCTTCCTCTTCCTCTTCATCATGTGTTATATCTTCCGTTTCTACTTGCAAAGTAGATGAAAAAACAAAATTCTCATGATCATAAGAGATGTCAAAATTTTCACATTTTGAAGAAGAAGCTTCCATTTCCGACCCTATTGATGAAAAAGGGTCTTCTTTGGGAAATAAAGAGGAGATGATGGATTGAGAATCGACATCAACATTCACCTCTGGTGTTGCTATAACTTCTTCTGGCCTGATTAGCGAAGTATAGACTTGTTGGATTTCAGCAGACGAAATGAAAACGTCACCACTTATGCTTTCATCACTGCTTGGTAAGTTACCAATTTCTCCCATGTTGTCTGGCTCGATTGCCGTAATTGACATTATGGATCTTTCCATAAGAGTATTTTGATTTGGGCCTATTTTGTCAATTTGACTGATAGGTAACACATAATCTGTACTCACATGTGAAAATGGATTTATTGGAATTTTTTCCAAACCATATGGAGCATTAACTTTGGTAATTTCCTTCATAGTATATTTTTCTCTTCCCTTCATGTGATAAAATTCCGCCTCAATGTATTGAGACTCACATGTTTTGAACGGGGCCTTATCACTATACAATGTTCCAACTTGACCATCGAAACAGTATTTGAGACATTGATGGTATGATGACGGAATAGCTGCATGCTGATGTAACCAGGGTCTTCTAAGCAAGATATTGAAAGCTGAGTCTTGATCAACAATCATGAAATCTGAATTGGAAACAAGATCTCCAAACTGAGTTCTGAGCGTAACTTCTCCCAGTGGTTCTTGTTCATTTTTATCAAATCCTTGCAACATCATGGTAGAAGGAGATAAATCAGATTCCGTGAGGCCCAATCGACGAAGTGTGCGAATGGGCATGAGGTTGACTCCTGAACCATTGTCAATAAAAGCTCTTCGAACATCTATACCATTGACTTTTCCAGATAGGTACAAAGGTTTTATGTGCCCATGCACAACATCATCTTCATCTTTATCAGTAAAAGATATCACTGCATGGCATTCTGCAGGATTATTCTCTATGTGATAAATTTCAGCTGCAGCAATTTCAGCTTCAAACTCCTGAGGACTTGACAAAGCTTCGATGAGTGCTTCCTGAAGATCTTTTGATAGATTCAAAGCATCCAAAATTGATAATTTGGCTGGTACTTGGGCCAAGTGTTTCAATATATCATACTTTTGATCTAGAGGCCTGCGTTTCCCAATAGGAATATGCGGTTTAGCAGGTACCTTGGAAGCAGATGTTTTGGAAGCTGATGCCTCTTGTATTGAAGTTGGCAACATCTTTGGTTTTGGAAAATTAGACTGATTAGATCCATTTACTTGCTGAGATAAAGAAGATGGAACATTTAATCGGTCTTCCAAAATAACTGTGCCGAAGCTGAGTTGGCCATTGGCAGAAGAACTTGCTTGTTCATTTTGAGCTCGCTGAAGGGCTCTACCACGAGTTTCTGCTGCATATACAGTGCTAGCAGGGGTAGAATTAGAGTAGTGGCTTCGGAAAGATCCACGTCTTCCCCTATATCCTGAACCTCTAGAACTTCCTCGGGTTCCTTTATTTGATACAGGGAATTCAGGCTCATCAAGACTGGAATATGAATCTGTTAATTGAATCATATTAACAGAACCAAAGATCAATTCTTCGTCTGATAAAGACTCTTCCAAGTTAGCCTGTTTAGGCTGTGCCGTTTGGTGGGACGGTGCCCGTGACTTTGAAGTAGATGGCATGAAATCTGCCAGAGTCAAAGACAATTTAGGCTTTGATACATACTCATCTTCTCCTGATTCCTCTTTCTTCTTTGAATTGCGCTGCCCTTTTGAGGATTTGTCCTTTGATGGAGGCTTTACTGCAGCTTTTGTAGGATACACAATTGGCTTCTTCAATTGTGTTCGCAAAATGGAATGGGTCCGATTGATTGTCTTTCTGACCATCCAATCATCATATTTTTTCGCAGTTTTGCTTTTGACTTCCTGCCACTCGCCTCCTTCCTCTGGATCTGTAGCGGTAATACATGCTACATGAGCTGAAGAACCCTTCAATTTGACTTGTCCCAAGTCAACCATCTTTTGTAGGAGGTCTTTAAAGACAAAACACTCCTGGATGGGATGTCCCAACATTTGATGAAAGGGACAATAATTGGGACGGTCTTCATCTCCTTCCTTGTTTGGTCTCTTCGGCACTGGTAATTGAACCAAATTATTTTCCAGAGCTGAAATGAAGTAACCAGGAACTTGCTCACTTCGGAAAGAGTATGTTTTACTCTTCATATCCTCAAATTTTTTTCGTCGTTGATCTTTTTGATCATTTGGACGAAACAGCCTTTGTTGTTGGCGTTCAGGAGGTGGAGCCCTTCGAGAAGATGAAGGTTTTGAAGTAGAAATAGGTACAGGTGCCTGTTTAAGCATAACTGTAGCAGTTTCTGCTTTACCCATTCTTCTTCCTGGAGCTGATGGAATTACACGAGATTTAACCTTAGCCTGCATAAGGGAATCTTCAATCTGTTGAGCGATTGAAGTAAGGTCTCGAAACCCTCCTGTGTATTTCACAGGGATCAATGGCGTGCGTAATTCGTCACGCAAATTTGCCACACAGATTGGCAACAATTCCTCCTGAGGGAGTGCTAAACTCAAGGAATATGTTAATCCCTTCCAACGAGCAATGAAATCAGAGACTCTTTCATTCTCCCTTTGCTTGCAGTTTGTAAGATCGAAAACTGTCGTTTTTGGCAAAGTTGAGCTGAACTGAAGAAGGAATTTTTGACGAAGATCCTCCCATCCGATGACTGACCGAGATTTCAAGCTTGTATACCAGACAAAAGCTGGTCCTTGCAAGGTTCGCACGAAGCATCTGAGTTTCACTGCTTCTTGTTGCTCTGGAGTTCCCATCATAGGATCACAACAAGACACGTAATGCGTCAAATGTTGTTCAGGGTCACCTGATCCATTAAAAGTAGGGAAAATAGGGTTTCCAAAACTGGATGGAGGAGAAATTGAATCTACCCATTCAGGGTAAAATTTCTTTTCAGGTTGAACTTGCACCCGTTTCCCTTCCATAGTTTCTAACCGAGCTGTTAATGACTCAATAGTAGTTATTAACTTTTGAGAAACGTCAGGTTGAACTTGGTTTTGGGTAGGTGCAATGAATGGAGCTTGGACAGCCGTGGAGGTTGGTGCTGCAACTAATGGTAGTGCTGCCAACCGTTGTTGCGTTTGACCCGTAGGATTAGACCTCTGTGGGTGTACTGATAAAGGAGGATATTCCTGATCCATCTCAGTAGTTACAACAAATTCCTTCGGCTGTCGGACTTCAACATTCTTAAGAAGAAGACTATTCTGAAGTAGCTCTGCATTCAACCTTCTTAATTCTTTCATTTCTTCCTCCTGTTGTGCAAATCTTTGCTCTAATGAGAGCGATTGACCTCCTTCAGAGGAAGGGTGAGAAGTAACCTGATTCTTTCCTTTCCCCTTATTGGATCCTTTTCGGAGAGGGGGAAGTGGATTACTTGAAGGAATACCCAGATTTTGGGTAAGCCTTTGATTACGTGTGCGCACACCTTCTTCATTTAGGTCTGTGTGCGCAACTTCTTGAGCAGGAACCTCTTCGTCTGATCCCTCTGATTGAGCCTCATCTGGTGAATCAGCAGCAACGGCAGTGATGACATTAATGGATGCATATTGCATGGAATCCTTTCTGTCAGCATTTTTGTGATATTGTCTCCTTCTATGTCCATGATAAGACATGGCATTCCGTTGACTTGATCCCTCAGGAATTTCTTGGAGAACCGTCACTTGGAGAGAATCTCCTGACATCTTGGCTCTTCGTTCCTCTTGAGGCTTATTCCCTAATCGAGAGAATACTGACTTTCTCTGAGGGAGGGATTGAAGATTTGAAAAAGTCCCCAGTCCGGTGGACTGGGGATGTTCCTGTTGCTTCCGCTCAACTCCTCGAATCCCATTCATTGATTCTAAGGGTTGGGTTAGAGAAGTCCCCAGTCTGGCAAGCTGGGGTGTCTCTTGACATGCTATGTCTGAGATCTTCTTGAAATCTCTCTTGATCTTGCGGATCTTAGTTCGGAAATTAGTTGGATGCATTAACCTGTATCCACTTTTATCACCTGGTTCAACAGACCGTTGGATGATTTCCGAAACTTCTGTCATTTGATGACGTGTTTGCTCCAGACGAGAAGCTTGTGCAATATTCTCGCCTGCTTGATGTAGGAGCAATTCAACAACCTGTTCTCTATATACTTTATTTTGAGAGGAACTAGTTGAAGCTTGATCTCGAGCAAGATTTTGATTATGAACAAAGCCCATTGACTGTGGCCGGCCATGGGCAATAACATTGCATGAGACCATTTTCGGCGGGCTTTGCTGACCGGAAAGCACTGTGAAATGTAGTGCTCCGTGAACACCCCATCCTCTGATATGAACATTAGATGGAGCATTGGAAATTAATTGACGCAATCTTCTTAGTGCGCCAAGGCATGAACGTTGAAGGGTTCTCTGTTGCTTTTCAGCCTTCGGATACCGAGAGACTGATAGAGATGCCAAATCAATCTGGCGTTGTAACCCTTCTATTATCTTAAGATGATTTTCATATTCATCGTAAGATAATACCTTCTTCTTTAATTGACAAAGAGTTTTCCATATGTTAAGACGAATATCATGGATTCCATCATCCGTCAACATCTTTGGAATGTCATACTGTGAATCAGCCAAAGGCCAAAACATGACTGGTACTTCACCTTTTGCCAGTTTTTTCCTCATGTTCAGCATTTCCTCTTTATCATTAAATAAAGATTCTTCTACCTGTTTGGACCAGAGTTGGTGTTTCCTTGTTGCTTCATCGGATTCAACAAGATTGGTAGAGGAATCACTATTCATGCTGGAAGATGAATGACCCAGGGAAGGTTCGGAGAACAACCTGAACCCCAAGCTATCTTCTGATGGAGAAAGAGTTTCACCTGCCGATAGTAAAACTTCAGACATGACTGGTTTTACGTTTGCAAGTGCCTCGATATAGGAGGGCTTTCTCGTCACTACATTGCCTTCTGAAGAATTTTCGAGACAATGTGAATCACTACTGCGGAGAGGACTTTCGCAGCGAAGTTCATCACCATGAGGAGGACCTTCATGATGGGTTACAACAAAAGATGAGATCTCTTGCTCCTTGGTCTTCTGACCACACAGAGGGTTCCTGTGGTTCTCATCTGAAGAAGAAACTTCAAGATTGACCGAATTTTCATGAAGCAAGTCTTCATGAGGAAGTGTCTGTTGAAGACCTTCGGGATTAATGTTCCTGTTATTGGGAACTGAGGGAGTAGAATCTTGAATTCCGACAGATAAATGTCTGAGGGCTTCAAGAACTCCAGCATCGAGCAAGGCTTGGTTGCAGATTGGCCTTTGATCTCCTGACTGTGCTGGGCGGATCTTTTTCTTAGATGCCTTCTTACTCGCTTTAGAAACCACTTGATGATGAAAGTGATTGCTCTGAGCAGGTGTATGTGCCTGATCAGGAAAGATGGTCAGGTTAGGCTGACGATCATCGCTCAAATCAGGTGTATGTGCCTGACTTGGTTGTCCGTATGATATGGGGGAGTAGGCCCCACAACCCTCTTGGACTGGAACAGATGTGTGTGTCTGTTCCGGAGTGAATTGTTGATGTGTCACTCCACTGATAGGGATAGATTTATGTGTCTGTCCCTGAGATGATGCTGAAGCTGTTATGATATCCTGGCAAGCATCCAGAATATGAGCAGGAATTTGCTTCTGCTCTTTCACCATTGACAAAATATGTTTGGTGACTTCAGCCGCCGGAACGGGGATATACGTCCATTCCGGGCTTGGAGTAGGTGTATGTGCCTGCTCCTGTCCTCCTTTTCCTGTCAGTGAATCCTGACAGTACTCAAGTGTGGAGGCAGAGAGTTTAGTCTGCCTCCTGTTTGTCGTCGGGGCTTTCCGACTGACTTCTCCGTGTGCTACCAAACGAGACTGTTGGTAGGCTTGATTAGTATTAGCAGGTGTATGTGCCTGCTGATTAAACTTCGCCAAACGCGGTTGACGAGATCCACCATATGTAGTCAGACGAGCCTACTGACTAACTGCTGATGTATAAGCAGGTGTATGTTCCTGCCTATGGTACTCCGCCGGAATTGCCTGGCGGGATCGGCTTGATGCTGCCAGACGAGTCTGCTGGACAGCGGGATTAAAACGGGCAGGTGTGTGTGCCTGCTCGTTGTTTTCCACCAAGTTAGGTTGGTGGACTTCTCCGGAGATGGCAGGGATGACAACCTGCCTATTATTAACCGGATTCCGTCTCTGGTGATTCATCTTGCCTGCTCGGGTTCGAGGAACCTGAGCTGAATGCCTGGAGCCGGTACCCTCATCATGTTGAGGGCGCACTACCGCACGAGTCTGGCGGCGATTGTTGATGGGAGCCCTTGAGAAGGACTCCTGTCTTTTTGAATTAAGGTCCTGCGGGACCTGCTCATTCACTTCCTCGGAGTAAGGGAGTGAATGGAAATTGCGTTCCGGGGATAACGACCCGAAACGGTTGGAGACGGTAGTCAGCACCGTCTGCTTCTTGATTGCTGGTCGCCGTTGTCCGGACGACCAGGTAGAATTGTTAACTTGGAGGGCTTGACGAGCGGCCTCCAGAGTTGGGATAGTACCGTTGCGACGGTACTCCTTAACCAGTGCATTAGAAACACAGCGTTGAAGACGCTGAGTTGGTGATGTCATCCTCAGAGCGGATGACGTTCCAGCAGGAGTAGCAGTATTGGTTTTCACGGCAGCAGACCTCACAGTAGAGGTGTTCCCAGTAGCAGTATTCACAGGGGTGAATTTAAGGAAAGCCATTTTTTGTAGAAGATCTTGAAAAAAGAGTGCCTGTTCCATGTAACAGACATAATCAAGATGAATCCGGCTACTGCATCTTTTGGATGATCATATATCAATGATTGCCTTGTTGGCCCAAAGGGCCTAACAGATAAGAAGAACATCACTTTAAATTGGTTAAGGTTTCACGTCGGGTTCACCATTTTTGTTTCGCACGGAATCTGGGGATGACCTCCTGGACGGGAGATTCACACGTTCCGATCGGTTTCTAACGGGTTTGTTCGTAGAACCGGAAACATCCAATGATTCCACATCCGTTTGGACCTACTTTCCAAAGGCAGGCGCTCATTAGCTTGTGGGCTAATGAGGCTTAGGAATTTGCATTGGTCGAGAGGATGGGAGGTCGGACTCATCACACCTTTTTGAGGGGAATTATTGTCTACTCCGGGACTCTCTTTATAGATTTAAGTTAAGTTCGTGAATCCTTATTACATTACCAAGTATAAAATGAGCTTTCCTTTAGTTTTAACAATCAATGATTAAATATGCAAGAAATTTAGAGAATCTTTTATATGTATTCGAGGTTCTTCATCAATATAGAATCATCTATATTTGTTTAGAGATTCTTGGTCAATGGTATCCTTCAAAACATTTATATAAAAGTCTCTTGGTCATTTTGATGACCAGGCTGGTTTTAAAGCCACTCAGTGGGGCACTTGAAGTTTATCGTCATTCAGAAGGACAAAGATTATTTCAATGTTGGGATCGAACCCATGAATGGGCTACCTACGTATCCTTTGTTTTGAAAAAAAAGGAATCAGAACCCACGTAGTTCGAGGAATGGGATATGATGTTTTATGATTGATGGCTCAAAGATGAATGTCATAATTACTTTTACACTCTAAGCTCACGTGAGTCATGCTCGGTGTGAGAAACAAGAGGTATTGGTAAAATTTAGACCATTGTGCCGTAAAAGATGCAATCATAAGAATTTTGTTTTGGGGCTTATGTATAGATGACTGCCCAGATAGACGAAGGTTTAGGATTTACTTTTAGGGAGAAAATCCAAGAATAGGGTCCACAAAGTTATATGTGCTTCATGGAGATTTGAATACTCTAATCTTGGGGCTTACTCCTAAGGAAGATGCCCAAGTTAGGAGGGGACTTATGATTGGGTTTTATTCCTAAAGAGGAAACCCAAATCAAAGGTAATTTATGACTGGTTAAGAGAAATTTTAAGATACTTGGGGCTTACTCCTAAGAAGGATGCCCAAGATTTATGACTAGGACTTATTCCTGAGAAGGAAGCCTAGGTTTAGGGGACTTGGGGCTTACTCCTGAAAAGGAAGCCCAAGGTTATGACTGAGTCTTATTCCTGAAAAGGAGACCCAGGTTAGGGATTAAGGTTTGGGGCTTACTCCTGAGGAGGATGCCCAAGATTAAAGGACTTTATTGGGGCTTATTCTTAAGAAAGATGCCCAAGATTAAAGGACTTGATTGGGGATTATTCTTAAGAAAGATGCCCATATCAAAGGTTTTATAACTGGGGATTATTCCTGAAAAGGAGACCCAGGTTAGGATTCTCTCATCTTAAAGGATGAGGTTGAAATGAATGAACTCTCAATCTTTGGTGATATGAAGATGTTTAAATCACTAGGTTTTGAGAGATATTTCACAGAATTCCTTTCAGATAAGGATGTCAAATCAAGAAATCATGACATAAATGGCTTTGAAGAGTATCTTGAAGACTGAATCTTGAATAGTAAGGGTGAAATGGCTTAAGAGGGGTAAAAATGGGCAAGATGGGCACCCAAAAAGATAGGGGCGCGCAAGTCTTGAAGGTCGCGCAAGTCCTGCGTCGGCGCGCAAGTGTTGGTCGCGCAAGTATACTTGCGCGACATGAGGGATACTTGCGCGATTTTCGACCAGAGTTAAAATACTTGAGCGACTCTTTATTAAACCCTTTATAATCCTCTTGGAGTTCTTCCAGAGAAGGGACGCGCAAGTTATATTGAAGGAATTAAGTTGGCGCGCAAGTGTTTGATAAGTTTCAACACTTGGGCCTTCCTTCTTCTCTTTAGATCTTCCGTTCTAGGTAAGAGATTACCTTAGAAGTGTTCCGGAAGCTTTGAGAAGAGACTTGGGCGTCGGGAGCTTTGATCCGCGTTTCTGGAAAGAGATCCTCTCGAATGGGGGGCCCACAGGGTCTATTTATAGGCAAAAGAAGACCCCGGGTGGTTACTGGGCGGTTACCAGATATGTCGCGCAAGTCCCTTGCACGACCATGAGGAGTCGCGCAAGTGTTGAGTCGGCGCGCAAGTGTACTTGCGCGACCAAGAGGTAACTTGCGCGACCTATGTTCAATGTTCTCCTTTTCCATCCCTTTGTCGATTTTTGATGTTTCTTCAAAGGATTAATCACTTTGAGCTCAGATATTCCCTTTTCCGAACTTTAGATTCCGTGACGAAAGGAGCGTCAACAACGACCATCACACGGATACCTGCGGTAACTGAGTACATTGCGTGTACTCATAAAGTACATGGCGTGTACTTAAGATATTTCTAGAAATTCCTCTTTTTCTCAAAAACACTAGAAAAAGGAAATATACCTGAAAAAAGATCCCGGTTTTTACATAGGCTATGTCTACAAAAGTGGGGGTTGGATTCCTATCACTCTATGTTTAATATTTTGTGATTATTGATTTCATATTATTTTAAGACTTTACATAAAAGGGTTTCATGTACCTTATGTGTGGGATGAATTTATATATATATTTTGATATCTTATGTTAAGGTGTAATATTTTTTGTCAATAAGTAATGATGTAAATATGAGTTGAGATCAGATTGAGATACAACTTATAGTTCTTATTGATTCTTACATTCAATTATCATTATTTATATGGAAAAGGAGGATAAGTTGTTACTAATAGTTAGATATTAATACATTCTATCATAGAGTATAATTATGAGTTAATGATATGAGATATTACTACTTGAAGAATGAAGATAATTTATATATTTTTATTTTAGAATAAATTTAGTATATTTAATTGGTTATAGAGATGTGAAGCTGATAAGATAAATAGTTTGCCATGTATACAAAATATTGAAGTTGTTTATGCATTTTGGGCGAGATTTTGTCCTAATGTTCTTTTTCATATACATAGATAGAAGAAATATTTATATGAATATAAACATTAAGAGATACATTTTTTAGAGAGGATATACATTTATTAATAAATAAAAATGTACTATAGGTAATTTAAAATAGATGAAAAAGATATGGTTGAGGCAGTTGAAAACATCGATGTACTCTAAATGAGTTTTTATAGGTTGCATATTTTTTTTGAGTCATTATGAAAAGTCTAAAGATGATATGAAGATATCCTAAAGTAATTTGAGTTGATTTAAAATTTTTGATATTAATTGAAGGAGTGTTGATTTTTAGGTCCCACATGAGAGATAGTAAGAGTCAATAGGGGGGAATTTTCTATATTAAAACAATTAGATTAATTAAACAAGTAATGAACAATTTTTTGGAAATAAAAAATAAAAAATAAAAGAAAAAACTATAAATGTAGTGAGTGTGTGAAGAGTGAAGGAATTAATGATTAAAAAATATATAAAACAAGGATTTTATATTAGTTTAGATCCAAATGATACCATGTGTACTTTTCATACTCTTAACCCAATATTATTGACATCCACTATTATTTATATCACTTTTGATGGAGAGTGAAAACTCTTACAATAAACAATTTTCACTCTTTGAGGCACAAACCCAACATAACCTTTTATCGGTACAGAAATAATCTATCATTTTCATGTGATCATACCAAAACCAAACTTCCTAATTGTTTCCCTAACATATAACTTCCTTTTACTAAAACAAGGAATAACAAAGGCATTTCTTTTTGATTAGGTTAGCATAACCAATAATGTACATTTTAATGTAGGAATAACTGTGTGTGATCTATGTTACAACTTGATAAACAATTTATAGTATAGATGAAAACAAAACCATTAAAAATAAAATATTTAAACAAATAAAATTTGATTATGAAGTTTTTTGGTGTAGAAACATATAGCTTTGTCCCCTCATATATGTTGTTAGGTCCAAAAGGGGACTAAATACCTTGATAGGGGAGTGAATCAGGGTGTGAATATTATTTTATAAATTTCATCCCTCCCCACTGGATCTTGACCTATTTATTACAAGGGTAACTTCTTATGGTACTTATTGTTAATGTTAATCACATCCTTTCTAATTTTATATGACGATCATGCACTGAATGTAAAGAAATAAAGCAAGCACAAGGACACATAGATTTTTACTTTGTTCACCCTCACTAGGATACATTAAAGAAGCATACAACAAAAATGTTCTGATTATGCCAAATTCACTAAGGATCACTTCCAATAATGATGGTTTGGGATAGATCACATCTATACCCAGAATCACTGCATTTACAAGGTTTAGGGTCTGCATACTGCATTCCCAAGTGTCACTCCCTATGTATCTTCCTCTAGCTCACTGCCGGTGGGAAGGATCACTGTCTTCATATTCCTTCAATCACTACTCTTGGAAGGGATCCAAAAACAGTTTATGGACTTGTAAGACCCTTAATTTTTATGATTAAATACATCCTCAACTGTATATAGATGCTCTGTTGAAGTTCCACTTTCATCCACTGATGAATACCACTTTACCATAGATATATTGGGAAACTTTACACTTTCATGCAACTTGGGTTGATTTGCATGCTACTTTAATCAAAACACACAAGTGTAACCTTTTTCACAAAATACCACCTTGAACACTACTCCAAACTAGCATGACACATACCCCTTTAAGTCCAAATCACTATTGGTGCTCAACTTCCATTTGGCGTGCAACTTTTGAATAACTCACTACTTGCACAACCTCACTAATTGTATAACTGAAGATGTGATTTTATCTAAGTGTTGAGATTATTTAGAATGAAGGGGGTTGTCATATATTTATATACATTTTGAATACCCCGAGTTCATGACATGTAACTAACCCCCAGACGCGCTAGTCCATTCACCAAAGCCTCTATTGCGAAACTCACATTGAGTGCTGCTCCAAAACTTGTGTTCCCTTCTTTCCTTTTCCATATTTTGATCTTATAATCTTGAAAAATGAATGGATAAAAAATTTAAAAGGATACTTTACACTAGAACATGACTCCCTTTTCCAAAAAACACTTTTCTTCATTCTCCAATTTTCAAATATTTTTTTTTGGCAAACACTAGAAAATGACACCACCCTGTATACATTCTTTTTGTACCACCTTTAGATCACCCATTAATTTTTAATGGTTCTTTTTCAATATATATTGTTAAAAATATATCTAGAACTCCAAAAAAGACCATGTAAACCAACTTTTTCAACAAACACAATCAACCAAAAAATACTGCAATGTTACCTTGAGGGATTTTTACCCAACAGATGTAATGGAATAGTGTAGCTTCAGAAAATCCAACACAACCTATGAAATAAAAAAAGTAGTGTATATAAAATTTTTCTTTTAAACATGAATTAATTATATATTTAGAAATAAATTTCATATGAATTATCTCTCTCGCTATCTGTTTGATTTAGTGTTTATATAGATAAAAAAATGGTTAATTCCCTTTGTTTAAAACTCTGTGATCTTTATATTAATGATCAATGATTACTTTACATCAATGTTTCCTAAATTAACTCCTTAACCTATAATCAAAATTTTTAGAATAATTAAAACATTTATAAAAATAATATTAACCTCAATTTAAATATCACACATAACTGATAATAATATTCTCTCATTTTGGATAATTTAATATAGTGTTATACGCAATCATAACCTCACATTCACATTTAAAAAGAAGTAGTCCATGGTTTATATCTTGCATTAACTTTCCATATTCCATTTCCTATAACATAGTATTAACCTTTCCATAATAATTTGTATACATAGATTGTGATTTACAACCATGATATAATCTAATATTGTATTAAAAACTTTGAAACCACTTCAAAAAATAACCTTTATATTTATGACTGATTAAAAAGAAAATAAAATAGATTGATCAAACCATAATAATCTATATCAGGATATAAATATTAAAATGATAAAAATATAAAGTATCACAATGCTCATTACATTGGAATTATTTTTATATTGAGGATAAATTATTTATATATCATAATGAAAACTACATTTGGACGCTCATTAATCTTAAATACATGAGGGTCCTCCAACATTCGTTCATCATATGTAAGAGTAAATCTTCATACTTAATGTTACTCCTATGGGTAAGGGATAACATCACTATCTACTATGAAAGGGTCCTTCTATACATATGTTCCTCCCATAATTTTCCAAAATATCCATTATGTAATAGCTGTCTCCTCTTCATATGTAAGAGTCGATACTTTTAAAAACATTAAATTCTTATTAAATAAGGGTAATTTTATTACATAGAAAATCAATATGTAATATACTTTAAATATGTAAGATTCTACCTTAAAATAAAATATCCAATAGATAAGATATTTCATTCGGCATATAAGAAATATTTCTTCTCATGTAAGATTCTTACCTTTGAAAATTTTCAAACGTGTAAGAGATTTTTACTAATCAATAGGATAAATAAAGTTTTGTACCTGTCCAAATTTTAGAATTTATGGTTCTATTCCTAGTTATTTTGCATACACAAGAGATACTAGTTCATGTATAGGATCTTGTATGTCACATGAGCCTTAGCCCAGTTGGTGAGGTCTCTCTAAGTGCATCCATGAGACCGAGGTTCAAAACCAGGTAGAAGAATAATTCTGGGCTATTATTGTAGGTACTGTACTAGGTACTATAGCATACAATGTAGTAGTACTATTCAGATACTGTAGTAGGTACTGTAGAAGTTACTGTGGTATGTACTATTTGGTACTATAGTATCCAGAACTATTCACCTTGGGCCGCCAGTTTGGGCTTGGAGTCCTTAAGGACTTCGGGCTACCTAGGACATTGGGTTAGTAATGATTTTAGTCATCCTTTATGGTATTTAGGCCACCACAAGCCCTTGAGGCCACCTCTAGCCCTTTAGGGCCACCTGATATGTAGATTCCAGACATATTCTATAAGGAACTAGCGCCAGAGGAGGATTCAAGAGCAAGACACATTTACTAGAGCATGGATAACAGATTTGAAGTAATGAGAGGGTATGTAATTTCCATCAGTACCGGGCTATGCATATCTTCAAATGATAGATAGTCAAACAACCATGGAACGGTGGAGAGATATTCATGATGCAGATGCTAGGGAGGTGCAGTTTCATGTAGTCATAGTCTGTATGATTTCCTTAAGACCTATGGGTCTTGTAATGTCTCCAAGCCAACGAGAAATGTAATTTATAAAGACAACAAGCCTTGTGAGGGTTATCCTTCATCTCTTGAAAGGGGGGTTATCAAAAATCAATAAAAAAAGAAGTACTTTGGGACATTCAGGCATAAGATCTTGTATGTTGAAAAAGATCACCAACAAAAAAATATGATAAAATTCTAATAATGAATGACAATAAATAATATGAGAGAATAATAATAATGAAAAAATTTAAATAAAAATGAGAGGGAAAATGTAATTATCAAAACAAAAATAAATAAAGTCAACGAGACACATAAAATTCTACGCATTTTTGATAATTACAAAACCCAAACATCTCTCTCTATTTTTATAAGTTAAAAAAGTAATCACAATATTGAGTATATCCTGAAAAGAAAAGAAATATAAAGGAACAAAGAAATAGAGGAATAATATAAGAAATAAGAAACTCCCCTTAAGTTAGACAATAAAGATAGTAAATAATAATAATCAAAGGTGTAACTAAGCATTCCTAAATAGTAACGATAACATATATATATATTATGAAGTTGGCATGTTTCCAGGACATGTGTCACCTTCTCAGTGATTCTATTAAATATTTCCTCTTCAACCGATACATTTCCTTCGAGACCTTTAGTCACTCGGTCTCGATTTCCACCTCCTTATTCTAGGGTTTGACTTCATTTCGATTCATCCATTGACACTTATAATTGTTGCATCATCTTTCACACTTCTCCTCCGTCTATCACAACTGTCAGGTTTCTCTTTGATAATCGATTCCTTCATTGTTGATTCAGACTTTTGATAATTATTTGACCTCCATATTCTCATATGTCCACCAATGATGCTACATTATTCATGAACATTGACTCCTTTGTGCTTACCTCTAACTTTTCCATCATCATTGACCACCTTTACCTATTTCATCTACCACCACATTCAGGTTACCACAAAATCCTACTCCTCTATAATATCATATTATTACAACTAAATAATCAACCTACTCCTCCTACTTTGTCTGTCTCTCCAATATCTACTTCTCTAACTCATGAGTTCCCTTGGCTTCTCCTTTAGTTCACCTCTCAAAATCAATTCAATTTTCAGCTTTAGTGTCAACCGCTATTAACGACGCTTGAGAACCTCTTTTTGAATCCCTTTACCACCACCAATACATTCTTAATACATCCTACATATCAATATCTCCACAACAGGTATTTCCTCTTTATGTCAAGGAAAAATTATCCCTTATGTGAATCATGGTTTCTTTACAGGTTAACACAAATTAATGAAAAATTAATACTCTAAACTCTTATTCTAACACTCCAACTACCCCAATTTATTCTGCTCAGCCATTATTTATTAACCTTTCATTATTAACAGGTTTTACATTGATTATAGTGGCTTATCAGTAATGCATCCTATCAGTCAAATTTCTATTCACCTATTAGTTTTTAAGGATTGATTATTGGTTTTTCTAGTACACCATAAGCACTTGTAGTACAGGTAAACCTGAATGAAATTATTGACTACTACCTACATACAAACTATTTTATTACTTGTTACCACTTTAACTATATGTAACCCTTTCTGAAATATTGTCTAATGCATTTATACAAACTATTTTCTCATTTCAGTCTATTAAATGTGTCTTCAATTGGAAAGCTAAAAAATGTTAATTTCACTGAATTATTGATTTGTTCATTTTACAGTAGAGGAACCTTAATTTTTTTTCCTAAATTCATTTCCATTCTCTGTTTCTTCTTTCAACTATATATTGTTCAGAAAGAATAAAATTATTTTCATTATATGATCTCAATAAGTAAAACTACCTTTTTTTGGAGCTAGGTATGAACAACGTGCTTCTCTTCAAGATATTAATTCTAATTTTCATTTTTGGAATTTATTTGTGTAATTTTATTTGTTCTTATCATTTAATTCATTTATTCATTTTTTGATTGAAGATTTATCAAATATCTCTATGCAAATGATTTCAAACAAAATTAGAGGTCACTAATCAGTTTAATTACACAATATATACGAATATCTATATTTTGGTAATTTTACACATTTCGAATCTTGTCATTTCATTCATAATATATATAATAATTTATGTATTTTGATAATTTTACACATTTCTATTCCTTTTATTCTTCTCTATTAATATATTTTTTCTTGCAATGAAATGCATAGATTATTTTAAACTGATTTCAATTCTTCTAAAGTAATAACATTCCTCAGTAATAATATTTTTTCTAATTCATGTTTATTTTATTCCATGGTCATCAAATTTTCATGAGTTTTTTGGTTTGTTTCCATGTAATAAATATTTTATACCCTATAATTACAAGTATCTTGAGTGTTTGAAATCATAACTGATTAAAAATAACTTCAATTGAATTTTAACTTTTAATATCTTCTCATGTTATTAATTTTTTTGTAGGTTTTTTGATAATTTAGGTATTTTGATTTAGTTATTCTACGAGTGTTTGAAATTATCATCTATTAAATCATGATTTGTTCAATTAACTTAATAATTTGTATGAAATGTGAAAAATTATTATAATAATATGAAATTTTAATTATTTTTATCTCATCATTTTATTTTTTATTTTATGCTATGAATTGTATTTTTTAAATTAATATTATTTTTATATTCATTTTTTCCTGCATGGATGAAAGACTAGAATTAAAAAGTGATTTCATTATGTGATTTTTTTTCCATTTCTAAACTGATCTTTTAAATTGATTTCTATTCTTACAACATGTATTTTTATACAAAGTGTTTATTGATTTCTATTTTTCAATGACCAAAATTTTACCCATATATGTTGATTCTATTTTAATATCAATAATAATATCTATATTCAATTATAGTATCATCCTAAAATTATGTTAAAATTTTAAATCTTCTATTTTATAAGTTTTATTTATTAATAATAGATTCTTTAATGTGAAAATTAATATTATGAAATATATTATCATATGACTAAAAATATGGTACACACACCTTCTGGTAATACAAAAAGTTTCATGAAGAGTAGGTTCCAAACAATATTAATTTTATCTTCAAGTTTTCATATTATTAATTTATATAATGTTGTTTCACATTATTTTGTACATGATATATTTTTTGTTTAATTACTCACGCAAATTAAAGGTTTATCTATTGCATAAAAAACATTACCTTCTTATTCTTAAAAAATATCCACTTAAAATAGGACTATACTACCATATACTAATAGAAATGATGATATGTTTTAGTACCTCAATTATCATTAAAAAAATTCAATGTTCTTGTTTTTTTTTTTCAATTTCAAATATATTAATGAGTTATCTGAAAGTAATATTCAATTATGTTAGTAGAAGCAGTATCATTTGAATGCTCATATTTCAATATATATAACATTATTAATTTGCAATTACCACTCACTACTATGAGTTAAAGTGATCAATGTTATCATAAAAATTCACTATTAATATTATTGTGCTGCTATTAAGATGTATATGATGTGTCATATGAACTATCAGAATTATTTTTTCATTTAATATTATTGATAACATATTTATTTTTATTTCCATACTCTTAAAAATATCACATCATACTATTAATCTTCCCTCTTCTCTTTTAATACTTCTGAGTTTTAGATTTACGTTAATCAGTTCTATACAAACTTTTGAATATGAACCCACTTTTTTTAAATTTTACCATGATTTTAAAGTAATGATATTATGATTCTTAAAAAATTTAAGTCATAAAATGATATATTAGTTTCATTATGATGAAGCATGAAGAAAAAAATGACCAACACCATGGAGAGATAATTAGGGAGTGGTGGTTTTGGGAGGTTTTGAAGATGAATTATTAAAGACCTTATCATATTATGGGAGATCCACATTATAGAAATGAGAGTTTTACAGAGAACGATAGATGAGAATATATTTCAGTTGGTTATCTATTATTATTTGATTTTTTTTGTCAATTTTATTGACATTTTTCACAATGATTCTTATGTTTCTCTTGAAGTCTAACATGCTGATAGACACTCGTGAGTGAAAATTGAAAAAACCTGTTGGTAAAAAATCAAGCTCAGTTGTGAACAAAATTATTGATCATGGAAATCTATTGCCTAATCATATTTTACAAAAAACATTCCATAAACAGAAGTGTGCCATTCCACCATAGATTACATTGTTGGGCCTAATGCCTCTACTACTCAGTCCAATCATTATAATAATGAAACATAATAGTGTGAAGATAATATATGTTAATCATGAAACATAACAGTGTGATCTTGGAGAAGCTAATAATATGTCATAATTTTAAAATATAATATCATTCACACTTTAAAATGGAATTTAAATATTTTAGTTCTTTATAAATTTATTTATTTGATTATATTTCATATACCATTATGGTCATGATTAATTTATATCACACGTTCCTTTTTTTAAATTGCACACATAAATGACTGTTAAATTTCTTCTTCAACATGAACTCAATTGGGATAATCACATATTTTAATATTCTTAATTAGATATAAATTTTTTCAATTGTTTACCATAATTTAAATTTCAACTGTTATGTTTATCTTTTTCATAATATGATATGGAGAAATAAACCATTATGAAAGAGGGGAGCAGTGGCGTATTTTAGAGTAGTGGATATTTATGTCTTAGTTGCAACACTGAATTTGGGTTTGTTTTTATTATAAAGATCAAATTTTGAATTATACATTTGAATCATTTTTACATTAACGTAATTGCATTCTCCATCATTATTCCCCAATATAAATTTTATTCTATAATGATTTTACTAAATTTTTTCTGCAATATGATTTCCAAACAATTTCTCAACTAGTATTACATTATTATGAATCACTTATTTCTTAGTACTTTTTATCACCTATATTTTTTGATGCAAGGTTCGACAACACAGTGAACCCAACATCCAGGATATGGGCTCCACTACAACAAATAATCACACCACTACTGGATGGATTTTACTGACATGAATGTATGTTGATAATGTCTTTCCCAGGAACATAACATATAATATTAGAAACTAGAAGCTTCTATTATATCACTCAGATTGGAACACAACAGATATTATTGTAAACCAAAATCTTTTGTTACATCACTCATGTTATTTTTCAAAAACAAATCTTTTTATGTAAACATATTGTGATGTTTTCTTGGTTAGAAAATAATTTTTATTGACATTTACAATTTCAATTATCATATTTATATATTAATTATTATTTTTTCTTATTTCAAATATATGTTAACTCATATTTTAATTCTCTATGGTCAAAATAAATTTTCATTCCTTTACATTTTGTGATCAATGTTTTATACTATTATAATGATGTCTACAAAGATTCTATAAGTGTTTCAATATTATCTACCACTAACTTGTATTTTTAACATGTTTTTAATTAATTTTTATTATTTACTTATAAAAATATGAATGCCTTTTTAAAATGAATGTTTATTTATAGTTCTGTGAGAATGCACGGGAAAGGTACAAGTTTATAGAATACTAGTCTTGTTGAATTGATATAGAAAAAATTTAAAATAAAAACTCCCCCTAAACTATTGAATAATTAAAATTGATACCAATTATTCTAAAGAAAAAATAGTAAAATATCCCCCTTAATTTTATCTTTATCCTATTTAAATGACATGATGAAGAATATTTTATTATGGAAACTCTGCCTATATAAGACGATTGTCTTCAAGGAACCATGAAATTGGTTAATGAAATTAAAATAATTATATAAATGATACGAAAAGAATTTGTAAACTAAATAATGAGAATAATAAGTATTTAGTCACTAGTTATGAAAAAACTTACAGATTTACTCATGCAAGCACACAAAAGAATAAAACAATAAAGGGTATACATGTTGGACCTAACAATTACATCTCCTCAGAAAATTGAGTGGTTTAGGTATAAATGGATTATTCATGGTTCGTTTAAGAACCCAAAATAAGTGAACTTTCCAAACATTTAAACCCATTGAAGATATAGTAGTAAACACATTATTACACCCACATGGATGTATAAATCTTTCAAAAAATAAGAAGAATAATAACCATGTAAACCACATTAAAACATTTGAAAATAGAATAAGAAAACTTTCTCCTTCTATCATCACATTCATTAAAATGAATATGATGGATTTTTTTTGACTTTGAAATAGTCTTACTAGGAATTGGATTTCTACAACTAATAGTTTCCCTTATAATATTAGACAAGTCACTTTCCAACTTATGATCATCTATTTAAAAAGCTAATAGATCATCACAAAACTTCTCCATGGTGGATAAATAAGTACTATTTAAATTTTTATTCCCTTCCTTTAACTTTTCATTATCCTTTTTAAGATTCAACACTTCAGAATCAACATTCAATAACTTTCCAACATTAAGAGATAATTTTTTCTTTAAAAAATATACCATATTTCCCCCTAAGTTTTATGTACATGGTAGTCATTTTTTATATTTATTTTTATTTACAATCACAAAACCCATATAATTCTTCGAAACTAATATTAAAAAATCCAAAATCCTTAGTATAATTAGGATATAAAGGAAAAAAAGTGGAAGATAACGTTTTTATGTAAATAGATTTAGCTATGAATTATATATTACAAGAGTATTTCTTCTCCTAAAATGGTAAGATAAAAGATTCAAAACATGTAAATTTATTCCTTCTAAAACTTATCCTCTCGCTCTCTCTATTAGGATAGTCTTCCCTCAAGTACCCAAGTTTTTTACATTCAAAACACCTAGGTTCTTCATGGTTTAAATAATATGATGCGAATACTTTCATGAAACATTTCACTTTGAAACTTATTTTCTTTCACCCATAAAAAAAATATCTCCCAAGAATTTTTATAGTACATAACAAATGTTTAGATCCAAAAAATGATATGATAAATAAATTCATAAATAATATATATAACCATAGATTAAAAAGGTTCTCTTTAATACCAAGTGTTAGGTCCCACATGTGAGATGGAAATAGATGATATGGGGGTGTATTGTGTACCTTAAGATAATGATTAATTTGACAAGTAATTTAAAATTATATGAAAATAAGAAATAAAAAATTCAGGAATAAACTATAAATGCAGTGAATCTGTAAAGAGTTAAAGAAGTTAATAATATACAACAAAGAACAAAAAAAAATTATAGTAGTTCAGATCCAAATGATATTATATATAATCGTCAAACTCTTAACTCAAGATAATATAAATCTAATATGTTTTATGTCACTTTTTATGTAGAGTGACAACTCTTAAAATACACTTTTTCACCCCTAGATACACAAACTTGACACATTATTTTATAAGTATAGATAAAACCCAGCCTTTTCACAGGATCAAACCCAACTCAAACTTTCTAGGAGTATACCTAGCCTATACCATCATTTTACTAGACCAATTCAAAATGAATGAATTAGTTTTTGTTAGGTTAGCATTTCCAAAAACATGCCTTAAAATGAAAGTATAAACATGTGTGAGTTATATAACAACTTGAAAAAAACTTTACAATATAGAAGATAATAACACACTAAATCATTTACCAGTTAAACAAATAAAAAATATTTAGGAGGCTACTGGTGTATAAAAATGTAGTTATTCCCCTTTATTTATGTAATAGAATGATATATCTTCAGGTAGTATAGAATAGCCTCAATAATACAAAAAATCTAGTTTACAAATAATAGAGCATTTATAATTTATAGAACTTTAGGATTTGGTAATGAATTGTATATGAATTTTCTTCCACACTTTCTATTTTATTTTTCATTTATATATATGATACAATAATGATTAATTTCATTCAGTTCAAACTCCATGATCTTTTTATTTATGATAAATGACTACTTCACAATAGTGTTTCCAAAATTCTATCTTTGGATATTGATAACAATGATATATAATAATTTGATCATATATAAATATAATAATTAGCCCAATTTAAATCTCACATATCCTTAATAATATAATTTCCATTCTCTAGGTGATTTAATATAATGATCTTCCCAATCATAACTTCACATTAATATTTAACAATATGTAGGAATGAGTTTATATATTATGTTAACTATATAGAATGTGTTGTATGTAACATAGTCTCAACCTTCCTATAATAATTAATATATAAATATCGATACTTCTATCCATGATCGTGTTCAATCCTACATTAAACAATTTGAAACCACTTTGAAAAACATTATTCATATTTTAGAATGATTAAAAAACTGACAAAACCAATTAATCAAACCAGAATAATCTCTAACAAGACATAAATATCAAAATAATGAAAAATCATATTATCACAATGCTTATTTATTTATCTTGAGTTTTATATTGAGAATGCATTCCTCAAATATCATAATGTGTACTATAGTCAGCCTCTTATAAATATTTAATATTTTGTGGTTCTCTAACACTTTTTTAGCATACATAAGAGAAAATATTCATACGTAAGGTTCTTCCCAAATATAAGGGTCAATATTACTCCTTAATACATAGGGGTACCCCCATGAATAAAGGTTCTCCAATACCTTTACAAACATTCAATATGTTAGAGTTATCACATCTTCATACATAAGACTATATACTTTTACAAACTTCTAATTATTAATATGTAAGTGTCCTATATGTAATCAAAAAATCAATACATAAAATACATAAAATACATAATATTCTTCCCTAAAATAAAAAAACCAATATAGAAGATATTTTATTAGACACATGAGAAATATATATACTTAAGTAGTATTCTTTCCCAAGATAAATTTTAAATATATAATATATTTTCCCAACTCCATAGGATACATAAGGATTTGTACTCATCTAAAGTTTAAAATATAAGGGTTTCTTATAGTTCTTGTAAATATATGAGATATAATTTTCATTTATAAGATCATATACTTAAAAAAATTGCCTCAAAATAAAATTATTATAAAACAATAATATTGAATAATAATAAAAACATGATGGAATTGTAATAATAAAAAAATATAATTCAAAATGGTAATGAATATGTAATTATCAAAAAATAAATAAAAAGGAAAGGAGCCACTCAATATTGATTAATTTTCAATCCTTTCTGAGAATAAGACTGATGTATTGTAATAAATATTTTATGATTTGGAAAAGTTTTGAGATATGTAATAATAAACCAAAGTTTGTACAAGACACATAAGATTAACTCCAAATCCATTTTTTTTATGTAAGATTAAATCTCCCTCACATGAGAAAAACTATGACATGCATATAAGTATATGATATAGAAAAGTAACTATGTAAGAGTAATCAAAATCCACTTAATATTATCTCCAAACATTCAAAAAATATAGAATATTTTGGAGTTTTCCAAAATTAGAATAATTTTATGTGTAATAATAACCGAGCTATTATGTAAGAGTAACTTGATTTGATGAAAGATACATAAGATATATATGAATGTTATGTATGATTTAATAGGTATTTTCTCAATTAGAGTGAGATTTAAATCCAATGATGCTATAATATTCTTCAAGTTACAAATTTCATGATGCTATGTGATAAGTTGTGATTCAAACCAAATATTATGGAATTATGATTTGAAGAAGAATATTACACCATTATTTATAAATTTTCACCATCATTATCTTTTCACGTGGGAATGAAAACATTAAAAATAGGCAGTAAAATTTAATAAAAGTTCAAAATAAGAATATGGTAAGAAGAATCTAATATTTTTGGAGAATTATATAAGAATATTTTACAGTTTTGATGAGGATATTTGAATGAGAAATACAAAGATTGAAAATGAATCATTGTACTCCACCTATGAAGAACAAATATATATATTTTTTTGAGATCAAATATTTGACTAGTTTTAAATAAGAGAAGATTACATTGTTTGTTTCCATGGAATTTATAAATTCAAATATTTGAAAAAATCCTCATGATCTTGTGGAGTTATATAAGGAAAAGATGAACCAACTGATAGATTAGTTGACATGAATTGATACTAAATATCTTGTTCATCAAGGATTATTGGGAATAAAAAAACAGAATAAATATTGAGATACCAATTGATTATTGTTGTATATCTTGAGAATAAAGATTTTTGATAAATAACAGAAAGAGAGGAAATTGTAAAGAGACTAATACACAACTGAGGAAGAGGATAATACCCGACTGGTCTATTATATACTCAATATTTTCTAGATTATCATTCTTTAAGATTATATTAGGAACTTTTTTTATAGTTACAATTTTGTTTTTATAAATCTATATATTTTTACATGTACAGTTGGTTGGTGATAACATTAGATTCCAAGATATTCCCTTGGGCTTGGTTTATTTTAATAATTAATGATTAGTTGTGTGTGTATTAGATAATAAATACTAAACAAAAAGAATTATCTCACACATTATGATTGATCCTTGTAAATATTGTTTTGATGTTCTCTTAAATGTTATTGTCTTTGTTTCATATATACAGAAGGGTGTGTGTCACAAACCAAATCAGATCACTATCAAACCAATTCCCAACCTAGTCCACGACAAGGCTCGAGGGGAATTACTAATCCCCATGGGCTAGCACAAGTGCCTAAGTATCAAAAATAAAAACTGGGAACAAATTAACCAAATAAATAAATATAAAACAAACAACAAGATGAATAAATTTAAACTAAAATCAGACAACCAAATAGACCATTACAACAAGTTTATATTTAACGTTTACAACTTCAACTAAAAATCTAAAAGATGCTACAATAAAGGAAAACCAAAACCCCAACTCAAACCTTTCTGCGACATGGGGAGTCACATCCCCAAGCCACCACCACCAAACCAACATGAGGATGCCATTAACAACCCGAACCACCAATGCTATGATCAAAGACTCAACCTGTAATATAGAAGAAACATGATCTACATACATACAAAGGTGTATGTAGGGTGTGAGCCAAAAGCCTAGTAGGATGCCACTGAGAAAAGGTTCCACACATAATTATTAAATACCAAATACA
Source organism: Viscum album (assembly GCA_963277665.1). Lineage (NCBI taxonomy): Eukaryota > Viridiplantae > Streptophyta > Magnoliopsida > Santalales > Viscaceae > Viscum > Viscum album. Next base: position 1,024,928,831 of record OY728129.1, on the reverse strand, counting down.
TTTACAATTTAACAGAAAAAAATGCTTGAACAATTTTAATGAAAACAGTTTTGAGGAAAACTACTTTAAAGGAAATAACTAAAATTAAAACCACAAACACACTTTCTTTCATGGTAACCCCAATGTTACACAACGTGCCGACAGTGAGAAAAAAGTAAATGAGGAGCACAATACATGGGAGAGGCCCTAAAGACACTAGAAAGAAATGAGACCATAGAACATCGTGTCTCCAGAAGCAATGGTATAGAGACAAAGCAACATACGTTCTCGTGCATGAGCCAATAGTATGGTAAAACATACATAACCTAGTGGTCTCACAACATCATCCAAAATTTTACTTAGTGTTGTAGTCATCAATCCAGCAAAGTGAAACCGGGCCGATGCCACTTCCGTATCACTATTACACTAGTCCTAGTCCGCCCACCTAGTACCCAGGATTCGCATTTGTGCTCAAGTGGCCCAAAGTTCATGTCACATGTAGAAAAAAAAACAAAACAAATGAGGCACTACTTCCACCCTACATTACACTGGAAAACACAAAAACCATTTAAAAATTATGATAATACGAACACTAAAAATCTCTCAAACTAAATATGCATCACTTACCCAATCAAAGAAACTATATGCATAGTTTGAACATAATAATAATTAAACAAACAAATAATTTCACAAAAAAATACCATTTTTAAATAATATGCATGATAAAACATTCTCTAAGCATTATTTACATTGTTGATATAAATTAATAAACTCTTTAAAAATTTTAGAAAACAATGTCCAAAGGGTAACACAAGACCTTGCGCACAAAACCCACAAAAATATCTTTTATGATCAAACACACACCAACACATTTTTAAAACACAATTTTCAACTCTTGTAATTTTTAATAAACTAACTATGTGATTTAATAAAACACTACATGATGACACAATGTGCTTTTTTTATCAAAAAATGCATCATATCTCATATGAGCATACCACTTCAAAAATCAATCGCATAATAAACAGTCTTAAAACTATTTTTTCACAACACATAGACAATTTAATAAATCAATTACACACTTAATAGAACATCTCCAATGCACACAATAATATTTTACAAAAAACTACACTCAAATGATTCTTTTGGAAATCCAACACACAATTGAATATTCTCCACACACCATTTGAATTATTTTAACAATTTGAAAAATAGCCTATGAAGTTCAATAAATAATTTGAACTATTTAATAAATTAATTACTCAATTTATAAATCAAATAAAAATAAATGATTTAATATGAGTTTTCACAAATATTGGAATTCATAATAGATAAACATGCCATAAAATTAAATAAGTGAAGTAATTCCTCATTCACTAAAAACTAACTTTGAACCAAAAAAAATAATAAAAATAATAAAAATAATAAGTTAATTTAATTAAAATTTCAAATTAATTCATCAATTAATAATAAAACGTGGAACCACCTACCATTATGAAGAAACCATTGTGATTTTGGCGCGTAAAGACCATTGCATTCCAATCGCGCCTCCAACAACACATCTAAGCCCTACAAACAAAACACCTCACCAATTGCATCAAAATCAGACCAACTGTAGCACAAACCATAACCCTAGCACATCAAAAAAAGAAACAATAGGTTGAAGGGAAACACACCTACGTTGAGGGTGTAAGGAGATAGCCGGAGCATGAATAAAGCTGCTAGAGGTGTCCCACACTGGAAAATCCAACCATGGGAGAGAAGCAGTGCATGTCTAGGTGTTTAGAGGTAGCAAAGCAGTGTGGGTTGGGTGTGAGGTGGCATGAAGAGGTGCGGAAGGTGGTCACTAGACTAAAGGAGGGAGCCAGACCACGAAATCACTGGAGGAAAGCAGGGAGCCGGTGTGACTCGCAGGAAAGCTAGGAGGACGAAGCGCCAACATTGGTGCGAGGCTAGTCGGACTGGAGGTAAACCAGAACTGGACGGGAGGCCAAAGGGAAGTAGAGAGATACGGTTTGGAGGGTACCTGTGTAGCGCGATAGACCAAGGGGGGGAGAATAAGTGTAGCATGATGGATGGAAGATAGGAAAAAGAATAAGAGAGAAAAAAATAATAAGAAAAAGAAATATCAAGAAAAAATAATGATAAAGTAAAACCTAAAATAAAACTCTAAACTAACTTATAATATTATTATTGACAATAATAATAGTAATATTAGTGGTAAAAAACATGATGTTAAAAAAATTATAACAATAACTTAAAAATAATTATTACCTCATTAAAATCTTAACAAAATTAATAATAATAGTAACAATGATAAAAGTGACATGTTGAAAACCGTTATAATAATTTAATATTATCTAAATAATTAAAATATTATCTGAAATAATAATAATAATTAGAATAATCCCAATAATAATAATAATAATATTATTATTATTAAAACAAATCTTAAATTACTTAATCATTTCTTTCTTATTTTATTTTTCACTCAAAGTATTATTCAACTCATTAATTAGTTGATTGCTTGCGCACTGGGTAGGTCTCACGTTGATCTAATGAAGCCATATGGCTTCAACCATGCCTTTCCCAGGCACCGAACACTACCAATCCAAAACACTAATTTATCAGAAAAAATAAAAAACTCATGCAAGGCCCAACATACACCTCGACAAAAAAATTATGTTAGAATATATTATAAGATAAAAAAACATTTCTGATTTGCAAAGTCTAGTTGTGAAAATTCTCCCCACCATGATTGTTTCTCCTCCCAGAAAGTCCGAAAAGTCTAGGTCAACCAAGGTTTCCAAGCGAGACCACGAAGACACTTAAAACAAAACCTCAATCGCTCGAAGAATCAGTATTAAAAACTACCATAACATGAACTCCAAATATCTCAAAACTATAATCACCAAGAAAAAATAAACAACAATAAAGAATTCACCTCCAAACACAACTACAACATGGAACACCCCGACCCCTAACATAGGGATCACCAGGGCCACTCAAGATATCCAAGAACATTATTCAAGTGACCCACTATCTGAGATAACAAATTAGCATGGTCGAGGTTAGGTGGAGAAGAAGCAAGGGGGTTGCCCCACCAAGTACACTTTGAAGACATTGTTTTTCCACAATTTTGTCCTATGGTGGTCTCCCCACCGTATTAAAATTCTTTTCAAACATTGGTTCTCCAAACCAATATGACTCACAATCCCAGACAAGCCTCTAACACTGGTTTGACCATCCAAACTCCCTATGTTTAACCAACCAATATCTAGAGGAGACGTCAGTGAGACTCAGAATGGGTCTCCCCACCATATTAGAATTTTCCTAACACCAAGACACCCATGCAGGTATTTCCAGTTTACTTTGAGTGATACAGACTGAACTCTTCATCACGAACCCACCAACATAATCCGACCTGCACAGATGATTCCTACAATGAACAAAACTCCGCCACATGAGATGTATTTGATAACAAAAACCCCTAACCCAGTAGCAAATTGGATAGGCACACTTCAATTCCACAATACAATATAATCTATGAAATGAGTGCAATTTAGATCCAAAACCGACCATAAGAAGGTTCACAGAGCACACCTACTAGATTTACAAGAATACAGATTCTCCGAACATTTTTAAGGACCAAGAGAAGCTCCCATAAATCAAGACCACAACAAGGAGACATGGTCTCCATGCCCCTCACAACAAAAAATGAAGCCTTTAGAGGAAGGAACACAATATGGAAATTTTAGTCGTCTCCATCCTGACACTGCAGAATTAAGTTAGACCAAGACCATCCCACGTACGATGAGTTTTGACTGCGTGCAAGCTTCACCCCGAGACCAATACCGGGGGCCCTAACGTCTGAAGCATCTACTGCATCATAGTCATAATCTGAACACCTTTGATTGGAATTTACTTTGCTGGAAAAGCAATATACCTACTTATAATCGTGTTCCAAGTGGACACTTCATCGACATACCAACTGAGAATTGGGGTGAATGACTTAGAGTGTTTGACTGACCACACTAGAGATAGGTTATTGGGTGGTCTGTCCGACATGCAACATGAACTGATGGGAGGAACAATCCAAGAACAGGCCCCTTCGGTTCACAATCCTCATCTAATGATGAACCTTCACTTACTTAGGTACAACTGAAGGATGAGGCTAGTCTTGAAGATCACTCAAGACATCCCCACTCACAACAAAAATGGAATGATCACCATTTGTCGGTCTAGTCCCACTCCACCAGACATAATCAATACAACTTATACTCACACAACTTTTGGAGTTCCTCCAAAACCCAAAGACACTCCCAACTTTCCAAATGTACTCGAAGACATTAAACTTGCCTCAACATCTACAAACAGCCAACAAAACCAATCAGAATCTAACTCTTCCACTCCATTGGGAGTCTGGGATGAGCCAAGAACTGAGAGACCTACTAGAAACCCATGGGTCTTTTCTAGGGGCATATCCCAAACAAGAAACACAAAACACCCTTCCAAAAATCCAAACACATCAAAAAACAAACATCCACACTTCATACATAATTCCAGCAATTCCAATTTAAAACATTAATTCATTCTTAAAGAAGAAAATCAGCTTGTAAAACCAAGCACTGCACAACAAATCCTAAAAGCTCTTTTGAAAAGTTCATATTTAATTTTAACTCAAATCCATTTTCCAATTATAAAATCATTTAAGCACAAAACCCAATTTTAAAGAAAAACACACTTTTCTTCTCTTGTCCTCTCAGAAAAAATCAACACAGTACTCCCGACACAACCAAAACACATAGGAATGCATCGAGAAATTTCCTAACCATTTACCCAAAGAAAGATTTCAAGAAACAAGAAGCATCCTTAGAAATCACTCTCCCACCACTGATATTCCATGATGCCTCACAAATATGAATTTTCGTGCCACTCAGGCACCCATCCACATGATCCACCAATTGTCCATTAATCACATCCACATGCACACGTGAGCACCCATTGAAATACCACATGACTGAAACATGGCTCTTCTGGTTTCAAAACATAACATTCCCAATATTCCGAAAATACCTTCTTCCAAAACCATTTAAAAAATTCATGAATTTTTTTAAAATGATTCCCATTTCCAAAATAACTCACTTTTTTTCAAATAACTCAAGGAGTTCTTTTAGAAACTAAATTTCAATAAATCAAATGCCAAATTCCAGAAACAAGGTCCAAAAAAAAACACACCACAAGAATCAATCCAAACACACACCAATATAAAATAAGAGAAACTCCAAAGTCCGCTTTACTAAAAAAACACTTTCGTGCCAAGACACAACTAAATCAAGACATCACAAACAGTAAATCACCTAGATAGAGAACTAGTGGTCATGTCTAACCTAACTATAGGGTTTAGCAGACCATTCCATAGAAAATCTCCAACCACTTGGAGTGTTGAACCATAGTCTCGGGCATCACATGGGTCACTACTCCATGTGAGACTGTCAATAGTACCAGTTTACTCCTATTTTCATCCTCCATCCACAAGGACCAAAGACAAAAACTTAAATACTGAACTACCCCTTGTTACCCGAGGATCAGAATGAGTAAGAGTTCGTAATTCTCTTTCTGCACCTACCCCTTGAGCACTGACATTCCTATCCCTGATCTACCTGACACCCTAAATAACAAGAACAAAAATCCTCTGATACAATTTTTTCATGAACTAAATCGGATCTCCATCAAACCGACACCCGACCCGGTTTGTGGTAAGGCCCGAGATGCGTTCTCGATCCCCATGGGCTGGCATGAGTTCTCGGGTATCAAGAATAAAACTTGGGAATTAAATACCCAAATAAATAAATATAAAACAAATAGAAAGCTAAATAAATTGAAACTAAAATCAGACAACCAAATAGACCCTTACACAAAGTTCAGATTTAAAGTTTATAACTTGAATTAAAAATCCAAAAGAGACTACAATAAAGGAAAAACAAAACCCCAATCAAAACTCTATACGACATGTGGAGTCACATCCCCAAGCCACCACCACTAAACCAATATGAGGATGACACTAACAACCTGAACCACCAATGCTATGCTTGAAGCCTCAACCTAGAATGTAGAAGAAACATGGTCTACATACACCCAAAGGTGTATATAGGGTGAGAGCCAAAATCCCATTAGGATGCCACCAAGAAAAGTTTCCATGCATAATTTTTAAATGAAAAATACATTTTCAATTAAACATACAAAGAAACAATAAATAAATTCTTAAACAATTTTAATGAAAATAGTTTTGAGGAAAACTACTTTAAAGTAAATAAATTAAATTAAAACCACACACACACACACTTTATTTCATTGAAACCCCAATGTCACCCCGTGTGCCGATGGTGAGTGAAAAGTAAAGGAGGGTCACAATACATGGGAGATGCCCTAAAGATACTAGCGAGAAATGGGACCCTAGAACATCACATATCAATGAGAAATGATATAGAGACACAACAACATATGTTATCATGCACGAGCCACTAGTAGGGTAACACATCCATAACCTAGTGGTCTCATAATATCATCCAAAATTTTAGTTAGTGTTGTAGTCATCAATCCATCTAAGTGAAACAGGGTCGACGCCACTTCTGTATCACTAGCACAGTAGTCCTAGTCTGCCCACCTAGTACCCAGGCTTCCCATTTGTTTTGAAGTGTCCCAAAGTTCATGTCACATGTATAACATAAACAAAAAAATGAGGTTACACTTCCACCCAACATCACACTTGAACACACAAAAACCATTTAAAAATAATGATAATATGCACACTAAAAACCACTCAAACTAAATATGCATCACTATCCCAATTAATGAAACCATCTGCACAATTTGGACAAACTAATAATTAAACAAACCAAAACATACACACAAAAATACCATTTTAAAATAAGATGCATGCTAAAACATTATCTAAGAACATTTTAAACTCATGATATAAATTAATAAATTGTTTAAAAATTTTAGAAAATAATATCCAAAGGGTAACACAAAACCTTGCGCACAAAACCCACCAAAATATATCTTTTATGATCAAATGAACACAAAAACATTTCTAAAATGAAATTCTCAACCGTTTTACTTTTTAATAAAATAACTACGTGATTTAATAAAACAATAACTGATGAAACAAGGTGAATTTTTATCAAAAATGCATCATATCTCATATGAGCATACCACTTCAAAAACCAATCGCATAATAAACACTCTTAAAACTATTTTTCTCACCACATAGACAATTTATTAAATCAATTACACACTTAATAAAACATATCCAATGTGAGAAACAATGTTTTACCACAAAACTACACTCAAATGATTCAATTTGAAATCCAACTCACACTAGAATATTCTCCACACACCATTTTCATTATTTTAAAAATTTGAAAAATCGCCTACACATTTCAATAAATAAGTTGCACTATTTAATAAATTAATTACTCAATTTCTAAAACAAATAAAAATAAATGATTTAACATGAGTTTTCACAATGAGTGGACTTCATAGTATATAAAAATTCCATAAAATTAAATAAGTTTCATTCACTAAAAACTAACTTTTCACCAAACAAATAATTTAAATAATAAGATAATTTAATTAAACTTGAAAATTAATTCATCAATTAATTATAAAACGTGGAACCACCTATCGTTATGTATAAAACATTGTGATTTTGGCGTGTAAAGACCGTTTCATGCCAATCACACCTCAAACAATACGGCTAATCCCTACAAACAAAGCACCTCACCACTTGCATCAATATTAGACCAAATATAGCACAAACCATTACCCTAGAACCTCCAAAAAGGAAACAAACAATTGGTCGAAGGGAAACACACCTATGGTGAGGGTGAAGGGAGATAGCTGGAGCTTGAATGAAGCTGTGAGAGGTGTGCCGTGCTAAAAAATCCAACTGAGAGGGAGAAGCAATGCGGGTTTAGGTTGTCCGAAGCAGCAGAGCGGTGTGGGTTGGGTGCGAGGCGGCCTAAAGGTATACAAAGTTTGGTCACAAGAATAAGAAGGGAACCAGACAGTGGAATCACTAGAAGGAAGCAGGGAGACAATGCAACTCATAGGAGAGGGAGGAGGAGGAGGCACCGACACCGGCACAAGGCGAGTCGGACTGGAGGAAAACCAGTGCTTGATGGGAGGCCAAAGGGAGGTGGATCACTAGGGTTTGGAGGGTAACTATGCAGCACAACAGACCGAAGGGTGGGGGGGAGAAGTGTAGCATGATGGATGGAAGAGAAGGGAAAGAATAAGACAGAAAAATAATAATAAGAAAAAGAAATAACATGAAGAAATATGGATAAAGTAAAACCTAAAATAAAACTCTAAACTAACTTAGAATATTATTATTAAAAATATTAATAGTAATATTTGTGCTAAAAAGCATGATGTTAAAAAAAATTATAACAATAACTTAAAAATAATTATTAACTCATTAAAATCTTAACAAAATTAATAATAATAGTAATAATGAGAAAAGTGAAATGCTGAAAACCATTATAATAATTTACTATTATATAACTAATTAAATTATTATCTTAAATTATAATATGAAGAATAATAATCCCAATAATAATAATAATAATATTAAAACAACTCTTAAATTACTTAATCATTTTTTTCTTATTTTATTTTTCACTCAAAGTATTATTCAAATCGTTAATTACTTGATTACTCACGCACCAGGTAGGTCACACATTAATCTAAGGAAGCTATATGGATTCGCCGATGCCTTGACCGCGTGCCAGACACTAGCAAGCCAAAACACTCATTTATCAGCAAAACACAAAAACTCATGTCGGGCCCGACATTCACCTCGACAAAACAATTTTGTCAAATTAGATTATAAGATAAAACAAATTTCGGATGTGTAAAGTCTGGGCGTGAAAATTCTCCCCACCATGACAGTTTCTTCCTCTAGAAAGTCCCAAAAGGATAGGTCAACCAAGGGTTCCAAGCGAGACCACGAAGACACTTAAAACAAAAACCCAATTGCTCGAAGGCCCAGTATTCAAAACACCCACAACCTGAACTCCAAAGATCTCAATACCAGAATCATCAAGAAAAAATAACCAACAACAAGGAATTCACCTCCAAACACAACTACAACATGGAATACTCTAACCCCTAACTTAGGTATCACCAGGGCCACTTGAGATCTCCAAGAACATTTATCATGCGACCCACTATTCGATCTAACCAATTAGCATGGTCGAGGTCGGACGGAGCAGAAGCAAGGGGGTTTTCCCACCAAGTGCACATTGAAGACAAATATTTTCCACAAGTTCTTCTTATGGTGGTCTCCCCACCATATTAGGATTCTTGTCAAACATTGGTTCTCCAAACCAAGACGACTCACAAACCCAGACAAGCCTCTAACACTGGTTTAACCATCCAAGCTCCCTATGTTTAACCAAACAATCACAAGAAGAGACGTCGGCGAGACCCACAACGGGTCTCCCCACCATATTAGAATTTTATTAAAACCACGACACCTATGCTGGTATTACCAGTTTAATTTGAGTGATACAGATTGAAATCTTTATCACGAACCCACCAACACAGGACGACCTACACGAATGATTACTACACTAGACAAAACTCTGCCACATGAGATGGATTTGATAGCAGAAACCCCTAACCCTATGGAAAAATAGACAGACGTGCATTAATTCTACAAGACTGGAGCATCTCTGAAACTAGTGCAATTTCGATCGACAATCGACCACAAGAAGGTTCAGAGAGCACACCTACTATAATTACAAGAATACATATTCTCCAAAACTTTTTAAGGCCCAAGATAAACTCCCATAAATAAAGAACATAACAAAAAGATAGGGTCTCCATGCCCCTCACAACAAAAATGAAGCCTTTAGTGGCAGTTCCACAATTGGGAAATTTAAGTTATCTCCATCATGACACTACAGACTTAAGTAAAACCAATCCCATCCCACATACGATGAGTTTTACTACACAAAAGCTTCACCCCAAGACCTTTTACTGGGGCCCTAACATCTGAAGAATCTACCACCTCACAATCATAATATAACCACCTCTGATTAGAACTTCCTCTATTGGAAAAGTAATATACCTAATTCTCCTTGTGTTCCAGTAGGCCACTCTGTCGATATACCAACTGAGAATTGCGGCAAACGACTTCGAGTGTTCAACTGACCATACTAGAGATAATGGATTGGGTGGTCTGTCTGACATGAAACATGGAATTATGGGAGGAACACTCCTAGAACTGGCCCCTTCGGTTCACACACCTCATCAGATAATGAACCTTCACTTCCTTAGGTACAACCACAGGATGAGGCTAGTCTTAAAGATCACTCAAGACATCCCCACTCACAATGAAAACAGAACAATCAACGTTTTACGGTCTAGTCTCACTCCACCAGACATAATCATGAAAACTTACACCCACACAACTTTTGGATTTCCTCCAAAACTTATAGATCCCCTAACTTTCCCAAAGTACTCAACGACATTAAACTGGCCTCAATGTCTATAAAAAACCATCAAATCTGATCAGAATCTAACTCCGCCACTCCACTGGGATTTTGGGCTGAGCCAAGAACTAAGAGGCCTATTGGAAACCCACAGGACGTTTCTAGGGGAATATCCCAAACACAAAACAAAAAACACCCTTCCACCAATCCAAACACATCACAAAACAAACATCCACACCTCAGACACAATTCCATTAATTCCAATTTAAAACATCAATTCATTCGTAAAGAAAAAAAAAACAACTTGTAAAACCAAGAACTGCACAAAAAATCTTAAAATCTCTTTTGAAAAAGTCTTATTCACATTTACATAAAATCCAATTTCCAATTATAAAATCATTTAAGCACAAAAACCCATTTTAAAGAAAAACCCACTTTTCTTCTCTGGTATTCTGAGACAAAATCAACCCAATACTCCCAACACAAACAAAACACATAGAAATACATCAAGCAATTTCCTAACCATTTACCCAAAGAAACATTAAAGAAATAAGAAACATCCTGAGAAATCACTCTCCCACTACTGATATTCCATGATGCCTTGCAAATATGCATTTTCATGCCACTCAGGTACCCATCTACACGATCGACCAATTTTCCATTAATCACGTCCACATGCACACGCGAGAACCCATAGGAAAACCACATGACCAAAACAAGGATCTTCTGATTTCACAACATAACATTCCCAATATTCCGAAAATACCTTCTTCCAAAACCATTTCAAAAATTGAAGACAAATTATCAAAATGCTTCCTATTTCCAAAATAACACACTTCGATTTCAAGTAACTCAAGACGTTATTTTAGAAATTCAATTTCAATAAATTAAATTCAAAATTCCAGAAACTAGGTCCAAAAGAAACAAACCCCAAGAATCATTCCAAACACACACCAAAATAAAATAAGAGCAACTCCGAAGTCTTCTTTCCTTAAAAAGCACTTTTGCGCCAACCCAAAACTAAAGCAATACATCACAAGCAGTAAAGCACCTGGATGGAGAACTAGTGGTCGTGTCTAACCCAACTATATGGTTTAGAAGACCATTGCCTAGACAAGAACCAACCACTAGGAGTGTCGAACCATACTTTCGGGCATTACATGGGTCTCTACTCTATGTGAGACTTCACAAAGTACCAGTTTACTCCTATTTTCATCCTCCATCCACCAAGACCAAATCCAAAAACATGAATCCTAAACTACCCCTTGTTACTTGAGGATCAGAATGAGTAAGAGCTCACAACTCTATTTCTGCACCCACCCCTCGAGTACCGACAGTCCTATCCCTGATCTACCTGACACCCCAAAAAATAAGAAAAAAACTTGTCTGATACCATTTTTTCATGAACCAAATTGGATCTCTATCAAACCGATGCCCGACCCGGTCCACAGTAAGGCCCGAGGGGCATTCCCAATCCCTAGGGGCTGGAACAAGTTCTAGGGTATAAATGAAACTTGGGAACAAATTACCCAAATAAATAAATATAAAAAAAACATGAAACTGAATAAATTGACACTAAAACCAGACAAAAAAATAGACCCTTACACCAATTTCAGATTTAAATTTTATAACTTGAACTAAAAATACAAAAGAGACTACAACAAATGAAAACAAAAACCCCAACTCAAACCTCTATGTGACATGGGGAGTCACATCCCCAAGCCACCGCCACTAAACCAACACGAGGATGCCACTAACAACCCAAACCACCAATGCTATGCTCGAAGCCTCAGCCTGGAATGTAGAAGAAACATGATCTACATACACCCAGATGTGTATGTAGGGTGTGAGCCAAAAGTCCAGTAGGATTCCCCCGATAAAAGGATCCATGCATAATTATTAAATGACAAATACATTTGCAATTTAACATATAAAAAAATAAATGCTTAATTTTTTTTAATGAAAACAGTTTTGAGGAAAACCACTTTAAAGGAAACAACTTAAATTAAAACCACACACACACAATTACTTTCACGATAGCCCCAATGTCACACCGCGTGCTAATAGTGAGAGAAAAGTAAAGGAGGAGCACAATACATGGGAGAGGTCCTAAGCATACTAGTGAGAAATGGGACCCTAGAACATCGCGTCTCAACAAGCAATGGTATAGAGACACAGTAACATACGTTCTCGTGCACGAGCCACTAGTAGGGCAACACATCCATAACCAAGTGGTCTCCCAGCATCATCCAAAATTTTAGTTAGTGTTATAGTCATCAATCTAGTTAAGTGAAATTGGGCCGATGCCACTTTCATATCACTAGCACACTAGTCCTAGTCCGTCCACCTAGTACACAGGCTTCCCATTTGTGCTCAAGTGGCCCAAAGTTCAAGTCACATGTAGAACATAAACAAAAAAAAACAAATGACGCACTACTTCCACCCAACATCACACTTGAACACACAAAAACCATTTTAAAATAATGATAATATGAACACTAAAAATCTCTCAAACTAAATATGCATCACTTACCCCATTAAAGAAATCATCTGCATAGTCTGAACAGACTAATAATTAAACAAACCACAACTTACAAAAAGAAATACCATTTTTGAAATAAGACGCATTCAAAATCATTCTCCAAGAAAATTTTATACCATTGATATAAATTAATAAACTCTTTAAAATTTTAGAAAACAATGTCCAAAGGGTAACACAAGACCATGCGCACAAAACCCACCCAAAAAATATATTTTATGATCAATCGCACACCAACACATTTCTAAAATGCAATTCTCAACCCCTGTACTTTTTAATAAACCAACTACGCAATTTAATAAAACACTATATGATGACACAATGTATATTTTTATCAAAAACACATCATATCTCATATGATCATACCAATTCAAAAACCAATCTCATAATAAACACTCATAAAACTAATTTTCGCACCACATAGACAATTTAATAAATCAATTACACACTTAATAGAACATCTCCAATGTGCACACCAATGTTTTACCATAAAACTACACTCAAATGATTCTCTTTGAAATCCAACACACACTAAAATATTCTCCACACACCATTTGCATTATTTTAACAATTTGACAAAAATCCTATGAAGTTCAATAAATAATTTTAACTATTTAATAAATTAATTACTAAATTTATAAAAAAAATAAAAATAAATGATTTAAAATGAGTTTTCACAAAAAGTGGACTTCAGAACAGATAAAAATACCATAAAATTAAATAAGAGAATCAATTCCTCATTCACTAAAAACTAACTTTGCAATTAACTAATAATTTAAATAGTAAGCTAATTTAATTAAGCTTGAAAATTAATTCATCATTTAATAATAAAACATGGAACCACCAACAGTTATGTAGTAACCTTTGTGATTTTGGCACGTAAAGACCGTTTCATGCCAATCGCACCTCAAACTACACAGCTAAGCTCTACAAACAAAACACATCACCACTTGCATAAAAATAAGACAAAATATAGCACAAACAATAATCATAGCACCTCCCAAAAGCAAGAAAAAACTAGTCGAAGGGAAACACACCTACGAAGAGGGTGCATGGAGATATATGGAGTTTGAATGAAGCTTCCGGAGGTGTGTCGCACCGGAAAATCTGGCCGGGAGGGAGAAGCAGTGTGGGTCTTGGTGGTCTGAGGTAGCAGAGTAGTGTGGGTTTCGTGCGAGGTGGCCTGAAGGGGTGAAAAGGGTGGTCACAAGACTAAGGGAAGGCACCATATAACGGAATCATCGAAGGGAAGCTAGGAGCCGACATGACTCACAGGAGAGGGAGGAGGAGGAGGCACCAACACTGTCACGAGGTGAGTCAGACTGGAGGAAAACCATCATTGGACAGGAGGCCAAAGGGAGGTGTAGCGCTATGGTTTGGAGGGTACCTGTGCAACATGAAAAACCGAAGGGGGGAGAGAAGTGTATCTCTAGGTATGAAAGAGAGGGGAAAGAATAAGAGATAAAAAAATAATAAGAAAAGGAAATAACAAGAAAAAAATAGGGATAAATTAAATACTAAAATAAAACTCTAAACTAACATAGAATATTATTATTGAGAATAATAATAGTAATATTAGTGGTAAAAAAACATTATGTTAAAAAAAATTATAACAATAACTTAAAAATAATTGTTACCTCATTAAAATCTTAAAAACATTAATAATAATAGTAACAATGATAAAAGTGACATGCTAAAAACCGTTATAATAATTTAATGTTATCTAACTAATTAAAATATTATCCAAAGTAATAATAAGAAGAATAATAATCCCAATAATAATAATTTTATTATTATTATTAAAACAAATCTTAAATTACTTAATCATTTTTTTCTTATTTTATTTTTCACTCAAAGTATTATTCAACCTGTTAATTAGTTGATTAGTCGTGCACCGGGTAGGTCAAACATTGATCTAACGAAGCCATAAGACTTCATCCATGCCTTGAATGCTCCCCGGACACTACCAAGCCTAAAAACTCATTTATCAGCAAAATTTAGATACTCATGTCGGTCCCAGCATGCACCTCAACAAAACAATTATGCCAGATTAGATTATAAGATAAAAAAAATTTCTAATGCGCAAAGTCTGGGTGTGACAGTGTGAGTTGAGAGTTTGATATACAGTTACCCTAATAGGTGCATAGTTTAAAGAGATGATTTTAAATTGGTAAATTGTTTCCTATAATTATTCGTCCCTCTTAGTGTTATTGCACCAGTCCTATTGAGAAAAATCATATATATAATTAGCATTTAGTTTTGGTTAGTAACATAAGATATGATTTGTACATAGAGTTTCACATCAATATGTTTTGAACAGATTTATTTGGTGAATAGAATAAGGATTAAAAACTAAATAACTAAAAGAATGCATACGTAAAAGTGAATATATGAGATAATATGGTAAGATATTGAAACTACTTCAATAATACCAAGTGTTAGATTCCCTCCAAATATACACATATCAACACCTCGATCATCTAATATTTTTGGTTCATGTTAATGTTAGTTGACCATGGATTATATTATGTAAATAAATAATTTTTCCGGTGACCTTGAGAGTTAGGTGGCCCTATTTGTCTTGTTATTTGGGTTCCACATAGTTAGAAAACCGTAAATATTAGGACACTATATGAATAATGTTAATTTTATCTATATGATGGATTGTGAAAGGATATATCCAATCAGCTATCTATGAGTCATATATGATATGATTTATATGATGGATTACCTAAATAGCTATGTAGAGATAGAAACAAAAATTTTCACTCAATACTTTGTAAAATATTGATCATATCCCACTAATGGATATATTTCATTTAAAATGGGTCATAATTTTAATGGGAACACATTTAACTAAAGTTCTTATTAAATGAATCTAAAACATTATGCTCATATGATAATAACTTCTAATATAGATACATTGTAATCATCATCATCAAACATGAATTTGTGATCAATATTATAAAAGGAGAATCCTAATTAAAAAAACTTCAAAGACCAGTGTAAAAGCTTATGAATTATTCTTAAAATAATATAGAAAAAACTTTATGTTTGAACAACCCCTTCCTATGTTACTAAAATGTAATGTTTCTCAAAAAGTGAATCTAGCTACTCATAATAAGTATAAAAGGATTCACTTGAGGATTAAAAATAATTTTTTAGAAGTAATGAGACCAAAATATATTCATTTCCCACTCATGTACTCAATATTATTGGGTATGTCAGATGAATTAGAGAGACTAGGGGTATCATTTTGGTTGATCTAGCTATATATTTTATTCTAGAATCATGATTGGAAAGGTTTTGATTATATAAATGAATTCAACAAAATTTAGTTTATTTCTTCAAATTTTTGGGGATAATTTAGTTGGACACATGATGTTCAAGCGCTAGTATAATGTTGGATGTATAAAATAGAAAAGGTTTAAGTTGGATAAAGAATATTGGATGGATAAATTTTTAGACTTGGTCATTAAAACCTAAAGGATTTGTTAAGAATAATGAGAAATGTTTCCAACTGATGAAATGTACAAAATACCAGAAGGGGTTTATGAACCTCCATGGAAAGTCCACTTCAGGTATTAGGTTATTTAATAAATTCTTTAATTTTGAAGGGTGTATGTTACCAAATGAATATTTTACATTTTTTTTATAATTATAAAGGAGTTTAAAATAAATATAATAATTGATAGAGTTTATAGTTTTTATTCAAATGATGAACCATAATGTTGCAACATCAATGAACTAAATACAAAGAATTATTTTTATGCTAATATTAATCTATATAGAGGATGTATATTTTCAAATTATTTCAGTATGTGATAAGAGAGGTTATTATAAAACAAGTATTTTTTGTTAATAATATGAGATAATGGATTTGATGCACAAAGTTTATGATTCTTTAGTTCTCTAACTTAGTTTAAAAATATGTTAAGGATAAAATGAGTTTTATCTAAGATATTTATTAAAATATGAGGGAAAGAGTTCCCACAAATATTTAGTGGAATATTTTAAAGTATAAAATATATTTTTTGAAATATAGATATAAAAAATAGAATACTATATAAGATATAAATATGAATAGTTTATTTGTTAAGTATTACCACTAAAGGAATTAAAGGATATTTAATTACATAAATGTGTTTTTTTCTTTTATTTTTTATAGAAAATGTAGTTTATAAAAGACTTAAGGGGTATATTTAAATTATAAAAATTTAAAATAATAAAAATATTAAACAAGTGAAATTTATGGTAAATTTTAATTTATATTCTAAAAGAGTTTAGGGTGTGTTGGAAATGATTGTTAATATACTAAGTAATTTTTTTCAAGAATGATCTAAAATAAAGGTTTAAATAGAAATGTTAATAGGCGATGATGATGAATTTAGAAAGATTTATTTATAGACAAAAAAATTTATTAACACCATGACATTTGATGTTGTCAAGATTTTTTTGGATATTTTATTCAAGGATATTAACATTAGGAATATAATTTATAAGCCTGACCATGAACATGAGCCTCAACCCAGTTGGTGAGGTATCCTTAAGTTCATCCACAAGACCCAGGTTCAAAACCAGGTAGAGGCATATTTCTGGGGTACTGTAGCAGAACTGCAGCAGGCACTGTAGTAGACACTGTAGTAGGCACTATCGCAGTACTGTACACTGTGCGATACTATAGCAGAACTGTACACCATGCAGGAGCAATAGTAGGCATTGTAGTAGTTACTGTATCAGGTACTATTCGTTACTATAGCAGTTGGAACTATTCACCTTGGGTCATTGGTTTGGTCTTGAAGTCCTTAAGGATTTCAGGCCACCTAGAACATTGAGTCAGTAGTGATTTCAGGTCACCTTTAAGGCATTCGGGCCACCTCAAGGGCTTCAGGCCATAGGTAGTTACCCCAGACAGACTCTACAAAAAGGAGCAGCCCTAGAAGAGGATTCAGAGCAGGTGCAGTCACCAGAGTAGAGCCAAATGGATTGTCAGAATGAGAGGGTATGACTATGCCATCGGGACCTGCCTGTTCTTGAATGAGAAGCCTAGCCAGATGGCTATACGAAGGTGGAGAGCTACTATCACGATGCAGATGCTGGGGAGGGGTAGTTCCTTGTAGATAGTCTAGTTGAATTCTCAAAGACCTTTGGGTCATGTAATCTCTTAAGCCTACGAGCCTTGTAATCTCTGATCCTAAGAGCCTTGTAAGGGTTCCCCCTCATCCCTTGAAAGGGGGGTTATAAAAAATCAATAAAAAAGAAGGCCTTCGGGCCATTCGGGCTAAGTATCACTATTATTCAAACAAGATTTATTCATAGATTTTTCCTATTAAATGAGTTAAGTGGTAGGTTTTATTTAATTATCACATAAAGATGTGATATAAATTTCATATATATATAATAAGTTTAATAAAATGCTATATGTATTGTACACGGTAGGTCACTTTGGTGGTCTATCATTTGGGATATGATAATATAAGTGATTATGTATGACTTTGTAAGTATTCTTAAAAAGTTTAAATGATATATTTTTTTTCATCTAATACTGTGGCCAGTATCCACTTTATCATTATTCCATGGTTGTTGTCTATTTCATAAGGTGAAATGATCATGAACCTATCAAATTATAACATTGTGTTATACCTAACTAATTTTCATCCTTATAAATTTTAGGTTATGATAAAACTTTAAGGTTACCATAGGTTGGATTTTATATATAGATATGTAATATTCTCATGAGATATAAAATGAGTTTTTTGTATTAGATGTTTAGTATACTGTATTGTGTAATGAACTGACCTAGGTTACCCTCAAACCTGGCACTCGACCCATTCTGCCATAGACCTGAAGGGTGTTCCTTATCCCCATGGGCTTGTGATAAGAACCCAGGCATCGAACAAAAATCCAAAGGGAACAATTTCACCAAATATGAAAAAGCACAAGGCCTATATATACATGAAGATGGAAGGAACAAAAAAAAGTTAATAAATATATGCCATAACTATAAGAAGAAAATTTAAAACAACAACTATAAAAGTATCCAGAATCATTAAGAGGCAAGTCCAACTACAAAAGACCAAAACCAAAATGCTACTCCATGTGATAGAATACACGAACTCCAACCATCTCACCACCATCTACCAAACTCAACTGACATGAAACCTCATTTCCTCATTGAAGTACCTTGCCTTTACCTTCATTGGAAGACATATAATAGTCTACATACCGCCAAATGGGTTTATAGGGTGTGGGATAATAGGCTCAATAGGATCCCACCCAAGTGTTCCATGAGAAGTATCTATAAAAAAATTCCCATATGCTCATTTCAAATAAAACATTGAATGATATGCAGTAAATAAGTATTTTAGAAAACACGGAAAACATTTCCATTTTTCACATCTCTAAAAAAATGTTGGTATATCAATTTCAAATTACAGTTTTCATTTCATTTATCAGAATAATAATCATCCATATCAAGAATAAAATTACAATTCCATGTAATAAAAAAATAATAGAAGCATAGGTATTATCACCAAGTAATACAACATGTCATGATAGCAGACTAGTCATACCACAATCAATCTAGTACACAATCCAGTTCCTAGAACACAATTATAAGAACCATAAGAATACACCACGAGTAACTCATAACAACATCAATATCAGTCCCCTAGAATAATAGGCCTAGGAAATTGAGGAAATACTCATGAGAAAACCTCACGATAATAACAAAAAATAGATGATGGCCATAAGCTAAACCTTCCACCTGAGTAACCAAGGTAACCCCTGTGCTCATTTTCACAATTCATTCCAATGATTGAAAATATCCATTTTCATTCCATTTATAAACAACCAGGGAAAGAAAATTTTTCTTTAAAAACTATTTTCAACACACACAAAAAAATCATGCCAATTTCATTCCAATTTATATTTAAATCAATTTATAAAAATTGAAAAACATGGGTTATCAAACATAGGCTAGAGACAGAACCACCTAACTCAAAACTTGGGTCGCACATGCTTGAAATTGGATCCACTTAAAATGGAAACTCAATGATTTCAATGAAGGCCCTAGAACCTAGTACACACATCTCAAAATTGATACTATTTAAAAAGAGGGTTAGTGGAGAAGAGGAAACACCACATACTTCAAGAATGAACACCCTATGAACAAAACTAACAAAAAAACTACCTCTAGGACAAGATCACACATCAGATCTAAAAGAATACATGAAGAAACACCATTCCAGCCTAATGAATCTAATAATACAATGCAAGGTAACCATAACGATAAATGGAAATGAAGAAGCAGAAAGATCACTCACCTGTAGAGACGCACTTGAACAACAATAAAGATCAAATTCCGAATGGATCGATTTAAAAGGAAATGAGTCTCCCAAAATCACTGGAGAGGAACCCTTGGTCAAGAGAATAGGATAAACGATAAACAAATGGAAACCAAAATCCAGTACGAAACCCTAAAAATCTAAGCTTGAGGAATTACGTGATGTATAATACCTTTACACATCATGAAATCCGGAATTTTCAATACATTGAAAAACCATTCATCATGGATTAAAATCTGAAATTTAATTAACTCACGACATGTAAAACTCATTATGTAGTGTTACCTTTCACAACATGAATCCTTCTCATGACATGAACCCAATTACCATTACACATCATGTAACCTAGTAGCATGACATGTAAATCTCATACAATTTAAATAAAATATAGAAATAAACATATAAAACTACATTCCAAAAAGGGGAACTCAGAGAGAAGGAAAAATGTACCTGATCAAGGTAATGGGATGTTACAAACTCCCCACCATAAATAATTTCCATCCCTTGGAAGTCATGTGGAAGATGTAGAACCTGAAAAAAGATGAGGACACTACTCCCTCATTAATGACTCATTTTCTCAAGCTTCATGAGAACTTGATCTGTGTTTCCATAAACCCATGACCAATGGAATCAACTTCCCACACAATAATTTCACTTGAGAGTCAAGGATCTCAACTAGTTTCTCTAAAATATAATCATCCAGCTCAAACTAAATTTCTTCCCAACTCAGAACATTTGAGGGATCAGGATCATACTTCTTGAGATATGATATGTGGAAAACATCATGGATACTTTTCAACTATACTGGAAATGTTAACTGATAAGAAACATGTACATGCCGTTTAGTGACCTAAAATAGTCTAACATATCTTGGAGAAAAATTGACCTATTTTATAAGATGATAGTGACCCAACTGAGGAGAAATTTTCAATAAAAATTAGTCACCAATGGAAAAAATCCAAAGGATGATGTCACCGATCCACATACGATTTCTATCGACTCTAGGATATAAATAGATGTCAATCTACATTCTGAATCTTCATCGATGTCTCCTGGACCAAACTTTGTCCATCCAAAGATACTTCTCTCACCTCTACCCTAGAAACAGGTTATCTACAAGGGTGACCATAACATTCCTCGAACAGAGCCATCCTGATTGAAGATAGATAACCGCTATTATAAAAACACTCAACCAGTCCCAAAGGGATATCCCATGATCCATCAAAATCCAAGACACTAGTACAAAGCATATCCCCCAATATCTAAATCACATGATCTATCTGATTATGTGTCTATAGAAGGTAATCTATGCTCAACTTGAATTGGGTTCCCATCTCCTATTGGAAACTCTTATAGAACTTCATGGTAAACCTAGGATCCCTATTCGAAATTATGGAAGAAGGACCCCAATTTAACCTCATAATATCTTGAACATATAGCTTACCCATATATTCAAACTTAGTGGTATCCTTGACCAGAATGAAATGAGAATACTTCATCAACCAATCAGAAACTACCCATATATCATTTATCACTTAGGTAGTCTGTGGTAATCCAACAATAAAATCCATGGATACCACATCCCATTTCCAAACCATCACTATAAGAGTCTAAACAAATTTAGAGGGTTTCAAGTGTCCTTCCATTATCTATTGGTAGGTGTAACAATGGGACACATAATCTTCAATGTCACACTTTATACCCAACCACCAGAATCATTTTCACATGTCATAATACATCTTTGTAGTTCCTAGATGAATGTAACCCAAAGATATTTGATAATTAAACAAGAATAAACTCCTCACAAATTCTTGGATGACAACCATTTCCCAAAATTAATCTTACCATCTAAATAGAGGGAACATCTAGAAACAGTATCCCCGCCATAAATAATTTCTCAAATTTCACTAAACTCATCATTCTATAGCTGAATCTATAAAATAGACTCTAGAAGATATGATGATAACTGAACACTAGTCAGAACCATACTCGAAACATCCTCTTGATAATCCAGGCGCAACTGAGCAAAAATCCCTATAAGGTTCCACTCCTTTTTTGATTCCAGAATAGCCTACAATGGTGCTTTCCTACTAAGAGAATCTGCAATGACATTCACCTTTCTTGGGGTGTAGGTGATATCGAAGTCAAACATATGAAGGTATTTAACCCATTGTCTCTATTTAATATTCAAGTATTTATGAGAAAATATATAACTCAAACTCCTATGATTAGAAAAGATTATAGACCTCTCCCAAAAAATATAGTGCTATCATCATTTAAGTGCACGAATAACTGCAACATGCTCTAAATCGTTAGAGGGGTAATTCTTATCATGCGTTCAAAGATAATGAGAGTCGTAAGATACCAAATGGTCATTTTGTATAAGCACACACCCCAAACCAGTACCATAAGCATTGAAAAACACCACACATCCATTAACGTTCTCCAGAAAGATCAGAATAGAAGTTGATTTCAGAAGTCATTTCAATTCATCAAAAGAAGATTGACACTTCACATCTGATGTGAATTTCATCACTTTACTGGTAAGAGTAGTCAAAGGTGATTCTAGCTTAGGGAAATCCTTAAAAAAATATCAGTAGTATCCAAAAATACAAAGGAGACTCCATATCTCAAAGAAATTCTGTGGTTATTTCCATGAAAATACATCCTTCACCTTTTCAAGATCAACTTATAATACATGTTCATAAACTACATGTCCTAAGATCTTTAATTCTTGAATCCAAAAAATAAATTTCAAAATATTTCTATAGAAATGAAGACTTCATAGAATTTATAGAACCAAACTCATATGGTACTCATGATCATGATCAGATTTTGAATAAACCTGGATATAATCCATGAAAAATACCTCAAAATTTTCAATATATTGATGTAATATCTGTTTCATCAAATCCATAAAAACTACAGGATCATTAGTCCAAACAAAAGGTCTCATAAGATATTCATAATGGGAATACCTACTATTGAAGGCTATATTCAGTATATTAGACTCTTAGAATTTGAGATGATGATAACCTGACTGAAGATCAATATTTGAAAACCACATTGTCCCATTTAACTGATCAAAAAAATCATCCACATGAGGTAAATGATTCTTGTTCTTAACTATTACCCAGTACAACTTCTGATAGTCCACACACAATCAAATTGAACAAACTTCCTTCTTGGTAAAGAGAACAAGGGATACCCAAGGTGAAACACTAGGGTGAACAAAAACTTTTTACAATAGGTTTTATAATTGATTCTTGAGATCTTTCAACTCCATTGAAAAATCATTTACTGCATGAAATTGATTCACTATTGAGGCCTATGGCAGGATCCCTTTAGTCCTTGATGAATCTGACATCCCTACAGTAGCCTTTATAGCCAAAAAACCCTAATCATAATAAGGTATAGTCATAGCCTGATAGAATAACTATAAGTGACAAATGAATTTGAATCTGTTGCATGTATTCTTAGGAATAGGACAAGAACATCTTTTTTTCGACCATAACACCTTAATAGAAATTTATAGACACATTGATAGCTATAGAAGATGGTACCGAGGATCCTCGTTGCTGAGACCCACCTCCACTACTCCTGCGATGATCTTTCCACTTCCTCTTCTTCCCATGTGTTCCACTAAAACTACCACTGGATGGAAGAGAAGAGGTGAAAAATCCAATTTTTCCAACCACATTCATCTCTACCATCAAAGATATGTCTACTGTCTCTACATAGGTAGAAATATTTAACATAAATACTTGTGATCTAATATCTGGTTGAAAACCTTATAGGTACTTCTAAGCCTTCAACTGATCATTATTTACCACGTCTGGAGAAAAGTGGACAATCTTAGTAAACTGATTAGTGTATGCCGACACTAGAATGCTCTCCATGTTCCAATGAGATGAACTACAAATATTTTTACAGTGTCAATGAATTTGGATAAAACTGTTGGAATAACAAGGTTCCAAAACCCTTCCAATACAAGTCCACATTTCTATATACCTAGAGTATTGAATCCCACCATCACTTACTAGAATTCTCAAGTCTGAATGTTGGAAACTTTACCTTGTTGTCCGAAACTGTCTTTATAAGGTCTAATATTTGGTCGATCCTATCTATCCATTCCTCCACCTCTCGAGGTTCACTAATTCCCTTAAAGGATGGTGTCTTCTCATGCAAGAATTTTTGAGATCGATATCTCTCTCCTCTAGCTCTGGGATTTACTTCAACAAATTCATTCTAAACTTGTGTTATGTTTTGATCAACAATAAGAACTTCCCTTACTATATCTTCAATGATATTATAATCTATTGGAAAATTCCTTTGAGGTGCATCAGCAACGACCACTTGAGGAACTCATGGAAGACATCTCGGAGGCATACAAAAACACATAGAAATAGAAGGAATGATTAGACAACAAAGCAAAAATTAGTTGAAACCAAAAAACCCATAAGAATAAACTAATATTTAGAACAACACCCAACACTAAAGACACATATCAAAATGTCCTATAACAACTTGAGTCTCTTAAAAACCAGATCTAGCTAGGAACTTATCACAATATAACTCTCAATTATTGAAAATCCTATCTCCAGTTTAATAGACATCCCATGAGAAGGACTGTTGGGGAAAGACCTGCTATAATACCATTTGGTAATGAACTAACCCCAGTTACCCTCAAAAGTTTCACCCAACTCATTTTGTCACATACCCGAAGGGTTTTCTCAATCCCCATGGGCTGACAACAAGCACCCAGGCATCAAACAACAAACTAAAGGGAACTATTTCACCCAAGATAAAAAAACACATGGAATATATAAACATAGAGTAGGTAGGAACAATGAAAAGCTAATAAATATATTCCATAATTTTAAGAAGAAAATGAAACAAAAACCATAAAAGTACCCAAAATATCCAAGAGACAAGTCCAACTACCAAGGACCAAAACCAAACTGCTACTCCATTTGATAACATGGACAAACTCTCACCATCTCACCACCAACTTCCCAAATCCGATAACATGAAACCTCACCACCTCACTGCAACACCTTTCCTTTTCATAAATTGGAATACATACAAAGGTATACACACCACCAAAGGGGTTTGTAGGGTGTTATCTAAAAGTCTCAATAATATCCCACCCAAGTTTTCCATGAATTGTATCTATATTACAATACCCATATTCTCATTTCAAATAAAACATGGCATGATAAGCAATAAAGTAGTTTAATAGAAATAATGGTAAACATTTCCCTTTTTCACATTTATAAAATAAAAGAATGTATATCAATTTAAAATCCCAATTTTTATTTCATTTATCACAAGCACAAGAATGTATATCAAGACTAAAATGAAAAAGCCTTTCAATACAAAACAATAGTAGCAACACAGGTATCAACACCAAGGAATACAATAGGTTCGGATAACAGACTACTCACACCACAATCAATAAAGTTCACAATATAGTTCCTAAAACACATTCCTTGGAAGAAAAGGAATACCCCATGATTAAAATCCCCTAACAATGTCAATATGAGTCCCCAAGAACAACATGCCTAGGGAAAAGAGAAAATCCACATGATAAAACCTCATAATAATCACAAAAAAATGGACGATGGACTCAAGATAAACCTTCCACCTAAGTACCAAAGGTAAACCATGTGCTCATTGTCACAATTCATTCCAATTCTTGAAAATACCCCTTTTCATTCCATTTAGAAAAAACCATGGAAAAATCATTTTTATTTAAAAAAACATTTCGAAACACAAAAAAATCATGCCAAATTCATAAAAATTTATTTATAAATCAATTAATAAAAATGGACCAATACGGTTTATCAAACATAGGCTAGAGATGTAACCACCTACCTCAAAAATTGAGTCACACACACCCACAACAATATACAATAATAAAAAAACTCAATGATGTCAACGAAGGCCCTAGAAACTAGTCTAAACATCTCAGAATTGATTCAATGGAGAAATAGGGTCAGAGGATAAGAGGATACACCATATAACTCAAGAAAAAACACTTGTCGCACCACAACCAACAAAGGAATGACCCTTAGAATAAGATCTCACAACAGATTTGGACGAAGAAAAGAAGAAACACCATTTCAGACCAATGAATTAGATAATGAAATGAAAGGGCACCCGCATGATCAATGGAAATGAATAAACATAAATTTCACTCACTTCGAGAGACACACCGTAACTAGAATGAAGATATAATGCTGAACGAATCAATATGGAAGGAACAGAGTCTCCCAAAACCACTGGATAGGAACCCTTGGTCGAGAGAAGAGGAGAACCAGCTGTCGAATGGACACAAAAATCTTGTATGGTGCCTTAAAAATACATGGTCATGGAATTACAAAACGTGTAATAACTTTACATGTTATGAAATGTACAATGTTGAAATACCAAAAAAACCAGTCATCATGGATTAAAATATGATATTTAATTAACTCAAGATGTGTAAAAAAACTCATACCGTGTAATGTTTTACAATGTGAAACCTTCTCATTACATTCACCAAGAAATAATTACACGTCCTGTAACCTAGTTGCATGGTGTGTAAATATCAATCAGCCTGCAGACAATCTAGAAATCAACATCTAAAACTCCAAACCAAAAAGGGGAACTCGGAGAGAGGAAAAAACATACCCAATCAAGGTAACGAGATGTTACACATTGAGTCTCATACACTATTCCTTTTTATGCCCTAGTTGCCTATTTCATATTAAATACCCATACCTGAGGTTGTCAAGATACATAGAATAAGAACCTTTAAACTTAGATACATTTCTTTTAATTTCCTTGAGACTGATCTAATTAGGTATTGGTTGGGTATATTGATGGTCATATTGTCATTTTATGCTTAACCAAGATAAGTCATATCCTCTAATATTTAGTATATGACCTATAGGCTCTTGATTGATATAGACTAAGGACGTTCATGTCCATATATAGATACAATTCATGTGATTTTAATATATATTTGGGTGAGGGATATGTGATATTCACATTCAATTGTATGAATTTATAGTTCTCTAGACCCACACTCTCAGGATTTGGGGCTCATATACACCTTCTTTACATATCTTATTTGAAATTAATTGAATCAATCCAATTTTAACTATTAATAATTATAATATCAATAATAAATATTGATTCACTTATATCAGAAGACCCTTTTTCGTTTATAGTGTTAGATAGTAAGAAAAAACTTTTATCTAACAAATCCCATGTATTTCTCATCAAATTGATATTTTTTCCACTATATAAAAACTACACAATCCATTTTATGTCTTCAAAATCTCCCAATAAATTCTCCACACATGATACTCTTCTAAACATGTCATGTGTAATAATTTTATTCATAACTTGGGTAAATGAAAACATAATAAAGGTGAAATAAAAAGATCAGTAAGGGAAAACATATATCAAAAGATATCAACACATGAAATTGGCTTGAATAATATGGAAAGAAACAAATTATAATCAAATAATTACATATAATTGATCAGATGAGAATAAAAAATCCATGGTTAATGATATAATTAAACACATGGAAAAAATAACTAAGTTCATAGTGATGAAATGAATAATACTTGATATCATGATCTTTATTATTAAGGAATTATCCAAGAAATTATTCTTTTCCTTAAGGCCACTTCTAAGACATCATTCTTTCTGTCATGTTTGCATTCAAGTCATCATTCTAGCATTGTCTATGAATACAAAAAAGTTCCAATATATGTATCTCATAAGACCAACTAATGTATCAAGAGGCTATATAATAATGGGCCTCACCTGCCACTTATTTAAGTTCAATGATTTTTTTTCATACAAATGATATGAATATAAATAAAATTCATAATCAACTTTACTTAGAAATCAATAAACATCTATATTGATATACAAACATACAAAATTCCAATACTTTTCTAGTAAAAGAATTTTCCAAATATATTTATAGAAAGAAGGTGGATGGTTATAAAGGATCATATCCCCAATGTAATAAAATAAATATAGAAGGATACAGACATAGAATGAAAAAAACCTATGAAAGAAGAATGAATCTAATGATACTACAAAATAACGGATAAATAATTACATTGTTTCACACTATGAGTCAAATAAACCCAAAGATAAATATAAGAATATAATATATAGGATATATCATGAAACATAATTAACATTAAGGTAAATCCATTTGAATATGACCATGAAAGCATAAATGAAAACATACAAGTGTTTTTAGAAAACATTTTTCACATTATCATAAAGATGAAGTTACAGGTAACTTTCCAAAGTCATTTTTGAAAAGGTAAAGGAATTTTTTTGAAAACATTTAAATTTAAAAATAATATAAAATAATGGATCATTGAAAAATATATAAGGTTATCCAAGGAAAAGTGATTTTTTAGCAAAAAAAAATTGATCATACAAAGGAAAATACCGTTTGAAATTTTTAATATATATTTATTAAAAACCCACAACGTAAAAAGAGTAATAAAAACTACTTTTTTAAATAGAATAAAGTAAATATAGAGTTAACATGAGATAATAAATAATTAGGTTTCTAATTATAAATGATAACATTAGCTTGAAATAACAATATGGTAAAAGAGGATAACTTATCATTAATAGGTTTATAATTATTCTTAACAATGATATACATTTTGGGGAAGAGATTCATCATGGTAAAATATTTGGATTAATAGGTCATTATCCCCATATAGGAATATAAAATATCATATAATAAAATATTATGGTGGGATAACTCAAGCATGGAAAATAAAATTTAAAGATGAAATATTATAACTCAATAAAAGGTGATTTGAGTTATGAATTTCCATTGTAGGCAACATAAACCAAGAAGCATGAAATATTTTAAAAGGGATTTATTTGGTAAAAATGTAAAAAATGAGATAATAACACATATTAAAATAAATTTTCACAATTTAACCAAATTATATTAAATAATTTAAAGAAAATAATCATAACATAATAAATGAAAATTGAGTTACCAATAACTCTTATGACTGGGGTAACACTTGAGTCAAAAACCATTTGTAGAAAAATAAATTGATTTTTATTTGTATATCCTATGGATTAAAAGGAAATAAAGTATAAAAAGTTCATGCGATATTAAATAAATATAACTCCATACAAATAAAACATGGTTCATAACATGTAATATGTCTCAAAGAATCAGAATTGAGACTAAGAAAACCCATATGACATTAGAAGAATTCAAATAAAAATCCCATGAGGGATTGAATTTTAAATTAAATGTTAAATATTAATAATAATGATAAAATCACAATGAAAATATATTAAATTATTATTGGATAAAATATTACAAATAAAACATGGTGTAGAATAAGAAATATGCCTCAATGGGTGAAAATTGAGTTAAGAAACCTTAACCTTGTTCTTAATTAGTTCGGTGCATGTGCCCAACATTATGAATAATTAAGTTATGTTTATTATATAATATCCTAGTAAAATTATCAATCTATATTTTATTTTATATGTATCATTTATTATCATATCATATTTTTTTTGTTATATAGTTTTTTCTTATGTCTGCGGTAAAATTGAATTTTGACTGGCTTATTCTGATAATTTTAGCGATCAAAGATGAAATTTTAATAATAAGTTAAATACTTAATATAAAATTTATATAAAAAAAATAATTATTTTTCTCATTAAATTATAATAAAATTATTTATTAATTTACCATATTCATCCATGATATAGTTTTATAGTATTGTTCATGTAGGTGGTTAAAGCAATACAAACATGAAATGCTATATATCGATGGGTGACCATGGTTTAAGAAGTGTATAAAATAATTATAATAGAATAATAATGATATTATTTAGTTTTTTAAGTTTTTGAATCATATTTTAATTTTTTTAGATAAATAATTAAAACTAGGATGAAAAATGAAAAATGTTACTTCATAGAGGCAGTGTTCCATACAACACATAATGATTAACGTTCTATTATTTTTCTATGTGATTGGAAATGAACAAAAAATTGTTGTTCCATTAATATAATAACAATTTAGTATAATAATTATACTATAGTTATTATATTACTATGATTATTGTAGTTTTTAAGAGAAATATTAAGAAGTAATGGTAAGGAGTAAGTAATACTCACTTTCTCTCCTTGAGCTTTCACCTAAACGTATCCTTGGAAATGAAGGGATTAGGACAAGTTATTGATACTAGAGGCCTATGAACATGGGTGAGGTTTTTAGTATGAGAAAAATGGATGGTTTTTAGTAATAAATTCAATGGAATGAGTGTATAATGATGGGGTGGATTTTCCACCTTTTATAAGTGAAAAAGGGATCTTTTCTGAACATCCATTATTTTTCTCAAATGGAATAACATTATTCAGTAGTCAATGGTTCCGAAATTGAGAAATAATAGATTTTGGAGTGATATTGGGTCAATAAATACTCAAACATTATTTAAAAACATTTTTCCAACATGTTTCAAGTCATTTGTTATTATATTTTTACTTTTACCCTTTTTTTACTAGGGTAATTAGTTTTCCCCAAAGTGACTTATATTTTATTAAAATATAAAATATTAGATATTATATTTTTTTGATGAATATAAATTTTATATCCATTTAATTTGATTAAAATTTTAATTAATAGAAAATTAACTTTTATGTTTAAAAATTTTATATATAGAAAAACAATTTTGTAGAAAAATAATATTTTTACCATTACGTGTTTTTAATCTTATTCTATATTAATTTAAATTTGAATGAGTGATAAATTTTTTAAATAATGTTTTGAAAATTATATTAAATTCACTTCAAATAATATATTAGTTTAATTTATTATTTAAAAATTACAAAATATTAATAAAATATTTCTTTGAAAATAATGGTTTTACAATTATAATGGATATTAAATTTAATATAAATAATAAAACATTTATGATCAAAAATGAAATTATACTTGTTACATAAAAGGTTAATTTTTCTCTAAAATATTAAATCCATTTTTTGGAATTAAATTTATACAAGTGAGGAAAACTAATTTTTTAATATAATCAAACAAATCAGTTTTTACAGTAAAATATTATTTATGTTTCTAAAATGATAAAAATAGGTTTTATAAATATAAAATAAAAATTTAAAATGTTTTAGTTAACTTATATATATTATATAATTTTTTTCAAAAAATTAAGTTCATTATTTTTTAATGGTAGTGTCATAAAAGTGACAGTTTTAGAAATATTGATATTTTCTCACTATTCACCTAGAAACAAATGTTTTAAAAAAAATTAAGGAAATTAATTTTAAGATAATATTCACATATTGAATAATTTTTTTTATTTTAAAAATTAAAATTATAAAATTTGATAATTTACCTTTTAAATAAAAACATAAAAATATAATGAAAACTGTTTTCATAGGAAAATAACTTTAAAAAAATATTAACTATTCATATTATTTTTTCCTATCAATTAAAAATAAAAATTTGTATTAACATAATATTTATATAAATACTATATTTTATCAATAATATATTCTGTATCTTTAAATTAAGCGCATAAAATCTAATTACATTTTAAAACATAATTATGTTTTATTAGTTATTTAGCTAAATTAATTGAATTTTATTAATGCCTTAGTATTAATAATCCGCTTTATTTTATTTATACATATATTTCATAATTAAGCTACATATATTTTTACCAACCAATTATACCACTACATTTTAATGGTTATATAACGTTCCATAGTTTGTTTTGGTTTGTTGTTGCTTCTAAAGAAATATATCAAACATATCAAGTTTTATAGAAAAATATATAATTTAAATTTTTTTGATGTTAAATTCCTCCCAGTGTTAAATAATTTACTTCTGAATAATTTTAATTATCTCTCACTAATAAAATTAGTTAAGGGTTTTAGAATGATATGAATAAATTATGATACATTTTCAAATAATGTTTCTACCTTAATATCTTAAGTACAGCTCTGAAAAAAATCCTTTTCCTTCATAACGTTAACTGATTACTTTATTTTTCCTCTAATTGTTTTTTTCTAAATTCCATCCTTTTATACACATGAATTATCTTCTAGTTCCATTGAGACACCCCTTGGCGGTTCTTACACCATTTTTGACATGAAGGAAGTTGAATCTTCTTTCCTTTATCCTCTCCATCACCTAAAATTCCATATGAATCCATAATTATCTTCTTGGTGTGTTTGAAGATTAAAATATGTTCAAATTTTTTAACATAATTCCTGATTTCTAGTTTGGAATAGTGACAAGATTTATCACTCTAGGTCCTATGTTTTTAGGTGTCTTGTTGGTAAATTGTCTATATTATCTATTACATTCATTGTAAACATGGTTCCTTCATGTTCCATCCATTACTAAAACTAAAATCAGTTAATCATGAGTGATGAACACAAAAAGATAAGTATTATATTATAATTACATGAAAAATTCAACTTCAAATATCTCACTATTCAAAATTATTACATTAACTTTTAGTTAAACCTATATCACCCTTGGTTTAATCAAGGTTTGTTTAGGATGGGTTCTCTTATATTCCTTAATAAAATTTATTAACATAATAAATCCTCTGTAATGAATTATAAATTGAATGAGACTAACTAAAGAATATCCCCTAGAATATTCAAACTATGTGTGAAGTTAGGACTCTTTATTGTGTACATGTTGATGATCAAATTAATAACCAATCTACCCTTTTCAGGGTTATTACCCACAAGTACATCTATGATAGAGCCTAAATCCACCTGTATCATCTAGAAAGGTATGTAATTTCCATGATAACCACACAATCTCTACTTTACCAATTTTTTGGTATGTTATTATATACTTAGACTTATCCCTTAAACACATCCCTAGGGTTTTCTCTAAAGTTCTCTTATCATAATCTCTAAAATATTATATATTACCTCCACTAACCAAAAGGGTTATTTATAATTATGAAATTATGATCATATATGACTTATCAACCCTTAAGTTATCCTAAACTAACATCCTGACATATAAAGTTATGAAAAACCTCCTTTGATACCAAATTTGATACCCTTAACCCACACTTTTGGGATCCGAGGCCAATAAATGCATTCTTTACATATCAGATTTGTAATGAACTAAACTGACCTGATTTTGACAATCAATAATTAAAATATCATTAAAAAATATTTAGTCATTTACATTAAAATACCTTTTAGGTTTAGAGTTCTAGAGAGATAGTATAAATTTCTAACTAAAAAATCCCATTAATTTTTCATCATATAGAAATTTTAACCACTATATAATAAACCACTTAATCCATGATAAGTCTTCAACATCACCCACAAAATTCTCCACACTTTATAATCTTCTTGACATATCTTGTGTAATACCACTCTACATAACCTAAGGAAATGGAAACAAAAGATGGGTAAACTCAAAATCTCAAAAATGGTAAACATATATCAGAGGTTATCAAAGCCTGAACTTGGCATGAATAATATGCTAGGAAATAAATGATTATCAAATAATTCCATCTATCTGATCACATTATCTTGAAACAAATTCATGGATAATAATATAAATAAAGACATGGGAAAAAATATCTAAATTCATGATGATGTAATGCATAATTCCATACATATTGATCTTTACTATCATGGTTTCATCCAAGAAATTATTCATGTCGTCAAGGCCATATCTCAAACATAATTCTTTGCATCAAGTACAGAACTATGTCATCAAGATTTCATTGAGAAGGCATGTACCAAATACCCAAACCTTTTTTCTCATGAGACCAACCGATTTATAGAGGGGTAATTTAGTATCAGGTCCCTCTTTTTAATTCTTTAAATACAATGCATTCACTATATGTATGTTATGAATACTAATGTAATGAATAATAAAATTTCCTTAGGAATCAATAAACATACATATTGAGATATAAACATATGGAATGACAATAATTTTCCAGATAATAAATAAGAACAATACAGATAGATAAAGATGACGGATGGTTGAAAAATATCATAACTATATTGTAATAAAATATGCTTAGGAAGATACTAATATATAAAGAAAACACCCTTAAAAGAATAATGCTTAAAACATTACCACACAAGTATGGATAAATACTTGCATTATTTGATACTGTGAGCTTAATCCCCACCCCAACAAATAAATTAAATAATATAAAATAGACAGTATATCCAAAAACATAATTCCAATTTAGGTAAATCCACTTATATATTAAAATTAAAAATGGAAGTGAAACATAAAAAAGCTTATATTTTTTTTAATGTTATCATAAAGATGAAGTTATAGGCCACTATTAAAAGTTTTTTTCAAAAAGGTAAATGAATTTTTTTGAAGATATTTACATTTAAAAATAATATCCAATAATTTATCCATGAAAGGATCTAAAGATATCCAAGTAATTTTGGATTTGAAGATACAACATTCGATCATAAAAGAGAAAAGGAACCTCTTGATATTTTTAAAATATATTTATTTAAAACCCATGTCATAAAAAGAGTAACAAAAATTAATTTTTAAAACAGGAGAATGTAATTCTCAAGGTCACATGAGATAAAACATAATTAAATTCCTAATTATAAATGAGAACATTATCAAAAAAATAAAATATAAGGAGGGGAGACTTTCATTAGAGGATATAAATTATTCTTAATAATGATATATTTTTTGGGGAAGAGATTCATCAAGGTAAAATTTGTGTATTGAAAGGTAATTAAAATTATAAAGGAAGATAAATTACCATATAATATAATATTAGAGTGAGGAAACCCAAGCATTGAAAATAAAAGTTCAATATGAAACATTTTAATACAAAGAAAGTATATTTGAGTAATATATATCTTGTACGGGTAATATACAACATAAATGATGGAATATTTTTTTTAAATTTTTATATAGTAAAAATGAAAATAAATATATAATAAAAAATAATACAATAAAATGGAATAATTTACCCAAATTATATTAAATAAGTTCAAGATAATGATCATATATTAATGAATGAAAATCGAGTTACCAAAAACTTTTACGACTCATGTAACACTTGAGTCAAAATCCATTTGAAGAAAAGAAATTGATTTGGATTAATATATCCCATGAATTAAAAAGAAATAAATTATATAAAATTCATAGGATGGTAAATCAATATTACACCATATAAAGGAAACATGGTGTATAACATGTAACATTTCATAAAGAATGATAATTGAGACAAAGAAAACCCTTACAACATTTGAAGATTTTGAATAAAACCCCATTAAAGGATATAATATAAAATGAATATTTGAATATAATAAATAATTATATAATCATAATAAAATATCTTAAAGGTTCAATGGACACACCATTTCAATGAAAACATGATTTATAATAAAAAAATATGTCACAGCGGGTGAAATTTTAGGCTTGAAACCCTATCTTGTTCCTCATATATTTTGTACATGTTCCTAAATTCTTGAATTATCAAATTAATTTTATTATATACCATATTATGAAACTTATTCATATATATTTTATTTAATATAAAATAATTATTTTCATGTGTTTTTTAGTTATTATATAATTTTTCTTATGTTTGCGTGAAAATTGAATTGGTGTCAGCTTATTTCAATAACTTTTGCAATTAAAGATGAAATTTTAATAATAAGTTAAATAATTAATATAAAAATTTCTGAACCATAAATAAATAAATGTTTTACTATTATATTATAATAAAATTAGTAATTTGGTTCCCATTGTCATCCAAGATAGTGTTTTATAGTATTGTACAAGTAGGTGGCTAAACCAACCCAAACATGAACGCATTATATCTCGATGAGTGAGTATGGTTATGAAAGTGTATAATATCATTATAACAGAATATTAATTATATTATTTAAGTGTTTTTAATATTTTGATTCATATTTTATGTTTTTTGGAAAAAGAAAAAAAATAAGAAAAATTAAAAACATTACTTCATAGAGGCGATAATCTGCACAATACACGATTTACATTATTTTCTTTTTATTAGTGGATAGAATGAAATAAATAATGGTTTATAAAATAATATAATAAAAATTTAGTATACTAATTATAATTATTTAATTATATTACCAAGGTTGTGGTATATTTTTAAGAAAAATATTAATAAGAAAAGGTAAGGAGAGAGTAATACTCACTTTGGTACCTTGAACTTTCTCTTAAAAGTGTCCTTAGAAATGAAGGGATTAGGCAAAATTATTGAACTAAATTGATTATAAATATGAGATATGTTTCTAGTAGGATAAAATTTCATATATTATGGAATGATTTGGAAGGAATGTATGCGTAATTAAGGGGTCAAAGTTTCCCTTTTTATACATGAAGAAATGGAACTTTTGTGAACACCCATCATTTATCAATAATGAAATGACACTATTCAAAGGTAATAACTTCCCAAATTGATAATTAATGGAGTTTTTGGTGATATTGGGTTGATAATTCCTACAAGAAAATTTATACACATGTTTTAAACATGTTGGAGGTCATTTTCTTTTATATTTTTACTTTTACCTTTTTTTGTTTATACCAGGGTGACTAGTTTTTATGAATGTAACTTATATTTTAGTAAAAATATAAAATAACTCCTCTTACCAAATTTTATTTTTATCAACCTAAATTTAATACAATTCAATTTCTTATAATGATAAAATTACCTTTTAAATTGAAATATTATATATATAAAAATCTGTTTTGTAGAAAAATATTATTTTCAAAATTAAGTGTTATTAATATTATTTAGTATTGATTAAAAATTTAACGAGTGATAATTTATTTAAAAATATTATTAAAAATTAAATTTAAGTCACTATTTAAAATGTATTTTTTTGGGGAGATAAAAATACACAATATTAATAAAACAATTCTTTGAAAATAAAAGTTTTACTATTATCATGGTTATTAACTTTAATCACAGTATTCATAATTTCATGTCCAAAAATGAAACTATAATTATTTAATAACATGATATTTTTTATCGAAAATATAAAATCAATTTTGTTGTATCTAATTTATACAATTTATTAAAACTAATTTCTTAATATAATAAAATAAATTAGTTTTAGATTAAAATATAACTTATGTTTCCCAAATGATAAACATGGGTTTTATAAATACAAAATAGAAATTTTATGTGATTTATTTTAATTATATATATAAAGTAATAATGTTTTATTTTATTTATTCTTTTATTGTAATAGTTCATAAAAGTGATGGTTTTAGAAATGTCATTATTTTTTAAATATTCACCTAAAACCAATATTTTTAGATAAATCCTAAAAAACCATCTTAAGATAATATTGAAATGATGAATCTAAAAATGTTTTTTTTCAAAATAAAATTCTAAAATATTAGAATTTAAATTATAAATAAAAACATAAAAGTATAATGAAAACTATTTTTAAAGGAAAATAACTTTTTAAAAAACATTAACAATTCTTATTATTTTTTAGTATCAAATACTAATAAAATTTTGTGCTAACCTATTATTTATATCAATAATATATTTTATCTATAAGATATTTAGTATCTTGAAATTAAGTGTCACACCCCAATCTTGTAAATTTCTTTATTCAATTCTTTCATTGATATTGGATCCTTTGTTTGAGGTTTGGGTTGAGTCTTGGTTTGAATTTTTGAGTTTCTGTTGAAAAGATGATGTTTTGGGCTTGAAAGGAAGGAGTGAATAAGTATCACATGATTAAGGGAAGCTGTTCGGATTTTCCGAGGTAACAGTGTGGATTGTTTTTGTCTCTAGGGGAAGGTACATGAGTTTTCCATGGTTTGGGAAACTGTGTGAAAACCGTGCATGATGTTCTTTCTATTTGGATAGTGTCAACTGTATGGTTTTCAC
Organism: Viscum album; assembly: GCA_963277665.1. Taxonomy (NCBI): domain Eukaryota; kingdom Viridiplantae; phylum Streptophyta; class Magnoliopsida; order Santalales; family Viscaceae; genus Viscum; species Viscum album. The sequence continues at coordinate 1,024,890,514 of OY728129.1, read as the reverse complement.
ACAGTTTTAAAAACCATGTAGCCAAACTATATGAGTTGCCTAAAAATTTTAAATATTGAAATTCCCGTTCTACCCTCCTCTATTTTTACCTTAAATATATCCCCCTCCCTCTTTGTCATTTTTAGCACATGAGGGGGTCCCAAAACCCCCATCTGTTTGGCTCATCCTCCTCCATGTATGATCCTTGTTTAAATATAATGCGAGTTTCTAGGGTAATGTCCATTTTTATATTCCTTCTATTCTCTTATCTTGCCTTATTGGTGTTTCCTTGGTGGGATATTGTTCGACCGAACCCAATGGGTTAGGGTTGATGTGTTTGCTTGTGATTCTTTGGTTTTAGGGTATTCAGATTTTTTACTGGTGGAGTGTTCTCTATTATCTATGAGTTTCATCACATCCAAACTCTATTGAGGTAGGTGCTTCCATCCATTTCCTTTCATATATATTCCATTTTATGCTTGAATATTTTTAAATAATATATAAATGTGTTTTGCATGCTTTTGGTTTGATTTTTTAAATTTTTATGATGTTTTTGTGTTGGAAAAAATTAGCATAAGTGGTTTTAAAGGGGTTTATTTAAACATGTTATATAGTTATGAACACTAGGTGTTTGTTAGAATTCCAATTTTCTTTTAAAGAGAAATTGTGTGCTTTGGGAGGCTATTTTCCTTGGTAATATTTCTATAGTGTTGTTAGAGTGTGAGTTGGACCTTGTTTATAGAAATTTTTAGATTTTATGGTGTGATTATTATGTGTGGATTACTATGTTGATGTAAAATAAAGATATGTTTATTTGAAAAGGTGTTTCCAAAATTGGTTTCAAATGTGCATGGGTTCAAAGTTCATTTATGAAAGATTTTGTTTGTGTTTTAAGTGTTCCTTATTTTTGTTCATTATAAGCATATCCCTGAATCATTAAAGTATTGGGAATCATGTTAAGAAGTGGTTTTTGTGTGAAAATTAATTTTAAATGGGATATGTCCATGGAAACATTTGGTTTTCACATGTTTTCTTCTTATGGTGTTTTCAAATAGATTTCTTAAATTTTTAAATTAATGTGAAATGTTTTTGAAGGCGACCATGATGCCTTTTGAGTCCTTAAATGTGATTTCATATTTTTTATCCAAATACATGAACTGTTTTACAACTTGTAACATTATTGATTTCTAAAGGCCCATTTGGAAACTTATGTGCATTATGTACTTTCAATCTGATTTTGAAAAGTTTTTGGGAATGTAATTGGATTTAGAAATGGTTTTGTAAATGTATTTGGATTGGAAATGTTAAAGGACCATTTGTAACTTTGTGATATTTATGAAAGGTTGTTTTTGATGTGATGTGATGTGAATGCCTGATTGGTAATTTATAATATTTGGAATAGTGTTTTGAAACTCAAATTATGTGAAGGCCTAGTGGGAACTTCTGTATAGATTATTGTGATATAGGGACACCTATGAAGGATTTCCCCAATGTGAGTTATCATGTGGGTGGTGTTTGTGGTTGGGGTATACAAAGAAATGGTGGCATGTAAAGTGTTCCACATGTGAAAGGGCCTCTATTTACACTATGTATCTCTCTAACTATCATGGGATTTTTGGGCATCTTTTAGAGGGTCGAGCGATAATATCTTTTCAACACCAATTAGATGGGTTGGTAACCCCTTAACGTCATAGGGCTTGGTGGGATGTTCCAATAGATTAGCTAGTTTAAAGAGTCTAGTTGGTTGTTGACTATGAAGTTACACTATACACTAGTAGGTGAGTTTGAACCGAGTACGTCCATATATTTATCTAGGGATGTTCAAGAATTTCTTATGAATCATTATCTGTATGTTATATTTATTTCTATTACTTATTTAGATTTTAGCCCAGTAAGTTTATTCCAAAGGTCTTTTGTTTATTTCACTTTATTCTTATCCATTTTTTCATACTTGGTATGGATTTGTACTTAGAATTTGATTTTATAAAGGTTTGTGAAAAGTGAAATTGTTTTTGAAAAGGAATGCGATGTGTGAGTTGTTTTACAAAGAGAACTTGTAAAAGTTGGGTTTGTTTTTATTAAATTATTAAAATAATGTATTGAGATGTGTTTTCAATTTTTTTTGGATGTTTTAGGAAAAGAAAATGCACCGGCTCTATGGTGATTGTCTATTGATATTTTTATGCTCACTCCATACTTGTATCATTTAGTGTTAGTAGACCCGAACTATTTTGCAGGTTCAGGTTTCTGGTTTGTGTGCTCACTATTGGAGAAGGTTGGTCCCGTGGTTAGTTGTGACCAAGAGGTCACATGGAGACAATATTGTGTGGTTTAGTGTCAATCTTATTTTCAGTCTGTTTTTTATTCAACTATTTTATTTGGATCAATTTGTATATATTATTTTGAGACTCAGTTATTGTTAGTTCTTTCGAGATTTCAGTTGATTTATTTGATCCTAGTTTTCTTTCGTCTAAATCATTCATATCATATTATTTGATGCCCGACACTAGTTTTCAGCACATGAGGATCGAGAACGCCCTTTGGGCCATGTCTCAGACTGGGTTTTATGTCAGCTTGGATGACATCCTAGCTTAGTTCGTAACAAATTGGCATCGAAGGAGGCCCTTGTTATTTGAGGTGTCAGGTAGTTGTAGATTAGAACTATTAGGTTTCAAGAGTATGGTAATGTAAGGAATACATGAACCCTTTCTCATTATGATCCTTAAGATACCTGGGTTAGTATGGGTTTTGAGCCTTTGTTTTGGTTTTTGGTTTGTTCTAGATTAAGGAATGAAAATTGAGGTGAACCAGTGTTAGGTTGTGATCTAACATGGAGTAGTGACTAATGTGGAGTCCGAGTGAATGGATCAATGTCATTATAGTTTTTAATGCTTACTTGGATCATGGAACACTAACCATGTCACTAGATTAAGGATGGCCACTAGTTCCTCATTCCGATATTTTGGGGTGGGTTTTGTTTTATTTAGATTTCAGTTGGTGTGAGTGGGTTTTTTTCTTAAATGAAATCGGTTTTTGAAATGGAGATGGTTTCTTTCAAGTGGGTTCAGATTGAAAAATTGGATTTAAAAGAACATGTGATTGGGGATTTTTAAAGGTTTGGAAAAATGTGGTGGAAAATGTAACAACCCAAACATTTAAATAACATTTGTTTCTTAATGTTTTGTGTTATTTTATTTTGTACTCAACAAAACTATATCCTTTAATTAATGAAGTGAGTTTAATTAAAATGATACCGGTGGGTTTTGACAGTTATATGATCATAGGTCAATATGACTGTTGGAAACTATACTCTTAACATTATGATTATTATTTATAAATACAAATGAGCATGGTTACTTAATATATAAAGAAGATTCATTGGCCTTATCTAGTAGACTCGGGCCATACGTAGCCCATTTGTCGAAGTTTGGGAAAGGGGTCGTGTCACTAGGCTTTACTATAGACCAAGCCAAAGCTGAGCTTCAATATGTAAAGTTTGAATGGAATCGCATAAGGGAGAAGTTCAAGCTGATAGAAATCACCACTCGGGAAATGTTGTCTAAGCCTCCCCAAGATTCTATCACCATAGCACACCTTATACTTAGGTCTTATGTAGGTTCTCTAAGGGGCTATGTAACAAGGACTTAGTTACTTTGTGTAATATTTTTGTATAAATAAATTTTTTATTTCTTATTATGTTAAATTTTCGATTTTCAAATTTTGAATAAATATAGGATGAATTTATAGAACTTCTATATTATTGATTAATTTTGGAAAAAAGGGTATTTTAAAATATTTTTGTAAACTTTAAATAATTAATAATGTGAAATTATTTTCAAAAACTGGTCTTCTATAGTTTTAATCAGTAATAAATTTAGAGTTTAATAAGATCAACTTAATTTTTAGTGAATAGTAGAGTATGAATAGTAATATTACCCTTATGAATAGAAATGTGACCAATGGAATAGTAACATTACTTAAGAAAGTATAAATATAATTTAGGCATCTTGAATGGTAATGTGATATAATAGCATTAATAAATAACTGTTTCAGAACATCTTAGTTAAATATTAGTATTTATTTGAGTAAATAGAGTTTTTACTTAAAAATTAAATATATCTAATTAGAAAATTATTTTCATTAAATTGAGTTCATTTTTCAATTCAGAGAATCAATATTAGGATATAGTTAATTTATGATATTTTTATAAAATGTTTTGTTTTTCGGTAAACAGTAAAAATAAAGTTTTGAGTTTTGGTGTGATTAATGACATCATTATTGATGTAATAATGATGTAATAATTTTGGTATAATTGTGAATATTAAGATATGTTATGAGGTGTCCCAAGTGTCCAATACCATGGGAAAATACCACAGTAAAGCCCATGGAATTTCAAATACCACTGATGAGGTGTTCCTTGGAAATTAATAAAATATTCCCTCACTTTTTCTATAAATACCAACCCATTCCTTCATTATTTTAATTCCAAAATAATCCTCATAAAATATATGATCTTTTTACCTCCCAAGGATTCTTCCCAAGGTGCCCTCAAACCCCCCAAGGTCCCAAACTTTGAGATTTTGAAGTTACTCTTCAAGGTAAGGGAACCTTTCACCGTCCTATTTTAAGTCATGACTTCCTTTATATTGTGTCTTCTAGTTTCCATATTATTATGTTGGGGTATGTTCTTATATGTATTTATTTCTATACATTTTATATCCAAATTATGATATACACTTTCCACTCTCATAAACTTATTTTTATGATTTTTAACCGATGTCGTTAGGCTTCCAAATTTTTCGTAAAAGAAATCACATCTTATCTTTTCTTTAATGTTTTCTTTTCATGTGATATGTCATTAAAGAATCCATAAAATGATCTTATTTAAATTTTATTTTGTACTTAGACTGTATTATGAGTTATTTATGAGTGGGTGACCCCTGTATTCTCTATTTTTAATGTTTTTTAAAAACATGTTATGTAGCTGTTATGCTGCAAAATTTTCGTCTCAAAACCTCTCTATTTTTCTCAAGAAAATATCATATTTTATTTTTGAGAATAACCAAACCTATTTTAGTTCTAGGGGTATTCATAAATACATAAAATTTATATATTTTATTCTGGAATTAACATACATATCACCCTCACACCCTTTCCATGGGTTATAAATGACATAATGATCTTGTTTTTAAGCACTTTTTAAAACTTCACAATTTTGATATGAAACCCATTTATTTTATTCTATTTTGGTAATTTTTGTAGTGTTTGATTATGTTCTATTTGGACCACATTAAAATAAAGACATATTAAGGGTGCACCTTGATAGCGCTTCAATGCATTGGGTAATGAATAAAATCTCTAGAGATTACAAGCTTCACGATACCTTGGTGAATAACCGTGGCAATGTTTATGACACCTTAGGGATAAAACTTTATGATATGTTCATGAATATCTAAATTAAATGTTGTAGCCACATATTTATGTTATGATTCATATTCTTTTATTATGATATGCCTCTTCTCCCTTTGTTCATGTCTTTATTTTTTTCATCATGTTCTTGTTGATATTACAAGTAGACTGATTCCCTTGCTTTCCTTACTGGGGCTTATACTCACCCTTTCCTTTGATGTATATCTCTAAGTAATGAGATGCAGTAATTATAATTAGGATAAAATTATTATGAATCCTTAAAAGTGTATTATAAGAATGTTTAATACTGTTTTCATGTATATTGTTCCTGATTTCCCAGACACTAGACTTTAAAGATCCTCTATTTGTAAAATGTAATGAAAAGGTATGTAATAAAAGGAGGGATTCCATAGTTGGTATTAAAGGATAGTTTAGTTAATTATAGAAATTAGGCTATGAAAACTTTAGGAATAACCCTATAGAAAAGTTTAAATATAGGAAAACTTCTTGGTATTTTGGGGAAATATTAAGTAAGTGGTTTCCGAACAAATAAATCAATGTTGGGATACGAAAAAGTGGATGTGGTTCTAACACAGATGTACCTAGGAATGAAAACTATGTCACGGAGTTTCAGGATGGACCTAGGGTATCCTGGTACACGACAATGATACTTTTTTCACTCCTGGTTTGACACTCTTGGGAGATATTTTTGGTTGATCATAATATTTTTATGAATAATTATGAAGGATTTATAGAGAAATGAAATTATTTAAGCATGATGTTTTAAGACATAAAATCCTTTATTATTAAAAGATTAATAAATGATATAATATTATAACTAAGGTTTTTTTTTCTTTTAGAAAATGGAGGGAAATTGGAGGAACTGTAAATTTGGTGACCGCAATACACCATGCGCTGATGGACCTCCAATGGAAGCCAAAATGGAAAGTTTCATGAGAATGACGAACCAAATGACCCAAGTTATGGGAAATAACTTGAATTAATATGAGAGACCGATCTCATCATGAAGGGAAAAACATTATATTGAGTCCTTTATGCATCAACAAAAACTAAAATTCAGCGGATCTACCGACCCATTGATTGCTAAATAGTGGATCAGATCTATTGAGAAGATCTTTTCCGTGCTCCACTGTTCAGAACAAGAGAAGGTCACCCTCACTATTTACCAATTAGAGGGAGAAACTGTTCAATGGTGAGAACTGATTAAAAACAGAAGGCCAAGATTAGAGGTAGAAGCTATGGAGTGGGAAGAGTTTAGAATGATCTTATTCGGTAAGTATTTCCCTCATTCCATGAGAATAAGAATGGATAAGGAGTTTCTCAAGCTAAATCATAAGGAGAATAAATATATGGGAAGATAAGAGATGAAATTCACAAGGCTTTCCCATTACACCTCTAGCTTTTTCATGGATCCAAATGGAAATGTTGATATATTCTTCGGTAGACTTAGACCTCATATACGGATAAATATAGCCAACCGAGACTATGATTTCTATGAGGATATTGTGAAAAGTGCGATGAAAGTTGAATTGGAGTTTGGTGAGATGTAATGGCCTCATAAATCCAATGAAAAGAAAATATCGATGGAGCCAAGCTTAGGGATGAATTTTGATCAAGGAATAGGAGTCAAGAAAGTGAAATATCCCACGTGTAATAAATGTGGCAAGAATCATTCGGGGAACTGCCTGCTTGGGAGAGGGAAGTGCTACAAGTGTAGAAAAGATAACCATATCACACAAAATTGTTGTAGTGAGGTGAAGCCTCAACTCCCAAACACTAATAAAAAAGGGACTATGGTGAATTCGCTACTTGATATCCAATGCATAAGTGTGTATAACTTGGGCACTTTTCCAATCACTATCAAAATCTGAGGGCAATGGAGGGGAATCACCATCAGCCTCAACAATGGCCAAGGGAACAAGGGCGTACTTTTGAAATCACTAGAACTGAAGTTAAAGAGATAAATTATGTGGTGGAAGTTACTCCTGTTGTTCTCTCAAAGATATCAAGTACTTTTCTTGATTCTAGTTCTATGCATTTTGTTATTTCCTTCAAGATTGTAATGAATTTAGAATCAACCCTCGATTTACTAAAAGTAGACTTATCAGTCAAGACTCCTGGTGAGATTATCCAAGCATAGTTAGTATTTAGAAACTCTAGTATTTACTTTAGTGAGAATAATCTTATACCAAATACAGTTGTCATTCCCATACTGGAATTCAACATTATACTATGGATGGACTGTCTCTAAAGTATAATACTAAGATCAAATGCAGAAACAAGGAAATTTCAGTAGTCTTGAATGGGAAACCAATAGTTATCTTCCAAGGAGAGATATATCAACCTAATAATTGTCTAGAAGAAACTCCTATATCTATAATTATGGAGTTTATTGGTGAAGAAGAAGAAGGAAATGAGAGTATAAGGATAGAATATGTCCCCATATTCTAGGAATACATTGATGTATTTCCTGAGGAGTTACCCAAACCTCCCCTAGAATGAGAGGTAGAGTTCTCCATTGAACTCATACCTAGATCTCATCTGATATCAATGACCCCGTATAAGATAAAAAATGTGGAGATGAAGTAATTAAAGAAACAACTCCAAAATCTTTTGGAGAAGGGGTTTATCTGACCGAGTGTGTCTCCTTGGAGAGCACCAGTTCTCTCTGTGAAGAAGAAGGATGGATCAATGTGAATATGTATTTATTATAGAAAACTGAATAAGATTACAGTGAAGAAAAAATACCCCCTTCCAAGAATTGATGACTTATTTGACCAACTTTGTGGGGCTTAATTCTTCTTTAAGATTGATATTCATTCTGGTTATCATCAATTGAGGGTGAAGAGCGAAGATATTCAAAAATCTGCCTTCTGATCAAGATATGAGAATTATGAGTTTGTTGTTATTCCCTTTAGACTAACTAATGCACTTGCTATTTCTATGGATTTGATGAATAGAGTCTTTAAAGACTACCTTGATAACTTTTTGGTAGTTTTTATTGATGATATTATGATATCTTCTAAAAGTCTCGAGGAACATGAGGATCATATAAGGGTTATTTTGAAAACTATATGGAAGGAGAGTCTTTTGGGAAAGTTCAACAAATGTGAATTTTGGTTACAAAAAGTTTTTTTCTTAGGGCACATTATTACCAATGAAAGAATCATAGTTGACCTTACAAAGAAAAAAGTTGTAGAGTAGTGGCCTCAACCTATAATAATAACTGAGATTTACAGTTTCCTTAGATTAGTAGGATATTATTGGAGGTTTGTGAAAAACTTTCAATGAATTTCTTATCCATTAACTAAGTAAACATGAAAAGGGGTCTAGTTCATCTGGACAAAGGAGTGTGAGGAAAGTTTCTAAGAGCTGAATAAGAGATTGGTTACTACACCCATGTTAACTCTACCCTCAAGTAGAGAAGGAGTATTTTTTCTAGTGATGCATCTATGAAAGGGATTGGTTGAGTCCTCATGAAAAATAATAAAGTCATTGCTTATGCATATCGAAAGTTGAAGACTCATGAGAAGAACTATCCTACCCATGATCTGGAGCTAGCTACGGTGGTTTTTGCTCTGAAGATATGGGGGCACTATCTTTATGGGGAGATATGTGATATATTCATAGACCATAAAAGTTTGAAGTATATTTTCACACAAAAGGAATTGAACATGAGACAAAGGAGATGGTTGAAACTTCTTAAAGACTATGATTGTTCAATTCATTATCATCCAAAAAGATAAAACAAATTCACTAATGCATTAAGTAAGAAATACCAAGTTTTTCTTTCCTTGATGAGGATTCAAAGAGATCCTTTGATCAATGACCTAGTAAAGCTGGACATGGGAATTATAAGGGAATTGGAATCATCAACCCTAACCCAAATTATTTCTCAACCATCATTACAAGATATGATCAAGAAAGTTTAAAAAGAAGATCCTTTGTTATAGAAGAAGTTTGAGGCTGTAAAGGATGAAAAGTTTCCTTAGTTCAATATTTATCAAGAAGTTGTACTGAAATTTCAGACAAGACTATGTGTTCCATCTATTCCGAAAATAAAGGAGCTGATGGATGAAGCTCATAACTCTACTTTCTCCATACATCCTGGAAGTATGAAAATGTATAGGGACCTTTGTGATCATTATTGGTGGTATAATATGAAAAGGGAGATTGATGACTACAATTCAAGGTGCCTGGTATGTCAGCAAGATGCTGGGGAGGAGCAGTTCCAAGTAGTTAGTCTGGGTTGTATGTAATTTTTGAAGCGTACAAGCAATGAATTTTTCTAAGGCCTACAGGCCATGTAATACTTACACCTACAAGCCTTGTAAGGGTTCCACCTCACCTCTTGAAAGGTGGATTATCAAAATCAATACAAAATGAAGGCATTCGGTCCATTGAAGGAAACTTCTTAAAGGGGTATTGAAACCACTAACCATACCGGCATGAAAGTGGGACAATATCACTATGGACTTTGTCACTGGTCTCTCAAGAACATCCAAAGGAAACAATGCGATATGGGTTATTGTGGACCCTCTAACCAAGACTGCCCATTTTATGTCTATTCGAGAAGATTTATATTTTGATCAAATTGCCAAGATTTACAAGAAGGAAGTGGTAAGGCTGTATAGAGTTCCACTTTCTATCATATCTGATCATGATCCAAGGTTCACATCAAAATTCTGAAGAAGTTTTCAACAAGATTTGAGTATCGAATTGAATTTTAGTACGACCTAGCACCCCCAAACTAATGGCCAATCTGAAAGGACTATTCAAACACTCGAGGAAATGATGAGAACATGCTCAATGGAATTTAAAAGTGGATGAGATTAAAAAATCCCTTTAGTTGAGTTCTCTTACAACAACAATTTCCACTCGAGTATTCAAATGGCACCCTATGAATCTCTACATGTTGGGATGAAGTTGGTGAGAGAAATATTCTTAAGACGTATCTTGTGAAATAGATTACATAAAAAGTCCATACCATCTAGAAACTCATTAAGGCTACTCAGAGTCATAAAAAGATCTATGGTGACAACTGTCGAAGGGACTTGGAGTTTGACGTTGGTGACAATGTCTTTATTTAAATTTCACCTTGGAAGAGAGTCATGAGGTTTCAGAATAAAGGGAAGTTTAGCCCTAGGTACATTGGCCCCATTGAAATCCTTGATCGTGTAGGAGCAGTAGCCTATTTTATTGAACTTTTTCCAAATGAAGAACAAGTTCATGATGTCTTACACGTATCCCTTCTGATGATGTATATACCAGACCCTTTAGATGTACTAAACCCAATAGTGGTAGAACTGGAACATGAAATCTCTTATGAGGAGCAGTTGATGGAGATCTTGGATCATAGGGACAAGTTTCTACGCAATAAGACTACCCACCTTGTTAAGGTGTTGTGGAGAAACCAAAAATATGAAGAAGCCACATGGGAAACAGAGGAGTCGATGAGGTAGAAGTACCCACACCTTTTATCTTCTATGGGTACGAGTTAAAATTTCGGGGATGAAATTTATTAAGGGGGGAAGAATGTAACGAACCTAACTTTTGAATAATATTTGTTTCTTAATGTTTTATGTTATTTTATTTTGTACCAAACCAAACTATATCCATTAATTCATGAAGTGAGTATAATTAAAATGATACCGGTGGATTTTGACTGTTATATAACTGTTGGTCAATATAACTGTTGGAAACTATACTCTTAACATTATGATTATTGTTTATAGATAAAAATGATCATGGTTACTTAATACTAAAAGAAGATTCAATGACCTCATCCAGTAGAATTAGGCCATATGATTCCCATATGTTGGAGCTTGGGAAGAAGGTCGCATCACTAGGCTTTGCTTTGGACCATGCCCAAGCTGAGCTTCAACATGTGAATTTTGAATGAAATCACTTAAGGGAGAAGTTCAAGCCAATAAAAATCACCACTTAGGAAATGTTATCTGAGAAACCCCAAGATTCTATCACCATTGCACACCTTACACTTAGGTCCTATGCAGGTGTTATAAGTGGCTATGTAAAGAGACCTTAGTTAGCTTGTGTAATCTGTTTATACAAATATAATTATCATTTCTTATTATGTTAAATTTGTGATTTTCAAATGTCTGGATAAATATACGAAAAATTTATATAACTTCCATATTATTGATGAATTTTGGAAAAAAGGTATTTTAAAATATTTTTTAATTCTTTAAATAATTAATAATGAGAAATTATTTTCAAAAAATGGTCTTCTATAGTTTTGATTAGTAAGAAATTTAGAGTCTTTTAAGATCAAATTATTTTTTAGTGAATAGAAAAGCATGAATAGTAATATTACCCTTATGAATAGTAATGTGGCCAATAGAATAGTAACCTCACTTAAGAAAGTATATATTTAATTTAGGCATCTTGAATGGTAATGTGATATAATAGCATAAGCAAATAACTTTTTAGAACTTCTTAGTTAACTATTAGTATTTATTCCGGTAAATAGTGTTTTTACTTAAAAATTAAACATCTCATAATTAGAAAATTATTTCCTAAAATGGAGTTCATTTTTTAATTCAGAGAATCGAAGTTAGGTTAGGGAGAATTTATGATATTTTTATAAAATGTTTTTTTTCAGTGAATAGTAAAAACACAGTTTTGCATTTCGGTGTGATTAATTACATCATTGATGATGTAATAATGATGTAATATTTTTGGTATACTTGGGAATAGTAATATATGTTATGAGGTGTCCCAAGTGGCCAATACCATGGGAAAATACCCTGGGAAGCCCATGGTTTTGCAAATATCACTAATGAGGTGTCCCTTGGAAATTAATAAAATATTCCCCCACTTTTGCTATAAATACCAACTCATTCCTTCATTCCTTTCATTGTAGAATCCTCTTAATCAATGATTTAGTCTTATTACCTCCCAAGGAGTCCTGATAAGGTTCTCTAAAGTCCCCCAAGGTTCCAAACTTTGTGATTTTAAAGTTACTCTTCAAGATAAGGAAACCTTTCACCCTTCTCTTTTAAGTCATGACTTCCTTTATTTTGTGTCTTCTAGTTTCCATATTATTATGTTGGGGTATGTTATTATATGTATTTATTGATTTATATTTTATATCAAAATGATTATATACCCTTTCCACTCTCATCAAATTATTTTTCAAAATTTTAAACGACGTCGTTAGGCGGATGAATTTTTCGTAAAAGAAATCGCATCTTCTCTTTTCTTCCATGTTTCCTTTTCATGTGGTATGTCATTCAATCATCCATACCATGATCTTATTTAAAATTTATTCTTTCCTTATACTGTATTATGATTTATTTATGAATGTGTTACCCTTTACCCTCTCTTTTTAAGGTTTTCTAAAAACATGTTATGTAGCCGTTATGCTGCAAAATTTTAATCTCAAAACCTTTCTATTTTTTTCTCAAGAAATTCTCTTATTTTTTTATGAGAATACCCAAAAATATTTTTGTTCTAGGGGTATTAATCAAGAAATAAAATTGATATATTTTATTTTGGAATTGACATACATATAACCCTCACTCCCTTTCCATGGGTTATAAATGCCATAATGATCTTGTTTTTAAGAACTTTTTAAAACGTCAAAATTTTGATATGAAACACATTTCTTTTATTATGTTTAGTTTATTTATGAAATGTTTGATTATGTTACATGTGGATCACATGAAAATAAATACATATTAAGGGTTCTCCATGATATAACTCCAATGCATTGGGTAATGAATTTAATCTCTTGAGATGACAAGTTCCATGATACCTTGGTGAATAACCCTGGTAATTTTTATGACACCTTGGGGACAAAACATGGTGATATGTTCATGAATGTCTAAATTAAATGTTGTAACAACATATTCATGTTATGATTCAAATTATTTTATTATGATATTCCTCTTCTTCTATTGATCATGTCTTTATGTTTTTCATCAAGTTCTTATTTACATCACAAGTAAATTGATTCCCTTGCTTTCCTTACTAGGCCTTCTGCTCACCCTTTTCATTGATGCATGGATCCAGGTTATGAGATATAGTAATTTTACATAGGATGAACTTATTATAAAGCCTTACAAGTGTATTATAAAAATTTTTTATTTTGTTTTCATGTATATTTTTCCTGATTTCCAAGACACCAGACTTTAAAGATCCTCTATTTGTAAAATGTAATGAAAAGTTATGTAATAAAAGGTGGGATGCCATAGAAAAGTGGATTGAAATTTTGATAAATGCTTGGGTTTGATGATGAAGTGGTATACATGACCCTTAGTATTCCTTATGTACATTCACAATGTGTGGGTATGTATGTAAAGTTCATATTGGTATGTATGAATGTATGGTTTAAGAGGAAGTGGAATGAACAAATATGTGATGGTTTATTGGATTCCATGGGTGAGTATTTAAAATCAAAGGGTTGAACTAGTTTTAATTTTTTTTAAAGGGAAGAAGATTTTAGAAATTGGTTTTTCTTTTAGAAGTGGGGTTTGTTTGTGAAAATTGGCTTTTGGAATTGGAAAGTGGACTTGTAGGAAGGCATTTTTTAAATTGAAATGAAAAGGGTAGTTTTTGAAAAGAGTTTTTTTGGTTGTTCTTATAATGTTCTACGTATGAGCCTATTGTTTTGGCTTGATTTGTTTTTTATTGTGTTTTAGGTTGATGATGATTTTTATTTTTTGTTCCTTGTGTTATTAAAAATATGCCACCCAAAAAGGTCCCCAAAATTTTTAGTGATTCTTGTCTAGTTTTTGGTTCTTCTCAATTGTTGCCCATATTTTGTGGTGATCAAGGTCCATTAGAGGAAGTGGAATGGATTGAAGGAGTTGAGTGTATCTTCAGATTGTTGGGAACTCCCATGGGTGTGGGAGTTTAGGCTATTCTGGTTTTATTTTTGGGTTTAGATTTGGATCAATGGATGGTGATTTCTCTAAAAATAGTAAATGTTAGGATTACATGGGAGGTGTATAAGACCTCCTTTTCCCGATGGTTCATACCTGAAAAGGTGAGGATGAAGAAGTTGGAATATCTCTTTAGTACCCAATAAGGCCAGTGGTTAGTGGGTTCTTATGTTGACATTTCATGGAGTTAGTTTCTTTCTCTTCAGAGATAGAATAGTAGGATCTGATGAAAACTCATCATTTCAATTGGGGTCTTCATCTAATGATCAAGGATAAAGTACCTTCATCTGGTGATGTTCAGTTTGAAAAGTTGGTAGATGAATCATTTTTACATGAGTTAATCCTTATGGTGTAGTTGAAGGTAGGTGGTTCTCGTGAAATTTCCCCATCTGGTGAGAGGTATGTTCTAGAAGAATCTATTTTTGAAAATCCTCTTTCATTGTTCTCAACTTACATTTTTCCATACCGTTCACTCGTGTCCTTTCAGTGCATTTAGTTTGGGAATTCGAAGCCATCTTATCATAATCCTCTAAAGTATTGTCACTCACGTGGCCATTTATGTCATCTAGAGAAGTATTTTTAGTTGTGTTTCATAAATAAGAGTCCTTGATTGGGGGATTTCAGTTACTAGATGTGGGAAAAAAGATAATTCAGATATCAGGGCTAAAACTATAGTCCCCAAAGTGAATCTTTTCACATAGTCAAGTATGGAAAAGTGGTGGGAAACCTTAGCCCATATTTTATCCCTAGTGTTCGGGTGGGGACTGTTGAAGTACTATGTTGTAGTTTCTAATACTATTGTAAGTTCCATATTTTTTTTGTAAAATCTTGAGGGGTTTTTATTTTTTAATCGGATTGGTTATGCTTATATATATGTGGATAATTTAATGGTTACTATTTCATGAATCACTTCTAGTTTTTAGTTGTTCTTGTTTGGAGATACCTGGGATTGTATAAATCGATGATTGTTGCTTGTGTTTGAGTTTAGTGTTTTGTTCAAGTTCCTTTCATGGGTTTCCCCTAATGTTGGGGTTTTTTTGGTGGGAAATTTTCCATCCTGTAGTGGTTTTGTTTATCTTGTGCAAGTATGTTTGGGTTATTTCATGTTGGGAGTTCCTGCATTGGGCCGATATAAATTCATTTCATGGTGTTAATCAGGTTCTTATTCTAGGGATAACCCTCTAATGTTCTCCCATTATTCACCATGATATGGTTTTCCTTATAATTATTTGAGTGCGACTTTTGTAGTGAAAGGCCACCCTGAAGTTTGTGGTTTCTTTTGATTTTGATTGGTAATGGAATTAACTTTTGATTATCTTTTGGATGGATTAATTTCTTAGGGAAGAAAGTGGTTTTGGTAGGGAGACTTTTTCATACCCCAAACATAAAAATACATTTATTTTATTCTTTCCCTGATATTGGATCCTTTGGTTGAGTTTCAGGTCGAGTGCCAGTTTGAATTTTTGAGTTTCTGTTGAAAAGTTAATGTTTTGGGCTTAACAGGAAGGGGTGCATGAGTAGTGCATGTTTAAGAGAAACTAGTAAGCCTCTCCTAGGTAACCATGAAGATTGTTTTTGGGTCTATGGGTAAGGTTCATTGTTCTTTCTTGGTTTGGAAAATTGTGTAGAAACCATGTGTGAGGTTCTATCCATTTGGATAGTGGCGACCATATTGTTTGGAAAACCATGTGACCAAACCATGTGAGTTTCCAAGAATATTTAAATCTTTACATTTCTATTCTACCCTCACCACTTTTAACCCTAAATAAATCCTCCTCCTTGTTCATTTTTGGTGCATGGGTGGGGGGGGGGGGTCCCAAAACCCCCTTCCCTTGGCCCCTCTTAATCCATAGATACTTTTCCTTCGAATCTAAGGTGAGTTTCTAGGTGTTTTGGCCTTTTTTTCTTATTAACATTATCTTATCTTGTATTAGTGGTGTTTCCTTGGTGGGATATTATTTTTATAAACCATATATGTTAAGGTTTATGTGTTTTCTT
The DNA here is from genome assembly GCA_963277665.1 of Viscum album. NCBI lineage: Eukaryota > Viridiplantae > Streptophyta > Magnoliopsida > Santalales > Viscaceae > Viscum > Viscum album. The sequence goes on along the minus strand of OY728129.1, from coordinate 1,024,874,201 downwards.
GTGATTCTTGGGTTTTAGGGTGTGTATATTTTTCCTTGGGGTGTGTTCTTACTTCTCTGAGAGTTTCATCGCATCCACACTCTATTTAGGTATGTGTTTCCATCCATTTCCTTTATGACACATTCCATTTGATTTTTACTCTTTTTTAAATAATATATATATTTTTTTCGTATGCTTGTGGTATGATTTTTTGGCTTGGTATGGTATTTTTGTATTGGATTTTTAGGTGGAAGTAGTTTTAAAGGGATTTATTTAAATATGTTATATTGTTATGCACACAATGTATTTGTTAGAATACCAATTTTTCTTTTAAAGTGAAATTGTGTGTCTTGAGTGGTGTATTTCCTTGGTAATATTTGGATAGTGTTGTTGGAGTGTGAATTGGACCCTGCATGTGTAAATTTATAACTTTTATGGTGTGATGTTTATGTGTGGCTTGTTTTTTTGATGTAAAATAAAGAGATGTTTCTTTAAAAAACATGTTTCCAAAAGTGGTTTTAAATTCACATTGGTTGGAAGTTGGTTTCTAAATGATATTGTCTGTGTTTCAAGTGTGTCATATTTTTGTTCTTTAAAAGTGTGTCCCTAAATCGTGAAGGTGTTGGGAATAATGTTAAGAAGTTGTTTTAATGTGAAAATGAATTTTAAAGTGGCTATGTCCATGAAAATGTTTGGTTTTTACATGTGATATTATTATGGTGTTTTCAGGTAGATTTCATAAATTGGGAAAGTAATGTGAAATGTGCTTTAATGTGGCCTTGATGCCTTGTGTGACCTTAAATGTGAATTTAAATGTCTTCTCTAAATACTTGGCCTGTTTGGAACCTTAGAAGATGGTTGATTTATAATGTCCCATTTGAAATCTTATGTGCATTTCATTCTCTCAATGTGACATTAAAAAGGTGTTGGGAATAAAAATAGCTTTGGAAATGGTTTTGTAAATGTATTTGGATTTTAAATGATAAAGACCCATTGGGAACTTTGTGATGTTTTGGAATGGTTGGTTTTGATGTGATGCAATGCGAAGGTCCAGTTGGTATTTTATAATATTTTGAAAAGTGTTTTGAAACTCAAATGATGTGAAGGTTTGATTTATAATTTTTTATAACTTATTGCGATATGGAAACACATATGGAGGATTTCCATTATGTGGGTTCTCATGTGGGTGGTGCTGGTGGCAAGGGCGGTAGCGGTAGGTCAGGTGAGCCACACGTGTGAGGGCCTCTCTTTTCCCTGTGTATCACTATTATTATCATGGGATTCCTAGGTATATTTTAGAGGGTCTAGTGATGGTTACTTGTCGACCCTTATTAGACAGCTCAGTACCCCCTTGACTTCAAAGGGATTGGTGGGATGTGCCACTGGATTTTCTAGTTTATAGTGGACAGTTGGTCATCGACTATAGAACTTCACCATACGCCAATAGGTGAGTCTAAACCAAGTACTTCTTGTTATTTCTCTAGGTATGTTCAGAAATTTCGCAGGAATCATTATCTCTAGGTTTTATTTATTTATGCTACTTTTTTGGATTTTATACTTTCTATTTTATGTGAGTTTGCTTTATTTCTTTCAATTTTTTAGTTATCCCTTTTTGGTTACTTTGATCGAATTTATACTTGGAATTTGGTTTTTAAAAGGGTTGTGAAAAGTGAAACTATTTTTGAAAATAAAGTGATGTGTGTGATTTTTTAAAAAGTGAACTTGTGGAATTTGGATTTGTTTTCATTAAATGATTAAAATATTATTTTGGGATATTTTTCAAACTAGTGTTTGTGAAATGTTTTGGGAAAGGAAATGAATGGACTATGTAGTGATTTTCTACAAATATTTTTAACCTCACACCTTAATTGTACCATTTGGTGTTGGTAGAACTGAGATGTTTTGCAGGTTCAGGATTCTATTTCATGTGCTCGCTATTAGAGATGGTTGGTCCCATGGTTAGTGGTGACCAAGAGGTCACTTGGAGATCATGTTGTGTGGTTCGGTCTTAGTATTGTTTTCTGTCCATTTTTATTCAACTATTGTATCTTTGTCAATTTGAATATTTATTTTGAAATTAAGTTATTTTTAGTTCTTTCATGCATTCAATTTATTTATTTGATCCAAATTTTCTTCAGGAAAAATTATTCCCATTGGATTATTTGATGTCCGACACTAGTTGTCAACCTGCGGGGATTGGGAATGCCCTTCAAGCCATGTCTTAGACTAGTTCGAATGTTGGGTTGGATGGAATCATGGCTTGGTTTGTGACATTAAGCACATGAATTTCAATTATATTTTAAAACATAAATTAGTGTGTTAATTTATTTAGCTACACTAATTGAAAATTTTCAATTTCTTAGTATTAATAATGAAATCTATTTTTATTTTTATATATATATATTTCATAAATAAATTACATTTATTTTTACCCTCTAATTATATGGATACAATTTAATGTTTATATAATTTTTCATGGTTTGTTTTGGTTTGGTGTTTAATATAAAACAAACAATTGAACATATCTGGTTTTAAAGGAAAATATATAATTTAAATTCTAGGTGTGTTATCGAATTTCTTGAGATATGTTAATCTATTCGTTCATTCTATACTTGATGAATATAGAATGTATGAGTAGTCTATATAGGATTGAAATACTCCATGTACCATTGGACACTCAGTATCATTGAGAAGGGGATAATATGTTTTTTTCACACTTGTATATGATATAGAATATGGGAAGAGATATAGAGATCAATGTGTTCAATTGAGATAAAAAAATATAGTTATATCTTGAGTAACATTGATTCTTTTATAGTATCTAATATTTCCTTACAATTATGGATATGGAATTCAATTTTTTTTGAATTATAATAAAGATTACGTGTCAAAATTTTTGGTTCTGTGAATGAGGATTACATTTTTTTATAAAGTGTTTGTACAAAACATTTATATATTCCCCAAAAGTGTTTTGAAGGATATCCAAATAGAGTTTTTTATGGATTTTCACAATTTGTTACATATGATGTATATCATGGTAAAAATGTATAATATATTTTCAAAAAATAAATGACATCCAAAATAAATTTTGGATATATTTTCACAATTCATCACGTATTATTTTTCATATGGTTAATTTTTGTTACTAATATAAGAATATATAAAAAAAGAGAAGTTGTTGGAAATATTCACTAAAAGTTACACCAGGATATGATGGTTTTTTCCATGTCATGGTGTATGGTAGTATGAAACATGATGTATTCTGTATCACCATTCAACGGTGTGGTGAATAAAGACAAATGGGTTAGTTGATAACATATATAAATCATTGTTTATCACATTATTTTCTATTATTCTTAGTTTTATTATAATATGATCAAATTTTAAGAAGTTTTAACATCAAGAAGGACCATTTAAATGTTAAACCCATAATTATAAAGAATTAAAATGAATTTTAAAAAGAGTTATAATGTTTGAAATTTTGAGAAACATTTAATGGATATTGTTGGATGTCTTAGTTCCAAGGAGGGTCCTTAGAAGGATATATAACCATGATTAATTCTTTTGTAGTGGGTTTTGATCTTGTAATAGAAACTTATCAAGATTATTATCACTGTAGATCTTGTTTTCTTAAATCATTTTAAAAAGGATCTAGTAGAATATTGATTAAATGAGTTCCTTCCCAAGTGTTGGGGGAATTTCATATCTTGTAGATACCATATGAGGAAGAATCCCATTGGTTGTTTCTTGTATATAAATATCAGGATTATGCTAATGGGGATTAATAGTTTCAAGATCAATAGTGAAAAAGTTACATAATTCTTAATTTATATATTCATTATCATAAAAAGGGAAAGGGCCTATATTTTTTAGGTTTTATTTAATGTTTTTGATATGTTTGGATAAGTGATACCACCTAGAAAACCCATTAGCATCACGTTTTTTAACATTATCCAAATAAAAAAGTTGTAATTTCCCTTTATGGTTCAATTTTGTTTCATTATTATCCATAATTCACACAAAAAATTATCACATGACTAATATTATTATGGTATGGTTTTTTCTTCTCCTCAGTTCAGATCTAGAGCTCTTCAAAAATTATCAAAACATATTCCATGATTCAATAATTAGCAGAGTGGTACCTGTTGGTTTTACCGCTCACTCTCCATGGGAACTGGCCTGGGCTCGAGTCCCGCCAGACTCGGACACTGTGCATATTATGCACAGGGTGATTGAAAGCAATCTACCTAGCTGGAGAATGTGCAGCGCACTCTAGGGTCTAGTGAGCCCCCCAGTGGGAGTCGAGCATTAACCTTACACAGGTTTTTCACATGATCCTTAGCACGGTTGGTGAGGACTCGACGAGTGCATCCAAGTGATCTGAGATCAAATTCGGGTGGAGGCATATTTTTGGGTTACTGTAGTAGAACTATAGTAGGTACTGTTTGATACTATAGACACCAAAACTATTCATCCATCTCAGCCTTTGGGAAACTGGTTTGGTCCTCGGGTTATGAAAGGATTTTGGGTAACCCAAGGCCTTTGTTCTAGTTGTTTCTTAAGGCCTTCGGACCACCTTAAGGCCTTTGGGCCACCCTAAGGCCTTTAGGCCTCATGAGTGAAGATGTTCCAGTCAGAATACAAGGGAAAATGATTCAAATGAAGATTTAGGGTAGATACATTCACTAGAGAAGAGCTAACCAGAATTTGATGAATGAGAGGGTATGTCATTGCTATCGGTACCAGGCCTGCGCAGATTTTCATAGGACAACTAGATGACTAGCCCAACAAAGGTGGAGTACTGATATCATAACATATGTCAGGGAGTATCAGTTCAAAGTTGTCTTGTTTGGGTGATTCCCTCTAAGACCAACATGTCATGAAATTGTCCTTAAGCCTTCAGGCCTTTTAAGGGTTCAACCTCACCCCTTTAAAGGTGGATTATCAAAAGTGATAAAAAATTAAGGCCTTTGGGCCATTCTGTTATATCCAATAATACCTATTAATAATAATAAAACTATTTTTATAGTTTTTCCCATAATTACCTTCATTTAATAAACCATGGTTCTAATAATTATGAACAAAAAAGGTATTGAATGTTATGTTGAAACTCATTAAAAAAGAGGCCTCTAAATGTATATTTTAGTCACTGGAAGGATTCATCACTACTAAGAAAATTTATAAACACATTGTTTAAATTTCATATGGAGAATAAATTGTAGAAACTACATGTGTTGGTTAATATAGAATAAAATACACCCTTCAATAGTCTAAATATATTTTTCTAGAAAATATCTAACTAAAGATGAAAAATTCAATATTTATTGGATAAAACCAATAAAATTATAGAGATTTTTTTAACATTTTTTACTTCTTAATTATTTTTATCAAATTATAATTTTAATAATTTAATTATATTTTTTTAAAATATCCCTTATATTTGATTTAAGTCCACTACTTTTTAGGAAAACCCTAAGAGTTTAATATGTATAACTACACAATCATGACTTAAGGTGGATTCACTTCTAAGAAGGCAATATTCATTTCCTTACCACTTTACTTATCTTTTTGTGTACTTTAAGTTAAAATAATTATTTTGGGTTATTTTTTCTTATTAAATAACACATAATAAATGTTTTAGGCTATGTGTGGTGGAATTATTAAGAATGTACACATTTATGTTTTTATACTTTTTGATCTAGGATATATGTTTCCTTAAAAATCTTATGACACTATTTCAAAATATTTCTATTTCTATGGGACTACAACCATGACCCAGTCTTGATCATAGCTATAGGGGATTCTATATCCATAGTCAAAATGGGCTAATAATATTGATATTTTTGGTTTTATTTCCACTTTATACATTGATAATTAATTGTTATTTGGGGAGTGTAATTGTGGTGAGTTGTGGGTAGCTTGACATGAAATTAACTATGAATATCATTATGGAAGATTATTATGGTTGTTGAGATTTTTGTTTTCTATACAATTTATACATTAATAATGAATGTAAACCATAGTGAATTAAGAGAATTAGATTATTTCATGGAATTTATATTTTGAGTATTATATCTCACCCTTGAATGTGCACTTATGTGTTTTCATTATTATATTTATGAATATTAGTTGATACAGTTGGTGGATGATCTTATACTCTTGATACTAATATAAGATATTATAGATTATATATTATATCCTTTTTAGGGAAACTATATTAGATTCATCCATATTTATTCTCATATTTCATTATATTTGTTTAATATGTGTTACTTGTATACACATATTCATTTTATTACTTTACATTTTATTATAGAGATATCTAATATATATATATATATATGTTATATTGTACTATTTACAATTTATGTTCATAGTGGTTGATTATATTTTATGTTAGCAAGAGACATTATTTCATTTAAGGAAATATATCTCGTCATTCGAATGGTTTTCTTAGAATTGGCCACTATCCCCTCACTTATTGGTGACAATTATGAGGATTTCAGATATTGGTATATAGGGATGTGACATAAATTGTGGGTATAGTCCATCTGTCATAGTCCTAGACCATGACAATAGAATAAAATCTATAGTCCTTGACTATGGAAGGATATTTTTTTAAATCCATATTTCTCAAAATATATAAATGTATAATTTTAATAAACTAGAAATACAAATGTATTCTAATAATAAAATTAAAATATTGTTTTTAACTCTATAAATTTTAAGTTAGACACCATACATGATTATCATAGAACTATTCAAATAATAATAATCCTAATCAGTCTCAATGCTATTTATGGAATCACTAGAGACACAACCACACCTAATAATTTTGACATCACTACATGAATTTCCATCAAGAACATCATCCGTACAATCAACATCATATCTAAATTCATCACCACCAATATTTACAATATCAGAAATATGAACAATGTAATCATCCATCATCGTCGGTATCTAAGTTATTAGTTGGAAGAGTAAGTAAAGAGGAATAATAAAAACTACTTCGTCATCATAAAAAAATAATTAACCATTACATCATGGTTTTGTAGAAATTAATAACAAATAACCAATACATCATTAAGAACTATTCATTCAACTTATTTTGATGATGTTGAGGATATTTTTAAAATATTCATATTTATTTTTTATGTTTATATTTAGTTCTAGATTTTGTATTTCTTGATAAGTTACAGTTATAAGACAAATATTGATATGGTATAATCTTCTTCCCAATTTGATAGTGAAATCTACAATGTGGTCATCACCTTACACATGATTCAAATGATCCTTTAGCTAAAAAATATGGTTCCTTTTCTGCTAAAGGATTATAATCATTTTGTTGAAAATATTATTTAATTAATTAAAATGTAAGAAAAAATTTAAAAAAATATAAAAAAGTTAAAACAAAAGAAATAATATTATAATTTTTTATATGTTTCACTGTTAATTGTGCTTCCATATTTTCTTCTTCTACTTGAACAAAACAAGGTTGACCAAAGAACACCATATTTAATATTCAATACATGTTTTTTAAAAAAATTATAAAAATACCAACTTAATATATATATATATATATATATATATATATATGAATATAATACTTAAATTTGTAATTATTGGATAAATTGGAGAGACCTTATCTTGAGAAAGAACTACTAAAAATTTAGATTATAAACCCTATGATTTTGGTCTCTCTTACTGGTTCCCCACTACTATATTTATCACATTGATCCTTTTTCCCACAATTTTTTACTAATATATTAAAGGATGTATTACAATGTATCACCAATAAACCTCTCTAAAGTTTCATAAGAGATCATATTACTATGAATGAACCATTTAGATATAAAGGTACACAATAGTTTTGGATGAAGATGAGGTACACTCTCTTGCATATTATTATAGATTATTCTTTACTAGTATGTTTTATTCTGGTCAACCTAATATCATAGAGAGAAAAAATACTTGAATCCATTGGTTTCATTAGTGTCAATGTAGAATTAGTCAATCTGAATCACATTCACTATAATTTTGTTTATAAATAATAAGTATTGATGGATTCAAAAAAAGTTACCCATTAATAGTTATCCAATGAAAATATTAATGTGGTCTCTTGATTTTTATCTTTTACATGAATCAATAATAATTCAAGTTTGGATTACTCTTCAATACCTTTCAATTCACATTATTGATGAAAATGTGTTTATGTCTATTAAAAAACGATAGTTCACCCTATCAAATATAACTTTTACATGCTTTATATTTATTTATCTCTAGTGGTTTCACTATGTATTGATGTGGATGTTAACAAAAACATTTACAGAATTAATTATATTATGAATGGTTAAATAGGATTCCTTAATTAGGTAATTAAAAAAAACCCTTTTTAACATTACTATTTCAATATTCTTAGTCTTGAAATATCTTCATGTTGGTTGAATATGGATTAGACTAAGAAAAATAAAATCCCTTCCCCAAGTAATCATTCTCCCCAAATACAATGTCTTCATAAAAAGAAGTTTGAGATTATTTTTTCCCTCGAAGATATACCTAAGGGTGAATTTGTATCATCCATCTCATAGGATCCCTCTCACTCTTATAATGATAAGAAGGTGATGACTCTTTTAACCCCGCATATACCCAACCCCGAAACTTTATAATCCTTTATTGGGAAAATGCGAAGACTTTTAGAATTGTCCACACTCTCATGAGATCCATAGATCTTAGATAATGCTAATGAGGTTAGATCAATTCTACTTGATCCTTTTTCTCATGAACATGTCCCAATGGTACCAAAACCTCTGTTTTCTCCCCATTATTTCACTTCAATAATAATGTATCACTTTTCTTAATGCCTCTATTGAGTCCTTTGAGGATTCCTTATATATATATAACTTATAAACTATTTACATAATGGGGATTAGGGATAAATAAGTCCATATACTATAAAAATGCATTTAATTTTCTCTTCTTACTATCTTAAAATATGATACTAAAATTTACTAATCAAGATTTGTTATCTTAACTTTGTTAAGTCCTACAAATCATTCTTATACCCAAAATTATATATCAAAAAATTTCATTAAAAATAAATAAATTAGGAATATTTTTACATAGAGTGTCTAATGTGTTCATTGATTTCATAGAAATCATAGATATATTCTTTAAATAATTCCCCATATAATTATAAATATTATTTTACACATGTAAAACCTTATTAAACCAAGATAAGTTTACTTTTATTTCTCTTAGAATTAAATTGTCCTTCATTATCTTTAATGTCACTAAGAAAATATATATTTTGTTAGATTAATCAACCTATCCCCCTCTCTCCCTTTGATATCCATTTATTTCTAGTATCTTCACTGTAATGTGTATCTTCACACACCTCTATATATCTTCATTTAATTGAAATATAACATATAATAGTTTATTATAAATCATTCGGGTCAGAGAATTGACCTATCTGGCCAAATATTTTTATCCTTAAACAATTCATTAAACCAATATGTAATATTATTATAGACTTTAATACTTTTTGTATGTCTCTAATAGACATGGTTAATCTAATATTTTCCTGGAGGTTTTATATGTAATTAATTACATTATATACTTTAATAACATTAATGATACCCCTTTATTGGTAATTATTACACTTGATCTAGGTTCTAGTTTGATAGTATCAAATGGAGAAAGATCAATGGAACGATTTTGTCTAATGATCTTTAGAATTATATAGAGGATATAAAATTCTCCCATATCAATCTAACTACCTAATATCATGATCTCATTTTATTGAATATCTTCTATTATGTTTTCTCTAAACCCAAGTAATTTAAATTTCAATATGTTGTTTATTCATAAAAAAATTCTTTAATCATTCATTTTAATTGTCTCCAACTACACCAAGAGGAGGTATACATGGTTTCTGTAATAACATTAAAAACATTAAACATTCCATTAGAATATTGGATCATAATATTTTTGGTAAAATTTTTTATTCCATTTACTCATTATATGACCAGGTTAAGACACTTAAGATTAAAGTCATATATTATTCCTTAATATTCAATAATAAAACAATTTACAAAAAATCTTTATAACATTATTATTACCCTTAAAAATTATAAGAACTATTATAAAATAAAATATAGAATAAATTTTGTTCAATATAAATATAATAATACAATGTTAAAAAAACAAAAAATTTCCTCTATAAGTGCTATGAAATTAGATAATGGGTCCCTCTAAAAAGTCTATAATCTAATCAAGGATCAAGCCATAAATCAATTTATCAATTTTTTTAAAGATTATCTTACCTCTTATACCTATTAAATCATTTAAAATATAACTAATCTCATAATTACCAATTAAAAAAATATTACCCATCATACTATCATGAAAGTGGTAAAATAATCCATCTAGAATCTAAATGCGGACAATACCTATGACTCTGATGGATTATCTAGGAATTTATTTAAACATATATAAAAAATCATATATAATGATTCTATAGTATGTAATAATGATTTTATTATGAGTTCACCCACTCTAGAAGTTATTGGTAGTTCTAAGATATTTCTTATCCCCAAGTGAAAAATCCCTTCTAGATTTGATAACTTTATCCTTATAAAGATTTGTAAATTTTTTAGTGAAATTATCACCCGAATCATTTCCTTCAGAATCAACTTAGTCATTGATAATATTATTTCTAAAAATAAATAACATTTTTCTCTAAAAAATATTTCTATGGTAAAATTATTATTACTATATAAATGATGAACATACTTAAATAAAAATGAAAATGACATAATCTAATTCCTAAATTGAATAATCATAATGTTTTTATATTGTTTATTTGGAATTTATTCTTGATATTATTGAAAAATGATTATTTTAATCTAGATTCTTATGCATTGTGCGATATTATATTCCATCAACTAGACTCCCTATCATGATAAACAACTCTCCTCTCAGCTTTTTTTAAACCCATAAAAGGTACTAAATATAGAGAACATATTTCTCTACTTATTATTATTATTATTGTTGATTATATTAGTATTACCATATTAAAATTATTATCTTTGGGAAAGATAAAATTATTTTCCATTATAGGAAACTATAAATACATTTATCATCTAACAAACACAAAAGAATTTCATATTTTTACATGAGGGTATGTGAGATCATTAAACACTTTCAATACCTTTCCTCTCAAAATACAAATATCCTTTGGAATTATTATTAAATATACTAAAATAATATTTTGTTTTATAAATTTTATCTTCATAGAATAATTAGAACTGTAAATTAGATCACCAGTACAGGTCATGATTAAAAACCTATCACTTATCTTGACTATCCTATTTTATGGAAAAGTTAAAAAAACCAACTTTCTATACCTATTTGAAAAGATTTATAATAATATTGAAATTGGAATAAAAAATTATTTTAAATGGGGGGTAAAATTAAATGTATTAACATGATTTTACTACATAATATCTTTTATATATTTACATTCACTATATCCTAATCCACTATTTGATACTTAAATATTAAAATAGAGAAGTTATTTTGGGGTATTTTTACTTCCAAGACAAAAGGACTTGGATATCTTGTATTAAATTATGCTACACTACCATAGATAATTGTTTGGGTCTCAAAGGATTTAATATATCTACAAGACATTCATAATTAAGCTATATAAAAGGAATATCACTCCTTTAACCTTCGAACCACTTTTATGAGATAATGATACATTTTTTCAATGTTTAATAATTAACCCCTTTCAAGAAATATGATAGATTTACAAAAGATAAAATCCATTTAAATCTCTTTTTCTATATATAAAATGTTTTACACAAATATTTATATATGATACATCACTTGGTTGGTAAAAATTAGAATACATCTAATACATGTTATAATATTTAGAACAAAAAAGTCCTAGTTAAGATTCTTTTTTTGCATGATTTTGCCTCTTTATATTAATGAAATTCTTGAAAGGATGAATATGTATATTTTCCCTCATTCTTTATCTTGTTTCCTATCCAACACTAATACTCATGCCACATTTTTTATATCTATAAATAATTGATTAGTATTGGTAATCCCTTTGAAAACACTACTTGTCTATTTCTTAATTACAACTCTTTAATGACTTCTAACACATACTATTTTAAATGGTGAAAATATTTCAAATAGAAAAAATTATAGGTTTTAATTTTATTTAATTCTAGTTACTATACTTTGAAAAATTTGGTATATGTTAGAAATAATCTTATACATGATGGTGACCCTTTTATAATGTGTATATTAATTAATGATATTAATTTTAATTTGATATTGTTATCAGGTGATCATCCTATCAAAGGTTGTAATCTATGAGAGGATTCTATCCTCTATAATTTAAATATTAGTTATTAGATATCCCATTAAACTATTTAAAATTTTATGTATTTTTCTATATCTACTAAAAAGTGGTTTTTATTTTACATTGATGTTCCTTTATCCCCTTCAACCTCAGAAAGTTTTGATGTGGTTCATAATAACTGAGGGGATTAAATTGATGCCTCATCAAGAAAAAATATTTTTGATTCAACTATATATATTCCACTATATAAATTCATGCCACAAACCTATTCATATGATATGTGATTAAAAAATTATAATTCATTTTTCTAGTATCAAATTTCATGCATTATCCTCCCTTATCGGCAGTCGTCTGATTAGATGATCAAATAAATGTAGATTATGTAGATAATGGACCACGTCGCTACATCCACATGGATATTTAGCCACATTGATACAATAAAATCCAAGGATCATATAGTTAGTTATGATATATTATATAAATAATGATCCTATAATAATAATGGACATATTAACATTCACTAAATGTCCATTTATGGATTAGATGGCTCATGGTTATCCACTAAGCACTACGATCCAAGTTCCATATTCCACTACCTATAGTTATTTTCTCGAGAGGTATATTCTATATATTTCTCTAATTCTTTACACTAGATTCATCTCACTGTGATAATCATGTAAATGTAATTTTTATTAGAAGAATCATTTTCTATACATATGAAGTATTATATAAAATTTAAAATTCAGTAAAAAAAATTCTGTTCATTAATATTCAATCCATTCATCATATCACTGTGTTGTTTATCTCATTAGATTATTTTATTTATAATTTAAGAAATGCTATAGTATTTTTAGGATAATTCAATAGAGATATAAGTTATTACTAATTGTTTCCCAAAAAATTCTTCAATATATATATTTAGATTATCTATCCAACTAGAATTTAAAAAATTAAAAAATAATATATCATTATAAATATATTGAGTCAAGGAATCCAAAAATAATAATCCATTCCATTTGAATTTCAATTTTTGATCATGAAAGTTCATAGTAATGTTGAAAATTATTAAATGATTATATAAAAATAACCTAATTCTATATATAAGATCAATGCAATTAGAATTTTATCAATTTTATCATTCTTTAATATTTAAAATTTATAAATTTAATTACACAATTCAAATAGTATAAGATAATAAAGAAGAATGGAATTTTAAGGCTTATAATTTAGTAAAAAGGGATTTCAAAATCATAGAACCATACCACCTTTTCATCAATCTCATAAACTCTAGTGAATTATATAACATTAATGCCTACCCCATTGAGAGAAATCTATAAAACGTATCTCTTATATCAAATTTTATAAAATATTCTTATGTAGATAATTTTAGGTCAAAAATATAGTTTTCAAATTAAATATACTATTTATTTTATAATTCACCACTATTACTAAAATTTACACCATTAAGGAAACTCCACATTCTTATCTCAATGATGAATGAATCCATTTAAATTGAAACTATATTCAAATTTCAATCACATGATAAGTAATTATTAAGAGAAAAATAAAAATATACCCCTTAAGAGTGTGGGAGTTGACAAAAAATATTGGTCATGGACCTTGTATGTATGCCTATTATTGTGGTTCGATACTGATTGTGGCCATACCTCCTATTTCTATAATAATTAGGGCCTTGAATATTTTGACCATGGCTAAAACCTATATTTGAAATCAACAAACCTATAGCAATGGTTTTATACCATGGACATAAAATATTTTTCTAATAGTGTGATGAATTGAATTAAACATCAAATATTTAGTTAAAATAATAGAATTGAGCATGTAAGAATTATTTTTATGGGATCATGCATCTTATAAAAAATCAATGACATGGGTGATTTAATGATAATTTTCAAGGGAAATTTTTAAAAAATTCCATTTTGAATGTTAAACAGATACATGAATTACTTGATGTAGTTTGAGGAAGAAATAATCTCAATTTAGAGTTTTCATATATAATTTGAGCTCTCTAATGTGTAAGAAATATTATATAAAAATAAATAATAAATAAATTTTATAAATTGATTGATATTTGATCATTACTTATATTCCTTGACTATAATAAAAATTCTTGTAGGTTTCTTTCCATTTGGATTATTTATTTCCCATTAATTAGAAATATTATTTAGAACGACTAATTATCACTTTAAACCTCAAATTTATACCTTTAATACAACACACTGTCTCTAGGAATAAAAAATGGTGAGAAATATATTTTATAACAGGTTTAACTCCATTATATATACAAAATGTATATATAAAAATGTATAAAAATAAAAATAATAATGGTTTTGTGTATGTGTGTCCAACTGTAGTAGGGAAATGAAGTGTGAATAATATCTTCTAAATGAAGAATTTCCATTCTCAATAAAAAATTAATATTTAATTATGTAATTTTAGAATTCAATAGATTTTATTAAATTTATTGGATGAATAATTTAATTAATGACATAAGTTTTTCTTAATAATTAATGAATACTCAAAAAAATATATTCAAAATTCATTTAGTTGATATTTATCCTTTTCATATTTTTTACCTTGCGAATAATTATTTATGATATATCTTTATAAAAATCAATATTTAAGTGTGGGAGTATAATAATTGTGATATTTTTATACATAATTTTTATATAATTTTAAATGTATTTTATGGGGATCCATTGAAAATGTTTACTTTAAAATAAAAGTATGAGAAAATTTCATAATATTTAGTGATATAATTTTAATTTTTACTTAATTTCATATTTATGGTAATATTTGAGTCATTTAAAAATTTATTTGAGTTTAGTAAATTTTTAAACATCATTAAAATACTACAATCAGTTTTTGAAGTGAATATATATAAAATTACATTTTGAAATATATAAATAAATATACATATATCTATGTAAGTATAAAAAAATATAAACATAGATTTTAATATATATGGATATAAATGTTTGTAGGAGTCTATTTTTAAATAAAAAAATATTAAACATAATTATATTTAAATATTTTTATTTCATTTTAATTTTCATTATTTTTTCAAAATTTTCCATATGTTTTTAATTTTTTTTCTCGAGGAGAAAGAGTTAATCAAACATACTCTAATACTATGATTCATTTTTCCATGCGCTACAAGGTGGTCATGTGTAATAGAAATGTAATTTGTCACCATTAAATACACATTCATATTTTATGTCAAAAGTACCATAAATCTCCACAATGAATTAAAATAAGAATGCTCAATTTTTTTTACTCCACCATCATTGAATTCATCATTATTGGATCCATCTTAATCAACCCCACATTCATTGGATCTATCTGTCGAATCATCCATGAAAATTCAAACATGAATCATTGATCTCAATTTTAGTTCCATCATAACCAATATTCAATTTACGAATTTATGTGTCTTTATTTTTTTATCTTTATGTTCATGGATTGAAAAACATGATTTTTTGATACAATAAGAGTTTATCTCACTTTAAACTTTCTCCTTTATTATAATTTTAATGTATATGAAAGGCCCCCATTGAACATAGTATCATAAGACATCTTTTTAATGAGAATACCACATCATGAGTCCTGGTATTTCAAAAACTCCTTTCCACAACATGAAGCAATATTTACATGACATATATTGGGGAAACTAAGTGTATAGATGCCTCTACCATGGGAATCATATAACATTTTTCTAATACCAAAGAATTACTAGTATCATCCCACTACTTACTTCACATGTCAAAATATTTATTCACAGAAATATTACATCTTTATCATATTTAAAATTTTATAATAAGCATGAAAATAAAATTTCTACACATAAATAGAGAAATCAAAATTTTGATATCTAAATTCAAATGACGTAAATGTGGTTGTGGGTTATTGGTATCGTAATATAATTGATTCCATTGATTTAGTAGATAAGAAACAAAATATCCTTATTTAAGGTGAAAAAATCATTGGAATGATAAATATTCTATGTGGAATACATTGAATATACGAGATATTTCTTGACTGGAGGCATTGATACATGAATGCAGGTTGTGGGATAGTACTGATAACTCTTGGGAATTATCAAAAATGTGTGCATTTATCATGTTAGAAGCATTAATATACATATAAATCATCTTGAATTTTGTGTAAATATTACTTTATGATATAGGAATGTGTCATGGGTGGAGTGGGGATCATGATGTGGGCTTGTCAAGGGATTTGGGAAGGGACCACTATGGTATATTCAATGTCGGTATTTTATGTCCATCATTTTTCCAATGTTTTAATTTAATAATGTGGATCTAAACTTATAATAGGATGGAAATATAGTCTAATTTGACCTACTAGTTTTGTTTATTTTTTTAGTTTGTCCTTTGTAATCTATCATAATTAATGAATTATTAAAAAAATTCAAGAATTAAATGGAAAAACTTTAGTGGAGTAGGATTTAGCCAAACCATGTTAATTATGATATTGATAAGATATTTTTTGTTTGATTGTTATATTGAATAACCCTTAGAGTTTACTAGAAAATTTAGGATTCCTTATTGATTGAGAGTTTTTGATGGGTTTGGATAATGCCCTCATGAATTGAATTTAAACATGGGAGTTGTGTATAAGGCCCTATCCTTAAGCATTACATAATCTTGAATTAAGTTAATAATTCAAATTGATGATATTTTCAGGTTTATAGTTTTAGAGAATTAGGCCATAACTTTTGCATTACATCTCAAATATTTTAAATTAGACACTTCAACTCAGTATCTATTTTTTTCATAAAATCAAAACTCTTAAAAGAAAATAAGAATTATTTTCTTGATATAAATATTCTTGAATTATTACTTTCTGTTAACATTCCTTATTCCCTATGAAAAACATTTGAAAAACTTGGGATGAGCATAAAAATCTCAGTAAGGGTTATAAAATAAATAATTATGACATTATTCCATCAATACATAAAAATCAATGAAATCATACTTTTTAATCCTTAACATACCACACAAAATAATAAGTTTTATAAATAACAGATAGAAATCATAAATCATAAAGGTAACTTATGGAATCTATATCATACTTACATTGTAGCTTTCACAACTACATAGGAAGTTACATTTGGAATACCCATCACAGTATATTCTCTATATATCTTAGGAGAAACATTAACGTTTACCTCTGTTACGTTAACAAATGCATTGGAGAGATATCTCAGGCTCACCCACCCTAGGTTTATAACAGAACCAAATGTATATGTAAACAATGTATAAGAACCATAACATAATAATAACACATAAAATAATCATAAAGGAAATATAACATTTCCACATTACATTCAAAAGATATAATTTCATGATATTGACATAATCAATCCAATTTAAAAGACACATTTAAAACATTTAAAAAGAATATTTTTAAATCAATGTGTCCAATACCACTTTGAAACTATTAAAAGAATTAAAATTTTAAAATTTTAATGTATATATAAATAAATCCTTAAAACCATTTTAAAAACATGGACATTAATGAGAATTATTTAGTAAAATAAATCTCCATAACTTTTAAAATGATGTTTTAGTGAAATAGTATCGTAACACTTGAGAAACATTTGAATAAAAATAATTATATAATGACATCAAAAAAGCTTATAATATCACTGGGATAAGTATATTCATAATATTATATGTCAAATGGTAGTACATACACCTTATAGGACAATAAAGGTGCACAATATCAAGACAAGCCTCAATGAAAGGAGATTGAGACATAGCCCCTTACAAAGATTGTACCATTAGATTAAGAATGAATCAATGACACAATTATGTGTGAAAAATATAAATACACCCAATATAAGTGGATATTAAGTTTAAAACAATCATAGGTCATTCACACATATTAATAGCACAACATAATCAAGAATTAGAAGTTTAACCCAAAGGATTGAAATTGGGTTAATAAGCTCCCTTACTTTGTGTCCGACATGACTCGTTCGTTCTTTAGTATCATGTATAATAAAATAAAGATAATTTATACTTTCTTCATAACATTTTAAGGTTTATTATTAATTTTATATCACTTATTATCATGATATAAACATTACATAATCATTTAATTCAATAACAGTCGGGTTGTTGATATTTGGTACTTGAGTCAAAAATGAACTTCTTATAATTACAAGTTGTCCATGTGGTAAAAAATTCATTATATACAAAATTATATTCATGATTTAGATATCATATATATCCAATATATATATATATATATATTTGTATGTGTGTGTTTTTATAATAGTACATAACATTTGGAGATAAGAAATGAAATGCACCATTAATGGAGATGGTAAGCCGTACATACGCATGAATGCTAATTTCATTTATATTTCTTATTTAATGGAATAAAAACTTAATGATACATAGTTATATTAAAATTATTGTATAATATCATATATATTTTCATTAATTCTATCCTTTATACATTCCACGTATGGAATTAATGAGTCATATCACTTTGAGGGGGAAATATTCCGCACTTCCTCAAATGAAATTATCGTATTAACAATTATGGAAACCATAAAGGTATTATATAAATGAAAAATACAGAAGAATAGAGACAATTTAAATATAATATATATCATATATAAATATTGTTCCATTATAATGTCCACCACGAGAGGCGGTATGAGATAATTGAACAATCATTATTTTGTAAGGCAGTAGTTCGGCGTCCACAGAAACAGTATGTTCGTATCCATTAGATGGAGATGTGTGGATAGTAGTTAGAAAACAACTCATAAAAAAAATCCAAGTATATTGGATATTCTGGTGTTTTTATAGAATAATTTTAAAAATATAATTTAGGGGTTGGATAAGGAAAACAAAAGAAAATAACTTGAGAGAAGACGTTACCTTTAAATCAGGTACCTACCTTTGGTTTGAACCAAAATAATTTCTTGAATTTCCTTCTTCCCAAATTAAGGCCTCTAGGTGGAAGATAGGGATGTTGGTAGATTATTGGAGTAGAGTTTGGATGAGAAAAAGGGCTTGAGAGGTGTGGGTAATGGGTTAGAAGTGGTTGAATTTTATAAGAGGGTGTAGGATCTCTTTAGGAATGTTTGAAAGTATTATTTTATTATAAAATAATTTTCAATTTCAAAAGGTCCAAAACTCATTAAATTCTATGATAAGATAAATATAAATCTAAATAAAATCATCCAATAAAAATTTGATAGATTTTCTATATTTTCTAATCCTTATATTTTAGCTTTAAACCTTAGTTAACTAATTTAACCCTTACCATGTCCTCTTGTATATTCATACTATATGGTTAATATATTTACAATAAAATTCCAAGAGACAAAACATGGATCATTAATGACATTTTTAACACTATATATTTCATTTGGATGAATCTTAAATTTTTAGGACTATATTATCATTTAATAAAAAATTTATTGATTTAAAAACTCATTTAGGTCAATTTATATACTATTCATATCATGACTTTTAAAAAAAATACTAAACAACATGGTTCTTTTAAAAAACCTTCATTAATTAAAATATAATATGTCGTAATTATCTCTAAAATTCTTGTATGTCATAAAAAGTTTCGAACTAAATTTATGTTAAAATTTATAATCTCATTTATTTAAAACATTCATTAATGATGTTATCATTACATCATTATAGTGTCATAAATAAATTTATTTATTTAATATCTAAAAATTATAAATAAAATATCATGATTTATTAAATCTTTTTAGAATTCCAATTATTATTTATAGTCTAAGATATCACTTATATATCTTCATATAAAAATTTCTTTAGTAAAATATATATGGTTAGGTTATATTTTCCTTATCTTTAATTTAATTTTTATAAAATGTAATTTTCACTTACAAGTGGCTCCATGAGGTCCCAAAATTGACCCAAGTATGCCCATGGTCGTACATGTATCATCAAATTGGGTTAGGACATGTGTTAGGGTAATTTAATATTATTATAATATTATTTTTTACCTTATTTACCAAATTTACCCTTTAACCATGGTAAATAAAATATTTACTAAAGTTACTATTCATAATGTCTAAAAATAAAATTTACCTACTTAAAAAATTTGGACCTCCTGATTTATATTATGGAATCCATTTTTATAAATTCAAAACACAGAAGTTTAAGAAATTAATTTAAAATTAATTCCCATTGTCAAAACCAAAAAGCATGTTTTTAAGAAATAATAACTATCAAAAGATGGACACTTGCTTATGCTCAATATCCACGTGAAATTACTTATAATGACCAAAATTGGATTAAATGGTAAAATTACAATCCAGTTACACTTTAAGACCAATAAAAAGAGCAATTTAAATATATAAATAAATTAGATTAAAAGGTAGTTTTGAATTAAAATGCAGTATTTTGAACTATTCATCAAAAAATTAACTTTATCAGAAAAATACCAAAATTTTACCCAAAGTAAATTTTGATGTTCTGATTCTAAATAATATGTTTATTATGTAAAATGTAACATATAATAGTGAAAAAAACTATATTTAAAAATGGTTTTCCGTCAAAAGGCGGTAAATTGACCTTTTAAATAATAATATAGTATTTCATGCTTAAAATCAGATTCGTTCATATTTTAATCCTCTAAAATTTACTGTATAAAAGTAAAAAAAATTAATAAACATGTGTAATCATATTTTAGTTAGTTCTGTTCATTCCCACCAATACAATGGCTTTGCATTAACTGCCATTTAAATAATAATAATATATTATTATTTTTCGATATAACTCAAAGTTGTGTGCAACATAAGATTTCAAAGAAACCCATTGTCACATTTTGAGTATACTATCATACATAGGATCCCTTTGAATGTAAAATTAATATTTAATTCACAAATATTAATAACCATGAAAATGTTATATTCTTTATTTACTTGGGATGTTACATCCTTCCCCCATTTTGGGAATTGTGTCCTTGCAATTTTAAAATTGGGCTTGGAAACTTAATTGAAAGTCCCACATCAGAAAAAGAGTAAATAAAACTATCACTTTAAAAGAAAGAAAAGAAGTAAAAAGGACACATGAGATAACACATACTAGGATTCCATGAAAACATGGATATGGAAGAGAAACTAAGTGTCTAGTTATGATATAGAGTGATAGAAAACATGATCAAGAGAAAGTCAACAACAAGAAAACACAAAACTTGTGATGGGTTAAACAGTCATTTGTTTCCCAGTAGAAAAAGTAAATGGAAAACTCTTTTTAAGTCCATTTCATAATGTTGGAGAATTTATTTATGAGATTGACTAAGGATATAAAGAAATATACTTATTTTTCAAGTATAGTTTTATTCCTTTAATAAGTTTCTACCAAAAACTCATCTTTTCTCCAAATGATGAGTATTGAAGATGACATGGTCACACCTGAAGTGTAAGAATCCACTTCTATAGAATCACATAATACAAAAAATATGAAATATATATTTCCCTTGTCTAAGAAATAACCAAATCCAAAAAGGTTAGTAGAAGATCAGATAATCCCCAAAAGAATAATCTTTAATAAAAAGAAATACTACTCTTAATATCCAAATTTGAACAAAAAATACACAAAGCTCAAAAAAGACCATCCAATACACAATTGTACTTAAATTTATTCAAAATATTCCAAACTATGTTTGAATCCAAAAATTCAGAAGTATTTGATCACATAGTCTTCCACAAAAATCATAACATTTATCTCCAAATAACATCTACTACTCTTAAAGTCTCATACTGAAAAGTAATTAACCTAAAAAAATATTATCTATTATAGGTTAATCATTTCCATAAATAACCCAAATCTCTATAAGTCCACAATAAAACATATATTCTTCCAAAATAAAATTTCAACCATTAATCCACAAAAGAAATCCTATACTATTCTATTTTCATTAGGCATATTGTGCTTCCAAAAGAGAAAACATATTCCAAAATAACCTTTATCACTTAATCACCAAATCATTTTCTTATGCTAAGAATATCCATTTGATAAAACATAATATCCCAAATCAACTAATTCTTGATCAATTAAATAAATTAACTAAAAATAATAAGTCATACTAACTAGCATCTTCACATAGGCCAGTGGTAGGTGATGCGCCCTTGTCACCCTTCGATCGTGGGTTCAGTTCCTGCATCCTCGTCAGACGCGACGATTTGTCACCCATCTTTCATGTTGTCCCTTTTTATAAAACTCAAAAATAACCCTAACATTATTTAACCTCAAGGATTGTATACTAAATCTCAGTTTCATCCCAACTCATAAAAACCTCAATATCTTAATGAAGTATTGTATATATTGACATTTTTTTACCTCCATTAAATAAAACTATTACTAAAGAAAGAACATCATACCTTGATCATAGTTTCCAACTGGTTTCATCATCATCTTGTTCACATTGATAGATGGTCCATGCATTGAAAAAATGATTTATATATCCTTAAAAATCATCTACTTCCTTTATCTAAATACACCTCATACCACTTGGGTCATATGGGAGCTCACATGAAAAATAGTTTTAGAAAATAATAATGTATGACATATAATTTCAAAGCATCTGATAAAACTTTCTTTTTATAAAACATTTAGACTCACTTGGAGTTGAAACTTTAAATAAATGGTCCTTTTAAAATACCATAAGTATGTGCTGAAAGACTATAATTTAAAAGAAAATATGAATAGGTTGTGCAAGGGTCTCCTTCTTCATCATATTTTTCAAAATCATAATATGATTTAAAATATTGTGATAAGGTAAAATATTTGAAAATGAATTGATAATATTTAGCTTTATTGAAAATATGAGAATATTGAGAAAATAATATTTGATTAAATATAACCCATGATACACGATGGTATCGAGGTATAACAGAGGTTATTGATTTCTCGAACAATTGTTTGCAACTCAGTTGTATATTAGAAAATGTTTCAGAATTGTTTGGAGATGAATTTGAAATAATTATTGCAAGAAAGTCATTAGGAAGAGATAAGAATGTCTTTTGAGATCCTCATCCTTCCATTTGTAACATACTTTCCTTGATCTGAAAAATTTATGAAATAAGGATTTAACGTAAAGAGTAGACATAGAGACTAACCATGTGTCTAAAAAAACTGATAATCCCTATGTTTGTCTAAATCGACCTTTGATACCAACCATAAGGCCCCAGCCTTAAACATTACATAATCATGAATAAAGTTAATAATTAAAATTGAGGATCTTTTCAGGTTTAGAGTTTTAAATAATTTGTCTATAACTATTAAATTACATCTTAAATATTACAATGTAGACACTTCTACTCAGTATCCATTTTATCATAAAATAAAAACTCTTAAAAGAAAACAAGAATTATTTTATTGATATAAAACATCATGAATTATTAATTTATCTTACCCTTCCTTATACCCTATGAAAAACATTTCAAAATACTTGGGATGATCATAAAAATATTGGTAAGGGTTATAAAATAAATAATGAAAACATTATTCCATCAATACATACAAATCAATGAAATCATAATTTTCAATCTTTAACATACCAAAAAAAATCATAAGTTTTATGAATAACACATGAAAATCATAAATCATAAATGTAACTTGTGGAATCCATAACATACTTACATTGTAGCTTTTACATCTACATATAGAGTTACAGTTGGAATGCCCATCACGGTATATCCCCAAAATCTCTTAAGAGAAACATTATCATTTACCTCCGCCACATTACCCAATACATTGGAGAGCTATCTCAGGCTCACCCACCCTAGGTTTACCATAGAAACACCTGTGTATGTAAACAATACTGAAGAAACATAACATAATAAAAACACATAAGATAATAATAAAGGAAATATAACATTTCCACGTTACATTCAAAAGATATCAGTTCAATATATTGACATAATCAATCTAATTTAAAAGACACATTTAAAACATTTAAAAAGAATATTTTTAAATCAATGTTTCCCATAATAATTTGAAAATTTTAAAGGAATTACCATTTTAAAAATTAAATATCCATATAAATAAATCCTTATAACGATTTTAAAAACATGTACATTAATGAGAATTATTTAGGAAAATAAATATCTAAAACTTTTAAAAGGGGCTTTTAGTGAAATAGTCTCATAACACTTGAAAAAAATTTGAATCAAAATAATTAAAGAATAATATCTAAAAAAATATCATAATATCATGAGAATAAGAATATTCATGATATTATATGTCAAAGGTTAGTATATAAACTTTATATAATAATAAAGGTACACAATATCAAGGCATGCCACAATGAAAAGAGATTGAGATGTAGTCCCTTACAAATATGTTACCATTAGATTAAGGATAAATCAACGACATAATTATTTGTTAAAAATATAAATAAACTCTATATAAGTGAATATTAAGTTTAAAACAATCATAGGCCGTTCACACATATTCATATCCTAACATAATCAGGATGTAGAAGTTTAACCCAAAGAATTGAAATTGGGTTAAGAAGTTCCCTTACCTCGTGTGTGACATGACTCGTTTGTTCTTTAGTTTCCTGAATAATAAAGTAATGTTAATTTATACTTACTTCAGAACCGTTTTCAAGTTTAATATTCCTTTTATATCACTTATTACTACATTATAAACATTACATAATCATTTAAGTTAACAACGATCATTTTGTCGATATTTTGTACTTGAGACAAAAATGAACTTCTTATAATTACAAGTTGTCCATGTGGTCAAAAGTACATTATCTCTAGAATGATATTCATGATTTAGATATCATATATATCATATATATATATATATATGTGTGTGTGTTTGTGTGTGTATTTATAATATTACATACCATTTGGAGATAAGAAATGAAATGCACCTTTCATGGAGACGGTAAGTCGTACGTACACATGAACACTACATTCATTTATATTTTGTATTCAATGGAATGAAAACTTAATGGTACATATGTATATTATAATTCCAGTATAATATCATATATTATTTCATTAACACCATCCTTTATACATTCCACGCATGGCATGAATGAGTCATATGACTTTGAAGGGGCGATATTCCACACTTCCTCAAATGAAATTATTGTATTTACCCATTATGGAATCCATAAAGGAATGTTATAAATGGAAAATACATAAGAATATAGAAAATATAAATATAATATATATCACATAAAAATAAAGTTACATCATAATGGCCACCATGAGAGGCGGTAGGAGATAATTGAACAATCATCCTTTCATGAGGCAGTAGTTTGTCGTCCTTAGAAACAGTATGTTCGTATCAATTAGATAGAGGTGTGTGGATGTGTAGTTAGAATAATCCTTATAATAACAGCCTATTATATTTAAGATACTGGTGTTGTTATAAAATAATGGAATAAAGAGAGTTTAAGGGGTTGGAGATGGAAAATAAAAGAAAAGAATTGGAGAGAAGACGTTACCCTTAAATCGGGTAACTCCATTTGGTTTGAACCAAAAAGATTTATTGAATTGACTTATGAAAAAATTAAGGCCTATTGGTGGAAGATAAGGATTTTTTGAGCTTATTGGAGAATATTTTGGATGATCCAAGAAGATTGAGAGGTGTGAGTAATGGGTTAGAGGTGGTGACCTTTTATAAGAGGGAGGATGGGATCTTTAGGAAAGTTTGAAAGTATTACTTTCTTATAAAATTATTTTCGGTTTCAAAAGGTCAAAAACTAATTACATTCAAAGATAACCTGAGTATAAGTCTAAATAAAATCATCCAATAAGAATTTAATAGGTTTGGATATTTTTTAATCCTTATCTTTTAGATTTGACCATTAGTTAACTAATTTAACTTTTACCATGTCCTCTTGTATATTCATACTATATGATTAACATATTTACAATAAAAATCCAAGTGTCCAAAAATCGATAATTAATGAAATTTTAACATTATATATGTAATTTGGACAAATATCATATTTTTAGGAATATTTTATGATTTAATAAAATATTAATTGATTTAAAAACTCATTTATGTGAATTTATTTACTATTCATATCATGACTTTTTATAAATTCCTAAAAACTGTATTATTTCAAACAACATTCATTAATTCAAAAATTACAAGTCATAATTAACTCTATGATTTATGGATGTCATAAAAATATTCAAATTAAATTTATTTTAATATTTATAATCTTATGTATTTAAAACATTCATTAATAATATAATCATTACATCATCATTGTGTCATTAATAAATTTATTTATATGATATCTAAAAATTCTAAATAAAATATCATGATGTATTAAATATTTTTATATTTCCAATTAATATTTATAGTTGAAGATATCACTTATATGACCCCATATAAAAATTGTTTTTGTAAAAGATTTATGTTTATGATATATTTTCCTTATCTTTAATTTAATTTTTATAAAATGTCATTTTCACTTACAAGTGGATCATTGGGGTCCCAAAATAGACCCAAGGATTTCAGGGTTAGACATGTATCAGCCAATAAGGTTAGGACACGTGTTAGGTTAATTTAATATTATTATAGTATTATTTTTTATTCTTATATTCCAGATTAACCCTTTAACCATGGTAAATAAAATTTTTACAAAAGTTACTATTCATAATGTCTAAAAATAAAAGTTACCTATATATAAAATTTATACCTTCTAATTCCAAATATGGAATCCATTTTTCTAAATACAAAACGCAGAATTTAGAGAAGTTAATTTAAAATTAATTCTCATTGTCAAAAAAAGCATGTTTTTAAGAAATAATAACTATCAAAAGATTCACACTTGTTTATGTTCAATTTCAAAGTAAAATTACTTAAAATTACCAAAATTTGATTAAATTGTAAAAATATGATCCAATTAAACTTTAAAACAAATAAAAATAATGATCTAACTATATATTAATTTAGATTAAAAGGCAGTTTTCAATTAAAATACAGTATTTTTCATTATTCATCAAAAAATGAACTTTATCAAAAAAATACCAGAATTTCACCAAAAGTAAATTTTGATTTCCCTCTTATAAATAAAAAGTTTATTTTGTAAAATGTAACATATAAAAGTGACAAAAAATATATTTATAAAGGGTTTTCCATCAAAAGGCGGTAAATCGACCTTTAAAAGAATATTTGAGTTTTTCATGCTTAAAATTAGATTCATTCTTATTTTAATCCTATAAAATTTATCCGATAAAATAAAAAAACATTAATAAACACATCTAATAATATTTTAGTTAGTTATTTGTATTCCTTCCAATACAATGGCTAGGCGTCAACTACCATTTAAAAAATAATAATATTATATTATTTTTCGATATAACTCAAAGTTGTGTGCAACATAAGATTTCAAAAAAAAACCTTTTGTTGTGTGTTGAGTATGCTATCAGACATAGCACCCCATTGATAGTAAAATTAATATTTAATTCAAAAATATTAATTAATATGAGAATGTTATATTCTTTATTTACCAGGGATGTTACATTGTGAGTAGATCTTAGTTGAGAAATTTTCTAAATGAAGTTTTTATTAACCCGAGAGTTTGAGTGATCTTATAGAAACCATTTTATACTATAATATGATGTTTATAAAACCTTTATATTATATTCAAAATTATTATTAGAATATTTTGGAAATATATTCACTGGTTTTGAAT
This sequence comes from Viscum album, assembly GCA_963277665.1. Classification (NCBI taxonomy): domain Eukaryota; kingdom Viridiplantae; phylum Streptophyta; class Magnoliopsida; order Santalales; family Viscaceae; genus Viscum; species Viscum album. The sequence continues at coordinate 1,024,846,114 of OY728129.1, read as the reverse complement.
GTGTTCACATTTCACTTATCAAAAACATGCTCTAGGATGATCCGAGAGCTCTTTGAAGTTGAGATATCATGAAAAGGAATGGAGTTTTTCTAAGTTGATGAACATAATGAGATGATGGATTTTCTCATTATATGACAAGATTGTTTTTGATGTAGTGTTTCAATTTGATAAAAGACCACACATTGTAGCTAGGTTTGTACTTTTGTGAAAGAATTGAGTGGAATGAGATCCTTTATTTAGGATAACAAATTATTCCATGAAGCACTTAGAATATGAATTATCTGGATTTGATGTAACGAATCTAGGAGGTTTTGAGTTTTCAACCCTTTTTAGTTTGGGATTAATATTTAATCATTCCACAATGACACATTACACACTATAAAGGATTGGTTCACAATATGGGAACAAACCTAAGCATATTTATCAATTTTCATAGGCCACACCACAATGATGTTATGAAGTCTAGGATTAAATTTCCATATTTATCAAAACCTAGGCATCATGTTGTGAATGAAGCATTCACGCCACAATGCATGCATACTTTATAATTTGAAGGGTGGATCACTCGAACAAAATAATGATAAATTGTGATAAAACTATATGATGTGATACCATTCATTTAATGGAGTGTTCTAAGGAAGGTTTCTCTAGGAATTTAGGAGACGAATAAGGGTTTACATGTGATCTAAATTTTTGAGGAAGTTTAGGTTAGGTAAGTGAAGATAATTTGAATTGGTGACTATCTTTACTTCTTGTAATGGGGACTTCATGGCCATATATTTAATCTTATATTTTTATTACTAATTATAACATATAAATTTCATTACAAAAAATTAGATAATGTTATTTAGAGTTGGTTGTGCATGACCCCCTCTAAGTTAAAAATCTACATAATTTAGTGACGTCCCTCCTATAACTACCACTAAATAGGAATTTAACAGATTTCATAGGAGAATCACCACAAAAATATACACAATTTAATAAGAAATAAATAAATTATAGGTATTATCAATCAATAATATTATACGGGATTAACGATAGTTAATAACCTCATCTATTTTTATTTTTTTTAAATCTTCTTTGTTTTAATGACGATTCTCCTATTACAGTTTATGAATTAGTATTGAGTAGTGATTATGGTAGATCTGACACTAAATATACCTTATTTGTTAAAAAATTAAAACTTTAAAGGGGTTATTAACCTCTACTAATATTTTCAATCAGAGGAGTTTATTAACCCCTTTAATTTTTTAGTAAATTTTTTATAATATTTTTATATAAATAAATATATTATATAAGAACATTAAATAAATATATTCAATTATATTAAGTATGAATATTATTATATATATATATATATTTTATAAATAGAATTAATAAATACTATATAAATAAACACACACACACACACACACAAAGATATATATATATATATATATTTATTTAAATATATAAATAATTTACATAAATACATTTATAAATATATAAATATATATAATCTATATACATAATAAAAATGAAATTATAAATATATTAACTCAAATATATATAAATATATAATTTAGATCATAACTGTATTTATAAGGACCCAAACTTAAACATTACATAATCCTGAGTTTTTAGTCAATAATTAATTTTCTTATATTTATGAGGATCTTTATGGTTTAGAGTTTTAGAGAATTAAGTCATAACTCATAAATTACAAGTGCAAAATTCTATTAACTACTCATTTTTTCTATAATATAAAACTTTTAAAATGATTTTTTTTCTTTTCATGAAAAATATTCATGAATTTCAACTTGGATTCTTCTTTTCCCTTACCCATCCATAAAAAATGTGAAAAAACATTTTAAAAATGTGGTATGAGAAAAATAATCATAGTAAGGGGCATTAAAAAAATCCTCTATCCTAGTGAAAAAATACCTTAAAATGTTTACCTTTATCTCAATGTTTTTTGAGTGAATGAAATAAATCATATCCACATGAAAAGAACACATAATTGTTTGCACAAATAAAACCTTTAAAACCCATAGAAAACAAATAAAAACCACTTTCGGGAAACTTAGAGAAATTATATTCATAACCTATGTCATAAATAATTCGATCCCAATTTATTACATAGGATACAACTTTTCATGAATTCCCTCCCTCTTGCCTATTAAGACAAGTAACATTACCCAATACATTGGAGCACTATTTGGGTGCCCCCATTGTATAAGCTATATCAGGGTCACCCATTCATCATGATCTATAATGGGGTCAACTAGTCATATAAGATATATCATGTTCATCTATTTCTATTATATAATTTTCAAGTACTACATCATGAATGAAACATTTTATTATTTTATCTTTTCATTATAAAATATTGGAAAAACTTATTTAAACCTATATGAAAAGAACTTTTGGATATTGAAATACCCTTTCTTTTCAAAACCCATTTTGAAAACTAAAATACCTATAAGGTAATAGAAAGGGTATTTCATTGAAGAAGACATAAAATCTAGTAATGGAAGCCAAAAAACATTGGAAGGGAAGCTTTTAAAGATGATTTTTAAAAGAATGACCCTTACCTTGAGTCTGACTCACCATTTACATTCTTTATCATACTAAATAATAAAATTATATAAATTTCATAAATTTTTAGAATTTTTTTAAAGTTCATTATTCCTTCTATTTTATTTAATATCATGTTATATAAAAAACATAATCAATTATGTTCAAGTAGGGAATTTTAAGGATATTCGACTCATGTGTTAAAAATGAATTCAGTAGGTTGACTATGATCAACAAGTTTATTAGTACATCATATATAGAATAATAATAATGAAATAATTTCAATTTTTATACATAAATTATATTTTTAAAACCAACAATGGAATATTGTTTGGAAAAATGAACTACATGACAATCATGGAGACGGTATGATATACGTACGCATGAGTAATGTTTTCAATTTTCAATGATCATTATGTAAAGAAGGTAAGTATTATTTTATATTTAAAACTTTATAATTATATCCTAAATACCATATTATTTTCTTAAATATTCTTATATATATCATCCATTTTATTTGTTTATGAAAAATGAAACGCATTGCTACATAGTGGTGGTAGTATACACACACGAACGAATGAAATTATCATTTATTAATGAATGGAAAGGTAATAATTTAAATTATATATTATATCTTAAGAATGATAAATAAGTAATTAACATCATTTACCTAGGTGGTAGTATTCCTTACACATGAATGATGGTTTCGTTTCCTATTCGATAGAAGAGGAAATAGATATAGGTTATGCCACTGAAATAATAAAATATTATTATATGTTAGATACTAATTTTTTTTATTTCAATATGGTTGAAGAATATTTGAAGAGGTTAGAAAAAGAAACAAAACGAAAATGCTTAGTTAATAACTGTACCTCTTCTTCATACCACCTCTTAAGGTTTACACCAAAATCATTCATAGATTGGTTTTATGATAAAAAAGTATTATAGTACATGGGGAAGGATTTTATTAAAGGATTTGGGAAGGTATTGGTCAGAAAAAAATGTTCTTGAATTGTGAATAAATGATAATAATAGGCTTCCTTTTATAAGAGAGGGGAGGGGTACTCTAGGGATTTTCTGAAATATTTAATTAATATAAATTAATTTTAATATTAAAATGGATGAAAATTGATAATATTTTAATAATAGATGATTTATAGTATAAATCCTTTCATTAAAAACATTTTACAAGTAAAGGTAATTTTTTCACCCTTATCTTTTTGTTTTAACCTATTTTAAACCTTTTTGACAATTACTATGGTATTAAAGATTTTACTCTTTAGGGGTCAAGAAAGTCACTTTAAAAGGATAATTGGACCACAATTGGGAAATGGTTGATATTTTAAACCATATCCCAATCATTTTTTTGAAAAAAGTTTTTTTTTGTAGTTTTAAATTATTTAATAATATATAATTTATTATAAAATAACATTAATGTAATTTTTTTAACTATTCATTTAATTTGAATTTTAAAAATTCAGGAAAAAAATGAAATTATTATATAATAAATTAAAACCAATATAATATGTCATTTGTATCAACAAAAATATTTTAGAACAAAAATTCAATAATATTATATTACTTTTAATTTTTTTAAAATATTTTATTTTAGTTTTTTATTAGTTGAATAAATATTATATTGGTGTTGCGTAAACATTTATGGTAATTATATGATCACTAAAAATTAGAAATAAATTATCATGATATATAAAAATCATTTAAATTTCAAATTAATATTTATAACTGATCATAACTTCTTTTTATACTTATTTAAAACATTTAAATATAATAAAACAAAGAGAATGGCATTTTTGACTTTTCTTTACATAAAATATTATATAGGTCAAAATCACGACAACATGAGAAAATGTCATATATTATAAATTTTGATGATTATGGACAGAAGATACTCATCAAATAAATTTAATTAAAGTGTTAGGTTTTCTTTCTAGTCATTATCACATTATTTTTACCCTTAATTAACCTATTTTAACTTTATTGGGGTAACAAAATTTACTATGATTAATATTGACAATGACTTAAAATAAAAGAGAAATATTTAAAAAAATTAGACCACCTAATTGAAATTATTGAATAATTTTTTCATGATTGAAAACATATGAGTGTTAGAACGTAATTTAAAATAAAACACTCTAAACGTGATGAAAAATAGCTTTTCAGGGAAATGAATTTTTAAGTAAAAAAAATATTTTTATACTAAATTAGAGTATAAAATTATTTACAAAGAATATTATTAGATTATTTTTAATCAAAATGAATTAATGAAATTTAAAATGTCACCCAAAAATATAATATTACATTATAAATACTTTTAAATAAAATATATTTTTCAATAAAAACAAGTATTTTTCATTTTTCATTGAAAAATAAAACATTTTAAAAAAAATCCAAAAATTTCAACATAAGATAATTTTAAAATTATTATTTAAAAAATAACATATTTTTATTAAATAAAATTTATAAATATTTTATTAATTAATTATATTATTCACTCACAAAATCAAAGAATACCATTTTTTAAGAAAACATATTTTTGAGGAATAAAATGTATTTTTTAAAAATTGAGTGCTTATTTCCAAATAAATAATCAATAAATTTTTATTTATTAGGACCTATATATATATATTTCATAATGAGGTAATACTATTTATATCATTCAATTTAATGACTATTTTATAACAAACATATTTAAATAATACTATTTCATGGTTCATTTATGCTTAGTGTTACTTGTCATACACGTATTGAACAAAATGTCATTAATTTAAAATATTGGGGTTTTACATTATCCCCTTTAAAAAATCACATCCTCACAATTTTAACTTGATCTTAGTAATCTAATGTTTTCTATATGAAAATACCTTTATTGAAATCCCACATCATAAAAAGTCTTAATAAAAAATCCTCTTGAAAAGAGGTAAATAGAAATATGAAGGTCATCAAGAATAACACATAATTAGGTTTCCAAATAGGGAATAATTAGTGGGAAGGGAAAAATGGATATGGAAAAATAGAATAATGTCCAAATAATTATGAAGAGTGATGGAGATCATTGATCACAAAAAAGTGAAAGATCATGAGAAAGTAAATGATCATAAAAACATAAACCAAATAGGTGTAAAAAACCATCAATTCATAAAAAACAAAGATAATATGATTTTTTTCAAGATCCTTTTCCTAGAGTTGGGGAATTCATACCCCAATCTCATATTTTTCTCCCAATGATGAGTATTAAAGTTGAATTTTTGTACTTAAATAACTAAAATCAAATTCTAATAGATCTTATGATTCTATAAAAGGATAACAAGATATTCCTCCTATCATTATACATTAACCAAAACCAAAATGGTTAGAATAATGTAAGATAATTTATAAATTAATATTCCTTCATATGATGAAATATAATATTAATAAAAAAACTCAACAATAACACCCCAAGTTCAACATATATCATTAGATAAATAACTAAATTTAAAATTCATCAAAATATTCTAGACTAAGATTGAAACCCAAAAATCAGAAGGATTTGGTCACAATTTCTTCATATATTAATTTAACATTTATCTCCCAATAAAATGAGTCACTCATAATTTTATATACCAAAAAATGTATATATAATAATTATATAATCTCAAAAGTGTTCTAATCATTTCTATAAATGATCTAAATCACTATAAAGACACATTAAAATCTTATATTCTTCTTAAAGATTGTTAAACATTATTCCTAAAATAAAATCCTATCTTATCAAAAAAAAATTCATTTAACATAATAATATAAGGTTTCCAAAATAGTGAAATTTTATTAAAGTAATGTTTGTTACTTAATCAACAAATCAATTTTCAATATATTGGTTATTTGTACTATAAAACAAAAGATCTAAAAATAAATTTAATCATTATATATCAAGTAATTTTAGAAAAAAAATTCATACTAACCAGGACATTGGGTAGGTTGTATTAGGCATTGCACCCTTATCACTCTTTAATTGTGGGTTCAAGCCTAGTATTCTTTCCAAATGCTACATGTTACCACTCAGTTTGTAGGTTTTTTTTTATAAAACTATAAAAATACAATTCATATAAAATTTATATAAATATGATAAATATCATAAAAAATAACCTTAATCATCAATTATAATATAAACTATCATGGTTATTGTAACACCCCAGGTAAATAAGGAATATGACATTTTCATATTTATCCATATTTGTGAATAAAATATGAATATGACTTTAAAGGGGATGCTATGCTCGATGGCATACCCAACACGCAACAATGAGTTTCTTGGGAATCTTACGTTGCACTCTAATAATAAAATAATATTATTTTAAATGGTAGTTAACATGTAGCCGTTGTAATGGAGGGAATGGATATAAATAACTAAAATATGATTATATATTTTCTTAAATATTTTTACATTTATACAATAAAATAAAAGGCTTAAAATACGAAAAGAATTCAATTTTAGGCGTATATGCCCTAGTTTTCACTAAAGGTTCACTTATCACCTTTTGATGGAGAACCGTCATTAAATATAGTTTTGTTCACTCTTAAACATTCTTTTGGACCAAATAAAACTCTTATTAAGAATCGGGACATAAAAATTTACTTTGTGTAAATTTTTGGTATCTTTCCGATAAAGTTCATTTTTTAATGAATAGTGTAAAATGTTGTATTTTAATTCAAAACCACTTTTTAATATAATTTATTTATATGATTAGATTATATTTTGAATTGGTTTTAAAGTGAAATTAGAAAATATTTTTACCATTAAATCCAATAGTGGTCGTTGGAATCAATTTCACTTTGAAATCAGACTTAAACTAGTGTCAATCTTTTGATACTTACTGTTTCATAAAACACGCTATTTGTCATGACAGCGGGAATTAATTATTAAATTAATTAATGTGACTTATATGTTTTGAATTTTGTAAAACGGACTTCATTTTTGAATTCAGAATATCAAATATAGCTTAGGGTGAATTTTGGGGATTTTTCTGAAAAACTTCAATTTTTGATGAATAGTGAAACCACTAAGTGGTACTTTTAAAAACTGATTTTCCGTTTAAATGAAATTTTTCCATCATTGTGTTTTGATTTTCAAAAATCCGACATACATGGTTGACATTAATAAGTAAAATGTGGTTCAATGAGATTAAAATAATTTTTTGGTGAATAGTAACTTATTAAGTTTTTAATCGCGATTAGTGGTAATTAGTGTAGTTTAAGGTAAAAATAATGCTTTAATAAAATGAGATGAGCTTGACACATGTCTTAACCTCATTGGTTGTATCATGGCCGACCACGAAAAGCCATGGGTCAACTTTGGGACCCCATGGATACACTTTGGTTGGGAAATGACAAAAATAACATTTTATTTAATGTAAAAGTAAAATTGACACAAACATGATATGTTTTACTAAAACAATTTTTAAGTGGGGTTATACAAGTCATCTTTTTAATTATAAATATTCATTGGAAAGATAAAAAGATTTCATACATCATAGTATTTTTTATAATTTTTAGACATTAAATAAATTAAATTATTTATGACATAATAATGATGCAGCGATGACATCATTATTTGACGATTTAAATAAAATGGAAAGATAATGTAAAATATATGAACTACAGATGTCCAAAACTTATTGGATGAGTGTATTTCGAAGCCTTATCACCTTATCCACGAATTATATCAATGTGGGACCTTTTTAAACCGAAACACATTTTCAAATAAAGTAATATTTCTTTACTTTCCAAAAGTGCCCCTCCTCTCCTATTATAAAAGGCCCCCACCTCTACCTCATTTAACACACTCCTCAAGCCTTTGGATCAGCCAAACCCTGCCCATTTACTCTCTCCACATCCCTCTCCTCATCCTAGAGGATTCCCTTTGGGCAGAATCTTTTCAAAGGAAGCCTTTAGGCTCAAATCAAAAGGAGTTACACTTTTAAAGGTAATTCACTCTCTCATGTTCATTTGTTTTATTTTTCTTCTCCAACCCCCTAAAATCTTTTTATTTACTTCTTTTGTATCAACACCAGTATCTTAAATATACTAGGATGTTGTTATAAGATTTATTCGAGCTACACTCTCACACAACTACATCAAATGGTTAAAGAACATACGGTTTCCGTGGATGGTGAAATTCTGCCTCCCGAAACGATGATTGTTCAATACTCATTTAACACCTTCAAAGGTGGCCATTATGATGTCACTATTTTTATATATGATATATAATATGTTTATGTTTTATTTATGCTTCTGTATTTTTCATTTTTGTCTTACCTTTATGGCTTCCATTATGGGTATACGCGATATCTTCATTTAAGGAAGTGCGGACTACCGCCCCCTCAAAGTGATTTGATTCGTTAAATACCATATGTGGGATGTATAAAGGATGGAAATATGATATTATATATGATATTATACTGGAATTATAATATACCTTTATATCATTATTTTTCCATTCTATAAAATACGAAATAGAAATGAAAGTAGCGTTCATGCGTACGTACGGCTTACCGTCTCCATGAAAGGTGCATTTCATTTCTTACCTCTAAATGATTATGTAATGTTATAAATGCATGCATGTACTGGATATATATGACATATATGATATCTAAATAATGAATACAATTCTGGATATAATAAACATTTGGCCACACGAACAACATGTAATTGTAAGAAGTCCACTTTCGACTTAAGAACCAAATATCGGCAAAACAAATATTATTAACTTAAATGATTACATAATGTTTATGACATGGTAATAAGTGGTATAAAAGTAATAATGAACTTGAAACAGGTTCTTAAGGAATTATAAATTAACTCAAGTTTATTATTCAGGAGATTAAAGAACGATCGAGTCAAGTCGGACCCGAGGTAAGGGATCCTACTCCCCTCTTTCTTTTTAAGTACACACTTTTATGTCATTCCTTTTAAAGCTCTTCTTTCTTGTTATTGGGATGATATTTTATATTAAACTTACTGTAATTTTTATGTTCATGTGATGAGAGACCCTATTCTCTCTCATCAATCCATTTTGGATGTTTTGAGTGGCGCCGTTAGTCTGCTGAACTTTCGTAAGAGATCTAACCTCTCTCTTTCTTTTTAAGTACTCTCCTTTATGTCACTTCTTTTAAGCTCCTCTTTGTAATGTTGGGGGATGTTCTTTTATATTCCTCTTGCTGTAAATATTATTTTAATGTGATGAGATACCCTATTTGATCTCATCAACCCATATTCGGATGTTTTATGTGGCGCCGTTAGGCTGCCGAGTTTTCGTAAGGGATTTTTCAGCTCACTTTTATTCCCGTGAGATTTATGCTACATTTGCCACAAATTCCATTGAGTGGTGTATGTACTGCCCATTATTCTACTCTTTGTGTAATATACTTTCGTTTATGAGTATTTACATCAATGATCTATTGTCCTTCTTTCATGGGGTGTATGTTTTGAAAGATACCCAAGTCGGTAAGGGGACCTTTCACCCTCCTCTTTTTTAAAAGACTTATTTTGTTGGGTATTTTAATTTACATATTGTTATGTTGGGCTATGTTCTCATATATCCTTATTGATGTAAATTTTATGTCCAAGTGATGAGATACACTTTTTATCTCTCATCAACTCATTTTGATGTGATGCCGTTAGGCTGTCAAGGGAACTTTTTAACCCAATTTCGATTTCTTTGGGTTCAACATGTAGTCATTGAATATGTCATCCATTGAATATGTGTGAATGACCTTTTATTGTTTTACACTTAATATCCACTTATATTGGGTGTATTTATATTTGTCACACATATTTTTGAGATTGATTTGTCCTTAATTTAAGGATACCTTCTTTATAAGGGATTTCATCACATTTGACATTTCTATTGAGGGTTCATTGTTGTTATGCACCAATTCACTCTTATATGGTGTATATACTGTCCTTTGTAGTATTATATCATGAATCCATTTATTCTCATGATATTATAAAGTTCTGACTAAATGTTATTCCTCAATTGTTGTATTCAAGTGTCTCTAATTTTGGTAAAACCACTTTAACCAAAATATCATTTTAAATGTTTTAATTATTTGTTCTTATTAATATCCATGTTTTAAAAATGGTTTTAAGGATTTATTTATATGGATATTAATGGTTTAAAGTTTTAATCTTCAAGGTGGTATGGGACACTTTGATTTAAAAATCTCTTTATTAAATGTTTTAAATGGTTTTGGAAATGGTTTTCTTTTTGAATGGATTCATTATTTCAATATAATAAAATGTTATATTGTGATTGAAATGTGGAAATGCTATGTTTACTTTATGCATATTTTATGTGATACGATTATGATATGGTCCTTGGGCATTGTTATGAAGAACGGGTGGTTCCGTGATAAACTAAGGGCGGGTGAGCCCGTTATAGCTCTCCAATGCATTGGGTAACGCGAAGGAGTGAAACGTTAAGGTTTCTCCGAAGAGATTTAGGGAATATACTGTGCTGGGTATTCCAAACGTAACCAAGAGGGTTACTCCCTACGTAAGAATGTTATGAATGCCTCAAGTTACCTTTATGTCTTATGTTTTCTATGATTTATTCATGATTTGATATGCCTATGTTTTATGGGTAAAGTATGATTTCATTCTTATGTATATATGAACTCATGTTTCCTTTCCATATTTTTATAACCCTTACTGAGATTTTTATGCTCATCATAAGTTTTTGAAATGCTTTTCACAGGTCAAGGGAAAGGTACATGATGTGACGATAGTGTCAAGGATGTGTCAAGAAAGAATCCGTGTTTTATTTTAAATAGGTTTCCGTTGATGGGAAGAATGAATATTGTCTTTTATGTAACCACCTTGTTTAAATGTGGAATGTAATGCAAGTTTCATGATCTAATTCTCTAAAACTCTAAACCTGAAATGATCCTCAATGTGTAATCTTGTAATAACTCAAGTTTAAGTAAGGTTTAAGGTTGGGTCCTTACAGTTGGTATCAAAGGTCGGTTTAGATAACTTTAGAGGTTAGGGTATTCTTTAAGCATAATTGACAATTACCATAATGGTTAGGATTTCAGAAAGAGTCTTAGTTTTAGATAAAGTGAATGAGTAAGTATATTTTATTGTCTATCTTACTCATTAGTACATGATGGTTTTGTTGATATACTCACACTGACCTTTTTGGTTTTAGTAAATGGCTGGATCTAGCAGGCACCAAAGTAACAGTGGATGTGAAGGAAACTGTGATAGTTTTTTGAGCAAGCAACTGAATGATATGGGAGCTGCAATGAGAAATATTTTGATTATCCTCAACCAACTATCTGGAGTCATGATTGACCACCTAAACCTTGGAGATTTCTCTAAGGCATCATATATGCAAGAAACAAATCCCTACGGAAGTACAGGTAATAATCATAAAGGTAAGTGTGTTCAAAAACCTATGTGTCAAAGATGTGGAAAGAAACACCTAGGAAAATGTTTCAAAGGGACAAAAATATGCCATAGATGTGGAAATAAAGGTCATAAAGCAAGAACCTGCCATGGAAAAAAGAAGCATCCAGTTGACTCGAGGAAAGGGAAAGAAGTTCTTTCTGAGGGATCAATTGAATGTTTTAAATGTGGTGTGCATGGTCATTATGCAAACACATGTCCTATGAAGAAGTTTCGTGAATGGGGTCACCAAGAGCGTACCAATATTCCTTTACCAATACTTAATGCCATTCCGATTGAGGATGAAGAAACTGACAATGACCAATCAAAGGTATGTACTATTTCATGACTATTGTTTTCTTATTTTGGAATCTTAGGATATGATTCATTATTTTGTTTGTAGGAAAGAGGTATTTCGGAATAAGTTGGAAAGGAATGGATAATGGATCATGAAGAATGTTGAATGAGTAAGATGTCAACATATAAGGGCTTCAAGAGTTAGGGTGAAATTCTTAAGAGTATTAAGTCTCTTTTGATGATGGGGTTACATTAGAAGACTTTTTATATTATGTGTAACCCTGATGTTTAATATAGGCAAATTTTATTCAAGTAATAGTTATCTTTTCTTTTGTGGACATAGTTATAAAGAACCATTTGGGTTTATATGATCCTTACTTTTGAGGTAATTATGAGTTACCATATGTTATGATTGAAGTGAAAGGCATGAGATAAAATTGAGGTTAAATTATGTTATGGTTATTTTTGATGATTTTATCCCTTTTTGGGTAATGATTTGAGAATTATATAGTTTTGGAAAAAGGACAACACGCAGACCGTGTGACAACCCGTCGCGTCGGACAATGCTGCGGGAATCGAACCCACAACCAAAGTGCGACTGGTATTTATCGCCTACCACTGGACTACGTGAAGTCCCTGGTTAGTTTGACTGATTATTTTTAGTTATATGATTTTATGAATTAAGAGTAAGTTGATTTTGGAGGATATGTGATTAGGATAATTACTTTTCAATGTGAGACTTTAGGAGCAACTGATGTTGTTTGGAGATAAATGTTACGATTTAACTTGGAAGACTATGTGACTAAATCCTTCAAATATTTGGGTTTCAATTTTATATTGGTTTACTTTGTAGAATTTTATGGACAAATTTTTTATCGGATGGTCCTCGTTGAACTTTGGGTTTTGTTGGACAAATTTTGGAGATTAAGAATAGATTTTCTTTTTATAAGGGGTTATCCTTTTCTGGATTATCTGATCTTGTACTAACCTTTTTGGTTTTGGTTTTGGTTAAAGCCTAAATACATGGGATGTATATAGTTATCTTTTTGGTATTAGGTGATTCTCTTGAAGTTGATTATAGTACTCTTAATGCGAACAGGTCTCCCTAAATACTCGTCTTTTGGAAAAAATATGAGTTTGACTAAGGAATCTAGTAAAAGTTGAAAGTCAACATGATAAGTGATTATGCTTCCTTATGAATAAATTCCTCAATAAAAAGTAACTTAAAACAAAAATTTTTTCTATTAACTTTTCCTACTGGGGAACCCAACACCGTTTAACCCATCACAAGTTTGTGATTTTCTTATTGTTAACTTTCTCCTAAACATGTTTTCTATCACTCTCCATCGGAACATGACCCTATGTTTTCTCCTCCATGTCCATATTTTCATACTTAGAATCCTAGTATGGGTTAACTCGGGTGACCTCTGTTCTTATCTTTCTTTATTTTAAAGTGATTGTTTTACCGACTCTTGTTCCGATGTGGGACGTTCAAGGATGTTTCCAAGCACAATTTTAAAATTGCGAGGACGCAATTGCCAAAAGGGGGGAAGGATGTAACACCCCAGGTAAATAAGGAATATGACATTTTCATATTTATCCATATTTGTGAATAAAATATTAATATGACTTTAAAGGGGACGCTATGCTCGATGGCATACCCAACACGCAACAACGAGTTTCTTGGGAATCTTACGTTGCACTCTAATAATAAAATAATATTATTTTAAATGGTAGTTAACATGTAGCCGTTGTAATGGAGGGAATGGATATAAATAACTAAAATATGATTATATATGTTCTTAAATATTTTTACATTTATACAATAAAAGAAAAGGATTAAAATACGGAAAGAATTCAATTTTAGGCGCATATGCCCTAGTTTTCACTAAAGGTTCACTTATCACCTTTTGATGGAGAACCGTCATTAAATATAGTTTTGTTCACTCTTAAACATTCTTTTGGACCAAATAAAACTCTTATTAAGAATCGGGACATCAAAATTTACTTTGTGTAAATTTTTGGTATCTTTCCGATAAAGTTCATTTTTTTAATGAATAGTGTAAAATGTTGTATTTTAATTCAAAACCACTTTTTAATCTAATTTATTTATATGATTAGATTATATTTTGAATTGGTTTTAAAGTGAAATTAGAAAATATTTTTACCATTAAATCCAATAGTGGTCGTTGGAATCAATTTCACTTTGAAATCAGACTTAAACTAGTGTCAATCTTTTGATACTTAGTGTTTCATAAAACACGCTATTTGTCATGATAGCGGGAATTAATTATTAAATTAATTAATTTGACTTATATGTTTTGAATTTTTTAAAACGGACTTCATTTTTGAATTCAGAATATCAAATATAGCTTAGGGTGAAGTTTTGGGATTTTTCTGAAAAACTTCAATTTTTGATGAATAGTGAAACCACTAAGTGGTACTTATAAAAACTGATTTTCCGTTTAAATGAAATTTTGCCATCATTGTGTTTTGATTTTCAAAAATCCGACATACATGGTTGTCATTAATAAGTAAAATGTGGTTCAATGAGATTAAAATAATTTTTTGGTGAATAGTTACTTATTAAGTTTTTAATCGCGATTAGTGGTAATTAGTGTAGTTTAAGGTAAAAATAATGCTTTAATAAAATGAGATGAGCTTGACACATGTCTTACCCTCATTGGTTGTATCATGACCGACCAAGACAAGCCATGGGTCAACTTGGGGACCTCATGGATACACTTTGGTTGGGAAATGACATAAATAACATTTTATTTAATGTAAAAGTAAAATTGACACAAACATGATATGTTTTACTAAAACAATTTTTAAATGGGGTTATACAAGTCATATTTTTAATTATAAATATTAATTGGAAATATAAAAAGATTTCATACATCATAGTAATTTTTTATAATTTTTAGACATTAAATAAATTAAATTATTTATGACATAATAATGATGCAGCGATGACATCATTATTTGACGATTTAAATAAAATGGAAAGATAATGTAAAATCTATGAACTACACATGTCTAAAACTTATCGGATGAGTGGATTTCGAAGCCTTATCACCTTATCCACGAATTATATCAATTTGGGACCTTTTGAAACCGAAACACATTTTCAAATAAAGTAATATTTCTTTACTTTCCAAAAGTGCCCCTCCTCTCCTCTTATAAAAGGCCCCCACCTCTACCTCATTTAACACACTCCTCAAGACTTTGGCTCGGCCAAAACCTACCCATTTACTCTATCCAAATCCCTCTCCTCATCCTAGAGGATTCCCTTTGGGCATAATCCTTTCAAAGGAAGCCTTTAGGCTCAAATCAAAAGGAGTTACACTTTTAAAGGTAATTCACTCTCTCATGTTCATTTGTTTTATTTTTCTTCTCCAACCCCCTAAACTATTTTTATTTACTTCTTTTGTAACAAAACCAGTATCTTAAATATACTAGTATGTTGTTATAAGATTTATTCGAGCTAAACTCTCACACAACTACATCAAATGGTTAAAGAACATACGGTTTCCGTGGATGGTGAAATTCTGCCTCCCGAAACGATGATTGTTCAATAATCATTTAACACCTTCAAAGGTGGCCATTATGATGTCACTATTTTTATATATGATATATAATATGTTTATGTTTTATTTATGCTTCTGTATTTTTCATTTTTGTCTTACCTTTATGGCTTCCATTATGGGTATACGCGATATCTTCATTTAAGGAAGTGCGGACTACCGCCCCCTCAAAGTGATTTGATTCGTTAAATACCATACGTGGGATGTATAAAGGATGGAAATATGATATTATATATGATATTATACTGGAATTATAATATACCTTTATATCATTATTTTTCCATTCTATAAAATACGAAATAGAAATGAAAGTAGCGTTCATGCGTACGTATGGCTTACCGTCTCCATGAACGGTGCATTTCATTTCTTACCTCTAAACGATTATGTAATGTTATAAATGCATGCATGTACTGGATATATATGACATATATGATATCTAAATAATTAATACAATTCTGGATATAATAAACATTTGTCCACACGAACAACATGTAATTGTAAGAAGTCCACTTTCGACTTAAGAACCAAATATCGGCAAAACAAATATTATTAACTTAAATGATTACATAATGTTTATGACATGGTAATAAGTGGTATAAAAGTAATAATTAACTTGAAAAAGGTTTTTAAGGAATTAGAAATTAACTAAAGTTTATTATTCAGGAGATTAAAGAACGATCGAGTCAAGTCAGACCCGAGGTAAGGGATCCTACTCCTCTCTTTCTTTTTAAGTACACACTTTTATGTCACTCCTTTTAAAGCTCTTCTTTCTTGTTATTGGGATGATATTTTATATTAAACTTACTGTAATTTTTATGTTCATGTGATGAGAGACCCTATTCTCTCTCATCAATCCATTTTGGATGTTTTGAGTGGCGCCGTTAGGCTGCTGAACTTTCGTAAGAGATCTAACCTCTCTCTTTCTTTTTAAGTACTCTCCTTTATGTCACTTCTTTTAAGCTCCTCTTTGTAATGTTGGGGGATGTTCTTTTTATATTCCTCTTGCTTTAAATTTTATTGTAATGTGATGAGATACCCTATTTGATCTCATCAATCCATATTCGGAAGTTTTATGTGGCGCCGTTAGGCTGCCGAGTTTTCGTAAGGGATTTTTCAGCTCACTTTTATTCCCGTGAGATTTATGCTACATTTGCCACAAATTCCATTGAGTGGTGTATGTACTTCCCATTATTCTACTCTTTGTGTAATATACTTTCGTTTATGAGTATTTACATCAATGATCTATTGTCCTTCTTTCATGGGGTGTATGTTTTGAAAGATACCCAAGTCGGTAAGGGGACCTTTCACCCTCCTCTTTTTTAAAAGACTTATTTTGTTGGGTCTTTTAATTTACATATTTTTATGTTGGGATATGTTCTAATATATCCTTATTGATGTAAATTTTATGTCCAAGTGATGAGATACACTTTTTATCTCTCATCAACTCATTTTGATGTGATGCCGTTAGGCTGTCAAGGGAACTTTTTAACCCAATTTCGATTTCTTTGGGTTCAACATGTAGTCATTGAATATGTCATCCATTGAATATGTGTGAATGACCTTTTATTGTTTTACACTTAATATCCACTTATATTGGGTGTATTTATATTTGTCACACATATTTTTGAGATTGATTTGTCCTTAATTTAAGGATACCTTCTTTATAAGGGATTTCATCACATTTGACATTTCTGTTGAGGGTTCATTGTTGTTATGCACCAATTCACTCTTATATGGTGTATATACTGTCCTTTGGAGTATTATATCATGAATCCATTTATTCTCATGATATTATAAAGTTCTGACTAAATGTTATTCCTCAATTGTTGTATTCAAGTGTCTCTAATTTTGATAAAACCACTTTAACCAAAATATCATTTTAAATGTTTTAATTATTTGTTCTTATTAATATCCATGTTTTCAAAATGGTTTTAAGGATTTATTTGTATGGATATTAATGGTTTAAAGTTTTAAGCTTCAAGGTGGTATGGGACACTTTGATTCAAAAATCTCTTTATTAAATGTTTTAAATGGTTTTGGAAATGGTTTTCTTTTTGAATGGATTCATTATTTCAATATACTAAAATGTTATATTGTGATTGAAATGTGAAAATGCTATGTTTCCTTTATGCATATTTTATGTGATACGATAATGTTATGGTCCTTGGGAATTGTTATGAAGAACGGGTGGTTCCGTGATAAACTAGGGGCGGGTGAGCCCGTTATAGCTCTCCAATGCATTGGGTAACGCGAAGGAGTGAAACGTTAAGGTTTATCCGAAGAGATTTAGGGAATATACTGTGATGGGTATTCCAAACATAACCAAGAGGGTTACTCCCTACTTAAGAATGTTATGAATGCCTCAAGTTACCTTTATGTATTATGTTTTCTATGATTTATTCAGGATTTGATATGCCTATGTTTTATGGGTAAAGTATGATTTCATTCTTATGTATATATGAACTCATGTTTCCTTTCCATATTTTTATAACCCTTACTGAGCTTTTTATGCTCATCCCAAGTTTTTGAAATGCTTTTTACAGGTCAAGGGAAAGGTACATGATGTGACGATAGTGTCAAGGATGTGTCAAGAAAGAATCCGTGTTTTATTTTAAATAGGTTTTCGTTGATGGGAAGAATGAATATTGTCTTTTATGTAACCACCTTGTTTAAATGTGGAATGTAATGCAAGTTTCATGATCTAATTCTCTAAAAATCTAAACCTGAAAAGATCCTCAATGTGTAATCTTGTAATAACTCAAGTTTAAGTAAGGTTTAAGGCTGGGGCCTTACAGTTATCAATACTTTAAACTCATGTACTCAAAATTAAAATAGTATTCTTCATTAAATAACCTTTTCACATGTCAAAATTAAGGGTTATATATACCTCAAACTTCTATAAAAACTCACTAAATTTATCCTAATACAATTCTCTCACATAAAAAATCAAAAGTGTTTTAATTATTTTAAAGTTATGATCATCCTTAAATCTACCACTATATTATAACTCTTGAATCCCCAAATGTAGACACCTTAATCATTCAACATTTTTCAAAATTATATTTCATATTATTCTTTAATACATTATTCCTATAAATAAAAATATAAATATTGTACTAATATTAAAATATATAAAAATTCTAGCCAAGATATATTCCGTACCTTTTATACGTCATTTTTAGTTTCATCGTCTTAAATTGTAATGTCATTAGGCATTGAAAAAAAAATTATTTTCATGGTTTAATTGATCCCATTCTTGATCTTCCACCTTAGGACATTTATTTTCATAATTACCATGCTCGCTACATTTAAAGCATTCAATTGGTACTTTTGGAATAAATTTATCTCCCTCTATGTTGTTAACATACCAATTCCTTTTTCCCTTACAAGATTATCGCTTTATTGTAATAACCCATGCTTTTTTAAATAATATTTTTTCATAATAAAATGTGTGTTATATTGTATTATATTATGAATAAACCAAAAATACCTTATACAATTAATAATTAAAATTACATTATTCATCTATAAAATCAATTAAAATTCCAAACATTATAACTGGGCAAAAAATATAAAATAAAAGACAAAAATAGAAAAATATGGATAAATCAAATCAATTATAATCATCTCTCCCACATCCAACACTATAGAAATAAAAAAAATATTTTAAAACCAATCAAAATCTTATAATATAAAAATATATAACATTGGGAGGAATTTTAGTGATTTTTTAGTGATATAATGAAGTTGTATTTTATATAGTATAATGGGAAATGTGACCGTCATGTTTTTGACTGTTAGGATTGTTGGTAAAATATGACCATTGGATAATATAATCATTGGACAATTTGATAGTTGGGAACTATAACCATTGGTTTTTAATGTTATAATAAGTGTTTATAAATAGGGATGAAAAGGGATAATTAATGTAAAAAGAGAAGTGATGGACTCAACTAGTAGATCCAAGTTGTTTGTAACCCATTTATTAGAACATGAAAGAGAGGTGGCATCATTGGGGTTCACCCTTGAACATTCCCAATATTATCTTCAATAATGGAAGCCTAAATTAAATTTACTTTGGTAGAAGTTCAACTTAGTGGAGATTACCACTCAGTCAATGTTAGCCGATCCACCCCATGAATCTACCATTATCACACACCTTACCCTTAGGGAATATATGAGAGTAATAAGGGGTTATGTGTAACTACCTTAGTCACTTAATGTGAAATTTTTTTGTGTAATTAAAATTATTATTCTTTCTATAAAATTTTAGTAATATTTTTTCTTAATAAAATATATGTTTAATTGAGACGAATTTGATAAATTTATTTTTCAGACACAAATTGTACTTTTTAGAAAAGATATAAATTTTTATAATGAACTAATGTATTCTGAATAATATTTATTATAATGAAATATCTAGTTAAAACAATCTTATTTAAATATTAATGATAAAATAATTTTATTTTGGCCTATGAAATTTTTAAGTGTAAGAAATTTTATTGTACATTACATCCCGCTATTTTTTTAATAAATAACGGTTTTTATATTTAAAAGTAAAAATTATGTTATTTAGATAATTTTTTAGACAAATCAATATCACATTTGAAATGAGTATATCAAAATTAGGTTCTGGTGAATTTATCTGAATATTATAATTTTTTTTATTTTTTCCATGAATATTAAAAATATAGTTTTGTGTTTTTGATAAGTTTAATGATTTCATAATTATGACATAATTATTTAATAATTAATTAACCACAATACATGACCTCTAATATTTTATTTAATAAATATTATTTATTTTATTATATTTTAATCAATTTCCAAAGCTATAAGTGACTTTTAAATTCTAAAAGGGAAACCTTGAATTTAAAAACATTACTTTGTGGAAAATTTACTTTCCTATGAAAAAAGAAGTAATAAAATATTATGTTTGGTTTTTTTGTATTAAAACAAAATACAATTAGTCCAAAATGTCCAAAACAATGTGCAATAACCATGGTTAATCCAATAGTTTTTCATTTTCCACAACCTAGATTTTCAAGGCCTATATTTGAAAATTATTAAACAAATCCTCCACCATTACTATAAATACCCACCCATATATAAATTTTATTTCACACACAATCTATCCTCCATGATGTTATGGTGTTTTTTCCTTCAAAAGATCCCCCCAAGGTGTCCTCAATCTACCAAGGTTCTTTTCCCCAATATCTAGTAGTAACTCTTAATGGTACGAGAATTATCCTTCCTTTCTCTTCAATTGAAGAACCTATTTTTGTATATGTACTCTAAATATTATTGTTATTGTATTTTATTACCATTTTTATCATATTATCACTTACAAACTATGTTTTATCAAGGGGATACCCTTTTATCGCCTCCTTTTACCCTTTTCTAAAACCATGTTTTATACCTATCATGCTATCAAATTTAGTTCTCAAATTTATCTCTCTACATAAGAAATTATATTTTCTTTTATTTTTGGGAATATCCAACCCTCTTTATTTTCTAGGTCTATTCACCTAGATGTAAAATAATTTATTTTATTTGGGTATTTACATATACTAAATCCACATTCCCTTTTTATGATCTAAAAATGATGTAATGATCATGTCTTTAAGCACTTTTGTACACCGTGATTTTGAAAAGAAACTTTTTCTTTATTCTCCATGGTTTATTAATGAAATGATTGATTATTATATATGTGGATCTGATTAATTAATACATATTAATGGTTCACCCTGACAGCTCTTTAATTCATTGGGTAAAGAATTTAATATACAGAGATGACATGTTTTATGATACCTTGGTGAATAACCTTGGTAATTTTATTTTATGACACATTGATGATAAACCTTATTGATATGATTATGAATGTCTATATAAATGTTGTAGCCACATTTTCATGTTATGATTCATTTTCATTTTATTAATACATTCCTCACAATCTATGATTCAAGTTATGTTGTTACACATTATGTTATTATTGATATTCCTCATGATCACATGCTCAATATTTCCCTTGTTTATTCCCTTACCGGGCCTCATGATCAACCCCTTTCCTTTGATGTATGTCCCCAAGTTATGAGATAAAGTAAATTTAACTTATGATGAACCATTGTAATAATCCTTACAAGTGGATTTGAATAATGTTTTATGATTTCTTGTATTATGTTTCTGATATCCAAGAAACTAAACTTAAAAAGATCCTCATATTTGTTCCATATATTAAAAAGTTTAGGTAATAAAAGTCATGATGCCACAGTTGGTATCAAAGGATGTTTTAGTTATTTTTGGAAATTATGAATATAAATCCTTAGTATAAACCCTAGAGAAATGTATAAATATAGAAAAACATCATGGTATTTTGGTGAAATATTAAGTAAGTGGTTTTTGAGAAAATAAATACCTATCTAGATACGAACAAGTTGATGTGGTTCTAATATAGAAATATCCAAGGGTAACACCTAAAAACACTTCATTGAGCTAGAATCAAGAAGAAACTAGTGCATAATGATAGGCCTTTCTGCACTCTTGGTTTGATGCTCTCGGGGGATATGTTTGTTTAATAACAAGTATTATATGAAACATTATAAAGGATATATAGAAAATGTAATTGTTATTAATGAATAAAATATTTACAAAAGATGTTTTTAGACATCAAATTATTTTATAATTATAATATTATTAAAATAATTTTTTTATCACTAAGGTTTTATTCTTTTCTAAAAATTTTGTGAAGTAGAAGGAACCAAATAAATGATGAGTGCAATGGACGATGCACTAACCACCCTTTGATGGAAGTTGGAATGAAAAACTTCATGAGGATGATGAATAAACTATCTCAAGTTATTAATAATAACTTGAATTAAGTTGAACATCCAGATTCACCTCTAAGGGAACAACGTGCTTTTGAATCCTTCATAGGTCAATGACCACATTCTTTTAGTAGATCTACTGATCTCCTGATTTTCGAACAATAGATTAGCTCTATAGAAAAGATCTTTTCTATAATCTGCTATTCATCGAAAGAGAAATTCACCCTGGTAGTATACCGATTAGAAGGAAAATATGATCAATGGTGTAAAGTGATTAGAAACACAAATCCAAGAATATAGATTGAATCTATAGAGTAGAAAGAGTTTATGGGAATAATTTAAAATAAATATTTTCCCGATTTTATGAAAAAAATGGAAAAGGGATTCGTTAATATGAATCATAAGAAAAATTAATTTATGGGAAGCTACGGGATGGATTTTACAATACTTTATTGATACACCTCTAGATTTTTATTGATTCCAAGGTAAATTTTAAAAGATTCTTCAGTGAATTGTGACCCCACTCACTGATGAATTTAGAAAATCAAGACAATAAAAACTATTAGAAGATAATGCAATGTGCTATAAATGTTGAATTGGAGTTTGGATAAATATAGTGGTCACACAGGTTGAATGAAAAGAAGAGATCTATAGATCCAAACTTAGGGATGAATTTTTATCATGAAAGAGGAGGAAATAAAGTGAAACTTCTGATATGCAACAAATTTGGGAAGAAATATTCAGAGAAGTTATTGCTTGGGAGTAGAGACTTCTACAAGTGAGGAAGAGATGGACATACAGCTTGAAACTGTCATGGTGGGGTGAAGCCTTAACTTTTTGAACAATAAGGACAAAGGGAAGATGGTGAAATAACATCTTGAAGTTCAATTATTCCAGTGTGTACAACTTTGTAACTTTTCCAATCATTGTCCAAATCCAAAGATAATAGGGGACAATCAACATCAATCTCAGCATAGGCTAAAGGATTAAGGTCAGGCATTTTCTATCACAAGGGATGAATTAGAGAGTCCAAATAATGTGGTTGTAGGCACACCCATTATCCTCTCAAAGCTAGAAAGTACTTTGTTTGATTTTGGTTATATGCATTCCTTTATTTCACCCAATTTTACAAAGAATATATAATCAAACCCAAGATGATAAAAGTAAAGTTATCAATCAAGTCTCCAGGAGGGGTTTTCTAAGAATCAACAGCGTATAAAAACTCTTGTATTTACTTTGATGATCACAAGATCATCGAAAATCTAGTAGTAATTACAATGATAGAATTGGAAAATATACTAGGGATGGAATGGATCTCGAAATATAATTATAAGATCAAATATAGAATCAAGGAAATATATATAGTTTTGAATGGAAAACCTATATTTATTTTTAAAGGATAGATATCCCAACCTGATCTTTTTTCTAGAAGCACATCCATTATCCTTCTTTATAGAGATGATCGGTGAAGAGAGAGAAGGAAATGAATGTATAACGATATAAAATGTCCCCATAATTCAGGAATATGTTGATGTATTTCATGAGGTTTTATATGGTCCTCTTGAAGAAATAGATGTAGAGTTATCCATTGAACTCATACCTAGATCCAAGCTAACATTGAAGACCATATATAGAATGAGAAATGTAGATCTAGATGAATTAAAGAAACAAATTAATGATATTTTGGAGATTGTATTTATCAAACCAAGTGTGTCTCTTTAGGGATCACAAGATCCCTTTTTCAAGAAGAAGTACAGATCAATGTAATAATGAATTTATTATAGATAACTCAACATGATTATAGTGAAGAACATGTACTATATCCCAATGATTTATGATTTATTTAATCATCTTAATGGGAATCAATTATTATCAACGATTGACCTCCAATTAGGGTATCATCAATTGAGTGTTAAGAATAAAGATATTATAAATATTTTATTCCTAATTAGATATGGGCATTATAATTTTTTGTATTCCATTTATATTGACCAATACACCCTCTATATTTAAGGATTTTATGAATAGAGTATTTAAGGACTACCTTGATAAATTATTAGTAGTTTTTATTAATGATATTCAGACATATTCAAAAAATAATGAGGATCATGGAGACTATATTAGGTTTATATTAAAAACACTGAGGAAGAAAAAGATTTTTGGAAAATTCAAAAAATGTGAATTCTGGTTACAAAAAGTTTCATTCTTGGGAAAAAGTGTAACTAATAAAGGAACCTCAATAGAAATTGTGAAGATAAAGGCTATAGAGGAGTGTCCTCATCCTACATTAGTCACTCAGATTCGTAGTTTCCTTGGTTTATTAAGATATTATAGGATGTTTGTGAAAAAAATTTCATGAATTTATATTCCACTAATAAAGATAACTTAAAACAGGGATAAGTTTATATGGACAAAGGAGTGTGAAGAAAGTATCTACGAATGGAAGAAGATATTTCTTACTACAACTATGTAAACTCTACCCTTTATCGGAGAAGGATTATTTTATTATAGTAATGCATATATAAAAGGGATTTGGTGAATCCCCATGAAAAATGACAAGGTCATTACTTATGAATCTCAATAGATAAATCCTCATGAGAAGAATTTAACTATGCATGACTTAGAGTTAGATGTAGTTATTTTTTCTTTAAAAATATAGAGGCACTATCTCTATGAGGAGAAATGTGATATATACACATACCACCAATGTTTGAAGTTTATTTTTATGAAAAAGTAATTAAATACGAGACAAAGTATATGGATGGAACATCATAAAGACTATGACTATACAATTCATTATCAATCTAGAAGAGAGAAAAAATTTTCTAATGAATTAATTAGGAAAGACCCTATTGTGATGGCAATGATGAGGATTTATAGAGATCCTTTGATTAAAGACCTAGTAAAGTTGTACATGTAAATCATATGAGATGGGATTCCATCAACACTATTCCAAATGATTTTTCAACCATCATTAATTGATAATATCAAAAAATATCAAATAATAGATCCTTTTTTTCAAAAGAATATGGATGTTGTGATGAATGAGAAGTTTGTTGAGTTCCATATTGATCAATAAGGTGTATTAAAATTTCAGACAAGTCTATGTGTGCCATCTATCTTAGAGATAAATAAGGATCTGATGGATAAAGCCCATATCTCTACATTCTCTATACATCATAAAAGAACTAAAATGTATAGGGCCCTTCATGATCATTATTGGTGGGATAACATGAAAAGGGAGATTGTTGATTACACTGTAAGGTGCTTGGTGTGTTAGGAAGTGAAGGAGGAGCAACAAATTTCCAAAGGGATATTGAAAACACTACCCATACCAACATGGAAGTGGGAAAATATTACTATATACTTCATCATGGGTCTCCCAAGAATATCTAAAGGAAAAAAATGTGATATGAGTTATAGTGGATCAACACGCCAAAAACTCTCATTTCATTTCTATTCGAGAAGATTTATCTCCTGAAAAACATGCCAAGATATATTTAAAGGAATTGGTGAGGTTGCATGGAGTGCCACTTTAAATTGTTTCTAATTGTAATCAAAGGTTCAAATCTAAATTATGGAAAATTATTTAACATTACATGAATACTAAATTAAATTTTAGTATGGCATATCACCCCCAAATTGATTTCCAATATAAAAGGCCTATTAAAACACTTGAGGACATACGAAGAGCATGATTAACAGAATATAAAGGTGAATGGGATCAACACCTCCCATCAGTTGAGTTTTCATAAAACAAAAACTTACACTTGAGTATTAAAATGGTCCCCTATGAAGATATATATGAGAAAAAATGTATAAATCCTACTTGTTGGGATGAAGTTGGAGAGAGAAACGTACTTTGGTCTGATCTTGTGCAATAGATTACATAAAAGGTTCATTCCATACAATAACGTATAAAATATTCTCAGAGGTTTTAGAAGAACTATACTGACAATCTTTAAAGGTACTTGGAGTCTAATTTTGGTGACAAATTTTTCCTTTGAATATTAGTATGGAAGAGAGTCATGTAGTGTGAGAAGAAATAGAAGCTTATCCCAAGGTAAATTAGCCCCTATGAAATCCTTGATCTCATAGGAGTAGTGTAATTTCAACTAGAACTTCAAAAAAATCAAGCTCAAGTTCATGATTTATTCCATGTATCTCACTTAAGGACGTACATACCTTATCCCTCAAATGTATTGATTCCAGAGGTGGTACAACTATAACATTACCTCTCTTATGAGTAATAACTAGTGGAGATCTTGGAATATAGGGAAAAATTTATATTCGACAATAATACCCACATTTTCCAAGTGTTGTGGAGAAACCATAATTATGAATAGGTGAAATGGGAACTAGAGGAAACAGTGAAGCAAAATTACCCTAACCATTTCTCAACCAAGAATGTTATTGGAAATTTTGGAGATAAAATTTCTTAAGAGGGAAGAATGTAACAACCCATGTTTTTAAATGATATTTTTCCTGAAAAAATGTGTGTTATATTGTATTATATTATTCATGAACCAAAAAAAACCTTATATAATTAATAATGATCGTTAGATTATTCAACTACAAAACCACTTAAAATTTCAAACTTATGAACTGAAAAAAAACAAAAAAAAAACAAAATGGGAAAATACAGATCACTCCAATCCATTAGAATCATCGCCCGAACATACAACAATACAGAAATAAAACAAAATATTAGTAAAAAAATAAAAATCTTTGAAAATAAAAATTTATAACCTTAAGATGAATTTTACTTAATACAAGAGTGAAATAATGTAGTGGTATTTTTTAAAGTATAAAGGGAAATGTGACCATTGGGTTTTTTACCGTTATAGGATCATTGGTCAAATATTACCATTAGTAAATATATCCATAAAAATTTTTGATTGTTGGGAACAATACCCATTGGTAATAATTTTAACATTTTAATCAGTGTTTATAAGTACTGATGATGAAGGATAGTTAGTGCAGAAAGGATAAGCGATGGCATGAACCAGTAGAGCCACACTATTTGAATCCCATTTATCGAAACATGGGAGGGAGGTAGCATCGATGGTGTTATCCCTCAACCAAGCCCAAGATAAGCTTCAAAAAGTTAAGCTTGAACAAAATATCCCATGGTAAAAGTCTATGCTAGTGGAGATTACCACACAACCGATGTTAGTAAGCCACCCCATGAAATTTCTAGCATCACACACCTTACCCTTAGGGCACATGTAGTTGTAATAATTGGTTACGTTTCAATACCTTATATATTTAAATTCCAATTCATTTGGGTAAATAAAATTTTCATTCTATCAATTTCATTTTAAGAATACATTTTCTTAATAACATATATGTTTAATTGAGATAATGTGATAAATTTATTTTTCATACATAAATTGTACATTTCAGAAAAGATATAAATTTTTATAATAAACTATGGTATTATGAATAATTTTTATTTTAATGAAATATAATGTTAAAAAAATATTATTTAAATATACATTATAAAATAATTTTATTATGTCATAGGAAAATTTTAATTGTAATAAATTTGATTATGTGTCACGAACCAGGCCGATATTCCATCCTACCCGACATCTGACCCGGTTTGAGGCATGGACCAAAGGGCATTCTCGATCCCCACAGGCTGACAACTAGTGTCAGACATCATAATAATCTAGATGATAAATATTTATTTGAAATAAACTAAAATAAATAAATAAAATGAACAAGAATCAAAAGACAACAACTAACCATAACTAAATATAAATATTGATTCAGATAAAAATACAACTGAACAAACCATAAACATAAAAAAATAGAAGGCTATAATATAAAAAACTGAACCAAACCAAGCACAACCTGATATTCACATGACCTCAAGGTAACCATTGTCCACAAGAGAAACCTACTCCAAGGAAAGAAAACAAACTAGGAACATGTACCTACAAAACAAAATGGGTCTACCGACACAAAATGATACAAGTAGGGTGTGAGCATACAACATCTCAGCAAGAAGTCACCACCAAATCCATACATTTCCTTTGCCAAAATAACCCAAAAACATTAGTTTGAAATACATATATTTAAATTGGGTTTTCTCATTTTAATAATAAAACAAAGTTTTTCCTTTCTTTTTCAAAAAAATACACACCATATCCTCATTTCCTAAATAGACTACCAATGTAAAACCAAAATCTAAGAAAATAAATAATTAAGATAAATAATCAGTGTAAACAGGAAACCAAGTGCAACCAAATATATAAAAAAGAAAATTTAAATAGTAACCATGGGAATTTACTAAGCATCCTTAGAGTGATCCCTAGATGTAGTCCAGTCAAAATTACCTACCGACATATAGTTCATCTCTATAATAAATAACTAATTGGGATTTGTAACTTCCAACCAGTGGAATAACCCACTTGGCCTCTAAAACATCCAAGGGGTACCAATTTGTCTAATTGGGGTTGATAATAAATTATCAATCAACCCTCTAAATATTCATATGAAACCCATGGTAATAGTACATGGTAAAAGGAGGAGTCCCTCACATAAAAACCAACATGATAACCCACATCAAAAAATTCTACATAGGAGTTCCCATCTCACCACAATCCTTTCACAATTTCCAACCAGGCCTTCAAATCATTTGAGTTTCAAAACACCATCAAAACATTATAAAATACCAATAATAATTTACATCATAGGAGTTTTAAATAAACCCCCCAATATATCTCAAGTGACAAATAAGCCTCACATAACATAGCTTTACAAATCATTACCCCCAAAAAATTCACAATGCCAAATAGACCATTAAACAATTTAGAGATCAAACTACATCACAAAATGAAAAATGAGCCTTTATACCACCCATTCACCAAAGCACAACTTAAGATGACAAACATTCTAAGTTTCAAGGAACAAATTTGAGACCACATTTTTAAGTTACATGAATCACCAAAAAACCATTTATAAATAAAGTATCCATTTTAGGAATAAGTTAATAATAATGAAGGAAGAAACATTTTAAAAAACAGAGACTTAAGGAAATCATCATTTTATCAATTCCATCATCATTTAAAATAACATCCATGTGTACACCCTATGTAGCCATGGATGTGAAAACATCCAATGAAATACTTTAAGTGTACATGGAATCATTAAAAAACCATTTTCAAGAAACACCACATGCCTTTAAACCAACATAATAAGTCAAATAATGAAAATATCAAAAATAAGCATTTAAAAGTCTGAAAACCATTCTAAAAAATTACCCACAACATTCCAAGTCATAAGAGGCATCCAAACCACACACCATGACCAATTTATAATTAAATCATTTTATAAAGAGTAACTGAGGTCAAAAACCACAATAAGTGCTCAATTTTATTTTTAGAAACCAATAGAAAATATATCAAACACCTTATGTGCATAACTATATAACATGTTTATAAAACCCCTATAAAACCACTTCTAGTAATTTTTCCAACACAATAACACCATACAAAGATAATCCAACACATCAAAAGCATGAGAAACACATTTATGTATTATTTAAAAATAATCAAGCATATAATGGAATTCATTAGAAAAGAAATAGACAGAAACACCTACTTCAAAAGAGTTCAGATGTAAAAAACTTCAAGGTAAGGAATAATAGGCTTCAAGAAAAAATACGCACATCCTATATCCATGGAAAAACAACCCAACACATCAAACCTAAATTTTAGGGTCCAACCAAGAGAGAACCCACTATATAAACATGAAGAAACTAAGAGTAGAGAAGATAATGAAGATAAAAATGGCCAAAACCCTATAAAATCACCATAGATTCGAAGGGGGATCATCCATAGAAGAGAAGGATAAAAGGGAGTGGTCTTAGGGGATCCCTTCATGTACTAAAAGAAACCCAAGTGGGGGAAATCCAAAAAGGCACTAGAAATATGGGAAGTAAAGATTGGAATTTCAAGATTTTAAAAATCTAGGTAGCTTACAAGGTTTAGCAAACTGTGTGACAACCATGAACCCTCTACTTTTACAAACCATGCACTAACCATGATGAATTCCTCTATATAGTTACCGAACCAAACCACATGGTTTTTGCATGATTTTACAAATCAAGTGAATCCTATGCACCTCACCACTTGACACTAAAATCAAGCCGCATAATTACGTTGAAGAATCTGAACGGTTTCCATTAATTGTATGTAGCCCGTGTATCCATTGATGCCCAACCCAAAACTTTTTTTCTCAACCAAAACTCACAAATTCAAACTGGGACTCAATATTTACCTCGAACAAAGGATCCAAGATCAAGAAAAGAATAAAATAAAATAATATAAATGGTCAAGGTGTGACAATTATCCCGATCACAAACACTTTATACCCCCATAAAGTCACCCAATTTAATTATAAACAAAAATAAATTCCATGACCAATCAAAATAGAAAGAAACCATGAATATCAGGGTGACCTCTCACTCCACAAGTCAAACTCGACTGATTTAATAGAAAAATGACACACAGGGAACAACAAGAGGACATGAGAGGGTTCTCCCCACCATAAGAACTCAACTGACATGATCAATATTTAAACTTCCAAAACAACGAAACCTAAATGAGAAGTCCAAACTCAAGACCAAACTGTATAATTTCTCCACACTAGCTAAACGAAAAATCCACCAGAACTAATCATTCCCCACACTAGCCAAAACTCCCCAATAAAATAGGGGAACCCACAAAAGGAACTCAAAACAAACATCAAACACAAACCAAAACTACAAACATCAATTTTCTATGAGCACAAATATATCTAAATTGGAACAATAGAAACTAAAACCAGAACTAAACCACACAAGTGTTGAGCACACCAAAGAAACAACAACCAATTTAAGACCCACATCCAGATAAACACAACCACTCTAATTACGATAAAACATTCTTATCAAGGTTTCAACATATAAATATGCTCTTATAATAACAGTGAAACTTACAAGGAATATTTAAACATATCCACCCCAACGTGTGGGAAAAAAAATGGGCCATGTCCCTCCTTACACCCTCGAAAGTTACTGAATCCATTCTAGCTTCACTCAGGGGCCTATGGATGGATCCCTAATGGTTGAAGAATCTACTACCTCACAAACCTAAGTGAACATCCTCTAATAAAGACCTCTTCTTAGACAAACACTTCCTAAAAAACTTATCTAGATGACCCAAACGACCACAAAGATGGTGAGTATTTTAAGGATTATGGCACAAAGGATTAAAATGCCCGAACCAGCGATAGTGGTGGCACATAAGTGAATGGCCCAATAATCTGGAATCTATATCCAACAGATGAGACTTCTCAAAGACAAGTTTCTCTATTATACCCTCATAGCCAGAAGTGGAACATTTATGAGAAATAAGAAACATCGGGTTGTCAGCCGTTTATGCTCTAGAAACCAACTCAGATAGTAACCCTTCATTCATCAACCTCTCAAAATGAAGATCATTGGAGGAGAAGAATCACTCTTTCATATTTGGATAAAGTCCCATGATGAAAAGATAATATTTTAATAGATCCTATGATGTTATCTCTAGGGATAAGGGAACCGGTTCAATGAAGTGTTCTACATAGGCCTTCACTATCTATTGGCCTTACTGAATAATTTTGAGATCTTCCACTTTATTCACATTCACCTCCTCAGTTATAAACTATCAGATGAAAAAAATACTTAAACACTTCCCAAATCATCCCAAATTACATCGATGACAGAAAAAACATCTTCCATTGGTCTGAAGATGGACCCTCATACAAACCCATAACAACCCAGACTATAACAACTTTAGGAGATTCCAATTATCTAAATAGATGATAAACTTCCTCAAGACACTCCAATGCCTCTAATAGACCTTTATAAATAGGATATATAGGAAACACTTGAGAAGAACTAGAAACTGGGCATAACTCATTAGAATATTTGGAAACCATTATAGGTGGAATATTCTGAATAACACAAAAATTACAAAACCAAAATCTACATCAACCTAAAAAAAATATCTATAAAGAACATCTTGAACAAAAAAAACCTCACAAGAAAAAATCATACAAGAACAACTATAAACTCTCTTTTAAAAAAACAAAATTTTATTTCAATTTCCAAAACTCTTTATTCTAAGGCCACTTTCCAAATATTAAAACCCAAATTTTAACGAATTTTTTTGAAACCTTTTTCTATTTCAAAAACCCACTCAGAAGAACCAAGAAAAACCTTTAATTTAAAATATTTACCCATTATATCTTATGAACTATCAGATATGTGTTCTTTACACTTCCAATTAAATAATCCATACACAAGTTCCAACATACACTTTACACACATTTCCACACATATACGGATGTTCATAAAAAATACTAAGGGACACAATTTACATTTCACCATAAAACCCAAGAATTTTCCAAAATTTCTATCCAAAACACTTTCTTTTAGAACTCACTCTCTCTAGTTTCAAACCACTGAAAAGAATTTGTTTCCATTTCAAAAAATATTCTCATTTTAAAGTCTCACTTGCAACAAACAAGAACAAACCAAAGAATAACTAACAGAAAACTATTGTAGTGTGGAACGAGTAGCTATGCATACTCTGGAAACATGGTTTGTGGGTCATGCCCCAAGTAACCATAAAAACATGGAGGAGCTTGAACAGTGTACTCAAACTCAACATGGATCACTAATCCATGTGATATAACGACATAATAGTGGCTCACCTCTATTGTAATTCCTCACCCAAAACAATCCAAAAACCAAAACCAAGACTCAAAACCCAGACTACCTCTAGTAATTAAAGGATCAAAATGATAAAGAGTTAACGAAACACTTACTGTACCTACCTCTCAAGTCTTGACGGTTCTAATATCAAATCTATCTAACACCCTAAATAAAAAAGGGACTCATTTGATACCATTATTTCATGAATCAGGTCGAGATTCCATCCTACCCGACACCTGACCTGGTATGAGACTTGGCCCGAAGGACGTTCGCAATCCACACATACTGCCAACTAGTTCCAAAAATCATAATAATCCAGATGGTAAAAATTTTTACTATACAAAAAGAATTAATAAATAAATTGGAAAGAAAAAAAAAATCCAAAAACTGATCATAAATAAATATTCAAACTAATCCAGATACAAAATGAAATTGAAAAAACCAGGAACTGAACAAACTAAAGGCTACAAAACAAAAACTAAAACAAACAAAGGACAAACTGATCTCCAAATTCCCTCATGGTCACCATTGTAGCCAAGACCAACTTGATCCAAGTAAATAAACTAAAATCGTAACCTACACCTACAAAATAACTCAGGTCTACCGACACTGAATGGTATAAGTATTGTGTGGGCATATAGAAGATCATTAGGTAATCACCATAGAATCCATAAATTTCTTTTCACAAAATAGTCCAAAAACAATAGTTTGAAATAAATATATCAAAATACGCCTTTTCATTTTAATAATAAAACAATTTTTTTATTTTTCTTTAAAATAACACACACAATATCTTCATTTCCCAAATAGACTACCACTTTAAAACTAAAACCCAAACCAAAATCCAGACAAAGAAATACCAAGTTGTACTGAAGATAAAAAAGTAATGTACATGGGAAACCAAGTGAAACTGAATATATAGACATGAAAATGAAGATAATAATCATGTAAATTTCCTAAAAATACCTAGAGTGATCTCTAGATGTACTTGGGTTAGACTCACCATACAATATTTGGTGCTAATACATAGTCAATAACAAACTGGACATTATAATTTCCAACCAGTGGAACAACACAATTGACCACTATAACATCCAAGGGGTATCAATCCTTCTAATTAGGGTTGATAAGAAACCATCACTCGACCCTCTAAAGATGACCAAGAAACACATGGTAATTGTACATGGTGAATGGAATATTCCCTCGCATGTGTGACTCACCTTACCTAACGTCGCCCCAATTTCCTACCCCAACACTGACACCACCCATGCGATAACCCACATCGAGAAATACTCCATAGGGGTTCCCATCTTAAAATAATATTTTCAGAAGTTCTAACCATGCTTTCAAATTAATTGAGTTTAGAAAACTTTCCCAAATATTATAAAATACTAACCAACCATCACATTATACGAGTTTTAAAACAAAAACCCCCAATATATCTCAAGTGTCAAATGAGCTTCACATCCCATAGCTTTAAAAATTATTTTCCCTATAAACATGAAAAATGATAAATTGTCCTTTAAACACTTTATAAATCAGTATATATCATGAAATATCAAACATGACTTTATACTAACCATTCACTCAAGCATAAATTAATATTCTAAATGGGATAAGTTTTAGGGAACACATTTGAGACCAAATTTTTGAGTTACAAGAAACATCAACACACCATTTAGAAATCATGTAACCATTTAAGGAATACGTGAATAAGAAAGAATGGAAAAACTTTTGAAAAACTGAGGCTAAAGAAAATCATTATTTTATCAATGAAATTATCATTTTAAATCACATCCTTGTGTGAACCTTATAAACTCATTGATGTGCCAACATCCAATGACATACTTTGAGTGTCCCATGGAATCATTAAAAACCCATTTTAGAAAATATCACTTTACATTAAACCAACACAACAATTCAAACAATGACAAGATCACTAATAAGAATTTAAAATCCAGAAAACATTTCCAAAACATTATCCACAACATAACAAGCCATACGAGGAATCAAAACCACACACCATACCCAATTTACAATTACAACCATGATACAAAGTGTAAAAAATGTCAAAAACTCCCAAAAGTGATCAATTTTGTTTTTAGAAACCAATAGAAAATTTATCAAACACATAATGTTCATAACTATATAACATTTTTAGAAAAACCATTTAAAACAACTTCCAATAATTTTTTTCCACCACAAAATCACCATACTAAGCCAAGAAAACACACCAAAAGCAAGAAAAACACATTTCTGTATTATTTAAAAATACACAAGCATCTAATAGAATGCATCAGAATAGAAACTAATGTAAACACCTACCTCAACAGAGTGTGTATATGACGAAACTTCAAGGGAAGGAATAATAATCGCCAAGGAATAATCCACACACCCTAGATCCATGGAAAAAAAATCCAACACATCAACCCTAAATTTTAGGGTCTAGAATATAGAGAACCCACCATGGAAACACTATGAAACTAAGAAGGGAGAAGAGAAAGAAGATAAAAATGGCCAAAAATCCTAGAAACTCACCAAATATTTGAAGGAGGAGAATCAATGGGGAAGGAGGATTAGAGGGAGAGGGAATGCGAGCTCCCTTCATGTGATAAATGACCCAAGAGGAGGAAATTTTGAAATTGTATAGCAATAGGGGGAGGGAGAGATGATAATTTCATGATTTTAAAAATCCAGCCAGCTTTCATGGTTTAGTAAACTGTACACCAACCATGTATCCTCTACTGAACAATAGGGAGACCCTACATAAGTTGGATTCACAGTTAACAAACAATGCACCAAACTTTCTGAACGGATCTATACAATTCTAGAACCAAACCATATGGTTGCTGCATGGTTTCCCAAACCATTTTCAACCCATTCACCTCACCCGTAGACACCAAAATCAAGTTGTAAGGTTTCTTCGGCGAAGCTTCATAGTTTCCCTTAATCGTGTGTAGCACGTGCGACCCTTTCTTCCTAGCCCAAAAACATAATTTCTCAAGAAAAACTCAAAATTTTAAACTGAGACTCAATCCAAACCTCAACCTAAGGATACAATAGCATGAAAATAATAAATTAATGAAATTTCAAAGGTCGGGGTGTGACACAGTTTCTTACAACCTACTATTTTTATTAATATATAATATTTTTTATATTTAAAAGATAAAATTATCATATTTGGATATTTTTTCTTATAAAATAAACATCACATTTGAAATAATCATTCCAAATTAGGTTAGATAAAATTTATGATAATTTTCTAAAACAATTTATTTTTCAATGAACAGTAAAAATATAGTTTTGGGTTTTTTGTATATTTAATGAATTTATAATTATTTCATAATGATTTAATAATTAATTAACCAAAATAAATGATAAAAAATATGTTATCTTATTAATATTATGTATTTTAATATATTTTAATCAATTTACAAACCTATAAGTGACTTTCAAAGTCTAAAATAGAAACTTTGACTTTAAAAACATTACTTTGTGAAAACATTATCTTATATACAAATATTAGTAATAAAAAATGATGTTCGGTTCTAGTGGATTAAAATAACATAAAATGTGTCTTAAATTTCAAAAACCATGGGAAAAAACCATGGGTAATCCAATGGGTTTTCATTTTCCACAACCTAGATTTCCAAGGCCTGTATTTGGAAATCATTAAAAAATCCTCCAATTTTTCTATAAATAACCACTAATTTCTCCACTTACTTTCACTAAAAATATATCGTTTATGAATTTGTGGTTTTTATTCCTCCCAAGTAGTTCCACCAATTTATCCTCAATCCCCAAGGTTTCATTCCCCAAGATTTAGGACTAACGTTTCAAGGTAATAGAATTATCCTTCCTTTATCTCTAATTCAATAACCTATTTTTGTATATGTATTATAAATATTATGGTTAATATATTTTATCAACCTTTTTATCATACCCTAACCACCAAATTATGTTTTACCGATGGGTGACCCTTGTCCCCTCTAATTTTAACTTTTTTCTAAAACCATGTTTTATACCCATCATGTTGTTGAATTTACTTCTCAAATTTCTCTCTATACTTAAGAAAATCACATTTATTTCCTTTTTATGAATACCCAAACCTATTTATTTTATAGGGTTATTCATATATATGTACAAATTATTTATTTTATTTGGGTATTTACACATATAGAAACTATCATTCTAGTTTCATGGGCTAAAAATAACGCAATGATAATGTATTAATGAACTTTTTTCTACCATGATCTTGATAAGAAGAATGTTCTTTATTTTACATGGTTTATTAATGAAATTATTGATTATGATCTATGTGGATCACATTAATTAAGACATATAAAGTGTTCATATTGATAATTCTCAAATGTATTGGGCAAATAATTTAATCTCTATAGATGACATGTTTTATGATACCTTAGTGAATAACCTTGGTAATTTTCTTTTATGACACCTTGGTGATAAAACAAGGTACTATTCATATGAATGTCTCATTTAAATTTTGTATCCACATTTACATGTTATGATTGACATTAATTTTATTATTATATTTTGCATGATATCTTGTTCAAGCTATATTATTATGACTCATGTTCTTGTTGATATTAATCAATATAACATGCTTAATATGTACCTTGATTATTCCCTTAATGGGACTCATTCTCACCCATTTTCATTGATGTATGACACAAGGTTATGAGATGTAGTAAATGTAACTTATGATGAACCCTTTAATATGCCTTACAAGTGTATTAAAATAATTTTTTCTATGTTTTCATATATTATTTTCTTGATTTACAAGAAACTAAACACTAAAAGATCCTCTAATTTTTTCTATATAATGAAAATATTATATAATAAAAAGGTGGGATGTCATATTTATTTCCAAATTTACCAAAAAAACATATTTCCATTATTTTAATACATTTCACTTGGTGATTTTTCCCACATTCTTAACACATAGGTTGTTGAATATTTTTACCTTTATGAACTCTATAACATGAAATTCCATAGAGCTTCATTTATCTCTTACTTGAATCATTTGAAAATAGAACGAGGATCAAGTTGTTCATCCTAACTTTTGATAGTTGGTTAATAATAACCATAAGAGTTTTCACTACAATCCAATTCTGTTCAGTTTCTCATTCAGACAACCAAAATATTTTCTTTCACATCCATTGTTAATTTAGTTCCTGAAGGATCCAACCATTTACTAAAACCAAAAAAGGTAGTGTGATAAGGTCAATAAAATCATAATAAACCATCTTTTGAGGAGGATAAAAACTAATAAATCCTTAACAATGTTATCTTCAACTCTTTTAATCTATCCAAAATAAATATAATTCTTCATAACATGCTAACCATTGTGATTATAGAGGGATTTTATCTTATGCCCAAAAAACATCCTATCCTCTAAAGTTATCTAAACCTTTCCTCTTATATGAAATATAAGGACCTTGAAATAAACATTACATAATCCTAAGTTTTTAGTTAAGAATTAATTTTCTTATATCCCTAAGAATTTTTATGGTTTAGAGTTTTAGATAATTATGTTATAAATAATATATAATAAACTCATACATTATAAGTGAACACTTCATAAATGACATTTTTTCTATTCCAAATATACGTTGATACCCTTGTGATAATATGATATCTCTCTCAATCCTAGTGAAACACTTTACTCCCTTGCATTTAAAATCTTCACCTACACTCTTACAAGACTTCTGAGATGATATGAATGTCAAACATGAAGCATGATTTCAAGATTTCTCCTTCTAAGTCTAAATCTTCAAAGAAGAAGAAAGAGTCTAGTGTACCTCCTAATTTAGTTCCAGTAAATCCTGATCTTGCTAAGTGTAAGTGTTTCTATAACATTTTTTAACCTTTCAATATCTTTATTTGATTTCTCATCTGAAATTTTATGTTTAGTGTTTTCTTGGATTAGTTGATAATTCTTATATTTTTCTATAGATAGTTAAAACTTTATATTTATAATTAGATAATTATTCCTTTTAATACTTTTATACTTATCATTTAATTCATTAAAGGTATCCTCTATAATTTTGTAGTATTCAAATAATTCTTCATTGGATATATTATAATTAGGTTGTTCATTGTCAGAATTATTAGGCATATGAACATGAAAAACACCAGAAGAAGTAGGTAAATAAAGTACCTTAATGACTTTAGTCATGAAACATATATTGAATCTATCTAGATTTTCTTTATTCAAATAATTATAGTCACTAAATATATCCTCAAAATCACTCCAATTTTCCTTCATATCCTTTTTTTATCTCATATCGTTTTCTTCATATTTCTTTTTGTACTAAATATTTTGAAAGTAAGATTTTATGTGATGTTTCCTTTTTTAATTCATAGTTGACAACTTCCTTATGGTCCTCATCATTTTTCCAATATTTATTATAGTTTCCTCTATTGTCATACTTTACTTAATAATTTTATTTCTATATAACTTTTTCTTTCAGTAAATATTTCTTGAAACTTATCTCTAGGTGAGACATCTCTTCATCACCATCTGAGGGTGATTCACTATCACTCAAGTTGGAAACTTATGCTTTCTATTTCTATTTATCCTTTTTTGCTTCAATAGTATTTAAAGATACTGAATTTATTTTAGAATCTTAATATTATTTATGGTTCAATTTTAATTATTCTTCATACATCATAATCTTTCCAATCAACTATTTCAGAAGAAGTTTATTTATGTCACATGATTCTCTAATTGAAACTGATATGCCTCTGAATATTTCTGTTAGGCATCTGAGTAATCTCATGATCTGATCCTTATTAGGTATTTGTTTTATAAGTAATTTAATTGTGTTTAAAATCTAATTAACTTGGATATACATGTTAGATATTGGTTTAAAACACTTCATTTTAAAATTATCATCTTTAACAGTGTACATTTTTATCCTCATCTCTTTAACATTTTATTTTCCCTCTTGGGAAATAGGAAGAGTGTACCAAATCTCAAAAGTAGTCTTGCATGTAGATATTCTATTAAATTCATCATGTCATATATTATAATAAATTAAATTCATAGTTTTATAGTTATTTTTTTAAGATAAATTTATTATATCATCCCAAGTGATTCTAGCAGTATCATGTATTACATATTTAGTTTCTATTGTATACCAAATACCATAACCCATGATCTCTATATGAATTTTAATTTTAATATTCCATTGGGAAAATTTTTAACTTTTAAATAAAGGTGGTATGTTAGTGGCAGAACCTTCTTGATGATTATAAATTTAATAAAATTAATTTAAAAATGATATAAATTTGAGATTTTTAAAGTACAGCTAAAATCATAGTTAACATGATTTGAAAAACATTAACACAAAATAAAAAAAACCTTTGATAAATTTTTTTGGTCAAAATGTCGATCTTAAGAGGTGGTGGATTGAGTACCCAATAAAAATATATATCTAAAATGGATCATTTAGAGATTCTCCAAATGTTTAAATACAACTCAGTATATCAAAATATGTTGTATGATATAAATCTTAATATTTCTAATGATTTCTCTAAATAT
Source organism: Viscum album (assembly GCA_963277665.1). NCBI lineage: Eukaryota > Viridiplantae > Streptophyta > Magnoliopsida > Santalales > Viscaceae > Viscum > Viscum album. The sequence goes on along the minus strand of OY728129.1, from coordinate 1,024,805,089 downwards.
TTATTAGGTCTTAGATGAATAATATAAAATATTATCAAATACATTTAAATTAGTTTAGTTGATTAAAAATACTATAAGAACATAAATTAATATTAACTATAAAAGTATATATATTTATTATAATTTAAAAAAAATTCAGTTTTAAAGTAAAAGTAAAGTAAAACAAAATTAATGAACATAATGAAAATAATGAATACAAGAGGTTCATTCTCAAGTTGAGACCTAGTCCTCTACACTTGGTGATGAATCACCGCCAAACATTTTATATAAAATAAAAAAAATTCCACAACCTAGATTAGGTTTTACAAAATTTTACAACTGTCCAGGTCACACATGACCTCTTCCATAGTTATTCATGAGTGTAAAAATAAAAAGGCCCCACAAGGACCTATACCACTCTAATTAGTGGGAAAAAATATAGAAAGATCTTGAGAAGATATTGAGTATCATCCAATTCAACACACGAGACAATGTGCATATTATAAAGTAGGGTATGCACACTCACTACTCAAAATGTTATAAATAAAAACTACACATAGAAAATTATAAGGGAGATTTTAGAAATGCATGGTCTGATGCAATACAAATAATAACTCTTGATTTGATTTTTCAATGGATCTTGAGTAGAGATCCTGATAAAAAATTCAGGAAAATAGAGTGTCATAGACTCTTGTTCCTTGACAGAAGAAAGTCACTAGATGTGATGGGGTAGTTCATCTTACTAGTCTAATGTTTTCAGCAGGTTTTTCTCTATGTATGTTCATGCAGTCTAAGATATCAGCTTGGTATGAGTTCACTAAATTCACTATTGTATCTATTTCTAACATATTCTTCATCATAGATTATGGTTTTCTTTTTATTATCTGTATTAAGAAGAATATCTAAATCAGTTGCTTCCTTAGACTGCATGTCCTAAAACTCTCTTCAACACTCTCTGTCGATCATTTAAAAGACAATCATTAAAATAGTAAATGGAATTAACTTAAATAAAAATTTACATTAGAATAATTTAATTAAAAAAATAAGTGAATAAGAATAGTAGTGGTAGATCAGTCTAGTGGAATGACACTGGTAGTATGACATTGGCGTTAAAATACTGATGGTATCTTAGAGTTAGCCAAAATATCAGTACGTTGGCGGTGTCTCAACTAGTGGTGTCTATTTTAGTGGTCTGAGGGATAATAATGAAATAAAATTAGTAGAATGTTTGTGTTGAAAGTATAAAATTGGAGATGACTCATCTGTAGGTATCTTATACTTATCCAAATTCATGCTCTGGTAGTATGACATCCAGACAGCGTATCAACTATCGGTGTCTCAGACTTTGTTAATTATCCAATCCAAGGACATAGTATTCTTGTGGTGTAATATCCTAGTAGTATCTTATAAATATAAAGATTTTGTGCTAGTGGAAATTCATGTAAAATAGTGTCTAGAGTTGGTGGTTCCAACCTCAACGGTGTCCCATGATTTGATAATTTTTTCCTAGTTCAGAGTAGAGATTACTTGCAGAGAAACATGAAACTCATCAACAACATCCAAACCATGCTTTTGTGATCATTAAAACTTGGAGGTCAACAATATTGAATAGTAAACTTATGTTAATTAATTACTTTATTAAAAGTATTTTTAAATTTCATTATTATTTTTATTTTATTTATTACCATGTTACATACAATTACTTAATTATTTAAGTTCATATCATATGTTTTGATGATATTTAACTCATGTGTCAAAAATGACTTTGGTAGGTTGACTATGGTCAATGAGGTCATTATGAAATCATCTAAAAAATAATAATCATGAAATTAATACCATTTTTATACATAAATTATACTTTTAAAATGAATCATGAAAGATGTTTTTTATGAAAAATGAACTACGTAACAATAATGGAGATGGTAGGCCTTACTTACACATGAATAACATTTCCATTTTCAACGATCATTATAGAAATAAGGTAAGTATTATTTTATCATTCCAGAATGATATCAATAAAATTAATTCTATATAATTTATTCAAATAAACTTATATATATTATCCATATCATGTGGTGGTGACAAAAAAATCACATCGCTTTGTCGAGGTGGCAGTCCACACGTACGCACGAACGATGTTATCATTTTTCCAGGAATGGAAATGTAAGAAATTAAATTATATACTATTTTTTCAGAATGATTAATATTTCATTAATATCATCTATATATATATATATTAAACACATAATTACATCCATTCTCAAGAGGAGGTGATGAAAAATGAATTACATAGGTTCGTAAGGTGGTAGTCCATCGTACATAGAAATGGTGGTTTCAGTTCTCATTTGATAGAACATGAGATTGATATAGATTATTACATTAATCTAGTAAAATATACAAATATTTAAGATACTAGATTTATTATTTTTTTCATGGTTGAATATTATTTTAAGATGTTAAAAAAAGAAACAAAATTAAAATTCTTGGTTGAGAACTATACCTCTTGTTCAAACAACCACTTAAAGATTTGACCAAAATATTTCCTAGGTTGGCTTTATGATAAATAAAAGGCCTATAAGACATGGTGATGGATTTTGTGAATTTATTTGGGTAGGTATTATAAGAAAAAAATGGTTCTTTATGTGTGAATAAATTAAAATAATATGTGCCATTTTTTAAGAGATTAGAGGGGAACTCTTGAAATTTCTTAAGATATTAAATTAATATAAATTAATTTTAATATCCAAATGGATCAAAATTGTTGAGATTAAAATATAAGATGATTATGATTTTAAATAATATCATTAAAAAATTACAAGTTCATGTGCTTTTTTCACTCTTATATTTTAATTTTAACTTGTTTTAACCCTTTTTTACAATTACCATGGTATTATATATTTTAATGTTTAAGGGTCAATAATGTTACTATAAATGAAAAAATTGACCCTAAATTGGAAATGTTTGATATTTTAATCAATATAAAAATCACTTGGACAAAAATATGTTTTTGTGGAGATATAAAAAATTAAATAAAATATTACTTATTAAATTGTAACATTAATATCAATTTTTGCAACTATTCATTTAATTGAAATTTTAAAACTATAAGAAAATAATGGAACTATAATATAATGAAATAAGACCTATTATCTCTCATTTTTATCCAAGAAAATATTTTAACACAATTTTTTTAAATAATATTACTTTTATCATTTTTAAAATAATTTAATTTATTTTTATATTAATTGAATAAATACTCTATCACTATTGCATAAGAATTTAAGGTAATTATTTAATCATAATAAATTAAAAATAAAGTACCATGATTAATAAAAATAATTTATATTTAAAATTAATATTTAATGCAAAACATACATTCTTCTAATCCCCATGTAAAAAATTTTATGATAATAAAACAAAGTGAATGAAATTTTTGATTTTTTTTACATAAAATATTATAAAGGAAAAAATCATGGACTTATAGAAAAAAATCCCTTTATTAAAATGTTGGATTATTATGGATGAATTTTACTCATAAAAAAAATAATTCAAGAGTTGATGTTACTTTCTAGTCTTTTTCTCATTATTTTTATGCTTAATTAATCCATTTTACCTTTACTGGGGAAAAACATTTACTATGATAACTATTGATAATGACTAAAAATAAAAGAGATATATTTACCAAACTTAGAACTCTTGATTTTAGATATAGAATCAATTTTTCATTATTCAAAATATATAAGTAGTAGAATTTAATTTAATATTAAACTTGAAAAATGTGATGAAAAATGTTTAAAAAAATGATTTTTTAAGTAGAAAAATGAATTTATTCTTAATAATTTTATAAAATTCATTGAAAATATTATAATTGGATTATTTTTTATAACAATTAACTAATGAAATTTTATAACTAGTAAAAAATATAAATTTTTCTTATAAATACTTTAAAATAAAATGAAATTTTGAATAAAAAATGTTTTTTTCCCTATTCATTAAAAATTCAAAGTTTTATGAAAAATATCAAAATTTCAATATTAAATAACCTTGAATTGATGACTTGAAAAATGATATCTTTTTATCAAATAAAATTTCAAAAAATCATAAATTAACTATAATACTCACTTAAAAATTCAATAAATACAATTTATGATGAAAATATATTTTTAAATAATAAAATTTATAACAAACTACGAATTTCATATATATATATATATATTAATGTGAGCATAAGTGTATAATATCCTGATCATAATATATGAAAACCATACCATACACATCTAAGATCAAAATCTTGAGTCATGAAATAAATATTGGATACTAATAAGACATGAATAATAAGGAAATCAATGAACATGAGCCATTAGATAATAAAATTGACATAATACATGGAATTTTGGCATACACATATAAATAAAAATTCATTTCTATAGTATTTGGGGCTTATTTCCAAGGCTATCATAGTGGAATGAATTCACTCCCCAAACCCTTTTAGTATCCAATGTTCAATCCAAAGGCAATCATATTAGAAAATTTCCCTTATAAAACTAGGTTCACACCCATTCATGTCCTGATTATCTAATGAGATTTAAATATTTACCCAATAAATTAGAGAAAGATATAGGTCCCAACCATATTTTGTTATAACATAACCACCATACATGGTTATAAAGTAATCACCATCACATAATGAAACCATACATAAGTATTCTATAATATTATAAAACATTCATCATATTAGAACCCATGAAAATAAATGGGTTTCATAAGTATTTCATTATATCATAACCTATGGAAAATAAATAGGTTTCATAATCATTTCATCAAATCATAACCCGTGGAATATAAATAGGTTTCACAAAAATCTTTTTATTATAAACACAAACCATATAGAGAAAGAACAACAAAGTTATTCTTGGTTAATATCCATAGTAAAGTATAATTAATATCCAAGGATGTTAGATTAGATGGAAAATGATTTTTAATGATCAATAAGAACATTTCTTAGTGATAATATCCTTTCCTCTTTGGAAAACACTTTTTAGAACATAAAAAATTTATCAAATTATTTTTATTTGAAAATGACATTGGAAACTTAGAAAGAAAGATTTAATGATCATTTAATGAATTTCTTAAGAAAAAAAACCTCTAAAATTTTATTTTTTTTTAAAAACACCAATAATTTTTTTAAAAACAATTCTTTGAAAATAACCTTTGAAACATATAATGGAGTCTTTAAAGCATTGAGAATTAATGATAGTGATAAATTACATTCATGTCATATAAGTTGAAACGAATATTCTTTTCACATTTTTGTTGAATTCCAAATGGGACTTGATTAAAAAAACATGAAGATTCATTTCATAAAACATTGTAAAAATTAAAACATGGGTAAAAATGACTTTAATAAATAATTTTGATAATTTTAAAACATTTTTAGAAAACAAGGATATGGAAGGAAATGGGTTTTCAATTGAAGAGAGAAAGAAAGATGATTTAGAGCCCATGATTTTTTAGCGGACGCTCGCACTTGCTCCGCCCCGATGGCGTAGGGCATGGCTGCGGCATCGCCTACCCTCCTCGATCCACTTCAGCCGGGGAGGGGAGTTTCATCTTCTCCTTTGCACTCGTTCCAACCTCGTTTACCCTCTTTCTCCCCTTTCATGGATCCGTCCTCCCTTCATCCATTCCCTCCGATCGAAATTTTACCTAAGGTCCAATCCCTCTTGAATGGAGTTTTATCAGTTCCTCATTCTTCTCGGGAGTTCACAGATGCTTCAGTTCTACTGGATCTCACATTGGTTGCCCGATTTGGAAGGAATCACCCCTTTGTTGATGCTTTCGACTGGTATGTGTCCTCCTCTTTGAATTTGTAGGACCGAGTGATAGTGGGCCATTTAGATGCGATACACATTCAGATCCACTTCTAAAATGATGAAGACTTGGTTAAGGCCTGGGCTTTCACTCCACATTCTATGGAGGGGTCTAGGTTTTTTCTCGTCTGGTGGTCCTTAGACTTCCACCTGCGGCATGACCCTCTGACTACAACAATCTGGATATCCTTACCTGGTCTTCCATTTCCGTTCCAGAACCTAGCGATCCTCGAGTTGATTGGAAATATGTTAGGGCGGTACCTATGCTCTGATTCCTGTACTAAGGCCATTTTCCATCCCATTGTGCCAAGGATTTTTGTTGACACTGATTTATCGAAAGGACCTATGGGATCTATCACCATTGAGATTGAGGGAGAGCTCCTCTGGCATCAAACGGTATGTTATGATTCTTGGTCTTCTTTCAATTCTGGTTGTTGTCGTGTTGGTCATGATGTATCCAAATGTCGAAGTCCCTATGGATGCACTCAGTCTGCACCTCCCCATCCTATGGAGGTTGCCACAGATGGTGTTTGCAAGTCCATTTCCCTTACTCATCCTGGTAAGGGAGAGAATGATGTTGGATCACCGAGCAATGCAGACAATAGTAAAGCTGCAATGGGAGAGAATCATGGGATTACAGTTCCATCGGCTACTATAAAGAGTAAGGAGAGGAGACCTAGTGGAAACCTGAAGGTGGAAGATGTGGTTAACCATTTAAAGAAGGACCTTGGCATACCATATGATGATTTGGGTTCTATGGAGCAGATCCTTGGACATCCTGCTCCGGTCTCTGTTAGTGTTCTAGTGGGAAAGGAGAATATCACTCAAGGGTAACCTATAAGTGCTGTCAATGGGGTGGATGACAATAGAGAGGCCAAAAAACATAGAACCGCAGTACAGGAGGTGTATGCGATTCGAGATGCAGGGCGTCAACATGTGGAAGAAATGCTGGTTGAGGTTCGTGTCTTGGACCCTTTATACCCAAATACGCTCTTAAAAACCTTATGCCATCTAAATGCTTCGACTGTGGGGAAGAGCAAGAGGAGTCCCCTCAAAAAAGGCCCAGGGGTTGTGCTAGGCAACCGGTTTGAAGCTTTGAATGATCTTGAACCAACACTTCCTTACGAGGAGGATGATTCAGGTGACAATAGTTATATCCAATTCTTGATGGACAGCTTGGAAAGAATTCAAAGGAAATGTATCCACAGCCCTAGAATGAAGAAATGGAAAAAAGGAATCCAAGACTCAGGAAAATGCATTGTGGTCAAATAGAAAAAGCCAAAGGCACACAAAGATTATTCACATTTTCCCAAACTGATGGAGACTAGATCAACTAATAAGGGTGGATAAAAGGAAAACAAAGACCCACAGAAGGGGGAAAGTGAAGAATCTAGTAGGAATACTAGAGACAAGAAATAATAGGTTGGGGAGTTCTTGAAACTCATCCTACACTCCACAGAAGAAATGTTAGCAAGAGAGGTCAGGCTCAACATCTCCGAAACAGAGATTAAAAGAATTTATGAGAGAAGGTTTCAAGTTGAGTTCAATGAGGAGGTAGGAGGATGGATAGATAAACAAGATCGAATCTTGGCCCGGGGATTCGATCAGTGCAAAATCAACTCGGAAGAATTTATTTAGACTATGGAGAGGATGATTACTCACCTTGAAGAGCTTATCAGCAAAGATCCAGATGTCCAGGTTAGTACGCTGTATTGGGAACTATATAGAGTAGTGAAATCCAGTAATATTAGTCTTGTATTTGACCATTTTTTGATCTCTTTCATCACGTAGGGGTATCTTGTGTGTACTATGGTTTTCCCATTTTCCCTTAAAATGGCTCATAATAAAAATTTATCTTTGGATGAAAGAAAGATGATTTTTTCTTAAATTTTTTTGGTATCTTTAATGCTTTAAGAGATGAAAATGAAAGGAAGAAAATTATTATTTATAAATATCTATTGGATAATAAATTAAATTTTTATTTTTAAATATAGATCATAATATTTCATCATAGTAAGCATAATAATGAGAAAACCTAATAAGTGATGTGATTGTAACATAAAACTGTTACCACCTTGGTAAAATTGAATCAGAATCCCCATGAAGTAACTAAATTAAATTAAACATATAATATCAGGATAATAAATAAATTTATGATATTACATGTCATAGGGTCTGTATATACACCTTATAAAAGAATATAGTTTTATAACATAACATATGTTCCAAAGAAGACAAATTGAGACAAAAATCCCCTACCTCAAGTATCATCATCCTTCATACATGTTTGAATCTACTATATAATAAATATAAGTTTATTATAATTCAATTAAATAACCTTAATAATATTTATCATACCATATATTATTTACTTATGACTATTTACTACCTTTTTATCAATAATTTACTGTTAAAATAACGTTTTAGGTAATAACTACTTTGTTTTTCATGTATGTTTTTGTTTTGTATTTTTTTACTTTTAAAATGATCATGGTTCCATAATATACATTATTTTAAATGTGATAAAAATATCATATATATTCACTATACATGTATTTAGAGTAATCCATTAATGTTAGATTTTGAAAATGAGTTACACCGTTCATAGAGATGGTAATCTGTACACACACATGAATGATATTTCCATTTTCTTGATGGATCAAAGGAAATAAAATTAAATAATATATTACTTTTACAGAGTCATTATTAGGTATTATATATCAAATATATTATTTAAATTTATCATTATTACCCTCTATGTAAATCATTAGTGAAAAACGGATAACATCACATTGTGAGGTAGTAGTCTGATATACACACGAGCAACATTATCATATTACCACTGAATAGAATGTAAGAAATAATAAATTTTATCATCATTATAAAATAATAATAATATAATAAATATAATATATAACTAATAAATCATCATTATATCCATTCATGAGGTGGTAATCCATAGTACACATGATCGATAGTTTTGTTTCCCATTTGGGGGAAAAGGATAAATATTTAAGTTATGAAATTAACATAATAAAATCTAAATATATGAAAGAAATTGATTTTATTATATTACCATGGTTTAATAATATGTTAAATAGGTGTTTGAATAAATAAAAAATGTTTAATAATTATACCTCTTCTTTGCAGAGCCTATTTAGGTTTATTCTTAAAACATTATTAGAAGGGTTTCCTAATAAAACTAAGCCCTATGGGATACGAGTACATAATTAATGAAATTAGTTATCCAGGTTTTGTTTGAACTGAATTTTTTATAAACATGAAGAATAGAGGAGAAGGGTGTCCTTTTATAAGCGGGGTAGAGGGAGAACATCGAATTTTTGAAATGAATAAAGTATACCCATGTTTTTCACATGAAATAAGGATAAAAAATGGGTCATTAAAAAACGTTATTGGTGATAAGGTTTATAAATTTTGATAAAATTGGTTTTTATTAGTTTCAAGGTCATTTACCCCTTATCATTTAATTTTACCCCTTGTTAAACCAATTTTAACCTTAACCGTAGTAATTAATGTTTTATATTTTCACAATTTATTATGGATAAAAATTATATTAAAATTATTATATAACATTATTTTTTATAATTAAAAACATGGAATAAATAGTTTTTATATCAAAATTTAATATGGAATTAATTAAAATAACCTATATTGGATTAATTTTAATTTAATTTTTTAATTTTAAAACAAAATTTTAAAATAATTATCCTTATAAATTCTCTAAATGGAAAGGCATTTTTTTATAAAAACATGTATTTTTGACTATTCATAATAATTAACCATTTTAAAAAAATCCCAAAAATTCACCATAAGATAAAATTTTCAGTTGATTCAAAAAATGAAGTTAATTTTTCAATTTTTTTTTAAAAGTTTCATATATTAATTTTATTATTTGTTCATAGAAATAAATAAATGCATTTTTTGAGAAAATAATATTTTTGAAACATATAAAGACTTAAAAAAAACATGTAATTTTTATAAATATGTTTTATTTATATAAACCATTATAATTAATATTTATAATATATTTATTCCTATTAATACCTCCATGTTTAATAAACAGGTCATAATGACCATGTTATATAGTAATATAAATAGTATATTGGCGTCTGTTAGAACTCGGTGCTGCATGTCGTGAACATTATCAAAGATATTTTTTTTTGAAAACACTATCATAAAATATTAGGGTGTTACATTCTATCCTATTAAAATGAATTTATCCCTTGAAATTTAACCACTTTGATACAAAAAATGAGGATAATTCTACCTTATTACTTTCTCAGGTTCTCATGTATCTTCCTTAAGTTGGAGGATTCACCAAAAAAAATCGACCAGGTGAGTGGTTCAGTTTTGTAGAACTCTCTATCTACTATTCATAGTATCCACTAGTTGTTCTTCATAAGAAATATATTACTACAATAGTAAGACCTTTGATGTTAGTACATTAAAAGGGTTAGGTATGTGTTTCTATTAAAGAGATACACGATACACATTATTGACTTAAGAGAGGTTTGGTAGAAGCACCAACTGATAGGCTACCACGCCGATACAATAAATAATTTCAAAGGGACTGATATATATATGGATTATTTTTCCCTTATTTAAAAATCTCATGTCCTTATTATATATAGAAATTCATAGAAAAACCTTGTCACAAACATCTAATTCTAGAGCATTTCAATTATTACCAGCATACATTTTTTGTTGACTTTGTACCGCCCTTATGTGTTGCTAAGTGGCTCCAACCTTCTATACCATTTCATTATATATCTAAGTTGCCAATAGATTTATCTTTATAACATTATTAATGAACATTGTAGCTCTACACTTATCTCTATATAGGGATTCATAAGGATCCATTTGAATGTTTTGAGTTAAAACTAATTTTGTATGAAAATTAACCTATTGGAAGGTGTTGATCCAAACCACCTTTGAAATCCAAAGAAAAATATATCAAAATATCCTCTAGTGTTTGAATTATTATACAAGACTGACCATCTATCTAAGGATTATACAAATTTATGAAACCCATCTCCTTATTAAGAGCTTTCAGAAGACTTCTCCAAAACATTGAGGTAATCCTAGGATCCTGATTGAACACAATGGAATGTGTTACTACATGAAACCTTACCACATCATTAATGTATATCCTAGAAATATGATCCAAATAAAAATATTCTCTCATAGAAATGAAGTGTGTTTAATTTTTAAGGTGATCAACTACATACAATATAAAATTACTCCCTTTTGATGTTTTAGGAAGTTCGATGCAAAAATACATTGTGATGTTTTTCTCATTTCCATTCTAGCATGTGCAATGGATGTAACAAACCCTTATAATTCCTTCTCTTAGCTTTAACTTTCTAATGTACCAAGCATCAGGATATAAGCTCTATGATATCTCTTTTCATTACATCCCACCATAAATACTCTTTCAAATCTTTATACATCTTCATACTTCAAGGATGAATAGAGAACAAAGAAATACGATCCTCCTATAATAACTCATTCTTAAAATCTATTATGTATAGAACACATACATGGTTGTTAAATCTTATAATTACCTCACAATCAAGTTTAAACCCTAGAAAATTTCTCAAATTCTTGTGTAGATCTATATCATCCTTCTGTGCCTATTTAATATCCACTTAGATAATTAAACACTAATTTGAGAAATATAAGACATAAACTGTTTTTTAGTATTTCTATATCCATTCTTGTAAAATCCAGAAATATTGGATGTTTTTTTATCATCATCATAAATAATCTAACATGATCCTTTTAACTTAAATCATCTACTACATTGTTCTCTTTCTTAAGGATGTAATGTATTGAGAAATCATAATCTTTAATCAACTCTCACCATCTCCTATGGACCATGTTCAACTTCTTTTATTTGAATTCATACTATAAAAATTCATAATAAGTATATATACCAAACGTTTCACTATTAAGATAATTCCTCCATTTAATTAATGAAAAAATTACAAAAACTAACTCCAAATCACGATTTGGATAATTTATCCCATGAACCTTTAATTTTCACAAGGCATAAGCCATAACCAAGTTATTCTACATAATAAATCATCCCAATTCCTTGTTGTATGAATCAATAATGATTAAAAACCCTTATCCACTATAGTTTAATGTAAGTATTAGTTCACTTTCTAATATTCCCTTCAATTACTTGAAATTTTCCTCACATTAATTTTTCCAAAGGAACTCTGTTCCCTTCAATGTTAATATGTTGATTTGATTAGATAATCAAGATAAATTGTCAAAAAACCATTGATAATATATATCCAATCCAAGATTACTTTATATCTTAGTCACTACGGTTGGTCTGGTCCAACATTTAATAGCCTCCATATTTCATGGATCCACTGATATACCCTTGATGGAGATTATATAACCAAAAAATGAAAACTTTTATAAATAAAATTCACACTTTTTAATTTTTTTCATAAAACTTCTCCTCTCTTAGGGACTTCAGTACAATTATCAAGTGATATTCATGCTATTACTTTCTATATTAATAGATAAGAATATTTTCTATAAATATTACATCAAATAGATCAAGGTAATCTCTAAAGTCTCTAGTCATAAAATCCATGAAAATAGTAGGGGAATTAGTAAGAACAAATGGAATCACTATATACTCTTAGTGTCCATACCTTGTGCTGAATGTTTTATTGGGATATTCTCCTTATTGACCCTTTATTATTGAAATATGGAATTACAGTGAATATTAGAAAATTATTGATCTCCACATAGTTGATCAAACCAGTCATCAATATGGGGTAGAGGATACTTGTTATTGATTGTGATAATTTTTAGATCCAGATAATCAATGAAATTTTTTATTGATACATATATTTTATAAAGAGAATGGGTGAACCCCAAGGTAAAAAACTTGTTTAAATGAATCTATTTTCAATATTCTATTGGAGTTGCTTCTTCAATTCCTACAACTCAATCTGATTCATTCTATAGGGAGTCTATGAAAGAATTATGGCACTAGGTATGAGTTATATTGGAAACTCAACTTCATGATTTGATGGAAGACTAGGAATCTCTTATAGAAATACATCAAAAAAATAATTTATAATAGGAATATCATTAATTTTTACTTTCTCCCCATCCATCTAAGATAACTTCCCCTTTTAAAAAAGAATCAAAACCCATAAAATGGAAGTGATTTCCTCTAAATTTTCATATTTATTGTTGCATTGATAGATGATTATATGTTGGTTTGGAATATAAAAAGTTACTTTCCTTCCTTGAAAATTAATGTGTGATCTATTTAAATAAATTCAGTCCATTCTTATGATAACATCAAATTCAAAAATAGGGAGAATGAAAAGATTTACAGGAAGTACTTTTACATAAACTTCAAATGAAGAGGAATCATATACTTGAGATATGATCATGAAACCATTAGGTATTTTCATTGCCAATTATACATCTAAACTTGTGGATGAAATAATGACAACCTTAGAAAATCATTCGTATATAAAATAATGTTTAGATCTAGAGTCAAATAAGACATTAGTAGTTCTAGAATAGATGATAAGTGTACCTTTAAACATGTTTTTATCGTACCCCTCATCATAAATAGTGATCACATGAGATCACCCTTATCACTCATATTGAGAGGTTTATAACAAAGATCATCATAATTAAACATTAGATTTGAGAAATGAATAGAATAGTTCCCATACTCCTTGCATTTAAAACATTGGAGTGTGGGTGGTGCATTCTGTGGATATTTTCTCTATTCACATCATTAGTTAACTTCTTCTCAGCACGTAAGAATTTGATTTCAAGATGACCTTCCCTTACAAACTTAAAGTATTTACCATTCCCCTTCAGATAATTTCCTCCATCTTTCCTACCACTCTTCATGTATGAATCAAATCTCATCTGCTTCTCTCCATAGTTCTTTGTGATTCCCTTGAACACTATATTTCTTTTCTTATAAAAACCGTGTGATTGATGGGTAACTCCAATCTCTATTTCCAACTTGGGAGGACATAAAACTATTTATTTATAACTACTAAATTATCTTATGGATAACACCCTTCAGAGACATGGTTTTAATCCACTAGATAATTAACCAACCTTACCTTCAGGTTGGATGATAATTTCAGAATTGTACCTTGAAAATCTTGTAAAATTTACTTAATAGGTTCTAATATATTCACAATCCTTATGATTTATCTCAAAGAATTCATTCTCTATTTTTGTATGAAGAATGAAATGGGGATAATTATTGAAAAAATATTCACTTAAACTCATACATCACAATGGAGAAAATTTCATTATGTTTTCTTGTAGTCTTGATGAGAGTTCACTATTGATCCACTTTTACATACAAATGATAGACATATGAAATAAATTTTTAATGTTTTAAACATTATACAATGGAAAACATATTACCAGTTAATTGACCAAAAAAATTTAAGATTATCATAACCACTAAAATATTTTGGATGTTTCCTCATAAAGGACTCAACAAAATATTATTCCATCATTTTCTCATTTGAAAGTTCAAAAATATTCATATATTGATAAAGTTGTTTAAGTATATAAATGAGATTTTTAATCATGAATCCCATAAAATTTAGTTTTTTAGGAGGAAAATCATTTCATTATATATTTTATTTAGCATTAACATGGTTATTTAGGGTTCTATCCATATAATAAAACCAAAAATAATTGTGTGAGAAATAATAATCATAGTGGGAGAACACATAGTCACGAAAAATCATTTATAGGGTGTGTGAATCAAGGAAACTTCTTTTAAATCCAAAACATGTAAGTTTTAACCTAGATTATTCATGGTCATCATCTAATAAAATCCTTCATGATAGTTCATAAAGAAAATGTAAATTAACCAAATGTTATCCCTCATGACTGTCAAAATAGATGCATAGTAAGACCTATTGTCGTTTTCTAGGTTATTATCGAGTCAAGAATGACAAAATTTTTTGGAGTTATTACCCCTAGGTATATCTATTCTAGAATTAAATCCAATTAAAGCATCCATATCAAGATTTATTTTTAGTTAAACCACATAATCTCTTTACCAAAACATAAGGATGTTACCCTATAATTAGGATTATCTTAAGGGTTCTCACTAAAGATTAATCATCCTATTTTCCAAAGGTTAAATAAACATATCCTACTATACCAACTATAACAAACCATAATTTTCATACATAGATATTACATCCTTTTTTAATGAGCTTTCATCATATTACACAATCACACACGTTAGGATCATAAAGGTATAGTGCCATTGGAAACATGGAAACATAAACAATAGGTTCATAAGATTTCAATATCATATCTCAATTAGTTACTCAAAAATATTAACTCTATTAGAAATATCTCACATAATAGCTATTATCATAACCTAGGAAAAATAAATAAAAGAAAGGGTAATATTAGATAATCTGTAAGGTCAAACAAGGGAATTATGTAAATATAACATGGGAATAAGGGAATGAGAACATGAACATAATATATAAAACCCATAACATTCATATAAAATATAATAATCTCGAGTCATAGAATAAATATTGGAAGTTCATAAGACTTGAATCATAAGGAAATAAAATAACATGATGCATGGGAGAATTATATTGACATAAGTCATGGAATCACAATATAAACATAAGTATAGAAAGTCATATATATAGAAGTGAAGGCTCATTTAAAAGTTTATCATAGTATAATGGGATCACTTCACAAAACATCATAGTATTAATGGTTCACTCAAAAAACTATCATAGTGAAAAAATTCCCTTAATGAACTGGGTTCACTCCTCATTCCAATATTATTTATATCATGAGATTCAAATCTTTACATAATGCATTGGAGGGATATATAGCTCCCACCCAGCTTTTGTTATAATTTAACCACTATCCATGGTTATAACATAACCACCATTAGATAATGAAAACAATATATAATTGTGAAATGAGATCATAAATCATTCATCTTATCAGAACCCATAAAAATAAATGGGATTCATAAATATTTCATTATAACATAAGCTATGGAAAATAAATAGGTATCATAATCATTTTTCATTTCCTCAAAGCATAACCCATGAGAAAATAAGTGGGTTTCAAAAGCATTTTTTCATGGTATAAATCATGGAAGTGAAATTAGTTTCATAAAAATATTATCATCATAAACATAAAACATCTAGAGAAAGAATTAGAATGGTATCCTTGGATCATATTCCCATTAAAATGTATGTAACATACAAGGATTTCAGATTAGATGAAAAATGATTTTGAAAGATAACTTGGAACATTTCTTGAGGAAATATCATTTCCACTTTGAGAAACACTTTTAAAACATAAAAAATTTGTAAAATAATTTTCTTTTAAAATAATAAATTACACTTATAAAGGATTCTGTAAAGATCATTTAAAACATTTATTAAGGAAAATATATTTTCCAAGTTGATTTTTTTTAAACATAGAAACATTTTATAAGTAATTTTCTTTGAAAGATATCTTTTAATCTTATAAAGGGATCTTTCAAACATTTAATGGTCATGATGGTGGAAAATTTTGTACATTCTGTACATGTTAAAACAAATATTCATTTTATATTTTTAGTAAAATCTAAAAAGGAATTGTTTGAAAAAATACATGAATATTTTTTTAAATTTTTTTAAAAAAATTTAAAAATTGTATAAAAATATCTTTGATAAATCAATTTTATAATTTAAAAAAAAAATTAAAAACATTTTTATAAATTATTAATATGGAATAAAAGGGGTTTTTCCTGAACAGAGAAAGAAATATGATTTCTCTCAAAAAATTATTTTGGTGTATTTAAAAATTTAAGATAGATAAATGAAAGGAAAAAAAATGTATTCCCCAGAAATAACATTAGGATATTAAAATAAAATAGTTTTTGGATAGATAGATCTGAATATTTCATCATTGGAAGCATAATCATGAATAACATTAATAAATAAATGGATTGTAACATAAAACCCTTACCACTTTAGTAAATTTGAATTATAAGACCCATGAAAGAATAACATCAAATTAAACTTATAATAAAAAAAGAATAATTAAATTCATGATAATACATGTCAATATTTCCATATATACACATCATAACATAAGATAGGCGGATAACATAATGTATCCCCTGAAGAAGAAAAATTAAGACAAAAAACCCATACCTTAAGTATTGAATTCCATTATACTAGTTGGAAACTCATGAATAATAAATATAGTTTTATTATAAATCTATTATGTAACCATAATAATATGTATCATATAATATATTATTTACTTATGACTTTTTGTTACCCTTTTATCAGTAATTCCATATTAAAATTGTGTTTCAGGTAATAACCTTTTCATTTTTAAAGTAGGTTTTGGTTTGGAAATTTTAATCCTTTTACATTGATCATTGTTTCATAATCACCAGAATTTTAAAGATGATGTAAATATATTATGTTTTAATTATATATATTTAATGTAATCCTTTAAATTTATATATATATAATTAGTTACACTGTTCATGGAAACGGTAAACCGTAGGTACACATGAACACTATTTCCATTTTTTCAATTGATTAAAATAAAAAAAGGTAGATGATATATCACCTTTAAAGATTAATTTTTTTCATATATATCACATATATTCATTAAATTTATCCTTATTTCCTTTCATGTAAAGAATTATTGAAAAATGAATCACATCGCTTCATGAGGCAGTAGTCCTCCATACACATGAGCATCATTATCGTATTCCCACAGAGTAGAAATTAAGTAGAAATATATAATATAATGATTCAATATTCATAATAATATCATAAATATCAAATATAAAAAATAAATATATCATTATATACACACGATCGATGGTTTCATTTACCATTTGAGGGAGGAGGGGAAATATAAAGGTTATTCAATTAACATAATGAAATATTAATATATTAAATTTACTACGGTTGTTATATTATCATATTTTAATAATATTTGAAGGATTTTTAGGAAGAAATAATACAAAAGTAAATGTTTATGAATTTTACCTCTTCTTGAGAGAGCCTCTTTAGATTTACACACAAGGCATTATTAGAAGGGTTTCGTAATCAAAATATTTCTCTTTGTATGAAAATATGGAATGAAGGAATGTAATTGGGTAGCAATTATATGAACCAAATATTTTTGGATGTGTAAAAATATAATGATAGGGTTTAGCCTTTTATTTGTGGGGGAGAGGACACACATGGAATTTTTGAAAAGAATACCGCGTATCCATGTTTTTCACTTGAAAAAAGATAAAAAACGGGTCATTTTAGAACTTTATAAGTTTAGAGTCTAAATGAGTTTATAAAATGGTTGGTGGACAAGTTTCTCAGCCATTTTACACCTAATATTTTTTGTTTAACCCCCAATAAAATCATTTTAACCTTAACTACGATAATTAAGTTTTAATTTTTTTCACTATTCATAACAGTAAAAAATTAAGTTAATATTATTATATAGTATTAATTATATTGATTCTATGTTTGGAATTAATTTTCAACATTCAATTCATAAAAGTGATAAATTTAATTTAACACCCACAGACCTGACAAAAAACGGTTTTCCAAAGGGAAAAGTGTCAAAAGTTTCAAAAGTTTTTATATCAAAATTCAATATAAAATTGAGTATAATAAACTATATCAGTTTAATTATAACATTATTTAACTAAATATACTTTTAAAACCATTTTAAAACAAAATTTAACCTTATAATGTATTTAACTAAAAATACGTCTTTCATTAAAAACTAGTATTTTTCACTATTCATAAAAAAGTAATTTTTTCAAAAAAACATAGAAATTAACTTTAAGCAATTTTTGACATATTTATTCTAAAAAATATGATCATTTTTTAAATAAATTTTCTAAAATTTTATAACATTATTTTTATTATTTTTCAAAAAATGCAATAAAAACATTTATTAAGAAAATAATATTTTCAAAACATCTAATGACTTTACCAAAAATTAAGTACCTTTTATCAATATGTTTTCATTATATGAAATCATTATAATTAATATTTTAATTTTTTTATTCAAATTCACACCATCATGTTTAATGGCTATGTCATAATGACTATGTAAAATAGTAATATAAATAGTATATTACAGTTTCTTAAAACTCTCTGTTTCTTGTAATGCAAGGTATTAAAGAAATTAATTTTTTTGTGAAATTAATTTCATAAAATCTTATGGTGTTACAAAATTTATTTTCTAAAAAATGAGTGCTTATTTACGAAGTACTAAGGAATACATTTTTATTGATTAAGAACTTTATATATATTTCATAATGCGGTTAATTCTATTCAGACCCACCAATTTAATGGGTAAGTTATAACTGTCATATTTAAATAATAATATTTCATGGTTTTTTTAAGATCATTTTTGCATGTCATACAAATTATCGAATATAATATATTTCTTTTAAAATCTCTGGGTGTAATAGTATTATATATATTTATTTTATAAATAAATTTAAATGTATGAATAATTTATATATAAATATATTTAATATTTTATTTGTATCTAAACTTAAATATTATATTATACTATATATAAATATTCTATATTTTATAAATATATATCATATTTATAATTTTGTATACATTTGTATCAGTGTATTTAAAATATTTTTTTAGTTAGAGGAGATTACGAAGAAAAAAACACACACCCCCATGCACCCTAGTGGGTCAAGCCTCATCCCTCCCCATAAGGAATGACTAGCACCATAATTAACATATTCTATTATATATTAATGGACATAAGGCATAAGTTCTTGATGGACCGAATGCCCAACTGAATATAGTCCAAAGGTCTCTAAAACGATGACCTGAAGGACTAGACGAGCAGCCAAGTATCACACATTGTTACTAGGTTTTCCATTTTACCACCCCTACTAGCGCCATCATGCTAATTTTCTCCATCACGTCATGGAAAGTTACACCTTTATCCCACATTGGAAATCTATGTCGGTAGAAGGTTAGTTGATAGGTTCCAACACACCCATCTCTCTTTAGATTTTTTCCATTGAAATCTGTATGTCTTTATGTTGCACCGCCTATAAGTCAAATTGTGTCATCTTCTTGGACACACAAGTATCAGTGCCACCGTTCAACATGTCATGGATTCCCCTGCTATCGACTATCGTATCATGCTTCTATTTTTCACCCTGTGGTAGGAAAACTCTCTGTCCCATTTCAAAAATCCTTGTACATAATATAAAATATTTATTTATTTGAAAAATTTATAGTAAATATAAATGTAAATAATATTATATAAATTTATTATAATATAAATACATAAATATATAATATAAAAATTAATACATTAATGTATATATATTTATATATAGGAAAAATATTTAAATGTATTTAAATATATTATGAAAATATAATTTATCTATATGAATTCATACATACACACATATATATGTAAACATATATTTATAAATAATAGAAACCTATTACACCATAGTCATGTGGTACGCTAGAATTATACCTCCAGGTCATAGGTTCAAACCATGGAGGGTGGCGTGCATTGGAAATATGGGTACACATGTGGTGAGTGGGGGGTGGCATGCATGTGTTGAGTATTGGGGGATGGTGGAGTGCACATGTGGGGTATAGTGGGTGGTGTGTATTGAAACATGGGGTAGTGGAGGGAGTGCCTGTGGAAATAAGGGGGTCCATTTATTTAAAAAAAATATAAAAAGTATTAAGGTAGGTTGTAAACTACCCATAATTGTTTTCAAGATAACATTATCAAAGGTTGTTAGCCATCCAAATATTTTTTATATTTTTAAAAAATATAATTACTTTTAGTGGTGGATTTAATTTATTTTTTTCAAATTACTTCAAAGGGGTTAAAACTTCCCATAAAATAATCATTTTAATTTTTTTAACTTACTAGTGTTGTCCCAAATCCATCACTAACAGAAGTAGATGAAAAATTTAGTAATAGTTTTTCATAACGAACACTAATTAATTTAGAGTGGGTTATAGCCACTACTAATTGAAAAAATAACCCCTCTCTAATGACTATATTTTTTCATAGTGTGTTCATAGTTGGATCATAACCATTTCACATAAGATATTAACCCCTTGATAGTAAGAGTCTATGAACCTTGTATTCAACATTTTTCCATGTGTGTTCTTTATCACTCTACCTATCATTATTACATTATCACTATCAGGATCCAATTGCACTAACTATGTACAAGAATAATGTTTTTTTGAGACTTGGTTTTTAGTTTAATCACTAATTCAACCTCATAAATGGTGATTAATTCTCACCTTGGAATATTAGTTGGTATTTATAGCGACCCACAATTTTCAAAACATTAAAATTAAATAACTTTTGTAAAATAATTAAACATTATACAAATATATTCCCAAAGACCATAGTTTTATAGTGCCTTTGGAAGCATGGAAACATAAACACCGATACATATGTGAGATACATCATATCCCACTAGAATCTTCTTTCCTAACACCTTTCTTAGACATACCAAACATAGTATATATCATCATAACTAAGGGTAATGGAAGCATAAATGGGTCGATCTCAATTTCTTAGTAAGGGTAAGAAAGGGAGACATGTAAGAATAAACATGATCATAAGGGTATGAGTATGTGATCATGAAAATTGAAGATCATACCCTGTATATCAAATACCATAACAAAGATCATGTCATAGATATTATAAGTTCATAAGACATGGATTATAATGAAATAAAGATAATAGGCCATGAAATCATAACATATGAATAAGACATGAAAATTTGAAAACACATAACAATATAATATAATTTCCATAGTAGCCAAGGCATCACTGCCAAGACCATCTTATTGGATAAAGCCCTTTATTGAACCGAGTGAACCCCTATTCCAACCCTATATTACTGAACCAAGTGAACCCTTTTTATAGCCCGTATTACTGAACTGAGTAAACCCTCATTCTAGACCTATATTACTGAATTGAGTAAACCCTCGTTCAAGCCCTATATTACTGAACTGATTAAAACATTATTCCAGCCCTGTATTAATGAACCTAGTGAAACCTAGTTCCATCCATGTATTACTGAACCAAGTAAACCCGTGTTCTAGCCCTATCTTACTAAAATAAGTAAACCCTCATTCCATCCCTATCTATGTCATGATATATAAATCTTTACCCAATTCATTGGAGGGAGATATAGGTCCAAACCGCCACATAATGAAATCATACATACATGTGCCATAAGATCATAAATAAACATATCATAACCGATGAAATGAAATGGGTATCATAATCATGTAGACATATGACAACCTATGGAAAGAGGTAGGTTTCATAATCATTTCATCAAAAACATAACCCATGAAAGGAATCAGGTTTCAAAAACATATAACCCATGAAAGAGAAATGAGTTTCATAAAAATATTAACCATAAAAAATAAATGGGTTTCATAAAGATCATGTAATTAAGCATAAATCATTCATAAAAATGATATTACTAGAACTTTAATATCATTTATAAGAAGGTATGAGTAACATCAATAGATGTCATCTTAGATGGAAAATAATTTTAAAATATACTCTAAAATGTTTCTTGAGTAAAATATCATTCCTTGTTTGAAAATGGATTTTTAATAAATAAAACCATTTGAAAATAATTTTCTTAGAAAATAACTTCAAAACTAATAAAGAATACATGAAATAATTTGAAAAACCATTTTCCTTGAAACTTTTTTAAAATAAGAATAAAAACTTTTAAAAATATTTTTCTTTAAAAACACTTGAAAACTTTTAAAGAATGCTTGAATTTTTTTTGAAAATAATTTCTTACAAAATACTTTAAAAACCTATAATCAAAGCCTAAAAACATTTTGAAAATCATTTTTCTTGAAAAATTATAAAATAAGCTTGAAAATGTTTTTAAAACCATTTCTTTGGAAGCACTTTGAAAACTTGTAAATATGACTTGAAAACATTTTTAAAATATTTTCCCATGAAAAAATTTAGAAAGAATTTTAAAAACATTTTAAAAATAATTTTCCATGAAAATTTATTTTAAATATATTTTCTTAAAGATTAACCTTTTTAACAATGAAAAGGGAGTTTTGAAGAAATGACTGCGAGTAAGTCCGTATAAGTCGTACGAGGTAAAATGAAAATTCATTTTTCATGGTAAAGAGTATAAAAAAGTACCTTATTCAGAAAGAAACAAGAATATTATGTTTAGTTGATTGGTAAAATAAAGAAAAGGTAATTTTTTTAGATATTATAGGGTAATGGTATATTATTTTTAGAAACCCTTTTTGAGAACATAAATTTCTGACCGAAAAGAGGGTAAAGTCAGGCTTTCCTAGAAACACTTTTTTAACTATCTTTTGTACCAAACAGTAAAAAACGGTAAAAATAAATTTTTATATCATGAGATAAAATAGTATAAGTAAACTCAGTAATATTTTCTAGATATGGATAATAATATTTCTTCAAGGGAAGTATAAACATAAACAATCTTGAAAAGCAATGAGATTGTCTTAATAAACTCTTATAAATTGGTATCTTGGGATCATGTTCTACATTTAATGAATGGAAATTAAATAAATCATATAATATCATTAAAATATTTAGATTCATGATATTTCATGTAAAATGGAAGTATATTCACCTCAAAAAAGTGTTTAGGTGCATAAAAAAATATGAGTCTCAGAGAATACAAATTGATACAATTTTTTTTACAGATTTGATAACTTTTAAAACATAAACCTCGCGAAACAAGGATAATAAAATTTTCATGTGAATACACATATATTTAAGTAAAATATACATATAATACAATCAAGTTTAGTGTATACACAACACATAATGAAAGAGTGGTGAACATAGCTTGTATCTCACAGAAAGTAAAAGTAAGATGAAATCCCCTTACCTTGTGCCTTGACTCTCCCCAAACTCATACAAGATTCCTATATAATATATATAATTTTATTATAAATATTTTTCAAATAAATATTCTTATATATATTACCATATATGGTTTTATTATGATATTATATTAACCTCTTGTTAACGATCCTATGTTAAGGTTTCACTTTAAGTAATATTCTCTCTCTTCTTCGCATGCGTCTTAATTTGATATATCATTGGTCCTTATACTTATATAATGATTACAAAATGTAAAACATAATATAAATATCAGGTATATCCATTATAATTTTATTATAAAATTCTATATAATATAGGAGTATGAAATGGAATACACCATTCATGGAGATGGTAAGCCGTACGTACGCATGAACGATGTTTCCGTCTTTATTATGATATTGAAAGAAAGTATGTAAGTGATATATATATATATATAATTATTCTAGTAGCATTAATATATCATATATATTATATAATTTTATTAAAACCATCTTTAATACATTCCATGTGGTGTGTGAATGAATCACATCGCTTTGAGGGGGCGGTAGTCCACACTGTTTCAGTGCGGATGTGCGTCGGGTTTCTGTTCCGACGCTGTTCCGCCAGGACGCGTTCGCGCGTGCGCCCGTCGACCCAAGGGGATGGGTGCGCGGCTTGTGGCCCCGCAGTCCCGCTTTCCAAAGGCGGGCGACATCCATCCCTTATTCAGGGGCGTCTGCTCCTTGATCGAAACCGGGATGATGGGATGTCGGCTCCTCCTTCCATGGACGTCTCCTCGGAACTCGTCGCCTAATCCGGGTCTCCCTCATAGATTTAAGACGTGCTCGTGAATCTCGTTCCCGACGCCTATGTCTCCATGGACACCGGTTAATTACGCTGCTTCCGCCCGGACGCTCTAAGGAGTCTGGTCGGGGCAGCAACCTGCGGTGAGGAGACCGGGTAGCTCTGGGTGTTGGGGGCGTGTCTTAACACTGCGGCTCTGCATGTCTGCCTTCCGTCCCTAATAGGGATTCTCGAAGGCGTGATGGCCTGAGGCATCCCGTGCTGGGTGCAGGGAACTGTGTTACCTGAGGTTTTCCTTAGCTTCCCATGTTTAACACGGGGCATGCCGCGAGTTTAACGTCCAGCGGGGACGACATCGGACTGATCAACACGAGGAGTGGATCAGATGACAGAACCCCTTGCGGGGAACCTCCGATGCTGGGGCCAGCACATGGGCGGATTCCCGAGTGAAGTGGAGTGGAATGAAATGGCATGACCCCACCGGGATGTGGCGGCCCGGGTAAGGATCAGGATGGATGATGGAGTGAAGAGCTTGGACCCCGTAGGGGCTTCCTACGTACCGCGCGTTAGTGCGGATCAAAGTCAGTGTAGTTCAGATATACAGTTTAACGTCATGCTGGACGTTGGCAAGCCGACTCACAAGGAGGTCGAGGCTGCCAGGCGGAGGATCGAACCGAACCACCTCGCACAGAGGGGGATGGAACGGCCGGGTGGATCACAGTTTCACGTCATGCTGGACGCTGGAAGGAGAAATAGAAAAAGGCAGTGGGGAAGCACAATGGAGATACACATGTGCAGTCCCCCACAAGGGCGGATTCATAGGTGAATCGACGCGAATGTGAACCCGGGAGGGGTCCACTGATGGACGAACCGACGTGAATATGACCGGGACGACCAGGTGGTGGGCTTGAACCTCAGGGAGGCTTCCTACGTACCCTGTTTAGGAGATAGGGATCAAAGTCCACGTAGTTCATTCTGTCAGGACTTACGCACTGAGGCGGCCCGGATGCGGCAAAGCTCAGTTAGAGAGGGACCCGGGTCGGAGGTGAGAGACCTCGATCCCTGTCACGCCCTATACTGGCTTCGGCAGTGGGGAAGCACAATGGAGATACACATGTGCAGTCCCCCACAAGGAACTAGGGGTTTGTAATACCCTACCCCCGTGGGCGAAGGCCACTCCAATTAAATCGTCCCTAAAGAGGGGCAATCCCGACATCCCTGCAGAGACAAGCGGGTGGGGGCCACATCCAAACCAGGGGGGACCCTGCGTGTGGGGCACGGGATCGGGTGATGCGGACGGTTTAACGTCTTGCTGGACGAAGTACAGTTTAACGTCGTGTGTTGAGGACGAAGCGGACGGTTTAACGTCTTGCCGGACGAAGTACAGTTTAACGTCGTGTGTCGAGGATGAAGATGCTTGGCAGTTTAACGTCTTGTAGCGCGGACGTGGTACAGTTTAACGTCATGTTGGACGAATGCTGAACAGTTTAACGTCTTGTAGCTCGGACGAAGTGCAGTTTAGCGTCATGCAGGACGAATGCTGAACAGTTTAACGTCTTGTAGCTCGGACGAAGTGCAGTTTAGCGTCATGCAGGACGAATGCTGAACAGTTTAACGTCTTGTAGCTCAGACGAAGTGGTGCCGCCAATGGGTCTGTGTCACTTCGCGCGAACCTGGAGGGCTGCACGGGAAGACAACGCACGGTGCGGGCACCCGGGATGAGGATCATCGGGTGCCACGCAGGCGGGTACCCTCAGGGGGTCAAAGGGGGCGACCCGGCGGATTGCGCGCAAAAAAGGAGCTTGGCGCGCAATACCGCGGGTCGGCGCGCAATTGGGTGGGCTGGCGCGTAATTGGGCCAACACTTTGCGCACAGATGATTGAGATTGCGCGTACCGGGCTTCGGATAGCGCGCGGGGGCAACGGCTCATTCTTTAACGAATGGCCACTTTGAAAAAGGGGGGGTGCGCGCAATCGGGCTGGATTGCGCGCACCCGGGGGCAATTGCGCGAAAGAGGCTTCTTTTGCGCGCGAAGTCCTTTGGGAAAAGAGTTGTTCAAGGGAAAGGAGCCAAAGGGATTGTGCGCGAAGGCGAACCCCGAGGCTTTATCGCGCGAAAGAAAGGAGGTTACCTGAAGATCGACATTGCGCGCGGAGGGGGTTGGATTGCGCGAACGAGCGACTCTTCGAATTCCGACCACCTTCAAAACGTCGGGGGTCACCTTATATTTATAGGCAACCCCGGGCGCGGAATCCGGTTTGCGGTCGCGGAATTTCCTTCGCGGGCGCGGAATCGGGGCCCGGCGCGCAAGGGAGTCGCGCGGGCCACGGGTGCGCAAAATTGCGCGCCGGCCGGCGCTTTGCGCGCATCCCGGGAGGGTTGCGCGCCGTACTTCAACTTTGCGCGCGGGCCTCCAAAATTCCACGCAAGGCCTCCGGGCCCTCTGAAACACGCCTCTGATTCCAAATATGACCTCGCTTTCCTCATCCGGAACTTCGTTTGAGGAGCAACGGACTTTTCGGGCGTCTACAAAAGCCCCCCCTCGGAATCTGATCGGCGAGAGGTCGCAACGATCGGGTTCCGAGGGAGACGCCGGAATGCCGAAGTCCTGGCTGGCGCGGGACTGTGGCGCGCAAAAAGGGCGTCGGGCGCGAAATTCACTGTCGCGGTCGCGCAAAGCGCTTTCTGCGCAGCGCTGACACCCGGCCTCGCCTATAAATAGGGGCCCTGGGTTCCCAAGGAAAAGAGGGCGGTCATTTTTAGGAAAGGAGACCTCAGACCTAATCAATGTACCATCCCCCCAGCTCGTTCCGACACATGAGCGGGACAACACTAGGGGCGTTGAGATTTTATCCGAACATAGGGAAATGAGAAAAGGTGAATCGCGTGTCCCGAATTCAGAGATCCACGACGGTCGGCCTTCCAGGAAATGCCCAAGACGGCAAGCGGACAATGGATCAATCGACCATACTACTGCAATAGACGGACCTAAGGTCATCATTCATATTGCAGGAGGCGGATCACATGTCATCATCAATGCCGCTTTGGGGGTTCCTTCAGGCACAAGGGTGGAAATCCGGATCAACAGGGCATGCGAAGCGTGGGGCGAAGTGATGATTTGTTCGGACAGAATCTAACACTCCCAAAATTGCGCCACCGTGGGGAAAGCGTATTAGGCGGATGCACTAATCTGGCCGTGAATCACCCCAATTCTCAGACAGAACCTCTTTGACGAGGAAACTGTCGCTTCCCATCATTGCAATGGGGTATCCCGAGCTGAATCGGGGAGAATATCACAACCGCACCACTCTACCAGAAGCCAGCCCAGACGGCCGGCGACGAGGAGGGGCGGGACTTAGCGATCGCTGAGGCTGGACCCGAGTCGAGATGTCTGGGCATTCCTACGTACTCCATCAGGCTGGAGATCAAGCCACACGTAGTTCTGAAAGTGCAGTTTTAACGTCATGCGGGACGTAGAACCCCATTTGGGGAGATCTTAGTTTAAGGTCGTAGAGCTCGGACCATAGGGGCCTCAAAGTACGCCACATCGTGGTCCTATCCCCTGGATATGCAAAGATGCACTGAGGGATAGTGTCAAGAGTGTCGAGGTTTCGCCTGGTCAGAATGGGAGGTGGAAATGTAATGTGAATCATGCGGCCATTCACTCAAGGACTGGGGGCACCGGCGTAACGATATGGAAGTACTGCCGACCGTGGCAGAAAAGAAGTATCAATATCGCACTGACCGTTGATGGAATGAGGCAGCAAACGAGCATCAACCGCTCAAGCGCAGGATTCATATCGATTTGATGCCCGAGGCCCTTGGGGGCACCAGCCCGAATCGGTGGTAGAGCACTGAGGCATTGTGTCCAGACCACTCACGGGGGCTCCACCCAGGGCGTAGGCGATGGGTCCGAATGAAAGGGAGAACGAAGCCTGAAAAGTGGAAGGAACCTGACCAAGCTGAACCTGACCCTCCTGGAAATAAACCAGAGTACTCTTGACACCGGTGGACCACTGCAAGGGGTCGAGGGACACGCCTTGAGGGTGACCCGAAGGCGGCGGATTCCCCAGAGAAGGGGGAATCTCTAAGAGGTGGGGGGCTGGACCCGATGTTTCAAACATCTGGGCGTTCCTAAGTATCCCATAAGGATGGGAATCAAGCCACACGTAGTTCTTGAAGCGTGGCGCAACACAATCGGGCACCAGCGTGGGGAGGGGTGCAGGTCTGGCCCTCGCACCCAGAAGAAGCGGTATTTGATATTTCTTGTTTGTCCTTAAAGGTGGATGGTTTTTCTTCGTGCAGCGACATTCCTGTGATTGAGAAATCCCTTGCATCACCACAATAATCATGCCATGAAAGGCATTGATAAATGGTGTGGTTATTAACCAGCACCCAACGTGAGTGTCCCCTGAGGAGAACATCACGATGCAGTGCCGTTTCTCGTCGGGCGGCCAAGACGATCACAGTTTACGGTCGTGTGGTAAGACCGGAACACAGTTTAGGGTCATGTGGTTCGGACCATGGAGGAATCCACTTATTGCGATATGGCAGACCCAGCGGAGGTGGGAACATACCCCAGCCCTGTGGTCACACACAATTCCAGGAGAAGGATCCTGGGATAGGGGCCTGCATATGTCCATCAACCGAGGGGCAGATATGCTAGCCTCCAGCTATACTGGGCCCAGAACGCGATTGTTCGGGCGACTCCTTCCTCCTTATGGGGACGAGGGTCCAGCTACATATGGACCTTAGGGAGGACATCAGCATATATCCGTGGTGCTCAGATCGTGGGAGCCTCGAAGGACACCATTACCCTGGTTGGCCTGCCTAACGTGTAGAAGTGTACTGAAGGTCAATATGAAGAGAGTGTCGAGATTCCACTACAACGCACAGAGGCGGAGTGTGATGAGGACTATGCAACCAATGTTCAGAGCTTGAAAGAGCCGACATGGCGATCAAGGATGTCGCTGACCATATTCGCAACACAACATCCGATCGCGTCAGCCTAGGATGAGGCAAGCAAACGAGCATCAACCGCTCAAGCGCAGGATTCATATCGATTTGCTGCCCAGGAATGCCCGAACAAGAGGAAGCACGAGGTCCGACAAGCAATACAGGATTTGTCGGGATTGAATACGACACTACAGGTCATAGGCCGGAGTACCCAAAACATGTTAACAGATCATCGGAAAGGGTCGGGGGACTCACCCTGAGAGCAACCAAAAGACGGCAGATCCTCGTGATCAACCAAGAGATGGGGCTGGACCTGAAACACAAACGTCCAGGCGGTCCTACGTATCCCATAAGGATGGGAATCAAGCCGTACGTAGTTCTTGAGAGGCAGTTTAACATCATGCAGGACGATGAGGGGTGTGAGGTAGTCCCACACACGGGGGAGGCGTACAGCGCGGCCAGTAGACCGGCGTGAATGAGGGCATAGCCCCGCGTTCACGCCATACGCCTTGCACAAAAAGGAGGGGAACTGGGGCTAGAGGCCCAATGCGGGATAGAGATTCCCGGGAAATGGGGCTGGGCCTGAAACATGAATGTCCAGGCGGTCCTACGTATCCCATTGGGATGGGAATCAAGCCGCACGTAGTTCTTGAAAGGTAGTTTAACGTCATGCAGGACGATGAGGGAAAGGGGGGAGCAGAAGGCATCCCCAAACGTGGGAGGCGTTCAGCATGGTGAGCAAACCGACGTGAATGAGGGCATAGCCCCACGTTCACACCATACGCCGCATACCCAGAGGCAACTGGGCCAAGGGCCCGAGATGGGATGGAAATTCCTGAAGGATGGGGCTGGGCCTGAAACATGAATGTTCAGGCGGTCCTATGTATCCCATAAGGATGGGAATCAAGCCGCACGTAGTTCTTGAGGGGCAGTTTAACGTCATGCAGGACGATGATGCTTGGCAGTTTAACGTCTTGCAGCGTGGACGTGGTACAGTTTAACGTCATGTTGGACGAATGCTGAACAGTTTAACATCTTGTAGCTTGGACGAAGTACAGTTTAACGTCATGTTGGACGAATGCTGAACAGTTTAACGTCTTGTAGCTCGGACGAGGTACAGTTTAACGTCATGTTGGACGAATGATGAATAGTTTAACGTCTTGTAGCTTGGACGAATTTCACTCAGGCAAAGTACTTCTTGAGGAACATATCGTTGGTGGGAGGAGTAACATGCTCACCATCCATAGTCGCTAGGGAGTACGCGCCATTGGGATAGACCTTGTGGACGACAAAAGGTCCCTCCCACTTGGGCTCCAACTTGGGTGGCTTCCTGCTGGGGATCATTGGCGCTCTTAGGGCCAGTACTAGGTCACCCTGCAGGAAGGAGCGGAGGCGAACCTTCTTATTGAAAGCTCGAGTCATTCTGCTCTGATGCCTCTCCAAGGTATGTAAGGCGCGAAGTCTATTCTCATCCAGTGCTTCCAACTCAACTAGACGGGCTTCAGCAGCTCTGCCCGGCGCTTGCTGGTCGTAGACCGCAGTGCGCAAGGACGGTAACTGGATCTCGATGGGTAGGACGGCCTTAGCTCCATACACCAGGGAATAAGGTGTCATCTGGGTGGAATTGCAAGTCGTTGTCCGATAAGCCCAGAGGGCGTTGGGGAGCTTGTTCGGCCAACTCTTCTTGTTCTGACCTACCATCTTTTGCAGAATGTTAGAGAGGGTTTTGTTAAACGCCTCAATCTGTCCATTTGCCTGCGCATGATAGCGAGATGTATGGTTCGAGCGAATGTTGTACTTGGCGTACAACTTCTTCAACTCGGCTGCTCATAAATTGGCTCCGTTATCCGTGAGGATAGCGTGAGGCACTCCAAATCGATAAATGATGTTGGAGGTCACGAAGTCAGCGATCAAATAGGATTTGACCTCTCTGAGCGGAATCGCCTCTGCCCATTTGGAGAAGAAGTCCGTGGCGGTCAGAATGAACCGGCACTAGCGAGCTGTCGCTGGCAGGTAAGGTCCCACAACATCCAGCCCCCAGACTGCAAAGGGCCAAGAATACCTGGTGGTATGGAGAGGCTCCGGCGGCCGATGCACAAAGTTCGCATGAACCTGGCACGCATGGCACTTCCTAGAATACTCGATGCAATCATGGATCATGGAGGGCCAGAAGTATCCCAACCTCCGAATCTGGTGGGACAGCTTCGGCCCAGTTTGGTGGGCACCACATGAACCAGCATGAACCTCTTGCATGACTCGTGGGATCTCAACTCCCTAAAGGCAATGGAGGAGAACACCATCAAATCCGCATCTATAGAGGATCTGCTCCAGGCCAGGACTGCTCTGGAGGACAAACTGCGATGCGCGGCGTCGAACTCGCTCGCGCTCGGCCCGATCCGACGGGAGAATGCCATGTTGGAGGTACTCAACCAAATGCGCCCTCCAATCAGGGGCTGATTCGACTGCCATATCTGGGGTACTTGGGGCTCCGGGCACAGGGGCAACCGCGGTGAGATTACTTACCGACGGGCCGCGATCTCCCTCCGGGATAACGGGAGCGATGAGCCTGCGGTGCGTCACACGGATGATCAGGTTGCCCTGTTCAGGCTCTGCGAGTGACGCAACAAGGATGGCCAAAGCATCTGCTCGACCGTTCTGTGACCGGGGAATATGGACAATTTCTGGCCGAGAAGGGAACTGGGCCATCAGAAGGAGGGTGCACTCCAGCAATGGCACAAGTTCCGGCTTCCTGACAACATAGTCGCCATTGATCTGCTTAACGACCAGCTCGGAGTCCCCTTTCACACACAGATGGGGCACGTCGATCTCGAGAGCTAACTCGAGGCCAGTGATGAGGGCATGGTATTCCACCTCATTGTTGGTACAGCCCTCTGACAACAGGAAAGAGTATGGCAGCACGGCTTGATCCGGGGTAATGAAGACGATACCCAAACCCACTTTGTTGAGCTTAGGATTATCGAGCCTTCTACCGGTGGGGCTCCAGGAGGCACCGTCAAAGTGCATCTGCCAGCATGGATCGGCACGATCGACCGAGAGAATGGCCTCATCAGGAAAGCCTAGATCCAGCGGCTGATCCGCGGAGGTCGGGTGAGCAGCCAGAAAGTCTGCCAATGCTTGCCCTTTGATGGCCTTCTGAGACACATACCTGATGTCAAACTGCTGGAGAATCACAGCCCACCGCGCTAGACGGCCAGTCAATATAGGCCGGCTCAGGATATATTTCAATGGGTCTACCCGAGAAACCAACTATACCTCATGGTGCTGCAAGTAGTGCCGTAATTTCTATACGGAAAAAACGAGCGCCAGGCAGCTCTTCTCGATGGGGGAATACCTAATTTCCGCATCAAGGATCATGCGACTGAGGTAATAGAGGCTATTCTCTGTTCCCTCGTTGTTCTTCTGGGCGAGAAGGGCACCAAGGGACCGTTCCAGGGCGGTCACATAAAGGACCAGTGGCTTCCCGGATACAGGCGGCATCAGAACCGGAGGTTGAAGCAGGTACTGCTTGATTTCCTCGAAAGCGGTCTGACACTCCTTATCCCATACATAGGTGGCACCTTTCTTCATGAGCCGAGAAAAGGGCTTACACTTGCCGGCCAGATTCGCGATGAATCGGCGTATATAGGCTAAGTGGCCTTGGAACCCTTGCAGTTCCCGGATGTTACCTGGGGGAGGCATCTGGCTAATCGCCCTGATCTTCTCTGGGTCGATCTCAATACCCTGGTATCTTACCACAAATCCAAGGAACTTTCCGGAGGTGACCCCGAAGGCACACTTCAACGGGTTCATCTTCAGGCAGCGAGGCCGGAGGAAGCCGAACACTTTCTCAAGATCTTTGAGATGGTCCTGACGCTGGCGCGATTTGACCACCAAGTCGTCGACGTAGCATTCCACCAGTGTGCCGAGGATTGGCTTGAATATGCGGTGCATCGCCCGTTGATAGGTGGCACCTGCATTCTTCAGGCCGAAGGGCATGACCTGGTAACAAAAGATACCTTGGGGGGCTCTGAAGGCAGTGAACTCCTCATCCTCAGGGGCCATCCGGATTTGGTTGTATCCGGAGTATCCATCCATAAAGGAGAGGGCTTGGAACCCTTCCGTGGCGTCAATCAACAGTTCTGTCACCGGAAGGGGAAAATCATCCTTCGGACAGTGGCGGTTGAGATCGCGGAAGTCGATACAGACTCTGATCTGCCCGTTCTTCTTCCTGACCGGCACAATGTTGGCTAGCCATCTGGGGTACTGAACTTCCCTCACGATGTTGGCTTTGATAAGCTTGTCAACTTCGGCCTCAACCATGGCACCATGGAATGGGTTCATCTTCCTGGGAGGCTGCTTGAACCCGCGATGGTTTGCCGGGAGACCAAGGCGGTGGACGACTACCTGAGGATCTAGCCCCGTCATCTCGTCATAGCCCCAAGCGAACACATCACGGTGCTGTCTGAGGAAGTCCACGTACTGCTGCTGCTCCTTAGAGGACATGGCAGCACTGACCAATGTGGGTCTTGGATCTGCCTCGGTTCTAAGGTTCACCTGTACTAACTCATCGACCGTGGCGGAGATGCCCTCCTCAAAGGCTGGGGGTGCATCTTCCACGTCCTCTCCACTCGGGGAGGGATCGTCCACGGGAGAGACTGCATTGGGAACTGCATTGGGGCTACCAGATCCTGCTGGGCCGCTGGTGCTGGCACGGACGGTCGCGGACATCTCATCAGGAGACTCACAGGTCGTCGAGACCATGGCTACGTCCAACCGTTGAATCGGGAGGACGTAAGCGTCATCCAAACTTGCCCAGGGATCACTTGCAACAGCGACAGGATCAACCTCACCTGCCAGGATCTGCTTATCCTTGCTCTTGTAATAGTCCGCGTCCATATAGCAGGCTTATCATGAGGCAAAAGGAGAGGCATCTCCCTGAAGCACGCCTACTCGACTATTGAGGGAGTATTTAAGGCATTGGTGGTATGACGAGGGAACCGCCGCATGAAGGTGGAGCCATGGCCTGCCCATCAATGCGTTGTACGCAGTGTCCTGAGAGACTACCATAAATTCGGTGTTGGCAACCAGGCCACCGAACTGGGTCTTCAAACGTATCTTGCTGACTGGAGTTTGCTCGGTGTGGTCGTACCCCTGGATCATGAGGTCGGAGGGAATCAAATCATCCTCAGACAACCCCAATCTTCGGAGCGTCCGAGTTGGAATCAGGTTAATTCCGGACCCCGTGTCGACAAGACAGCGCTGGACTTCAAGGCCATTGAACTGTCCAGTGACATACAGCGGACGAATGTGCCCCTGTATAGGAGGGTCTTCATCCTCACTAGAGAACGAGATAACTGCCTGACATTCGGCGTCCTCAATCGTTTCGGCGTGAAAGGCTTCTGTAGCCGCAACCTCCGTCTCAAACTGGAGGGGGCTCTTCAGGGCTTCAGCGAGCGCCTCGCGCATCTCAGGTGATAGGCGCAGAGCCTCAAGGATGGAGAGCCTCGCTGGGATGTCGGCCAAGTGCTTCAGGACATCATACTTTTTGGCCAAGCGCGGGCCCCTGGTTGCAGGAGGTTGCTCTGCGGTTGGAGGCATGACGGGCCTTGCCGGTTGGACCGGCGGCCGACTGGTGCTTGGCGTATCTCGCTGTTCATTGGTTGAAGCCCGGGAAGTAGTCACCGTACTGGGGTCAGGAGGCCGGGATGGACTTGTGGCAGGGCGGAGCTGATCGCCACGCGGCTGAGGCGGTTCTGCCTGGTCCCACACCACAAACAGTGGCAGAGGCGAATCCATCATCCCCGGATGGGGGGGCTGCACACGCTGAGCTCGGTTTTGAGCCTTCTGCCTAGTCTTAGTGGCGTGCACGTCCTGGCTGGAGGTACCAACTGCTGTGCCCCAGCGACTCCTGTTGTTGCGGTTCCTCCGACGGTGGCGACGACCGGGGACACTAGGGAGGTCCACCTGGTGTTCTTCAACGTCGGGGACCGAAAAGGGATTTACCAGCTCGACGGTATTAACCGAAGCGTACCCAACACTGTCATCGGACGAATCATTCATCACCGGGCAGATCCGAGGAGGGAACCTCATCTCCGGGGGCATGAAATCGCCGAGAGTGCGGGATAGTGGCGGAACTGGCGGGGCGCGCTCTTCCTTCTTGCGCTGCCGCCGTTTGCTCTTCTCGGAAGAGGCGGGCTGGGACGACGATGCCGAAGCAGCACCCGCAGATTCTGGGGGCTCAGGCTAATTCAAGCGCGCACGGATTATTCCATGGGCACGAATGATCATCTTGCGGGCCATCCAGTTATTATACTTCTGGGATCCGCGGTCGGAGACCAGCTGCCATTCGTCCTCGTCGCCACTATCGTCATCTGATCCCACGAACACACCCACCACTTGTGCTGGAGTTGGGCCCAACCTGATTACATTGTTGTTAATCTGGTCTTGGAGCCAGTCCTTAAACACGTAGCACCGCCGGATGGTGTGCCCCAGGGCCCGATGGTAAGGGCAGTAGCGGGGGTTATCCGTGAGATGTGCCTCCTCTGGCCTCCAACACTCAGGCAGTCGCACAATCCTCTGCTCCAGGGTGCTCCGGAAATAACCGGGGACCTGATCCTCATGAAATGAGTAAGTCAGGTATCGCGGGCCCCTGGGAGCATGGTCTTGACGAGGGGATGGAGGGGCCTGCCGAGGAGGTGGACCCTGATTATCTCGCCTGGGTTGTGGCGGTACATTACGCGGAGGGGCCGGCCAGTTCTGGGGCTGCCGCTGCTGGGCCGGTAACTGAGCCCGTGGAGGCGGATTCCTGTGAGGCTGTGGAGCTGGCCTCACCGGCAGCAGCTCCAACGGCCTGGGGGCCTCTATCTGGGCAACATCAGCGGGCTCAGCCCTGCTGACTCTCCGT
Source organism: Viscum album (assembly GCA_963277665.1). Lineage (NCBI taxonomy): Eukaryota > Viridiplantae > Streptophyta > Magnoliopsida > Santalales > Viscaceae > Viscum > Viscum album. The sequence continues at coordinate 1,024,768,596 of OY728129.1, read as the reverse complement.
GCAGGAATCATAGGAGGCAGTGGGTGTGCCTGACTGGCCTGTTGCAGGGTTTGTTCAAGACGTTGAGCTTTGTCTGAGAAGTCCCTGAACCCTCCGGGGTAATTCTGAGTGATCAAGGAAGGGACCAGCTTGGTCTTGACGTTCCCGACGCACATTGTCAGCAACTGATCCTGAGTCAATGGCATGTCAAGGGAATACGTGAGACCCTTCCATCGGGCGACGAAATCCGCGACTCGCTCATCAGGCCTCTGCTTGCACTTGAAGAGGTCTGCGATACTCGTCTTCCGGGTCGTGGAACTGAACTGGTAGAGGAACTGTCTACGAAGGTCCTCCCAGCTAGTTACCGACCCGATGGGGAGCTGGCTGTACCAAACAAATGCTGGCCCTTCCAGTGTCTGGACAAACCAGCGAAGCTTAGCGGCCTCCTGCTGTGCCGGAGTTCCCAACATAGGCCCGCACCTCGAGTTGAAATGGGCCAAATGATGTGGCGGATCTCCAGTCCCGTTAAAGGGGGCGAAAGTGGGATTCCCGAATCCCGGAGGTGCCGGCATGTCATCCACCCATGCTGGGTATGGCTTGTCGTCCGGTGGGATTGCCACTTGCCGAGTCTCCAAAGCTTCCAAGCGGGCGATGAGTGCCGCCATCGGATCGTCTGGACATGGGTTCCAGTCCTGGCGAGGATCTCTAACCACGAGCGCATTGCATGGCCCTTCAATCGGGTCGTCGACCAGGTCGTCGAACTCGGCAGCTCGTGGGACGGCGGGCGGAGCGGCCCTTGGGGCAGCGGGAGGAATCCGAGCGGGGTCTCTCAGGTAGTCACGCCGCTCGGGAGGGTGTGGTGAAACATACCGTGCCCTCTTTCCATAGGCAATGGCCTCTCCCCTGTCGGCGAACATGGCGTAGTCACGGTTGCCCGGGAGAGTCTCGCCGAGGAGCGGTTGTTCCTGTCCCTGCTGTCCTGGCCTAGGATCACCGTAGTCAGGCCGCCGCTCTGCAGCGCGCTCAGCGAGGAGCTGTTCAACTAGCTTCTTCTGCTCGGCGAGCTGTTGATGTAGCGTGGCCTTTTCGGGATCCTCCTCTGCCCTCTGCATGGAGGCAGATGGGTCGGCGGGCTTTATAGCCCCGCCATGCTCTTTACCTTTGCTGACGTTTCGGCTCAACGTCAGTACTTCAGTGGGTGCGGGGAGACCCAGGAGGCTCCTATGGTGACGAGTAACCCTCACTGACGGATCCAACGATGGCTTGTCTTCGGGGGGAGAGCCCCTGTCGAGAAGTTCCAAGTTGTTCCCCTCTCCCGACAGGTCAGCCATATTGACCGTTTCCGTCCCTGGGGATGTACCCTTAGGGCCACCCAGCGAATCGGGCTGTCGGCGAATCGCACTGAAGCGTAGGGCTGCGTATTTCCCCCATCCACGGATATACACGTGGGGAGTGGCTTCCTCAATAACCTTGCGGAGTACTCGAAAACACTCAACGCATCGTTGTTGGAGGGCCCTGTGGTGCCCAAATGACCCAGGGTGCCGAACCGCGGGGAGCGTGGCCAGGTCAATCTGACGGCACTGCTCACCAATATCCTCCAGGTGCGCTTGACTCCCGGGATATGGCATTTGTAGGTGGTGAAGACGGGAGTGATTCTCCCGGAGAGTTCGGCGGAAGCATTCGAACTCATCCGGGGTGAGCGATTTGGGTACATCAAAGTCCGGTCCTACGACTGGCCAAAACTTCTCAGGGAAGTGGCCCTCTGCAAGGACGGCCCAGAAGATCCACGACTCAAACTCGGGACCCAGGTCTCCTTGGTCCTCTTCAACGACTGGGAATGGACGGGGAACCGGCAGTGGTGCCGAGGCGGGCCGCTGGGCCGGCGGGCTGGCCGGCGGTGAATACGGCGAGCAGGCCGATTGGCCTCCATATCCTGGGCCGCCCTCTAAGGGTGGCGGTGCCCCAGCAACCACATCACGATAATACAGGCCGACGAGAGAACATCCTGCCGTAGCGTCGGTGCTCGCCGAGGGTGCACTAGATCGCGGCTCGACCGTCGGTCCCCAGAAAAGGTCTCCGGCTTCTCTGATCGAGGCAGAAGGCGTTTCCGGAGGGGCCAGTACCAACCGCAAGCTTGATCCTTGGGGGTCTACCAGGCCTTCGCTACTCCGGATATACCTTTGGAGAGAAGCGGGGATCATATCGATCTTGCTCTCGGGGAGTACGAGGCTGACGTGCCGCATTCCTACCCCTACCCCTAACTGGCGGGATCGGGGGGAGGGCTCTGTCGCCGAATCATACTCCGCCTCTGTATCAGAGAAACGAACCGGTCGGATCTCTATCCGGAATTCCCTAACATTCCTCCCTCTACGTCGACGTCTCGCCTTCCTGCCCCTGGGTGGTTCTTCGGGGCATGACTGATCTCTGTCCTGGCGTCCTCTGGCCGCACCGGTGCTGGGGCCAAGAGGACTAGAAACCAAGGTGCGAGGAGCACCGGGACAGATATCAAAGGGGACGCGGGGAGAGATGCTTCCGGGCAGGCCTCCATGCCGGGATCGGAAGGTGGGATCACCCATGCCTCTTGGATCGGCCACACGGAGTGGACCCTGCTGGTGAATAGCGCTACCGCGGGGTGGTCCGCGGTGGCTATTGCCTGTACCAGCAACCGGGAGAGTCAACCCAACCTGCCTTTGGGGCGGTCGGGTCCTCGCTCCAGGTCGGGCATAGATGTGCCCCTGCTCAGGATGCGCAGGGGCCTGGTGACTGGAGCCAGTGGTGGCTTGAGCCAACGCGGCCGCTGTTGCTAGGGCCCCAAGGTGGGCATCCTCTTCCGCTCGTGCCCGACGTTGGCGTCGGGACAAACGAGTCGGGATGAGCGGCGCGGGCAGGTGGAGAGACCGTTCTTCGACTTGAGAGGCCTGGCGGCGGTGTCGACCTGGCCTGATAGGAGCCCTTATCGCGGATCCCTGGAGCGAATCTCGGATAGGGAGGTCCCGGGCATCTTCCACCTCATCCGCATAGGGGAAGGAGCTGTCGGAGCGCTCCGGGGATAAACTCCCGAAGCGGTTGGACGTCGAGGTAGGCAGTAGTGCCTCCCTGCGCGGCCCTCGGGGGCGGCGTTGGTGGCGAGGTGAAGCTTCCTCGAGGTCTAGGCGAGCCATGTCCCTGGTGGGGATGACTCCCTCTTCCTCATATCTCCGCACCAAGTTGTTGATCACCCTTCTCTGGATGACCTCCGAGGGGGATAGAGGGCGTGGTTGTCCCGCAGCTGTGGCTGATGGGACGGCTGTGGAACGGGCGGGACCGCGCGGAGTAGCCGCATCGGTATTTCCCCTACCCCTGCGCCGGTGGGCGGGTGGCGATCAAGCACTGGATTGGGTGACTTGATTCCTGAAAGCAGGGAGAAGAACCCATTAACACTGACAGGAAAAGGAATCGACAACCAACCATTAGTGCCACGACGCCTTCCGTGGGGGGACCCAGGCCATCGACGTCGTGAGACGGAGTGCCCGATTTCCCTTCCCCAGCCCCTGGCGGGTTCCGTGCCCCAGTGCTGAATGCTCGGCCGGGCAACATGCCAATCTTCCAACACCTCTGAAAGCTATCGGTCTTCGTATTGAGGAGAAGAGATTCACGTCGGGTTCACCATTTTTCTGTTTCGGTGCGGATGTGCGTCGGGTTTCTGTTCCGACGCTGTCCCGCCAGGACGTGTTCGCGGGTGCGCCCGTCGACCCGAGGGGATGGGCGCGCGACTTGTGGCCCCGCAGTCCCGCTTTCCAAAGGCAGGCGGCATCCGTCCCTTATTCAGGGGCGTCTTCTCCTTGATCGAAACCGGGATGATGGGATGTCGGCTCCTCCTTCCGTGGACGTCTCCTCGGAACTCGTCGCCTAATCCGGGTCTCCCTCATAGATTTAAGACGTGCTCGTGAATCTCGTTCCCGGCGCCTATGTCTCCATGGACACCAGTTAATTACGCTTCTTCCGCCCGGACGCTCCAAGGAGTCTGGTCGGGGCAGCAACCTGCGGTGAGGAGACCGGGTAGCTCTGGGTGTTGGGGGCGTGTCTTAACACTGCGGCTCTGCATGTCTGCCTTCCGTCCCTAATAGGGCTTCTCGAAGGCGTGATGGCCTGAGGCATCCTGTGCTGGGTGCGGGAAACTGTGTTACCTGAGGTTTTCCTCAGTTTCCCATGTTTAACACGGTGCATGCCACGAGTTTAACGTCCAGCGGGGACGGCATCGGACCGATCAACACGAGGAGTGGATCAGATGACAGAACCCCTTGCGGGGAACCTCCGATGCTGGGGCCAGCACATGGGCGGCTTCCCGAGTGAAGTGGAGTGGAATGAAATGGCATGACCCCACCAGGATGTGGCGGCCCGGGTAAGGATCCGGATGGATGATGGAGTGAAGAGCTTGGACCCCGTAGGGGCTTCCTACGTACCGCGCGTTAGCGCAGATCAAAGTTAGCGTAGTTCGGATATACAGTTTAACGTCATGCTGGACGTTGGCAAGCCGACTCACAAGGAGGTCGAGGCTGCAGGGCGGAGGATCGAACCGAACCACCTCGCACAGAGGGGGATGGAATGGCCGGGTGGATCACAGTTTCACGTCATGCTGGACGCTGGAAGGAGAAATAGAAAAAGGCAGTGGGGAAGCACAATGGAGATACACATGTGCAGTCCCCCACAAGGGCGGATTCATAGGTGAATCGACGCGAATGTGAACCCGGGAGGGGTCCACTGATGGACGAACCGACGTGAATACGACCGGGACGACCAGGTGGTGGGCTTGAACCTCAGGGAGGCTTCCTACGTACCCTGTTTAGGAGACAGGGATCAAAGTCCACGTAGTTCATTCTGTCAGGACTTACGCACTGAGGCGGCCTGGATGCGGCAAAGCTCAGTTGGAGAGGGACCCGGGTCGGAGGTGAGAGACCTCGATCCCTGTCACGCCCTCTACTGGCTTCGGAAGTGGGGAAGCACAATGGAGATACACATGTGCAGTCCCCCACAAGGAACTAGGGGTTTGTTATACCCTACCCCCGTGGGAGAAGGCCACTCCAATTAAATCGTCCCTAAAGAGGGGCAATCCCGACATCCCTGCAGAGACGAGCGGGTGGGGGCCACATCCAAACCGGGGGGGACCCTGCGTGCGGGGCACGGGATCGGGTGATGAAAACGGTTTAACGTCTTGCCGGATGAAGTACAGTTTAACGTCGTGTGTTGAGGACGAAGCGGACGGTTTAACGTCTTGCCGGACGAAGTACAGTTTAACGTCGTGTGTCGAGGACGAAGATGCTTGGCAGTTTAACGTCTTGCAGCGCGGACGTGGTACAGTTTAACGTCATGTTGGATGAATGATGAACAGTTTAACGTCTTGTAGCTCGGACGAAGTGCAGTTTAGCGTCATGCAGGACAAATGCTGAACAGTTTAACGTCTTGTAGCTCGGACGAAGTGCAGTTTAGCGTCATGCAGGACGAATGCTGAACAGTTTAACGTCTTGTAGCTCGGACGAAGTGGTGCCGCCAATGGGTCCGTGTCACTTCGCGCGAACCTGGAGGGCTGCACGGGAAGACAACGCACGGTGTGGGCACCCGGGATGAGGATCATCGGGTGCCACGCAGGCGGGTACCCTCAGGGGGTCAAAGGGGGAACCCGGCGGATTGCGCGCAAAAAAGGTGCTTGGCGCGCAATACCGCGGGTCGGCGTGCAATTGGGCGGGCTGGCGCGTAATTAGGCCAGCACTTTGCACGCAGATGATTGAGATTGCGCGCACCGGGCTTCGGATAGCGCGCGGGGGCAACGACTCATTCTTTAACGAATGGCCACTTTGAAAAAAGGGGGGTGCGTGCAATCGGGCTGGATTGCGCGCACCCGGGGGCAATTGCGCGCAAGAGGCTTCTTTTGCGCGCGAAGTCCTTTGGGTAAAGAGTTGTTCAAGGGAAAAGAGCCAAAGGGATTGCGCGCGAAGGCGAACCCCGAGGCTTTATCGCGCGAAAGAAAGGAGGTTACCTGAAGATCGGCATTGCGCGCGGAGGGGGTTGGATTGCGCGAACGAGCGACTCTTCGAATTCCGGCCACCTTCAAAACGTCGGGGGTTGCCTTATATTTATAGGCAACCCCGGGCGCGGAATCCGGTTCGCGGTCGCGGAATTTCCTTCACGGGCGCGGAATCGGGGCCCGGCGCGCAAGGGAGTCGCGCGGGCCACGGGCGCGCAAAATTGCGCGCCGGCCCGGCGCTTTGCGCGCATCCCGGGAGGGTTGCGCGCCGTACTTCAACTTTGCGCGCGGGCCTCCAAAATTCCGCGCAAGGCCTCCGGGCCCTCTGAAACACGCCTCTGATTCCAAATATGACCTCGCTTTCCTCATCCGGAACTTCGTTTGAGGGGCAACGGACTTTTCCGGCGTCTACACACACTTCATCAAACAAGATTATCATATTAACAGCAATTGGAAAGATAAGAGATGTGTGTTGTAAAAGAAATAAATAGGCTTAAATACATAGTAAATATTATATATGGAATATTTAAACATAGTTTACATCATAATGACCACCATTATTTGGGGTAAATGAGAAATGTACAATCATCCTTTCGTGAGGCTGTAGTTCACGATACACAGAAATAATATGTTCAACATCAATCAGATGGAGCTGTGTGTAATTTTAGGTCAGAAAATTTTCATAAAAAATAATAGTTTATCTAGGATACTTATTTTGTCACAAAATAATGTAATAAGTAGAGTATAGGGGGTGGAGAAGGAAAATAAAGGAAAAGAGTTTGAGATACGCTGTTACCTCTTAATCGGGTAATTCCTTTTGGTTTATTCCAAAAGGATTACTTGAGAAGATTTATACCCAAAGGGAGGATTCCATGAGGAAGTTAGGATTGTTTTTAAGATAATTTTTTAGATATTGGATGAAATTAAAAGGTTTGGGTGGTGTGAGTAATTGGTAGAGTTAGTGGCCTTTTATAAGGAAGGAAAATGACTCACATGGATTTTTTTAAAAAAAATTAGGTGTAAATTGTTATTACCTAAAACAAGTCATACCTAACCAAATGAACTGAAAATTGGAAGGTTTTTGGATGAAAAATGGACATAAAATAGGTACTGGACAAGTTTATAGGTCATTTGGGCCCTTAATTTTAAGGTTTAGTCCTTAATTAAGCTTAATTTGGCCTTAACAGCTGTGATTAATTTTAATCACTTTTACTAATCATTTGGCCAAAAATAAACTTGGTGTTATTAGAATGTATATATAAGACTAGTTACAATGGTGTATATTGGATTTTTTAAATTCAAATCATATAATTGACAAAATTAAGATTAGTGCTAATCCAGCAAACGAGACGAAATAACAGGGTTTTAAAGTAGGAAAAAGTTCAATGCTTATTAAGATTTTATTTTCAGTTTCAAAGATAAATTGATTATAATGAATTTAAATGTAATAATATATGTAATATTTATATAATTTTACCTTACATATATTTATAATATCATTTATCATTAGTAATTAATTAGAAAAAAGTTATTTTTAACTAAAAAGCTATATTTTTCACTATTCATCAAAAAATAATGTTTCTCAGAAAAATCCCAAAAATCTCACCATAGGATAATTTTAATGTTATGAATTAAAAAATTAAGTTTAATATACAATTAAATTTCAAAATGTGTCTAAAATTAATTTTATTAATAGAAATTGGTCTATTCAAGAAAACATTATTTTTAATATAAAAGGTTTTTTCCAAAAAATCTCATCTTTCATTATCAATATGTTTTATTTATATAAATTTTTTTTAAAAGATATTTGAAAAGTAGTTATTACTATTACTGTAAAAAATTTTAATGATTAGCTTATCATTATCTAATTTAATTTATTATATATATGTAAAATGATGTTTCATTAAAACTTAGTGTTGCGTGCATCATAAACCTAGTTGTTGTTGGTTGTAGTGCAAGCCAAGTTGGTATTGCATGTAGCGCAAGCCAAGTTGGTATTTCAAGTGAAATTAATATTTTAATTATTTTATATATATATATATAAAGAAATATTTCTAGTGTTATGTGAAATGAAAAATATTTTAAAAGATAAATTTATTTCGAAAAAAATTATCAAAATATCAGGGTGTTATAGTATTAGAGAGTTCATAAAATTGTTCTAGGTAATGTTTTCCTTAGATTTTATTTTTTTTTAATTTATAACTTCTTTCATTGGTGATATATATAGATACCATGAATAATATGAAGAATATAATATTTATTATAATCTATGGAAATGGATTCCAACTATTAAGAGAGAGGGAAGTTTCATATCTTCTATTTCTTGGATTATATGTTCTTGAATATAGAAAGAATGGAATAAATATTCTTGAAGTTGGTATGCACTATATTACACCAGTTAATAAGAACATAAATGTTCATTTGAGATTGAAAAAAATATTACTTTTATCCTTCTCATAGTAGGAGTTGAACCAAGTCTTGGGGTTAAAAATAGTAAATATAATATCAAGGAAACTTTATGATATCTATGAGGGAGACAAGAAAGTGAAATATTATTGGTTATAAATATATTGGGATTAATTTAATGAAATTTTGATTTGAGAATATAAAATAGGGGATGATTTATTTATTTATTTGAACAATTTGGTAATATCTATTCAAAGTTGTTGAGAAATTATTTAAGATTACACTATTGTGAATAAAATGATGAGAAATATCTTAAATAAATTTGATATGGAGATATAATTGTTTGAAGATCAATATTTTGATGAGTAGACCATCGATTAACCTAATAAATTTTTTATTTATTATGATATGAGAAGAGGTACAACCTTAGGGTTAAAATGAAAATCTATGAAAAAGATGACTTTTAAATATATGAATGGTTTTAAAGAACTTAATATAAAGAAATATCATGAGGATAAATATAAATATAAAGATACTAACATGAATTTTGAGGAATTTAAATCCTTATTCTCTAAAATTAATGAAGGAAAGGAAAAACTAAATGCAAAGGTAAAATTTTATTCATGTTTCTAAATTGTGGAATGAGTAGACACTTTTTAGATACTTACCCATATAAGAATTAAGATTATGAGGATAATGATTAATCAAAAAATAATCAAGAAAGATAAACAAGGTGGAAAGTGGTCTCAATGGAGGAAATACTTGCTAATGAATAGTAAATTCCAACATAATGAAGAATAATTACTTTATCTTAGAACATTAATCCATATCCTTGGATGAAAAATGTAAAATATAGAAAGAGGACATAGAGGATGAAGGATAAATGATCTTTATTATTAAATGAAATTATCCAAAAGATCCCCCATGTGAAGAAAAATGGGCAGAACAAGGATGTAGTGAAGAAGAAAAATAGTGACGAGGAAAAAGTAGATGAATTCCAATTAATAATGAATATTTTTCCATGCCTGAATAAAAACTAGAACCACTAGGGAGAGAAATAATAATTTAAATATAAGAATAATTCATCAAGAAAATATGTTGATAAATAAAAATCCAAATACAATTCTAAGATGGTAGTGGAGTTCACAAAAAATTGGGAAAATATCAATGAAATCCTTGAATAAAGGAATTCATAATTGATATTACCATGGTAAATCACATTTTCCTGAATAAATAATTTAATTTTATTAAGGTTAAGTTGGTTGATACCGAAAATTACTTTATAATCACTAATCTTTCATTGAAAAATAATATCAATGAAGTCAGTGAAAGATCCAAAATAATAGAGAAGGTTCATGATAATACCTAGAAAATTTGGGATTATACTATGATTACTATGAATATTATAACGTCTCGACCCTAGAAGCCCAGATTTGGTGCATTATTTTAATACATTGGCATGATTACAAGGAATCACGTCCCGAAAGACCGATCAGTTTAGCAGTCTTTGAAATATATTACAAACATGAACATTACATTACACATTAGAAAATAAAACAAATCATAAATGATCCTTTGAGAAAGCCATTAATCCCCTATCTTAACCCTGCTTATAAACCATAAAACACGTCTTAGAATCCTAGGAAAATAAAACGTAAGAAAGGGGTCATGTCAAACACTCAGTAAGTATCATAATATGGAAGAAACTTTAACAAATAAGCATAAACATTTAAGGAAATGTATAAAACTAAAACAAAATCCTTTTGAACTTAAACTTTTGCATAATATGGATAAGATAAATCAAATAATTTCATTTACTTATTCACATGGATATTCTACTAGTCAAATAATCACATGTAATATCAATACCTAATTTCATAATGATGGAATGCATAATTCCAGACTTCGTAACCACATAGTCAAGGCATTATACCAAGACTATAAATAAAATTTTGTCAAGGACTTGTGCCAAGATACTAGGTTGTCTCATAAGATCTACCAATGCATCAAGGAGCAATAGCAGGATCCACCCATCACTTACTAAGTCCAATGCATTCCTCATATGAAAAGGTTTAAACATAACATAAACATTCATATTAAAACTAGCATACGAGATGTCAATACTTTATACATAAACCATGAATGGTATAAAAATAGCACATACTTAGTCAAACATATCAAAAAAACCTTCAATAAAATATGGAATATTTTTATCATAATAAATCAACCTCGATCAATAATAATATCTCGTAAAGGATGTTGGCATAGTTGAAAATGATCAGTACAAATCTTTGAGAGAAATATCCTTTTTTCATGAAATCATTTAAAAGTCACATAATTTATAAAGGAAGTAATCTAAAATATAGTTTTGAATCAAAGTGTCACATACCACTTTGAAACTTTTGAAAGGAATTATCATTTTAAAACATTCATGTCCATATAAATAAATCCTTAAAACCATTTTGAAAATATAAACATTAATGAGAAAGGTTTAGAAGAATAAATATTTAAAACATTTAAAATCACATTTTTGTAAAAAATTACCTTAAAAATAATCCCTTTGAAAACTCTTTTATGAAACATGGACATGGATAATAAATATTCCCTAGTAGATACTTACGTAAAAACAACCTCAGATAATAAAGAGTTTGTGGAATTAACCCTTCCCTTGCACTTTCCTTTGGTCGATGGTACGTTTAACCTCCTGTATAATGACCATAGTATGCTATTAAAATATACCTGAAACATGTTCATATTTATTATACCATAATTATTCATTTTTAACATTATACTACCCATTTAATAGTGATTTCCATGTTAAATTAACATTTTGGGTAATAATCGCTTTCTTTATTGTACGTGTTTTAACTTGTTATTCTTGATCATATCATTTAGATCATGATTTATATACTTCAAAAGTAAAATAAATGATTTATATATCATATATATTTAGAATGTAAATTTGTATAGTAGATAGATATATGAAATGTAAAACACTATTTACAGAGACGGAAGGCCGTATGTACGTATAAACGCTGTTTCTATTTTCATATCGTATTTAATGGAAGTAAGTGAATAAGATATATGTATGAACATACATACATATATGTAAATATAAATACAGACATATATATATATATATATATATTCATTAGCATTATTATGTCATATATTACATACTTATTAATAATATATATTTTTATAATCATTGTTGAATGGTGAATGTGGAAATGAATCTCATCGCGCCGTGGAGACGGTAAGCCGTTTGTACACACGAGCAACGATGTAATTTCTTTAATGATTAAAAAGTTGTAAATTAGATGGTATATTAATTTTATAGAGAAATTATTATGTCATTTTCATTATTTATATACATATTACTCATCATTATATCCATCTAAATAAGATAGCATTGAATAACAAATTACACCACGACGTGGAGACGGTAAACCGTACGTACGCACGCATGGTGACATTATCATTCATAGGATGGATAGAATAATGAATATGGTTGTAACATATTTATAATAAAATCACAGTATGTAGAAGGTACTGGACTTATTATTTTGGTCTAGAAACAACAAATATACAGGAAGTGGAAGAAGAAAAGAACTTGTAAGAGGGTGGTGAAATTATTACCTCTTGTTTAGGTGTTTCCTTTAGAGTTGATCAAAAGGGATCCTTAGGTTGGATTTTTGACCAAATTAAGGTCTATAGGTTGATTTTAAGTAATTTGGAAAGATATTTTGGTAGGGATTGGCTGAGCCAAATGGCTTTGGAGGTGTGATTTTGAGAGAAGGTGAAGTGCCCTTTTATAAGAGGGGAGAGGGTCACTTTAGGAAAAGATTAAAATATTAATTTATTATACAATAATATTCTATTTATAATGGCTCCCAATGAATTTATTTTGATCCTTAGGTGGTTATGGGTCTAAATAGTATCAACCAATATGTTTTAGAAAAGTTTAGGTTACCATTTTAACCTTATCATTTAGATTTAACTCTTAGTTAAATAATTTAACTTTTATTGTGTCTTCTTGTATTCTTACACTATATGGTTAATAAACTTACTATTAACTTACAATAGAAACTAGAGTGGTTCATTAATTACATTTATAATATTATTAAATCCCTATGGACAAAACATAGATTTTTAGGAATATTATATCAATCAATAATATAGTAGTTGTTTTAAAAACTAATTTATGTCAATTTTGAAACTATTTGGTATTTTGTTTTTGTGAAAATCATAAAAACCTTATCACTTCGGAAAAAATTTATGTAATCAACCCTAAAAAGTCATATTAACCTAGAAAATTAGTGTGATTCATCAAAAGTTTAAAATTATATTTATTTGGATATTTATAATATCAATTATTTTAATATTTCCTTAAGAAGGAAATTGTTGCATCATCATTGTGTCGTGAAAAAATTTAATTATTTAATGTCTAAAAATTATAAATAAAATACCATTATGTAGGAAATTTTTTATCTCTAAAATGAATATTTATAGTTGAATTGATATTTTTTTAACCCTATATTAAGAATGGTTTAGTTATTAACCTTTGAATTTAACACTTTTTACTATTCTTTAAATAAAATAATAATAAATATCATAATATAATCCAAGAGGACTTAAAGGATATTATTTTATTCATAAGGTCGTTTTTGGTCGAAAAACACTTATCCAATATAATTAGTACATGTGTTAGGATAATTATATTATCATTTTTACCTTTAATTACCCTATTTACTTTTAACCGTGGTAAATAAAAGTCAAAAGTTACTATTCACCAAAAATTATTTTCATCTTATTGAACCAAATTTTACATACTGATATCAACCATGTCTCTTAGATTTTTGAAATTCAACTCATAGAAGAGGTAAAATTAAGTTTATGCAAATTTGCAAATGCTTCTAAAATGTGAGTAAAAGACGGTAAAAAGTTCAATAAATATTTATACGTCTAATTTTATTATAAAATGACTCCAATGAATTATATTGAACTTATATAGGTATTATATATCTATTTTGAATTAAAATAAATTTAAATAAAATAAAAAATAATTTAAATAAAAAGCCAGTTTTAAACAATAACGCTGTGTTTATTAATCAAAAAATTGAATGTCTTTAGAAAAATACCAAAAAATCACCCTAAGATAATTTTGATATTCCTAATTGAAAAATTAATTTTATTTTACCAAATTAAAAAAATAAAAGTGCATTAATTAATTTAAAATTAATTCCCGTTGTCAAAACTAAAAATCAGGTTTTAAAAAGTAAAAACTATGAAAAGATTGACATGTGTTTATGTCAAATTTAAATGTAAAATTACTTTTAATGGCCTAAATTGTATTAAATGATAAAAATATTATCTTATTATACTTTAAAACAATTCAAATTTATAATTTATCACAATAAATTATTTCTATTAAAATAGTTGTTTTCAATTAAAACATAGTATTTTTCACTATTCATCAAAATATGAAAGATATCAGAAAAGTACCAAAAATTTAAACAAACTATATTTATATGTCTCAATTTTCAATAATAATTTAATTTAATTAAATTTAATATATAATAGTGTCAAATATTAGTTTTAAAAAAATCGTCATTAAAAGGCCATAAAATTGCATATTTTGAAAAATACTTATTTTATCTGAAAAAATGTATTTGTTCTTATATTGTGTCTAAGAAACATATAATATGGATGTTAAAATTATATAGAGTATATAAGATTCAAAGTGCATTTAATACTATTCATAACCTCTTTTTGAACGGCTAGTTTGGTAAGTTGTAGTGCACTCGAACTCGGTGTTGCGTGTAATGTAAGCTATTGAATTAATTTAATGAGATAACGTGCTATGAAATCATGGGGTGTTATTTTATCCCCTCCTTAAATAAATTTAATCCTCACAATTTAAAATTTTTCTTCAAAAATAAAAGGTTTTAAATAGAAAAATACCTTTGTGGAAAACCCATACTAGAAATTGGGTTAATTAAAATTTGTCATAATAAGAGGGAAAGGGAAATGAAAAAGTCACCACCAAATTATGATCCCGATTTGGAAAACATTGGTGGTAATTAGAGACACATAATTTGTGAAAAACATAAATATTTATAGGGATTGATTGATGTTATCAATAAAAAACAAATGTACAATTGAGGGCCTCAAAGCTATCGATCTATGATGATTTAAAATATCATCAGTTCAACAAAACATAATGTATTTGGATAACACATTTTTGGTTTTAAGATCTCTTCACTAAAGTTTAAGAATTAATTTCTTCATATAATAAGAAAAATATATATATACTTGACAAGTAGATTTTCATCCTTCAATAAATTCCTTCCACAAATTTCATCTTTCACTCCAAAAGATAATAGAATTCAAAAATATTCTATTTATTCTAATCATATGGGGTTCCAAAAAATAATGAATTTATAATTCATTTTTCAGAATATTTTTTAAAGAAAAACTACATTATACAAACCATGACATCAAGTAGGCCAGTGGTAGGTGATACACCCTTGTCACCCTTCGGTTGCGGGTTCAAGTCTCACGGCCTTGCCAGATGCGACGAGTTGTCGCCCGATCCCCATGTTGTTTTTTTATTACAATACAAAAATAATCTTAAGAAATGATTTAACCTTAATAATAGTATCCAATGTCAAAATTAATCCATTCCAACCATTATAATTATCCAAAATACTTCTATCCAAATTCACAGTCCGAAATTTATATGGAAGGTAAACACAATGAAGATTATTTTTTCCACGTAATAACATGTGAATACCTTCATCATTTATTCTTTTAAAACATGGTAACAACCTGAATTACCATAAAACAATATTTATTACATTCATGATCCCTTATTTCTTATATAATACTGGATAGACTCTTTATATCCAAAATTGTTGTAAACTCCAACAATGACGGAATATACAAATCCTTAATCAGTTTCAAGGTAGTCAAGAATATCCAATAAAATTTATCCAATTAAATCATATATTATTCTAAAATCACTACCTCAATATCAGATCCATATTATAGTTTATCTTTCTCTCAAACATATATTTTCCCAAAAAATTAACCTACTATTAAGTCATTTTTCTTGGATCCACACAATATCAAGTCCTTAATGAAATAGTACTACAATAAAATGCTTATATACTATATAATTATTATAACATGTACATCATTAATACAATTCTCAAATAACACAATACATTAATAACAACATAATAAATCTAATCATTCCTCTTCATATTCGGTAGTATCATAACTTGATTATTATCCAAAATCAGCATTCAGGGTATACTATGATGATTTGGACATTGATTCATGTAGTGTCCCAACTCCTTTCAGATGAAGCATTGTATATTTGAAACTTTTTTCTTACCCTTGTAATCATGCACTTGATGTCCCTTTTCTCCACACATATAATAAACTCTCATTCCCTTCAAGCATTTACCAAGGTGACTATTTCTACAGTTATCACATATAGGAAAATCTTTCTTTTCCTCTCTTCCCTTTATCCATCGTTCTCTCTTCCATCCTTTTCTTCTCTTGATTCCCTTCAAAGCCATAGGATTCATAAAATTCTTTACTTATCTTATTAACACATGATATTATTTCTTCATATGATGAGAATACACGGGAGACTATTTCCCTTTTGAGACTATTTCCCTTTTCATATATGTTGGCTTAATACCATGAAAGATATGATCCTTCTTAATCTTTTGATCATGCGTATTGATAGAATTATCATTCCTTATACTAGGTGCCATTTCTAAACAATGGAATACACTAGGTTAGTTTATGAATCGAAATGCTCAATTACAAACTTGTAAAATACCTAACGTAAATTGAAAAGGTTATGAATATAATCTATAATCATAAAATGTTTTTTGAGGAAGTTTTTACTCCAAAATCCTTCATAATGGCTTGTAATGAAAATGTGAATTATCCTAATCATATCCCCTAGGAGTGTCGTAACCAAGAGTGCATTAAAGCCCATTGTCGTGTACCAGGATACCCCGAGTCAACCCCAAAACTCCTTGTCAGAGTCTTCACTCTAAGGTATATCTATGCCAGAGCCACCTCTACCTAATTGTATCTTGACAGGGATGTATTTCTTGAAAATACAAAAAATATCTATATTACCAAAATTCTAGGAAGTTCTTCTATACTAATCCTTAAATTCAATCTTATGGTAATGTTCTCTAATTAGAGTTTATCTAAATCTATTTCCAAGGTTGTTGCTAAACTTCGTCTGATACCAACCATAACAACCCAACCCCAGAAGCCTAGAGTCGTTGCATTATTTTAATACATTAGCATGACTACAAGGAATAAAGTCCCAAAAGACCGATCATTTTAACATTCTTGGAAAATATATTACATACATGAACATTACATTGTACATTATAAAATAAAACATGACATAAATGATCCTTTGAGAACGCCATTAATCCCCTAGCTTAACCCTTCTTATCAATCATAAAACACTTTTTGGAATCATGGAAAAATAAAACACAAGAAAGGGGTGAGATCAAATGCTTAATAAGGATAACAAAATAGCGGAAAATTTTACAAATAAGGATAAACATTTTAGGCAATGTATAAAACTAAAACAAAATCCTTTTAAACTTAAACTTTAGCATAATATGGAAAAGATAAATCAAATAATTCCATTTACTTATTCACATGGATATTCTACTAGTCTAATAATAACATGTAATATCAATAGATAATTTTATAATGATGGAATGAATAATTCCAGACATCAAAACCACATAGTCAAGGACTTATGCCAAGAATACAAATAAGATTTTTTCAATGTCTTGTGCCAAGACACAAGTTTGTCTCATAAGACCTACTGATGCATCGAGGATCTATATGAAGGTTCCAGGCATAGCGGAAGATCGTGGGTGGATGTGCCCACTTGGATTTTTGACATTTTCAATGATCAATTCAGGATCAATACGACGATAAACGCCAGTCTCCATTGATCAATTCACAGAAATAGAAAAAGAAGAAGAAAGGTCCCGGAACCACAAAAGTGGATCATCACAGGTTTATTATAATTAATTTAATTAATTGACAAGAACTACCTTTTGGGTGTTCTTTTTCAGTTGATATTCTTGATCAAGTTCTAATGTGATTCATCATTGCGTCGCATAATCCAAGTGTAGAATTCCTCTAGTGGTGATCCACATGTGCACCTCGTATCTCTAGATGTCACCAACAGAGTCTCTGGGTGCTAGAGTGGAGAAACCTTTGTGTGCGTTGTCTGCCTTAGATAATCTTGATTCGATGGAAGAGGATCTCTCTCGATCTTGAGAGCATTCTTGGAGGAAGAGGTTCTTTCGGTCTTGATTGAATTCTCTAGAATTGTTGTGCACAATGATTGGGGATAAGTTTTGGGGTTATGAGGATATTTATAATTGGGTTTGAGGCTATAGAGTTATGAAAATAAATAAACGTGTTACACGTTTTATTTATTTCATTACTATTATTGAAAACCACCATGTCGAATTATTAATTCCTTAAAATGCACCCACGCTGATTATAATAAATATCATTTAATAAAACAATATTATATCCTCAGAATCCCGACTGGGAAAACTACCCGGTGTGTATTTATTAATACACGACGTGTATTTATTAATACATGACATGTACTTTTTTTCATAAAACTACACATCGTGTAATCATTAATACACCACATGTACTTGTTTTACATTTCCTTTCCAAAATAAAAAACTACATGGCATGTATTCATTAATACATGGAATTTACTTGTTTTCAAAATAAAAAACCACACGGCGTGTAATCATTAATACACAGCATGTGCTTGTTTTCATTTTGTTCTTCCTCCAACATTAAAATGATTTAGGCTTCCTTGAATAATTATTAAACCACGTATGGTAATAATATTTATTCTACTTAAGATACTTGGATACACTTAATGTGTTACCCTCTAGGCCTCTTTCTCGTTGTCATTAGGCGGGCATTCCTAAAGTCTAAGATTACTATCTTGCAACAGGTCAAGGCATCCAAGAGAAAGAAGTTGACGCTGCATTGATGTGTCACCTCATACGAATGATTACTGTGTAATTTATTCCCTTTGTCTCAATATCTCATCAAGAAGGTTTCATGGAAGTGTCATAAACCTATATGCTTCATCCGTCATTCTTTGACTACCTGAAATAAACTCTTCGTTTCACCATGGCCATGGAATTTCATGCAACAGTTCTATTTCAATCAAAGGGATAAGATATCAACTTCCATAAATGGAAGGGACAAATCCTTCATCGACTTATCCATTAACAACATGTCATTTGTGACGCACCCAACGTACCCTACTTCCCTCCAACTGTCTTTGTGACATTTTTCGTCAGCAAATATAAGTGTGTGAGTCATGACATGAGTTAATGATAATATTCCAGTCTAAGGACCATTACACACGCTCAAAGATAGTAATGTCCGATGACATCAAGACATGCAGAATTACTACTGGCGGGTCTGTTATCATAATCTCTTATCTTGGAGATTACCAAGTGCGAACTCCATGAGAGAGAGTCTCGTCTTTTTACAAGTACTCACATATGACAGTCTGTATACTATGTGTCCTATCATAGTATGTCATCCAACTATAGAACTTTATTTAAGAATATTGTTATAGTGTTTCAAGTTTCTCATCATAGCAGGGAACTTCCATGAACTTATTAATGCAACAAATATTCCAGGACATTATTATATTATAGTCATGCAGAACAATGAACAATATATAATAAGTGTACATTTATGTAATCAAAGTACAAAATAGTTGGTTCTCCGGAAACCAACCCTAACAAACTCCCACTTGGACTAGAGACAACTACCTACGACTTTTAGTATGCTAGACCTCACATGATGATCATGTTTCTACTAAGTCAAGGCTTTAGTCAATGGGTCCTCCACGCTGTCTTCCGTGGAAATACTGATCACTACAACTTCACCTCTCTAAGAAACAATACCTTAGGAGATAATACTTCTGAAGTATGTGCTTTGTCCGCTGATGTGACCTTGGCTCTTTTGCAAGTGCCACCACTATAGTATTGTCACAATAAAGTGTGATATGATATTTAATGTTAGGTACTACATCCAGCTCTTGGACGAATCTTTGCATCCATACTGCTTATTTAGCTACCTCAGAAGATGCGATATACTCAGACTCTGCTGTAGAATCTACGAACACACCTTGCTTTGAGCTCTTCTAGCTCACTGCACCTCCATTCAAACTAAAGATGTATCCAGTCTATGAATTCATGTCATCTTGATCAGTCTGAAAACTAGCATCTATATGTCCTCTAATGACTAGTTCCTCATATCCTACATAAACCTGGAACATATCCTTAGTATGCCTCATATACTTAAAGATAGTCTTGACTGTCATCCAATGGTGGTATCCTGAATCAGCTTGATATCTTCCGACCACACTTAATTTGTAAGAAACATCTAGAATTGAACATAACATGGCATACATGACTGACCCAATCGAAGATGCATAAGGGATCCTTTCTATTTTATTTATTTCCTCATGTGTGTGAGGACACATTTTCTTAGAAAGATGAATGGCATGTTACACTGGAAACAATCGCCTCTTGGACTATTCCATACTGAATCTCTTCAGTATCTTGTCAATGTATTTACTTTGACTTAGGCCCAACATTCTCTTGGAATTTTCATGATGGATCTTGATCCCAAGAATATATGATGCCTCGTCCAAGTCTTTCATAGAGAAGCATTTATCCAACCATGCCTTAACTGACTGTAAGATAGGTACTTCATTTCCAATTAGTAATATGTCATCAACATATACTATTAAGAAAACAATTTCACTTCCACTAAACATTTTATAGACACAAGGCTCACATTCATTCTTAACAATGCCAAATTATGTTACGGCTTCATGAAAACGAATGTTCCATGACCTTGATTCTTGCTTTAATCCATAAATAGATTTCTGTAACTTTCATACCTTGTTGACATCCTTTGGAGTCACAAATGATTTAGGTTGTGTCATGTAGACATCTTCCTGGAGGTTCCCATTAAGAAATTCTGTTGTAACATCCATTTTCCAAATTTCATAGTCATGGTTTGCAGAAATGGCCAATAGGATTCTGATGGACTACAACATCGTAAACGGTGAAATGGTTTCATCATAGTCAATTCCTTGATGCTATCTAAAAACTTTTGCAACCAGTCGTGCCTTATAGGTTATGACATTCCCCTCCATATCCAGTTTCTTCTTGAATATCCATTTATTACCAACATGATTTACATCAACTGGAGGATCTACCAAAATCCAGACTTTGTTTTGGCACATGGAATCCATTTCAGAATTCGTGGATTCTTGCCACTTGGCAGCGTCTGTACCTTCAACTGCTTTCTTTTAGGTAAGAGTATCATCATTGTCAACCAATAATGATTCACCATCCTCGGTGACAAGAAAACCATATCGTTCTGGTCCTCTCACCTCTCTCGTGCTCCTATACAGTTCTTGTGTCTCTGGAATAGATTGTTCTTCTATAGGGATTTTTGGAATCTGTTATTGTACCAACTCTTGTGTATCTTGAGCCTCTACTTCATCAAAGTCTATCTCGCTCCCACTATCTCTTTTGGAGATGTTCTCCCTCTCAAGGAATATGGTGTGTCTTGCCACTATTACCTTTTTATATAAGGGTTTGTATAGGTAATATCCCCTTGTTTCATTGGGATATCCTAAAAAGATACACTTTGTTCCTCGGGGTGCAAGCTTGTTACCTGAAGAGGCCTTAACAAATTCTTCGCTACCCCACACATGTAAATTTGATAACATGGATTTTCGTCCACTCCATAATTCGTATGGAATACCATTTATCGATTTAGTTAGTACTTGGTTCAATATGTGTTCTACTATTTGTAATGCATATCCCCAAAAGGATAATGGAACACTCGCATGACTCATCATTGATCTCACCATGTCCAATAGGGTGCGGTTACTCCTTGCACATATGCCATTCCACTGAGGCGTGTAAGGAGGATTGAGTTGAGATAGAATCTCAAACTCCCGTAAGAAATCAGTGAAATCCTGATTAAGATATTCTCCTCATCTGTCTGTGAAGAGTTTATTAATCTTTTTACCAAGCTGGTTCTCAACTTCATTCTTGTATTCTTTGAACCGATCAAAATAATCTGACATATACCTCATTGAGTAAATATATCCATATCAACTACAATCATCAGTAAAAGTTATGAAGTGCAAGAACCCACCCCTTGCTTCAACTGGAAATTGTCCACACACATCTGTGTGAACTAATTCTAAAATCTCTTTAGTTCTTTCACCTTTCCCACTAAATGGGTCTTTGGTCATTTTTCCTTGTAGACATTCATGACATATACCAAGTGGTTTTAGTTCAAAAGAATCTAAATACCCATCTCGATGTAATTTTGTCAAACTTTTATCATTGACATGACCTAGCCAGTTATGCCAAAGTTGGGTGTGGTACGATTCATGTGAATTAACTTTGTCATCGATTTCCATTACTTGGTTTCTATAGTCTAACACATAAAGGCCGTTATATAAATGTGCCCTACCAAAACAAATGCTATCTTTATAAAAGTAGCAACATTCATTTCCAAACATGAAGATGAATCCATCAGTATCTAATCTGGATACTGAAATAATGTTTTTAGTAATATAAGTTACATAATAACAACCCTTTAACACCAAGATCATTCCAGTTGGCAATGTGAGGTGGTAGTCCCTGACAGCTACAGAAGCAAGTCTGGCTCCGTTGGCTGCTCGTAGATCTACCTCACCTTGATCAATCTTTCTAAATCTACTTGGTTCTAGTTTATGGATACAGATGTGAGCACCACAAGTAGTATCTAATACCCAATTAGTAGAAATAGATAGATTTTGTTTTATAACAAACGCACTTGAAGCTTCCCCTTGCTTTCTTGGCTGGGTGATGTTTTTCTTCTAGTGTCCCTTCATTCCACATGCGAAATAAACAGCCTCATGTTCTCTTTCCTCCCCTTTGATCTTCCTTTTCTTAGAAGGACTTAAAGAAGCTTTGGTCTTAAAGCTATTCTCCTCCCCTTTCCTTTTATTCAAAATAAAGACCGAAGTCTTTTCATGCTTTATATCATTGTCCACTTGTTGAATGAGGATAGAAGATTAGATAGAGACTTCTCAATGTTTTTCATGTTGAAATTTACAAAAAAGTTAGAGGAGCTCTTAGGGAGTGATGCAAGAATGAGATCGGTACCCAGTTCTTTGGGGATTTTAAACCCTATAACCTCCAAGCACTCAATGTTGCCAATGAGCTTGACTACATGAGGCCCAGCAGGGGCACCCTCTCCATGCTTGCTAAGGAATAGAGCCTTGGAGATCTCAAACCTTTCCTATCTTTCTCTCTCCCGGTATAGACCACGTAGGTTCTCAATAATGATATAGGCGTCCATGTCTTCATGAGACTTCATGAACTCACTAGAAATTGATGATAGAATCAAACATTGAACATCATATGCATCGTTAAAATGTTGATCATAGACCAGGAAATCTTCATCACTTTCTCCTTGGGCGTACGAATCAGGAAGTGAGGACTCCAACATGTAAAACTTTCGTTCATGGCATATGATAACCCGAAGGTGCCTAAACCATTCCAGAAAGTTACTTTCTGTGAGGATATTGTCTTTATCTAGAATTGATCATAGAGAAAATGTGGTTGAAAAGTTTGTCATATTGATTCTACAAATTAAAAGATAAAATTTATCAGTACTTTCTCGATTACATTTTATTAGAAATAATAAATTTTTATTAAGTCTCCCACTATTTTATCAAGTCCCAATGGCCCTCACCATTGAACTCGGATTGTCTAGTTACTTTGATATTCAAGTGGAAAGGATCCATATTCCCCTTCACATAACCCCAAAAAGGGTTGGTCAAGATATTTGAAGGTATTTAGGTAGGCAGGTCTTTGCTAATTATGAGCTTATAGTTCATTGATCGGTTGAGTGGACTCCCCAATCCTTAAATATTGACTTGGATTTCCTCAAAAACTTACCTCAATTTTACAACAAGTCTAGAAAGGTCTACTCCTCTTGATGTAAAATGTTTAATATAACCCCAAACTTTCATAAGATATTCCTTTATAAAAGTAAGTGTCCCAACAAGGGATGGTCAAACACATAGTTTTATTGAGTCTTTCCCTTAATCAAGTAACAGAAGGCTTGGTATGACTTAATATGGTATTTGAGGGATTTTATTCTTTATGCATATTTTATCATTATCACATGCTTTTTAATATTAAGTGATTCTTTCTTAAGTAATTAACCATGTTCGGATAATGTTTACGTATAGTAAAGTTTTTATTTTATTCCATATTTTCATGGTTGTTTATTTCATTAATTATGTGATCGCGACAACAATTGCATAATAAATATACCATGCAATCGAATAGAAATAAAATAAGATGTCATGATCATAAGATTCTATTAGTTATCTTATCCAGCGGTTTGATAAGCTTACACCGACCTAGGAAAAAACACCTCGAACTGATGGTTCGTGTTTTTCATCTCCCACCTATCCACCTTTGTATCTTTTTGGGTGGGTTTCTCCTCAGCTTCAGGTTTTTAACCGTCTCATATGGCTTGGTATATCCTCTATTACATGGGATTTACATTAAAGAAACCATGGGAACACAGGACCAATATTTTATTGGAAGAAGGATCACAGGCCAACAAATTTAAATTAAACAAATTTAAATTAAACCATACACACATACAAATGGTCTTTGGTCTAGATCATGATCATCTATAGCATGCAACGACATTTACGCATATTTAGAATTAAAATTCTTTTAATCGTTCTATTATTTAAGATAAGTCGCGCTTGAATTCAATTAATTATGATATTATAATTAATCGATTCTTTATCTTAAATCCCTTTATGAATTTCCTTGAGATTCTTCTCATCCATATTCGTTGTACGGGTCTTTGTACATTGGAGGAAACCCAGTGAAATTATATTTCTAGAAAGTACACGGTGTGTAGGTTATATTACATGGCGTGAATTTATTTTCACCCTTTATCCAAAGTATATGCCGTGGGCTTTGGCGTGTTTTCTCTACTTTGAAAATTTTGGAGTACACGACATGTAGATTAATCTAACACGGCATGTACTTCCTTGTCACGCAGTTATCGGCTTGTAAATCCCATGTATGCAGAACACGAATTCTCCTGGTACATGGTTTCACCTGGGCCGGATCGAACTACATGGCCAGTTGATTTAACATACATGCCATGTATTATGGTTCCACGCACTATTAATTTATCATCAACATGGTGTAATAAATACTTAGGCATACTCAATTCACATGGAGTGGTTTGGCGGACCAGTACCGGTTCATTGAACCTAAGTACATGGCGTGTAGTTTTTTGCTACACGCCGTGTATACTTGTGTTGTACGGACAGAAAGAGCAGCTCCTCTAGATGAGTTCCTCATTTTTAATTTAATCAAAATCAAAATTAGAAGTTTTTTTCTATGATGTGAATTGAGAAACGGAGGAGGAAGAATAGATATCATTCATTAATTGTTATAGAACGATTTATCATGAATTGAATCAAATATAAATGTGTAAATTATTAACAAAAACTAAATAACTATAATCAATGTTGTAACCTCCCTCTGATACCAATTGAAGGTTCAGGGTGCAGCTGAAGCTCGTGGGTGGATGTGCCCACTTGGATTTTTGTCATTAGTAATGATCAATCTGGGATCAATAAAATGATAAATGCCAGTCTCCACGGATTGATTCAGAGAAATAGACAAAGAAGAAGAAAGGTCTCGGAACCACAAAAGTGGATCGTCACAGGTTGATTATAATTAATTTAATTAATTGAAAAGAAGTGACTTTTGGGTGTTCTTTCTTTATTTATATTCTTGATCACGTTCCAATTTGATTTGTCATTGCATCGCAGAATCCAATCGTAGACTTCCTCTAGCGATGATCCACTTGTGCACATCATATCTCTGGATGTCGCCAAAGGAGTATTTGGGTGCTATTGTGGAGAAATATTTTATTTCATTGTCCGTCTTAGATCATCTTGGTCCGATGGAAGAGGATCTCTCTTGGTCTTGAGAGCATTCTTGGAGGAAGAGGTTCTTTTGTCCTTGGAAGAATTTTCTAGAAATGTTGTGCACAAAGATTGGGGAAAAGTGTTAGGGTTGTGAGGATATTTATAATCAGGTTTGAGGATATAGAGTTATGACAATAAATAAATGTGTTACACATTTTATTTATTTCATTAACTCTAATTGAAAACCCCAATGTCGAATTATTAATTCATTGACATGCACCCACACTGATTATAATAAATATCATTTAATAAAACAATATTATATCCTCAAAATCCCGACTGAAAAAACTACACGGTGTGTATTTATTAATACACAGCGTGTACTTGTTTTTCATAAAAGTACACATTGTCTAATAATTAATACATGACATGTACTTGTTTTATATTTCCTTTCAAAAATAAAAACTACACGGTGTGTAATCATTAATACACGGTGTGTACTTGTTTTAAAATAAAAACTACATGGCTTGTAATCATTAATACACGACATATACTTGTTTTCATTTTATTATTCCTCCAACATTAAAATTATTTAGGCTTCCTTGAATAATTATTAAACCACATACGGGAAAAATCCTTATTCTACTTGAGATACTTGGATACACTTATTGTGTGACCATTTAGGCCTCTTTCTCGTTGGCATTAGTCAGGCTTTCCTAAAGTCCAAGATTACTGTCTAGCAACGGGTCAAGGCACCTAAGATAAAGAAGTTGATGCCATATTGATGTGTAACCTCATATGAACGCTTACTGTGTAATTTAATCCCTTTGTCTCAATATCTCATCAAGAAGGTTTCATGGATGTGTCATAAACCTATATGCTTGATCCGTTGTTCTTTTACTACCTGAAATAAACTTTTCATTTCACCATGGCCAAGGAATTTTATGTGACATTTCTATTTCAATCAAATATTTCTTTTAAAAAAAATTCCATTAAAAGGTGGTAAAGATGTATTTTTTTGAAAAATACTTAATTTATTTGAAAATGTCAACTTGTTCTTATATTATATCTAAGAAACACATAATATGGGTTCTAAAATTATATAGAGTATATAAGATTCAAATTAGAGTTAATACTATTCATAAGAACTTTTTTAACAGCAAGTTTGGTAATTTGTGGTGCGCTCGAACTTGGTGTTGCATGTAACTTAAGCTATAGAATTGCTTTAAAGAGATAATGTGCTATAATATCTTAAAGTGTTACAAATATTGTATTGGGAACCCAAATAAAGGAATATATTTAATGAAAACACTAATAAAAAAGGAAAGAAGGTTGTTGCACAACTAAAAAGGTGAAAAAACCCATTGTGAAGTTCATTGATGGTTTAGAAAATTTCAGAAGAAATGAGGTTTGGGAGAATAGGAACATTATGGTTAAGAAAAAGGTATGTCCATGGAGAAAAAGGAAGCTCCTATTAAAGAGAATAAAACTAACATGTTTCTTATTTCAAATCCGTAGGAACAATAATGAGTAGATGTTGAATAATCCAACTATTTTATTAGGAGATATTTAATTTGATGAAATCTTTTAGTGATGTAGTGTATATGTATAGAAAGAATATGTGTAATTGTATAGTTTTTCACTTAACAAATCAAATATTGGACATAAATAAAATTGGATTCAATATAATGTCTTTATAGGCCAATTAGGGAAACATCCAAAGGAGAAGATACAACTTCATAATGCCAATGATTCTCAGGGAGAAACTTATAGAAGGGTGACCAACATGAACATATTAAATTTTTATTATTAATTATTATACTAGAATAATTTAAGAAAAATTAAAATTCAAAATCTATTAATTGTAATATTGATTAAGAGTAGGAAATAGTAGTTGAAGTTTAATGCAATGATATAAAAGGAAAAAATCTTTAGATACCTGATAGTAGATTCTTATCAAAAATGAAAAGAATAAGGAAATATTGAAAGAAATCCAAAGTCATAATAGAGGATTTTTTTACTTTTCGTAATGCAATATCACTCAATATCAAAGGAGTAATATTAAATAAGATCGGTAAGAAGAAATCCATCAATGTTCCCTTTATCGATGGGCTCAAACACACTATTTTTAGTGTTTCTCATATGTGTGAAAAAATGAATGATGTGAAATTTTTGAAAGATTTAAGATTCCTAATAAATTAAAGGGATTACATAATTTTCATGATGAGATAATGAATAAGTGGTTATGTATTTGAAATTTCCAATGACCAAGATACTTTCTACATGATCATAAATGAGGAAAATCTATTATGGCATAAAAGACTTGACCATTTAGTGAAAAGAGAACATGGATAAGATAATAAAATACTACTATAAAATAAATATACTAAATCTACATCATTATGTGGTTAAAACTTATGAAACATGTTATAAATGAATAATAGTGAGTAAAAGGCACAATTAGATGGCAATAAATATGAGAAAATATCTTGAGTTGTTATACTCGGATGTGTGTGGACCAATGACCTTAAAGTCAACTAATGGATATAATAATTCCATTAATTATTTGATGATTTCACTCATATAATTTATGTTTTATTTATATCAAGTAAACAAAAATATCAGTAGAGATTCCCACATTTTTAGATAAATACTGAGAACAAAATTTGATGTGTTGTCATAGGATTCTTATCCAATAATGGACACATGTATAAAAATAAAGACCTTACAATATATTGGGAGAAACATGTTATCATAGCATGAAAATTTAATTTTCTATTGGATACAATCCAGAACTCTAAGTTTATATATTCCCAGGTGACACCTACTTCACATATATTCAATCAATGTACCTTATGAGTTATGGGTTTTAAAGATTCAATTGTTCATAAGATTTATGACTTTTAACAGCCCATATTATATCAAGATCAAAGGTAATCATTTAGAAAATTTTAATGAGAGTGACGATGAAGGTATATTTTTTGGATATACACCCAGTAGAGTGATTTACCAGTGTTACAATAAGAATTTGAGAAAAAACATTGATAAAATTGGTGTAATTTTTTTCAAAAATTAAAATATAATTCAAACATTAATTCATATTAATGATGATATCAGTGAATCTATTAGAGAATAAGTTAGAAAATTAGGGAGTAATCCAAATTCACAATTAGATTTCAAAAACTCTAACCATGTCTTCAATATATCCAACACTAAAGAATTACCCAAGAAAAGTAAAAACTATGCTCTAAATAGTTAAATGTCATTTTAAATCTACAAATAAACTTGGAGATAGTATAAAAAAATTTCAAACCTATTAGGGTTTGAGAAATTTCAATCATACCCGCTTGTTTTTTATGTTGAACCAAAAAGTGTTGAAGAAGCTATATAGAATAAAGATTTGATAGTAGGAATTGAAAAGTAACTGGATAAAATTGAGAATAATGACACAGGGGAATTGGAATCACATCCAAAATATAATAATGTGATTAGTATGAAGTTGGTTTTCATGAATTAACACAATAAGAATGATGATGTAGCATAAAATGAGGATTTTTTAGTTTGTAAGGGGAACCCTCAATTTGAGTTTATTGATTTTAATGTGTCCTTTTCACCATCATCTATCCTTGAAACCATTATATATTTTCTTATGATTTCTTATTAGAGAAAATATAATTCTTCCAAATATATGCAATGTTCTTGTTTTAGAATGGATAAATTTAGGAATAAGTATATATTGATCAAATTATAGTGCTTATCTTTAACAGTTATGGTTCTTGAGTTTCCAAGATAAATATGGATTTATATGGGATAAAACAAGAACCCCAAGAATGGTATTCAAAAATAGATTTAGGAGTTTATAATTATGGAAGGAAATTTTTTCTAATCACTTTGTTAAGGTAGATGATAGAAAATCACTTACTTTGACTATGTATGTTGATTGAATAATTGTTTTCAGAAATAAAAAGAATAATGTTGGGTAATTCTCTACCCAAATGAAGAGAAAGTTAAAAATTTATATAATTATTATATGATATTATTCTAGGGTTATCAAGTCAAAAACACAACAATTTTTATATTTATCTCATAATAAAAGTATATCTGTGATTTATTGAAGAATCTTGGAATAGATGAATCATGAGATGTCCCTACCCCTATAGCTCATGGGACTAAATTATCAATTTATGGATAAGGAGTGTAGATAAAATAGAGTTTTTAAGTATTATTAGTAACCTATTATATGTGATGACATCATGACTTAACCTCATATTTTCACTTACACTTTTTACATGATTCCATGTCAATCAAAAGTATATTAATGGAAGTTAATCTTTATTTTAGTTTGAGGTATAAGAAGAACACAACATTTCATCTCTATGGATATTGAAGTTCTAATTGGCCTAAATATGATAGTTATTTAAGTATAATTTAAGAGGTTCATTCTCTATCATAAGAATATATGTTTCATGGGACTTCAAGAAGAAAAAAGGTATCACTTGAAGCACATTGAAAGATGGATATGTTTTGGAAACTCAATTCACAAAAACATTTATGTGGATAAAATTATAACCCGAAGACCTGAGGGTGAATGTATCATACCCATTTATAAAAGAGTCTAATAAAAAAACTAAAATAAATCTTTTTAAAGAATCTGGTACAACACTACTGATCAAATTATATTGACATCAAGTACCACTTTATTAAGGAGAAGGTGAAACATGTTGAGCTTTCATTGGAGTATGTTTCAAGAAAGTACAATTCATGAATATCTTGATGAATCCTATAATAAAGGATGCCTTCTAGTACCTGATACTATTTTAGTTTTTCTTACAATACTTTGTAATATATTGAGGTATATATTTTTAGCTAGGCACTAAGACAATGCAATATTTCAAGGCCTAGTGATCCTCAATTTTGATATAATAAAAATATTAAATATATTAGATCATGTATGTTTTTAAAAAAATATATAATATAAATCCCAAATGGGGAAACTTATGGGAAATATTATACCGTATTTGAATTTGAAACTTGGGTTTTACCCGAGGTGTGATATAACCTTTGTGGGTGTCACTCATTTGGTTAAAGTTCCATTGTAGTAATAAATAATAAAATAAATAAATTTAAAAAAATTATTTATTGATTTAGTGCAATAACCTAATCACCTCATTATAAAAGCCATTTTTTTCTAAATACTAAGGTATACCCACACAACCCTAGATATTTATAAAGGTTTAACAGAGGATCATTCTTGGAGGGACGAAAAAAATCTTGGGTTGGAAATCAGTGTGCCAATCGGAGGTTATGGATATCTCCAATGACATTGACATGTGACCGATGTTCATTACTGATTGATCCAAATACGAAGTAGGGAATTTTATTTCTATTGGTTTATTTACACATTTTATTATCCTAAGATGAACACAAATAACATCAACCAAAAAATTGATTCATGGGTCTTCATGCTTTTGGATTTTGGTTTATCTATTTGTGATTTGGGAGTTGATATTATGTATTTATTGGTTATTTATACATCTTTATAATTGAAATTAATTAAGTAAAACAAAAAAAAATGGATGAGGTTCATTCCTCTTGTGTGTTTTGTGAATTTCTTCTCCTATTCACTGCATATTCATCTCCAATATTACCTTGTCTAGCAGTTTGACTAATATTCTGTAATCAATCATTAACTGAACATTCTTTTGTGAAATAAATCAATACCTTAGGTTTAGGTCCATTATAAATTAATAAATAAAGGTTTAATGATGGTGGGGGATGGTCATTGGTAGATTGTGATTATATTAGTGTTCCCAGGTTGTGGTTTTATGTGAAGCATGCGACATGGTGCTACAAGATCTGATTCATAAGTGGATCAGATGGTCGGAATCTGGTCACTAGTGATAGTAAGGATGATCAACCATAGATCCATGATATCTGGTCATGATTGGCTAAAAATATGACCAATAGAATTAGTGTAGGAGAATACATGAAAAAACTTAGAATTTTTGGAAAATTCCTAACCACACTACATGTTGTCCCATGAACACACACTGTGTATTCCCCATTCTATATTGTTAGAGTTTACCTGTAGAGAAAAGTATCAAAAACTATGTGACACATAAAACATGCCATGTAATTCGATGCTAGAGGATTTACCTATACTATGGAAGTACATAGGAAATACTACGGCCAAGAACACGATCTTGACCAGAGTACACATGAATGTCCCGATACATAGACATAGATAGGTACATGAACAAAAACATAGTTCATGAGCATGACCTGAAGTAAATGGAAACGACTTGATATACATGGAAATGGGATAATAGAACCCTGAGTACTGACCCAACCTATACACACTATGTATCCTTAGAGAATTTGTTTTTATATTAAGGAAAATCTGCGGTGTTATATGGAGGGATACAGGGCAGACCAAACACACCGCGTACCCCAATACACGTTGTAAACTTTATCTAGTGCTGGTTATGGACCTCTTCCTCTTTAGTTTGGACTAGTATCAGTTGTGTGTGTTTCATTGGTCTATCCCAATGAGGGTATACTATGTCATTTCATCCTCAACATAGTATTGTGATCCCCTCTATGGTTTGGTCTCATATATAGTTTTGATGAATCACTCTATGAGGCCTAGGGTGGGATCCTCTATGTTACCATATTTCATAGGAGTGGTTTGAGGAATCGTTATGACCAACTTACATATTCATGTGATCCCCTAATTAATAAGGTATTCTAGTTAGGATTTTTGGTTTCCCATATAATCCTTGGGTATGACCCAATATATGTTTATTGATATATTTAGATAACCAGTGAGTCCTTATTGATGAGGAATAATAAGAATGACCTCTCAAATGAGTGTTATACTTGATAACATGACTCATGTATAGAGTTCTTTAAGATGACTGTTACCTTGAATCCATGAGAAGAATCCTATGGATAACAGTATGGTTGAGACCAATTTGACACTTAGAGACTGTTATGAGTATATATGGGTTATTATTATTATTATTATTTCTATATCTCATATCCTGTTGATATAACTTTTGATAAGATAACTCCTCAATTGATGCTTGTGTTTGGTCATTTGAGAGTTTCCTAATGGGTATTGTTATACTCAACCCTACATGGGATCTTCCCACACATTTCATGTGTTATACAGATTAAAATATACTTGAAGGTGTCTTAGGTGTACTAAGAAAAGGTGGATAATGGTGATATATACTAACTATGGTTCATGTCATGTCTTATATAGAAATCATTCCCATCCTTCTTAGTAGGTTGGAATATTTTGTTAGTTTGTGTGATCGTGCATTTGGTCCTTTATGAATTACAATAATTTTTTCATACTCTAATGTGAGATAGAAGTTATGTATTCATTTTGGAATCAGATGTATTGTTTTACCTTTCAAAATTGTATAGCGTTTTGGAGATGTGTGTTTGTGTAGAAACTTAAGCTAAGTCCTCCTATGTGTGATATATGCCTACATGGTGCCATTATCCATCCCCTGTCCTATTAGATGCAGGATTGGGGTGTCACACTCAACATACCTCTATCCAAGAAATCCCTTGTGGGTTTGGTCATGGTAGGGTGGTATCAATATAGGGTTATCATAATACCAATGTTTAAATATTATCTAACTATGAGGTTTAGTATGTGTTTTACAGAATCTATGTTAACAAATTTTGAGTTTGGATCCTAGGCTAGGGACACCAATTTTAGTGTGGTATCTAATGTATCCATTCACTAGCCTTTCAACGCATACCTTTTAACTCAGTACATTTTGACACCGGTTGCAGGGAAAACATTGGAACATGAACTATATAAGAATGGGTTGTGGTTTCCATGTACTCATCAAATCAGATCCCCATATATACTCTTTTAACATGGAATGTATTGATTTTATTTTAGGATGCCTCCATGAAGAGAGCCATCCAGAATTCCATAGTGGTATAATGATTACGATTTACCTAGTGACAAGGATTTAGTGTAGGGATCTACACTGGAGGGAGTACCTTCGAGTGGTTTACCTATTTTTACACCACTCGTTCAGAAGATAGTTTCACTAGAAGTATCAACTAAGGATTTGTATAGACTGAGCACACTCCATGATTTTCATAGGTAGTGACCGCCTAGGAGTCATAGAGAGCCAAGCCTCTAGAAAGTCGAGGGCTGGATAGAGATAGATTCCCAATTTTTTCACCTTATGAAGACACCTATGGACAATATGGTGATCCTAGAAAATAGTCATATTTTGGGATCTAGTGGAATATAGTGGATTATAGTGACTTATAAACATGATTAAATGAATTTCTCTTGGTCATATTTTAAGTGAATCTCCATATAGGAGTTCTATCTTTCCACATTGTGAGCAGTACACATCCAAAAGATTCTACAGCTTTATTAGGGAAGTATAACCATGATAGAGTATTCATCAAGGTTCAAAAACCTCTCTAGATACTCTTTAGATATGTCTTGATATCCAATTTTTGAGTATATACTTTATAATATGGACTAAACCTAAATATCAGGTCTTTAGTGATATCTCTTTTCATTCCCACCTATGTTGGCGTGCTTTTGCAAGACTTAGTGGGGGGAGGAGTTTTCTAAGTCACAAGACATAGAAAATTGGTGATGGGAGTGGCTAAAAAAGAGCTGATTTCTTAGAATCTAGTAGTATATGGAAGATATAGGGATATGAGTGTGTGAGATGCTTCTGGAGATGATCTTTGGACACTAAGTCTGCATTTTTGGTATCTCATGACAGTTTTAGTTTTCCTAAATAAGGGAGATGTTTCTCTTAATATAGTCAAGTAAACCTCACTAAGGATTGTCCAAACTATCATAAAAATAATAAATAGATGATTTATGGAACACCCCGATATATATAATGTCAAAATAATGGAGTTACATAGGGTGGTGGATGTGGTAGATGAGTTTGGAGGGAAGATGGAGGTGGTAAACGTTTTGACTTGTATCCAACCCCACCTACAGGTAGTCCACACCAAGCTCAAAGAGCTGGTTAATAGGGACATGGAAAATTGTAGGGCATAGAGGCCTATAAACCCAAGGATTAAGGGATGATTAAAGGTATGATCTATAACTTCTCCACTTTATCTATAGTACTGATAGACATCAATGTGGGCCACACTTTTCTCTCCACTTACCTTGTTTGAGATTTAGATATTCCAGTAAAGATCTTAGCTCGAACCTTACATTTGGAGACTCTGAATAGATTGGATTTAGCGATCACACACTACTTTCGACATTTTTACTTAATTATTGGAGGAGATAGATTCATATAGGATCTCTTTGTAGAAAATATGATGCCTTACGATGTCATCTTAGGTATGGACTGCGTACCCACTATTCATTCCCAAATTGATTATTTTAGGTAGAGGATGTGGTGTATTTTTGGTGTTGGAACAAGTTTATCCTTCACGGGTGAGGGAGAAACCTAGACAATGTAGTATGGAATAAAATGTAGGAAGATATAGCCAATTACTCAATAATTTTTTAGTACCACCCTTGGAGTAGTGGATGTTGTAGTATTTAATCTTCCAGAAGTGGAAACAAACTATGAGGATATATTTCTTATAAATGTTATAGTCTTACCACCCCACAAAAATTTATATTTCGATAATAAATTACATCGAAGGACTATACAAATATCTATTCTTACTTATCATATGGCTTCTATAGAGTTTTCTGACCTGAGGGTGTAATCGGAGCACTTTCAGAGGAAGGGATTTGTCAGGCCATGAGTTTCTCCTGGGCATCCCCGGTGTTATTCGCCAAGAAGATTGTCAAGATATTTAGGTTGTGTGTGGATTACCATCACATAAAACAAGCGACTTTGAATAATAAGTATATACTATCAAGGATCAACAACCTATTCAATCAGTTGAGAGGGGTGAGATGGTTCTAAAAGATAGAACTCAAATATGGTTATCACCAACTTGGAATATGATATGTGTATATACTGAATATGTAATTATAACACCACTATGGTTATTATGAGAACTTGGTGATTCCTTTCGGCATGATGAACACCCTAGTAGTGTTCATGGGACTCATAAACTAGATCTTTCTGTCTTTTTAGACTAGTTTGTGATGGTCTTCAACAATGAAATTATAGTGTACTCAAAATCTGGGGAGGAACATGTGAGACACTTGAGAATGGTATTGGTCAAACTCCAAGAGCACCATCATTATCAGAATATCTTGAATTGTTAGTTATAGATGCGAGAGGACCAATTTCTAGGACATGTATTCTTAGCAGATGGTGTGGCAATGGACCTAGGAAGGTTGAGGCAATATTAGCTTATGAGACACCGAAGAGAATGGCTAAGCTACAATGATTCATTTTGTAAGTAGGATAATTCATGATAATTGAAACCCATTTCTCCAGGATATCATCACCTTTGAATAATTTTGACTCTAAGGGGAATCCGATTTTGTGGATGGAAAGGTGAAAATAGTCTTTTTAGGAGTTTTGAAAGAGTTTTCTGAGTTCCTCAGTATTGAAACTACCAGAAGAGGGAGTCATGTACATAGTGTTCTGTGATGACTTTAGAACCAGTCTTGGTACTATTTTGATGCAGTGGAAGGTAGTGAATGCCTATGGTTCCTTTCAGTTGATACCACATGAGAAAAACTATGTGTCCCATGATGTAGAGATGTTGGTGGTGGTCATCTCCTTGAATATGTGATAACACTACCTTATGGGTGAGTTTTTTATCATCTATTATAACCACAAGAGTCTAATGTATGTCTTCAAAAATGTGGATATTAACTTTAAATAGAGTCAATGTCTCTATTTCCTATAAGATGATGAATTCAAGATAGTCTATAGTCTTGGAATGGGGAATGTGGTGGAAGATAATCTCATTAAGATATCTTGTAAACAATTATTGGTTGAGGCATTAAAGTAGTTATCCTTATTGTAGTTATCAATTGTGGATGAGGATGGTGCATTTTTCCTCCAATTGATGGTTATTACACCACCTCTTCTACAGTGTGTTAGGGAGGATTTATATGGAGATACTAACTATGATACCTTTCATACACAGATATCAACTAGACATTCTCCCGATGGATTCTCTAAAGTTTGGGAGTATATCATCATTTTTAGA
The DNA here is from genome assembly GCA_963277665.1 of Viscum album. Lineage (NCBI taxonomy): Eukaryota > Viridiplantae > Streptophyta > Magnoliopsida > Santalales > Viscaceae > Viscum > Viscum album. The sequence goes on along the minus strand of OY728129.1, from coordinate 1,024,731,946 downwards.
GGATGGATGATGGTACTAGTGTAATTACCTGGGGAGGTTCAGAAAGAGTTTCATACAACACCCATGTTAGTACATCCAAGTGTGGTGAAGATGTTCCCATAACTTCATCATCAGTTTAGTGGGACGAGATAAAGAAGCATATAGTAAAGTTTGTCTGTCGATGCCTCAATTATCATCAAGGGATGGCTAAGAACTAGGTTCCAGTTGGTTTAGCTCAACCCATTGATGATCTGGTGTGTAAGTGAGAAGAAACATCTATGGTCTTTGGGACAAGGCTACCACAAATGTCTATACTACATGATGCTATCTAGGTGATCATAGGATAACTCACCAATTTAGACCACTTTATAGCTATAAAATATTAGAGTTCTATAGAAAGTTTGTAATTCCTTTACATCCATGTGATATTATAGATTAACTGAGTTCCCTAAAGGATCGTGTAAAACCATGATGTTGACTTCATGTTAGGATATTAGATAGGATTTCAGGTGGCCTTTGGGAACTAGTTTCATTTAAGCATGAAATTTTACCCCCTGAGTGATGACCAAACTGAGTGTACCATTTCTGTTCTGGAGGACATGTTACAGTATTAAATGTTAGACTTTAGACATATTTGGTTGGATCACCCAACTTTTGGAATTTTACATATAATAATATCTACCATTTATTTATAATTATGGCACCATTAGAGGCCTTGTATGGGAGACACTAAAAGTCAAAACTATGTTGTATTGATCCAATTGAGTCTGCACTCTTGGTCTGAGAGTTTGTGTGGGTGAAGACAGAGAATGTGAAGATTATCTCGGAGCAGATGAAGGCTTACCAAATAAATTAGAAGTATTATGTGAATTGATGATGGATACATTTAGAGTTTGGGGAGGGAGACCATATGTTTTGGAATATATCACATCAATGTGGATTATGGATATTTGACCAAGGTGGTAAGTTATCTTTGAGATTCAGTGGCCCTTTCTAGATACTATGTAGGTTCGTCTTATTGGTGCACCATTTGGCTCTACCAATGTGGATACACCTAGTACACAATGTCTTCCATGTTTTTCATATGAGGAGGTATGTGCATGAATTTTCATATACTATCAACTGGGATGAGAGGGACATCAAGGGTGGATTGACATTTTCAAAGTAACCAATAAATATCAAGGATCAGTAGGATACGATACTTCATGGGAGAGAGATTCCCCTAGTGTGTGTCTCGTGGAAGAATGAGTAACTATGGGAGAGCACCTATGAGTGAAAGACCTAGATGTGATCTCAGTATGATAATATTTTTGAGTAGGTTTTTTTCTTTTAATTAAAAAATTATATGAGATGGAGAGAATGTAAGAACACTAATTTTTACCTTGTAAGAATTTAGAATATATTAAGGAATAGTTTTAGAGATAGGGTTCTGAGATGGTATGAGATTCTGAGACTTGGTGGGCCTCAGAATCGATATAATAAAAATATTAATCATAATTTATCACATTCCCATATTTTTTAATAAATAAAAAAATAAATCTTGGACAGGGACTCAGATGGGTAATCTGAGACTATTATTGAATTCAGAACGTAGGTTTTACCCTAAACACGACATTAACTTTATCAGCTTTCTACATTTAGTTAGTGTGTCTTCATTGGTAGAAATAATAAAATAAAATTATTATTTTTTTACTGCAATGAACTAATACACTAATTAAAAAACCCTAGTTATTCTAAATCCACATAGTTATCCTCATAACCCTATATATTTAGAGAGGATCCATGGACGAACATTATAGGCGGGTTGAAGACTAATCATTGATTAGAAATTGATGTGCCAATCATAGAATTTGGGTTTGACCAGTGACATCTACATATGACCGATCTTCATCAATGATTCAACCAAACATAAGGTTGGGAATATGATTTAAAATGATTTATTTCCCCATTTGATTGTCCAATGATGAATTTTAATCACATCCTCCAACATATTCATTCCAAATTCATTCATGCTTGTGAGTTTAGGTTTATCTTACTAGGATTTATGAATTGATTTTATTTATTTCTTAGTTCTTTATCTGTCATTCAGAAGAAATGAATCCATGAAAAACAAAAAAAATGAGGTTAATCATTTTTTGTACATTTATTCCCTCATTCATCACATGTTCATCACTAGTATTTCCTTGGACATTAGATTGACTAATACCCAATAATTAATCATTGAGTGGCCATTTTTCAGTGCAACTGATTGATACTGTTGGTTTGGGTTCATGATGGATGGAGCCATTGAAGTGTGATGAAGAAATAATATGATCAAAGGTAGATCCAGATTATATTAGTAGTCCCTAGTTGTGGTTTGTAATGAATTATGGTATGGTGGGAGATAATTTCCAAGTGGATGAGATGGTCATAATCCAGCCACTAGTGAAGGAAAGTCCGATCAACCCTAGATCTAATGTATGGGAATGATTGGCTATGAAGAAAACTATGTAAGAGGTTCATGAGAACACCTAGAAAAGCCTATAATTTATATAAATTTCACAACTACATGGTGTTTAGTTCCATGAAAACATCCATGTAGTCCACCTTCTACAATACTAGGATTTTTGTGTGTATAAAAGTAACACACTATGTGGCATGTGGAAAAAACCATGTGACCTGGTGTTGGAAGATTGAAATGTACCCTAGAATTCAATGGGTATAGAAATGGTTAGGCACATGGGAATGACCATAGTACACTGTAATGAACCATTACTCAAACATAGGAAGGTACACGAGAACTTCCATAATACACTAGCATGACATGAAGTACACAGGAACGACCAGATGTACACATCAATGGGATGGTGGAACGCTAAGTGTTGTACTAACCTATAAACCCCATATATCATAAGATAAAATTTTATTCACAAGGAGTAATACATTCTTTGTGAGACAGTGGGAAATGGGAAGTCACGGTGTAGGCCAAAATCACTGTGTACCCTCAGTACACACTTTTTACTTTTTCAAGTGAAGGTTGAGCCCTCCATCTCTTTAGTTTGGACCAGTATCAGTTGAGTGTGTTCTCTTGGTCTATACCTATGATCATACAATGAAAAATTGCGTCCTCAACATAGGATTGTGATCCAATTTATGGGTTATTCTTAGATATATTTTTCATGAATCCATCTATGATTACTATGGTGGGATCCTTTATCGTATCATCTTTACTAGGTGGGATTTGTAGAAACCTCATGACCAATTAATACAGGTGTGAAATCCCCTACTTAGAAGGTTATTCTAGTTAAATTTTTTAGTGTACCCCTGAGCCCTGGGGTTGATCCCCTATATGTGTTTCATGATATTCAGAGATATATTTAGTACTTATCTAGTGAGGCCCAATGAGAATAACCTCTTGGATAAGCATCATTAGTGATAACATGGAACATGGAGTTAGTTATCACATATGAGTGTTACCTTGAAGTCTTAAACAAAATCCTATTAATAATATTATGGTACAAACCACATTAAAGCTTGGAAAATTTTATGAGTTTATCTAGGGTATTATTAGTATTTTTATGTCTCATTTTCTTTGGCATACTTTATGAGTTGATGAATCCTCTATTGATTCTTGTGTTCGGTTATTTTGGGGTGTTATACTAGGTAGTATTATAATCACCCTTGCATGGGATTTTCCCAAACAAAAAATATATTATATAGACCATAGTCCATTTAATAATGTCATAAGAGAACCAAGAGTAGGTAGAGTATAGTGAGCTAGACATACTGTGGTTTGTTCCAGGTGTTACATAGCCAAAAAAATCTTTCTTATTAGCAGGTTAGACTATTTTTTAGTTTTGATGGGCTTGTATTTAGCTCTTTATGATTTCTAGTATATTTTCCATACTTATAGATGTTATACATTAATTTTTTTATCATATGTATTGTTTTATAGTTAATCATTATATGGGAATTTGGATATGTGTGCATGTGTAAAAGTACTATGGATAAGGCCTGCCAAGTGTGAGATAATCCAACTCAACACTCGTCACCACCCCCTATACTATTAGTGGTGTGATTGTTTTGTCACCCTTAGATTACTGTCAGCCATATGACCCCCAATTGGTCGGGTCCTAACATGGGTATTACATTCTCTCCAAAAATCCATGTTTTTATTATATATTTTTCCTCTTTTATTACATTTAATTTGTTAAAAATAGGGAGAGTAAGAAAAGAGATATTTTTGAAAATGGGGAAATAATCTAGTTTATTATTATAGGTGAAATCAATGGGGAAATTTTGGATTTTATAGATAATGTTTTGAGAGGAGATCATGTGTTGATTCACATGTAGACAACCAATACAAAGGGGGATATTGAGAATCACTTGGAGTTTGAAGAGAGATAGATTATCCATTAATGATTAGAGGTTTTTGATTAGTTTGGAGAAGTCTCGTATAAATTAAATTTCTAAATGGGATTTGTGATTTGATCTCAATTGATACATTGTCAACATGGAGTTATTCATACACTGAGATTTGAAGTACTCTCACAAGAACTATTGTATCATATAGTGTGGTGTTTAAATAACCTTCACATTAGAGGCATGAGATGAGTAGAAGTTTGAGGCAATTCAATCATGGGATTTGAAAGTATTTACATGTTTTATTTTTGTAAAACATGCTCATGTATGAGTTAGAGGCTCATTGTTATTGATAGAAGATATAAAATAATGATGTTATGTAGATTTGAATCACATCATGATGTAAATTATGGGGCTATTACATTGTGGGAGTGTTGAAGATAAATTGTTTCACACTGATATAGGACCTCTCGACATGTTTTTTTGGTTGAATTATGTAATAACTTTGAAAAATTAGAGTCATTACATAAGCGAAAAAATTACGCCATGAAGTATTTACCCATGGAATTATCCTATGTGGTTGTATTTTGATGAAGTGTCAAAGTGGTTTTAATGCCATGTTTTTTGGCAGTCAAATTTCCTCACACTATAAGGGAATTTCACACTATGCAATGAATTGGTTCACACATTAGTAATAAAGATATTAAATCTGGTGCATTACTATATTTTAGGAAATCAAACACATTTTGAAGTAATATACATGGTCACACTATAGATGATATTCTAAAAATATTGGTATACATGAGTATATATGGATTTCATGTTTTAAATCAATGAGTAATGTTTCTATGATAATCAAGGGTCTTTAGGATCCAATTTATATATCTATGATATCTATGTTTTACACCATGAATGACACAGTCATGTTGTAACATGTGTATGATTTATAAATTTAATAGTCCCTCATTTGAACTAAAGAGTGAGTGATTCTGAAAAAAACAATGAGTTATTCTACCATTCATTCTAGTGAGATTTATAAGGATAGTTTGGCTAAGAGTTTAGTCTAAGAACAAGGGTACACATATGATCTAAATTCAAGAGGAACTTGAGTCCAATGAAGTGAATATAACACAACTTGTTAGTATTTTTATTCTTTCTTATGCATGATAATTTAAGGCCATATCCAAGATTCTTTCCTTGATTTTATTAATAATAAAATAGGAATGGGGATAGTGGGGTCTCAACTATTACATACTGAGGATTAGATACATGATAATAAGTGTTAGGGGACTTTATATTCACCTTTTTTTTCTAGTGTGTTCTTTCTCAATATATCTATTATCATTGATTTATCATGATAGATATCCAATCACATTAATCAGTAATAGGAATAATTTTTGTTTAAATGTTGGTGTTTTAGTTCAACAACTAACCCCCAATGGCAGTTTACTATATCCTAATATTATTATATCTCTCTCTCAATAAATGGTATCAAAGCATCATGGGTTTCGACCCAAGAATATCAAAGTGGAGTGATGAAGCCATATTTATATTTTAAACAAATATATACATTGATGACATAGATAATAGGAATGAAAATTCCTATTTTTATTGACATGGAAGGTTTAATGGATAGATCATAAGTATGCATAATTGATTATGAAAGATCTAGTGACGATGAAGTTGATGATGATGGAGTCAAATTTTTTGGTGAATTTATATTTTATTTGAATTTATAGTTTGTTGGTATTTTAAAATTTAAATATGAATATGTATCTAATGGTGTGGAAAGGTTTTTCTCAAACTTAATGGTGGGAGAAAATATTCACAATATCAAATAAAATGAAATATTACCATTGACTACATTGATTAGAGAAAATATTGCATAAAATACCCGAACATCAATTGTAGAAAGTGAACATTATATTTTAATAAATCTATAATACAATTAACATTTTAGTATTTCATGGAACACAAATTCTGATTTTATAGGATTAATAATCATTTTGAACTTAATAGGTTAAAATAAGCCTAGAATGTAACACCCCAAACATCTAAAGTATGCACCTTATATTCAATAGTGTGTATGGAATGGAACATTGAGCACGTAAGGTAATATAATATATAAATACATTATAATATATTTAAAATTTAAAATATATTCTATATATTTCAATGCATGCAACACCGAGTTAGCTAGCGTTACATGCAAGAAAGACATTCCTCGATAGCTTGTGTTACACCCAAGATTGAGTTTCACCAAATAACAATGTATTATTAAAATATTATTATTTAATATTATATGATATAAACTAGATATTATATTAGATTTTATTAATATTATTAAAAAACTTATAAAGATTTATAGTTTTTATAAATATAAAATGAATTCATTATTTACCAACTAAAGAGAAATGAAAATAAGAACTAATTAGATATAAAATGGGGATATTATTATTTGATTCTAAAAGATTTTTTTCTTAATAAGCATAGTTAATTACAATTAATGAATAATTTTAATGGAATATATATGTTATATATTCAATCCAATATTTTTGATATTCATTCATTATGGTTGATATGCATAAGATAAGAACAAAATCTACATTACACAAAAAACACTATATTTTTATAAAGGCGATTTTATCGCCTTTTAATGGAGAACCAATTTTAAATATAAAATTTGAAAATTAATTAATTTAATATTTTAAAATAAAGTTCATCTTTAAAATAGAAATATAAGAATTAGGTTATGATGAATTTTGGATATTTTTCTGAAACAATTCATTTTGTAATGAATAATTTAAAATACTAAATTTTAGTTCAAATTTTTTTATATAATTTATTTATAAAGGTAAATTATAATTTTAGTTGGTTTTAATGTTTAATTAGGTAAAATTGTATCAATTAATAAAATTAATTTAATTAAAATTAATTTCACTTTTAAATAGATTATAAAAACATAGAAAACCTTTGGATGGTTTTACTTTAAAAACATGTATTGTCGTCCCCCCAGCTGAATGAATTTTAAATTAATTTATACAACTCATGTGATTGGAATTTAGAAAAATGGATTAAATATTTGGAATCAGAATAATTTATAATTTATAACAATAACAACTTTGTTTTTTTCCCAAATTATTAGTGAAATTAATTAAAATTAATTACAATTATAAAGGCAAAATTAAGCTTAACAAAGGGTTAATCCTTTAACTTATGGGAAAAATTAACCTAGAAACTTGTACAAAACCAATTCGTTTAATATATATCAGAAATAAACAATAAATTATTGATTTTAGTTGTTTTTTTACTTTTTTGTTAATAACATGTGTACACCTATCTTGATTCCAAAAATACCAAGTGAGACTTTTTCCTCCCCTACAAAATTCCACCACCTCTCCAAATTCCTCACACATCTCAAAACACTTAGGTTTGGCCATGATCTGACCATATAGCTTAAAAAATCTCTACCATTGACCTTGAATACTCCCTTTTGATAGAAATTATTCTAACTAATCCTTCTAGTATAAACCAAAAGAAGTTACTAGAATAAGAGGTAATGCCTTCTCACAAATTTTTAGTTTCATTTACATTATCCAACCGTATAATATTCGTATTTTATTACAACATAACAAAAAAAATCATCCTAAATATACTAGGATTTTTTATCTTAATATTTTTACCTACACTTACAGATACCCCCATCTAATCGGTAATAGAATACTGTCTCAGTGTACGATGAACTACTTACTCGCAAAATGATGATTTTTCATTTTTCCATTACTAACTTTCATGTTTGTCCATTATTATGGAAAATATATTTATATGTGATATATATGATTTTTATTATGTCTTTATACTAATTTAATTTTTTTATTACACAAACCTCTAAAACTTTCCATTTTACATTAATAAGATAACATTGTTTGAGGAAGTGTGGACTACCGCCCCTCAAAGCGATGTGATTCGTTAACACTGTCAATAGAATTTATAAAGAATGATTATAATTAATCACAAATGACATAAATAAACTCTAAATTATTTTAATTACATAATTAACTTTTTTAACTATACAATATATATATATATATATATCATTTTCTCTATTACCCTTTCACACACTTAAAAATTGATAACATCATTCATAGACGTGTAGACTATCGCCTCCTCGACATGATGCGATTTATTTCACATAATAATAATTATATATATAATTATATATTACTAAATAACATGGTATTTAGGATATAATTATCATTATGGAAGGATATTTTTATACTTACCTTCTTTCTTTAACAATCATTGAAAAATGAGAACATTACTCATGTATACAGACGACCTACCATCTCCATGATTATAACACTAATTTATTTTTCATAACCAGATTTAATGATTTTTTTAAAAGAATAATTAATGTATAAATATGATAATTATGTCATGGTTATTATTCTAGAGTTTTTATATAATGAACCCTTTGACCATAGTTTCCCTACCAAAGATATTTTGACACATAACCCAAATTTGGTCAAAAAACTTGATGTAAGCTTAATTTTTTAATTAGTTATATAAAACATAGTAAAAATTGAAATAAATTTAATGATAAACCTAAAAAAGGTTATCATGAGTGTATGAAATTAACACAATTTTATTATATAGGATGTTAAAGTATGGTCACCCAAAAAGAAACTCAAGGTAAGGAATTCTTGTCTCACTTTTCTTTCTCTGGGGCATAAATTTTTATTGTGAACATAATTTACTATATATGGTGTAAATACTGACAAATTAAAATTAATATCATGAATTAAATCATCTTAAAGGTATTTAAATGTTTTATTTAATTATTAATACATTTGGGTTTTCTAATTCATATGTTGTAAGGGATTTCATCTCAATTTACATTCCATTGAGACTTATTTGTTGTTATGAACCTAGTTTCTTTTATATAGTGCATATACTACCCTTTTACATGATTTATCCTGAATATAATTACTCTCATGATATTATAACTTTCATTTAATTTTATTAATTCATGATGCTTATGATTTTAAATGTTTCAAAGTGGTATGGGGTATTTTGGAATGTTTAAAGATTATTTTCCTCAATAATAACTTTAATTATCTTTTAGTGTTATTTATATTCAAGTAAATTATATAACCACGGTTCAATGAAACCTTTCATTTTCCTTCCTATTATTATTCATGAACATTTTCATTTATTAGTACACTTTTCCTACTCTTTGGTACTCAAAATTGTTTATAAAAAGCTTTTAAGAAAAACCGACTTTGTTTCTCTCTTTAGACAGAGAACCCGTTTTCTTATAAAAAACATATTTTATTAAAAGCTTTGAAAAAATATTTTTAAATTGATTTGGTAAAGAAATTTATACCCTTCTTATATTTTTCTATTGTCTTCGAATGAATATTCTTGTCACTTCCCAAACAAGACATTTTTATAACCATTTACCATGAAAAAAGAATTTTTTTTGCCTCGTATGTCTTGCACAGATTTAGCCGCCGTAATTTTTTTGAATCGTCCATTAAATGTATAAAATGATACTTTATAAAGAAAATATTTTCAATGGTTATTTTTTAGGAAATGTTTTTTCAAATAGTTAAAAAAAGATATTTACATCAAGAATTATTTTAAAAGATCTTTTTATAATGTTTTCATTCATCAGTGACAACAACCCTTTGTTTTACTCTACAAGGATTATATTGTACTGATACCAAACTTAATCTTCTTAAGGATGCATTATGATTGATTTATCCATGGATATAATTCACATTCACTTCCTCAGTTTTTTTTATTCCCCTCAAAATACTCAATTTTTTATGATCATTTGAAATTCAATTTCCCCAAAATATCAATATCATTTTTCATGGATATTATTATTGCCAAAACTATGTACCATTTTTCAAAAAATGCTTAATTTGAAAGTTATTTGATTATTTGGGAAAAATGATAAATATGTATACATTATTCAATATGGATATTTTATAAGGTATATTGTTCACTCGATATGAGTAATGTTTTAGAATGCAATACATGGGTTGGGGGCCGGTTAATACAAGCCCCTTGATGCATCAATAATCTCGTGGGATGAATTAGTTGATAAAATTGGAAAATTTTAAACTGTATCCTAACGGTAAAGGTATCATGTGCCTAGGAAACATGAAATCCAATAATATATCACTGCCTATATTGATATTTTATTTATTATTATTCATCCATAATATTTTTCATCGACATATATATGGATACATTTAATTTCAGTTCATTGTTTAAATGGAATATGTTTTAGTTTCTTACCTTCTCATATTTATTTTTGCCTTATCTAGTTATTTGAATGGCATGCGTATCTAATTATTAACTTAAACTATTTTTTATGCACATCCTTGTGAGTTTTTTTATTACATGGTGTTTGTGTTATGTTATTTACCATGCCATAAATATTATTATCATTAATTCATTATTTCTTCATCTATATGTCTTCCCTTACTGAGCATTTGAGCTCACCCTTATTATGTTTCATTCCCCAAGAATATAAGAAGAATACTATGAAATATATGAAGAGATTTACTAGATGTAATAAGGCTACCCATTGAAGTTATTTATTTATAAAGAAGAAACATTTATGTTGTAATTACTGCATTTTTTGTAATAAAAGACTCATTTATGTATCTGGTTTTCCAAGACTACTAAACTGATCAGTCCTTAAGGGATTATTTAATTGTAATAATGCCAATGTAATTAGTAGTAAAAATATATTTGGGATTTCTGGGGTTGGGTTTTTATAGTTTGTATCAAAGGAAGTTTAGTATCCACCTAGGGAACTAGATTTAGGAAAACATAGATTAGAGAACATAACCCTAATCTAGAATTTGAGGATAAGTATAGAAGAACATTCTAGAATTTTTTAAGGTAGAGATTTTGTGGGTATTATTAACAATTCATCCATGTGTAGATACAATTAGTGGAAATGGATATGGTATATATGTACCTAGGAGTAATAACTCTGACAAGGTGTTCTGATCCTGACTTAAGGTAACATGGTACATAAAAACAGGCCTTACTACACACTTGGTTTGATACTCTCAGGGATATGCATAGGATAATTTAAATTTTCATTAAAAACCATTATAAAGGAATTGAATAGACAATTAAAATGAATATCAAAGATTTATTATAAGTTATTTTAATTTAAATATATGGTTTCATCCTACAAATGATATTAGTGATAAATCCTTGAGTAAGAAAGGACCTATGCAGAAATAAATGGATAAAGTTTTTATGTATTGGGTTTATATTGAAAACATTAATTAAAAGGATATTTATTTATTAAAATTATTTCAATGATTTATATCTTATTTTTGAAATTATATTAATCAGGTTTTATAAAAGGAAAACCTATAATCTAGGTGAAAAACAATAAAATCTAGAAAGGCCTCACTCTAACCACTAATCTACGCAATTTCCTTGTTAAATTTTCATTTCTTTTAGTTAAACAATTTGATGAATAAATGTTAATGATGAACCAATACTATAAAGTTTTAGTATTAAATATTAAAATATTAAACAAAAAGGTTTTTGACGATGGTTAAGTAAAAACAGTTAGACTTTTCACTCTTTTATAGGAATTATGATCCTTTAAAAAGATTATTTTAGTTCTTCAAGCAATAAAAAAAATTCATGATTGATAATTAATTTCTAGGAGTAAAGGGAAGAATTATAATTTTATCAAAGTACAACCAAAGGTTATAATTTTTTATATAGAAATGAAACCTATCAAGTATGATCATTTTCTTATATTATTAGGTAGTAAAATAATTACCCTAAATTAGATGAATAACTTAGAAATAAAAAATTTCCATAATACCTTAATTTATACTGAACTTATGGTCTTCTAAATAATAAGAAATTTATAAATATGAGGCCCTAAACATTCTATTTATCATTTAATTGTTTTTTATTGATGAACTCATTAAATACATATAAATATTTATTCTTTTAATCCATGTATGTATTTTCACATGCAACTAATGATCTCCTACTTAGCAACCAAGTTACATGGTAGTTCATGTGGCCTTTGTACTTCCCATTATCTATTTTCTAGAGGATATTTTATGAAAAATTCTCACAGTGTGGGACTCTAACATAGGAAATATAAAACAATCTATCACTAAGATCTAGATTTAATTGTGAGGACATAATTTAATTAAGGTGGAGAGAATGTAACGCCCCAAAAATATAAAGGATAAACCTTGTATTCGATAGCGTGTTTGACACACGACACCGAGTACGTAAAGTAATATAATATCTAGATAAATTATAATATATTTACCATTTAAAGTATATTCTATATATTTCAATTCATGAACCACTGAGTTAGCTTACATTACACACAATAATGACCTTCCTCGACAGTTTGCGTTTCACCCAAGATTGAGTTTCACCAAATAAAAATGTATTATTGAAATATTATTATTTAATATAATATGATATAACCTAGCCCATATGTTAGAGGTTATTAATATTATTAACTAAATTATATAAATTTATGGCTTATATAAATATAAAATGAATTCATTGGTTAGCAACTAATGAGAAATGAAAATAAGAACCAATTAGATTGAAAAGATATATTATTATATGACTCCAAAGGAGTTTTTTATTAATAAAAATACTTAATTAAAAATAATGAATGATTATAAAGAAATATATATTTTATATATTAAATAGAATATTTTTTTTATTCATCCAATATGTTTTCTATGTATAAGATAAGACCAATCTTTATTTTACACATAAAAAACTATATTTTTAGGCAATTTTACCACCTTTTAATGGAGAACCCATTTTAAATATGAATTTTGAAAAATTAATTGTTTTAATATGTAAAAATAAACTTCATATTTTTAATAAAAATATAATAATTTGTTTGGGTTGAATTTTTTATATTTTTCTAAAATAATTCATTTTTATTGAAAAACTAAAATTACTAAATTTTAGTTCAAACCTATTTTTTCATATAATTTTTCATAAGGTTAAATTATATATTTAATTGGTCTTAAAGTTCCATTATATAATATTTTTTATCAATTAATTCAATTTATGTAATTGGAATCATTTTTAATTTTAAATTTATTATAAAAACATAGAAAACTTTCAGACGATTTTACTTTAAAAACCCACATTATCATCCCGCCTGCGGTAAAATTTTTAAATTAATTTATACTTATTATTGGATTGGAGTTTGGATAAAATTTATTCCATATTTGGAATAATAATAATTTATAATTTATAATAATAATACCAACTTTTTTTACTAAAAATATTAGTGAAATCAATTAAAATTAATTACAATTATTAAGGTAAAATTAAGCTTAATAAAGGACTAAACCTTTAATATACATGCCCAATTTACCAATACACTTCTCCAACACCCATTTTATAGAAATAAATCAGTGATAAACCTTAAATTATTTATTTTGGTTGTTTTTTTTATGAATTTTTTAGTTAATAACATGTGTACACCATACTTTTTTTTTCAAAAAATACCAAGTGAGTTCTTTTCATCCCCAATAAAAGGCCTTCACCTCTTCCCTTTCCAAAAACCTATCAAAACACATAGGTTTGGACACGATAAACCCATATATCTTCCAAGAATACATACCCTATTATTTTATGCCTCCATTTTTAAGTGAATACTTCCAAGGAATCCTTTTGGTGAAAACCAAAAGAAGTTACCCGATTAAGAGGTAACATATTCTCTCATGATTTTTAGTTTCATTTCCATTCTCCACCCCAATACTATTATTATTCTCTTATTACATAAAAAAATGGGTTTCATAAATATACTGGTATGATTTTATATTAATATTTTTTACCTATAATTACACACACCCACATCTAATGGGAAATATACATACTATTTCTGTGTACGAATAACTACTACCTCACTGAACGATGATTGTTCATTTTTTCATTTACCAACTTTCATGGTCAAAATTTTTTATACTAACTCTATTTATATATTATATATATGATAATTATTATGTATTTATACTTATTTAATACATTTATTACACATTTCTTTAATAATTTCTATTTCACTTTAATATGACAACATTGTTTGAGGAAGTGTGGACTACCGCCCCCTCAATGCGATGGGATTTGTTCACAAGATCAATGGAATGTATGAATGATTATTATAATTAATCATAAATTAAATAAATAACCTATATGATATTAACTTAATTATTATTATTTTTTAAATACACAATATATATATATATATCATTTACTGTATTACCCTTCCACATACTTAAAAAGTGATAATGTCATTCATGGACGTATGGACTACAACTTCCTCAACATGATGTGATTACTTTGAAATCACAATAATTATATATATAATAATATATTATTAAATAAAATGGTATTTATTATATAATTATCATTTTTAAGGATATAGTGTTACTTACCTTATTTCTCCAATGATCATTTAAAAATGAGAATTTTACTCAGGTTTATATACGACCTACCATCTCTATAATCACAATGTTGATTAATTTTTCATAAGCATATTTAATGATATATTTTAAAGTATAATTAATATATAAATATGATAATTATTTTATGGTTATTATTCTAGAGATTCTATGTAATGAAAACTTTTACCATAGTTGACATACCAATGTTTTTTTAATATGTAAACTGAATTTGGTCAAAAAACCCAAAATAAACATAATTGTTTAATTAGTTGTATATATCATAAAAAAGTGAAATAAAGTTAATTATAAACATAAATAATGTTATAAATAATGTATAAAATTATCATATGTTTATTATAGAGGATGTTAAAGTATGTTCAACTGAAAGGAAACTCAATGTAATGGATTCTTATCTCACTTTTCTTTTCATGAGGCATAATTTATTAATGTGAACCTAATATATCATATATGGTGTGCATACATCAAAATGGAAGATAATATAACAAATTATATTATCTTAATGGTATTTAAAAGTTTAATTTGATCATTACTACCTTTGTGTTTTCTAATTCATATTTTGCATGGGATTTCATCTCAATTTACATTCCATTGAGACTTTGTTGTTATGCACGTAGTTTCTTTTATATGGTGTATATACTACCATTTTACATGATATATCATGAATATAACTAATATCATGAAATTATAACTTACATTTATTTTTATTCATTCATGAGGCTTATGATTTAAATTTTTTCAAAGTGGTATGGGACACTTTCGAATGTTTAATGTTTATTTTCCTAAATAATTACTTTAATGATCTCTCAATTTTATTTATATTTAAAGAAATTATAAGACCATTTTTTAATTAAACCTTTAATTTTCATTAATATGGTTATAAATTACCATTTTCAAGTATTATTACCATTTTACAACTCGTTGTTACTCAAATTTTATAAAGAATGTTTTTAAGAAAACATGACTTTGCTTCTCTCTTTTAGTCAGAGATCCTATTTTCTTCTAAAAACCATGTTTTATTTAAATGTTTTCAATTTTTTTTTAAAATTATTTGGTAAATATTTTTTTACCCTTTTTTATTAATATGTTTCAAAAGGAATCTAATTTTATATTTCGGAACAAGTCATTTTTCTAAACTTTAACCATGCAAGAGAAATGTTCTTTTTACCTCGAATGGCTTGTATGGATTTTCCCACTATATTTAATTTGATGATTCAATTTCATGTTTCAAAGGTTACTTTGTAAAGAAAATATTTACAAAAGTGATTTTCAGCGAAATTTTTTTTAAATGGTTTTTTTTCAAAAAAAGATGATATTTTAATCAAGAATGTTTTTAAAATATATTTTTATAATGTTTCCATTCATCAAGGAAAAACCCTTTATTTTACTCAAAATGGGTTATGTTGTATTGAAACAATCCTTGATCTTCCTATTAATGGATTATGATTGATTTTTCCAAGGATAGTATTAACATTCAAATCCTGGATTCCTTTTTCCCCTTGAAATATTCAATTTCATATGATCATTTGACATTTAATTTTTCTAAAGTATTCATATTATTTTTCATGGATATAATTATTGCCTAAAACATATAAATTTTTTCATATGGTGTTTACCTATAAATTTAATTGATTATTTGGGAAAATATTGATAAATATGTATACTTTACTCAATACATATATTTGATAAGGAATATTTTTTATTTATATGAGAAATGTTTTGGACATGAAATACACGTGTTGCAGATCGGTTAATGAAATATACTTGATACATGGATAGTCTCATGGGATGAATTAGTTTTGTAAATTAGAAAATTTCAAACTGTTTCTTGACGGTAAAGGTATCATATTCCTAGGAAACATGAATTCCAATAATTAATCATTACCATTATTGAGAATTTTTTTACTATTCATCTGTGAAATTTTGTGTTGACATATCTATAGATACATTTCATTTAAGTTCATTGATTAAAAGAAATGTTTTTTATTTTCTTACCTTACCATATTTATTTTTATTTATCTAGTTATTTGAATGGAATGTGTTTCCAGTTATTAACATTCCATATTTCTTATACACTTCTTTCTCAATTTTTTGATTACATGGTATGTGTATTCAGTTATTTACCATGCGATAATTATTATTCTAATTTATTCATTATTGAGTATACTATATTTTTCTTTTATTGAGCACATTATCTCACCGTTATTATTTTTCTTTCCCCGTGAATCCAAGAAGTGTACTGTGAAACATATGAAGAGATTTCCTAGATGTAATAAAGTTACTTGTGAATTTATTTATTTAGAAAGAAAATAATATCATAATTAGTATATTATTTTTTCATAAAAGACTCATTAATGTATCTGGTTTACCAAGAATACAAAAATAATCAGTATTTTGGGGCTTGATTCCCTCTAATCATGCCAACGTAATTAGTAGCAGATACTAGCTCTGGGCTATTTAGGGTTGGGTCTCTATATAGAATGAATTTTTAAAATTTTCCCCTAGAAATATGCTTTTATGAACAATTGATAATGTAGTATTTAACTATAAATCATTTTATTTATACTAATTTTTTATAATATTTATAATTAATCATTTATTAAATAATAATACTATATAAATAAATATAAGATCATTTTGAGGTAAAAAGATATTTTTTAGGAAACTATTATTAGATGGATAATGTATTTCCATTTTGATTAATTAAAATAATATTCAATGGTGAATAATTTACATGAAATTTTTATATTATATAAAAATATATATGAATTTAAACCTATATAATTATTATTACTAGACTTATATTTAATGTAAGATTATCTTATGCCTGAAAATGCATTTCTTGAAAAACCATTTTTTGACACGTTTTGAAGGTTTATTTTTAAATTAAATTCTACTACTTCTTGGAATTGAATTTTATAAAATCATTCGATATTTTAAATCAGAATAATTATTGTTATTTAATAATCACAACTTATTTTTTCATCATGAAGAGTAAAAATAGTAAAAGTTAACTACCATATTCAATGTTAAAATATGTTTACCCGGGTGTTAATCTAAAAAGATATGGATTAATGTTACCTAAACACTTTATAAAACCCCAATGGTTTGTTTTATTTTAAACATAAACTTATATAATTATAATATGAGATATTTTGGATTCATTTTTCCCAGAAAGTGAAATGAAATTATCTTAAAACCATGAAAAGGTACAAGCGTGCTACTCTCCTCTATTATAAAAGGGAACCTCTTCCCCTCACTTTGTCACACTTCTTATGCAATTTACCTCAACCAAACTCTAAAAATAAATCTCTAAAACATTATTATACACATTTAGAGATAATGTTCATCCCAAAAGACTAACCCTAGAGCTGTTAATAAGATATCCAAAAGAGTTTTATCGAAGTGAAGTTAATCGTCTTCACCAAGACATTTGTTTTTTTACTTATTATTTTACCACCTATAATTATTTATTAAAAATTAAAATATAATAACACTAGTATCTCCCATGTATTTTTATGTTATTATGTTTTTGGAATAATATTTATCCATCTAGTTATCCAACAAATTAGAAACAAAACCATCACTCATGTGTATAATGGACTACTGATAAGTGTATTTCATAAATAAATTTTAGAGTGTTTTAATGTATTTACTTATGTATTTAAATTAATAATCTTTTAAAATTTTAAAAGTATTGAATTATTATGTGTTTTATGTCTATAACAATATATTTTTGAAAAATGAATCAAAATAGGTGTGCGACACCAGATTTTTGAAGCCAAAGAAGCGTTGTGAAACTAGAGATAACCATTTACACGTCATGTATATTATTACACTATGTGAGTTTTCAAAATAATTTTCCACCACCCGATGAAAGTAATGAATATTAAATTATGTGTGAATAAATTACAAGTCGTGTAACTTAAATACACATTGTGAATGATCAGGGTAGGAAAAATATGAAAAGACGTTGCTGACAAGGATTATATGTTGTGTAAATTATTACACATAGTGAATATTTTGATGAATAGAAATATAATTATGTCCCGGATGAGGTTTTGACAAAAAATAATATTTATTCACCCTTAATATATTGTTTTTGATGATCAAGGACCAAATGAGATAGAGCGAAGCCACACTGATGATGCATAGACATGGAGTAACGATCCAGAGCCTTACTTGTCCACTGTTATTCGCCGACATTATTCCTTGGGTTTTCATGTTGTTAATTCTCATTATAACTAGTATAAGAGAGTATTTTTATTTTTTTTGGGTGATGTTATTATTCGGGTAGTGGCTTTTAGGGATTATTTATATTTCTAATTGTTCTTTTGGATTTCTATGATACTAGTAAATAATTCCAATTCATCTTCTTCTCATATTCCCTGAAAACTACTACATGCTGGGGATTATCATTTCATTGCACCAATTAATTGGACTATTTTGTGTATGAAAATCTTCCAATATAGGTTAATTATGTTTAAATAGGGTTTTGGGTTTCCTAGTTTTGTAGTTTCATTTAGTATATGACCATTCCAATGGTGTAATCACATAATTAGTGTTGGGTACCTAGAAAAAATATCTATACTGATCCAATTCAGACACCAATCCTAAATAAGAACATAACCAATTTAATCCCAAGCACATAAATCCTAATTTACTAAAATTGACATGCCTATTTTCTTGAAATAAAATCCAATCCTTATTGTAACATTTATTTTCCTCCAAACAAACCAAATAATTGAAATTTCAGTTTCTATAATTAATATTAAACATAAGTATCATCCACGTGGGTTCAAATATTAGGCATTCCAAGTGCTATTTTTTTAGTTTTTCTATGTTTTAAAATTATTAATTGTGTATAGCCTCATAGGAATTAACAATGCCTTACGAGCTATCAACTAATGCCTTATAGACCAATGAATTTTTTTCCATCACAAACTCGCATCGATAGTAATAATGATTAAAATAATGAATATATATGATACTTATGAGGTGATATTGGTTATATAAAATTAATATACCACTTAATTTCTTACCCTTTCACCAATTAAAAAAATTATCACATTGCCCATGCATATGCATGACCAACCATTTCCCTGAAGCGATGTGAATCATTTCCCCTATCCAAATTTAAAGAGTGATTATAAAAAGGTATATAATGAACAAATATGATATTTATAAGATTAATATAATTATATATATTATATGAATATATTATATTAAAAATAATCAGAACTTCCATGACCAAACATTCATGAAAAAATAATGCAATTACCACTCAAAATAATGGTAATAATGTAATATTATTAATAAATGGGTGATAAGATATTATAAGATGATCACATATAATATTATAAATATTATTATAGTGATGATATAAATTAATATTATGCTTAAAACTATTATAAATTAGGTTAAGGCATGGTGTATATAATTCTCATTTGATATATTTAACATTACTACCTATTTATTCGTGATGATTAATGTTTCAATTTAATTTTATTATTTTTTGGGGTTATAATTTAGAATTCACTAAAGAGGTAAGGATTTATTTTACTATCTCATTTTTTTATAATTGAATTAATTTTATTTGAATGAATCTTATAATATATTCTTTATAAAATCCATCTACTTTCATATATTCTAGATATTTCAAGAGATTATATATTTTCTTCCAAATTTTCCTCTCTTTGGTTATTTAATCAAGAAAATAAATATTTATAAGAAAATCCAATATTATTTATATTTTATATAAGTTATATTTTTATTCCATGCCAATGTTTTTCAAAAATATTTTACAGATGTCCATTTATTAATGAAATGATTTATTAAGGAAATTTTATGTTATCCTTGGATTTGTAAATGGTTTTAAATAAATCTTTTTAATTTTTTTGAAAGGGTCATTTTTTATTTTCTTTAAAAAAAATCAGAAATAATTTTTTTAGCATATACAACATTAACAAACTTCCCCACCACTGTAACCATTTTAAGATATTTATCTTCATCTACACTTTTTAAGTTATTTTATAAAAAAATCTTAATGAAATATTATTTTAATATATTACTTTAATTTTCATTATTTTTTCAGTGGACCTGATTTTATTAAAAAAATTATTTTTATAATGAATTGAAGGTCACATATTATCTCTTAATAATTTTTTGGCCATTAACAATATCTTAAAACATTCAACATCTTATGATTAGTAGAAATTAACTTTATTTTATATATCTATATTTTTTTGTATCAAGGATATGATTATTGCCTAAACTCTATACCATTTTTATATCCTATGTTTTAATATGGAAGTTATTTGATTAAAAAGATATTGACAAATCAACATTCTTTACTCAATACATATATTTATTAATAAGTTATATTATATATGAATTTAATTAATTATTCAATATATGATTAATATATTGGACATGCAGTGATGGGTGACGTTTGGTTATATATATCCCCTTGAGGAACTGACATGTATCATGAGACAAGTCAGTTATCCAGATTAAATTGTTTTTTTGTGTATACATACCCATAAATTAAAATTAATTGGTGTAAAGTCTTGATGGTATAGATTTCATGATGTTTGAGATCATGATCTTCAATATTATTCATTTCCTTCTTTGAGAATTCAGTTATTATTATCAATGAGATCATTATATTGATATTATCTATTGATACATTTTTTGATCAAGTTATTGATTAAATTGAATGTGTTTTCTGTTATTTACCTTTCAATATTAATTAATCCTAATTTAATTATGACATATTTCACTATACATAAATCATACTGAGAATTTGAGTTCACCATTATTTTATTTCCTTTCCTCAAGTTATGAAGAAGAAATTCTTGAATGAGTTTGAAGGATGCAGAATGTTCACTTTTTTAATGTTTTATATTTTATACCCAATGTAAAATGGGTTCATGTAGGCATATGGATATCCAATACTACTAAAAAAATCGGCCATTCAGGTTTATATACCTTGTTTCTATACCAATTTAATAAATTAGACACTAACTATAGGTTATAAAAGTAGGGGTTGTTACAATTGGTATTAGAGTAAGTTTAGTAGAAACATTGAGAACTAGATTTAGGAAAACATAGATTAAGGAACATAACTTTATGAATGAATTTGAGGATAATTGTATGTATAGGATAATATCATAATATTTTGGTAAGGTAGATATTTTATGGTTTTCCTAGAAATAAATCCCTACCTAGATACTAAAAGTGGACATGATTTTAGAACAAATTCCTCAAGGGGTAATAACCTAGAAAAGAGTCATTCGAGTATATCTCAACCATAATTTGTTTTCATATTGAATATTCCCTTACTCAACACTTGGTTTGACACTCCTGGTGGATATGATCAGGTTAATTGGAATTTTCATTACAAACTATTACAAAATATTTTAAATATATTCCAAAAGATACTAAGTTTATGATTCTAAGATTTAAAAAGCATAAATTTTTAATTTATATTTAGTGTTATATTAGATTTAGAAAAGTATATTATGATTTGAAATTCATAATGATATTAATTAATTAAATATATTCTATTTTTTAGAAATGGTTCATGGAATAATGATTGGTATCAATACTCATGGTCAATATTGAAATTTCCCTTATAAGAAAGGCAATACAGCTGGTGTTGGAGTTGATTAGATCATATACATATTAGGGAATATAACCCATGTTATAATAAAAAACTATACACATATAGAAAAACATGTTGTTCCATATTATTATAAAGATATATTGGATCATTTCATGTAACAAAAATCCCCATAATTTAGTTTAACTATAAGGCCCCGGCCTTAAACCTTACTTAATCTTGAGTTATTAAAAGATTACACATTGAGGATCTTTTCAGGTTTAGAGTTTTAGAGAATTAGATCATAAAACTTGCATTACATTCCACATTTAAACAACGTGGTTACATAAAATATAGTATTCATTTTTTCCATCAACGGAAACATATTTAAAATAAAACATGGATTCTTTCTTGACACTTCCTTGACACTATCATCATATCTTGTACCATTCCCTTGACCTGTGAAAAACATTTCAAAAACATGGGATGAGCATAAAATGCTTAGTAAGGGTTATAAAAAGTATGGAAAGGAAACATGACTACATATATACATAAGAATGAAATAATACTTTACCCATAAAACATAAGCACTTTAACATACCTCATAAAATCATTAATAAATCATAGAAATCATAAGACATAAAGGTAACTTGAGGCATTCATAACATTCTTACGTAGGGAGTAACCCTCTTGGTTACATTTGGAATACCCATCACAGTATATTCCTTAAATATCTTCGAAGAAACCTTAACGTTTAACTCCATCGCGTTACCCAATGCATTGGAGAGCTATATCAGACTCACCCGCCCTTAGTTTATCAAGGAACCACCCGTCTTCATAACAATGCCCATGAACCATAACATAATCATAGCACATAAATTAATCGTAAAGTAAAGATAACATTCCCACATTACAATAACAATATTACATTTTAAGATATTTAAGTAATGAATCATTTCTAAAAACCATTTTCAAAACCATTTAAAACATTTAATAAAGATATTTTTAAATCAAAGTGTTCCATAACACATTGAAGCTTTTAACATTTTAAACCATTAATATCCATATAAATAAATCCTTTAAACCATTTTGAAAACATGGATATTAATGAGAAATATTTATAAGATTAAATCATTAAAACATTTAAAATGATATTTTAGTTAAAGGTTTTTTAACAAAATGAGAGACACTTGAATACAATAATTGAGGAATAATATTTAATAAAAACTTTATTATATCATGAGAATAAAGGTATTCATGATATAATATTCCAAAGGACAGTATATACACCATATAAGAGTGAATTTGTGCATAACAACAATGACGTCTTAATGGAAATGAAAATTGAGATGAAATCCATTATAAAGATGGTATCCTTAAATTAAGGATAAATCAATCTCATAATTTTGGGAGAAAAATATAAATACACCCAATATAAGTGGATATTAAGTGTAAAATAATCAAAGTTCATTCACACATATTCAAAGCATGACATATTCAATAACTACATGTTGAATCCAAAGAAATCGAAATTGGGTTAAGAAGTTCCCTTGACAGCCTAACCGCGTCACATCAAATTTTAGAAAAAGAGTTGATGAGAGAGATAAAGGGTATCTCATATCTTGGAAAGAAAATTTATGGCAATAAGTATATATAAGAACATATCCCCACATAATAAGATTAAAATTAAAATACATAACAAAAGAAGTCTTTTAAAAAGAGGAGGGTGAAAGTTTTTCCTTACCGATTTGGGTAACTTTCGAAACGTACACCCCATGAAAGAAAGACTATAAAACTTTGATGTAAATACTCAGAAAGTAATTTATGTTACACAAAGAGTAGAATAATGTACAATACATACACCAATAAAAAGTAAATATTGGAAAATGTAGCATGAATCTAACGAAAACACAAAGTGAGATAAAAAGCCCCTTATGAAATTTCGGCAGCCTAACAACGCCAATTAAAACTTCCAAAATGGATTGATGAGAGAAAATAGGGTCTCTCATCAAATGAACATAAATATTACAGTAATATTAATATAAAATAACATCCCAATCATAAGAAATATGAGATTAAAAGGAATGACATAAAAGAGTGTACTTAAAAAGAAAGAGAGAGGTAGGATCCCTTAGCTCAGGTCCGACTTGACTCGATCGTTCTTTAACCTCCTCAATAATAAACTTGAGTTAATTTATACTTTCTTAAGAACCTTTTTCAAGTTCATTATTCCTTTTATATCACTTACTACCATGATATGAACACTACGTATTTATTTAAGTTAATAATGGTCGTTTTGTAGATCATTGTACTTGAGTGAAAAATAAACTCTTTATAATTACAAGTTGTTCATGTGGTAAAATATATATTATATCCAGAATTATATTAATTATTTAGATATCATATATATCATATATATCCATTATATACATGCATTTATAATATTACATAACATTTAGAGGTAAGAAATGAAATGCACCGTTCATGGAGACGGTAAGCCGTGCGTACGCATGAACGCTACTTCCACTTATATTTCTTATTTAATGGAAATAAAACATAATGATAAATAATAGTATTATAATTCCAGTATGGTATCATATATAATATCATTAAATCTATTGTTTATACGTACCACATATGGTATTAACGAATCAAATCACTTTGAGGGGGCGGTAGTCCACACTTCCTAAAATGAAGATATCGCGTTTAACCATAATGGAAACCATAAAGGTATGCCATAAATGAAAAAAATAATCTTAAGTAAAACATAAACATATTATATATCATATATAAATATAGTGACATCTTAATGGCCACCTTTTAGGGTGTTAAAAAAATATTGAACAATCATCGTTTCGTGAGGCAGAAATTCACCATCCACAGAAACAGTATGTTCATTAACCATTAGATGTAGGTGTGTGTAAGTGTAGCTCGAATACTTCTTATAAAAACATACTAGTATATTGAAGATACTGGAGTTGTTACAAAATAGATGAATAAAAATATTTTAGGGGGTTGGAGAAGAAAAATAAAACAAAAGAACACAAGTGAAGACATTACCTTAAAATCAGGTATCTCTCTTTGATTTGAGCTCAAAGGCTTCCTTGGGAAGACTTCTGCCCAAAGTGAGGATTCTAGGAGTAAGAGAGGGATGTGGAGAGAAAAAATTAGTAGGGTTTGGCCGAGCCAAATTCTTGAGAGGTGTGGGTAAGGTGGTAGAGGTGGGGGCCTTTTATAAGAGGAGAGGATGGGCACTCTTGGAAAGTTACAAAATGTTACTTTATTTTCAAATGAGTTTCGGATTTTAAAGGTCCCAAATTGATTTATTTCGAGTATAAGGTGGTAAGGGTACGAAATATACTCATCCAATAGGTATTTTACAAGTGTAAGTTATAGTTTTAACATTATCGTTTCATTTTATTTAAATCCTTTATTAATGAGGTAATCACTGCATCATCATGATGTCGTAAATAATTTAATTTATTTAATTTCTAAAAATTATAAAAAAAATATAATGATGTAGGAAATATTGTTAGATTTATAATTAATATTTATAGTCAAAATTATGTCTTGTATAACCCCATTTAAGAATTGTTTTAGTAAAATAACTCATGCTTGTGACATTTTTATTTTAACTTAAAATAAAAAGTTATTTATGTCATTTTCCAACCAAAGTGGCTCCATGGGGTCCCAAAGTTGACCCATGGATTGTATTGGTCGGCCATGACACATCCAATGAGGGTAGGATATGTGTCTAGGTCATTTAATATTATTAAAACATTATTTTTACCTTAAATTACACTAATTACCTCTAACCGCGATTAAAAACTTAAAAGTTACTATTCACTAAAAAATTATTTTAATCCCATTGAACCACATTTTAAATCATAATGAAAACCATGTATGTCGGATTTTTGAAATTCAAATCATAGAATTGGTAAAGTTTCATTTAAATGAATAATCAGTTTTTAAACTACCACTTAGTGGTTTCACTATTCATCAAAAATTGAAGTTTTTCAGAAAAATATCAAAAAATCACCCTAAGCTATATTTGATATTCCAAATTAAAAAATGATGTCTATTTTACAAAATTAAAAACATATATGTTGCATTAATTAATTTAATAATTAATTCCCACTGTCAAAACAAATAGCGTGTTTTTAAGAAATAATATCTATTAAAAGATTGACACTAGTTTAAGTCCAATTTCAAAGTGAAATTAAATCCAATGACCACCATTAGATTAAATAGTAAAAATATATTCTAAATAAACTCTAATATAGATTAAAATATTAATATATGCATATAAATAAATCATATTAAAAGGAGGTTTTGAATTAAAATGCACCATTTTCAATAAAAATGATCTTTATCGAAAAAATAACAAAATTTTACACAAAGTAAGTTTCGATGTCTATATTCTAAAGAAGGATTTTATTTTGTCAAATACAACATATAAAATTGTCAAAAGTATATTTAAAAAGGGTTCTCCATCAAAAGGTGGTTAATCGACCTTTTAAAGAATATTAGAAGATTTATGCTTAAAATTGGATTCATTTGCATTTTATGCCTCCAACATTTATTGGATAAAAGTAAAAATATTTGACAATCATATATAATAATTTTGTAGTTAGTTCCATTCATTTCTGCCATTACCACGTCTTGGCATTAACTGCCTTTTAAAATAATATTATTTTATTATTAGAGTGCAATGTATGATTTCAAAGAAACTCATTGTTGCGTATTGGGTACGCCCTTGAGTATAGCATTCCCTTTAAAGTATTATTAATATTTTATTCAAAAATATGGATAAATATGAAAATTTCATATTATTTATTTACCTGGGGTGTTACATCCTTCCCCCCTTTTGGGAATTGTGTCCTCACAACTTTAAAATTAGTCTTGGAAGCTTCATTGAAAATCCCACATTGAATAAGAGTCAGTAAAACTATCACTTTAAAAGAATGGGAGATAAGTAAAAATGTCACCCGAGTTAACCCATACTAGGATTACAAGTATGAAAATATGGATATGGTGGAAAAAACAAAGGGTCATGTTCTGATGGAGAGTGATAGTAAACATGTCTAGGAGAAAGTTAACAATAAGAAAATCACAAACTTGTGATGGGTTAAACGGTATTTGATTCCCCAGTAGGAAAAATTAACAGACAACATTTTTGTTTTAAGTTACTTTTCATTGAGGAATTTATTTATGAGCACAACTAAAACATAAGGAAGCATACTTAATTGTCATGTTGACTTTCAACTATTACTATATTTCTTACACGAACTCATATTTCCTCCAAAAGACGAGTATTTAGGATGAATTGTTCACATTAAGAGAGCTATAATCAACTTCTAGAGAATCACCTAATCCACAAAAGAGAACTATATACTTCCCATGTCTTTAGACCTTAACCAAAACTAAAACCCAAAGTTCAACAAACACCATTCAATAAACGTCTATCCATAAAATTCTAAAAAGTAAACCAAACTAAGATTAAAACCCAATTCTCTGAAGGATTTAATCACATAGTATCCTAAGATAAATTTTAACATTTTTCTCCAAAATAACATCAGTTACTCTTACAGTCTCTTATTGAAAAGTAATTATCCTAATCATATATCCTCCATGATAGGCTAATAATTTCCATTGATAACCAAAAAAACTACTTACTCTTAATTCATAAAATCATCTAACTAAAAAGAATCATTCAAACTAACTAGGGAATTCACATAGTCCAGTGGTAGGCGATAAATACCAGTTGCAATTTGTTTGTGGGTTCGATTCCCACAGCTTCGTCCGACGCGATGGGTTGTCACATGGTCTGTGTGTTGTCCCTTTTCAAAAACTATATAATTTTATAACATTCCTCAAAAAGAGATAAATTCATCAAAAATAAACATAAAATATTTTAACCACAATGGTTATCTGATAACTTCCATTTTGCAACCCAAAATGTATTAACCAGTAATTGCCTCAAATTCAAGGATCATATAAACCCAAATGGTTCTTTATAACTATAACCACAAAAGAATGGAAAAATATTCCTTGAATAAAATTTTCGTATATCAAACATCAGGGTTACTATAAAAAGTCTTCTAATGTAACCCCATCATCAAAAGAGACTTAATACATCTAATAATTTCACCATCCTAAAATATACCATAACTCTTGAATCCCTTATATGATGACTTCTTACTCATTCAACATTATTAATGATCCATTATCCATTCCTTTTCAACTTATTCTGAAATACTTCTTTCCTACAAACAAAATCATGAATCATATCATAAGATTACAATAATAGGAAAACATAGGTTATGAAATATTCCATACCTTTCATTCTTTATTGTTAGTTTCTTCATCCTCAATCGGAATGGCATTAGGTATTGGTAAATGAATATTTGTACAATCTTGGTGACCCCATTCCCAAAACTTCTTCGTAGGAAATGTGTTTTCATAATGACCATTCACACCAAATTTAAAACATTCAATTGATCCTTCAGAAAGAACTTCTTTCCCTTTCCTAGAGTCAATTAGATGCTTCCTTTTTCCATGGAAGGTTCTTGATTTATGACCTTAATTTCCTCATCTATAGCATCTTTATGTCTCTTTAAAACATTTTCCTATGTGTTTCTTTCCACATATTTGACACATAGGTTTTTGAACATACATACCTTTATAATTATTACCTGATCTTCCATAGGGATTTGTTTCTCGCATATACAATGCCTTATAAAAATAACTAAGGTTCAGGTGGTCAATCATGACTCAAGATAGTTGGTTAAGGATAACCACGAGAGTTCTCATTGCATCTCCCATATCATTCAGTTGTTCTTTCATAAAACCGTCACAGTTTTCTTCAAATCCACTGTTACATTGGTGCCTGCTAGATCTAGCCATTTACTAAAACCAAAAAGGTCAGTGTGAGTATATCAGTAAAATCATCAAATAAAAAATAGGAAGATAAACACCGAGATATACTTATCCAAGTTATCTCAAATTCATTCTAACTTTAAAAAAACGATGACTCCATCTAATATACGAAACATTGTGGTTATACACAACTTGTCACTTTTTCATAAACAACACTCTAACCTCTAAAGTTATCTAAACCGACCTCTGATACCAACTATAAGGCCCCATCCTTAAACCTTACTTAATCTTCAGTTATTACAAGATTACACATTGAGGATCTTTTCAGGTTTAGAGTTTTATAGAATTAGATCAAAAAACGTGCATTACATTCCACATTTAAACAAAGTGGTTATATAAAAGATAGTATTCATTTTTCCCATCAACGGAAACATATAAAAAATAAAACATGGATTCTTTATTTACACTTACTTAACACTATCATCATATCATGTACCATTCCCTTGACCTGTGAAAAACATTTCAAAAACTTGGGATGAGCATAAAATGCTCAGTAAGGGTTATAAAAAGTATGGAAAGGAAACATGAGTACATATATACATAAGAATGAAATCATACTTTACCCACAAAACATAAGCACTTTAACATACCTCATAAAATCATTAATAAATCACAGAAATAATAAGACATAAAGTTAACTTGATGAATTCATAACATTCTTACATAGGGAGTAACCCTCTTGGTTACGTTTGGAATACCCATCACAGCATATTCCCTAAATCTCTTCGGAGAAACCCTAACGGTTAACTCCTTCGCGTTACCCAATGCATTGGAGAGATATATCGGACTCACCCGCCCTTAGTTTATCACGGAACCACCTGTATTCATAACAATGCCCAAGAACCATAAAACAATCATAGCACATAACTTAAGCATAAAGTAAAGATAACATTACCACATTGCAATAACAATATAACATTTTAAGATATTGAAATAATGAATCCATTCTAAAAACCATTTTAAAAACCATTTAAAACATTTAATAAAGATATTTTTAAATAAAAGTGTCTCATACCACATTGAAGCTTTTAAAATTTTAAACCATTAATATCCATATAAATAAATCTTTAAAACCATTTTGAAAACATGGATATTAATGAGAAATATTTATAAGATTAAATCATGAAAACATTTAAAATGATATTTTAGTTAAAGGGTTTTTAACAAAATGAGAGACACTTGAATACTATAATTGAGGAATAATATTTAATAAAAACTTTATAATATCATGAGAATAAAGGGATTCATGATATAATATTTCAAAGGACAGTATATAAACCATATAAGAGTGAATTGGTGCATAACAACAATGAAGTCTCAATGGAAATGTAAATTGAGATGAAATCCATTATAAAGATGGTATCCTTAAATTAAGGATAAATCAATCTCATAATTATGTGAGACAAATATAAATACACCCAATATAAGTGGATATTAAGTTTAAAATAATCAAATGTCATTCACACATATTCAAAGGATGACATATTTAATAACTACATGTTGAACCCAAAGAAATCGAAATTGGGTTAAGAAGTTCCCTTGACAGCCTAACGGCGTCACATCAAATTTTAGAAAAAGATTTGATGAGAGAGATAAAGGGTATCTCATCTCTTGGAAAAAAAATTTATGTAAATAAGGATATATAAGAACATATCCCCACATAATAAGATGAAAATTAAAAGACATAACAAAAGAAGTCTTTTAAAAAGAGGAGGGTGAAAGGTTCCCTTACCGATTCGGATAACTTTCGAAACGTACACCCCATGAAAGAAGGACTATACAACATTGATGTAAATACTCATAAAAGAATTTATGTTGCACAATTATTAGAATAATGGATAGTATATACACCACTCAAAAGGAAATATTGGAAAATGAAGCATGAATCTCACGAAAACACAAAGTGAGATAAAAAGCCCCTTACGAAATTTCGGCAGCCTAACGGCGCCAATTAAAACTTCCAAAACGGATTGATGAGAGAAAATATGGTCTCTCATAAAATGAACATAAAAATTACAGTAAGAGTAATATAAAAGAACATCCCAATAATAAGAAATATGAGCTTAAAAGGAATGACATAAAAGAGTGTACTTAAAAAGAAAGTAAGAGGTAGGATCCCTTACCTCGGGTCCGACTTGACTCGATCGTTCTTTAACCTCCTGAATAATAAACTTGAGTTAATTTATACTTGATTAAGAACCTTTTTAAATTTAATTATTCCTTTTATATCACTTAATACCATTCTATGAACACTATGTAATTATTTAAGTTAATAATGGTCATTTTGTAGATCATTGTACTTGAGTCAAAAATAAACTCTTTATAATTACAAGTTGTTCATGTGGTAAAATATATATTATATCCAGAATTATATTCATTATTTAGATATCATATATATAATATATATCCATTATATACATGCATTTATAATATTACATAACATTTAGAGGTAAGAAATGAAATGCACCGTTCATGGAGACGGTAAGCCGTACGTACGCATGAACACTACTTCCATTTCTATTTCTTATTTAATGGAATTAAAACATAATGATACATAATAGTATTATTATTCCAGTATGTTATCATATATAATATCATTAAATCTATCATTTATACGTACCACATATGGTATTAACGAATCAAATAACTTTGAGGGGGTGGTAGTCCGCACTTCCTAAAATGAAGATATCGCGTTTAACCATAATGGAAACCATAAACGTATGACATAAATGAAAAAAAGAAGCTTAAGTAAAACCTAAAAATATTATATATCATATATAAATATAGATACATATTAATGACCACCTTTGAGGGTGTTAAAAGAATATTGAACAATCATCGTTTCGTGAGGCAGAAATTCACCATCCACAGAAACAGTATGTTCATTAACCATTAAGTGTAGGTGTGTGTAAGTGTAGCTCGAATCATTCTTATAACAACATCCTAGTATATTTAAGATACTGTATTTTTTACAAAATAAATTAATAAAAAGAGTTTAGGGGGTTGGATAAGAAAAATAAAACAAAAGAACACAAGTGAAGACATTACCTTAAAATCAGGTATCTCTCTTTGATTTGAGCTCAAAGGCTTTCTTGGGAAGACTTCTGCTCAAATTGAGGCTTCTAGGAGTAATAGAGGGATGTGGAGAGACAAAAGTATCAGGGTGTTTCCAAGCCAAAGGCTTTAGAGGTGTGGGTAAGGTGGTAGAGGTGTGGGCCTTTTATAAGAGGAGAGGAGGGGCACTCTTGGAAAGTTACAAAATGTTACTTTATTTTCAAATGAGTTTCGGATTTTAAAGGTCCCACATTGATTTATTTCTAGGATAAGGTGGTAAGAGTTTGAAATATACTCATCCAATAGGTATTTTACAAGTTTAAGTTATATTTTTAACATTATCTTTTCATTTTATTTAAATCCTTTATTAATGAGGTAATCACTGCATCATCATGATGTCATAAATAATTTAATTTATTGAATTTATAAAAATTATAAAAAAATATCATGATGTAGGTAATATTGTTAGATTTCTAATGAACATTTATAGTTAAAAATATGACTTGTATAACCCCATTTAAAAATTGTTTTAGTAAAACAACTCATGCTTGTGACATTTTTATTTTAACTTAAAATAAAAGGTTATTTATGTCATTTTCCAACCAAAGTGGCTCCATGGGGTCCCCAAGTTGACCCATGTATTTTCTTGGTCTTCCATGAGACATAAAATGAGGGTAGGACATGTGTCTGGGTCATTTAATATTATTAAAACATTATTTTTACCTTAAATTACACTAATTACCTCTAATCGCGATTAAAAACATAAAAGTTACTATTCACCAAAAAATTATTTTAATCCCATTGAACCACATTTTAAATCCTAATGAAAACCATGTATTTTGGATTTTTGAAATTCAAGTAACAGAAGTGGTAAAGTTTCATTTAAACGAAAAATATGTTTTTAAACTACCACTTAGTGGTTTCACTATTCATCAAAAATTGAAGTTTTTCAGAAAAATACCAAAAATTCACCCTAAGCTATATTTGATATTCCGAATTCAAAAATGATGTCTACTTTAAAAAATTAAAAACATATATGTTTCATTAATTAATTTAATAATTAATTCCCGCTGTCAAAACAAATAGCGTGTTTTTAAGAAACAATATCTATTAAAAGATTGACACTAGTTTAAGTCCAATTTCAAAGTGAAATTAATTCCAATGACCACCATTAGATTAAATGGTAAAAATATATTCTAAATACAATCTAATATAAATTAAAAATATAATCTATCCATATAAATAAATCAGATTAAAAGGAGGTTTTGAATTAAAATGCAACATTTTCAATAAAAATGATCTTTATCGGAAAAATAACAAAATTATACACAAAGTAAGTTTTGATGTATAGATTCTAAAAAAGGATTTTATTTTGTCAAATAAAACATATAAAATTGTCAAAAGTATATTTAAAAAGGGTTCTCCATCAAAAGGCGGTTAATCGACCTTTTAAAGAATATTAGAAGATTTATGCTTAAAATTGGATTCATTTGCATTTTAAGCCTCCAAAATTTATTGGATAAAAGTAAAAATATTTGACAAACATATATAATCATTTTGTAGTTAGTTTCGTTCATTTCCGCCATTACAACGGCTAAGATTTAACTACCTTTTAAAATAATATTATTTTATTATTATAGTGCAACGTAAGATTTCAAAGAAACTCGTTGTTGCGTATTGGGTACGCCCTCGAGCATAACATTTACTTTAAAGTATTATTAATATTTTATTCAAAAATATGGATAAATATGAAAATGTCATATTCTTTATTTACCTGGGGTGTTACAGTAAATACTATTGTAGTGGTAGTTGAGTAAAATATTATGTCCCATGAAAAGATATTTTAGACCATGGGATGAAATGAAAGGTAAAATGTTATAATGAGAATTTATTAATTTAGTTTACTCTTTAAATAATGAGTATTTATTACTTGTTTGGAATCTTCTTTAAGCACGTCCTGGAATCACTGTTCATACCCTATGTGGATAAACGTAGTGTAAGGATGAAAATCATGTATACGTTTTGAGATAAGAGAAAAGTATGGTTAAACAACCATACGTTTTCAGCAAAGTATGGAAGAAGAACCTTACGTTAGGAAGGAAACTTACGTTTTGGTTATCGGCAAAGTATGGAAGGAGAACCGTACGTAAGTACTAAATGTTACGTTTCTTTCTCAAAAGTATGGTTCATCAACCTTACTTTTGTAAACAACCATATGTTCTTGGAAAAGTTTGGATCAAGTAAAAGTATGGATCTTTTTCCATACGTTTCAGAGTTGAAGAAAAAGTATGGATAATCAACCCTACATTTAAGATCAACCTTACATTTAAATAAAGTAACATGAACCCTACATTTATGATTCAAACTTACGTTTTCAACCTTATATTTTAAGACTATGTCATCAAACCTACGTTTGGAGGCAATGTCATTAACCTTACATTTGTCGTCGAAAAGTTTAAAAGACGATATTTTTATGCAACAGTTAGCAAGCTGATTATTGGGCAAATTTCAAGCCAGATTTAAAGTCATTTTTAAAGTACAACTTTAACCGATTCAAAGAATTTTTATTATTCGATTAAAGATCTAATTAAAAGGATCTTTTTATTCCCTGTTTTCAGGGAAGTTACGACTACTCTGTAAGTTCAAATTTTTGAATATTGCGAATCAGAAGGTGAATTTTATAGATCTAAATGTGCAGGAGATATGATCAGCTTTAATATATATGTTCTCTCTGAAAAACACCATATATATATGGTAGAGTGGTGATAAATCTATAATTATTAAAAAAAAGGGTGGAAAATAGAGACTGTAGAAATCACATTGATCTGGTGATTCAAAAAAGAGTGTCAAAGCTCTGTTCAATTAAGAAGAAGGAACTCGATAGAAGATTCACTTGTTCTGTATCGAATATCTACTATGGATATAATACTGCTGAAGTTGTGAACTATATCTCTATATCTACTGCAACCAGATCAACTCAGAATTGCTTTGTTTTTAAAATCAATATTTCTAGAGATGACGATCCATCTGTTGTCAATTGCATTCTGTTGCAATTGTGAAGATCAACTGGAAAACTTCTTTATGAAATTATTTTTATTCTTGAGTAACCAGCTTCTCATACTAAGCTGTGTAGGTTCTTGTTTGAACCAGAATTCTTTGTTTTTCCTTGGATTGTAAAGGTGTCAACTACCTGTATTCAGCTGTGGTTCGGTCTGTTGAAACGATGACCAGATAGTGAAAATCACCAAGCTCATGGAGTTGAGCATTGGTGGAGTGGACTACGAGAGTTCTGTTCCCCGAAACACTATACATCTTTGTGTCCCTGCTTTTATTTATTTCCGCTGCATGATCAAATAAGATAAAGCATAGAGGACAGAACTTGTTCAATTGAAGAGTTAACGAAAAAATATGAAAGACACAATTGACCCCCCCTCTTGTGTATATTCTGTATATTCAAGATCCAACAATTGGTATCAGAGGAGGAGCTTTTGATAGAGACTTAGCACACTAGAAGCTTTTAAAAGATTATATAACAGAGCATCATGACTGATACAAGAGAAGGGATGTCAATGGTCAGAGCACCATATTACAATGGAGAAAACTATGGCTGCTGGAAATCGCACATTATAATATATCTGAAAAACCTAGGATATAAAGTCTATTCAAAGATTCTGACTCCTTATGAAATTCCTGAAAATTCTGAGACATGGAGTGCTGCTACAGAGGCAGTATGATATGAATTCGAAGGCTATGAATGCAATCATCTGCGGTCTTGGACCAAATGAATTTAACAGAGTATCTCAGTTCCCAACAACATATGAGATGTGGAAAACAATAGTTGTGGCATATGAAGTAACATACAATGTGAGACAAATGAGATATGCAACTAAAAAACTGAAATTTGATACATTCAGAATGTTTGAAGGGGAAAGAATTACCCAAATGAAAGGGAGATTGATAGAAATTGTCAATAATATAATAGTTCTAGGAGAACCTATCAAATAGGCTGATAAAGCATTAAAAGTACTGAGGGTACTTCCTACTCGATGGAATGGTATCTCTTCTGAAATCAAACAATCAACACCTGTCAAAAATCTATCCATGAGAGAGTTTATTGGAACACTGATGATGTATGAAGCTGAAATTCAAGATGAGGCTACTGAACATAAATTTCTTATCAAACGAGAAGATACTGCCCTGAAAGTAACTTCACAATAAAATAATAGAAAGGTGAAGAACAAAGAAGTGAAAGCTAAATCAGAGATATCTAACTCATCAAACTCAGATGAAGAGCTGGCTCGGCTAGCTAGGAAATTTAGAAAGTTCAACAGCATGAAAAGAGGATTCAAAAAATCTTTTAAGAGAGATGATAAAGAAGTAAGATGCTATGAATGCAAGAAGATGATGCATATCAGACCAGATTTCCCACAATTGAAAGATGCAAAGAAGAAGAAATTCTTTAAAATAAATGACTATGAGCAGAAAGACAAGAAAGCTATGAAATCCACTTGGAGTGTATCTGAAGACTCCAGTAGCTCTCCTGAATCAAGCTCAGATAAAGAAGAAGTCAATCTAAAAGAAAACATGTGTTTTATGGAAGAAACTGATGAGGTACACTCATATTACTCCTCAGAATCAAATTCTGAATCAAGCTACACAAATGAAAATCTTGCAGCCTACTGCAATATGCTTGAAGAAAGATATGACTCACTATTTAATAAACATAAGTCACTAAAAAATAAACATAAAGCCATTTCAGATGAAAGAGATACAATGATGAAACAACGTAAGGAATTAACTGATAAATACAATTCGATTAACACTAACTATATTAATTTTTAATCAAGAATAAAAATACTGCAGGATGAAGTAGAATCTTACAAACAGGCTGCATTGGTTTTTACAAAAGGAGAGAAGTCATTAAATCAAATTCCTAGAAAACCCGTCATTAAAAAAGAGATATTTGGAATTGGCAGTAAAGGAGAAAAACCTATGCTATATAAAAATTATTTTGTTCCTAGCTCTAAAAAGGTTAATTGTAACTTTTGTGGGATAAAGGGACAAATAGCTAAAAATTGTTTCTTAAGACAGCCTCAAATGTTTGGTGTTAAGAAAGCCTATGTTTCAAAATACTTATATGATTCAGCTGATTTTAAAAGAACAAAGAAAATTTGGATACCCAGATCATTGCTATCTAACACCCATGGACCCAACAAAATATGGGTACCAAAGCAATTTGTTTGAATATCTTTGCAGGTAGCAAGCCACCAGAGAAGAAAAGATATATGGTACATGGAAAGTGGCTGCTCAAGAAATATGAGTGGAAACTCATTGAATTTTTCTTCACTCACTCAAAAGGATGGAGGACTTGTCACATTTGGTGACAATGCCAAAGGAAAAATCTTGGGCATTGGAACTATTGGAGATCCAAAAACAGTCTCAATCAACAAAGTACTTTATGTAAAAGGATTAAAACACAAGCTGTTAAGTATCTCTCAACTTTGTGATGATGGATATACTGTTGATTTTACTAACAATTGTTGTACTATTTCTAAAGATAAACTGTTTAAATTTAAAGCACCAAGAACTGAAAATGTCTATACTTGGGATTTAAATTCCTTATGTAAACAACAAGTAAACTGATTGACTGCTAAAGTAAGTGAATCTTGGATCTGTAATAGGAGACTTGGACATTGCAATATATATATTTTAAATAAGTTATCTAAGAAACATTTAGTTTCTGATTTACCTAGTCTCAAATTTGAAAGTGATAGATTTTGTGATGCATGTCAACTTAACAAGCAACACAAATCATCCTTCAAATCTGTTAATAAAGTTGCTACATATAAACCTCTAGAACTTATTCATATAGATTTGTTTGGACCCTCAAGAGTAGCATGCTTAGTTGATAAATTATATGTATATGTTTTAGTTGATGACTATTCAAGATTTACATGGATTTTCTTTTTGAAATTTAAAAATGAAGCTTTTACTTTATTTGAATGTTTCTACAAATCTGTTCAAAATGAAAAAGGTTTTAATATAATCTCATTGAGAAGTGATCATGGTGGACAATTTGAGAATCAGGAATTTAATTCCTTTTTCTCAAACATGGGTATTAAACATACCTTTTCTGCAACCAGAACACCTCAACAGAATGGGATTGTAGAAAGTAGAAATAGAACAATTAAAAAAATGGATAAAACTATATTAAATGAATATAACCTACCTATATATTTTTTTGGAAGAAAATGTGAATACAAATTGATATATAATTAATAGAGTTTTAATTAGACCTATTTTGAAAAATATACCCTATGAACTATGGAATAAAAGAAAACCTAAAGTAAATTACTTTAATGTTTTTGGATGCAAGGTTTACATCATAAACACCAAAGATAATATTGGTAAGTTCGATCCAAAATCTGATGAAGGTATTTTCCTAGGATATTCTACTACCTCCAAAGCTTATAGAGTCTATAATAAGAATTCAAGGATTGTTGAAGAATCAGTTCATGTAAGATTTGATGAATCTAATCCCATTGAGAAAAGGGAAAATCAAATGGATGAACTTGACTCTAATGATAACATGAGACTTGAGAACTTAATGAATGATTTTGAAAATAATATAAAAGAAATTCAGTTCAGTTCGGAGGAACATGATACTGAAGAACCTTTACATGTTTTTCCTAGAAAGTTAGAACCCTAATGAATCACCCTTTAGAAACTGTGATAGGTGACTTAGATAAAGGAATTCAAACTAGAAGAAACTTAGGAAACCTAGTGTAATTCTCTTCCTTCCTATCTCAACAAGAACCCAAGACCATAGAATAAGCTTTAGATGATGAAATCTGGGTAATATAAATACAAGATGAATTAAACCAATCTAAATGAAATGAAGTTTGGGAATTAGTGTAAGGACCTAAGAATTATATAGTAATAGGAACCAAATGGGTCTTTAGAAATAAACTGGATGACCAAGGCACAATAACTAGAAATAAAGAAATATTAGTAGCTAAAGGATACAATCAAGAAGAAGGAATAGATTATGATGATACTTTTTCACCTATAGCTAGGTTAGAATCCATTAGAATCCTTTTAGCCTATGAATCTTATATGAATTTTAAATTATTTCATAAGGATGTTAAATCTTCCTTTTTAAATGGTTATTTAATGGAGGAAGTTTATGTTGAGCAACCTTCTGGTTTTGAAAATTCTCAAAAACCAAATTCTGTTTTTAAACTTACTAAATCTCTTTATGTAATTGAACAAGCACCTTGAGCTTGGTATGAAAGATTAAGTTCTTTTCTTTTGAAAAATGATTTTACTGTTGGAATGGCAGACCCAACATCTTTATGAAAACTGTAAAAAATAATGTTTTATTGGTTCAAATTTATGTTGATGATGTAATTTTTGGATCAGCTAATAAAACCCCTTTTCATGAGTTTTCAAAGTTAATGCAAAAAGAATTTGAAATGAGTATGATGGGAGAACTAAATTTCTTCTTAGGACTTCAAATTTATCAAAAAGATTTTGGAAATGTTTTTAATCAAATCAAATACATTACTGATTTACTTAAAAAATTTGGACTTGAAAACAGCAAGACATTTACAACCCCTATGTGTAATAATATAAAACTTGATTTGGATGAAACTGGAAAATCAGTTGACAACAAGTTATATAGAGTTATGATTGGTATTTTATTATATCTTACTGCTAACAGACCAGATATAATGTATTCAGTATGTCTTTTTTCTAGATTTCAATCAAATCCTAAAGAATCTCATTTAACTGCTGTTAAAAGAATTTTTAGATATTTAAAAGAAACTGTGTTTCAATCTCTTCTTTATCCTAAAACTTCTGATTTTAATTTTATTTCATATTTAGATGCTGACTTTGGAATTTGTAGATTAGATAGAAAAATCGCATTAGGAATATGTCACTTTTTCGGAAAGTCTTTGGTGTCATGATCTAGTAAGAAACAACATTCAGTTGCCTTGTCAACAGCCGATGCAGAAGATGTTTCTGCTAGCAGTTGCTGTGTACAAGTGTTGTGGATGAAAAACACTCTTATGGACTTTGGATTTAATTTTAATAATACACTTATTTTATGTGATAATATAAGTTCAATTAATATTTTAAAAAAATCATATTAGTCATTCTAGAACTAATAAAATTGATATAAGGCATCACTTTTTAAGAGATCATATTATTAAAAAGGATATATTTTTAGAATGTATAAATACAAAAATACAATTAGCAGATATTTTTACTAAACCACTTCCCACTGCAAGGTTTGATTTTATTAAGGGGGAGCTAGGTTTATTTGATTTTAAATAAAATTTTATTTCACATTGTTTTTTCTTATTCCACTTAATTTTGTTTCTATTTAGTTTTTAAAACAGAATAAGTTTATTTTATCCGTGTAATATATTTTATTTATTTTTAAATATATGTAATTATTATTAAAAACACGGGAATCAAGGTTGTCAGAAACCCTTTCGACTTCTAAACCGCTTAATTTCCATCAAAACCTTTTCGAATCTGTAAACCGCACCTCTGCTCGTGAACCCTAACATTCAAACCTCTGAAACCCTAACCTTCAAACCTTTATAGATTATCATAGATATGGTAAGGAATAAATGATCCAGTGAAGACAAGCCAAGCAATGTCAAGAGACAATGATCAGAAGGAAGAAAAATCTTACAGGGCGAGGTAATCGATCTCGACTGGTTATTTCAGACAAATCATCTGTTGAAACAAGCGCTCTTGTTCCAGAACCTTGAACATACATTCAATAGTGAAAATAAGGAATTTATGTATGAGGTAGAATTTAGATACATCTTCAAATCTGTACAGTTTAGTCTGGGGGATACTGAGGATAGTATGATGGCTAAAATAGAGGATATGAATTTCTCAATCTCATTGATCAAAATCGGTCAGATTCTTAACTTCCATCATGAGGGAGTTTTTAATTTTGATTTGAATAATATAGAAGATGATGTGCAGAAATCCAAGGATATTATGTCTTTTCAGTTTGGAACATATACTATTAAGAAAATGATGGTGAAAGATTTAGAACCAGATCAGAAGATCCTGGTTAAATTTGTTCAGACAGGAATAGCTCCCAGAATGGCAAAAATGGAAAAGATTTTGTACCCTGATATGTACATAATGTATCTTTTGTTAAGTGATATCAAGTTAAACCTCCCAAGGTACATGGTCAGGTATCTCAATTACTGTTGCCAAAGTGACGCCCACATGAACTTTTATCCTTTTGGTCAGTTTATTTCTAAACTGTTGCTTAAGAAAGACATGGTGAGATTAGTGGATGCCTGAGTACAATTTCATCACAGTAATATGTTTAATACCAGAACTTTAAGGAAAATTGGATACTTTTGGAGCACCATTAAAGGAAAACTCTTGCCAGTAAGAGCTGAGGAAGATTCAGAGAGTGCTCAGGCTCAACCTACTAAGTCCAAGGAGGGACATGCTGGATCAAGAGTCAGGAATGTAGTAAGTAGGATCCTATTTGAAGTGGAAGATGCTGAAGAATAAAGAAGTCAGGAGGGAATTCAATCTCGAAGAACTATAGTTGTTAATCAGGAAACTACTTCCCCTGCATTGGCAACAATAACAGAAGCTTTATTTTCTTCTTCTTTTGTATGAGAATCTGTTATTGATAAGACCGTGGAAGTTTTTAGTGAAAGGACAACACTAGTAGAGGGATCATGAGATCAAGAAGAATCTCAAAGGGAGAATCAGGAATAGATTGTAGTTGATGTTGAAGTTACACTTCAACAGAACCAGGATAAGGTGGCAGTGCCTGGTGGGGAAGTGGCCAGACCTCAGGAAACTCCTGAAAATGTTGTTCTCGAAAATCCAGTGGAAGGCCAAGATGCTGATTTTTGTGGTGAGCATGCTTCTGAAGCTCACACAGAAGTACTTCAAGAATATTTTTCTGTGGAGGAGTCTACAGATTCTAAGGAAAAATCTGTGGACCAACCTACTCAGGAAAAAGAAAAAGAGAAATTTGATACTGAATCATTACCTTTGGTAATGATGCATCATCTAGAGCCTGAGAATGTGAATCAGGAACATGGTGCCTCTGATTCTAGGAAGAAAGAAGTTTAAGAACTGTACAAAAAGGTGTTTCAGTTAGAATATGAGAATTTCACTCTGAGAAATTCCTTAACCTTTGAACAATTGAGATTTCAAAATCTAAAAGAGAGTATAGTCTCAAGGACAGAAGTTGAAATGATTAAAGAGTATATGTTGAATGGAGTTGTAAATTTGAAATCTAAAATGGTTATGAAGACAGATTTATTAGATCTGAAGTTGTTTATGGAGAACCAATTTGCATCAGTTGAAAAAAGTGATGTTAGTGAATCAGGTACTTCACCTAATTTAATCCAATGATTTCAATCTATCACAGCCACGATGAGAAACATGAATGACAGGTTGCACGATCTTCAATGTAATAGTGCTCTATTATCAGTGTTGCTAGACAATCAGAAATTTTTAGTGGATCCACTAATATCTAGTGAGCCACCAATCAGGACTCTGTTAACTCAGATGTCAGAGAAGTTGTCACTGTTTATCGAAAAAGAAGAAAGGATGCATGAGT
Organism: Viscum album; assembly: GCA_963277665.1. NCBI lineage: Eukaryota > Viridiplantae > Streptophyta > Magnoliopsida > Santalales > Viscaceae > Viscum > Viscum album. The sequence continues at coordinate 1,024,688,892 of OY728129.1, read as the reverse complement.
TTTTCAGAGTCAATATAATCGAGGATATTCATATGACTCAAGATAATAGAGAGATCATTATCAAACTTGGAGATGGTATGATGAAGAGACATAGGGAACAATTCACAGAAATCAAGTCTGCAATCCAGAGGAGATAGAACCTATTGCCTATCTTGCCCAAACCTTGATTCCTGTATTTATCATACTTGTATTTTTTTAATGAAAATATGTCTCTTTCTTTTTATTTGTTTTACTGACTTTATTTTTGATATGCGAGTACTCCAGATTTAATTATTGATAAACAGTTAATAATAAGCATTTACCTACAGTTCAGTGCAACATTAAATGTGTTAAAATCCATGCTTTATCATTCTTTTTGATATCACAAAAAGGGGGAGAAATTTGGATAACCACAACATTTTATTTTACAAAAATTTATTTAAATGTTTTTCTGTATATTTAATGTTTTGGGTACTTATCCAGATTGTTTATTATAAAGGTTATTCAGAAAGAGAAATTTAGATAAAACTAAAAACTTTTATTTCTAAAGGAAATTTTTTTTTGAAGGGGGAGACTTTATTTTATTTTATTGAAATATTTTTTCTAAAATTAAATATTGTTTAATTCTCTCAAAATTCTAAAACTTTATGTAACTAATTTTGAAAGTTAATTTCGTTTAAATAATTTTATTATCTTATGGGTTTGGTGATCATCAAAAAGGGGGATATTGTTGAGCAAAGTATTGTTTTCAACAATATATAATAATGTTATTTAAAGGGGGAGATTATTGAAAATAATACTCTGTATCTTTGTTATAATTTTGATGCTCAAAAATACCCTTAGTTATTTTCTAATGATTTTATTTAGTATTTTTTCGGAAATTTTTAATTTATTTTACTATTGAAATAACGATAATTTATTACTTGTTTGGAATATGCTTTAAACGCATCCTTGAATCACTGTTCATGCCTTACTTATTCGGAATCTGCTTTAAGCACGTCCTGGAATCACTGTTCGTACCCTACGTGGATAAACATAGCGTAAGCATGAAAAGCGTGTATACTTTTTGAGATAAGAGAAAAGTATGGTTAAACAACCATACATTTTCAGCAAAGTATGGAAGAAGAACCTTACGTTAGGAAGGAACCTTACGTTTTGGATATCAGCAATGTAGGAAGGAGAACCGTACGTAAGTACTAAACATTATGTTTGTTTCTCAAAAGTATGGTTCATCAACCTTACTTTTGTAAACAACCATATGTTCTTGGAAAAGTATGGATCAAGTAAAAGTATAGATCTTTTTCCATACGTTTGAGAGTTGAAGAAAAAGTATGGATGATCAACCGTATATTTAAGATCAACCTTACATTTGAAGAAAGTAACATGAACCCTACGTTTATGATTCAACCTTTCATTGTCAACCTTATGTTTGAAGACTATATCATCAACCCTACATTTGGAGGCCACGTCATCAACCTTACGTTTGGCATCAGAAAGTTTGAAAGACGTTATTTTTATGCAACGGTCAGCAAGCTGATTATTGGGCGGATTTCAAGCTGGATTTGAAGTCGTTTTTAAAGTACGACTTTGACCGATTCAAAGCCATTTTATTTTTGGATTAAATATCGAATTAAAAGGATATTTTTATGCCAAGTTTTCAGGGAATTTACGACTACTCTGTAAGTTCAAAGTATTGAATATTGCGAATCAGAAGGCGACTTTTATGGATATAAATGTGTAGGAGATATGATCAAATTTATTATATATGTTCTCTCTGAAAAAACACCATATATATACAGGAGAGTGGTGATAAATATATAATTATTTAAAAAAAAGGGTGGAAAACAGAGACTGTAGATTATCACGTTGATCTGCTGATTCAAAAAGGAGCATCAAAGCTCTGTTCAATTAAGAAGAAGGTACTCGATAGAAGATTCACTTGTTCTGCATCGAATATCTACTGTGGATCTACTACTGCTGAAGTTGTGAACTATATCTCTACATCTACTGCAACCGGATCGACTCAAAATTGGTTTGTTTTGAGAATCAATATTTCTAGAGACGACGATCCATCTGCTGTCAATTACATTCTGTTGCAATTGTGAAGATCAAATGGAAAAATTCTTTCTGAAATTATTTTTATTCTTGAGTAACCATCTTCTCGTAATAAGCTATGTAGGTTCGTGTTTAACCCAAAAGGCTTTGTTTTTCCTTGGATTATAAAGGTGTCAACTGCCTGTATTCAGTTGTGGACCCGTTTTTTGAAACGAGGACCAGATAGTGAAAATCACCAAGCTCCTGGAGTTGAGAATTGGTGGAGTGGACTAGGGGCCTTATGTTCCTCGAACCACTATACATCTTTGTGAGCCTACTTTTATTTATTTCCACTGCATGATCAAATCTGATAAATCATAGAGGATAGAACTTGTTCAATTGAAGAGTTGACGAAAAAATATGAAAGACACAATTCACCCCCTCTTGTGTATAATATGTATATTCAATATCCAACAAGTGTTTCACTATAGGGATCCCCTATTTTTTCATTAATAAGAAATATGTATCTCTTAGGATATACATTGATTATATAAATATCAATTATCTTATGATAAATAATAAGCATCATCGTCCCCACATTGATGTATTATTTGATGAACTTCCCAAAGATGAATATTTTCCAAACATTGAACTTCATTCTAGTTATCATAAACTGTGAGTAAAGAAGGAAGATATTTCAATGAAAATATTTCATATGAAGTATGATCACTACTTGTTTATGGTAATTTCATTTGGATTGAAAAATGAACCACTTTTTTAATGAATATAATGAATAAATTATTAAATAAATATCTTGATAATTTATTTGTGGTATTTATTAATGATATGTTGGGGTATTATAAGAGCTATTAAGTCTATGAAAATCACTTATAGAACATTATTGAGACTCTTAAAATAAAATTTTTATATGGAAAATTTATCAAGTGTAAATTGTGACTTTATAATGATTATTTATTTGGCCATATTTTCTCCAAGGATGGAATATCAATTGATTATGTGAAGATAAATACAGTTAAATAATGTCCTATAATAATAAACATAACTGAGGTATGTAGTTTCATCGGTTTGGAATGTATCTATTAGTGATTTGTTTAGAAATTTTCCCGATTGTACAACTAGTTAACCATGATTACATGTAAAAGGGATAAGGTTCACATGAATAATTTTATGTGAAGATTTTTTTTGAATAATTTAAGAGGATATTGGTCAATGCTATGATTTTGACTATAACCTTAAGAAATAATGAATTTTTGATATATAGTGATGCATCAAAGATTGAACTTGGTTTTGTATTTTTATAGAATGATAAGGTCATTGCCTATGAATCATGGTAGTTAAATACTAATAAACATAACTATCTGACTCCTGATCTTGAGTTGGTAGTTGTAATATTTTCTTTTAAAATACGGAGACATTATCTCTTTGGTGAAATATGTGAGATATAAATAGATCCTAAGAGACAAAAATACACATTTTCACAAAAGGATCTCAACATGTGGTAAATAAATTGTCTCGAGTGACTAATAGATCATGATTTCCAAATACACTACCACCCATAGAAGGAAAATAAGGTAGCATATGCGTTGACTAGGAAAGATCATAGAGTTTTGACCAAAATGAGGATTGATATGGATACTATTTTCATAGATCTTGTAAATATGTATATGTGAAATATTAAGTATGGGGATACATCAATACCTTTTCAAATGATTTTCAAACAATATTTATTAGAAAAGATAAAAGGTTCTAAAACTTATGATGAAAATATTTTAAAAAAATTAAATCCATGAATGATGGGAAATTGTAATACTTTATATATGAAGATGAAATTTTAAAATTTGGAAATAGGTTATTTGTAACATCTATAATAGAGTATAAAAGATAATTATTAGATGATTCTCATAAATTGAATTCTTTTAAACACCTAGGAAACACCAAGATATATATGAATTTTATGGAACATTTTAGGTAGAATTATATAAAGTGATAAATTACTGATTATGTATCAATATTTTTGGTTTTTAAACAAGTCAAGGATGAGAGAAATCATTCTATACGATTCATGAAACCTATACCTATTACAATGTAGAAATGGGATGAAACTATTAATGGAATTTGTCATTGGATTACCAAAAAATCTAAGAAAGAATGAATAAATATGGGTTATTGTTAATCACCTTACCAAATATGATCATTTATTTGCTATAAAAAAAATTGACCTATTAAACGTATTGCACAGTTATGTATTAATAATATTGTGAGACTTCATGGAACACCGCTTTCAATTAAGTATGATTGTGATATTTTATTTTCATCAAAATTAAAGAAAAAACTTCTAAAGGATTTGGATACTGAACTTCATTTGAGCACCACATATCATCCTCAAACTGATGGACAGTCTGAAAGAACTATTCAAACATTAGAAGTCATTTTTAGATCATGATAACTTTACTTTCAATGTATGTGGGATAAGTATTTACATTTGGTATATTTTTCCAACAATAATATTTTCTATTCAAGTGTTAAAATGGAACCATATGAAGTATTATATAGAAAGATATGTCACACTCTAACTTGTTGGGATGAAGTTGGTGAAATGAAACTTATATGACCATAAATTTTTTAGGATAAAATGAAAAAGGTAAAGACTATTTAGTCACATATTAATGTAGTTGAAATTAGTAAAAAGAGTTATTTTGATAACCGGAGGAAAGATTTTTAATTTCAAGGGAGAGATCACATTTTATTGAAAGTTTATCAATAATAGGGTGTTATAAGGTTTGGTAATAAAGGGAAACTGATCCCTAGGTACATCAGACCATATGAAATTATTGAAATAATCAGATAGGTGTATTTTCATTTAGAAATTCCACTAAGTATCACCAAAGTACATGATTTGTTACATATCTCAAAGTTATGGATGTACATTCTAGACCCGACACATGTCCTCAACTATGAAGAAATAGAATTGGAACATGACTAATATTACTATGAAGTTCCTATAAAGATTTTTGACACTAGGGAGGAATTTTTGAAAAATCAGAGGAATTTATTGGTAAATTTACATTAGTGAAATCATAAAATGGGGGAATAAACATGAGAACTGTATTATTTTATTGAGAGAAACAACCATTATTTGTTTAGAAAGTAATATCCATTAAAATCTTGAGGATGAAATTATTGTAGGAGGGAAAAATGTAACACCCAAGATTTAATTCTAGTATGTGAACAATATATTTTAATAAAACTATAATAAAATGAACATATTAATATTTCATGAAATAGAAAAACTAATTTTATAAGATGAATATTGATTTTGAACTTAATAGGTCAAAATAATAAAAGAATAAATTTTTTAAATTTCCCCTAATAAATAAGCATTTATGAATAATTGAAAAAGTCTTATTTAACTATTGATAATTTTATTTATAATAATGCGTTTTAATTTAAATAATTAACTATGTATTTACTATCAATTTGATAGAAATAATGATAAGATTATTTGGAGGTAAAAGAGAAATTTTTTAGAAAACAGTTTTTAAATGCATAATGTGTTTCAATTTTAATTATTAATAATAATATTTAATGGTGAATTATTTAAATTTAATGTATAGATTATATATTTATCTATATTAATTTAAATCCATATAATGATAATTACTAGTCATATAGTTAATGTAATATTATATTGTTCTTGAAAAATGAATTTCTTGAAAAATCATTTTTTACATGTTTTATAGGTTTATTTTTAAATTATATTCTTATATTTATATGAATTGAATTTGATAAAACGGATTCCATATTTAGAATCATAGTAATTCATATTAGGTAATAAGTTCTACTTAATTTTATATCAAAATTAATAGTAAAAATTGAAAGAATTAATTATCGCAGTTAAAGTTCAAACATGTTTACCTGGTGGTTAACCAAAACAAATAAGGGTTAAAATTACATAAACACTAGATAAAACCACTTTGGTTGTTGTATTTTAACCTTAACCTTATCACTATAGAATATGAGACATTTTGGATACATTTTTTCAATAAAGTGACTTGAAATTATTTTAAAAAATATGAAAATTACAGGTGTGTTGCTCACCTAGATTATAAAAGGGTGCCACCTCCCCTCACTTGTTCACACCTCTTATTCCATTGACCTCAAAAAATATATAACAACCCATTGTTCTTAAATGATATTTTTCCTGAATAATTTTTTGTTGTATTATACTATATAATATTATACAAAAATAACAAATAGTGAAATCAATAAAAAATTATTTCATTAATTCATATCATTACATTAGTCAACCAATAAACCCATGAAATTGAGAAACATAACAATGGAAACAACATAAAATAGAAAAACTAAATTGGAAAAATATGGATCACCCCTATCTTCTAGAATCAATACCCTATGAACATTACTATGGAAAAGAAACAAAATATTAGTAAACCTTTCGCTATATTGGAAAATGAAAATACAGAACCTTGGGAGGAATTGTAGTGAATTTTGAATAAAAAAATGTAGATTTATTTATAGGAGGTAATATGAATGTTGTTATAGTAATATGATCATTCAAATAGTTTCCTGGCCATTGGGAATAATAACCTAACTATTGGGAATAATAACCTGATCATTGGAATAGTTACCTGATTGTTAGGTATAATAACTTGACCTTTATAAATAGAAACCTGACCGTCAGAATAGTAATTTGACCTCAAAATAATAAAATGTGATATAAATAATATTTATCATGTTTATTTTAATAAAATATAAATATTTTAGTTCAATGAAATAAATATCAATATTAAAAATATAAACATTCATTAATATGAATTGTATTTTATTGTATTTTACAAAAAATAAAAATCTTATATTAAAAGTTAAAATTACTTATGTTATAAAATTTTTCTAATAAAATTAATTTCATATTTTGAATCATTATGTTGAAATTTTCCAAGGGTGGGTTTTTGGTAATTTACTAAAAAACATCAATTTTTACGTGATTAGGAAAAATACTATTTTCAAAGTATCACATGTATTATGGCATAAAGAAGATGAAATAATGGATTAATATATTTTGAAACATTTATTTCATCAAAAATAATTTAATAATATATTATAATCATTTTAAAACATTAAAGGAAATTTTAAGACCTAAAAATAATTTTCCAATGTTTGATGTCAAAAGTATATTATTAAAATAAGAATTTTTAAATTTTTCCACATTCCTTTGGATAAAACTTATAAATTATGATTATAAGGTGTTTTAAATTCTAAAAAACTTTTTATTTGATTCATATATATTTCATAATTCCCAAAATTTTATTATTCAAATTTTTAACTTGATATTATATTTTTTGGGATATTTTATTCTAATAATACTTCTATCCTCAAGTATAAATAACCCCTCCACCATTTTGAAAACCACTCATCCCACACTTAACAAAGACAAACCTATTCCCAAATACCATTTATTTAGTCCCTTATAATTATTAGTTAAGGTTGTGGAGAAAACCAACACTAAGCATCAAGATAATTTAGAGTCATAGAGAAGAAGCAACATAGGGAAGAGGGTGACTCTTCAACAATTACTTCTCCCATTTTCCAATTCTCTTCCTCTATTTATCTATCATTTTTGAAAAAAAATATTATATTTTTAATTAAGTCATATTTTAAAGTTAAATTATTTATTTTAAGCTACTTTAATTATTAAATTTATGTCATGTTTAAATTATATACTTCATTTTCCCCATTCTTAACAACGTCTCATCAACGACTGGTTAACTACCCATGAGGACATTTCCAACTCTCTATGTATAAATACTATTATGGTGTTTATGAAGAATTATTTATAATATATAATTGATAAATATAATTATTTCTTAGATTATAAAGATAATATTAATTTTCTTATAAATAAAAAGTAAGCAAGATCATTAAATAAAAGGCGTATGGGAAAATTTAAAGAAAAATATCATATCTAAACATTTTATTTTTAATAATGAAAATTAATAAATATAATAAAATTATTATAATAGATAAATTGAGAAAAAATGAACATAATTATCTTATAATTTCATGATTTAATAAACCTAATTCTATTATTGTGGAGGTAAAAAGAGAATAAATAATGTGGGATTTAAGGAAAGTGAATTCTTCTTGTTTTCTTTTCCATTCAAGTACCTCTTTGAAATAATCCATCTCAGTGTTAAATGTATTTATTTCTATAAACTTTTCTTTATCCCATTACTGGAAAAAAACATATTTTCTGATGTGAAACCTTTTTCCACTCCTATTATTCTATTTCCTTACTCCACATTCTATATAGACAAGCTACCAAATTCATTTCTTTAATTTATTTATTTAACATGAAATATTATTTTATTATGAGTACACAAATAATTTTCATATCCATAGTTATTCACCTAGATGTAAATAAAATTTATTGATTTGGGTATTTACATGTATGACCCCACATTCCCTTTATGCGGGTTAAAAATGTTTTAATGTTCAGGTCTCTAAGAACTTCTGTATGAAATGATTTTTAAAAAAACTATTATTTATTCTCCATGGGTTATTGATGAATTTTTTTATTATTATCAATATGCATGACAAGAATTAAGAAATTTAAAGGGTGTTCCTTGATAACACCCCAATTCATTGGGTAAATAATTAATCTCTAGATTATTACGATACCTAAGTGAATAACCTTTGTAATTATGATTTATGGAAGCTTGGTGATATTCTTATGAATGAATAAATTTTATTTTTAGACACATTTACATGTTATGTATTATGTAATTATTATTATTCCCTATTGTTATGCCTAATTTATTATCCATGATGATATTTCATGTTACTTTATGTTTTTAATTTCAAATAAACTAAACCTTAAAAGATTCTGAGTGTTATTATATATTGTACCATGAAAAGAATGTTTTATGTATTAAGAAAGGTAGGAGGAAAAAATTGGTATAGGAGAAACGTTTAGTTATGTATGGAAATTAGGGTTAGGAAACATTAGTAATAACCATAGAGATAAGTCTAAATAGAGGGAAAAAATCCTAAAATTTTATATAATTATTAAGAGAGTGGTTTCCAAGTAATGAAATCCATGTCTGGATACTACAAGTGGGTATGAATTTGGCATAATTGTTCAAAGGTGTAATAACCCTAATAATGGTGTATTGGTATTTTAATCAATTATCACCTAATTCACAAAAATGAGTCTTACTACATACATGATTTGAAATTCCTTGGGTATATGTTTGGTAAATCACATGATTTTTATAAAACATTATGAAGGAAATATAGAAAATGTAATTATTAATATAGGATATTAATGAATAAAATCCTTGAGCATGTTGTTTTAGGGATTAAACTTTCTTTATAATTTCATAATTCCTAAAATTAATATGTTTCTCAATACTGTTTTCTTATATTAAAAATGGTGGGAAATAGGAGTAATCATATAAATGATGAGTAAAATAGAAGAAGCACTAACTAACTTCCTAATATGATAGAATATGGAATAGAAATATTAATGTGGATGATGAGTCAACTATCTCAATTAATGAATAATAACAAGAATTATGCTGAGTGTCCAGATTCACCTCTAAAGGAATAACTTGCATTTCAGTCCTTTGTGCACCAATAAATAGCTAAATTTAGTGGATTTGTTGATCAATTAATTATTGAACATTGTATTACCTCTATAGAAAAGATATTTTATGTACTATATTATTAAAATATTAAAAAAGTCTCTCTGGTTGTATAATTCTTAGAGGGAGAAGCTAATCACTCATGGACACTGATTAAGAACTTGAATTTGATAGGGGAGATTGATGCTATAGAGTGGAAAATGTTTATGATAATCGTCTTCAATTAATATTTTCCCCATTTGATGAGAACAAAAAGGATAAGGAATTGTTAGAGACAAAGAAAAAGGAAAATTAATCAGTGCGAAGATCTGAAATGAATTTTAAAAGACTTGATCGATACACCTCTAGCATTATTATAGACCATAATGGAATGTTTGATAGGTTTTTTGGCAGACTGAGACCCCATCTATGAGGGAATCTATCAAAACAGGACTACGAAAGTTACGAGGAGATAGTGAAGAGTGCTTTTAAGGTTTAAATGATATTTGAAGAGAATTAGTAGTAGCATATACTGAATGAAAAGAAGATATAAATGGATCCAAACTCATGGAGTAATTTTGATTATAGAAGAGGAGAAATGATAATAAAACTACCCACATGAAATGGGAAGAAACATTTAGGGAACTACTTTCTTGGGAATGAAAAATTCTTAAAGTATAAAAGATATGGGTATATAACTTGGAACTAATTCAGTAAGGTGAAGCCTCAATATCTCAATACAGATGAACATTAAATATAATGAATGAAAAGCCTTATGTTTAATAATTCAAGTTTGGATAACTTATACACTTTGCAGAAAAATGACTGAATCAGAAGATAATGGAAGGTAACCACCATCATTATTAGCACTGGCCAAGAGAGTAAGGTTGTTCTTTCAAAATAATAATGACTAAATTAGAGGCTCCAAATGATGTGGTAAAAGGTATACTCTTTGTGCTCTCAAACCAATAATGTAATTTTTTTCGAATCGAATTATAAGATTTCCTTTATTTTATCCATGTTTACAAATAATATAGAATCTAGATTAGAACTGAAAGAGGTAGAGTTATCAGTTAAAACTATTAGAAAATTTTCCAACCATAAAGGTGGGTAGAAACTCTATTATCAACTTGGATGAGTCAAATCTCATCACAAATCTAGCTGTCATTCCCATGGTGGAATTCGATAATATTCTAGGGATGGACTGTCACTCAAAGAATAATGAAAAGATAAATTTTAGAAGACAATAAATTTTAGTGGCCTTGATTAGATAACTTATAGTTATTTTCAAATTAAAAATATCCTAGTATAAAATATTCAAAGAATAACCTCCAAGAAAATAATTTATGGAAATTATTGTTCAATTAAAAGAAGAAGGGGGATGTCTAAAACTAGAAATTGGACCTTTGTTCAAGAACACATTAATTTATTTCCTAAAGAGTTTCTTAGAACCCACAGATTTATAGGTAGAGATCTCTATTGAACTCATATCTCGATTAGAGAGAATATAAAATAGCGCTTACAGAATGGAATATGTGGAGTTATAGGAATTAAGGAAACAAATTGAATATCTTTTGGGAAAAGTTTTTATTCGACCAAGTGTTCCCCCTTAGTGATCACCTTTACTCTTTTTAATGAAGAAGGATGGATCAATAGAACTATGCATTGATTATAGAGAATATAATGGGATCATAATAAATAACAAATATCCTCTTCCAAGGAATGATGATTTGTTCAACTGACTTCATGAGGTCAATTATTTTCCTAGATTGACTTCTGATCGAAGTAACGATAGTTAACGGTGAATAAAGAAGATATCCCAAAGATAAACTTTAGAAAAAATATAGGTATTATATGTTTTTTTATTATTCTATTTGGCTTTACTAATTCTCCCGCTATATTTATAGATATGATGAATAGAGTCTTTAAATATTACATTGATAAATTTGTGGCAGTATTTATTGATGATTTTATGTTATGTTATAAAATCCAAGAGGAGCATGGGAATCATATAAGGGCCATATAAAAAACTAAGAGGAAGGATAATCTGTTTGATAAATTCAAAAAATGTGAGTTCTGGTTACAATGCATTTCATTCTTGGGGCACATCGTGAATAGTGAAAGAATCTCTATTGATCTATCAATGACAAAGGTTATAGAGGAGTGGACACAAATTCATATTTTAACCAATATTTTCAGTTTCCTTAGTCTTGTAGGGTACTATAAAAGGTTTATGAAAATATTTTCAAGTATTTCTTATACACTATCAATGTTAACTCAAAAGGGAGTTATGTTTTTTTGGAAAAAAGAGTGTGAAGAATGTTTCTGTGAATCGAAGAAGTGACTGATTATTTCACTTGTGCTAACTATAACTTCTAATGGGGAAGGTTTTTTCATTTATAGTAACGCATCCTTAAAATGACATGGATGTATACTCATGAAAAACGACAAAGTGATTTCTTATGCACCACGACAGTTAAAACCTCATAAAAGGAACTATCATAATGAGGACCTAAAGTTAGTTGTAGTTGTTTTTTCTCTCGAGATATGAAGACACTATATTTATGAAAAAAACGTGATATATACACAGACCACCAAATTTTAACATATATATTCACACAGAAGGAGCTCAACATGTGCCAGTGAAGATGGTTAGAACTAATCAAGGACTAGGATTACTCTATCACTAACACAGATTGGTGAAAGGGCAGTGCCAACTTTTATCAACGCTGAGAAAAAATCACCGATAAAAGGGGGGGTATTTATTATAACTAGCTAAAAGCACTGATAAATCTACTTTTTATCATCAATTTTGTTAGTGTTGATAAAAAGTATATTTATCAGTTCTATTAATAGCACTGGTAATTTTTTTAATAAAAATTGGTATTAATTTATATAAAATTATTATATTTATATTAAAAATAATGTTTATTTATATACATTAAAACAATGAAAATTTATAATTAGCAGGTGTTTTTTAATAATTCATATATATATAATCTTTTAAAAAATGTATTTATAAGACTATAATTAAAAAAATACATATTTAAATAATTATAAGATTATAATATATTTTTTAAAATAATAAATATATTTATTATATTTATAACTATATATTAATAATTATATAATTATAATTATATATTTATAAGTATATATTTATAATTATATATAAATGATTATTAAATATATATATATATATATATATAATTATTTATATATATATTAGGTTCGTTGGGGTACAATTACAATGAAACACACACACGCCACACACCCAAAGAGCTGAAAAGACGGATCATAGCTCCCCAAGGGATAATCCACCCATTGATCCCCTCTTATATATATATATATATATATCCCAATGACCCATGATCGATATAATTTTTTTTATTCACCATGCATGCATGGCATTCATCCGCCCGTAGCCCTGCCTGCTTGGCTCTTATTTTTAGCCTGTAGCGTATTTCTGCTCGTAGCCTGGTAGCCCATCCATAGATCGGGTCCTACTAACCCCATTGCCTATGCAACACCGCAAACGACCCTCTGAGAACCCGCACACCGAGCTGTCCCGCTACTTTGCACGCCAATAACCATTGACTGCTGCCGCACTGAACCCACTCACATCCATCCCGTCGTCCACAACTCCTCCCACCAGAGATACCATCACCACTCAGAGATGCTATCCACATCTCGAACCGAACCACATCGCCCATCGCCCACTGATCAGACTGATCTCACCTACGCCACATCCACACCTGATTGTTGCCTCCAGTCCCTACCGCCCTGGACTGACGACGCCCTCCGCCACATCCCCACGCGATTGTTACTGCCTTAACTGATGACTCCACTGCATTATGAACCCCCCAGAAGTCAGGCGGTACCACCACAATGGTTAGCACTGAAGCCAACCCAACATAAAATCCTCCATATTTTGAGGTGGTGAGAGTCAAACTTCTGCATCCTTGTTGTTACTCCAATAACTGAACCACTTGGGTACAACCTTTTTCACAAATATATATATATATATAGGTTTCCAATGAATTTGGTCAATAAATATACTGATGCATGAGTATAATTGATCTACATATGTTATATATTCATCATAAATGTTCATTTATACAGTACACCCTTATAATTATTCATGTTTTCCATATGGGTGGTAACTCGTTTCTTAGGATCTAGACTTTACAAGGTAAATAATTCATTCATGTTATACCCATGAATCTACAATGTTATCATAAATACTTATAAAATTACAACAAATATATTTAAATAATCAATATATTTATTATATTAATAATTATAAAATTTTAATTATATATAAATAATTTTTAAAAATATATATTTATTATTATAATTATAATTATATATATTTAAATAATTATAAAATTACAATAGATACATCTATTATAATTATATATATATATATATATTTATAATTATGTACAAATACTTATAAATTTTTTTATTTATACTTATAATTATATATATATATGTAAATAATTATAACATTATAATAAATATATTTATTATACTTATAAAGTTATAAATATACATAATTAAATAAATATATTTATAAATATATAAAAGTATTTGTAAATAAACATAAATATTTATATTTATATTTCTAAATAAATATTTATATATTTAAATAATTATAAAATTGTAATAAATATTTCAATTTTATTTATTAATAAAATTATAAATATAATAAATATATTTTTTATAATTTTATAACTATTTAAATAAATAGATATATATTTATAATTATAACTACAAATAAATATATATTTATTATAATTTTTTAATTACAAATAAATAAATATTTATTTATTATTATAATTATAAATAAGTATATATATATTTAAATAATTATAAAATTATAAAAATATATTTATTATACTTAAAATGTTATGAATATATATAATTAAATAAATATATTTATAAATATATCAAAAAATTATAAAAATACATATATTTATTATTATAATTATAAATAAATATATATATATATATATTTAAATAATTATAAAATCGTAATAAATATATTAATTATATATATTAATAAAAATATAAATATAATAAATATATTTCTTATAATTTTATAAATAAATAAATAAATAAATATTTATAAATACTTTGTGCTAGGGGGTACAATTACATTTAAACACACACACATTGACCTCACACATACGACGAAAAGGCAGACCATAACCCCCCTAAGGGTATAACTCTCCATCAAGCATTAATTATTCAGTACAAGGCCCATAGGCATAGTGGGCGTGAAGTCCATCACTTAGTCTGTTGGCCTAGTGGGCATGAAAGCTTATTACATGGCCTATAGGCCCATATTTTTTACCCAAAGCCTCAACGATTAATAGTGCAACTATAGTACCTGATCACATTAACCTCCACACAATGGATTTTTAAATATTTATATAAAATATTAATAAAATTATGCAAATATTTATAGTTATAATTATAAATAAATATATATTTATTTAAATAATTATAAATTTATAATAAATATATTTATTATATTTACAATCGTTTAAATATATATAATTATCTTATAAATTATATATATTTATAAAATTATAAATATAAGAAATATAATTCTTATAAATTTATAATTATTTTAAAAAATATGTACATATTTATAGTTATAAATATAAATAAATATATATTAATAAATTTCTATAATAAATATATTTAATAAATATATTTATTATATATAATTATAAATATAATAAATATATTTATTATAATTTTATAATTATAAATAAATACATATTTATTTGTCATATTTATAATTTTACGTAGTTTTGGGCTTACCTAAGTGGTAAAGGCTCCCTATAATTCTGTATGAGACCAAAGTTCAAATCTGGGTGAGCGTGGGTACTATTTCAACACTATGTAGGTGGCGACACAAACAATGACGCATGCAGGGGGTGATGCAAGCTTGGTGATATAGGCATGATGACAGGGACATGACGTTGCACTTGGCTTTTAGGTTAGGTTATAGGCTTCATTCCCACTGGGCCTAAGAGACATGCATTAAATAAAGAAGACTTGATGTGTGAGATATCCCCTTGGGTGAGCTACGAGCTGCCTTTCTAACCTATGTGTGTGGTGTGTGTGTATTTGAATGTAATTGTACCCTCAATTACATAATATATATAATATTTACAATCTTATAAATATATATAATTATATAAATATATTTATCATATAAATAAATAAATAAATATTTATTATGTATTTAATTTTATAAATATATATAATAATATAAATAAATTATTAAGATTATATCTTTAGCCGCACTTTTTTAGTACTGATAAAGATACTCATTTATCAGTGCTAAAAAAGTGTTGATAAATCGTGTCTTATCATTTCTATAATTGTAGCGCTGATAAAGACACCATTTACCCTTGATTTTTTAGAAATGATAAAGGCATATCTTTATCAGTGTAACAAAGTGCTCATAAATGTAGGTTTTATCAGTGATTTCTTTTTTATCACTAATGTAACATACTTTTATCAACACTTTTTTAAAGGAACTGATAAAATAATTCCCCTAATGTTATAAAAATAACCCTAATAGTCTCCCTCCATCACACCTTCAAATATTTTTCAAAACTGTCTCCTTGCCCCATCAACGTCTCTCTCTGCCTCACCGCCATCTCTCCCAGCAACTCCTCTTTCCCCTTCATCGTCACTATCATTGTTTCTCCCTGCATTACCGTCGTCTCTCCCACTGTTGTCGCTCCTTGCACTACTGCCATCTCTCCCTACTAGCATCGCTCCTTATCACCGTCGCTCCTTGAAAGGTAATCCCCTTTGAGATCTCATCCCTAACAGTCACCTTAATTTTATGTTGTTTTTAGTTTGATTTTAGCTAGGTTTTCTTGATGATTTCCACCAGATCGTGAAATAAATCATCCTAGTTAATGGGGAATTTTCTTATCTTGTGTAAAGGAGGACCTGAGATAATGTAAGAATGTTGTTTCTTGTTGTTTCAAAGAAGTTATGTTGTTTTTTTTCAAGTCTTTTATCATAAATTAAATTAAATTTTTCATCAAATCATTCTTAGACATTTATATTAACATTTTATATTATTCTTAATCCATTCCATGGATCATTCTCTTAATAAAGGGATTATGTGTCATTTATGGATAAACATTGGTTATATTTGATGTGTCCTTCTCGGTCCTTGCTATATCATCTTATTTTTACTAGCTTTCTTATATACCATGTTCCCTTTAGTTTTCTTTCTCCTTAATATTAATTTATATATAATTTTTTTTTGAAAGTTATTTATTATTATTATTATGTCTATATGAGTAACCATGGAGCATAAATATTATTTTAAAGTGGTTTTATCCCTTGTTATGGAATGATATTCGATGCTAAGTGTTTTGGAAAATACCTAAATGTTTTTAAAAGAATTATTTTTGTTTTAAAATCAGTGTTAATCATAGAATTAATGTTTTAAAAATTATTTTTGAGTTAATTTGATTTCAAAACAAGTTTTTTGGTGATTTTAAAGTGTTAAAAATGTTGTAAAATTTTGTTTTATTTTTAATGTGGTGATTTAACCCTTATGATCTATATTTAAAACATTGTTTTTTTTTTCTTTGGTTAATTTTTATATCAATGTTTTGGGGTTTTTGAAGCGTTTAGGATTTAAAAATGAGATTTATTATATTAAAAGGGTGTGTTTTTTCAATTATATTGGATTTTGAATCTTTTTGTGACTTTGAATGTTTTTCAATCATCGTTTAAAGGGTAGTGTAAATTCCCATTTGAGTTTCAAAGGTGTTTAGAAAAAATTGGTCAGAAGAGTATATTGGGACGTCTTTTATAAATCATAGAATGTTTTGGAATTCAAAGCATGTTGTGAAAAGATACTTCCCATTTGAATTTTTTTTAAAATGAGTTTTCATAAAAAGTGTGATAACCTCTTAAGCCACTTTGATTCTTATATGACCATTATAGCTTGTGTTTCCATGTTGGGTTGTTTATTACTAAAAACCTAGTTTTATAGGAATTATGGAGGTTTGGATAGGTTAAGTAGTGATGACCTAGTTTACTTATGTGTAGTTCAAGTCCTTTTTTAATACAACCCAGCGATGATGTCCATGAAACTAGAATCCTTTTTAGGTCCATTTAGGGGTTTTATATCTCTGAATCTATTATATCCCTTGATATTTATATTATTTTTTGGGATATAGTTTTGTGTCATTTTACCAATTTTGTGTTAATTTACATAGTGGCTCTTGACCATGTTCTTTCTTCCCTCTTTTTTTTATTTTCATTTCAAATTTTTTTAAAAATGGATTTTGAAAGGTTTTTAAAAAAGGAAAAAAGGAAAGTGTGATTTTGAATTAATTTTAAACATTTATAATAATGTGTTTGAAAAGTGTTCACAAATGGGAAAAGTTAAAATGGGTTTTATTTGAAACTTCAAGAATGTGTGAGTTTTGAAAATGGGGGTTTAGGACACCTTGACTAGTTTTATGGAAATGGATGACTTTCAAACATGTTTAAAAAAAATACATGATCGTTGGAAACATATTTGAGTTTTGAAATGCGTATTTCAAAAGTGGTTTCCTATGAAATAGTTTATATTTATATTTTTAAAATGTAATTTTACCAAGAGGTATTTTCCAAGGAAATTTTTTTCCCAAGTGATTGTTTTCATTTAATGAAAATCTTAGAAAAATGGGGTTAATACACTTTTATGTGTTATTGATTATTTGGTAAAACCTTATAGAAAATGTTTATTTTTCTAAATTATTTCAAAATATTTTTTTAGGATGTAATTCAAATGTGATCTATTATATTTAGTAGGTTTTGGTGACCTACTAGACTTTAATATCACACATATATTTTATAGGTTCATGTTTTTTCAAGCTTGTTTCTCTTCCTTTGGATCTTCTATGAGGGATATATAGTTAGACAGTGACCCTAATTGAACATATTTTGTGTATTTATTTTGTTAAATATTAATATTATTAAATAAAATGGGATGGATATGATCAAATAATGGATGGATTCCAATCGTATGAAAAAACAGTATAACGATGGAGTGAATGATATTATCATGTTTGCAAAAGATCATGCATTTGAACCTTCTCAAATCTTTTTTCTGTGTTTAAACTATTTATATTCATGAAAAATTATTATATTAGAGTTGGAAGAACACTTGATCTGCCACAAAATTGATCAAAGTTATAAATTTTGGAATAAACATGGGGAAAAATTGTTGCTAGTGTTTGGGATAACACTACGTTTTTTGGATCATCTAATATTATTACAAGTGTTGATAATGAGAAGACCATATCAAGGATGTGATTATAAACATGAATGAAGATGAATATTATATTAAGTAATTGATAATGGTATTTAAAGATGAACTTAATGATTTCCAAAAATTGTTTGAGAAGTTAAAGAGTTGTGAAAATATCTCATTTTATGCTAGTTTCACAAAGTATACAACATTGTTATCCATAATGAAGTAATATAATTTGGAAGTAGGAAATGAATAGAGTGAAACCAGTTTTATAAAACTACTTTCTCTCTTTAATGACATGCTCCCATAAGATAATGAACTTTTGAGCCAAGGATATGATGTAAAACAAATTCTACACTTGATGGGTATGATCTTTGAAAGAATACATTTTTGACCAAAGGACATTATACTGTTTCATGTGGACCAAAAATCACTTATAGAATACAAAATGTTTTGTGATCCTAGGTACAAGAAAGAAGAATATGGTCTTATGAAATTTGTATGGTACATTCAAATTATTCCAAGATTTAGATTCTTATATAGAATTGAGGAGACTTCATGATAATTGACATGGTACCTAGATATATGAAATAAAGATGAGAAACTATGTCACCCAAAAGACTCTCCCAAATGTAAGATAATTGATCATGAGTATCCTTAATTTGGAAAAAAGATGATAAACCTTCATATTACGTTATCTGTGGGTTCTGTTTCTTTTATGGTTTAGGTAACTCCTGGGGAGAAGAAGTGAGAGCATTGGACAATGGTCTTATGATGTATTGGTCGTTAAACATCAACATCTATGAGGTGAAATCTGACTCCAAAGTGATGACAAGTTCCATTCAAGGGAGAAAAAATTCACCTTGGGATCTTTTTTATCTGACTAAAAAGTTAATAATGAAGATAAATCAAGGCATGGAGGTGAAATACACATATAGAGAAGGCAATTTCGCAGCTTACATGTTGGAATGAAGGAAAGACCAAATGAACCTAATATTTTATACTTGTGTACTTGTTATTTCTCTAAGGATTTTATGATTTTTGTTATGGGGGATGCATTTGGTCTTCACCACTTCAATCCCTTGTGATTTGTTTCTCTACTTTATTACATAATAATAGGATAATGTTTAGGCATGACCAAAACACTGTGTATTGATATTGATGTTTTTTGGATCCATTGATCCATGATTTGAAATTATCATGGGATTCAAGTGTTACATTGTATGATTCTTACAAAAATGATGATTTAAAATTGAGATCCATGTTTTATAGTATGATAAATGACTTTTCTACTTATGTAAATTTTATAGGATATTGAATTAAAGGAACTCAATGGAATATCTTTTGAAAACAATACACACCGTCAATTAGGTTGAAACATTCATAAAAAACTATGTTTTTAGGACTTTAAAGATTTATAAAATGATTGCATAAGTAATGATCATAGAAGAAATCATTTTATGGAGGTTCAAAAGAACATAAGTCACCATCTCTGCTAACAAGTGATAAACTATTTGAGAAAGTAAAATATGTGGACAATTTTTTGGAAAACTATTTATAAAAAAATTTATGAAAACCGTTTTGAAAAAGAGATTAGTTTATTAAAATTACATTATTTTAATTGTATGTACATTAAAAAATTTCTTAATGATATACATGTTGAAAAATGTATGCGGTATTATTATTGGAACATTTCTAAATTCACCCAAAAAAAAGAAAGGATGGGATTTAGGATAGGTAGTATATGATTTACATGGGAATACGAGAACAGTTGTCACCATTGAAGGGTGAAAAATAAACTTTTATTCCTCTAGCTAATTACACTATTTCCATGTACGAGAGATATCAGTTTTGAAACTTCTTGAAGGATGTAAAGTCTCTGTGGGTGTACTCATTGAATATCAAGAATAAAATGTCAATAACTATTATAAAGTTAAAGAGTCTAAAATCATATGACTTTGATGTTTTGGTATAAGATCTAATTCTTATATCTTTACATTTCATTTTCCCGAAGAATGTCTATCAATCATTTACCAGACTATTTTTTCTTCAAATCTATATGCAATAAAGATAAATACCCAGTGAAATTTCTAACTATGGAAATATAAATTTCCATCATATTATATGAATTCGAAATGTTCTTCCCACCAACATTCTTTGATATGATGGTTCACGTGGTGAGTAAAATTTAACTATGTGGTCCTGTACACTATATATAGATGTACCCCATTGAACGATATATGAATACTTTCAAAGGGAATATCAAAAATTGAATTTTTCAAAAGGGTTCCATTATAGAGCGATTAATTATTAAGGAAGACATTGAATTCAATACTGAATACCTTTCTGTGTGGAAATAATTGGTCTACCAAAATCTCTTCATACTGAGGGGATTACTAGTAAATAAATTTTTGGACTAGATGTTGTCACAATAAATATTATAGAGCAGGATCAGGCTCGACTTTACATTTTTCAAAACATCTTGGAGGTTTACCCATATGTTGAAACCCAAAAATAAATTCTTAGGTATTTGAATCTATTAAGGGATAAAATATGGATATAAAATAAAAATAATCATAAATTTATAGGATGGTTTTAGAACCACATTTTTAAGGAATCAGATGAAATTCTAGATTCAATTTTAGAATGAATTTTATGGATAGCTGGAGGACCAAGTGTGTATGTATTATCTTAGAATGCTTATGTAATTTATGGTTATAAGTTCTATAAAAATTAACATGATAAAGGAATCACCATAAAAGAATTGTGGAGTTACACTTATGGTTGAAACGATGCATTTTTTTGGTATAAAGGACAAAAATATAATTTACACACATATGTCGTTATTCGACGTCATCAAAAAAATATGGGAGTTAGATTATACAATATTCCAAGTACCTATTTTCAATAAAAGTGGGTTGATAACATCAGTGATGTTAAAATAGATGAATTGAGATTCGTAAAAGTTAATTTTAGTAAGGAAGGTTACAAAGAAGAACCATTTTTAATGGCATGACATTTAGTAAATGTATTTTATGTTCTAGATACCATAAACTAAAAGTGGTCAATTATTCTATTTTCAACCTAAACCACTAAAGGGTCAGATTAAAATTCAACTGAGGACAACCCTTTCATTGGGACATCATAATCATTTTACAGAATTCCCAATGTAGATAGTGTTTTTTATGTCATATGAGAACACAATAAAAGGATTTAGATAGACTATTGAGGGGTCAAATCCCATCATCCTTTAAAAAAATAATGTCTAATAATCAGGTTATATTTTATTGGAATTAGAATTGTGTTAAATCATGTTATTATCTGTCCACTACCGCATTGATATAATCTAAATTAAATGTTTAACCACTTTTGAAAATAATGGCTTTAACACAAGTCGGTGCTCCGAATCCTAAGGAACAATAAGTCTCTCAACCTCCTACTGCTCGTAGTGAAAAGGATCAATGACTTTATGTATGCTCTTATGCTCCCAGTCCTGGGGAATAATATGTTATTCAACCTGTTGCTTCTCCCAGTGCAGAGGTAAAATGACCATATGCACATGCTAGTGCCACCATTTCATAGGAACAACATATTGATGATTTTAAATTTGAGGAAATGGTAGGAAATGAAGGATAAGTGATATAGAAAAAATTTAAGCACCGTAGTTTGACGGTGTTAGGAAAAATAATTAAGGGGAAAATCAAAGGCATTATGAGTTCAGATGGAATGAACACGGACAAAATTTTAATCCCAATAAGGACATGTTAAATAGTTACATTAGAATATTCACTCGAAAACACATGCTGATTGATATATATTTCTTCCACCATGTTGTTTCCATGCTTAAAACACTAATGTAAGAATATGTTATAGTAAAATTATGAAATGATTTCTTTATTTTAATAAAAAATAAATAATGAAACACTGAAATACTCTTTATCATACTTTGTAGAGTTAATTTATTGTATATGACTCCCATAAGAAATATGTATTAATAAATGCTGTATGGATTCAAAGAATATTTCACACAATTTTAATGTGACATTATCTTAAATATACTAAAGGGAAAATAAACCTTCACCCAATGATCATCTATTCACACCTAATAACCTATTAAGTATGGGATGCAATTACTGGCTGTTGTGTGGATGTGTCTTTTTAGGTTTATTGTGGCTAGTAATACGTTTCTTGGAAATACATATATTCATCACTTTGATTGAAATTTTTTTATTTATAAAATAGCAACTGAGTGTCGAAAATAAGGGACGAGCAACAAAACCAATGTACCCCTATAATAAAGAAAGTATGGGGTATAATTCACTTGAAAAACAATTAGTATGTATTTTAAATCTACTATAATACTTTCATATGACATGAAACAAAAACATAATTATGTTCCTTTATTTATATAAAGATAAATGAATCCAAATCCAAAGACACTTCCATTCTATGCCATGTGCTATAGAAGGAGGAACATGTAAATGAATATGGGATACAAATATATGAAAATACTCAAAAAGTATAGGAAACATGTGTAAGTATGGAATAATAAAAAGTTTCTTTGATTTAAATCTCTATTACATAATAATGATCACTTATTTTCCTATATTTTATATCAGAATTAGTCATAGGAATCATCAAAACCTACACTAGATGGACACCTACTATCAATATCCTTGAAGAAGCCAGAACAGTATGGCCTCGCTAGAGGTGCAGGTTTTGGGATGAAACCCCAAACATAGTTTGAGAAAAAAACTGAGGAGGGTAACGATAATGAAATGAAATAAATGAAATAAATAATAGATACCCTTGAATAACAATTCCAATTTCAGAGGGATATAATAACCACTATTATGGGGGGGAAAGAGAAAAATAAACTCAAGAACAACCATTTCGCGAGGATGATCCCCACCCTATGCACTTTGAGGTGATCCATTCCACTCATATATGTGTCTTAGTCAAGGTAATAAATATTCTAATACTTGTTTTTATGAAATGTAAAGCAGAAACACACTAATACCTTTTGTGTACTGCTATTCTATAGGGTGAAAATGAATGTGATTTATATCTATCAACACCCACCCATTGCCTTGGAGTGAGGGATACAATTTTCAATATACAAGATGACTATCTACATAATAGACCACTTCCAAAAGGTCATTTGAGAGTGATGATTAACATATCTCATGGGTCAAGCGCCAAGCTACCTATTCTACTTAATGACGATGATATCTATATGGTGGAATGAGATATTGTAACATTCATCGAATGGACTTCAAATCATGAAAAAAAATCATGTCTATAAGAATTTATTCATATCCAATTTATTTTTTCAAGATAAAAACTTAACAATTAATGAAAAAAGAACCGAACTGATGAATGTTATTACTGAAAGACAAAGTGCAGGGCATGAAATGAATTACCAACTCAAAACTATCTGAAGGATTGACCAACTGATCAAAAATATATTTTGAAATCACTTTTACCCCTCCCGTTCTATATCCATATTTACTAACATCGAAGGTTCACATGGATACGAATTCAAAAAATGGTAGTAGTCACATATTTGATTTTGAAGAAAATATGTTTGGAGAGGAACGAGAATAATAAATTGATGTTGTGAATGTAAATAAAATCCTCAACTATGATTGGCTAGGATCTGTAGTTTTAAATGTATACATAGGTATGTTTTCAAGATTTGATTTTTCAAAAATTGATATACTATGTTAGTTATGAATAAATACATTTCATATTTTTCATAGGCACATATATCAATAAAAATTGACATGATTTCCCTTTGATAATAAATATGGACTCATTAGTCCTCACATGACATCAATAGAACAAAAAAATAGAAACCAAAAAATGGATGAAATAGTGGAAAAGTTGGTCCAATCATTTAAAAGTAAACTTTAAAATGACATAATCATTTTAATACCAATGATAAAGGGGTAAAACTGTAAAATTAAATCATATCACATATATTTTCATGTATTTCATTACTTATTCCCTTTTTTGGGAAATATTGGATGCACAATATAGTCAATTTAAATACTCCAAAGATTTATTTTCTGGATTCACAGCATGGATACCCAACAAACCTACCACACATGATGGAATTTTTCACTAAGAAACACACTACATCCAATATTTTAGAACTAAAATTTATGTTTTATAATTTATATTATATTTTAATGAGACCTCTATTATGATAGTTAAGTGTATCAATATCATGAAAAACAAGGAATGATGCTAGGGGATAAGCACAAAGATGCATACAGGTTCTAAAACTAGACAAGTATCAGTGTATGTATAAAAATATTTCTCTTTCCAAACACATATAAAAATAAATTAAATATTTTTATCAATGTTTCTATAGTTTCTTCTTCAAATAAATAGAAACGTTTGTGATTATTTTGTTCGTAAATTTATAAGAGAGATTATATTCCATGAACAAACTAGTATCCATAAAGAGGTATTTTCAAAGATAGTTACTATTTTATTTCAAATATTTATTAAACCTCTCTGTATTTATATTTTTTAAGTACTAACATTACTGTTGAACAGATTAATATTCACAAGATGATATAATTTTTATTATAAATGAATGGAAAAATACCGATGATAGAATGTACACAAATAACATGATGATGTGACTTCTATAAAAGTAGTGGATTGTTTCATATTTCTATTTAATTTATTTGTTTTTAGTATTACTCATATAAGAATTTTTTTCATATAAAGGTGGATTCCTTTTTTCTAGTTGGGGTGGTTTTTTTGAAGCTGCTCATGCTCGTGAGAGATTGGGCTTCGAGGCAAAAATTGAGATAATGACAACAAAGAAATTAGTCAAGAATCTATAAAACCATCATGAAAAGGTGAATTACTAATACTTATTTAATTAATTTTAACATAATTTTTTCTACTATTTGTAAGTTAATTTCCCTATCATTTTTATCTAACAATTATTTTTTTCATATAACATTATGTTTTCCATTGCTTCTCTTTTTTGAGCAGCTAACATTGCATAGATTTGATATTATTTAGATGAAAAATTTTATCGTTGAAAACCATAAGAGCGGATAAAGTTCATGTTATTATTTTAGTAAGTTCAGATGATATAACGAGCACATGAGATTCCTTTACTCTCTTGGATTTCAACAATGAGAAAGGTTTTTCTTCTATGAACATTAGGTCAATATGCAGTATTGACAGTTCGAAAAAGAATGTAAATGGAAATCATGATAAAAATGGAAGTTAAGGTTTTTTATAAATTTGTGATGTTTAGGATTTAGTTGCACCTCTACATCAAACACCATGTGACAGATATGAATCCAAGTGCTTCTTTCTATTTAAAATTGACATAAGTTTTTGTAAAAAAGAAAACTAACATTCTAAAAACTGAGAAAACATATTCAGATTGTTTGGATACTTTTAGACAATCGTCCATAAGTCATTTTTGACATTTTAGAATTATCCTGACCTCAATATGATACACGATGTGCCTGGTAAAACTTAATGTGTCTCTTTTTATTTAAAATTGGCATTACTTTTAGTAAAGAGAAAAAGTGACATACTGAAAACTAAGAGTATAAATTTGGATTGTTTTTTATACTTTAGGAAAATGATAAATAAGTCATTTTTAATGTGTAGGAGTAAAAATCACCTAAATATTATGTACAGTGTGACCGATACTACTAAAACAGTGTCTATTTATTTAAAATTGACATTAATTTTAGTGAAAAGAACAACTGACATACGTAAAACATATAAATTACATTTGGATTGTTTTGATACATTATGAAAATGATATATAAGTGATTTGTGATGTTTAAGAATCAACTAAACCTTAAAAAGGTTCATGATGTGACCATTATAACTCTAATTGTTTGTTTTTATTTAAAATTGACATTAAATTTAGTAAAAAAACAAGTGACATACTAAAAACTAAAAAAACACATTCAGAATGTTTTGATACTAAAGGAAAATGATCCATATTTCATTTATGATATGTAAAAATAAACCAATCCTTAATATGATGAATGGTGTGACCATTATAATTCCAAGTGTGTCTATTTTTTTTTTTAAAATTGACATTTATTTTAGTAAAAATAAAATGTAACAAACTGAAAATTGAGAAAAATTTTATATTATTTTGATACTTTTAGAAACTGATCCATAAAATAATTTTTGATGCATAAGAATAAATTTCATATCAATTTGATGCATGGTTTGACCACTATAACTCTATGTGTGTCTTTTTAAATAAAATTGACATTAATTTTAGTAAAAAGAACAAGTAACATAATGAAAACCAATAAAACATATTAAGATTGCTTTTATACATTAAGAAAATGATACATATGTCAGTATTGATCTATAGAAATAAATCCACTGTTAATATAATACATGGTTTCACCTGTACAAATATAAGTGTGTCTATTTATTTAAAGATTACATTAATTTTAGTAAAAATAAAAAATTGACATACTGAAAACCAAGAAAGCACAATCGGGTTGTTTTGTTACTTTAGGAAAATAACACATAATTCATTTTTGATGTTTAGGAATCAAACTCACCTCAATAAGACACATGGTGTGACCGCTATAACTCTAATTGTGTCTTTTTATTTATAATTTTCATTAATTTTAGTAAAAAGAACAAGTAACATACTGAAAAAAATAAACACATTAATATTGTTTTTTTACTTTAGGAAAATGATCTATAAGTAATTATTGATGTTTAAAAATAATTCACACCTTAATATGATTCATGTTGTGACTGGTATCACTCAAAGTGTGTATTTTTATATTAAATTGACATTAATTTTAGTAAAAATAACATGTGACATATTGGAAACTGAGAAAAAGCATTTAGATTTTTTTGATAATTTAGTATAATGAAATATGAGTGATTTTGAACATATAGGATTCAAATGTACCTCAATCTGACACATGGTGTGACCTCTATAACTCCAAGTGCATCTTTTTATATAAGTTTAACATTAATTTTTATAAAAAATAAAAAGTGAAATAAAAAAAACTGAGTAAAATAATTCTTATTGATGTGATAATTTTTGAAAATGATCTATAAGTCATTTTTTATGTGTAAGAATAAACCATGCCTAAATCTGATGCACAATATGACCTATATAAATAAAGGTGGATGTTATTAGTTTAAAATTGACATTTTAGTTCAAAAAGTGTCATCAATTTAAACCCAATAAAATTCAATCTGACTATATTGATAATTTAGGAAAGATATTCATGAGTCATTTGAGATCTGTATGAAGTATTCTCACATCCAGATAACACACAATGCGATCCTTATGACTCAAAATGCGTGTTTCCAATTTGAAATGACATTTTAGTAAAAAAAACAGCTGGCATACTAAAAACCAATAAAACACATTTGGATTATTTTGATAATTTATGACAATGATTAATAAGTTATTTTTTATATTTAGTAATCAACCACACCTCAATATGATTTATGGTGTGGCCATTATAACTCAATGTGCCTCTTTTTATTTAGAATTGACATTAATTTTAGTAAAAAGAACAAGTGATATACAAAAAACCAAGAAAACACATTCAATTTTTTTTGATAATTTAAAAAAAAATACATGAGTCATTTATGAAGTGTAAGACTTAAGTGGACCTCAATAAATTTTATAGTGCTACCGTTATCCTAGTTTGTCTTTTTTATTTAAAATTGATAGTAATTTAAGTAAAAAGAATGAGTAACATACTGAAAACTGAGCAAAAACATTATGATTATTTTGATACTTTGGAAAAATGATCCATGATTCATTTGTGATGTGTAGAAATCAATCACACCTCAATCCAATGAATGGGGTGACCGGTATGACTTATAGTGTTTGTGATCAATGTAAAATAGACATTTTTGTTCAAAACATGTCTCTCATTGAAAAATAAGAAAACATGCTCCAATTGTCTTGATAATTTAGTTTAAAAATTCAAAAGTCATTTGTGACATGCATTACTTAGTCTCAAATTTAACCAATACATGATCTGAATGGTAAGACTCAAATGCGTGTTTCTAGTTTGAAATTACATTTTTGTAAAAAAAACAGTATACTGAAAACCGAGAAAATGAATTCAGATTGTTTTGATGCTTTTATTAAATGATCCATCAATAATTTTTGATAGGTTGGAATCAGACACACCTCAATCTGATTCATGGTGTGATAGGTATAATTCTAATTGTGTCATCATTTAAAATCGATGTTAATATTAGTAAAATAATAATTTATATACTAAAAAATAACAAAACATATTTGGGTTCTTTTTTGATATTTTAGGAAAATGATCCATAACTCATTGTTTACATATAGGAATCAACCCCAACTCTGTATGATTCACAGTGTTACTGGTATAAATATAAATGTGTGTTTTATATTAAAAATTGACATTTTATTAATGTATTCTATCATATCAATGTTTAATTTATTTATTTATATTTTTATTAACATAATATTTATTTTCTTATATAGGTGGAATATTTTCTTTGGGTTGAGATTATTTTTTCAGAAACTAATACCATTGGTGGAAATTTTTTAAAGGGGTTCAAGGGCATCAAAATATAAAACATTAATTTTTTAAATGTTTATTGGATAATTATAAATGTAATTATATAAAACATTATTTCAAATGTATATAGTAGTGTTTTTTTATTCATGATGTAAAATTTATTTCAACTAAATTATATAAATTTAATTGATAAGTTAATGGTTTTGTTTGGATGTTTTGTTATATTAATAGCACACTACAACAAGCTAGTCCATTATCAGTGTTAAAAATAATGTTAATAAAGGGTAGAATTTATCAGTGATTTTTTAGCACTGATAAAGGAAACCCCCTTATCAATGTTGTGATTAAAAGTTCTTTTTTAGTGATGTTGAAATCATTTTTGAGTGTCGTAAAAGGGAATATCTATAGTAGTATATTCGCTATTATCCTAGAATGGAGAATAAGGTAGTTGATTCTCTTAGTAGATAAGAACCTACTACTCTATCTATGACACATATTTAGAGTGGCCTTATCTTCTTGGATATGAAAACTATGGACTTGGAAATAATAATGGTACATAATACATCATACCTTTCCCAAATATCTATCCAAGATCCGATCAAGGAGGAATAAAGGGATGATCCAGAGCTTTAAAATAAGGTGAAAGAAGAAAAGGATGGAAACTTCATGACTTATACATCGGTGAAGATGGTTATATTTGATTTAGAAGTAGACTTTGTGTGCCTTCATCACCTGATATATTGATGGAGCTATTGATTATTTCACATACCTTATTTTATCTATCTATCTTTGAAGTATTAATATGTTATGAGATCTTCAAGATCACTTGTTGAATACATGAATAAGAAGATCGTGGAGTATACATCAAATTGATTGGTATATCAGAAAGATAAATAAAAGATAAGGAAGTACAAGGGGATGATGAAACCATTTCTTATACCCACATGGAAATGGGAGAACATCACGATGGATTTTTTTAACTTGTATCCTAAAGACATCCCAAGGAAACAAAATTATTATGGTGGATCGACTCATCTATACTGGCCACTTCATCATTATTTATAAAGATATAACTCTTGACCAACTTGCCAAGATATACGTAAAAGAAGTGGTGAGGTTGCATGGGGTACAATTTTCAATCATTTCTGACCATGATCCAAGGTTTTCTTCTATATTCTAAACAAATATTGAATAGAATTTGAATACTGAATTGAATTTCAGTACATCCTATCACCCTTAAACTGATGGACAATTAGAAAAAACCATTTAGACCATCGAAGACATGATAAGAGCTTTCTCAATAGAATTTAAAGGTGGATATGACCAACATCTCCATTAATCGAGTTCTCATACTATAATAAATTCTACTCAAGTATTCAAATGACTCCATATAAACCCCTATATGGTAAGAAATGTATAATTACTACTTATTAGGATGAAGTTGGTGAAATAAAGATAACTAGACTCGATCATGTGCAAGAGACGACAAAAAAGGTTCAATCCATCCAATAACATATAAAAGATTCTAAGAGTTGATGTAAGATCTATGTTGAGAACCATCAACGAGACTTAGAGTTTGATGTTGGAGTTAAATTTTCCTTTGAATATCACCATTGAATTGATTGATGTGGTTTGGAAAGAAATAGATTCTTAGCTCTCAGTACATTAGCCCATATTATATTCAATATTTCGTAGGAGTAATGGACAATCAGTTAGAAATTGCACCAAATATGGCTCATGTGAATGATGTGTTTCACATCAATCTATTGTTGAAGTACATACCTGATCCCTCACAAGTACTAAATTTGGAGGTGGTACAACTAGATAATGACCACTCATATTAGGAGAATATGGTGAAGATCTTAGACCATAGAGACAAAGTTATATGCTGCAAGAAAAATAACCTTGATAAATTGTTGTGGAAGAACCATAAATATGAAGAGGTGATATGGGAACCAGAGGAAATAATGAAATAGAAGTACCCTAACCCATTCTCAATTTATAATTCAGTTAAAATTAGAGGGATAAAATTTATAAAGGGGGGAATAATGTAGCAAGCTAGAGTTTTTAAATGATATGTTTCCTTAATAAATGTGTGATATATGATATTATATTGTATTATAAACAAACATCAAATATTTAAATCAATAACACATTATTTCATTAATGAAAATTGTTACACTTGTCTAAAACTAGACCCATGAAAATGGAAAACATCACAAGGGATAAATAATAATAAATTTAATAACTACAATGAGAAAATATGTATCACCCCAATGTACTAAAAATTTTGAGGAATTTCATGGATTGTTAGCTAATATAATTAATAGGTATGTATATAATATAATTTGATAGTTGGAATAGTAATACGACCATTAGAATAGTAACATGAAAATTAGGAATAGTAATCCAATAGTTGATAATATTAACTTAACAATTGGAATTGTAATTTGACCTCGAAATAATAAAAATATGATTTAAAAAATAGTTATCTTAATAAATTTAAGAAAATATAAATATTATAAATCCATAAAATAAATATCAATATTTAAAAGTAATTATTATTTTTAATAAACTATATTTCAATTTATTTCACAAAAAACATAATTTTTATATGAAAAATTAAAAATATCAATTTTATAAAATTATTTTGACATAATTAATGTCGTATCTGGAATAATCAAATCGAAATTGTCTAATGGGGACTTTTTTTGGTAATTTTTTGAAAAACATTAATTTTTAGGTGAATAATAAAAATAGAGTTTATAAATACCATATATTTTATGACATAGGGATGATGGAATAACAACTTAAAAAATGTTTAAAAGGTTATTTAGGCCCAAACCCAATTTATCAAATCAAATGGATTTGTTAAAAACATTAAACATAATTTATAGACCTAACAAAAAATTTCCAAATTTAAAAGTCAAAAGTATTTTATTTAATTTTTTTTCAACTTTCCATTTGATTGAACTAAATAATTAAAATTATAAATTGTTTTAAAGCCTTAAAATCATGTTATTAAATTCATATAAATTTACTGATATAAAAAATGTTATTATTAAAGGGTTTACCTTGATATTATATTTTATTCTAAAAATACATATCACCTCAAGTATAAATAGCCCCTCTCCCTTCACATAGAAATCCACTCACCCCACACTTACTAGTTCCAAAACTCTACCTAAATCCACTATATCAAGTCCCTTTTAATTCTTATGGATGTTTTGGTAAAAACTAACTCTAGAAAACGGGGGGATTTTGTGTTTTAAAGAATAAGAAACACTGCGAAGAGGGCCAGTCTTCATCAATTATTTCTCTCATTTTCCTTTTCAATTCCTATATTTCATTATCACTTTAAAAACCAAATATTCAAAGATTAATTAATTAATATGTCAAATTTACATTAAATGTGTTAATCTATGATAATTATTTAATTGATAACAAATTTAAATGTTTTACTTATCTTTTCCCCATTCTTGATAATGTCATGTCAATGATTGGATGGCCACCCTTGAGGACATTGCTAACTCTCTACGTATCACAAATATTATGGATTTTTGTAATAAATTATTTAAAATATAGAATTTTTAAATATAAGTATTTAAAATATTATGATTTTTACATTAATAATATATAAATAACAATTAATCAAGACCATTAAATTGAAGAAAGACGAAAATTTTTAAAGAAAATATCATAGAAAAACATTTTTCCTATAATGAAATAAATTAATAAATAAAATACAATTATTATAATTGATAAATAATTACCAAAATGAACATAACTAAATCTTGTTTTCCTGATTTAATAAATCCAATTATATTATTCAGGAGGTGTAAAATCAACAAAAAATAGGATTTAAAGTATGAGAATTATTCTCCTTTTTCTTTTACATTCCAGTACTTCATTGTAATAAGTCTTATAAATATAGTATTAATTTATTTTCACACTTTTATATATACCATTACTACCTAAATCGTATTTTATCAATGGGAGACCTTCTTCTACTCTCATCATGTCGTCTCTTTAATCCACATTTTATACTGTCATGCGGCCGAATTCACTTTTTGAATTTCTCTCTTTAACATGAAATATAATTATATTGTTAATAAAAAAACCATTTATCTATACATGGGTATTCAAATATTTATAAAAATAATTTATTTATTTCAGGATTTACATGTATAAAACCAACATTCACTTTCCATGGGTTAAAACTGATGTAATGTTTAAATATTTATATTAAACCCATTATTTATTTTCCATATGTTATTAATAAATTTTATTATTATGATAAATGTGGAATACATGAATTAAAACATATGTAGTGTGATCCCTGATAGTGCTCTAATTCATTGGTCAACGAATTAGTCTCTAGATATGAAGTGTTTTCAATACAATGGTAGTTATTAGTTATGAAATATTGGTTATAAAACCTGTTGACAAACTTAGGAATGTCTAAATTTTATTGTGTATCAAAATTTACATGTCAGGTATCATATAATTAGGATTATTCTTTAAGGTTATGCCTCATTTATTATCCATGATGATCGTTCATGTTCAATATTCTTTTTAGCCCTTTTTCTGACTTATGCTCAACCATTTATTTTGATGTTTGTCAATTGAATATGTGGTGAAGTAAAATTATCTTAGGATAAACCTATGAATAAGTCTTTAAAGTTTATTAGGAGAATGTTTATTTTATTAATGTATTATGTTTCTAATTTCCATGCAACTAAACCTTAAATGATCATGAGTGTTATTATGTTTTGTACCTTGTATTTAAAGATTTATGTATTAAAAAAGATGGGATTCTTTAAAATCCTTACCAAAATCTCTCCCCAACATCCTTATCCACATTATAGACCTGTTTATATTCCCTAAAGAGCTACCCTAGGGTCGTTAATGATTTATCAAAAGGATATTTTTCTAGGAAAAGTAAATCTTCTTCACCAATCTCTTTTTTTTACTTCTTATTTTACCAGCTTCAATTATGTATTAACAATTTTAATATAATAACACTAATATCTCCCATATATACTGATATGTTATTATATTGATAGAATAATATTCATCCATATCATTTTCTTTAAAATTTGAAACAAAAACTATATTTCTTATGAATTTATGGTCATCTGTCATATCTTATTAATTTTGTGGTCATTAACTTTCTCTGGAATCATTCACTTTCTTATTATCACTCGACATTACATTTATCTTAAATATTCATGTTATTAGTATCATGGATATTATTATTTCCTAAACCATATACCAATTTCACATATGGTGTTTCAGTAAGGAAGTTATTTTATTGACTAGGGGAAATCATAATAATTCGGTATTCTTTACATAGTAAAAATATTTATTGATAATACATATTTTTTATGAATTGATAATGTCATTAAATATATGAGGAGTTCATGGGAAATGAATTTATTGGTGGGGACTGTAATAACCCAATGTTTTTCAATGGAAATTTCCATCTTATGATTATGTCATATAATCACATGAAATACAAATACAATGAACTACTCAGTACTATGTGACCTTTAAACATAATTTGACACTTTTGTGTTTAGAATTTTGAAAATCCAACATTCGCGGTTTCAATCAGTAAGATATTTAGAGTCTAATGGAATAAACTCAATTTATTTGGGGAATAGTAACATACCCTTATGAATTGTATTTTTACCATTTTCAGTAGTTATATACCCAAATGAATTGTAACCATACCTATGATAGTATATAAATAAGATTCAAGTGGAAGTGTGATATACCTATATCTTGGAATAAGAAAATAAATGTTTTAAAATTTTTATTCTTCGAGTAAATTGCGATTTTAATTAAATATTGAATTAATAATGTTTAGAAAATTATTTTTGAAAAATGGAGTTTATTTTGGGATTCTATACATCGGAAAATTGTTAGTGTGAATTTTTGGGATTTTTCAAATATACTTGAATTTTTTATAAATAGTAAAATAATATAATTACTATAAATTATGAATACAAGAATTATGATGTCATTAGCTGATTTATGGCTGATGTAAGGCCATTATATCAAACTAACATGCACACATTACTATTTTTGGTCATGTAATCATCACTATTTTTAGTCTTGAGGGAAAATAATAAACTAGGGAATTAAAAATTATGAAAACTCTCCCCCCCCTATATAAATACAACCTCTTCCACCCTCTTCTCATAAATCCTATCAAGCCTTGTTAATTACCAAAATTTGGCCAAAATATATCTCCAAGATCCTTCCCCATGTACAACAACCCTTGTTATCCTTTAACGACCAAATCTTCTCCCCTTAAGAGGCTCTCAAGGAAGATTAATTCAAGATGTAAATTCCTGTTTTCAATTATTTTACTTTCTTTTCAAGTTATTTTGGTTACTTTTATATCCTTACCTATAATCATAAAAATTTTATAACAAATATAGTACCTTACATGTACTAGAATTTTTTTATGATAATGGAATAAGTTATTGTCATCTCTTCTATACCCTTTTTTATTTTAGTAGTAAAGACACCATCTAAGATGTGTTAAATTACCACATTCAAGGACATTGGGTTTTGAATTTCCATTAACCTATTTAATTATGGTCATGAAACTATTTTCATGGTTTAACCAGACTATAATATATGTATTATGTTATATATATAGTTCTGTATTCCTTTTTTACACATGTTTTTATTTATAAAACAAAACATGTTCGCTGTGGAAAAAAACAACCAATTAACTCAAAATGTTATCACTAAAGTTTTATATAATGATTTGACAC
This sequence comes from Viscum album, assembly GCA_963277665.1. Lineage (NCBI taxonomy): Eukaryota > Viridiplantae > Streptophyta > Magnoliopsida > Santalales > Viscaceae > Viscum > Viscum album. Next base: position 1,024,652,576 of record OY728129.1, on the reverse strand, counting down.
CACCCAAAGTATCCAAATTATATTTACAAAAATGTAATATATTTTATGTTCTCTAGTTTCATATTAATTCAATTTTGGACCACCACTTTCAACTTACATGTTTATACGTTTATGAAAATAAGTAAACCGATCATAAAAACCAAGAAAACAAATAGACTCGAATAATGAAATTGAACTTTATAACCAATCAAAAAGGATACGAATGAACATAAAAAGGTTATAAAAAATAATTTAATTTTATTATAGGTTCTATAATAGCTAATTAATGAACCTAATTTTATTATTCAGTTCATTAAGTTCAATCAAATATCACCATTAGACTTAAGGTAAGGGATCCTCTCTATTTCACTTTTATTCATGATTGTCCTCTATATTATGCCATATTATTTGAAATTCCTAGTGATGCAGTATTATTAAGAACCACCATATTTTCATCATGTTTTTAAACTATTATAAACCCATTTCTCTCTCATTAAGCCCTCTTAAGTACATATGATATAATGCAGATATTCCGTAAGGGATTCAACCCAAACCTCCTTTACTCCTTCACGTTTCTTTATCTTTATTTTTTACAAAATGTAGTTATATATTATTCTTATGTTAATATTATAAATGATATTGCCATGTTACAAAATCATGTATTATGTTCCATTCATCATTATCTTTTAGGGATATACATGTTTTTAAGTGATTCCCTCCTCAATACCTCCCGATACGCAAACCTGTTTTAGGGGAGATTCCTAAATTCTTACCCGATTTCAAGTGGACTCAATATTATGTTTTAAGAAACCAATGTATTTATAAAATAAGTATTTTTATTGTGAAAACCTTATGGGATAACTTTTTGTTTTTTATAAAGGATTTTCCCTTTTCTATTTTAAAGGCACTATAGTATTTTCCTTTAAACAAGTCAAAAATATTTTTATACTAAAATTTATTGAATACTTTTCTTACATGTTGTCACTTATACATGAAATCAATCAACATGATACACATATATTTTCCCATATTAATTTCCATGTATACTATAGTTCTCTTCTTTCATGGACACTTTTATGTTGCCTCTATCTGTTATGCTTTGTGTCATGATTATAATACGCAATTCTTTCAATGGGTAACACTTATGTTTATGTAAGATTGATTATGTATGATTTTTTATGTGGAAAATATATTCATAAAAAGTTAATATGGGTGCACCCAGATTGTTCTCCAATTCATTAGGTAAAGTTAAGTATCATGAGATGTTATGTGTGAAATGATATTTGCGGTTAGACTTGACTCATAATAAAGTATTGTTTTATGTTTCTGCAACATTTTTAGGGATCCATGTTTATATGTTATGGTTCCATGTGTTAAATTATTTTTTTATATCATCATGGAATGCCTTCTATTCTTTGTGCTAAAGCTTTATTCTTATTGTTATTACCTTAATGGTATATTTAGCTCATCCCTTTGTTCATGTGTTCCCCAGGGTACCCTATGAATATGTTTTATAACAATATAAGTTAAGAGATAAATTTAAATATTAAATAAATTAGTGTTTTTTAGTTACATGTTTTCAGTTTTATGTACCTAGTCTTCCAAGACACCAGACTTCACGATCCTTGGATTGTACTTTGATGCATAATTATTCTTAAAATCATGTAATGTTATGTGAAAAGGATTGGGTATCTTTAGTTGGAATCAGAGGATGGTCTAGTTATTTTTGGAGATTAGGAACATATTACTTTAGTAAGAACCTTAAGGATTATACGATGTATAAAAAACATCCCTAAATTTTGGTAAGTATAAAGTAAGTAGTTTATTATTAAAATAAATCCCTATCTGAATACAAAAAGGTAGAGGTGGATCTGGAAAAATGTACTTAGAAGTGAAACTTCTGACAAGGAGTTTCAGGCCTGACGTGGGGTATCCTGGTACACAACAATATTCCATGATGCACTCATGGGTTGACACTCTTAAGGGATATGATTTGGTAAATTTACGAGCTTAATACAAACCATTATTAAGGGAAAATATACCATAAGAATATAAGTTAAGAAATAGATCAAGGATAACCTATAATTAAACTGAAGTGATAACATATTAGGATATACTTCTCCATTAGAAATTTGTCCAATTATGTTCAAAGTTTTCTTTTTATGCTCAATAGCTAAGTATTCAAGCCCTCTAATTGTACATTCTTTTTCTTGGTTAATGGAGGGAAATAAAAGAACATGTTCCAACAATCAATATGATAGTGAATGCAAATATTTCTTTAATGATATTCCTGATATGATGGGAATGGGTGCTCCAAACATCATAACAATACTCGATTAGTCAGCTCATGTTATGAATACTAACTTGACTCATGCAGAACACAATCCTCCTCCAAGGAAAGATCAAGTTGCATTGGAATCCTACATGCTAAAAAGGCCTCCTATGTTTAGTGGATCTTTTGATCCCCTTCTCACAGAACTGTGGATTAACTCCATTGAAAAGATATTATCCGTATTCCAGTGCTAGAATGAATAAAAATTTGTACTGGCGGTCTATCATTTTGATGGGGAACCTGATCAGTGGTGGACACTGATTAAGAATACAATTCCCTAAAAGGAAAATGATTCCATGTATTGGGAGTAATTCAAGAGGATGTTTCTCAATAAATATTTTCTATGAACCCTTCTTGTCAAGTGAGAAAAAGAGTTCCTTGGACTCATGTAGAAGGAAGATTAGTCCATCGGGGCGTATGAAACAAAAATTACAGGGCTTGCAAGGTACACCTCTGGCTTTATCATGAACACTGAAAGTAAGGTGGATCATTTATTTAGAGAGATAAATCTGAGTCTACAAAAAGTGTTGGCGATTTTAGACTTTTATAATTATGAAGAGATTGTTTTTTGTGTCCTCAAGGTTGAAATACATATTGGGTAAATTCAATGGTCTCATGGGCCTAGTGACAAAAAATTGGAAAATGTAGAACAACATGGGTGGTTCAACAAAGAAATCCAATGATGGAATGAAGCCCGACTATCCCAATTATAAAATTTTTGGGAAGAAGAAACTTGCGAGAAATCTTAGGGGAACCAAGAATTGATTTAAATGTGGAATAATGGGACATATGAATACTAAATACATATGGGATTTGAAGAATCATGATAATGTGGAAGAAGAAAAGAAGGTTCAGATAAACACTAATCTTATAGTGTTGTGTTGGAACTGTAAGGAGCCTGGAAATTATATAATTTTTTTCCTAATCTGAGGGTAGTCCGAGGAAATCAACAATAACCTAAAAGGAAAAAGGGAAGGGATTATTATATCACTACTTCTAATGCGGATCCAGACAATTATGTGGTAACAGGTATGCTAGTTATTCGTTCAATAATAGCAAACATACTCTTTGTTTTTTATTCCACACATTCTTTCATATCTTACAAGATTAGTAGAACTATTCAAACACCACCTCAAAATTTGGAGGATATGTTATATGTGAGAACAACGAATGAGGAAATTATTGCGTCCATGGTTTATAACTCATCCCCGATTAATGTTTGTGGACTGAACCTCCTAGTAAATCTCATAAAACTTACTTTAGAATAATTTGATGTTATATTGGGCATGTATTTACTATATTTATACAAATCTAATCCCAACTTTTGAGAAAGGGATGTCACTCTTCAAATCCCGAAGCATCCTCCAATTCTATACATGTGTAAGTAGGAAAATGAATCACATTTAGAATCATCATCTCAAGTGTGGATATTTCAACCTTATAAGAAAACATATCTAAATAAAATTATTGATACAAATAAGAGAATCATTCTTAAAGACATGCCCATTGTCAGGTATTACACAGATGTATTTCATAAAGAGTTTCTTGGTTTTTCTCCTGATCGAGAGGTTGAGTTTGTTGGAACCACTTTGTGTATAAGGTTGTATTTTTTGTCAATAGTTGTCAATGGAATATCAAAATGAAAGAGATCAATAAGTACTCCAATAAAATGGAGGAATGGAAGATCACAATGAAGGAGATCATGAAGTACTCCAATGAAGTAGTGGAGTAGTGATTCAGACGATTGTTGTGCTGATCGTAAGTTCAAAGAACATGTGTCAAAGGTGATACATTGTTTACAACAATGAAGAATGTTAGGAGTAATCCATCCAAGGATGATTAAAGAAGGATGGTTTTTTTGGATGAAGACCATGCAATTCCTCCTTATTGCATAAGGACCATGGGCTTTGATGAAGACCATGCAATTCCTCATTATTGCATGAGAACAATGGGTTTTGATGAAGACCATGCAAGAACCATGCTAGAGACTTCTTGACGGATTGAATCAAATGGTTTGCATGAAGTTGATCATGACGGTTAATGAAGGAGGCAATGTGCCAATGAGTTGACTTATGAAATGGCCAGGCACATCACATTGTCATAGAAGATGATGGTAGTAAAGCTGTTCCTTCAAAGAATACATATCACAATAGTGGAGTTTGTGATAAAATCAAAAGAGTTGCTGAAGGATACAGATCACCAAGAAGAAGTGTTGTTGAGGTGATCGTGCTTGTCAACAAAGCAAACAAACGACATACAAATTTGTTGACAAAGGAGATTCCATGGTGACATGTCGAGTTCAAGAGTTGTGGTCAACGATCTATGTTTGATTCAAGAACATCGACAGAGGAATGGATGATCTGGAGGCGGTACAAAAAGAGCAGATACAAGGTGGCACTGTTTTCCAGTGTTTGCCAAATTTCAGGGCCTCAAAATCAGCAAATGAAGAAGAGTGATTTTGGCAAAGGGACTTGCGAGCCATACTCTTGGTGGATAGGAAACTTGCGCGCCATATGTTTTTGAAGATCAAAGCATCAAAATATGGCAAAGGGATAAGGGTCGCGCAAGTTTTGGTGAGGTCGCGTAGGTGAATTATGTGCTGGGAAGAGACTTGCGTGCCGACGCCTTGAATGCATTATAACTTGCGCGCCTATGGTTTTTCGAGATTAGAAGATCCAAATTTGGCAAAGGCAAGATGTTCGCGCAAGTTTGGATGTTGATCGTGCAAGTGCCTAGTAGGGGCCGAGACTTGCGCGCTGATGGATGACTTTTGCGCCGCCGCGCAGGGGGTCCAGTTTGCCTATAAATACTAGACCACCCCTCCTCATTTCTCACGGAGCTCAAGACTTTGATATTGTTCGAGCTCTCGTCACGCAGGTGGTTGATCCGCGCAAGTGGTAGTTTGGTCGCGCAAGTATAGGTTGCGCGCCAACTGATGGTTGAGCGCCCCAGGTGATTTGGGCAAGGAAGGAAGTGAGTCGCGTAGGTTTGAAGTTCAAGAAGGCAGTGTCGCGCAGGTGCTTTGGAGACACTTGCGCGCCAGTTTATACTTGCGTGCCTAAGACTTGCGCGCCGGGGGAGACTTGTGCGCTGGGCTTGAAAAGAAGAGCCAGATATTGTTAAAGCACGCCCACCTTTCTGGAGCTGCACAAGAGCTGAAATATTACCTGATACTTCTGGTGCAAAGTGAGATTGAAGAAGAAATCTAAATGATACATGCAGGATCTCATGCATACATGGAGAACTGATTCTGACAACGCCGAGTAAGCTGAGTTTCATTAAATAAGAAATCACATCAGTGATTGTGATTCAGGAAAACGAAGACAAGGGGATCTAGTGTATTCATTCATTGCACTAAAGAAGAAGGATTGAACTAAAAGTAGCATCAACTCTGAACCCTGATGCAATCAAAGTCTCATGCTGAACAGGAGATGAAGAACTTCAATGCACACCTATTGAAGAGACCTTCACGTCTATAAACTGAGTGAGACTTCACCAACGGCAGTGAGCCTGGGGGAGTCAATGGGAGTGACCTGAGGGACGCAGTGAACTATCCCTGAACAATTGTAAAGGCAGTGAGCCTGGGACAGAGTGTCTATACCCGAACATTTGTAATCCGCAGCTAGTGAAGCATAGTGGATTTAGGTACGACCGGCAACCTGTCGGCATATATTCCTTGGACGTAGCCCTTAGTGGTGAACCAAGTAAAAATTGTTGTGTCATCTGTCTCTGCATGTGAATGTTTAATTGTTGATCATATCCATCATACAGGTTTAAGTAGTTCCTACCAACGTGGGAACAAGATCCAAAACTTAAAGAAGAAAAAGTTGCCACCCTGATTCACCCCTCCCCTCTCAGGGTGTCCCGGGGTCCTACAGAGTTCTCAATTGAACTTATTCCTGGATCTATTTCTATATCAAATAAATCTTATAGAATGGACAGCTTAGAGCTGGAAGAGATGAAGAAATATTTTTAGGAGAATCTAGAGAAGGGTTTTATACTCCCATGTGATTCCCCATGGGGGAAGATAGTCCTTTTTTGTAAAAAATAAGGATGGATCAATGAACATATGCATTGATTATCGTGAGTTCAATAAAATCATGATAAAGAACAAGTATCCCCTACCTCAGATAGTTAATCTTTTAGATTAGCTTCATGGGGCCAGTTGTTTCTCTATGGTGGACCTCTGGTCAGGATATCACCAATTAAAGGTGAGGAAGGTAGATATTCCCAAGACTGCCTTTCGAATGATATATAAACATTATGAGTTCATAGTGATTCCCTTTGGACTCACTAATTCTCCTAAAAATTTCATGGATTAAATTAATAAAATCCTTAGATATTACATCGACAAATTTGTGGTAGTCTTTACTAATGATATTTTGATATTCTCCAAGAGCAAGGAGGAACATGGGGAGAATTTGAATACTATGTTAAAGACTTTATGTAGAGGGAAGTTTTTTTAAATGTATAGTAAATGTGACTTCTGGATGTAGGAAGTATCATTCTTGGGGCATGTTATCACCTAGAAAGGGATATATGTGGACCCTTCCAAGACAAAGGTAATTGAAGAGTGGCCCATGACAACATCTGTAATAGAGATCCACAAATTTTTGGGTCTACCTGGGTATTATCAATGATTTGTGAAGAATGTTTCACTATTGTCAAACCCAATGACCAAGTTGACATAGAAGGGAGTAATGTTTTTCTGGACTCAATAATGTGAAGACTATTTTAAGGATTTGAAAAAGAGGCTTATCACTGCTCTTGTACTCACACTCCCAATAAGTGGAGAACCCTTTATGGTGTATAATGATTCTTCAAAGAATGGATTAGGTCGTTTGATAATTAAAAATGATAATGTGATATCATATTATTCAAAAAGCTAAAAATCCATGAGAAAAAATATCCTATGCATGATCTGGAGTTGGTGGCCGTGATCTTTGTATTAAAAATCTTGTGGCATTATCTCTATGGGGAGAAGTGTGAGATATATACTGACCACAAGAGTCTCAAATATACATTCACAAAAAAAATGATTAATATACTCCATTGAATATGGATAGGGATCATCAAGGATTATGATTTCTCATTCCACTACTATTTTAGAAAGGCAAATAAAGTGAAATATGATCTAAGTACAAAATATCTTGCATCTTTATCAATGATGAGAATTGAAAAGGATCTTATCTTCTTAGATTTTTTAGAGGATATAAATGGGAATAATTAAGGGAGGAACATCAACAATCTTTTCTCAAATTATTTCTCAACCATCCCTCATGGAGAAAATAAAAGATTCTCAAAGAAAGGATGTGGAAATTTAGAAAAGGGTGGAAGCTATCAGAAATGGGAAGTCCTATGATTTCAATATTGAAAGGATGAAGATGTAAGATCTGGGTTACAATAATGTGTACCATTCAATATAGAGATAAAGAATGTGATTTAAAATTATGCGCATAGATCGAACTTCTCTGTTCTTCCAGGGAGCACAACGATGTATTGAGATCTCTGAGAGAACTTTTGGTGGGACAATATGAAGAAGGATATTCCTGAGTATACACCAAAGTGCCTAGTTTGTCAGTAAGTGAAGGCTGAAAGATAGAAGTCTAAGGGGATGATGAAACTACTACCCATACCATCATGGAAGTGGGGGAATAATACCATGGAATTCATCACTGTAATTACAAGGACATCCATAGGAAACAATGTTATATGGTTCTTTATGGACCATCTTACAAAGACATATCATTTTATTGAAATTTGATAGGACTTCTCATTGATTCAACTTTCATGTATTTACATCAAAGAAGAGGTAATTCTGCATGAAGTACCACTCTATATTGTATTCGACCATGATTTGAGATTCACATTAAAGTTCTAGACAAGTATCCAATATTCTATAAGCACTGAACTGAACTTCAGTATGGCCTATCATCCTCAGAATGATGAAAAATCTGAAAAAAATATTCAGACACTAGAAGATATGTTAATAGCATGTTTTATGGACTTCAATGGAGGATGGGACCAACATATTCCACTAGTTGAATTATCTTACAACAAAAGTATCCACTCGAGCATCCGAATGGCACCATATGAGGCCCTTTATGGGAAAAGGTTCATAACACCAATGTGTTTGTATTAAGTCAATGAGCATAAGATACTAGGACCTGAAATGGTTGAATAAATGGTGGAGAAGGTGAAAACCATTCATCAGCACATAAAGGCATCCCAATGTCAATAGAAGAGTTATGCAGACAATCATTGATGAGATGTTGAGTTTAAATTTGTAGAAATGATATTTCTACACACATCTCCATGGAAGAAGGTCATGAGGTTTGGGAATAAAGGAATGTTAAGTACCATGTACATCGAACCGTTCGACATCATTGATCGAGTAGGAGTTGTGCCCTATCGACTGGAACAACCACATACCATGTACAAAGAACATAATGTCTTTCATGTGTCTTTCTTAAGAAAGTATATAGAAGATCCTTCACATGAACTCTCTTTATTGGTGGTACAGTTGGAGGATAATATTTCTTACAAGGAGAATCTAGTGAAGATCTTGGATCGTTGAGATAAAGGTCTATGTAACAAGACTACTCACTTAGTCAAGACACTATAGTAGAACCATAAGTATTAAGAGACAACATGGGAACTGGAGGAAGCAATGAAAGAAAAGTACCCACACCTATTTATGGACTAGAATGTGAAACAAAAATTTGAGGGTGAAATTTCCTAATGGGGGAAGAATGAAACAAACCAATGTTTTTCAATGAAAATTTCATCCTTATGATTATGTTATTTAATCATATGAAATCAAAACACAATGAAATAATAAGTAGTATGATACCTTTAAACATAATTTTGACAGTTATGTGTTTAGAATTATGAAAACCTGACATTCACAATTGTGATCAGTATGATGTTTGGAGTCTAACGGAACAAACATAATTTTTTTGGTGAATAGTAACATACCCTTTGGAATAGTAATGTTACACTTATAAATAGTGATGTACCAAAATTAATGGTATCCTTGCCAATGATATTATATAAATAATATTCAAGTATAAGTACAATATTCTTATATCTTAGAATAAGATACTATATGTTTTAAAATTATTATTCTTCCAGTAAATTGTGATTTTAGTTAAATATAAAATTAATAATATTTAGAAAATTATTTTTAAAAAATGGAGTTTTTTTAGATTTTATAGGTTGAAAAAATGGTTATAGTGATTTTTTTGGATTTTTCTAAAATACTTGAATTTTTTATGAATAGTAAAATATGATAATTTATGATAAATGCTAAATACATGAATTATGATGTAATAATATGATGTATAGATGATTTAAGTACATTATTTCGAACTCACATGCAAACATTACTATTTTTGGTCATGTAATCATCACTGTTTCTTGTCTTGAGGGAAAATAATAAACTAAGGAATTAAATATTATGAAAACTCTCCTCCCCTCCTCTATAAATAAAACCGTATCCACCCTCTTATCTTCACTCGTATCAAGCCTTGTGCCTTCTATAAATTCTTCCCAAATCTATCCCCAAGATCCCTCCCCATGTCCAAAAACCCTTGTCCTCCTAAAAAGACCAAATATTTTCCCTTTAAGAGGCTCTCAAGGAAGATTGATTCCAGAGGTAAATTCCACTTTTCAATTCTTTTACTTTATTTTCACATTCTTTTAGTTAATTTTCTATCCTTACCTATCTTCATCCAAATTTTATGACAACTCTAGTAACATATATGTGTTGTATTTTTGTTATTATAATGTAATAATTTATTATCATCTCTCTTTTAACATTTTTTTATTTTAGTAGTAAAGAAACTATCCGAGATGCATTAAATTACGACATTCAAGGATGAAAGGGTTTTCAATTTCCATTACCATATTCAATTCTTGTCATGAAACGATTTTGTTGGTTAAAACAGACCATAATATATGTATTATGTCTCATATATGGTTCTGGAATCTTTTTTTACGCCGGTTTTTTATTTATAAAACAAAACATGTTCATTGTGGCCATAACCACCAATTTACCCAAAATGTTATCACTAAAGTTTTATATAATGATTCAACTTTACTCCATGTAATCGAATCAAATTTACAACCCAATAATCTCCTAAATATTAAATAATTTCATATAAATTCAATTATGGATAACCAATTTCAACTTATATGTTTATCCATTCATGATAATAAGTAAACCGATCATAAAAACAAAGAAAACAAACGGACCCGAACAATGAAATTGAACCTCATAACCAATCAGAAAGGTTATGAATGAAAATAAAGAGTTTTTAATAAATATTTTAAATATATAATAGGTTATTTTATTACTAATTAATGAACCTAATTTTATTATTCAGGTCATTATGTTTAAGAAAATATCACCATCGGACTTAAGGTAAGGGATCCTCTCTATTTCACTTTTATTTAAGATTGTAATCTATGTTATGCCCTTTTAAGTTTAATTCATAGTGATGGGGTATGATTATAAACCTCCCCCATACTATCATTGTGATGTTTAAATGATTATAAACCCCTTTATCTCTGATTAATCCCTCCAAGGTACACATGATACCATGCCAATATTCTACAAGGGATTCAACCAGAACCTCCTTTATTCATTCAAGTTTCATTAACATTATTTTTCTATAAACGAGGTTATCTATTCTTATAATTTTCATCTTATAAATTCTATTTTAATATTCCAAACTCATGTATCATGTTCCATTCATCATCATATTTCTGGTATATACTTGTTTTTAAGTGATTCCCTCCTCAATACTTCCCGATAAGCAAACATGTTCTGAGAGAGCTTCTTGAATTATAACCTAATTTTAAGTGCACTCTATATTATATTTTAATACACCATTGTATTTATAAAATACATCTTTTTATAGTGTAAACCTTCTTGGACCACTTCTTATTTTTTATAACAGATTGTTCTGTTTTCTATTTTAAAGGCTATATAGTATTTTCCTTAAAACAACTCAAAAAAGATTTTATGAAAAAAATTTCTTGAATACTTTTATTACATGTTGTAACTTATAATTAATATAACTCACCATGATACATATATATTTTTCCCTATGAATGTCCATGAATACTCTAGTTCCCTTATTTCATGGACACTTTTGTGTTACGCCCATCTGTTATGATTAGTGTCATGATTATAATACCCAACTCTTACCATGGGTAATACTCATATTTATGTAAGATTGATTTTGTATGATTATTTATGTGGAAAACATATTAATGAAAAGTTAATATGGGTGTGCCCAGATAGTTATCCAATCCATTTGGTAAAGTTAAGTCTCATGAGATGTTATGTGTGACAATCTTGGCAGTTAGCCTTGGCTTATGCTATTTTGTGAAACAATCTTGGAGGCTATCCTTGAATCGTACTAAAGTCATGTTTTATTTTGTTTCCAAATTTCTATGACTCCAAGTTTATATGATTCCATGTTTATATTTTAAGGTTCCATAAGTTACCTTCCTTTTTATATCACCATTTTATGCATTCTATTCCTTGTGCTAATGCTTTATTCTTATGGTTATTCCCTTACTAGGTTATTTAGATCATCAATTTTTTCTTGTGTTCTTAATGGTAACACATAAAGATGTTTGAGCACAATGGAAGTTAGGATCTCAATTTTAATATTAAATAAAGAAGTGTTTTTCTGTTCCATGTTTTAGGTTTTTTGTACCTAGTCTTCCAAGACACTAGACTTGATGATCCGTGGCTTGTACTATGATGTATAATTATGCTTAAAATCATGTAATGTTATGTGAAAAGTCTAGGATCACTATAAGGACTAGTTATAGAAAACCCCTATATGCATCAGCAAGTATAATGAGACAAATCAGTTGACCAATTTTAATGGTTTTTTTGTATACCTACCCATTGATTAAGCTGTCTTGATGTATTGTCTTGATGGTATAGATATCACGATGTTCCATATCATTACATCCAATATTTTTTATTTCATTCATTTAGAATCTAGTTACTACTATCCATGATATTATTATATCGATATTATCTATTTATGGATTTAGTGCCGATGTTATTGATTAAATGACATTTTTTCATTTATTTACCGTTCCATATTGATTATGCCTTATTTACTCATTATATCATTAACTGTATGAAACCTTTACTAAGAATTATAGATCACCCTTATTTTTATCCTTTCTATAGGTTATAAAGAAGTAATATTTGAATGAGTTTCAAGGATGAAATTTTTTGATTAATTTATGTTTTATATTTTACTCCCAATATAAAATGGGTATCATGTATGTATCTGGATTTTCATGACCATTAAACTAATCAGTCCTTTGGGATTATATCCCTTGTATGTATGATAATGTAATAAAGTTGGCACTGAATATGGGTTACTGCAGTCAATGCTATTACATTGCATAACTATTATGAATGGAGATTCCACGACTCTATTGATAGAGATATAGAAAAGACTTTGTCAAATGAGAAATTATGATAAATGTTGCGCCTCCCATGTGGTAGACCATGTGAAATATTGTAGACAATGTATAAGGTTTTATTTTTATTAAAAATTTATGATTTAGAATGAAAATATGGTGATAGAATATGTAGATATGAAAATCCATAAAATGAATATTATATCAAAATACTTCCTTTAATTGATTTTTTTAGAATATTATATCAATAAATAAAATAAAAATTGAAATATTATTGAATAATGTGGTGAGATAAATTCATCTGAGTGAGAGAAAAATTATTATTGTGGAAAAATAATTCATGTATGGAGGGAGATAGAGGGAATTTTTTGATTGAATAATATCCAGTGTTTAAGGAGATGATGTATTTGAGTTTTTTTGAAATTTTAGATGAAAAAATAAAATAAAATATCTTATGGACTATAGTCTAAATTGACTACATTTTTTATAGTGTTTTCACTAGTTTAAATTGAAATTATGATGTATGTACAAACATAATATGGCCCATTTTTAGGAATTGATAGAGAAAACATGATCTTCCATGTAATGTACTATATTGTGATGAAATTGAATTATAATGTGAGAAAAAACATGAATTTAATACAAGTTGACTATACTATGGTTATTGCACCAAATTATTTGAGATGAAAATGAATAATGGAGGCATGATTCACATGATACATGTTTTTTATATAAATAGTAATTTTTATAAGTTCAGTGGCTCAATTTTATTCATGTTATGATGATCCAAAATGGTGGATATTTTTTTCATTCATGTTTTTTTCATTGACCCTACCTTTTAGGCTATCCAAGAATAATATCCCTCTATGTCCATTATAGTGAATAAGGGCGACTACACCTTTTCAAGGCCATAAGATAATACATTTAAACTATCCTATGAAATTTAAAATTATATAATTAAGTAAATACAATGATTTAGAGTAAGATAACAAAGTTATTTGGGTATTAGGAGATACATCCACTTTTTAGTTTTGTGGATACTAAAATGTGATGTTATATATGAAGTTTGGTTTCCATTGTGAATTTTTTCTTTAATTTCTCAAATATATTTTATATTGAATTTCTAGGAAATCCACATTAGGTTGAGTGGGAACCAGATACAAGTTAGTTTGAGGAACACAAAAACACTAAAAGATGAAATAATCCTGGTCCTTTAGGTGTCAGGTTGGTGGGGTCTCGCTAATATTTCAATTCTAGATCGAAAATCATAGACTCAATCTTTATATTTTCAGTAAAATTTTAAGGGGGATAAATTTTTTCAATACAATATTCATAATTCCATGAGGCCATGTTAATATTATTCCACTAGATCCTACAATGAAACTGGTTGAAGAGGAACCAGATCTCGGTCTTTACACTCATACTCGTGAAAAGATGAATCTGGATGAATATGTGAAATAAGAGAATATGGATCTTGATACTATTCTTTAATCTAAAAATTCAAAACTTTTGAGTCTAGTGAAACATAAAGAATAATTGGAGGAGTATCATGAAGTTTAATCTCATCTCGATAATCTATTCTATCCTTGAGTTTCTGCGGAGTAGATTCATGGTCTTCAACAAGATCATAAAACTTCATTACCTAAAGATTATTTATCCTCAAGAAACTTAGGAGGTGTTTTGTGTAATTCAAATTTTTCTTGGGAAACAACCTCCTCAATATAGTCGGAACCCGATATCTAACCTACCAATCAAGTACTCATGTGTTTGAGAAGGATTGAATAATATTTTAACAACCTAGTCTTCTTCCTCAAGAACACTGCATAATTCCAAAAACAAATAGTCACACTTCTTAAAAATTTTAACTCCTAATTCATAAAAAAATAATATTTAACACACACCACACCATTAAAACCTGATTCCTCAATTTTTTTTATCTAATTCAGTTAGATCCTTCAATGATGTCGGTAACAAAGCATTGGAGTGAAAACCAGAACCATGACCTAGATCCCAAAGATATTTCAAGATTGGATAACTTTCATCCATCATTGTTTTCATTATCATTTTCTACTCTTATATTTCCAAAATGGTTTTGAATCTCAAGAGAGGGGTAAACCTTATTAGGAGACTATTGAATGTCCACCCTCACAGGATCTTTCAATGTATGCTGGTTAGACTCTTGTAATTCTTAAAACCTATTTTACTCGAAGTTGTTTCAATAATGTACATATAAGTAAATATTAAAGGATATGCCAAAATAGTATCTTAAAGAATATAAATAATGGTTTAAAAATGATTTTGTTGATGTTAACTTCTTCTCCATCCTCTTGAAAACAATATATTTTGAATGATTTTTCCTTTTTGGATCCTTCATGGGAAGAAGTTAATCACTTCTATTGATATCATCACTATATTAGATTAGATTTATATAAGGATACCACCCTAGATTCTCTGGTATATGAAAGCATAAACCCAAATTTTCTAGTAAGTAGGATTGGGGGAGTATCCTCCATATAATCCCTACCTATACCACAACCAAATGAGAAGAATTCATGTTACCAACAGACATGCTAACTTTATTTTTCGTAGAAACTTGATCATTCACTTGAGAACCCTAATTCAAAACTGAGAACTCTAAAATTTTATGATGAAAAACCTATTAATACTTCTCAACATGATTATAGGAGACACAATAATTATATTATGACTCAAACTAGACATACTTACAGAATTGATACACCCCTTTGATTTAAATCAAGAATGATTCCACCAGAGATAGAAAAACGTCAACCTACACATATAATGAGGTGTAATGGGGTGAAACATGGACTTAGATCCACTGTTCAGGCATGAAAATTAGACAACATGATTTAAAGGAATTTTTAGAATTGAGGTGTTTTGGAACTATATAGGTAGACGAGGAAAGAAAACCAAAATCACTATAGAAGGGGGATCATGACTCATAAGGAAATCATAAGACCATATAAATAGGGATAAAATATTACACTACAATAGATCTGGGTAAGGGATGTACTGATTTTTATTAACGCTAAGAAAAAATATTTGATAAAAACCGAACCGTTATCAGTGCTAGAAAAAAGCGATGATAACAAATATATTTATCAGTGATATTCTCAGTGTTGATAAATGTTTTTTACAAAAAATAATATTAATATATATATAATTTTTATATTTATATTCAAAACTAATGTTTATTTATATAAATTAATTAAAAAACACATGTCAATAATTAATATATAATTTTTAATAATTCAACTATATATATAACCTTTAAAAAAATTATTTATAAGATTATAAATAAATAAATATATTTAAATAATTGTAAAATTATAATAATCATTTTAAATAGAAAATATATTTGTTATATTTATATTTATATATATATATTTAAATAAATATATGTCTTAATGAATTTGATTAATAAATAAATTAATATATATATATATATATATATATATATATATATATCTCATGAGAGGAACTTCCCGATGCCCCGTAAGGGGCTATGTGTTAGGGTTTCCTCCCTCCCCCCCCACCTTCCGCCCCCATTTTGGATCAGCTGGGTTCCTCTCCGCAATGTTTCGGTCCAGTGAGCTCACGACGTGCAATGTCTCTTCCTGTGGTGGCATCGTGTGACTTAGTGGGATCGAAAATCTCCGTAATATCAATGTTTGCTTGCCTTTTTCTCACCCTTCCCTTAGAATATAGACATGGGTCATCATGGCGGCATGAAGAGGGTCCAATTTTAGAGTCCATCTACTATGGTGAAGGTTTCCACCTCGTTTCTATATCGGATGTGGGTACGTTGGGCAGATCTGGCTGCCATGTGTGCTCTTGATGGTGGCAATGGGATTTGTGATTCTACAACCGATCTACTTTCAGACTATTCTAGCATTCAGGTGATATTTGTGTGATGTTATTTTATGTTTGATCTATAGTTTTTGATTTTGTTTGTGCGATGGATGTGATTCAAGTTTGGTTTTGGATTGGGGTTCGTGGTCTACAGTTGGTCTTCTTCAACGTTGCGGCAGTGGAGTTGTGCTCTAGTGGAGGCCATTGATTTTCATTGATGTTGTTTGATGTTCAACTTGGGAGGTGGAGGGATAATACTTAGCATCAATTATATTGGGAGCATGAATCTTCTAGTCTTTTTGTTTTTCATTTTTGGTGTGGGATCATTCTAGAGAGTCCATAAGGTTTTGCTCCAGATGGGTATTTAGAGCAGGTAGCTTTTGTCATGCATGACTATTTAGATCAGATGATTGAGAGGGTATGTTGTAACCATTGGTACCAGGTCCATGAATATTTTCATAGGACAACTTGCTGAGTATCCATGCATGGTGGAGGCGTTCCATAATGATATTGATGACGGGGAAGGGTATTTCTACATCGTCTTGTTCTGTAATTATTCCCTTTTCGATGTCTCTACGTCTTTGAAGTCATGTGAGGTTTCACCCTTTTACCTTAAAAAGGGGTTTCATCCAAAATCAATAAAAATTTATGCCTTTGGGCCATTCAGTCAGTCATTATCATGAGATAATGATAATTTTCAGGGACATGATTGATGTTATTTATGTTCATATATTGATGTGTGAGTATAATTGATGCTATATAATTATAAGTTTATCTATGGACATGATTGTGGAATGCTAAATGTCATGATTACCAATATTATGATGACACATGCATTTGTTATGTATATTCACCATAAATGTTCATTTATACAGTAACACCATATTATTCATGATTTTCATACATGTGATGAATAACTTTTT
The DNA here is from genome assembly GCA_963277665.1 of Viscum album. Lineage (NCBI taxonomy): Eukaryota > Viridiplantae > Streptophyta > Magnoliopsida > Santalales > Viscaceae > Viscum > Viscum album. The sequence continues at coordinate 1,024,635,008 of OY728129.1, read as the reverse complement.
ATGACCTATACTTTACTAGGTATGTTAAACCCATGAACTTATTTTGTTATCATAAATACATACAATAAATATATTACATAATTATTATATTTATTATATATATAATTATGAAAATTTAATTATGTATACATACTTTTTAAATATAATTATAACCATATAAATATATAAATATATATATATATATTTAAATAATTATAAAATTATAATAAATATATTTATTATAAATTTATAAATTTATAAATTTATAATTATATACAAATATTTATAAATATATTTATTTATACTTATAATTATAAATATATATATTTAAATAATTATAAAATTACAATAAATATATTTAATATATTTATAATTTTATAAATATATATAATTATATAATTATATTTATAAATATATAAAAAATTTTATAATAACATACAAATATTTATAATTATAATTATAAAAAATTATAAATATATATATATATTTATATAATTATAAAATTATAATTATAATATATATATTTTTTATAATTTTACAATAATTTAAATAAATATATATTTATTTATAATTAAAACTATAAATAAATAAATGTTTTTTATTATTTAAAATTATTTAAATAATTTTTTTTATTTATAGTTATAATTATAAAGAAAATATGTATTTATATACTCAAATGGTTCAGGAGATAGGTGAGCCCGCTCCTAAGAAATTTGTTAGAAAATTAAAGAAAATAGAGAAAGGAGAATGGATAGGGTCAAATAGATACATTCCCTCATCCAAATAAGAAACCTACAAATTAGAAGTAGTTTTATAAACATGATCAGAGTCCTCATCATCATCAGTAGTTTCTTACTACGACTCTGACTTCTTTTGGTTGAAAAGCACAAAATACTTCTCCATAAGCTTTTTCTGCTCTAGTGTGAGCCCTTTGGAGGTTGATCTAGTAGACATGTTTCATCCACAAGCACAATCAACCTGATCATGCCCGCAATGAAAATTTTTTGGGTGTCGACCCCGCTTCTAGGTTTTATCTTGTTATCAGGCCCCTACCAGCTCTTCTTTTTTCAAATCAGAAATGTCTTTCTTCATAAATTTCTCCTTGAGAGAACCTTCATCCCTCTCCTTATTCTTTTCTTCTTCTTATCTCATTACCATCATTGTTTGATTATTCATCTATTACATAGAGTCATTTCCTTCAATTTTCTTCTTCTCTTTATAAATAATAGGGGAATTAATGTTCTTCTTACCTTTACTACGTCTTAAATCCAACAGATATTTCATGACAAGATTATCTACCATAGTTTGCGAATAAATTTCCATAATATCTTTCTCCCCAAGGAGCTATGTTCTATCAACCAAACCATCTTGCCTCTCCAAAGTAGGACTTCCATTCTAATCCTTCGCAGCAACAATAACCTACAATAGTTTCTTCTTGTTAGAGCTCCGAGCCTCCACCTCCACATGCATTGAACAAGAAGTTTGTCTGCTATAACGGGAAAGACCTGCGTTATCAACTAATGGATCATTACCCAACTTGAATTTTCATCTAATGGAGCAGTCTCTCTATTCCCGGAATTGAACCCTTTATCAACTAAGAATGGATAGGAGCCTCAGTAGTAAATATATACATGAGGTAAGTTTTTATGATTTGTTTTTCCAAAAGATGATGAACTATGTTAATTATGAATAAATACATTTTATATTTTTGTAGGAATATCAATAAATATTAATTGAATGGATTGCCCCTTGAAAATAAATGTTTAATTATTAGTCCTCACGTCACTTCTACAGAACAAACAAAAAAAGATTCAAAAAATGAATGAAATAGTGGCATACCTAACTAATTTTTTTGAATGAAAACTTAATGAAGACTGAATCGTCTTAATACCAATGATTAATGGTTAAATGTTTATAATTTAATAATATAAAATATATTTTCATTTAATTAATGTCTTATTCTTTTTTATGTTTTTATGAAAAAATGGATGCTCATTTTGGTCAATTTTGATACTCATAAGAATTATATTTGGGATTCACTACATGGATACCAAACAAATTTACCACACAAGATGACATTTTTCAATTTCAAATACACTACATTGAACATTTTAGAAATAATTTTCAAGTTATATATTTTATATCATGTTTTAATAAGAATTCTGTTATGATAGAGTGATGTTTAAATAATATGAAAATCATGGTATGAGGACAATCCATACACACAAATATCATAACAAGTTCTACCACTAGAGAAGTATCAAGTAATATATAATAATATTTCACTATCCAAACACACATCGAAATAAATTAATTATTTTTTCAGTGTTTCTACAGTATCCAAAACAAACAAATAGAAAATACTGTTGTTATTATGTTTGTAATTTTATGAGAGAGATCATATTCCATCAACAGAATAGCATCCATAAAGTGGTATTTTTGAAGATAATTACTATTTAATTTAAAATATTTATTAATCCTCTATGTTTTTTTTATTTTTTCAATACTACTATTACGATTAAAAATGCACACATTCATAGGAAGATATAGATTTTATTAGAAATGAATGGGTAGTATACCTGATGGCAGAATGTACTCAAATAACATGGATATGTGACTTCCATAGAAGTATTCGATTATTTCATATTTATATTTAATTTATTTATTTTAATTATTACTCACATAATAATTTTTTCGTATACATTTGTTTTCCTTTTTTCATGTTAGAGTTGTTTGTTCAATGTTGATCATGCTCATGAAAGATTGGACTTCGAGGCTGCAACTCAAGGTTCAATGAAAAGGTAATTTTTTTAATATAATATGTTTTTCTCATAATATTATATGTTTTATACTTTATTAACATAACTGAAATTAAGTTTTTTTTCTACTCATATAGACAATTTATTCTCCGTCAAAACATTTTCACCCATACAGTGTTCGAATTTTTCAATTTACTTCAAAATATGTGCAGGGAACATGAAAGAAAGTTATAAATTTCAACATTATAGGTGGATTATTTTGTTCGAGTTGGGGTTATTTTTTTGAAGCTAATCAGGATCATTTGAGATTGAAACTAACATAATGACATGGAAATGGGTCAAGACTATATACAACGATCATGAAAAGGTGAGTTCCTACTACTTATTTAATTAATTTTTAAATAATTTTATCTAATATTTTTAATTTAATTTCCTTATCATTTTTATTTAATACTTATATCTTTATTTTCATAGATTGTTTAATAATTTATATTTTACATTCAAATATCTACAACAAGACCCAAAAGAGATAATGTTTTCCTTTCTGCCAATGTTACCACACATTCCAATGTTTTTCTTTATCGAGCTACCATTAATGCATATTGAGTTGATATTCTTAGCTGAAAAACCATTCTCATTGTAGAAAACCAAAAAGGTAGGGGAAGGTTTTTCAGATAATAAGAACAACTCAATATGCAATGTTGGTAGTTGGATAAATAAATACAATTGAAATCATGATATCATTTTCGGTTTGGATTGTTTTGATATATAAATACAGTGATATAAAAGTCTTTTGGGATACATTAGAATTAGTGATACCTCAATCTGAAACATGGTGTGACCGATATGACTATAGGTTCATTTTTTATTATTTAAAATTAACATTAATTGTAGTAAAAAAGAAAAATTATATATCAAAACTGAACAAATGCATTCATATTATTATGATACTTTAGAAAAATAATAAATAAGTCATTTATGATGTGTATAAATTAACTACAACTCAATCCTACTCACAGTGTTACCGGTATGACTCTACATGCATATTTTTATTTAATATTGACATTAATTTTTGTAAAAAAGAAAAATCACATACTAAAAAAAATAAAACACATTTATATTTTTTTGATACTTTAGTAAAATGATCCATAAGTAATTTTTGACATGTAAGAATCAACCTCAACTCAATCTGATACATGATGTGTCTGGTATGACTCAAAGTATCTGTTATCATTTTAAAATTGAAAATTTAGTTCGGAAAGTGTTATTCATTGAAAACCAAGTGAAAACACTTGTATTTCTATAATAATTTAGTACAATTATTAACAAATCATTTTTTATGTGTAAGATGAAGTCCCATATCCAAATGACATGCGATTTGACATGTACGACTCAATGTGTGTGTTTGCAGTTTCGAATGACATTTTAATAAAAAACAAAAGTGGCATATTAAACTAGAAAATAGATTAATATTTACTTACTACATTAGGAAAATAATTAATAATTCATTTTAGATGTGTAGGACCCAGTTTCACCTCAATCTGATCGACAATGTGATTAGATAAATTCAAAGTCTGTCTATTTATTTAAAATTGCAAGTAATTTTATTAAAAGAATAGTGTCACAATAAAAACTGATAAAACCCATTCATATTATTTTGAAAATTTAGTAAAATTATCTATAAGTAATTTATGACATATAAGAATCATCCTCACCTCAATATAACACTTGGTGTGCCCAATATGACTCAAAGTGTCCGTTATCCATTTAAAATTGACATTTATTTAAAAAAGTGTCACTAACTGAATATAAAGAATATTCACTCAATTTACCTTGATAATTTAAGAATATTCTTCATAAATAATTTGTGACTAGTATAAATGAGTCCCACATCAAACCGACACATGATGTGACTAGTATGAGTCAAAGTGCGTGTTTCCACTTTCAAATGACATTTTAATAAAAACACTAGTAACATACCAAAAAATTTGAAAATGAATTCAGATTGTTTTAATACTTTAGGAAAATGATCTATAAGTCACTTGTGATGTTTATGAACCAACCATACCTCAATCCAACAGATGGTATGATAATTACAATTCAAATTTGGTATATTTGGTTAAAAATGACATTAATTTATGTTAAGAGAACACATGCCATAATGAAAACTAAGAAAACTTATTCATATTATTGTGATAATTTATAAAAATGAATCATAATCAATTTTTGGCAAGTATTAATCAATCCCACCTCAATTCAATGCATATTTTGACTAGTATGACTCAAAGTGTCCTTTATGAGTTTAAAATTGTCATTTTAGTTCAAAAAGCACCACTCACTGAAAACTAAGAAAACATTCTCATATTTTCTTGATAATTTAAAAAAATAATTCATAAGTAATTTGTGACATGTAATAATTATTCTCACATTAAACTATCACACGATATGAATAGTATGACTCAAATTTCATGTTTCCAATTTCGAATGACATTTTAATAAGAAAACACAAGTGACATAATGAAAATTGAAAAAATGCATTCATATTGTGTTAATACTTTAGGAAAATTTTCTATAAGTCATTTTTTACATGTAATAATCATCTGTTCCTCAATAAAATATATGATGTGATCGGAATAATTTTCAGTGTGTATATTTATTTAAATTTGACATTATTTTTTGCAAAAAGAATAAGTGACAGACTGAAAACCAAAAAAACACATTCCAATTGTTTTATAATTTATTAAAATGATTTAAATGTCATTTTTGATGTGTATTAATCATCCCCACCTAAATCCAACTCATGGTGTTACTATTATAACTCTATATGTGTATTTTTATTTAAAATTGACATTAATTTTAGTAAAAAGAACAAGTGTCATACTGAAAATTTAGAAAACACATTCATATTGTTTTCATAATTTAACAAAACGCTCCATAAGTCATTTTGGACAAGTAAAAATCACTTTAATATCAATTATATGCTTAGTGTTACCGGTATGACTACAAGTATGTATTTTTATTTAAAATTAACATTAATTTTTGTAAAAATAACAACTGACATACTTAAAACATAAAAAACAAATTTTGATTGTTTTGATACATTAGTAAAATGATTCTTGAATAATTTTTGACCTATAGGAATTGAATTCACCTCAATCTGATGCACAATGTGACCAGTATGGCTCCATGTGTGTTTATTTATTTGAAATTGATATTAATTTTAGTAAAAAAAATCACTTTCTAAAAAAATGAAAATGTATTCATATTGTTTTTTTTACTTTAGGAAAATGATCCATGAGTCATTTTTGATGTCGAGGAATCAACATCACAACAATCCGATAAATGGTGTGACAGATAAGACTCAAAGTGTTTCCTTTAATTTTAAATTGACATTAATTTTAGAGAAAATAATATGTGACTTTCTAATAACAAATAAAACACATTTTTATTAGTTTAATACATTAAGAAAATGATCCATGAGTTATTTTTGATTTATAATAATCACCCACACCTCAATCCAATGCACTATGTGACTGGTATGATTCAAAGTGTCCATTATTAATTTAAAATCGACATTTTAGTTCAAAAAGTCACACTCCATAGAAACTATGAAAATGTACTATGATTGTCTTAATAATATAGTTAAACGATTCATAAGTCATTTCTGATGCGTTAGAAGCAGTCTGACATCAAACTAATACATGATGTGACTGGTATGACTCAAAGTGTGTGTTTCCAATTTCAAATAAAATTTTAATAAAAAAGACACGTGACATACTAAAAACCAAGAAAATGAATTTAGATTGTTTTTATATTTTAGGAAAATGATCCATATGTCACCTATGACATGAAGTAATCAGCCCCACCTCAATATCATGCACGATGTGACTGGTTTAAGCCCAATTGTGTCTATTTATTTAAAATTGACATTAATTTTATTAAAAACAATAATTGGAATACTATAAATTGAGAAAATACATTCAGATTATTTTGATACTTTAAGAAAATTATCCATAAGTCATTTGTGACATGTATGAATGAACCCCACCTCAATTTCACACACAAGGTAACTCAAAGTGTGTCTTTTTATTATAATTTTACATTTTGTTAATGTTTTATTCAATATTAATGTTTAATTAATTTTTTATAGTATTACTAACATAATAATTGTTTTCTTTTATATAGAGATTCTTTTTATCAGGTTTATTTGATCTATTCAAAAACTGATACCAAAGGTTGACTATTTTTAGAGGGGATTGTGGGTGGCCAAGAAGATGAAACATTATGGTTTTTAAATTTTTGGGGAAATTTTCAAATGTATTTATAAAAGACATTTTTTGAAATGTATATAGTAATGTTTTTTATATTCATGATGTCAAATTTATTTCAATTGAATTACTTATTTTTTATACACAAGTTACCTGTTATTTCTATATTGGTTTTTTTGTAGTGGGATTTTATACGAATAGTGCACTACAGTAGGACGAGCCATTATTAGAGCTGATAAAGGCCCCCATTTATCAACACTATAGAAATAAATTACAAAGGGGTATTTATTAGTTCCATAAATAGAACTAATAAATGATATCCCTATTAATGATGTTAAGGACAAAAAATCCTTTTTAGCACTATTAAAGGCCTTTTTCACACTGTTAAAGGGTATATTTGTAGTATTGTTACATTAAATGAGACACTTACCATTTTACCATGTAATAGAAATATGGAGTTATAAATTAATTAAAATGAGGATATGATAAGAATTGATGATCCCTACAAACACATACTCTTTTAATCCACCTAAACCATTAAAAAAATAATCAAATACATCAACTGATGGATGTAGACACCTCAAATGAACCACTAGAGAGAACTCAAAGAAATACAAGTTTACAATGAACTCCATCCATAAGATAGAAAATTAAAGGAACCCTTAATTGAGAGATGGTAATTTTGAGAACAATTGAATAGTATGGAACATTGGAAAGGAAATGTGGTTACTAAAGGGGGAGAAACCCTTATGATGTGATGAGAAAGGATTATAGAAGGGACCTCCCCCATCCTCAAAAAGGGGAAGGTTGGAGGTGGCTATCATTGTCTAGGACAAGAACATTAGTAGGAGGTCGCCAACAACTGATTTAAGGAATTTCATATTCTGTAATTGAATATTTTTTTCACTAATTTCATGTTATAATTTCATAATTTTTTTAATATTGATAAAGGAGGTGTCCACCTAAAATCCATCTTGAAACCACCTGGAAGTGGTCTTTGTTACTGGTCAAAGGCAATGATTTTATTTTATTTTATTAGATAATCATATTTCGAACATGGTTGAGAGGTAACCCGTATATGTCATCAAGGACTAAAGAACATGGAATTAATGCCTAAAGGCATGTAGTCCTTATATATTGATAATAAGAAAACCCCTCCATCACCCCTTCCAATGTATTCTCCCATCTAACCACTGATGATGAATTTGTTCATGTAAGTTTTTCACATCAAGGTGCATGAGTTCTTAACCAGTTGGTTTAATTCCTTCTCCATCATTATTAACTCTAGAAGATTCATCCATGAATACCACCACTCTATCATAATCCATTTATTGTAGGTTTCTTCTAGCCACACCACTTTGTAGACATGGAATGGAATCCCAATGGCCTGAAGGCCCATGATGGGATAAAGGCCCAATATCCTAAACACTAGCAATCATGGTCCTAAATCCCAAATTTGGTGAATAATAAAACTAATATAGTGCCTTTTATAATACTTTCTATAGTTTCTACCCTTTTATAGTGTTACAATACAATTATATTACCATAGTAATTCATCGCTATCTAGATCTATACGTTGAGTTTTGATATAGAATCCTGGGGGATTTTTAACTCGAGTGCACCCCCAACTTCCCTAGAAGTGGTCATGGGTTTTCACTAAATTGAGTATTAACTGCCACTAAATATACCATGATAGTTATTTTAGACCACTATTGATATAAAATATGACTAGGGGTGAATAGTCATTTTAAAGGCTAAAGGAAAAATAATCCATGTTTATAAGAAATTAAATTTAATTGAGTGCAGTAATATTGAGTTATAAAGCAGCCAAATTAAAAAGGAAAGAACAAAAGATTTATAGTGGTTCAGAGCACAAATATCCTAGTCCACTCTTCAATATCCTCTACTCTTATAAGAGACTATTACCCATGAAGATCCTCATATTTAATGAAGTGAGAACCTTTATTACAGACCCTTACTTTTGAACAAACCAGAGGAAAAACCCTAAGGAATATCCTAGTATTTGATATAAGAGACCAACCTGGTCTACTTAACTGAATTTTAATCAGGTGTCACAGACCTAAATTCATTTTTGGAGGTATAATAACCATAGAAAGGGAAATATTTTCTATTTATGAGAAAATCATAATCTAAACATGGAGAAATTACAAAAAAAAGAAAAAAATATTAAATGAATTAAAAAATAAAAGAAAAGTATCAGACGATCATAATGTTGGAGAAGTTTCAGGTCGATCATCATTGATCAGTCATATGAAAACTTTAAAATATGAATTCCTTTGGTGATGATAGGAAGAATGTAGAAGTCACAGAATCTTATAAAAAATTCAAAATAGCAGAATGTCAAAGAATTATTACAAGTGATTTGTGCCAAATGATCTACATATGTATGTGTTTTATATATTGAATAGATATACTAGTTCATTAAAATAAGATCTATGAGAAGCACAAATGCGTCCAATATCTTCATGAAACATGTTAATGATTAAAAATATAAGAATATAATCGTTACCTATAGTTTGTTAAAGCCTCGTAGAATTAATATAAAAATATAATTGGATTTTACATTTCTTTATGAAGTATTCATATAAACAAAATTAACAAATTAATTATTATTTTAAAGAAATTTATAACTATAAATTAATTAAATAAAAATATAATCCTTTAGATTATACTTGGTGCAAAAGGTGAAATAAAACATGACATCATATAAACTTTAAACTGCAAACAAGTGTGTACACGAAGTAATGTTACAATTTAATTTTTAACAACTAACAAATTTATTTCAACATAAAATAATAATACTATGATAAAAATAAATTATTTTAATAAAAACAAATTAAATAATATATAGAAATTAAAAATATAAAATTTTAACCGATACTGGGTCATTGACCTATCATTGGAATAGGGAACAGTGAATCATGACCCACTGCTGGGTTCCAACAAAGGATAAATAGAACATGAACTACCATTCTAATTTTTTTTAAAAATAAAATGAGTTAATAAAAATTATATACATTCCATGTACCAAAGAAGTCAAAGGATTTATATGAAGTAATAAAAAATTTCTCACTGTTCGAAGTCCAATGGTGACTCATGACTCAACGTTGGAAAAATACAGTAGTGAATCATGACATACCATTGGAAATTTACAACGGTATCTCATTGAAAAAATGTCAACATCATAAAATTAATATATGAAAAAAAATATTTATATAAATAAAAAAGTAAATTAAATATAACTTTAAATAGTATGATACCTGAACTAAATAAAAAAAAAGCTTCTTCCATGCCTATTTGTACCTATAACAGAGGCTAAAGTAAATAAAGAAAAAATATAATAAATGATCTTCTGATAACACAAATTAGAAAGAAATATAAACTAAAGGTTTCCAATAAAAGAAGGAAGTGGTTTTTGGAAAAATAAATAAGATCTTATGCTATGGGATTTGTAATGTAATTGAGAATAAAACTATGGAAAATAGAAAAGATCCACAAAAAAACCATAAAATGAATGATGAAGGAGGATTGGAAATATATTGTTCAATCTTTAAGAGAAATATCTTATTATGGGTTGAACAATAAGGGGAGTACACCTACAGTGGGTAAAAAAGTACCCACTGTTGATGTCCAATGGGGGTAAAAATCACCCACCATTGAAGTCCAACAATGGGTAAAATTACCCACTGATGAGTTTTGGCGGTGGGTCATTGACCGACCATTGGGTTCCAATAGGGTTAAACTCACCCATCATTTGAATTTAACAATAGTGACTTGACACCCACCATTGGTGTCTAATAGTGGAACATCGAGCAATAAATAGAAGAAGGAACTTTGAACCAATGAATATAACCTTCATTAAGAAGATAAAGACATGAACCACGACAAAAAAAAGGTTTTACAGGCAAAAGAAGAAAATATCACTGTTGAAACTCAAAAAAATATGAGAGAAAGAATAAGAGGATGAACATCAGTTAGAAATAAGAAAGAAGAAAAAAATAGTTGAAGAAGAAGAAAATAGATTCACTGAAGGCCAATAATGAACATATGATGATGAATATTATAGATATAGATATCTGAGAAGGTTGATAGAAACTCAAAATATAAGAGCACACAATATTTCAAAAGACGATGTGTGTGGGATTTAAAATATATCAAATGAGTGAGTTGAAACATAATGGAATGGATGACCGAGTTTTAAATGATGAACTCTAATGATCAAATGAGCACCCCACATTGAAATGAAAATACGGAATTTGGGTGGTATTTCATCCATAGTGGACTAATCTTTAGTTCATAATAAAACCTAATCACAAATGGGGGCTTCGACCCATGAATGAAACATAGCCCAACCGAAGAGCCCCCAAGTGCACTCCAAGGGACTTATATATGACCCCCTATTCCTTAGGCATGCACTATGCACACCTATCCCTATATCCTCTTAGTGGGGTTCTATATGATGTTTTCCCATGGGGTTGACTCCAAGGGGCCTACTATGTGGTTGAGGGATATGATATTTCCTCTCATGGATGGCTATATTTTTACATAAAGAAAATACTATAAGTAAATAAAAAAATTATTTAAATAAAAACATTTAAATAATTTCTTTTATAATTTAATAAAATTTTGATAAAGATGAATTTATCATAAAAATTAAAAGTGATAAAACATTAAAATTACATTTAAATACTAACAAACCCATTTTATAAAACTAAAAAACCAATCATGTATTTAATTTTCAAAAAAAACCTCTGACTTTTTTTTAAATCATCAAAAATTACATTAAAAAATAAAAATAAATCTCATTTTAATAAAAATTAGTTACTTTAAAGAGAGTAAACAAAAATAAATAAGATTTTTCTAGTGATTAAAAAATTAATTGTAAACAGTATGAACTAAATATTATTTATTCAGAGCAGAAAATAAAATTTTCAATTATAGAACATATGTTGACATATTTAAGTATAATAACTATAGTGAAAAATATTTTAAGCTTATACCCAATTAAAATTTGAAAATTCCAAATTTAACTAATTCGAATGGTTCTATAAAGATGTCAGCTAGCTATTTCTCATGGGGAGCTAATTCTATGAAAATATCACCTTTATTTAAGTGATCTCTTATAAATTGAAATATTATATCTATGTGTTAAGTTACACAGTGTTGAAGAGGGTTTTTATAAATTTAAATAGAACATGAGTTATCACAGTAAACAAGAATTTTATCAAAAATGATATTGAAATCATAAAGTGCTTGTTTTATCCAAATGTTCTAAGAACAAAAACAACAACCAAAACATATTTAGACACAACTATTTATAATGATAATTATTTTTGTTTTTTAGAGCTCCATTAAATTAAACTTTTTCCTAGTAAGTGACACATATCTATAGTGATTTTACAATAATGTCTGCAACCTCCAACATCAAAATCAGAGTAAGATAATAAATCAAAACAATTATTATTATAATAGAATGGTCGTTTAAAAACAATAACCTTGAAATTAATAATTATCCTTTAAAAAAAATTAAAGTGAATTTCTTTGGGGACTGATTTAAACCTAGAAAACTAGAAAAATGAGAACATGATGTCTCATCTTGAATTAATGAGATATAATAGACTTTATATCATTCCACTATAGTTTTTAATATCAACTGACTTACTAGATTCATCTATGTCTGATTTAGAATTAGTTCTCATATTTGTTTTCATACTTTTACTAGAAACAATTCCAAACATATTTACAAGTTCTTTAGTAGATTTGTCTTGATTTAGGAGAATACCTTCTTTTCATTGATTAATTTGAAATCCAAGGAAACATTTTAGTTCTCCCATCATGATTACGTCAAATTCACTTGTCAAAAGCATAGAAAATTCATTAAATAGAGAATCATTTTTTGAGACAAATATTCTATCATCAACATATGTCTTTATAATCAACATATCTTTTGAAACTCTTTATATAAACAATGTAGGATCAACCATACCTTTAAAAAATTATATTTAATAGATATTAGTAAATCCTTTCATACCAAGCTCTTGGAGATTTTTTAAGACCATATAAGGCCCTATTAATTTTAAAAACATTAAATAGGAAATAATCATTTTTAAAAAATGGTGTTTTTATAGCATAAATTTCATATGAAATTATTCAATTTGAAAAGTCACTTTTTACAACAATTTGAAATAATTTTTTATTTTGAAAATTAGAAAAGGTCAATAAATTTCCAATTTCTTTAAACCTAGAAATACGAGAATAATAATCATCAAACTAAATTACATCTTCCTTGGAATAACCTTGAGTTACTTATATTTATTTATTTTTATCTATGATTCCAACATTATCAAGTTTATTAAAAAAATAAATTTAGTTATGATAATAGGTTTACCTTTTGAAAAAAAACTAAGTCCCATAATTTATTACATTAAAATTGATTTAATTCACCATGCATATCTTTAATTAAATTTGAACCAGGTAAATAATTTTCAACATTAAATGAAACATAATTAGAAATAGAATCAGAACTGACATCGTAAAGAAAAACAATTTTTTGGGTTTAAATTCTAGATTCTACATTACCAATTATTTTTCAATCAGGTGATATTTAAGAGTTATCGATTACTTTGGACCAGTCTGAGAAGCCTTATGATCCCACTTAACTAATGAATTATCATTATATTGTTCCTTTTATTCACCAAAGCTAAACTCTATAAAATCAACAATTTTTTTGAAAGATTTCAAATCCTACTTATTATTTTTTTATCATTAAACATAATATGCATAGATTTTTACACAAATAAAATTTCCTTGTTGAAAACTCTATAAGATTTACTAGTATTTCAATATCCTAATAAAAAAACTTCATTCTATTTAGTGTCAAATTTTTATAAATTATCTTTTTTATTTATGATAAACACCTTATATCCAAAGTCCCTTAAGTAACCAAATTTAGGATTAAGACCACTGAAAAGATTATAAGTGGTCTTATTTAAGAATGGTCTAATTGAATCTCTATTTAAAACATGGGAAACTGTATTTACATATTATACTTAGAAATATTTATGTACGCTATATTCCATTAGTTTTGAACTTTCCATTTCTTGAATAGACATGGCCCTTTTTTCTACCACACCATTTTGACATGGTGTCATAGGGGATAAGAGAAAGTGTTTATATGGATTTGATTTATAAAATTTATCTAATTCTAAATTGAAAAAATTCACCACCTATATCACTTCTGATAGATATGATTGATGTATTTTTGAAAGTTTCTATTAGGTTATAGAATTAAAAAAATTTGTATAATGTTTCATTTTTATGAGATATAAAATATACCAATAAAAATCTATTGTAATCATATGTAATTAAAAATACATATCATTTCACATCAAAACTAGTAGGTTTCATACATCAAAACAAGTCAAGATGAACTAACTCAAAAAATCATGTTTTATAAACACCATTAATTGATTTAAATATTTATTTGTGTTTTTTACCATTTAAAAATGAATCAGACATGAAAAATATACTTGTATGCAACATTTGTAGTTGTAGAACTGGTTCATTCTTTGATAGTCTGTGAAATTTTCTGAAATTTTCTTAACCAATCTTCCTATGGAATAGAATTTCATATTAATCTATAAAATTTAGACACTTAACCTTTTATTTTATTATTTCTAAAAAATCAATAGTATATACATTTTCATTTATGTTTCCATAAAATGAGACAAATTTGTATTTCAGAATAGAACACTTATCATTTTTAAATAATACATTTAGTCCATCAACACATAACTATGATATACTTGCGATATTTTTTTGAAACCATGTACGTATAATACTTTTTAAATTATAACTGGTTTTGAAAAAACAACCTCACATAGACCTTTAATATGACTTTAGAGTTGTCACTAAATGTGAAAATGATATCATAAAATGAGTTAAATGATAAAATCTTTGAAAAGTCACCTACCATGTTCATGGAGTAGCCACTATATATGTATTCCTTGAGAATTTTGAGGCATATTTTCTAAAATTAAAAAAT
The DNA here is from genome assembly GCA_963277665.1 of Viscum album. Lineage (NCBI taxonomy): Eukaryota > Viridiplantae > Streptophyta > Magnoliopsida > Santalales > Viscaceae > Viscum > Viscum album. The sequence goes on along the minus strand of OY728129.1, from coordinate 1,024,619,937 downwards.
TAAGAAATCTGTTTTGGTACCGTTGACAACTTGGTTCCAACAGGATTAATAAAATAAAAATTAGGCACCCAAATAGATTTATATGATTTACTAGTGGTCTGATTTGAAATTAAATCATTAGTAATAGGTTACACTTGAAATGCTTCCTTTTTATCTTTTGACAAAGTTAGTTTTATTTAAACATGGAGTTGTACCGCTATATCCAAAATCATTTTTATTTTTGTTTAATCCCATTATTGATATCATCTTATCATTTTGTTGTTTTAATTTTATGAAATTTGATAATTCATCTTTAATATTAAAAAGTTTTTTTTACAAAACCACATACTCCTTTTGAACATTTTTCAAATCTTTAAATATATTCCCATTGGATTCAGATGTGGTGTTTCTTAATTTTTTATTTTCTTGCTTTAATTTATTATATTAATTTTATACTTTAGTTAGATCCTCAACAACTTAATTATATCTCCTATATTTATCTTTATCTTTTAGAACTATAATTTTATTAATCCATTCGTTTTCATCATTTAGTTTTAACAATTCAGAATCACAATATTATTTATTTTTATCATACTAGGAAATAAATATTTTTAGATTATTACATTCGATTTGATTTTTTCATTCTCTTTAATCAACTTATTATTATTAATTTTCAAGTCATTATATTTTTTAATTATTTTTACCCCATCAGTCATTAATTCTTTATTTTCATTAAGCAATTTTTTAGCATTATAATTTTCAGAATTAGAATCAAAAAAATGTGTAAGAAACAATTTAATTTTCATTTATAGATATAGTATTATGATCAAAATTTTAAGGAGTTATTAATTTAGTAACTAGAGATTAATTTACCTCATCAGTAATGCCCATTAGAGAAGGATTACATATCTCTTATTCTCTTTCAGATTCATCACTTGAGCCAGAATTGTTTGAGTAGTCCCAACATCTAAACAAATCTTATTTTCATATTTTATTTTGTCTTTATCTTTCTTTGGGTGTTTGAGTTTTGGGAAATCAGTCCTTATATGAACATTCTTCCTACACTCATAACATGTTAATTCTGAAATATCATTATTTTTAGTAGCATTACCTTTATTATAGTCATATCTGAACATCCCCTTGAACTGACTCTTCACCCCTTTTTTTCATAAAATTATGAAAATTATTACTAAATTGGGCCATATCATGATCACATTATTAAAACTAAGATTCATAGGAATTATAGGTACCAATAAAATTTGATTTAAATGAAATACCTTTTATTTTAGTAGAATCCTTATCGTAATTATTCCTCAGATCTAATTCACACAATAATAAAGAACCTATTAGTTCATCTAAAGTATAATTCTTGAAATCCTTACTCTCATTGATGGAAAACTTCTTTGCATTAAATATATTCTTAAGAGAAATCAATACTCTTTACACTTGAGAAATTTTGAACAAAACCCCTCCAATAGAACTAATATCATTAGTGACACCGGTGAACCAATAGAACATCTAATTTATAGATTCTTCATATCCCATATTTTAGTCCTAGTATTCTGCTTGAAGCATTCCAAGATTCATTCTATTCAGTTTTTCGGTACCATAATGATTCAATTGTAGTATCATTCATATGTCATGGGCTGTATTATAGAAGGAAACATGGATATAGAGACCTCTACTTATATCACAATATATAATATTTTTATCTTTGTAATTTAAAAACATATTTTACCATGTCATTACCAACTAGAGTCTCTAGATCAACCTTGGGTAGATCATATGGATTTTCCAAGATGGTCTAGTGATCCACACTCAGTTGTTTTAAGTATAATTCTATTATATCTTTTCTGAAACCACTTTCACTCAGATCAATGAATGAGGGTTTCTATGGTATCCATACATCATTTGCATGGAAACCTACCATATTAAAAGAGATATTTTGTTTTGTTCCTTAGATTCTCAGGTCTATAATATCATATAATCACAATGTAATAATAATCAGTATAAATATTATTCTTAAATATTAATACATATAGGAAAAGTTCTAGTAAAACAGAGCACCGAATAAACTTTAAACAAAAAACAAGAGTGTATAAAAAGTAACGTTACAATTTAATTTTTAACACTATAAATTTATTTCATCATAAAATAATAATACCATGATCAAAAAAATTTATTTTAATAACAAAAAATGAAAAATGAAATAAAAATTCCTAAATGTAAAATTTTAACTAATGGTTGGTCATTGACCTACCATTGGAACATATAATAGTGACTCATGACCCACCACTAGTTTCTAATGGTGGATCAATAGAGCATGTCCTACCATTCCAATTTTATTAAAAAAATAAAATTAATTAGTTAAAATTAATTAAATTCCAATCATCTAACATATTAAAGTCTTTTTATGCAGTAATGAAAATTTTATCACAGTTGGAAGTCCAACAATGACTCGGGAATCCCCATTGGAAAAATCTATATGGGACTCATGAACTACCCTTGGGAATTTCCAACACTGGATCAATGATTTTTTTTCCAATATTAGTAAATTAATAGATGAATAAAATCATTATAAAATAACAAAAAAAAGTAAAGATAAATTCAAACAGTAATAATCACGAACTGAATAAAAAGGACAATATTCTACCAAGACTCTTTGTACCTCTAGGATATGATAAAGTATTGAAAGAAAAAATATAATAAATGATCTTATCATAACATAAAATAGAAAGAAATAAAAATAATAGGCAGCCCAAAAAACAAAGAAAAGGTCTATGGAATCTTAAAAAATAACTTATGATATGGTAATTTCAATGAAATGATAAATAAAAATTCATCAAATAAAAACGATCAACCAAAAAATAGAATTAGAAAATAAATGATGGAGTATGGAAAAGATCCAGCTAGACCTTGAAGATAAATCTACTGCTACAGGATGTACAATAAGGGGAAGACACCCAAATTGGGTAAAAAAATACCTACCATTTATTTCCAATGGTGGATAAAAATCAACCACCGTTGAATTCTAATAGTGGGTAAAATTTCCCTCCATTGAGTTTTGGTGGCGGGTTATCGACCCACCATTGGGTTCCAATGGTGGGAAACCTTTCCCACTATTGGAATTTACCAACAGTGAGTCAACACTAGAATTTGGCATCCAAAAGTGGCATACTGAGATCCTAATGGAGGAAGGAACTTTGAACCGGTGAAGAACACCCTTATGAAGAAGATGAAGACATGAAACTCAACCCAAAAAAAGAAAACCTTATATAGAAAAAAGAAGAACATATTACTTTTAAAACATGAAATAATATGAGAGAAAGAATAAGAGGTTGAGATTTAGTCAGAAATAAGAAATAAGAAAAAAATACAGTTGAAGAAGAAGTGAAGTGTTACACTGAAGACCACCAGTCCATATATACTAGTGAATAGTATGGAGTTGGATAATCGAGGAGGATGACCAAAACTCAAATAGAAGATTTTGTAAGATTTAAAAATAGGAGGCGCATGAGATTTCAAATATATCAAATGGATGATATAAAATAGAATAGATCAGATGGTCGAGAAATCAACCGAGTTTTAAAGGATGAGTAGTAACACTCAAATGAGAGCCCCAAATCAAAATGAAAATATGGAATCTAAGAGGCATATCAACTAAAATATTAAGATCTTTGGTTTAGAAAAAAACAAAAGTACACACAGGGGACGTGACCCATGTGGGTGACTTATCCCAACCAAATCACCCGTGAGCATGCTCCATAGGCCCTATACATGGTCTTCATATGACTTAGGCCTAAACTATACACACCAGTCTCCACAACCACTTTGTGGGGTGACACATGCAGGATTTCCCATAGGGTCGACCATAAGTGGTTCCCAATGTAGTTGAGGTCCAACCGGGTTCCACCAAAGGATGGCCATATTTTTAAATAAAAAACTCATATAAGTAAATAAAACTTTAATAAAATAAAAACATTTAAACATTAAAAGATTTGATAATTTAATAAAATGTAAATATAGAGTAATTTATCAAAACATATAAAAGTTATAAAATATATAAATAACTTTTAAATACTAAAAAGTTCTTCAAGGTTTTCAGGATTTACCCATCCATAGGTTCTCATGATCCATGAAGTGCAACATGATATTTTTTTTAAAGATTCCACCACCTAAGTTCATTTATAGGCTAGTGTATAAGTGTAATTGAACCCTTGGAAAAGAGAATGTGGGTGATTTGAACTATTAATGAGTTTGTATATGTATATTTGTTTATAAATGAGTAATATATTATAAATAGGTATTTCATTAGAGTGGAATGATGGGGGCTGAACATTTTATTTTAGTGAGTTTATGGAAGGGATCATGAATAATAGTTGAAGTCACTATTTGAGAATCATATATTTGTAAGGTGATTATATTACAATCATAAAATAGGTAAAAATTACTTATAATAGTATTTTCCACTCATTTCAAGGGTAGTAGGTTTATAAAACGTGAGAGAGGGGAATATTGGATTTTATCTATTAACACACCACAAGTAAAATCATGCATGTTTCACTTTAATGATGTTTTGATTGATTCATGACATAGATTAATTACTAAAATATTTTTATTTGGACACCATATAATGATTAAATGAGTACACGAATTAGATCATAGTTTAGTAGTTATAAATTCAAGGACTATGTTTTTTAAAAAATTAGAAATCTGGAAACATGGGATATTTTATGTGTCACAATTCTTAGATCCCTAAGAAAGAAAATAAGAAGAAAAATGAGACTTTATTTCACCAAGAAATATGTTTTATATAAAATACCTTGTCAACACCATTCTCTCTCACAATTGGAACTCTAAAGGATCTCAATTAGATATGAGTTATCTCTAGATTAAATGATGATATAGGAAGGATATCAGGTCCTCTATATGTAGGCATGGTGGTAAGAATAAATTTATTTCATAACACCCACCTAAAACCACATAAATACACTTAAACTGAGACCTCTAAAATGGAATTCAATGAAATATTCTATAACATATAGCAGCCATGGTTAAAGTCCATATTTTATATAGTAGCTTCACCAGCCTACCAATCTTTGAACATGAATTTTGGACCTCGTATATACCCCCTCTAGTTACAGTTCATTGGAACCTTAGTGAAGATCCAAATTATCCTGATTTACTACATTTTAAGCGTACTTGTTAGGTTTTGGTTCATATATATCTTTATAAGTCTTAGTAGCAATCAGCCCATTACAAAACGTATACAGTGATAAATAATATTAATATACTTTATCTGAGAATAATACATTGGGTTATTTCTTACGTCTGAATCACTTTGACTATCACAATAAATCTTGTAATACTTATTGATTAATCTAAGATCAAATAGAAGAAACTGTAACTATAACATTTTTTACCCTAATCAATAAAAAAAATTTACTTTACTTTTATCATGTATAAATTTACAAAATTCTACAACCCTGATTATCAAAATACAACTCCTCTAGTAAAATAATAAGAAAATAAAAATATATAGTTTCTTTTATTAGGATCTCTATTAAATTGGTTTATATATATCCCTCTAAGAGTGTATATTATCCATCATATCACAAAAATAGATTAAATGTACCATTAAGATAACACATAATCCACTTGACCACAGATCAATGTTGTTACCTAGGATTAGAGAGAATTCGGCTCACTATTTTTACTCCGTGGTTAATAGATGGACCCATTTTCCCCATAGTGTACATTAAACTTCTAATCAACAATGAGTATGGTATCATCTCCATTGATTCCATTTCATCCATGGAAGATGGAATTTAACCCTTTCTAAAATTCTAATAACTGGAAAGAGGAAATCCCACTAGTTTTTTTAGTATTGAAAAATTTTAGAATATTTTCAAAATAATTATCCTAATATAGATATAACATCATCATCTTCACACCATGAGTGATTTCCATCCCAATAATCTATTGATATATATTCCAGACAATCACATATAAGGATTTGGATAATTACTTCTTCAACTAGATGATCTTCTTTTCATCCTTAATAGTGATCAACATGCCATCTAAAAAAAGTAGTAAATAAATGAAGTTACTATCCTAAAATATATAGAAGCAGAAATAATGATTTTCTTATGTCCAATTATATACATAACTAAGCATGAATGGGTAAAACTTATTGTACCATTATCTGAGAGCTTGTTTTAGTCTGTAAATCTCTTATTAGACTTTCATATGATGTTTTCTTATGTGGATAATTTAAAAAATTTATTCTTCTTGAAGTTATATTTTATGAGGTAATTATGAGGTAAATATTTCTTCACATCCATATTTTCATGAGCAAGTCCAAAACTAGAAATCAATATAAAAAATATTTCTACTGAATCTATATTCAATATAAGTTAAAAATTCTCATCAAATTCAACTACTTTATTATGAATGAAACATTTGGAAACAAATAGATATTTTTTCATAGGATACTTTCATTTATAATACTTATTGAGTCTGGAAACCGATATATTATTTAGTTCTTTCTTACCATTGGGTAGTTCCACTAAATTAAATGTCCAATTATTCATGAATGAAAATATATTACCCACAATTTTATGAAACCACAATTTATTAAAATGAGATACTGATTCCTATTTCCATTATATCCCTCTTTTTAATCAACAAAAGGCACACTAATTCAAAATAATTTCTTAATATAATCCTTACTTGTGTTGATCTTTGAACCTGATAAATAGTGGGTTTAAGAGTGGTGTCACAACCCATCCCCCAGGGCCCGTGCCGTGACTACCCCAAGCCCGCCTTCCATAGGCCAGGGGCTGGAGACTAGCACCAAAGGCGTAAATACCTAAAACATGGAAGGCATTGCCATTATAAAGTGTAAACACACACAACAAAGTACAAGCTGGAAGTAAAAAACTAAGCAAAACTGTATACAAAGGAGTGCTAAAAAGTAAAAGGGGCCGGAAATACAAGCCTAACAGGAAAGAACAAGTACAACTGAAAAATAAGTACAACTGAAGAAAAGTAAAGCAGCTACTGGGTCGTCCTATGGGAATTCATACTTGAAGGGTAGGTATAGATAGCCTCCTCAGCACTCTACATCCGTCAGTCTCCTCCGTGTACCGACTCGTCGTAAGGTCTACCTCCGGGTACCGTCCAGTCCCGCTACTCTGATATTTAGTTAGCGATGTCTGTCGTATGCAACCAACACAACGAGGTGCGAACATAGACTGTGCAGGGGTGAGTATAATGATACTCAGTAGGGACCCCGAGACCCTCAAGGCCTCACAAAATTCAACAACAATAAACCAAAAAGTTTGAAATCAGCAGATAACCTCTCTTAGGTATATGCCCGTACATATACCTAACTTACGAAGTAATCCATCTCAATCATGAGGTAAACACAAAGGTTACTGACTCAAATCAACCAGGATTTTATTCTTGGGATAATATCAATCTGAACCCTTGACTACTAGAGAAAACCTCCTCTATCGAGTATAGTGGGCCTGCCGTATCACACAGAGGTGCTTCCCACTAACCTTGTACTGCTGAGATACTCTTCCCGTCGAGTACTGTGGTTCTGCTGCATCACACCGAGGCGCTCCCCACTATAGTTCTGCCACCATAAAAAGGAGCTCCCCCTCATAGCCTGCATAGGTACTCCTAATGTCGAGTACCATGGGTCTTCTGCAACAACCAGGCGCTCCTCCACCGTGGTTCTGCCGCCACAACCAGGCGCTCCCCACTAACCCATACGAGTCACTCAGAGTCCCTCGATCCACAGTCATCAAGTCATAGCCAGCTACTAGTTTCCCGCACAAATGTCTACTCGTCTCTAGAAGATCTGCTCCAAAATCTACTGGTCGATACACCAACTGTCACAAATTCCCGTGTAGAAGTATCTCAACGGTTCTCCTCGTCATAGGGGTCTCAACGCAACAGACGGCGCGTCAATTGGACGCTCTGTCTGTGAGTTATTAGCTTTTTAGTCCCGGGGGCCCGGTTGGATTCATGTACGATCGAAATTGACCGTAACTCAACTAAACCCCGAACTCCAGTGGGGTATACTCAAAGGGACCGTCATGCTTGATGAAATCCAGCACCGCTGATAGTTCTTCAAATGATCATCCAGTGCCAAAGATATGGCCAAAGAAAGTAAAGGGTCGGTAGTAGGCCCGGGTCCGGTCCCACCCAGTCGGACCGACTCGGCCCAACCCAGTCTGGGCTGACCAGGTCTGACCTGCTGGGTCTGACCCGGCCCGTTGGGTGGGTCAGCCCGCTATGTTCGGTCCGGTCCACTGGGCCCAGCCCAGCGGACTACAGGGGCGATTCGACCTAAAGGTCACCGCGTAGGTGGCTCGGCCCAGATGCCGGGTCCAGTTCGGCCAGCACTGCGAGGGGTGTGGCTCGGGAAACTCGGCCTGGAAGGCCGAGCCAGTTTGGCCAGCGACGCCGCGAGGGACGCCACGAGCCAGCTCGGGAGGCCGGTGCGGCTCGACTGGTTCTGCCGGGAGCCGAGGTGCGGCCCGGGTAGGCTAGCGGGGCGGCCAGGAAAGCCGGGTGGTGGCCTGGGCAGGCCAGCGGGAGGCCGAGAGGGGGTCGGGTAGGTCACGGGCATACCGGTGGGGCATGTGGGTAGGCCAGTGGGGCGTGCGGGAGACCGCGGGAAGGCCGGCGGGATGCACGGGAAAGCTGGGGGCCGGCCGGTGGGGCGTGTGGGAGGCCGCGGGCAGGGCAAGTAGGAGGCCACGGGCAGGCCGGCGGGGCGCGACCAGGTGGGTTGGCGGCCGGGAGGCGGCATGGCTGGCTGGTTCGGCGTGGCTCGGGCCAGTGCGGGCCGACGGTGTTCGGCCGGGAGCATCAGGGCGCCGCGGGGGCGGTGCAGTTCGCGGAGGTCGCGGGTAGCACGACCTTTGTCTTCGCTACCTTCGTTGTTCCGTCACCTCATCACCATGCTGAGGATCATCTCAAACAAAAATGACGGAGGGGTCGGGCCATGTTGGTTTGGCACGCACCCTCTGAGTTTATGTTGATATCAAGAGGCTCGCAAGTATGAAGCACAACAACCCTCGTTCTTCGTTTTAAGAGAAAATAAGAACATGGGAAAAGATCATACGTATATAAAATTAAAACCCTACCTATGATTGTTGGCCGTCGAAGTTTGAAGGATTCGCAGAAAGAAGACGGATTTTTTGTTCGTCGCGTCCGCCAAACTCTTCCACTCACAAATTCCCACGACTGTTCTGGAAGTGGTTCCACGTCGGTAGGTGTCTCGGGAAGAAGATCGATGGGGACCATTGGTGTTCTTTATTCTTTGGTGGTGAGAGTTATTTGTTGGGAACTTCTCCCAATAATCATCTCCTCAAAACACCCAAAGTTTCCACCATAAAGAACAATTCCATCCCAAAAACAATAATAGATCTATTATTTTAGGTGTTGGCACAAAATTCAAAAATGGATAATTAATTACTTGGCTCCCCTTATTTAATACACGGGTGTTGGCACAATTAACAAAAAGGGAGTTGGCTCCATTTAATCAAAGGAATGGTGGAGAGACTCTCCCTCATTAATGAGGGAGAGTTGGGAGGTTTTATTCTCCACCATCTATAGGGGGATTTAGCCCCGTGTGGTCCCCACATCGTAACCTATCATGGGAGGTTATGTTCGGGTGGGCCTCACCACCATAACCTTTCATGGGAGGTTAAGGTGTGGTGGTCCCACCTCCAACTCCAATGAGGAAATGTTAACCACCAACACTCACATGGCGGCTCAAAATAAAATAAAGTATGGCTCACTTTATTTTATTATTTTTTATGAAAACCCAAAAACTAACTTTTAAACACGACCAAATGTCGTTGAGGTGAAAGTCTCCTTAAGAGAATATCAGCGCTGTGAGTTCAATTGTTCCCTTGGATTTCAATTCAGAGTACTGGTTCAAAGGTTATAAAAACCTGATCGTACGTTTACTGAATGTACCCAAAAAAACCTCAGAAATTGATTACAGCACACCGGGCCTCAGAATCCCGTGCCGTCAGGTTTCACAGACTCGTAAAATTCCAATGTATTTAAGAAAAATATTTCCACAAAAATTCTGAGTTTTACATTCTCCCCACCTCAAGGATTTACGTCCCCATAAGCTACAACTTGAACTAAGGGAATAAATGGGGGGTACTGAGCACGCATCTGAGCCTCCCGCTCCTATGTGCTCTCCTAGAGGTTCCTATGCTGCCAGCGAACGCGCACCAGAGGTATCGACTGTCCACATAGGACCCGCTCTTGTCGATCCTAAATCTCCACTGGAACCTTCGTAAAAATCACCCCATCATCGACGCCCATCTCTCCATGGTCTATGATATGATAAGGGTCTTGAAAATATCTCCTTAGCTGAGATACATGGAAGACTTCATGAACCCGGTGCAACTGTGGTGGAAGAGCTAAGTGGTAAGCCACCTCAACAACTCTGATGAGGACCTGAAAAGGTTCGATGAATCTCAGAGATAACTTTCCGCCTCAACCAAATCTCCATATACCTCATCGAGGTGAGACCCGTAGAAAGATGTGGTCGCCATCCTTGTACTTCATAGGTCTCCGTCTCCTATCACAATACGACTTCTGCCTACTCTATGGAGTCTTCATCTGCTCCTCGATGATCTTCACCTTCTCTGTGGTATCTTGTACCATCTTTGGTCCCACTAGTGATGACTCCCCAGGGTCTGTCCAACACAAGGGTGATCTGCAAGGTCGCCCATATAACGCCTCAAAAGGTGTCATCCCTATAGTGGAGTGATAGATGTTGTTGTATGAAAACTCTACCAAAGGTAAGTGATCCTACTAGCTATGACCGATGTCAAGAACACAAGCACACAGTAAGTCCGTGAGGGTATGAATAGTCCGCTCAGTCTAACTATCCGTCTTAGGATGAAAGGCAGTGCTCAGAAGAAGCTGCATCCCGAAAGCCTCCTACAACCCCATCCATAGCCGAGAAGTAAACAGTGCGTCATGATCAGAGAAAATCGTCGAAGGTATACCATGTAAACACACAATCTCCTGCACGTAGAGTTGTCCCAAGCTCTCTACTGAACCCTTCTCTCTGATCAGTAGGAAGTGGGCTGACTTGGTTAGTTAGTCGACAATCACCCAAATCGAGTCATGAACCATGGATGTATGTGGAAGACTCGTCACAAAGTCCGTGGATATCCCATCCCACTTCCATTCTGGGACCTCTAAAGGCTGGACTAAGCCTACTGGTACCTGGTGCTCTGCCTTCACTTGTTGACAAGTGAGGAATCAAGAGAAAAACTCTGCTACTACCCTCTTCATACCTAGCCACCAATGCTATCGTCAAAGGTCCAGGTACATCTTCTCCAGTCCTGGATATAACGCTAGAGGGGATATGTGGAACTCCCTCAACACTTCTTCCTAAAGTGACATTGGCACCATAGTACGTCCTCTAAAGAGGATGACATGCTCCCCACCTTCAGAAAATCCATCAGGTGCCTGTCCTATGGATATCTGAGCACATCGTGTTCGCAGTCAACATCCCCATGCTCTACCTCCCTGACTCGCTGAAGAAGTGGTGGAGTGACTATAAGAGACTGAAGGAAGGCTGCTCCGTCTCTATCCACAAATGATATCTATAAAGCATCCAGCTGCTCTGTCTCCTCGCCTAGTAGCCATATACCAGACCTTCTACTGAGTGCATCTGCAACATCGTTTCCCTTCCCAGGAGTATAGACTATCTCAAAGTCATAGTCCTGGAGGAACTCAATCCAACTTCACTGTCTCAGGTTCATGTTCTTTTGAGAGAATATATACTTGAGACTCTTATGGTCAGAGTAGACTATGAAATGCTCACCCATAAGATAGTACTACCACATGTTCAAGGCGAAGACCACTACTGCTAACTCCAGTTCATTGGTGTATTAGTTTTTCTCATGTTGTCTCAGATGACAAGAACCATAAGTGGTCACTGCTCTCTCCTGCATCAGGACACACCCGAGTCCGGTCCCTGATGGATCGCGGTAGACTACGTACCCTACACTTTCCTTTGGAAGCCTCGAGATGGGTCACTATTCAGACTCTGCCTCAGCTCATGAAAGATCTACTGGCATCTCTTCGACCACATGAAGGGTTTCCCCTTCTTCGTCAAGGCTAATAGTGGTGCTGCAAATCTGGATAAGTCTGGGACAAACCTCTGGTAGTAACTAGCCAAACCCAAAAAACTTCGTACCTCTATCACACTCCTGGGTGGCTCCCAATAAAGTACCACCTCAATCTTCAGTGGATCCACTAAAACTCCAGCCACCGAGATGAAATGTCCCAGAAATTGAACCTCTCGGATCCAAAACTAGCACTTTGAGAGCTTTCTATAAAGCTAGTTCTCTCGGAGTGTGTTAAGTACTACCCATAAATGGTAGGCATGCTCCTCCTCAGTAGTCGAGTAGATCAGAATGTCTTCAATAAAGACTACAAAAAAGCGATCGAGGTATGGCTGGAAGATCCTGTTCATGAGTCCCATGAACACTGCTAGAGCATTGGATATGCCGAAAGGCATAACCAAGAAATCATAGTGGTCATACGAAAACCTAAAGGTTGTCTTCTGCACATCCCCGTCTCAAACTATGAGCTAATGATAGCCTAGTCTGGGGTCTATCTTCGAGAACCATCGTGATCCCTGAAGATGATCAAAGAAGAATTCAATCCTTGAAAGTGAGTACTTGTTCTTCATAGTCACCTGTTTCAGGCGATGGTAGTCGACAGAAAACCTCAAGCTCCCATATGCCTTCTTGGTGAATAGAATTGAGGCCACCCAGGGAGAAACATTGATCCAGATGAATCCCTTCCCCTACAGGTCCGCTAGCTGTACCCGCAGCTCACGAAGCTCCGCGGGAGACATCTGATACGCTGGTATAGATATCAGTTCCGTCCTAGGGTACATGTCAATGTAGAAGTCCACCTCTCTGTGAGGACGTCGACCTGTGACATCATCAGGGAAACCATTCACATACTGATCCACCACTATAGGATAAGTCTGACTTTTCACATCAACTGCTCCGAGGGTAAGGCATTCCAGCTGATGAGTGATCGGCTGCACCCTCTTCCAAGTAAGTCAGTCCCATGCTGCAAAGGCTCCCTTCTCACCGGTGAAGGTAAACCTAGTCCCATCTATGCAGACAGAACACACTTTTCACCTAATATAGTTGATCTGAGCATGGACTGTAGATAACTAGTCCATACCCAAGATGATGTCGTAAGGCCTCGACACCGCTATGAGGAGATCCCAGCCAAAGTTCTCGCCTCATAGAGTAAGCTCACACTGCCAGCACCAGTTTTTAATTTTAGAGTCTACTCCCGTAGGAATATCTAGCCATAATAATCAAGACAAAAGCTCCGTCGGAATCTCCAAGATCCAAATGAAGGCAGTGGATATGAAAGAGTGACTGGAATCCGTGTCTATAAGAACTGCAGCTAAGGTGGAGTAGAAACAGATCATAGCTCGAATCATCTCCACAGCGCCATGGTCATAGGACTCAGTTTCTTGGAGCTGAGCTATCCCCTATCCACCTGCTCCCTATGGTCGTGGTGGACCTCCTGGCGGTGTTGGCGGTAACACCTCTAAACGTCATCCACCACTAGCTGCACAACCAGCTCCTCTGCCACGTCCGCCTGCTCCCTGCAGACTGTCTCGATCAAATCTTTGCCTCTTCCTGGGAGGTCGATCGAATGTCTGGTGATCATCTAAATGGCGGGTCAGACAATCATGAGCCATGTGACCATGCCCACCGTATGAGTAGCAATGCCCGCTCTTGGAAAGTCTGTTTCCACTTCGGGTGCCCCGCACAACTGATCCTAAGTCATGCGGTCGTCCACTTATAGGTCTGGTCCTCTTAGACCTCTGTGTAATCTATCTACTACCAGATGCAGAAGAATCCGTTTCATGTCGAATAGTGGTGGGTCTCACTGCTAGAGACTGCTCATTAAAGGAACTCTCCACTAAGAGGGCTCGCTCCAACACCCCCTCTTGCGTCGGGATATAGAGTGAGATCACCGAAGATCTGATCTCTTTCCTGAGCCCCTGCTTGAAGGTTTGGGCCCTAAGGAATGGGTCCCCTACCATATCTGTGGAGTAGCGCAAGAGGTCGTTGAACCTCACTGAGTACCATGCCAGTGTCATGCTACCCTACTGTAGATGCAGTAGCTCCGGTATCAGCACCATACGTAGGGTGGCTGGGACCAACTCCGCCCGAAATAGCCTCTCGAAGTCAGCACAGAGTAGCATCATCTCATTGTACACCAGAAGCATCAGGCTCCACTATCTTCCCACTACTTCCTATAGAAGGCTGGATGCAAGAATCACCATGAAGTTTCCTGGTGTCCCTACCAGTCGGAAAACTCTCACCACAGCCTCCAGCCAATCCTCAGCTACCTATAGGTCTGTTTCTCCCATGAACCTGGGTGGCCTCTGGTGTTGGAACTCTTGTAACGTGCTCAAGCGGCGTGCATAGTTTACTGATGGGGATGGTGGAATTAGTGGCCAAAAGAAAAGTGGTACCGCTGGTTCCTCCGCTGGTAAAGGGCCCTACATCGAGGCCTCATCGCTCGGTGGGCTATCCACCCAAAAAACACTTCGGGCTCTAGATGGTCGTCCGCGGGGAGGCATCCTAAAAGAAACAGATGCGACAAGGTGAAAAGATTATACCTGGTAAGATGACCTGGTTGAGCTGACTTAAATAAAACTTTTGAAAACACACACGCAATCAGTGTTTTCGTGCACTGAGTTTGAAATCAGAAGTCAGGGTCCTAGTGTATGGATACCTCGGCTTCCGCACCAACACTGGACTCCCTAAACTGAAAACCACACTCAATATCCTTATAACCATTTCTTCATAGAAAGGAATGATCAGAGCCCTAATTTATACGGTAGAACCGACTCCTCTGATACCAATTTTTCACGACCCATCCTCTGGGGCCCATGACGTGACTACCCCAAGCCCACCTTTCATATGCCAGGGGCTAGTGACTAGCACCAAAGGAGTAAATCCATAAAACTGGGAAGGAATTTCCTTTATAAAGTGTAAACACACATAAAAAGTACTAGTTAGAAGTAAAACACTAATAAAAACTATATACAAAGGAGTATTGAAAAGTAAAAGTGTCCAAAAATACAAGCCCAATAGGAAAGAACAAGTACAACTGAAAAACAAGTACAACTGAAGAAAAGGAAATCAGCTACTAGGTCATCCTCTGGGAATTCCTACCTGAAGGGTAGGTACAGATAGCCTCCTCAGCACTCCACGTCTGTCAGTCTCCTTTGTGTACCGACTCATTGTAAGGTCTACCTTCGGGTACCGTCTAGTCCTGCTACTCTGATCCTCAGTCATCGTTGTCCATCGTCTGCAACCAACACAACGAGGTGCGGGCATAGCCTATGCAGGGTTTAGTATAAAGATACTCAGTAGGGACCTTGAGACCCTCAAGGTCTCACAAAATCCAACAAGGATAAACCACAAAGTATGAAATCAACAGATAAACTCACTTAGGTAAATGCCCATACATATACCTAAGGTACCAAGTAATCCATCTCAATCATGATGTAAACACAATAGTTACTGACTCAGATCAACTAGGATTTTATTCTAGGGATAGTATCAATCTGAACCCTCGGCTGCTGGAGAACTCCTCCTCTATCGAGTAGAGTGGGCCTTCCAAATCACACAGAGGTGCTTCCCACTATCCTTGGACTGCTGAGGTACTCCTCCTATCGAGTATCGTGGGTCTGCTGCATCTCACAGAGGTGCTCCCCGCTATAGGTCATCCACCACAACCAGACACTCCCCATCATAACCTGCAGAGGTACTCCTCCTGTCGAGTACCACAGGTCAGCCTCCACAACTAGGCGCTCCTCCGACGTGGGTCTTCCGCTACAACCAGTCACTCCCCACTAGGCCATACGAGTCACTCTGAGTCGGTCAATCAGCAGTCTTCAAGTCTCACCCAGCTACTAGGTTCCCACAAAAATTCCTGCTCATCTCTAGAAGATCTTCTCCACAAGCTACTAGTCGATACTCCAACTGTCATGAAATCCCACATAGAAGTATCTCAAAGGTCCGCCTCATCATAGGGGTCTCAACGTAATAGACGACACATCAATCGTACGCTCATTTTGTAAGTTATTAGCTTTTTAGTCACGGGGGCCCAGTTGGATTCGTGTACGATCCAAAATGACCGTTACTCAACTAAACCCTGAACTCAAGTGGGGTATACTCAAAGGGATCATCATGCTCCAAGAAAACCAGTGCCGTTGACGGTTCCTCAAACGGTCAACTGGTGCAAAATATTTGGCCAATGAAAGTAAATGGTCGGTAGTGGGCCCGGGTCCGGTCTGACCCGGTCGGACCGACTCGGCCCAACAAAGTCTGGGCTGACCCGGTCAGACCCACTAGGTCTGAACCAGCCCATTGGTCGGGTCACCCGCTAGGTTCGGCCCGTCTGCTGGGCCCGGCCCAGTGGACTACGGGGGCAGTTTGGCCCGGAGGTCACCGCGTAGGTGGCTCGGCCCGGAGGCTGGGGCTGGTTCGACCATCACCGTGAGGGGTGCAGCTCAGGCGACTCAGCTCGGAAGGTCGAGCCGGTTCGGCCAGCGACGTCGTGGGATGGCTCTGGAGGCCGGCGCGGCTCGTACGGTTCGTCCGAAAGTCGGGGTGGGGCAAGGGCAGGCTGGCGGGTGGTCGGGAGGGTGCCGGCCAGGCCGTGGGCAGGCCGATGGGACACGTGGGAAGATCATGTGTAGGTCGGAGTGGCGCGTGGGAGGCTGCGGGAAAAGCGTGCAAGAGGACGCAGACATGCTGGCGGGGCACGCGGGAGGCCGCAGGAAGGCCGATGGGGCGTGACTAGGCAAGCCGGCGGCCGAGCGAGCCAGTTCGGCATGGCTTGGACCTGTGTGGGCCGACGGTGGTCTGCCAGGAGCATCGGTGCACCACGGGGGTGGCATAGTTCACGGAGGTCGCGGGTAGCGCAACCTTTGTCGTCGCAGCCTTCGTCGTTCTGTCGCCTCATCTCCATGCTGAGGATCATCTCAAACAATAACGGCGGATGGGTCAGGCCATGTTGGTTTGGCCCGCACCCTCCGCGTTTGGGGTGATATCAAGGGGCTCGCAAGTATGAAGCACAACAACCCTCGTTCTTCATTTTTAGAGAAGGTAAGAACAAGGGAAAAAATTACACATAGATAAAATTAAACCCCTACCGTTGATTATCGGTCGTTGACGTTTGAAGGAACAGTAGAAAGAAGACGGAGTTGTCGTTCGTCGCGTCCGACACACTCTTCCATTCACGAATTTGCATGACGGTTGTGAAAGTGGTTCCATGTCTGTAGGTGTCCGAGGAAGAAGATCGATGGGGACCATTGTCGTTCTTCGTTCTTTGTTGGCGATAGTTTTTCATTGGGGTCTTCTCCCGATAATCCTCTTCTCAAAACACCCAAAGATTCCACCGTAATGAACAATGCCAACCCAAAAATAATAATAGATCTATTATTTTAGGTGTTCCACAAAATTCAAAAATGGAGAATTAATTACACGACTCTCCTTAATTAATTCACGGGTTTTAGTACAATTAATAAAAAAGGAGTTGTCTCTATTTAATTAAAGGAAAGGTGGAGAGGCTCTCCCTCATTAACGAAGGAGATTTAGGAGGTTTTATTCTTCTCCATCAATAGGGGGTTTAGCCCTGTGTGGTCCCCACGTCATAACCTCTTATAGGAGGTTATGCTGAGGTGGGACCCACCACCATAACCTCTCTTGGGAGGTTAAGGTGTGGTGGTCCCACCTCCAACTCCCATGTGGAGGTTTTAACCACCAACACTCATATGGAGGCTAAAAATAAAATAAAGTGTGGCTCACTTTATTTTTTTTATGAAAACCCAAAAACTAACTTTTAAAACCGACCAACTGTCGTTGAGGTGAAAGTATCCTTAAGAGAATACCAGTGCAACGAGTTCACCGGTGCCCTCAGATTTTAATTCTGAGCACCGGTTAAAAAGTTATAAAAACCCTCTTGTACGTTTATGGAACGTACCTGAAAAAAACCTCAGAAATTGATTCTGGGCAAACCAGGCCTCAGAATCACGTGCCATCAGTTTTCGCAGTCTCCTAAAATTCTCTTGTATTTTAGGGAAAAAAATTTCCATGGAATTTCTGGGTCTTTACAAGTGGCACCAACACTTTTCTCATATGATTTTTATAAAAATTTTGATTAATAAAATAGAATGACACATCCTCAATTTCCTTCTAAACTATATCTTTGCCTACTTTTGAGGAGACTTCTTACACCTCTTTATCTTCATTTTATGGTTGTGATGGTGTAGATCTCGATATAGAAATGATTCATCAACAATTTTTATTCAATATATTTTTTGATTTTGAATATCTATGATTATTTGGTTCTCATAGAACACTACATCCTTGATTATTGTCAAATTTTTATCCTTTAAATCAAAAGATTGTAGCTGAACTCCTCATCTCTATATGTGATGAATATACATAGATTATCTATCTAATTTATAATATTAATGTGATTTTAAGATACATTTTTAAATTATAAACATTATAATTCTTGAAACTGATGGTAAGATTTATATTTACATGACCATCAATTACATGGAATATAAAAATTTAGAGTGACTGGTGCTTATATTTAGATGGGGTAACATAAAACTCAAACATTTTCTCCTTATAATGTATTATGTACCTTAGAAAAACTAATCATTCTTTTGACATTATACTTTATTGTTCCTTTTATTATTTCTTTGACTCTATTTTGTTATGGGGTTTTTGGAACTATCCCTTTATATATAATTACCTAACTTCTATAATGGGAATAAAAATCCATAGATGTGTAACCTCATGTATTGTTTAAAAGAAGACATTTTAGCTTCATATCCATTTCATACTCCTCTAATCCATGGAACATCCTGATGTACTCTAGTAATTAGTCCTTCATTTATAATAAGTGAATCCACACCTTCCGAGTGGTAACAAAAATAAATGTTAAAGAATATTCTTTACCTATAAATGATTCCACTTATAGGTCCATATATATAATAGTTCACTAGACTCAGAAATGATAATCTACTAAATTATGTAGTGTTGAATGATATTTTTTACTTCTTACTATTTAACTATTAATTTCCAGGATCTACAGATGACATCATATCAAATTTGATATACATTATCTTCATCATGGGATAATACCCTCTTTAACTCATGTGCCTAATTTATATATTGAATATATTTGATGATGTATGTCCCTCAAACATATTGAGGTTGTTTATAGACAACTTTTAATTAGTTTTGTATAATGTATTGCTTATATGTCCTTGGTTGATGTTGACCGATCTTTTCATTATCTTTCATGCACAATTACTGAAAATGGTGTCTTAGTTTTGACTATAAAATATATGTATGATAACATATTAATCCAAATAATTTGAATGGGTCCAAAATTCATTAGGGTGATTGGGTATCCCATGGTTATATTGACATGTATGTCACCCATGCTAATGATACATTCCTATCTAGTATTCCAACATTGATTACACAAAAGTAACCAACACGATAAGTTAAACAATACTCTTTATGTAGGGTGACATGGTAAGATGTTGTATTATCGACTATAAATTCCATGTATTAGTATAATATGTGAATTTATATCCCCTATTCATCAATAGAGAAAAGAACCACGTTTCCAGCAGTTGTTATGTGTGAATATCTATTTCTTCATTTTTAGTTACTTCCTTGTCCCTTATATTATAGAAAATCTTATTAGTTATTATATATACATATCCCTCTATGCCATAATTATATAATTTTTATGTTTTCTATATGAAATATGATCCCCATCTTCTTCTCTTTCTTTTAACTCTACTTCTATCCCCTTGACTACCTCCTTGTTGACTCCTTCCCTTATCCATGATGGGGGATTTCATTTTGTTGTAACTCATGTTCTTCAATTAAGTATCCGCATTGAATAATAAATCATTTTCCATTTAAATTGAATGTTTTCCCCTGGAAATTGAATTATTGAGTATGATAACCAATGTATCCCATCTAGTGGGAAGTATTAAGAGAATGTGGATTTCTTGATATTTTTAATCCATAGTCTTTCAAGTAGCCACCAATTGATTCACCAGGCTTTGAAACATTCTAGTGTTTTTGGATATAGAGTTACCACTCCATAATCAAAGATTCATAAACCTAATTAACATGATTATCTTATTTTGAGTACTATTTGATTAGTATATACTATATAATTTAATCTATAGTTTGAATGATCTGGCCTTTTGAGAAACATGGTGGAGGATGTTGTAACATCTCATATTTTTAATAAATATTTGTATAATGTTTTCAATATAAATTATGTATTTAAATTTTTAATACATTTTATTTTAGTTTTTTAAAATATATAAATCTATTATATTTTTAAAATAGTTATAATTAATTAAAATATTAGATATATGTATATTTTATAAATATTAATTTAAGTAAATAAAAGAACTTCTACAAATAAAATCATGGAAACCAATAAAGATACGAACATTATTTTATTTTATCAAAATAACCATTACAAATAAAGAATAAATATACTCTATAAAATTCAAATGGTATAATGGGGCAATAATATAGAGACCCAAACTTGACGTATATAGACATTACACTACTTTTTTCTGAAAACATAATACATAACAAAACAGACACCCAAGGATCGTAATAGTTTAATGTCTTTGGAAACTCAGAACATAATCCTCTAATCCTGTTGAAAGATCTTCAACATCTCCCATAACGATCTTCCCCTTTTTTTCCTACCTAAAACCTTTCTTTAAATCCTGGGGAAAGAAAACATATTAAGGGTGATCTTAAATGCTCAGTAAGGGAAAAATAGAGAACATAAAACAACCCATAAACATTTGAATGTAAAACCATGAACATAAAACATCAAAATCATGAGTAATGACATAAATATTTGCAGTACATCAGGAATAGATCATAAAGGAACATTAATAATGATAAAATATCATGGGAATTAAATATGGAATTGTTTAAAACCATTAATCACATGAAATTATTTCCATAGTAGCCAAGGAATTTCTGTTAAGACCATCATCGTGGACAAAGTCCATTACTGAACCAGGTTTACTTACCGTTCCATCCCTGTATTACTGAACCAGATTTACTTGTCATTCCTGCCATATTTATCTAATGAGATATAAATATTTACCCAATTCATTAGAGAGAGATGTAGTTCCCACCCATCTCATAATGAAATCATTCTTATGTGTACCACAAAATAAACATAAATCATTCATCATAACCCAATGAATAAAATGGGGTTTATAAACAGCATCCCATCATAACATGATCCATATAAAACAAATGGATATAATTTCATAAAAAGAAAATTCAAACCTTGTAAATAATAGAGGCATTATACATTAAACATAAACATACTAAATAATTCCACCTTAGATGGGAAATTGTTTTGATAAAACACTTGAAATGAATTCTTGAGGAAAATATCATTTCTTCTTCAAAATCACTTTATTTTCTCAAAATGACATGTGATTTTAAAAGAACAGAATTTTGTTGAAAATAATCATGAAATATTTTAGAGGAAGCTTCATGGAAATAAGGAATTACAAAACCGTAAAAATACGTTCATGCTGTATAAGGTAAAAAACATTCTCCTTGTACTTTTGCAGGAAAAGTAAAAAAGTTCCTCGTATGGTAAATAAAAAAAGATTCCTTCCATAACACAATGTAAAAGTCAAATAGGGGTAAAAATGAATTTAAAAATACATGTAAGAATATTAAACACTTATTGAAAAACATTTTTATGGACATGGATGAAAATATAACCCCAGTAAATACTTACGTATAAGCAGTCTCAGATAAAAATGAGATTTGCAAAATTATCCCTTAACTTATGTCCAATTTCTTCTATATGTGTTCGAGACTCCTGTATAGTGGGTTTAAACATATTATTAGATTTTAATAGAACCATAAAAATATTTATGATATCATACATCATTCACTTACGACTTTATATTACCATTTCTTTTGTCAATTCAATGTTAAAGCAGCATTTTGGGTAAAATTGTTTCATTTATCGTACAAGTTTTGACTTGTAATTCTTCATATGATTACTTAGATCATGATTACATATTCCCAGAATTTAAAATATGATTTATATATAATATATATTCGTCATATAAATATATATAAAAGATCTATAAATGGAATTAAATACACTGTTCATGGAGACGGTAGGTCGTACGTACGCATGAACGATGTTTTCATTTCCTTATTAAATTGAATGGAAGTAAATGACATATATATATAAATAAATCCAGTAGAATTATTATGTAATATGATTCAATTATTATTTATTATATATATACTTTATAATCATTCTTGAATGGTTACCATGGAGAATGAATCTAATCGCGTCGTGGAGACGGTAAT
This sequence comes from Viscum album, assembly GCA_963277665.1. Taxonomy (NCBI): domain Eukaryota; kingdom Viridiplantae; phylum Streptophyta; class Magnoliopsida; order Santalales; family Viscaceae; genus Viscum; species Viscum album. Next base: position 1,024,597,414 of record OY728129.1, on the reverse strand, counting down.
CCGTACGTACCCACGAGCGATGATATCGTTCTCATAATTATTGAATATTATTAGAGTAGATTATATAATATCTCAGAATTAGTATAATTTTATAATAATAATATATAGTTATTTTTTCCACCATTATACCCATCCAAGTAAGGTGGTGGTGGAAAACAGATTAAACCACGACATGGAGACGGTATTCCGTACGTACGAACGCGCGGTGATTTTGTTTTTTGCAGGATGGATAGAAGGTGAAATAGAGTTGTTTCATATTTATAATAACATATCAGTATATTAGTGATACTGATTTTATTACTTTATTATGAAAAAACAAAATAAGGGGAAGTAGAAGAAGAAATGTATTTGAAAGAATCAGTAAAGGATATTACCTCTTCTTCGACGCGCCTCTTCGAAACCTCCTCTTAGGGCAATAAAGTTTGTCTTTGAAGAAAACCATGAAATCTAGTATGTTTCTAGGGAAGTGGAGTGTCACGAACCAACCCTACCCGGGCTCGAGCCGCAACTACCCCAAGCCCGCCTCCATAGGCCAGGGGATGGCGACCATCGACGAAGGCACAATAACTCGGGGAGGCCTTTGCCTAAGCACCTGTACACACACACGCAGCAAACTCAATGCAATAGTGCAGAGTAAAAGTAAAGACAAGCAAAGAAAAGGAAAGAGAAACTGCTATATAGATACCACAAAGTGCATCAACCTCTACAAGTACAAGCAAAGTGCTGAAAAGGAAAAAAGGGGAAAAACACGTGCAAACCAGAAAAGTGCCACAACCCGGCAACAAGTAAACAAAAAGAAACAGCTGACGGGTCTCCCACCTAGAACCCGACCACGAACACCACACACAGTCCAAGATCCCAAGCTCCCACGCTCCACTGAAGTCACGCTCCACCTGTCTGTCGTCTGCAAGGGCACACCAAGTGCGGGAAAATCCCAAGCAGGGGTGAGTATAAAAATACTCAGTAGGATACCCAGAAGACTCGAGAGAGCAACAAAGGAGGTACCGAAGGGTGAGCAGTAGAGTGAACAAGGGGAAAGCAAAGGGATTACAATAGATAGTGAAGTAAAGAGTCCAGTTCAACCCATAAAAAGAAAGGAAGTAGACTCATCTAGGCACAAGGAGCTGGAAAAGGTGAAAAGATGATCTTACCATCGAGTCTTCGCTACCTATATCAGGAGAGTAGACTAATCCAACCATGAGAAGCTAGACACGGAAAGCACGTGGCATAACCCGTGTGTCTTCGCCTCTCCTGGAGGGAGAGTAACCAAGCCCAATAAGTGGGTGCTCGAACAAGGTATATACATATCTTTATGCTCAGCAAGAAGCCCGAACATCGTCGTAAGGGGATCTCCGTCCTGTAGCTCAGCCCAAGAAAATGAGTAGCCAACAGTCCCAGAGGTAAACCACCATCGATGCCCAGCATCCCGCACGTCCGCCCTGAACCTCAAGACAAGGGGCTCAATCACCGAACCTTGACACTATCCTCTTTGGGCGGCACTGACTCGCCCGCACGGTTTTAGATCGCGTCGCAAGAACGCGTCTCCGTGGGGAAAGTGCCCATTGTACTTGAGAGTTCTAGGGAAAATAAAACCACACCTCATCACTGCCCTCGAGTCAAGAGGTCTCCTCAAAGTCAAGGTCGTCACAACACTGACCCGTAACCAGGGGTCCCGCTCTGGTAATCACGGAGGAAAGCCACAGGCTAGCCTAGTAAAAAGGACTGAGCCTGGAATGCCAACAGGTGTCCCACTGCCCAGCCCTGCTGGAGGGTAATTCATAACCAGATATCGGGTGACCCACTACCCAGCCCTGCTGGAGGGTAAACCCTAACACATTATCAAGCAACCCACTTCCCAGCTCTACTGGAGGGTAAACCATATTAAGATACTGGGTGACCCACTGCCCAGCCCTGCTGGAGGGTAAACCATAACATATCATCCGGCGACCCACTGCCCAGCCCCGCTGGAGGGTGGACCTTAATACATCATCAAGCGACCCACTGCCCAGCCCTGCTGGAGGGTAGATCTGGAATAAGTCGACATGTGACCCACTGCCCAGCCGTGCTGGAGGGTAGACCTGGAACTAGACGACGGGTGACCCACTGCCCAGCCCTGCTAGAGGGTAGACCCTAAGAGGTCGTCGGGTGACCCACTGCCCAGTCTCTGCTGGAGGGTAGACCCTAAGATCATCGGGTGACCCACTACCCAGTCTCTACTGGAGGGTAGACACTAGATGTCAGTGAGCAACCCACTGCCCAGCCCTGCTGGAGGGTAAGCCCGAGGAAGTTGATGAGTAACACACTGCCCAGCCCCGCTGGAGGGTAAAACTCAGAACTGCTCTACCCATCTCTACATGAGGGTAAAACACAAGCCAACCGAACACGGAGTGGGTGTTGCGCAACCACCCAACTCCAGAACAACTCTCCCAAAAGAGGTGCAGCGTCTGCTCCAGCACTGGGTGTCACTAGCATCGCTACCGGCCAATCCATCACGAGCGAAACCAGTGGGAGACCACTCAACTCTGCTGGTCAAACAAACGAGCACAAAGCTAGGGGAAATAAAATCCACCCTGCTATCCAAACAAACGATCACAAACGGATACACTACACCGCGAGAGGTCCAAGTATGCGAAGCAGAACACAACACGCACATGGGGACCACACGACGTGTGGCCCGAAGTCAATCCCAACCAACTGCACAAACGTTCTCAGGTACAAAATACACGTACCTCCAAGCACTCCCATATACTCCCAGAGTATACACAGTCTTATCCCAAGGGCCATCATGCACACAGCACCCAACCTCAACGTGAAGGTGTGACGTAACATCTCCAACTCAAAGGCCCAGGCTCGGCCAACCACATCTTGTCAACCATTCATATCACTCTCCAGAGAGTGTGCGATCACACGCCAAGGGTATTCTACAACCATGGTAGGACGAACCGCCATCAGAGCACCTTTCATGCTTCCACATTTAATAAGATTGCACAAGAGGCTCCGTACAGCCAAACGGATTTCATATTTGTAATCCTCGCAGAAAAACACGCGAGATTGACTACTTACTCGCCTCCAACGGATATCCGACAGGAAAGTCACCAACACCGCCTCACGCCCGAACGACGTCCCCTGATCCTGAGCCTCGGCCCCGAAAACAGTCGGGCGCATCACACTATTGCGATCCCCTTGGGAAAACACGTCAAAAGCACTACTCACTTGAGTTTAACGGATATCCAGAGAAAAAGGTGCATCCCGGCGCACCGCACACGAGCGGTGCCACGTGGGACCTGCATCCCGGTCCCGAAACTCAATGAACGGATCACACCATTGCGATCCTCTCGAAAAAGTAGATGAAATGGACTAGTCACTTGTCCAAAAAGGTCGCCCGGTGATAAAACTGGGAATCACCGTCAACTCCTGATATGGCCCTCGCGAGGCCCGCACCATCGTGCGGAATTACAGCGGGCAGACTGCGCCAACGCGATGCCCTCGGAAAAACACCCAACATCGACTACTCACACGCCCCGAACGGATGTCTGACGAAAAAGTCGTGAAACGTTGCACGCAGCTCGAAAGACGGGCCATGGGGCCCATGCCTCAACTTCGGCCTCAACACCCGGAACCGCCCTGGAAACCTTCGCCCTTGCGCCAGGGTCCCAACGCAACTGACGGCACTCAAAGCGGACGTCGCATGCGTCCGCGCCGCTCAAAACAATATTCCCGAAAAAATGCTCGTTCACTTAAAGACGCGTCGCGCCTCCGAGGCCCCTCGTTTCGGGAATTAAAAATTTCTAAAACCATCTTAAAACGTTCCCCACGATGCAAGGTCTGCGCTGCCGCTGACGGCGCGCAAAACGGACGTCTGTAACGAATGTTACGGGCGTCGGAAATTCAAAGAAGGGGGGGGGGGGCACTTCCTATGCCCGGACCGGCCCGATCCGGCCGGTCCGCCCTCAGCCGGCCCGCAGCCCAGCCGCGGGCCCGGTTCAGTCCGCCGCGGCCAGCTGGCCGCGGCCAGATCCCTCGACCGGCCGTCAAGGCCGGTCTCCTTTCCCCAGTAGCGACCCACGACATGCGGGTCGCGGTCGCGCCGCACGCGGGGTCGCGCACCCCGCGGTTCCCCCCCTCTGCCCTACGCCGGAGCCACCCGGCCGACTGCCGCCTGCCGAAGCCGGCCCGCCATCTCCCTCGCACACCCATCCGCCACAAGCAGCCACCCGGCTCGTCGCACCGCCGCTTGGCATGGTCGGCCGCCGCGCCTACCCGCCGGAACGCCCCACATCTCCTCCGCAAACCCGCAATCTTCGGTGAATGATTACGGGTTCCTCTGAACTCCAAAACCAAATCCGAAAGAACTGTCGGAAAGAGAATAAAATACACTTCGCATTCATGGGATGTTTTTGATAAACCGACAGAGATTTGATACAAAAATTCGGACTCGAAGTAGGTACGGGAATAAAAAATGAAAACGACAAAACCCTACATCGCGGGGCATCGTCCGAAGCTTCCCGACGATCCGCCGGCCACCACGCCTCACCGGAGCTGTCTCGCCAGAGTGGAGAAGGAGGGGGAGAGCTCCTCCTTGCTGTTGTCCAGGTGAGGGAGATGAAGAGGGTGTGGGTGACTTAAGCGTTTAAATAGAAAACGCTTAACCACCCGCCCGTCGGCCCAAACCCGAACTCCCGACAGGGTCGAGGTTAAGCCTCCCCTAGGGTAAACAACACCTCCCGAGCACAACGGAGGTCTCAGAATTTTAATCCGAGACCCCACTCAAAAGTTATAAAATTTAACGTCCGAAGTCGCTAAATTACGAAAACGCCCATGGGGCTATTTTTCACAAACGGCCCGCGCCCGCGAAACTTATACCCCTCCTAGGGTAAATGGCACATTACGAACACAACGGTGCCCTCGGTTTCCCAATCCGAGCCACCGTTTAAGAGATACTATAGTTTCAACACCAAATGAATTAATTAATTAATTAATTACTCCGTTTAACGTTCCAGAAGCGGGCGAGGGGTCCAAACGTCCCGCGCCGACAAGTTTTATGTCGTTCCTAGGGTAAAAACCCCATTATGGACCCATCCGTACACTCGGATCTCTGATCCGGAACTCCATTTAGGAGTTATCCCATTTATTTGGCGTTTCCAGTGTGAACGCACTGAAAAATTAATTCCGGCCACTCCGGGGCTGGGAATTGCATGCCGTCTGAAGGTGCTGCTCTGGAATATCATCAAGAATATTCCAAAGTCTTTCATAGAAAAAACCGGGTTCTTACATCATTCCCTACTTCAAGCTTTTCATCCACGAAAAGAAAAACTAGGGAGAAACACAGGGTACTAAGCCCACACCTGGCTTCCTCATACCCAGAAGAACCCACGCACAGCTCTGCGTCACCGCACACAGACCAAAGGATTTATTTTTTCACGCTAGGCAGGCCCTTGCCGATGTCGTGCACCCACTTCAGGTTTTGGGTTTAGGGAAAGGCGGTAGGGTACCTCGTCATCCCTTTGCATGGTTTCAAACGGGCCGAAGGCTCTCGGGGGTAGCTCACCTCCCCGACCAGGCCTCTACGTCACATGCCGCGACTGGAATCACCGCCCGCACCTGGAACAAGGCCCGGTGATTCCCTCCTTTAGAATATCCATATGGTGAAGCACCCAAGGATATCTGGTCATGCAAGATTTCACAGTTGACGTCTCTCAACCAATACTCTCTTACACGCTCGGAAGCGAAGGAGCCAACACCATCGACTAAAGGATATGGTATCATGCCTTTTTTTCTTACCAACACAGGGTTACACCTGACGCCCTGCGTCACCCTGGTAACACCTCAAACAAGGAGCAGGTAGGAAAGGAGTTCACACACAGAGTCTAACAATTCTACTGCAAAAAAATAGAAGAGTCGCAAGGGGTACCTCTCACTATCCCATGCTCTACAGGATCACAGACATCCAAAGCTCGCGGCTACCCGCGGTCCCAACCATCAGCTCCCGGAGCCTGGCGTGGACTGCCTAGTGGTGATGGGAAGATCTCGCAACGTCGTCCCCCACCTCCAGCTCCTCCCGCTCCTCTGCAAGCACCACCTCTCTGGCCACTACTCCGATCACAGCGCTGCCTCTTCCGTGGTGGTGCGCCTGCTGCCTGCCCGAAGCTCTCAGCAACTCGGGTCGGGCAGTCTCGTGCCAAGTGACCTCGCCCGTCACAAGCATAGCACCGGCACTCTCTGGGCTTCCCTGGTGCCCTCCGGCGCCACTGTGGTGTACGACCACGGCCCGAGATCCACTCACAGAAGGGCATCCTTGGCTGAGGCCCTGCGCCTTTTCACCATAGTGGTCTACGACCACGTCTCCAAAACCGGCAGTGGGAAGGCCACCTGCATCGAGGTCCTATCCTCCAGCGCCTGCTAGCTACGGCAGACGTCCCGGCTCCGTCGCGCCCACTACCACTACCAACCGTAAAACATGACAGGAAGCCTTCTGTCACCAGTGCCTGCTCTAGCACCCCGACATATGTGGAAATTCCCAAGGGTACTCTGATAGCACGAATGTCTCGGCGGAGACCCTGCTCAAACATCCACGCTCGGAAGTTGTCATCATGGACCAAGTCTAGGTAAAAGTGTGCACGGTCTGCAAAACTAGCCGCGTACTCGGCCACTGTCATCCCTCTCTGGTGAAACTGCAGGAGCTCCTGAATCCGAAAGGAGTGCAAGAAGGAGGGGAAAAACTCCTCACGGGACAATAACTGAAAGTCGCCCCACGAAAGTGACGACTCGCCAAGAAACTGAGTCACCAGACTCCACCAACGCCAAGCTACTCCACGAAAAAGGGTGGTTGCCGAAGCCACTCTCTGATCTGTCGGTGTCTGCACAAGCCTGAAAAGGTGAACCACTACCTCTAGCCAAACCTCTGCTACCTGAGGGTCTGGTTCACCACTAAACCTTAGCGGTATCTTCCGCTGGAACTCACGGAGCGCGCTCAACCTGCGCTCAAGCTCAGCCTGCTCTGCTGAAACTGCCTGATGCTCAACAGGTGGGGGTGCTGCTACCGGCCCACTAGGAGAAAGGGGCTCGCACGATGGGTTCTGGACTATGGCCTCGTAGCTCACAGGGTCATCGTCACGAACCAAGGCTGATATCCTGGCTGGCTGTCCTCGCGGAGACATCCTGAAAATTATCAAGGAGTGCCGCGGTCAGATGAGCATATATGTATATACCAATAGCAACGATGGGGAGCTGACTCAAGAAGGACAGTCAAAGACTCAATCCTATGTGATGCACAAAAAAATTATCCCTGCAACAAGTGTCTCAGCATGCCGAGTCGACAAGCAGGTTATCAAGGTCCGGGTGAATGAATATGTCGTCCGTCGCACCATCACTGGACTCCCTGGCCTGAGAGCCGCTCTCGAGACACGTTAACACTATTTCCCTAAATCCCAACAAATTCCTCTTTTAGGGACGTCCGTAAAACGCCCCAAGGAACGAACCACCTCTGATACCACTTTGTCACGACCCGACCCTACCCGGGCTTGAGCCGCAACTACCCCAAGCCCGCCTCCATAGGCCAGGGGCTGGTGACCAGCGCTGAAGGCACAATAACTCGGGGAGGCCTTTGCCTAAGCACCTGTACACACACACACGTAGCAAACTCAATCCAATAGTGCAGAGTAAAAGTAAAGACAAGCAAAGAAAAGGAAATAGCAACTGCTATATACATACCACAAAGTGCATCGACCTCTACAAGTACAAGAAAAGTGATGAAAAGGAAAAAAGGGGGAAAAACGCGCCCAACCAGAAAAGTGCCACAACCCGGCAACAGATAAACAAAGAAAAACAGCTGACGGGTCTCCCACCTGGAACCCAGCCACGACCACCACACGCGGTCTAAGCTCCCAAGCTCCCACGCTCCACTGAAGTCACACTCCACCTGTCCTCCGTCTACAAGGTCACACCAAGTGCGGGCAAAGCCCAAGTAGGGGTGAGTATAAAAATACTCAGTAGGATACCCCGAAGGCTGGAGGGGGAAACAAAGGAGGTACTAAAGGGTGAGCAGTAGAGCGAACAAGGGGAAAGCAAAGGGAGTACAATAGATAGTGCAGTAAAGAGTCCAGCTCAACCCAACAAAAGAAAGGAAGTAGACTTGTCCAGGCACAAGGAGCTGGAAACGGTGAGAATATGATCTTACCGTCGAGTCTTCGCTACCTATAACAGGAGAGTAGACTCATCCAACCACGAGAAGCTAGACACGGAAAGCACGTGGAATACCCCGCGCGTCTTCACCTCTCCTGGAGGGAGAGTAACCAAGCCCAAGAAGTGGGTGCTCGAACGAGGTATATACATATCTTTATGCTCAGCAAGAAGCCCGAACAACGTCGTAAGGGGATCTCTGTCCCGTAGCTCAGCCCAAGAAAATGAGTAGCCAACAGTCCCAGAGGTAAACCACCATTGATGCCCAGCATCCCGCGCGTCCGCCCTGAACCGCAAGCCAAGGGGCTTAATCACCACGCCTTGACACTATCCGCTTTGGGCGGCACTGACTCGCCCGCACGGTTTTAGATCGCATCGCAAGAACGCGTCTCGGTGGGGAAAGTGCCCCTCGTACTTGAGAGTTCTAGGGAAAGTCAAACCACACCTCGTCACTGCCCTGCAGTCGAGAGGTCCCCTCAAATTCAAGGTCGTCACAACACTGACCCGTAACCAGGGGTCCCACTCCGGTAATCATGGAGGAAAGCCACATGCTAACCTAGTAAAAAGGACTGAGCCTAGAATGCCAACAGGTGTCCCACTGCCCAGCCCTGCTGGAGGGTAATTCATAACCAGATATCGGGTGACCCACTGCCCAGACCTGCTGGAGGGTAAACCCTAACACTTCATCAAGCAACCCACTGCCCAGCTCTGCTGGAGGGTAAACCATATTAAGATACGGGGTGACCCACTGCCCAACCCTGCTGGAGGGTAAACCATAACACATCATCCGGCGACCCACTGCCCAGCCCCGCTGGAGGGTAGACCTGGAATAAGTCGACATGTGACCCACTGCCCAGCCGTGCTGGAGGGTAGACCTGGAACTAGACGATGGGCGACCCACTGCCTAGCCCTGCTGGAGGGTAGACACTAAGAGGTCGTCGGGTGACCCACTGCCCAGTCTCTGCTGGAGGGTAGACCCTAAGAGCATCGGGTGACCCACTGCCCAGTCTCTGCTGGAGGGTATACCCTAGAAGTCAGTGAGCAACCCACTGCCCAGCCCTGTTGGAGGGTAAGCCCGAGGAAGTTGATGAGTAACCCACTGCCCAGCCCCACTGGAGGGTAAAACTCAAAACCGCTCTGCCCATCTCTACAGGAGGGTACAACACTGGCCAACCGAACACAGAGTGGGTGTCGCGCAACCACCCAACTCCAGAACAACTCTTCCAAAAGAGGTGCAGCGTCTGCTCCCGCACTGGGTGTCACTAGCACCGCTACCGACCAATCCATCGTGAGCGAAACCAGGGGGAGACCACTCAACTCTACTGGTCAAACAAACGAGCACAAAGCTAGGGGAAATAAACTCCACCCTGCTAGCCAAACAAACAAGCACAAATGGATCATCTATGCCGCGATAGGTCCAAGTACACGAAGCAGAACACGGCACGCACGTGGGGCCCACATGACGTGTGGCCCCAAGTCAACCCCAACCAACCAGACAAACGTTCTCAGGTACAAAACACACATACCTCCAAGCGCTCCCGTATTCTCCCAGAGTATGCACAGTCTCAGCCCAAGGGCCATCGTGCACACATCACCCAACGTCAACGTAAAGGCGTGACGTAACATCTCCAACTCAAAGGCCCAGGTTCGGCCAACCACATCTTGTGAACCATTCATATCACTCTCCCGAGAGTGCGCGATCACACGCCAAGGGTCCGTTACAACCATGGTAGGACGAACCACCATCGGAGCACCTTTCATGCTTCCACATTTAATAAGATCGCACAAGAGGCTCTGCACAACCAAACGGATTGCATCGTTGTAATCCTCGCGGAAAAACACGAGAGATCGACTACTTACTCGCCTCCAATGGATATCCGACGGGAAAGTCACCAACACCGCCTCACGCCCGAACGACGTCCCATGATCCCGAGCCTCGGCCCCAAAAACTATCGGGTGCATCGCACCATTGCGATCCCCTCGGGAAAACACGTCAAAAACACTACTCACTTGAGTGCAACAGATATACGGAGAAAAAGGTGCATCCCGGCACACCGCACACGAGCGGTGCCACGTGGGACCCGCATCCCGATCCCAAAACTCAATGAATGGATTGCACCATTGCGATCCTCTCGAAAAAGTACATGAAATGGACTATTCACTTGTCCAAAACGGTCGCCCGGTGATAAAACTGGAAATCACCGTCAACTCCCGAAACGGACCTCGCGGGGCCCGCACAATCGTGCAGAATTACAGCAGGAAGACTGCGCCAACACGATGCCCTCGTAAAAACACCCAACATCGACTGCTCACACGCCCCGAACGGACGTCCGACGAAAATGTCGTGAAACGTTGCACGCAGCTTGAAAGACGGGCCGTGGGGCCAAACGTCCCGCGCCGACAAGTTTTATGTCGTTCCTAGGGTAAACACCCCATTCCGGACCCATCCATACACTCGGATCTCTGATCCGGAACTCCTTTTAGGATTTATCCCATTTATTTTGTGTTTCCAGTGTGGACGCACTGAAAAATTAATTCCGGCCACTCTGGGGCTCGGAATTGCACGTCGTCTGAAGGCACTGCTCTGGAATATCATCAAGAATATTCCAAAGTCTTTTGTAGAAAAAACCATGTTCTTACATGGAGAATAGAAATTGGAAGGGTTTGGCTGAGCATGAAGGCTCAAAATGGTGTGAGGAGGAGAGGGAGGAGGTTCCCTTTTATAAGGGAGGAGAGGGGCACCTTTGGAATCATAAGAAATATTAATTTATAATAAATTCAAACCCCATATAAAAATATACAAAAATGTCTCAAATCCAAATATTAGATGATATAGGGTTGTAATATAATCAACCAATAAAATTTAGACATGGTGGGAAATTATTTTAAACCTTATCAACTTGATTTATCCTTATTTATTCTATTTAATTTTATTTGCGGTAATAATATTATAAATTTTAAATTGCTATAAATAATTACTTATGTGTTGTAAATTGTCCATAATTGGATACTTTAGGACATTTTAGACCATATAAATTTAAATTTTTAATTTTTAAATATTTTTATGATTTTTAAAAAAATTTATAATATGTTATTTTTATAAAATAGCAATAGTGTCAATTTTGACACTATTGATTTATTTGAATTTATATAAAATCCAAACAGAGGATATATTGGAATTTTTTTTTTCAATAGACACATAACAATTCCTATTCAACTATAAAATTCATGGATTACAGTAATTAGGTCATATAATATTTATTTTAATATTTGTTTAAACTATTTTTTTGATACTTATCTTAATAAAATAGTTACTACAACATATTTTTATAATTATTTAATATACTGATTTGTTGTATAAAAATTAAAAATAAAATATTATTGTTAATATAAATCTAATATATTTAATTATAATTATTTTACTCTAATTTATCTTCTAAAACACCCATCTTTTAAACTTTTACCTTTATTAAAGTATGAAGGTGACAACTTTGACATCATTTAAAATAAAATAATATAAATGTCATAATCTATTTTATAAGGCTCTAAATGGACCAAAATTAGACCCATGGATTATTAGGGTATAGATATACTCTAAAAATATGTTTTGGTTAAGTTTATGGTCCTTTTGATGGGTATTATTATTATAATAAAAACTATATTATTTATTTTTCACTAAATAAATAATTTCTGCATTATTAATGTATAAGAAATTAAAATAATTAAATATCACTTAAAAATTACAAATAAATTACCATAACAAAGAAAAATATTTTATCTTTTAAATGAGTATTTATAATCTAATTTATATTTAGTATAAACTTATATTAAAAATACTTTAATTATAGAAGTTTGAGTGAGACATATTTCACTTTCATTAAAATAAAATAAATTAAATGTCTGAATCACATCCAAGTGGGTTCCAATAGATTACATTTCGACCAAAATATTACTTATGACGAAAGATTATCATACAATTATATTAAGACAAGTTTTAGGGTAATTTTATAATATTATATTTACCCTTAATTACCCGATTTACCTTTAACTACGGTAAATAAAATTTATCGTGGTTACAATTCATAGTGACCAAAAATAAAAAGTAGAAAATTAACATAATTTGTACCTACTGATTCAAAATATGGAATCAATTTTTCCAAATTCAAATCACAAAAGTTGCAGAAATTAATTTAAAATTAATCCCATTGTCAAGAAAATGAGTTTTAAAAGTTAAAACATTGCAAAAGGTTGAAATGATTTTACTTATGAATTCAATGTAAAATTAATGCTAATGAAATACATTATATTTAATGGTAAAAATATATTTTATTTATAATTTAAAACCATTCAATATTATAATTTAACCATATAAATTTTTACGATGAAAAAAGATGATTTTAATTAAAATATAGCATGTTTTTACTATTCATTAAAATAAGAAAGTTATCAGAATAGTATGAAAATTTTATCAAAATTAAATTTTTATATCCTGATTCAAAAGAAGAATTTTATTTTGTCAAATTAAACTTATAACCATACCAAAAACTAGATTTTAAAGTGGGTGTGCCATCAAAAGGCGGAAAAACTGCATTTTTTGAAAAATAATTATTTTACCTGAAAAAATTATTTTATTCTCATACCATGGTTTATAAAATGTGTAAGATGAATAATAATGTTATAAAATTAAAAATTTAGTTAATACTATTCGTAAAGACTAGTTCATAATAATATTATAACAATATATCATTGTTTAGTGAAACTCGGTATTGCGGACAACACACACTATTGAGGAAGGTCGCTCTTGCGTGTAATGCAAGCCAAGTCAGGTTTGTGTGTAGGGAAATCTTCCTTTGGTGTTTCATATAACATACTCAAAATATAGTTCAATTATACATATATCAAAATCTATACTTTTTGTGGGGTAAAATGAATTTTATTCGAAAGAACATGAAATTTTGTGCATCACAAGCCAAGAATAGTATTGCATATACTACAAGCTAATATGGTGTTGCGTATAACGCAAGCTAATATTGGTGAATCTAACAACAAAATACATCAAAGAAATTAAAAAGAATAATTCTCATAAAATCTCGGGGTGTTACATTCTACCCCCTTTAAAATGAATTTCGCCCTCAAAATTCGTTAGGGTTATAAATCGTTTAATACTTGAATGTTTTATTCATAAAAACCCACTTTGTAAAAAGGAATTTTAAAACTTTATTTTAAAAAGTGAAGTCTGAAACCTAACGGTTACCCAAATTAACTCATCACTGGGTTTCCACATAGGAGAACATAGGTGAAAATATGGATATAGAAGAGAAATATAACCATCAACATCTGATGAAGAGTGGTAGAGGACATGGCTATGAAAAAGCCAACAATCACAAAGACATAATATGTGATGATCTATGGTACCATCTGATTCATCAGATATAAGAAAACTAGGACAACATTTTTGGTTTTCAAGATCATTTCCCAAATGTTGAAGAATTTTTGAATTAAAATAAATTCTTACTTGATTTTGGTATAATCTCACCGTTTCTCGTTCCTTGAACAATTTCCACTTCATCTCTTAAAGAAATGAAGTTGAATTTGTCTTTCGTGAATTTTTTGCAGATCATGCGATAGAATGATAGGTCATTCCATCTGTCTCAAACATAAGGTTATCAAAATTTATATACATAAGTCCATCTATGGTGAGATTAATCGTATATGGTTCTAAAAATGGACTTATACTTCATCTATCATCCTTTTTAATAAAATAAAACTAGTTTCTACTAAACAGGGACTTCCTGTAGGCCAGTGGTATGCGATAAATGTCTGTCGTACTTTGGTTGTGGGTTCGATTCCCGCAACCTTGTCCAACGCGATGGGTTGTCACCCGTCCTATGAGTTGTCCTTTTTCTAAAAATATACTATTATAAAATTTCAGATATAATATCAAAAAGTTCTAGCCTTAAACAATACTATATGATGTATAACTTAATCCATTATATTCTTTAGGCTTATCCAAAATACTTCCATCAAATCTCATAGTATAAAGAAAATGATTACTAAAAAGGTCACCTACCAAGCATGTAAATACCATCATTTAACCCCCATATATCATAAGATATATCTCGTTGATCGCATAAAAACATGTGAATAGCTTAATCATGTATTCTCTTGAAACATAAATTATCATAGAACCTTTTTGAAAACATGAATGTTGTCAAAAGGTAACTCTTTCCACATACAAAAATCCCAAAAATTCTATATACTCAAACAATTATATGACTTTCTCCTTATATGATTCATGAGCTCATGAATAATATCATACATATTATTTTCTCTGTATCCCTTCATTATGCACATTTTATATGCTTTCCAAAAATATTTCCATCACTTTTCATGATTATCAGAACTATAAAATTATTGAAAACCACAATAGACCAATACATAAATATTCCAATATTCCACGATACTACAACATTATTTTGGAATCCCATTACATAAACACTTTATCATTCCATGACATCATTATCATACTCTACATCACTAATAGTGATCGCATGTGACTTACCTTTGTCCCTTGACTTAAGAGGTTGTTGATGTAGATCATCATTAACCCTTGGATTAGGGAATTGGTTAGCATAATGTCCCATTTCCTTATACTTGTAGCATTGAAGTGTTGGTGGTTCATTCTCTACAGTCTTTTCTTTATTCACATCATTAGCTACCCTTTATCCATTACTTCGACAATCAGCTGCTCGATGACTTTCTTTTCCACACTTAAAACATTGTATACTCCCTTTAAGAAAATCTCCACCATGTTTTTTTCCACACTTTAAGCACAATGAAACATTCGTCTTCTTTTCACCATTATTTTGAGATTTTTCCTTGAACTCTTGTCAAAACCATGAGATAGATATGTAACACCAACTTCAAGTTCTAACTTGATAGCTCAACACACAATTTCGTCATAGCTACTGAAGTCTCTTATAGCTAATGCCTTTCGAAGACTTGGTTTTAAGACACTGAAGAATTGATCAACTTTGCTTTCAGGTTGGATGATAAAGATAGATGCATACATTATAAGTCTTGTAAAATTCACCTCGTATATACCAACAGATTCATCATCCTTTTTCTTAATCTCAAGGAACTCCTTTCCAATCTTTGTTAGAAGAATACAAGGGAAGTACTTATTGAAAAACAAGTTCTTGGAATCATCCTATTACATGGATTCAATTTCATCTTGGGACCTTGGGTTCTGAATTAGAGTCCACCACTGGTCTGATTCACCTTTTAAACGGTAAACAGGAAAAATGACTTTTTCATGTTCTGAACAATAAGGTATGGAAAATATCTTTTCAATGGTACTGATCCATTGTTCAGTAATAAGTGGATCAGAAGACCCATTGAAAGAAGGTGGGCGTTGCCTCATGTAGGAATCAACAGAATATTGTTCCCTTCTCTACTCATTTGGAAGACCAGAATGATTCATAGATTGTGTAAGTATAGCAATAAGATTTTTCACTCCATCTCCCATAAAATTTAGTTTTTTGGGAGGAAAATCATTGTATTTCCCAGTGCATTTATCATTAACACGGTTCCTTCAGGTTCCAGCCATTATCTAAAACCCAAAAAGAATAGTGTAAGAGGCAAAAATCACACTAGGAAAACAAAATAATCAAGGGGAGTACTTTCAATCTCTAACTTCTTAGGTTTAATTCTAATATTGTTACCATAATTCTAGGAATATAACCTATACTTATACATAACCTTAGGGACATCCCTAGACATAACATTGAAATATTTCTAGGAATCTCACAAAAGTTTTGGCATCATAGTTTCCAAATTTAACAAAACCATTCCTCTGATACCAACTGTAGAGACCCAAGCTTGACATACATAGAAATTACACTAGTTTTTATGAATACATAATACATAACAAAAACAGACACCCACGGACCGTAATAGTTTAGTGTCTTTGGAAACTCGGAACATAATCCTCTAATCATGTTGAAAGATCATCAACATCTCCCATAACGATCTTCCCCTTTTGTTTTCTGACCAAAAACCTTTCTTTAAATCCTGGGGAAAGAAAAAATATAAAGGGTGAGCTCAAATGCTCATTAAGGGCAAAGATAGAGAACATAAAACAACCCATAAACATTTGAAGGTAAAACCATGAACTTAAAACATCAAAATCATGAGTAATGACATAAATATTGGCAGTACATAAGGAATAGATCATAAAGGAACATTAATCATGATAAAATATCATGGTAATTAAACATTTAATTGTGGAAAACCATTAAGAACATGATATGATTTCCATAGTAGCCATGGTATTTCTTCCAATACCATCATAGTGGACAAAGTCTATTACTGAACCGGGTTTACTTGTCGTTCCATACCTGTATTGCTGAACCAGACTCACTTTCCGTTCCATCCATGTTTATCTCCTGAGATATAAATCATTACCCAATTCATTGGAGGGAGATATAGGTCCCACCCATCTCATAATGAAATTATTCTTACGTGTACAACAAAATAAACATAAATCATTAATCACAACCCAATGAATAAAATGGGTTTCATAAACATCATCCCATCATAACATGATCCATATAAAACAAATTGATATAATTTCATCATAAGAAAAGTATAACCTTGTAAATAATAGAGCCATTATACTTGAAACATAATCATACTAAATAATTTCATCTTAGATGGGAAATAATTTTGATAAAACGCTTGAAATGAATTCTTGAGGAAAATATCCTTTCTTCTTCAAAATTATTTTCTTTTCTCAAAATGTCATGCAATTTTAAAAGAACAGAATTTTGTTGAAAATAATAATGAATTCATGTATAGGAAGCTTCATGGAAATAAGGTGTTATGAATTTGTAAAAATCTTTTCATGTCGTATAATTTAAAAAAACATTCTCCTCGTACTTTTGCCGGAAAAGTCAAAAAGTACCTTGTATGGTAAATAAAAGAAAGATTCCTTCTATAACATAATGTAAAAGTCAAAGAGGGGTAAAAATGAATTTAAACATACATTTAATAATATTAAACTCTTTATGGAAAACATTTTTATGGACATGGATGAAAATATAACCCCAGTAAATACTTATGTATAAGCAATCTTGGATAAAAATGGGATTTACAAAATTATCCCTTACCTTATGTCCAATTTTGTCTTTATGTGTTCGAGACTCCTGTATAGTGGGTTTAAACATATTATTATCTTGTAACAGAACCATAACAATATTTATTATATCATACATGATTCACTTACAACTTTATATTACCCGTTCTTTAGTCAATTCCATGGTAAAGTAGCGTTTTGGGTAAAATTGTTTCATTTATCATACATGTTTTGACTTGTAATTCTTCATATGATTACTTAGATCATGATTTCATATTTCCAGAATGTAAAAAATTATTTATATATAATATATATTCATCATATAAATATATATAAAAGATAGATAAATGGAACGAAATACACCGTTCATGGAGATGGTAGGATGTACGTACGCATGAACTCTGTTTTCATTTCCTTATTAAATTGAATGGAAGTAAATTACATATATATATACATAAATCTAGTAGAATTATTATGTAATATGTTTCATGATTATTTATTATATATATACTTTATAATCATTCTTGAATGGTTAACATGGAGAATGAATCTCATCGTGTCGTGGAGACGGTAATCCTTACGTACGTACGAGCGATGATATCGTTCTCATAATTATTGAATGTTATTGAAGTAGATTATATAATATCATAGAATTAGTATCATGTTATAATAATAATATATAGTTATTCTTTCTACCATTATACCCATCCAAGTAAGGTGGTGGTGGAAAAAAGATTACACCACGACGTGGAGACGGTATTCCGTACGTACACACACGCGGTGATTTCGTTTTTCATAGGATGGATAGAAGGTGAAATAGGGTTGTTTCATATTTATAATAACATATCAGTATATTAGTGATACTGATTTTAGTACTTTATTATGAATCAACAAAATAATAGGAAGTAGAATAAGAAATGAATTTGAAAGAATCGGTAAAGGATATTACCTATTCTTCAACACGCCTCTTCTAAACCTCCTCTTAGGGCACTAAAGATGGTCTTTGAAGAAAACCATGACCTCTAGTATATTTCCAGGAATTTGGAAAAGAGAAATTGTAAGGGGTTTTCTGAGCATGAAGGCTCAAAATGGTGTGAGGAGTAGAGGGAGGAGGGGCTCTTTTATAAGGAAGGAGAGGGGCACCTTTGAAAATATAAGAAATATTAATTTATAATAAATTTAAACCCCAATTAAAAACATCCAAAAATGACAAAAATCCAAATATTAGATGTTATAGGGTTGTAATATCATAAAATATTATTATTTAGACATTTTTGGAAATTATTTTAAACCTTATCAACATGATTTATCCTTATTTAATCTATTTAAGTTTATTTCTGGTAATAATATTATAAATTTTAAATTGCTATAAATAATTACTTATGTATTGTGAATTGTCCATAATTTGATACATTATGAAATTTTAGAACATATAAATTTAAATTTACAATTTTTAAATATTTTTTTTTGATTTTTAAAAATTTTTATAATATGTTATTTTTATAAAATAACAATAGTGTCAATTTTGACACTATTTATTTATTTGAATTTAAATAAAATCCAGACAGAGGATATATTCAAAAAATATATTTAATAGACTCATAAAAAGTCATATTAAACTAGAAACTTCATGGAGAACAATAATTAGTTCATATAATATTTATTTTAATAATTTTTTATACTATTTATTTGATACTTCTCTTAATAAAATAATTACTACATCATTTTTGTATAATTATTTAATATACTGATGTTGCATAAAAATTAAAAATAAAATACTATGATTAAGATAAATCTAATATCTTTCATAATAATTCATTAGGTAGAATTTATCTTCTAAAACACCCAACTTTTAAAATTTTATCTTTATTAATGTATGAAGGTGACAACTTTGACATCATTTAAAATAAAAGAATATAAATGTCCTAATCTATTTTATAAGGTTCCAAATGGTCCAAAAGTGACCCTGTGATGATTAGGGTATATATATATACTCTACCAATAAGTTTTGGTCAAGTTTTTGGTCCTTTTTATGGGTATTATGATTGTAATAAAAACTATATTATTGATTTCTCACTAAATAAATAATTTCTACATCATTAATGTATAAGCTATTAAGGTAATTAAATATCACTTAAAAATTACAAATAAATTACCATAACAAAGGAAAAAATTTAGATTTCAAATGAGTATTTATAATAGAATTTATATTCTATATAGCCTTATATTAAAAATACTTTAATTATTAAAGTTTGAGTGGGACATATTTCACTTTCATTAAAATAAAATAAATTAAAGGTCTTAATCACATCCAAATGGGTTCCAATGGATTTCATTTTGACCGAAATATTTCTTAGGAAGAAATATAATCATTAAATTATATTAATACAAGTGTTAGGGTAATTTTATAATATTATATTTACCCTTAATTACCTGATTTACCTTTAACTATGGTAAATAAAATTTACCGTAGTTACTATTCATAGTGCAAAAAAAATAAAAAGTATCCTATTAACATAATTTGGACCTACGGATTCCAAATTTGGAATCCCTATTTCCAAATTCAAATCACAGAAGTCGTTGAAATTAATTTAAAATTAATTCTGTTGTTAGGAAAACGAGTTGTAAAAGTTAAAACATTGCAAAAGATTGAAATGATTTTACCTATGAATTCAGTGTAAAATCAATAATAATGAAAAAAACATATTAAATGGTAAAAATATATTCTATTTATACTTTAAAACCATTAAATATTATAATTTTACCATATAAATTATTAGGATGGAAAACGTTTTTTTAATTAAAATTTAGAGTGTTTTTACTATTCATTAAACTATGAAATTTATCAGAATAATATGAAAAATTTATCCAAAGTAAATTTTTATATCCTTATTACAAAGAAGAATTTTATTTTGTCAAATTGAACTTATAAACATGGAAAAAACTATATTTTAATGTTGGTGCACCATCAAAAGGCGGCAAAACTGCATTTTTTGAAAAATAATTATTTTACCCGAAAAATTAATTTTGTTCTCATACCATGTTCTAGAAAATGTGTAAGATGAATAATAATGTTATAAAATTCAAAATTTGGTTAATAATATTCATAATATCTAGTTCATAATAATATTATAATAATATATCATTGTTTAGTGAAACTTCGTATTGCGTACAACACATGCTATTGAGGAAGGTCGCTCTTGCGTGTAATTCAAGCCAAGTCAGGGTTCCGTGTAGGGAAATATTCCTTTCGTGTTGCGTATAATATACTAAAAATATAGTTCAATTATAAATTGATAAAAATATATAATTAGTGTTGGGTAAAATGAATTTTATTCTAAAGAACTTGAAATTTTGTGCATCACAAGCCAAGAATAGTGTTGCGTATACTATGCTAATATGGTGTTGCGTATAGTGCAAGCTAATCATGGTAAAGCATACAACAAAATAAATCAAAGAAATTAAAAAGAATAATTCTCATAAAATCTTGTGGTGTTACAAATAAACACAAGTAAATAGTAGTACTAGAGTTTGAAATTATGATGCATCTTAGTCTCTTGGAATTATCTCATCAAATAATAAAATTATATTTACAAAACAAGAAAAAAAATATTTTGTTTATAAACGAATTACAATGAACCTTGAGAGAAATTATAATGAATAATGAATTAAGGAAATAAGAGGTATTTATAAGAAGTACAAACCCAATACGACTATTGGTAATAGTAAAATACATAATAATTTTTTTTATCACGAATAAAATAAGTAAATATAAATATTATATGAAAATAAAATGATTTTTAAAAATATGAAACTCAATATATTTATATGTTTAAATTCATAATAAACATTTTTTAAAATATTTAATAAAAACATTAATTTTTATAATAATATTTAAATATTATACTTAACTAATTTAGAAATTTGTTTTGATAAAATATACCTCATTTTTAGAATTAACACATTGAAATTAACAAAAGGTGAATTTTTAGTTTTTTCTTAAAATGTGATTTTTTATTGAATAATATTTTTTTTTCATATTCTAAATGTTTTACAAAATAATAATGATATAAAAATGGGTCAATAATTTATAAAACATTTTATGTGACTTAAAATGGATATAATGTGTAAAATAATTAACTTAAAAGAAAATACATAATTTCAAAAACTATAAATGACTTTCCAAAGTCAAAATTATAATTTTTTATAATAAAAATATTCATTTTATTCATTAAATTGAATTAAATATAAAAATGATATATTTTTTATTTTATAAGTGTCTAAATTTTAAAAATACATTTATTTAGTATTTATCACAATTATTTATCATAAGAATATAAACTAACCATAGTATTGATTAATAATAATAAAATACTTGATATTTCATTCAAAAAACACCGTGATCCTTTTTCTATAAACACACCCTCCTACACCTATTACGCTTTAATTTTAAACTCTTTTGAAAGAAACTAATATAACAAAATACATTTCTCATGATCTCTTAACATATTTCTAAGGAATGTTCTAGCCAAGAGGCCACCCTTATAATCCTTAAGATGTTTGACAAAGGAGTTTTCTTGATGAGTAAAGTAATGGTTACTTAACACACAACCCTATTTTGATGTTATTTTATTATGATATATTTTCAACATATTCATTATATTATACCATAAATATAATAAAATTTATTTCTTGTCATTTTGAACTATATTTTATATAATACTCATTCCCTCTCACCAATCCCTTGTTATAGGTTGTTATTATGTTAAATTGAATATTTTTCAAAACCCATGTATTTTCATTTCTATTATCCTCGTTGCCCATCAAAAATATAAGTTGTAACATCCCAGGTAAATAAAGAATATTAATTTTTCATATTTATTAATATTTTTGAATAAAACATTAATATTACTTTAAAGGGAATGCTATGCTCGATGACTTACCCAATACGCAACAATGAGTTTCTTTGAAATCTTACGTTGCACTCTAATAATAATATAATATTATTCTAAATGGTAGTTGACACGTATCCATTGTATTGGCGGGAATGAATATAAAAAACTAAAATATGATTATATATGTTTGTTAAATGTTTTTACATTTATCTAATAAAAGATAAAGGCTTAAAATAAGAAAAGAATTAAATTTTAAGTATAAATATTCTAATATTCACTAAAATGTTGATTTATCACCTTTTGATGGTGAAACCTCTTTAAAATAGTTTTGGTCACTCTTATAAATTCTCTTGAACCAAAAAAAATTCTTCTTTAGAATATGGAAATCAAAATTTACTTTGTGTAAATTTTTGGTATATTTACAATAAAGTTCATTTTTTAATGAATAGTGAAAAATGTTGTATTTTAATTCAAAACCTCTTTTTAATATAATTTATTTATATGATTATACTATCTTTTTAATTGGTTTTAAAGGGAAATTATAATATATTTTTACCATTTAATCCAATGTTGGTCATTGGATTTAATTTCACTATGAAATTAGACTTAAACTAGTGTCAATCTTTTGAAATATATTATTTCATAAAAACACGCTATTTGTTTTGACAATGGGAATTAATTATTAAATTAATTAATTAAACTTATATGTTTTTAATTTTTTAAAATAGACATCATTTTTGAATTCCGAATATCAAATATAGCTTAGGGTGAATTTTTGGTATTTTTCTGAAAAACTTCAATTTTTGATGAATAGTGAAACCACTAAGTGGTAGTTAAAAAACTGATTTTTCGTTTAAATGAAACTTTATCACTTCTGTGATTTGAATTTCAAAAATATGACATACATGTGTGTCATTAAGAAGTAAAATTTTGTTCAATGGGATTTAAATAATTTTTTGGTGAATAATAACTTATAAGTTTTATTAATCGTGATTAATTGTAATTAGTGTAATTTAAGGTAAAAATAATGTTATAACAATATGAAATTACCTTGACACATGTCCTACCCTTATTGGATGTGTCATGGCCGACCAATACAATCCATGGGTCAACTTGGGGACCCCATGGATCCACATGGGTAAGAAAATGACATTAATAACTTTTTATTTAAAGTTAAAATAAAAATGTCACAAACATGTATTGTTTTACTAAAACAATTTTCACATGGGGTTATACAAGTCATATTTTTGACTATAAATATTCATTATAAATATAAAAATATTTCATACATCATGATATTTTTTAATATTTTTTAGACCTTAAAAAAATTATATTATTTATGACACCATGATGATGTAGCTATTACCTCATTATTTAACGATTTAAATAAAATGAAAAGATAATGTAAAATGTAAGACCTAAACTTTTCAAAAACCTATTGGATGGGTGGATTTATAACCCCTATCACCCTATCCTCTAAATATATAATTGTGGGACCTTTGATATCCGAAAATAAATTTATAATAAAGTAACTTTTCAAGTCTTTCCAAGAGTGTCCCTCCTCCCTCTTATAAAAGGCCCCCGCCTATACCCCCTTACCCACACCTATCAAGACTTCGAATCGACCAAACTATGATCATTTTATCTCTCCACATCACTCTACTCATCTTAGAAGCCTTCCCTTAGGGAGAAAGATCTTCAAGAAAACCTTTTGGTCCAAACCAAGGGGAGTTACCCGATTTAAAGGTAAAGTCTTCCCTAATGTTTATTTGTTTTATTTTTCTTCTACAACACAATAAACTCTTTATTCCTTTATTTTGTAACAAAAATAGTATCTTAAATATACTAGGATGTTTTTACGATATGTATTCTAGCTACAATTACACACAACTCGGTATAATGGTTAAATAATATACTGTTTCCGTGGATGGTGAATTACTGCCTCACGAAATGATGATGGTTATATATTTTCCCACCACCTCTCATGGTGGCCATTATGATGGAAATATATTTATTTATGATATAAATTATATTTATTTCCTATCTATGGTTCTGTATTTTACATTTAAGACATACCTTTATGCTTTGCATGTTGTGCAAATGCGATAATTTCATTTGAGGAACTGTGGACTGTCGCCCCCTCAAGTGATGTGACTCGTTCATGCAATACATGGAATGTATAAAGAATGAAATTAATGAACTTATGTGATCTATATAAAATATATATTATACTATAATTATAATATATATATATATATATATCTCATTTAGTTTTAATTCCATTAAATACGATATAGAAATGAAAGTAGCGTTCATGCGTACGTATGGATTACCGTCTCCATGAACGGTGAATTTCATTTCGTACATCTAAATGTTATGTAATATTATAAATGCAAGTATATACAAGATATATATGATATATATAATATCTACATCATGAATATAATTTTGGATATAATGGATATTCTACCACATGAACAACTTGTAATTATAAGAAGTTTATTTTTGACTCAAGTACCAATGATCGACAAAACGACCATTATTAACTTAAATAATTAAATAATTTTCATAACATGGTAATAATTGATATAAAAGAAATAATTAAATTGAAAAATTTTCTTATGAAATAATAAATTAACTCTAGTTTATTATTCAGGAATATAAAGAAACGAACAAGACAAGTTGGACTTGAGGTAAGGGATCCTACCTCTCTCGTTCTTTTTAAGTACTCTCTTTTATGTAATTTATTTTAAGATAATCTTTATTATGTTTGGGGATGTTCTTTTATATTCATAATACTGTACTTTTTATGTTCATATTATGAGAGACTCTATTTTTTCTCATTAATACATTTTTTGAAGTTTTAAGTGGCGTTGTTAAGCTGCCAAGTTTTCGTAAGGGATTTTTCATCTCACTTTTATTCCCATGATATTTATGCTACATTTTCCACCATTTCCTTTTAGTGGTGTATGTACTTCACATTATTCTAATCTTTGTGTAATATAATTTTGTTTATGAGTATTTACAATAATATTTTATAGTCCTTTCATGGGGTGTATGTTTCAAAAGTTACCCAAGTCGGTAAGGGAACCTTTCACCCTCCTCTTTTTAAAAAGACTTATTTATGTTATGTCTTCTAATTTACATATTATTATGTTGGGATATATTATTATATATATTTATTGATGTAAATATTATTTCCAAGTGATGAGATACCATTTTCTCTCTCATCAACTCATTTTATGGATTTTAATGTGACGCCGTTTGGTTGTCAAATTATTGCAAGGGAACTTCTTAACTCAATTTCAATCCTTTGGGTTAAACTTATACTCCGTGAATATGTCATGATATGAGTATGTGTGAATGAATCTGGTTGTTTTACACTTAATATCCACTTATATTGGGTGTATTTTTATTTTTCACACATAAATTATGTAATTGATTTATCCTTAATATAAGGATATCGTCTTTGTAAGGGACTTCTTCTCAATCTCTTTTCATTGAGGCATATGTTGTTCTAATACAAGAATTTCTTTTATACACTGTATAAAATACCTTTTAATTTTCATTTCTTTCAAAGGGAATCTTTTTCTACGAAGAGTTTTACTAAATTACAAAAAAGAATATTTCTTTTAACGTACACGGTGACAACGACCTTCTCCGCCGCCACGAGTATTATTTGGTCTTTGGATTCCTTCAAAAGCCATAATGTTTTTAAAAGTAAATAAATACTATATACTCTTTTATGTATTTTGGTATTGAAAATGTTTTTGATAATGGAATTTTTATGTCAATATATTTAAGTGATATATTGTGATTGAAATGTGGAAATGTTTTCTTTCCTTTAAAATTGTTTTATGTGTTATGATTCTATAATGGTACTTGGACATTTGACGGGTGGTTAGGTGATAAACCATATGACGGGTGGTACCATGAATACCAGGATGGGTGGTAACGTTATAACCTTCAATGCATTGGGTATGGAATTCGGTCGTATGGTTATTCCATTAAGTGATATGTTTGAAAGTTGACCGTATGGTTATTCAATTTAAGTATGTTTATGTACCAAGTTACCTTTATATGTTATGTGTTCTTTATATGGGGTTTATGGTAATATTTTGTTTACAAAAGGGTAAGTAATGAAATTTTATTCAGTGAAGAGTATTTACTACTTCATAAAGGTAAAAAGTATTACTTTGATAAAGTATTCATGGTTTACTTGTTCTTTTGAAAAACGAACAGTTATCCTTCTTTGTGTATCCCTTACTGAGCTTTTTATTCTCATCCCATGTTTTTTTGAAATGTTTTTCAGAGGAAATAATGTGGAATAGTGTCAAGTATGGGATCAAGGAAAAGTCATGGTATCTTAAATATGGAACTATACATGACTCTTTTTTTAAGAGTTTATGGTTTTTTTAAAAGAAAACTTTATAGAAGTGTCTACTGTGTAATCTTTTGAGATGTAATAGTTATGATCTAATTACCTAAAGCTCTAAACCTGAAAAGATCCTCTATGTGAATTATTCATTTAATTCATGATTATGTAATGTTATAAGGATGGGTCCTTATAGTTGGTATCAAAGGCCGATTTAGACAACTTTAGGGATTAAGAGTTTTCATTAGACACAGGGTTAGTCCCTATATCTATTATTTCAGTTAAATCCTTGTTTTATTAATTTTTTTTTCAGGTCAAGTAATGTCGGTTATGAATGGAAGGAATATGATCTCAAACGAAATTCCTATCTCTTCCTGATGACATGCTTACAATAATTATTGCAAAGTCATGTTCGGATGATTGTGAAATATTTGTAGTATACAAGTCACTTGCATGTAGTTGTTTGAGATATCAAAAACCTCCACTATACCTCATTATCATCGTGGATCATGGGTTGTATGTAGACAAATACTATTTTCACAATATTCTCATATTTTTAAGAAAGGTAAATATTGTCAAGGTATTTTTAAATATTTTACCTTATCACAAGATTTTGAAGCATATTATGATTTTAAAAATGGTGCTAAAGAAGGAGACACTTGTGCAACCTATTTATATTTTATTTTAAAATATATTCTCTCAGCACATAATTATGGTATTTTAAAAGGACTAATAATCGAAAGTTTCAACTCAAATTCTGTCCGACTATTTTATAGAAATCAGGTTTTAAAATATTTTTTGGAATTATATGTCATACTTGATTATTTTCCCAAAAATGTTTTTCTGTGAACACCCATATGACCCATGTTGTACAAGTTGTATTTTGATGGAGGAAGCAAATGATTTTGAAGGATCTATAAATCATTGTTGTAATGCATGGAACTTCTACCTACGTGAACAAGATGATGATGAAACTGAGTGGACGCCATGATCAAGGTATGTTGTTATTAATTTTGGGAATTGTTTTATTTTATGTTATTGTGGTGAAATAAGACTTCAATAATTAAGATGTTGAGATCATAATGAATTTGGATGAAAATTAGAGGTATAAGGAAACCATTGAGGTTAAAACATGTTAGAATTATTTTTAGAGTTTTATAAAAGGTAAAACCGTAGGATGGGTGACAACCCGTTGCATCTAGTAAGGCCGCAGGAATCAAACCTACAACTGAAGGGAGACAAGGGTGCATCGCCTACCACTGGACTACATGAAGTCCCTGGTTAGTGTGACTTATTCTTTTTAGTTAGATGATTTTATGAATCACGAATAAGTTGATTTTAGGTTATCTAGGAAAATATTTACCTATCATGGAGGATGTATGATTAGGTTAATTACTTTTCAATATGAGACTTTAAGAGCAACTGATATTATTTGGGGATAAATGTTAATTTGTACCTTGGAAGACTATCTGATTAAATCCTTAAAAAATTTTTGTTTCAATCTTCGTTTGGTTTACTTTGAAGAATTTTATGGAAAAATTGTTTATTGAATGGTCCTTGTTGAACTTTGGGTATTGTTTGACAAATTTTGGAGATTAAGAATAGATTTTATTTTTATAAAGGATTATCCTTTTGTGTATTATCTGATCTTGTTCTAACAATTTTGGTTTTGGTAAGGGTCTAAATACATGGGAAATATATAGTTCTCTTTTTTGTATTATGTGATTCTCTCGAAGTTAATTTTAGTTCTCTTAATGCGAACAAGTCTTCTTAAATACTCATATTTTGGGAGAAATATGAGTTTGTGTTAAAAATCTAGTAAAAGATGAAAGTCTACATGAAAATTAAGTATGTTTCCTTATGTTTTAGTCAATCCCATAAATAAATTCTTCAATGAAAAGATACTTAAAAAAAAATGTTGTCTGTTAACTTTTCCTACGGGGGAATCAAATATCGTTTAACCCATCATAAGTTTGTGACTTTTGGGTAGTTAAAATTCTCCTAATCATGTTTTCAATCACTCTCCATCAGACCTTGATGGTTTCTTTTCTCCTCCATATCAATGTTTTCCTACATGGAATCCTAGTATGGGTTAACTCAGGTGACCATTATACTTCTCTTTCTTTCTTTTAAAGTGATAGTTTAATTTACTCCTTTTCCGATGTGGGGCTTTCAATGAAGTTTCCAAGGCCAATTTTAAAATTGCGAGGATGAAATTCCCAAAAGGGGGGAAGGATGTAACATCCCAGGTAAGTAAAGAATATTAATTTTTCATATTTATTAATATTTTTGAAGAAAACATTAATATTACATTAAAGGGAATGTTATGCTCAATGGCGTACCCAATACGCAACAACGAGTTTCTTTGAAATCATCGTTGCACTCTAATAATAAAATAATATTATTCTAAATGGTAGTTAAAACATAGCCGTTGTATTGAAAGAAATGAATAGAAATAACTAAAATATGATTATATATGTTTTTTAAATGTTTTTAAATTTATCCAATAAATGATAAAGGCTTAAAATAAGAAAATAATTCAATTTTAAGCATAAATACCCTAATATTCACTAAAAGGTTGATTTATCGCCTTTTGATGGTAAGCCCTCTTTAAAATAGTTTTGGTCACATTTATACATTCTATTAAACCTAATAAAATTCTTATTTAGAATTAGGACATCAAAATTTACTTTGTGTGAATTTTTGGTATTTTTCCGATAAAGTTCATTTTTTAATGAATAGTGAAAAATGTTGTCTTTTAATTCAAACCTATTTTTAATATAATTTATTTATATGATTAAAATAACTTTTGAATTGGGGTTAAAGTGAAATTAGAATATATTTTTACCATTTAATCCAATGGTGGTCATTGGAATTAATTTCACTTTGAAATTAGACTTAAACTAGTGTCAATCTTTTGATATATATTGTTTCATAAAAACACGCTATTTTTTTTGACAACGGGAATTAATTATTATATTAATTAATGAAACTTATATGTTTTAAATTTTTTAAAATAGACATAATTTTTTAATTCAGAATATCAAATATATCTTAGAGTGAATTTTTGGTATTTTTCTGAAAAACATCAATTTTTGATGAATAGTGAAACCACTAAGTGGTAGTTAAAAAACCGATTTTTCATTTAAATGAAACTTAACCACTTTTGTGATTTGAATTTCAAAAATTGTACATACATGGTTTTCATTAGGATGTAAAATGTGGTTCAATGGGATTAAAATAATTTTTTGGTGAATAGTAACTTAGAAGTTTTAATAATCGCGATTAAAGGTAATTAGTGTAATTTAATGTAAAAATAATGTTATAATAATATGAAATTACCTTGACACATGTACTACCCTTATCAGACGTGTAATGTCCGACCAAGAAAATCCATGGGTCAACTTGGGTACCCCATGGATCCACTTGGGTAAGAAAATGACAATAATAATTTTTTATTTAAAGTAAAAATAAAAATGTCACAAACGCATATTGTTTTACTAAAACAATTTTTACATGGGGTTATACAGATCATATTTTTTACCATAAATATTAATTAGAAGGTTAAAAATATTTCCTACATGATGATAGTTTTTTTATAATTTTCAGAAATTAAATAAATTAAATTATTTATGACACCATGATGATGCAGCGATTACCTCATTATTTAATGATTTAAATAAAATGAAACGATAATGTAAAATCTAAGACCTACAATTGTAAAAATCATATTGGATGGGTGGATTTCGAACCCTTATCACCCTATCCCGGAAATATATAATTTTGGGACCTTTGATATCAGAAAATCATTTTATAATAAAGTAACTTTTCAAGTCTTGCCAAGAGTGCCCCTCCTCCCTCTTATAAAAGGCCCCCACCTCTACCCCCTTACCCACACCTCTCATGCCTTTGGATCGACCAAACTCTGATCATTTTATCTCTCCACATCCCTCAATTAATCCTAGAAGCCTTCCCTTAGGGAGAAAGATCTTTAAGAAACCCTTTTGGTTCAAACCAAGGAGAGTTACCCGATTTAAAGGTAAAGTCTTCCCTAATGTTCTTTTGTTTTATTTTGCTTCTCCAACCACCTAAACTCTTCTTATTACTTTATTTTGTAACAAAACCAGTATATTAAATATAATAGAACGTTTTTATGAGATGTATTCGAGCTACACTTACACACACCTCCGTCTAATGGTTAAAGAACATACTGTTCCCGTGGATGGCGAATTACTGCCTCATGAAACGATGATTGTTCTATCTTCTCCCACCACCTATCACGGTGGACATTATGATGGAACTATATTTATTTATGATATATATTATATTTATTTCCTCTATATGTTTCTGTAATTTTATATTTAAAACATACCTTTTTTCTTTTCATGTTGTGCAAATGCGATAATTTCATTTGAGGAAGTGTGGACTACCACCCCCTCAAGTGATGTGGCTCGTTCATGCAATACATGGAAGGTATAAAGAATGAAATTAATGAACTTATGTGACCTATATAACATATATATTATACTGTAATTATAATATATATATATCTCATTTATTTGTAATTCCATTAAATATGAAATAGAAATGAAAGTAGCATTCATGCGTACGTACGACTTACTGTCTCCATGAACGGTGCATTTAATTTTTTACATCTAAATGTTATGTAATATTATAAATGAAAGTATATAATGGATATATATTATATATATAATATCTAAATCATGAATATAATTCTAGATATAATGGATATTCTACCACATGAACAACTTTTAATTATAAGAATTTTATTTTTGACTCAAGTACCAATGATCGACAAAACGAACATTATTAACTTAAATAATTACATAATGTTAATAACATGGTAATAAGTGATATAAAAGAAATAATGAACTTGAAAAAGGTTCTTAATAAATTAGAAATTAACTCTAGTTTATTAGTCAAGAATATAAAGAAACGAACAAGACAAGTTGGACTTGAGGTAAGGGATCTTACCTCTCTAGTTCTTTTTAAATACTCTCTTTTATGTAATTTATTTTAATATCATCATTATTATGTTTGGGGATGTTATTTTATATTCCTAATACTGTAATTTTTATGTTCATATTATGAGAGACCCTATTTGATATCATAAATCCATTTTTGGAAGTTTTAAGATGCGTCGTTAGGCTGTCGAGTTTTCGTAAGGGATTTTTCATCTCACTTTTATTCCCGTGAGATTTATGCTACATTTTCCATCATTTCCTTTGAGTGGTGTATGTACTACCCATTATTATAATATTTGTGTAATATAATTTCGTTTATTAGTATTTACATCAATGTTTTATAGTCCTTCTTTCATGGGGTGTACGTTTCGAATGTTACCCAAGTCGGTAAGGGAACCTTTCACCCTCCTCTTTTTAAAAAGACTTATTTATGTTATGTCTTTTAATTTACATCTTCTTATGTGGGATATTTTATTTTATATCCTTATTGATGTAAATCTTATGTCCAAGTGATGAGATATCATTATCTCTCTCATCAACTCATTTTATGAATTTTAAAGTGACGTCGTTAGGTTGTCAAATTCTTGCAAGGGAACTTCTTAACTCAATTTCAATCATTTGGGTTAAACTTGTACTCCTTGAATATGTCATGAAATGAGTATGTGTGAATTAACCTGAATGTTTTACACTTAATATCCACTTATATTGGGTTTATTTATATTTTTCACACATAAATTATGTAATTGATTTATCCTTAATCTAAGGATACCGTCTTTATAAGGGACTTTGTCTCAATCTCCTTTCATTGAGGCATATGTTGTTCTAATTCAAGAATTTATTTTATACACTGTATAAAATACCTTTGAATTTTCATTTCATTCAAAGGGAATCTTTTTCTGCAAAGCATTTTACTAAATGAAAAAAAGGAATGTTTCTTTTAATGTACGCGGTGACAACGAACTTTTCCACCGCCGTGAGTATTATTTGGTCTTTGGCTTCCTCAACAAGCCGTAAAGTTTTTAAAAGTAAATAAATACCATATAATCTTTTATGTATTTTGGTATTGAAAATGGTTTTGATAATGTATTTGTTATGTCAATATATTTAAGTGATATATTGTGATTGAAATGTGGAAATGTTTTCTTTCCTTTAAAATTGTTTTATGTGTTATGATTCTATAATGGTACTTGAAGATTTGACAGGTGGTTAGGTGATAAACCATATAACGGGTGGTCTCGTGAATACCAAGACAGGTGGTTACGTTATAACCTCCAATACATTGGGTATGGAAGTCATCCGTATGGATATTCCATTAATTGATATGTTTGGAAGTCGACCGTATGGTTATTACATTTAAGTATGTTTATGTCACAAGTTACCTTTATATGTTATGTGTTCTTTATATAGGTTTTATGGTAATATTTTGGTTACAAAAGGGTATGTAATGATCTTTTATTCATTGAAGAGTAGTTACTACTTCATAAAGGTGAGAAGTATTATTTTGATAAAGTATTCATGGTTTACTTGTTGTTTTGAAAAACTAACTATTTTCCTTCTTTGTGTATCCCTTACTGAGATTTTTATGCTCACCCCATGTTTTTTTTGAAATGTTTTTCACAGGACATAATGTGGAATAAGGTCAAGGATGAGATCAATGAAAAGTCATGTTGTCTTAAACATGGAACTAGACATGACTCTTTTTTTAAGAGTTCATGTTTTGTAAAAAAAGGAAACTTTGTAGAAGTGTCTACTGTGTAATCTTTTGAGATTTAATAGTTATGATCTAATTCTCTAAAACTCTAAACCTGAAAAGATCCTCTATATGAATTATTCCTTTAATTCATGATTATGTAATGTTATAAGGATGGGTCATTATATTAGTGAACCTTAAAAGTTACATTAAAAAATTATTTTAATTAAAATATATCATTTTCATTAAACTTATATACTTAATTGTTTTACCCTTTATAAAGCATTTTAAAAAATATTGCTCACTACGCTAGTTTTGTGCCACCTATGTGGGTGACGATGTTTTATTTTCAACTCATTACTTTTATATATATTCTTAATAGATGATTTCATGAAAAAAATAACATTAATAATAAATTAATATCATGTTTAATACTACATAATGATAATATAGTCATGATAATAATTATTTTCAAATTAAACAATCAATGAAATTTTAATAATTTGAATCAATCTTATAAACAATTACTTGTTATTTTGGAATTATATTGTTGAATATGTTGAATTATGGAATGATTTTAATTCAATAATGACATTAAAAATATTCTTTTTTTACCTCAATTTCTTATAGAACTATTAGAAAATGAGAAAAAAAATAACGTTGGCGATGGAGACACCCGGAGACCACGGATCTCAATCTGGTAATGGCGAAACCTCATGTTTTTGGATTTGGATTTGACTCCATCAATGGAATCATTCAACCCCAACTGGGAATCAACTTTTAAAGATGAACGACCCTCTTTGAAGGATATGGTAAAAGAATTAGATTCTCAATCCTCGGTCTTAGGGAAGAAGGGCATCTCTTTTACAGAGGTGCCCTCTAGTTCCCGAGATACAATCAAGGATGACTCATCCGGATCCTCCAATGTCACTAGACTCAAGAATCGTGGGTTATTCATGGTGGTAGATCTGGAGGCACTGCAACCAAGGATCAATCTATGTAAGTTCTCGATCCTGAGTTGTGTCATTTTCTCAAAGGGCGATAGACTATGGTCTTAGGATGATCTTAAGAATAGGGTATCTCATTGCCGGGGAAGTCGCGAATTGAGGTTAATTCCCATTGGGAAAAGGGTTTTTCCATATCATTTTTTAGACCAAGGATGCGATGAACTTTGCCCGGAGTTTTAGTAACCTGCATCTCAATCCTGGGATTTTCTGACTCTCTGAATGCAACGTCAATTTCAAAACTTATAACATGAAGCAATCCAATGCACAATTATGGGTAAGTCTGCACAGTTTAAATTGGGTGTATTGGCATCCAAAGATACTAAATGATCTAGCTTCATGTATTAGAACCCCAATTAGAATGGATCCGAGAATGTTAGAGGGGGAACTTGGTTTCTTTGTAAGAATGTTGGTAGATATCAATCTGAAAGTCAAGTGACCTACCAGCATTTCCTTCCTTTCCAATGGTAATAGGTATAAAATCAAAGTAGAACATGAAAATGTCCCACTCTTTTGTGATGTTTGCAAGATAGTGGGGCACTCGATTTCTAATTTTAGGGTGCTTAAAAAGAGGTTCATTAGTGTTCCCAAGGCCTTAGATAAGAATGAAGCTAACAAGACCAAAAAGAAAAAAAACGTGTTTGTTGAGAAAAAAGGGGCTCACAAGAATCAGGATGGTACATCCCTAGGGATTCAGCCTGACATCAATCTTAAGGTTCCTTTGTTACCTCAACCTGGTCCTGCCTCATCCCTGAAACAATCTTGGGCAGATTTAGTCGAGGAATAAGAAAAGGAAAATGAGCATGATGACACTCAGGTAGGTCCAGTGGTAAAATCCTTCATCAGATATGACTTCAAGGTTGATCAGGACCTGCATATTGGTATTTCATCTAAAATATATGACCGGGTTTTCAACCGTAAAAATGATATGGAAGACAACCCTATAATCCTGGAATTTTATAAGGACATAATGGATCTAGTTTGGTCCCTACAGGATGTGCAGGATGGTCTTCTTTCTCAGGTGGACCCTGCTCAGGATGAGCTGCACTCTCTGGCAGACCATATAGATTCTATCCATTCATATCTGTATCCTCAGGCAGACCTTACTCAAGTTGATATGTACTCTCAGGCTATTCCTGTTCATGCAGGAATTGTGTCCTCTTTTGTCACAACCCATTCGGACTCTAGAACACAGCATGATTAGGCAGTTCATAAAAATATAAAAACAGGTTTTGATGTTCCTTTGGTTGACAAGGGGGTGGCTCCTACATTCTTGGCTGGGCTTTCAGCATCTGAAGTCATTTGTTCTTCAGGTATGAAAATATCAGAATGCTAAGGCACTGCACTTAAGATATTTTTAACATAGTGAAACATAGATCATGCTGTCACAAGAAAACAAATGCTCAAAAACCCTCACCATAATTTCTGTGAGAGTGATGTCATGGATCCCAGTCCTTTCTCCCAGAATGGAGTTCATCTTACTCAGGTAGATCCCAAAAACGGGCAATCAGACTTCATTGGCAATGCTTCTAAGGTGGTGGTTAGTCCGTTTAAGGATTTTAACCTAGCTGGACATGAAAATGCAATAGGCTCCCACCATAATGACAACAAGGGTTCATTTAAGGTGGGCTCTGGATGTGGAAGGGTTGATTCCAAGGACATTAGTGATCCTCTTCAATGCACTCCAGCTCCTAAAAGGAAGGATGGTAGGCCTCCTATGTCTTCTAAAAAGAAGGTAGGAAAGAAAAAATAAGGGGGGATCCAATCCTAGCTACAGATTTAAACGAGTCTGAGATTTCATTTTGGTTCGGTTGTGGCTAGGCTTGCAAATAAAGGTGCCGATGGCGCTAATATTCAGTATCTGACCAAACTGTTGATGATCTCATGTCCTTTATTCAAAGGGAGCTGTAAGTCTCCATTTTTCAGAATTCTGTAATCTTGTTAGCTTTTTTTAATAATAAAAGTCTTGAACTTTTGGGCAAGGTCTCATCTTAAAAAAAATTATAAAATGACCATATATTATTACCATTACATTAAAGCATGTTTCTAATCATGAATGGAACTTCCTAAAAAATGATCAATTCAAGGAAAATTATCTAATAAATAAATAGTAAAATGTTAACAAATAAATTAAAAGGAATAATAATGGTGAAATAAACTTGAATAATTTCTTGAAAAAGGTATTAAATAATTGAAATATAATTATTCATGATGTTATAGATGATACAAAGCAATCTATGAATTTTGGTAAATGGTGTATTTATTTTCGAATATCATTTTTGTGGTCTATATTATATTTTATGGAAGGTATCCTATGTATTTAATGTATAACACACTATTATTCCTTTTATTACATGTACTTACATGTCTCATTACCTATTTTATATATTCATGTGTCATATCTTACCCCTTTTGTAAAGTTTCATTCCCACACCTTTTCTTCCTTGAGGTTATGTTATCTATTACTACTTATCTATATCTACATCTTTATATATTTTTAATATGACTTAATTATGAAATTTATTATTCTTTTTCATTTATTTTCTATGGATAATATTATATCTATGGTTTCTTTCCTATTATTTCTCTTAGTCAAACCCCACATAGTTTATAAGGTATTCTATTTTAATTGTTATTTTAGACTCTATGTCTTTTCTAATTTAACCATATTTATTTTAATGTTTATATTATTGGGGATTTTTTTTAAAAAATTAAAATATATTTAATATAGTTTTTTAAAATGATTCTTTAATTTTATTTATTGCCCATTTTCTATGACAATGTCACTAAGTTTTATAAATATTTCTCTGATTATTTATCTTTTATTTTAATGTATATTATTGTCAATATTATTTTTTAAATACATTATTAATAATAAAAATAATCATTCTTGATATATTATTTCATTAAAATATTTTTAGATTTTTTCCTTAAAAATTAAATTTTGTTAATTTTAACATTGTATATAAAATCAAGAAATTATTTTTTTAAATTTTATAAGATTTTATATATTATTAAATATATTTTTCTCTTAGGATAATACCCTTTAAAAATTATATAATTTTAAATCCACTTAAGTTATCTTCCCTCTCATTATACAAATTCATAAATTTTACTATAGTGTAATAACTCCTTTATTATTTATCCAAATTACTATTTATGTAAAAAAATTTGGAAATGAAAATACTATAAGTGGATTGATTAATAATTTACTATTTCTTACTATATTATTATTTTTCATAAATACAACCTTTAATTCAATGATTTTATAAGGGGAATATCCAAAACATTCATTTTATGATTGAATGGTGTTCAACTATTTAGCCTTACAAGTTAATTGAATGGAAATGTTATTGACTTTATTTTTTACCCTTTATTTTATATGGTCCGAATACCATGAGATTCATTATCTTGATTTCATGGTATTTAACTAGATTTATACATTATTTATTTTTATGCCCAGTACATTTTTGTGTGTCCATCATTGTCTCATTTTGGTGGATTAATGATTTTTTTTCACATTCATATATCAAAAAAATACTTAATGTATTGAAATGTGATGGATGGGTCCAAAATTATATGACCCCTAATAGATTGGGTAATGATTAAATCTCATGTTATTCTATATATGGCGCATAGACAATGAGCGTAGAACACAAGTTATGTTTTCATAACAATGATCCTTGATTTGTTTTTAAGGTGAAATGCATTAAGTTTGTGATTATAAAAGGGTTTCTATATGGGTTGGTGGTATGAGTCCTGGATAGGAAGTGGGGTTACCTATTAAATTATCTAGAAGGTATATTTCATACTTTCATGAATTTTCTTTTATAGACTTTATTACTTTATTTATGATTATTCTATCATTCCCCATTTTCACTTCTTATGATTTTATGATCTTATTTTATAAATCACTCCATTTATCTCATTGTCATGTATCATAATTCTTATGATCCACCGATAACTAATTTATGCCGCATTGATAATATTTTACCACTTAATGAGTGTTTGAGTTCACTTATTTCTTATGTTTCCCTACTTCCTTAGGTGATCGTAATGGTTAATGGGATTTTGATTAGTTTATATGAGATGTGTGATAATGAATTAAATTATATTTTATGGAACTATATATGTTAATGATGTATTTTTTAACTAGTTTCCAAAGTCACAAAAATTTTGATCATGGGAGTTGGATGTAATTCTTGTGATATGTGTGGAAGCTTATATTTTTTCAAAAACAGATTTTGAAGTGAAGGTTTGGGGATTTACATTTTAAATTCACAAAGAGATTAGTTTTTTTGAGAATTAAGAAATAAATTTGGGTATAATGTTTTTGATAGATAAAAATTTTCCCCATATTTATTTGTTATGTTTGACTATATATGACTAAAATTGACTAGGTATATATGATGTGTCTTTACCATTTAAAATTTAAGTTAACATTTGGTTTTAAGAATATGGTTTATGAAAATATTCATATACATTAATATTTTCTTATCAATGAGTAAAATTTATTAGGACACAATTTTTTTATAGGGTAGAATATAAGACAACATATTTTAAATATGTAATATTATAAATTTTAATTCTTAAATTATATATGTAAATTTTAAATACATTTTTTTAATTTTTATTGAAGTTATGAATATATGATATTAAATAATTAATTATTATTTTTGACATTATAAAATACAATATTATTTAATAAATATTTATTCAAGTAAATAAAAATACTACGCTAAATATATTGAATGCAACATATAAAGAGAAAAATATCATTTTATCTCATTGAAATAAAACATTAAATCTTATGTATAAATATACTTTATAAAAGTAGAAATATTATAATGAGACAACAAACAGAATGACATAACAGAAATAGAGTTTGAAATTATTCCACAAACATTCCCATATAATTATCAAATAAAAAAATAAAACATAAAAATAAAATTAAAAATTATAAATAAAATTAGTATTTTATAAATGAATAATAGAGAAACTTGAAAGGATCTATAGTGAATGAAGAATAAGGGATATTCATGGTATTTCTAGAAATTATAAACCCAATATGATCACAAGGAATAATAAATATTCAATATTTTTTTTAAAAGGATTAAATCTTTAATTATGAATATCAGAGTAATATAAAATCTTTTTTTAAATTGTATAACTCAAAATATATAAAAGTGTAAATTTGTAATAAATTATTTAGTAGATATTTAGAAAAAAATATAGGTTTTATATTAAAATTGAAATATTATAATTTACTAATTTAAAATTTTATTTTGATAAAATAGAACTCATTTTTATAGTTATCAAATTGAAATTATCTATGGGTAACTTTTTGGTATTTTTCTAAAAAAGTTAATTTTTTATGAATATTAAAAACATAATTTTATCATATAACATATGTTTTATGACACCATAATGATATCAAAATCACTATATTATTTAAAAATAATTTTTTTGAATTAAAATGGATTTACTATGTAAAATAATGAATCAGAGAAAAACATAATTCCCAAAACCTATAAATGAATTTCTAAAGTATAAAGTACATTTTATTTTAATAAAAACATTCTTTATTATTCACTTTGAATTATATATAAAAATGATAAATTTAATTTTGGAAATATATAATGGTTAACCAAATATTTATTTTATAATAAAACACTATTATTAGTGACAATAATATAAACTATTCATAGTCTTGATCAAAAATTAAAATATACTCAATGTTTTATTCAAAACACCCATCCTTTTTTCCTATAAATACACCCACATACACCCATTCCACTTTATTTCCATACTCTCTACCAAAACAAATATCTAAAAAACATCACTAAATATGTAATACCCGATAATTCTTTGTAAAGTTTATGAAAATGAAATTAGATTATTTGAAGACCTGGCTTTTTAACGGCACATAGTTGCGAGGCCTGGAGTGTTCGAAATATATTTTCGAACTATTTTTAATGTTCATTAAATAATAACATGAGTGAGTTTTTATAAATTTTAAACCAGTACTCAAATCAAAAATACTAGGGAACTGTTGAACTCAGAGAATCGAGATTTTCCCTAGAAAGGGCCTGACATTGGCTGGTGCGGTCCAACATTGGAAAGTAGTTTTTGGATGTAAATAAAATAATTAAGTAACGATCATTTTGTTTTCAAACCCTTATAACTCTTATATGGTTACCCAGATTTAAAATCTGAGTGTACCATTGATCTCGTGAGAGAATTCTTCCCTTAGGTGGAGCCTATCCTTAACTGAAATGGGTCGAGGGTGAAAGTTAATTTTTAGCCATTTCAGTAGAAAAATAAAATAACTTAAAAAGTTATTTTATTAGTTTTTCTTCTTTTTTATGCAACAACCCGTAAGTGCTAGTTTGCAGCGATGACACAATGCTAAATGCCATTAATGAATCTCATTAATGAGTTAGCGTACAACACTGCAACATAGCATAACAGAAACACTAATTCATGTTTTATCAATTAAAAGCAGAAAAAAATGCAGGATTGTTGGCACAATCCAAGGATTGCATTTTGGATTTGGTGGGTGGTGACGACGAATCAAGAATGCACATTCTTTCACCCTTTAATGAATTTCTAACAATTGTGGGTTGTGGATAAAGAACGAAGAACAGAGGCACACGATCTCATTCTTCCTTGACCAAAAATCCTTTCCCAGGTATGTTTTTTATTTGAAGTGAATTCTTTCTTTCCCCATTCATAAAATTATATGAATAATGCAGACAAATCGAAAAACATACTGGACCATGGATTGATCATCATTGTAGGGTGGTTAATGATGTGGGATAAAGAGGATATCTATCTTAGTGATTATTCCACCGATTTTGGTTCTTCATTGTCCCGCATACTAGAATGAATCCAGGTCAAGACAAAAAAAGGCTTGGATCATTATTTGGGTGTTCTTGTGTTGCGAATCTTTAACCAATTTTATTCTTTCATTCTTTTCATTATTCATGGAAGAACGATTGATGACACATCGGCCCAAAACCAAGCAGCCCACGATATCGCCAAGAGGCCGCGACATCGGCAAGAGGCCATGACCAAGCAGGCCACGACATCAGCAATAAGTCGTGACACTAGGACAAAACGACTACATAAGGCCCCCGCACCATGCCGCGATGGAGGGAGACAACAGAAGTTGCCAACACTAAGGCTGGAAGTAGGTAGGAGACGAGGGAGGACGTGACCAACAAGGGCCATGACAGTGCAAGAGGGTGGCGCCAGTCGGATGCCACATCAAGGGAATCGGCCCGCAGGGTAGTCCATAGTGTGCACTGGAAAAAGGTCCAGCATGGACCGTGTTAGGAGGGGAGGTGGCTGACCTCAAATGGCCACAAAAACCAAACACTTGCGTGGTGTCCAGGCTGGATCCATGCCGGCCTGTCAATGCAGACCAGGCTAAAGAAATTAACTAGGATGATGGGCGGCCCAGGCTAGAGGGGAACCGAACCACCAATGCAGGCCCATACAGGTAGAAAACCAGGACCATGGAGGTCGGACTGGTCAAAAGTGGTCCAACTATGTTGGACCGGATGAGATGAGAACCAGGTCGCAGGGTGACCTGGTGGGTTGGACCCACGACCGAACTAGGTCTGGTCCAACAAGGCCTAATGGGCATGGCCACTAGGCTAGGAAAGACTGAGTTTGTCCCAGACCCAACCGATTCGGGTCAACCGAACTGGGTCGGGTCATTTGAAACCCCTAGGTTGTGTTGTTTGATGGTCGGACCGAGTCCGGATGCAACCAACTCCTGTTTACTAAAAATACAATATATTTCAGACTGAGCGTCTAATTGATGTGACACCTATGACATTGGGAACCTTATGATGAGATGGCTCATTGGGTATACTCTATGTGAGACTTCATGGGAGTTGCGATATAATTGATGGCTTGAAGAGTATATTCTCTCGGTATCGATTGCACGGGAGAGTGGGAATCTTATGGTTGGATGTGAAATGAAGGATAAGACGAGGGGACCTCAGTGGTCTAGTAGACGAGAGGACATTAGTGGTCTACTGGTAGATAAGAAGACCTCAATGGTCTAAAAGACAAGTAGACCTCAGTGGTCCACCAGCAGAGCGGACCTCAGTGGTCCAGTAGATGAGTAGACCCTAGTGGTCCAGCCGACGAGCAAACCTTAGTGGTCCAACAGATGAGCAGACCTCAGTGGTCCAACAGCCGAGCATACATTAGTGGTCGAGCAGCAGAGTAGAGCTCAGTAATCCAGTAGCCAAATGGACCTCAGTGGTCCAACAGCCGAGCAGACCTTCGTGGTCTTGTAGCTGAGTGAACCTCTGTGACTTATTAGGGATGAGTCATTCATTAGTACAAGATAATTAAACTCTACCACTGATAATCTTACTTTCTATACCTTGAGTTATAACTGGTGTGATATGTCTTTTCTTTGTAGTCTTTTTGTGTGATCTTTCTATGTGGTCTTTCTTTGTGGTCTTTCCTTTGTTTTTTGGGGTCCCTACTAAGTATTGAGTTACTTACCCCTGCATGCATCGTGTCTTGTTTAGATGATTGACGCTTTGACATAGACCTTTGTGGTCTAGGGATATGTGGTGCCCTGTGATATGGGATGGATGGGATGTACTTTTACGACTACATACAACTACCATCCACCTACCCTTCAGGCAGGGTTTGAGCAGACATACCTTGGCAGCTGTAATTTTCTTTGTGGTTTTGGGTCTGTATTTTGGCCCCCTTTTACTTTTTAGTTTGTATTTTTCTTTTAGTAGTTGTCTCAGTGACATTTGTGGTTTACATAGTGTTTACCTTTCCATAGTTTGTGATGTGTTTGTGTACAGGTTTAAAGGTAATTCCTTCCCATATTGGGATATTTCTTCTTGGTGCTAGTCACCAACCCCTGGCCTATGGAAGACGGGCTTGGGGTAGTCATGGAATGTGACATGGGATACAAATAATGACAAAATATTCATAAATAAATACTAAATTTCTTATCAAACAAAAATACCACCCTTATAAT
Source organism: Viscum album (assembly GCA_963277665.1). Lineage (NCBI taxonomy): Eukaryota > Viridiplantae > Streptophyta > Magnoliopsida > Santalales > Viscaceae > Viscum > Viscum album. Next base: position 1,024,554,126 of record OY728129.1, on the reverse strand, counting down.
CCTTAAGGTGAATACCAATGGAGGTGTCTCGAGGAGCAATGTAAGGGTTCCTTATCCAATATATTTATTTTGAAACTATTTTGTTTTTAATTTATCTTCATCACATTATTTATATAATTACATGATTATAATAAAATTAAATTATCATCATTTTAATATATTATTATTTATAGATCACCCATTCCCTGAGATCAATCTTTTCTATAAGTCGTTATTACGTAGAAGTAAATATTTTTGAAAACCAATGTATTTTCATTATGATTAATTTCACTAAACTTATAAAATATATGTTATCATTAACAGTTTTATAATTTTTTTAATTAAAATATATATTTAATTAAACCCAAAAATTTATTAGTTTTATCCTTTTTAAAACTATTAAAAAAGTATCATTATCCATTGTGTTTTTGTACACCTAAGTGAGCGATGATATTTTATTCTCACTTATTACTTTTTTAATATTTATTAAAATTGATTTATTTACCAAATATAAAATTAATAATTATTTAATTTTATATTAATGATTCAAGAATGATAATATAGTCATGATAATAACTATATTAATAGTATATAATCAATGTAATTTTAACCATTTAAAATAAGATTATGAAAGAACAACTTATAGATTTGGGAAAAAATTATTAAATATATTTAACTATTGATTTATTAATATTATAATATGAAATTAAAAGTATAACATTTACATTTTTGAGACTATAACACTATTAGAAAATAACTATCAACTGTTACCATTTCATAAAATCATATTTTCAATCATGAACCATAATATCACAAAATGACTAACATAAGAAAAAGTAAATAAATAAATAAATAATACAATGGTTATAAATATATTAAAGGGAATAATTAAGAATAAGTAAACCTATATAATTTTACAAAATAATTATTTAATAAATATATTTTAATTATTCATCATGTTAGAGAACATACCAAGAAATGGAGGAGTCAATATAGGGGGTTTTGTCTTCCAAATCTTTTTTCGTTTCATATATCATTTTATATTATTAGTATTCTATTATATTTCTTTTATCCTAGGTATATATAGTATACCATAGTATTATACATTTATTTATGAAGAATTACATGTCTTCTTACCTCTATTACATAGACATATATTGTTTATTACCCAGTTTATAGGTGTTCTTTCCTGCACTTTTTTGTCCTTTTGGTTATGTTCTCTATCACGAACTATATTTCTCTTTTACTACTTCAGAATTTCTAGTATGATTCCATTATTAATTTTTTCCTTAATTTTCATTTTTTTCTCAAGATGCTCATGTATTTATGGTTCCCATCCTAAAATTTATCTCTTTCAATCCCAAAAATTCTTCTATGGGAATCCATCCAATTTATTAACTTCTTATAAAATTTTATTATAGTTTATATATATATTTTTTTAAGCATCCAACATTTCAAAAAAGTATGATTAAAAAAAATCACTTAAATATCCTTTAAAAATGACTATTGAAATGTATGTGTATCTTATTTTTTTGAAAATCTCCCTAAAACTTACAAAAAAACTTGTTAGGACTTAAATTACATTTCTCTCTATAGTATAATAAATATAAATTTCCTAACATTTAATTTAGAATCATTAATCATTTAAAAAAATATTTTTTTATTAAATAATAATATATATTTTTTATTTCTTAGAAATTCATTTTTACTAATTTTAATATTGTATAAAAAAGTTAATTGTTTTCTAAATTATTATATAATTTTATATCTTTTTTCTAAAATATTTTTTATCTATGTCAATACACTTGATGAAATTATATCTTTTTAAAGTTTATTAAGTTGTTTTACCTCTCACTATATCCTTTCATAGGTTTTATTATTGCTAAATTAATCATTTGTCCATTATCCAAATTATTATTTATCTATGATATTTTTAAAATAAAATCCATATAAGTAGATTGATCCTTCACTTCCTTTTTCATTCCTTATCATTAATTTTTTATAAATATATCCTTTATTTCAATAATTTTTTTTGCTGAATACCCTAAGCTTTCTTATTTTTATTGAGGGGTGTTTATAAAGTTATCCTTACCATTCATTTGATTGGGGGAAATTATTAACTTGACCATATACCCTTTATCATAAGAAATTAAAATACCCAAAGAATTTTTATCCTTATTTTACAAATAAATAAATATAAATCTATGTAAATACCCTTTATCATAAGAAATTAAAATACCCAAAGAATTTTTATCCTTATTTTACAGTATTTAAATAGATTTATATTTATTTATTTGGATTATTTTTTTATTTCCATGATATAATTATAATGTTATTTTGATGGATTCATTATTTTTTTCATATTCACATGGAACACATATACAAAATGTATTATAATGTGATGGGTGGGCCCAAAATTATATAGCCCCCCGATCGATTGGGTAATAAAAACATCTCATGAGATAACATATATGGTTCATGGATAGTGATACCATCACATTATGTTATGTTTTCTTCATACTGAGGCTTCTTTTTTGTTAATGATGACATGAATTATGTTTGTTTCACATTTATATGCCTTTAAAAAATGTATAAAATTAGGGATAATGGCATGTTTCTGGCCTAGGAGGTGTATCCATCTAGAAAATTACATAGTAGTTTTATATAATTCTTTAAGTTCCAATATTTTATAGATTTTATAAAATGTTTTATGATTATGCTATCCTGCCTTATTTTATAATTTTTATGATTTCATTATCTTATCCCATTAATCATGAAATTTCTTCCTTGGTAATGATTATAAATTATATTGATCCATTAATAACTTCTTTTAGACTCATTTTTATTATTGTACCCTTCACTAGAAATTTAGGATCACTCATTTCTTTTGTTTCCACATTTCCCTAAGTGATAGTATGTGTTAAATAGATCTTGATCAGTTTATATGTTCTCTATGATGAAGGATTAAATTATATTTTTTGGTATCATATAGGTGGATTATTTAATCTGTTTCAAGTTCCCAAAGAAACTATGTTCTTGATCATAGATATTGGCCATAATTATTTTAATATGTGTAAAAGCCTATATTTTTAGCACTTGATATAGAAGTGTCTATTTATACATTACAGTTTTTATGGTCAATCCATTATCAAATTAGACCTATAATCTTATTATATAAATTTTTCTAGTCTATATCATTAGTGGTATCAATGTTGAATAACTTGTTCTTAACAGGGTCAAATAGGTCCTTATCATTTATAAGATCTTCAATTTGAGATTTCTAAGTGGAATAGTTTGAGGAATTCAAAGAATATCATCCATTTTATAGATTATCTAAAATATATTGATTTTTTAAAATAATACCTTGTTCAATTGAATATACAACAAACAACACCGAACCTAAAAAAACATGGAATATTATTATATGGATGTTATAATGTAGTTATAGAATTGGTGTGTTTTAATTGAAATAAACAGATTATGAAATATATATGAAAGTTATACTCAATACAAATTTATTTACAATTTAGTAGGAAATAAAAAATCAATATTTTTAGTAAATTAATTCTATTCTTTAAAAATACATTTTCTTCAAAAATGATTATTAATGCTTTCAATGAGAAAATAATATAATTAAATTTTTCAAATTTTAGAAATTTTTTATGAAATTAAATTAATTTTCAAAATAATTATATAAAATTTATCTTATGGTTAATATTTTGTAATTTTATAAAATGTTTTATTTTTCAATGAATAGTAAAAATACTCTTATTTATTGAAAAATATATTTTTATTTCATGAATTTACAAAGATAATTTTTTTTAAACATGATTGAAATGGAAAATTAGTAAAATTATATTATTAATAAACCAAATATGGTATTCTGAATGAATTTTATACTTGAATTTATTATAAAAATATTTTTATACTTAAAAGGAGTTTTCTAAAAAAGGATATTGGTTGGGTTTTGCGTTTTAATATTATATTAACACTTAAAAATTATTGAAATTTAATCATGGAAATGGATTCCATATTTGGAATCATGGGGTCCAAAATTTTTAAATAGTCATATTTTTTTCTATTCATTATGAATAGTAACCATAATATATAATTATCACTACGGTATTGGTAGATTGGGTAATTAATGATAAAAATAATGTGACAAGGTATTAAAAATCAACCCAAAAAATAATTTACTTTACGAGTATATGAAATCTATAAAAATAAAAATTACCAAAATATTATCTTTTATATCTATTAGAAATTTATTTTTACCTTTATAATTCTTAAGTGAGAGATAAAGAAAAAATATCTATTTTCTTCTTTTAATATCTATAATATTTTAATATAGGTATAAATAAAACTTATGTCCAGTAATAAATCGAAATATTAAATAGAAATTATTTTTTATCAGGGTAATTTATTTATAATTGTAAGTGACAAAATAATTACCTTTAATGGTTGTGCAACACCGATAGAATATTTATATAATTAATAGATAACAAAAATAAATTATTTTAAATATACTAAAAGTAATATAATTTTTAATAATTATTGTGTTACATTTATTTATATTAATATAACATTTTAGTTATTTTTACAGGATTAAATTCAAATTACCTCTTTGTTTTGAGGTTTTTAAAGTCAAATTAAATGAATTATTTCAAAAATGACATTGAGGATATTTTATATTAAATAATATTTTATGAAATGATTTAAAATTCATAACAATATTATAATAAGAAAAATTAATGGGATAAAACTAAAAAATTCTACCACGATCCATTTATGGTTCATTTTTCATTTTATCGTAACATTATTGACCCTTAAAAGATAGAAAACATTAATAGTATGGTAATTTTTAAATGGGTTATTACAGGGTGAAAACATAACAAAACCATGTAAAAAGTTTTATTACCTAAGAGGATTTATACTCATAATAATATCATTCTCTAATTATATCAATTTTTATCAATTTTTAAATGAAAAAAATTTATATTAATTATATAATTTAGTAATTCACAAGAATGCCTCTCCCCTCATTTAAAAAAGAGAATTATTTTCCCAATTTTCCATAAGACTTTGCGCAATATATATTTACCAAAATCAATCAAATTATATTCCAAATAATCTTATCTATGTTTTCAAGGTACTAGTCCTCCTAAAAGATGATCCCAAGGTCCCTTAAGAGAAGATCTACTAGAGCTCTTTCGAAGAAGAGGTAATTATATTTACCGACTCTTACAAATTTATTTGTTCTTCAACTTCTTCTGAATATTTTGTTACCATACAAGCATAGTAACCAAAGTATAATAAACAAAATTATATATTATTATGATTATATTAAAACCATTATACATTTCTTTTCAAACTTACACAATGTAAAAACATCCCATGTGCGTATGTATGACTTACAGTCTGCACATAGTTGTGTAATTTGAATTTTCATCACCAATTAAGTTGAATGGTTACAAATATGAATGTAATAAATATATATGATTTTTATGAAATTAATATTCCTCTATAAATTGAATATAATATATACCATTTTACCTTCTAATCAATTGAAAAAATATAACGTCACTCATGCGTACGGGTGGACTACCACCTCCATAGAGCGACATGATCCATTTTTCATTTTCGCATTACATAGAAGGTAATATTGATATATTTAGGAAATATATATGATAATTATATAATAATTAACATTATAGATAATATTTAACTATAATAAAATTAAAAGTACTGGAACAATCGAATCAAAACATACATGAAAGATGGGGAAATTAACACCCAAAATAATAATAATAGTGAAATGATTGTATAAAAATGTGTGGTGAAATATTATAAATCAATCATAAATGATATTATAGATATTTATACTAATCTGTTATATAATTATAATAAATCTAAATTTATTATACATTAGTTGAAAATAGCTTACGAGGTGAGTCAAACATGAGGCAAGGGATTTTATCTCAATTTCCACTCCATTATAACATATTTGGTATTATGCACATATTTATTTTTTTTGAGGGTTATATAATGTCCAATTGAGGAATTGAAAATTAATATACATTTATTCATGATTATTAATGATTAAATTTAAGTTACTCTTTCAAGATGCATGTTTAAATGAATATGAAATCTTATTCTACTTTTTGATTACATATAGTTTTCCTCTATGTCCATATTTTTGAAAATTATTTTACAAAATACATTTTTTATTTCAAAAATGATTTATAATATTTTTTATGATATCCCTGAATTTTTACATGGTATGAAAGGACTCAATCTATTTATTTTCTAAAAAGGTTTATGTTCAACCTATTTTTAAAAATTCAAATGGAATTTTTTTAATATATACGATATTAATGGACTTTCCTTCCACCATAACCATTGTATTCCCTTTGGATTATTCTATATGTTTTCAATGGTTTTATAAAGAAAACAATTGAATGAAAAATTATTTCAAATATTTAATATGTATTTTCATATATTTTTTAAAAGAATATATTTTACTATAAAATCTACTTTTTATGGCTACCAATCATCTCTTGATTAATCTAATGGATATTATCTTTCATTGGAAACAATCAATTTCCTATGATTGTTTGACCATAAATTTACCTTAAATATCCATAATTTTTTTACCACGAGTATTCTTATTTACTAAACCATAATTCATTTCTACATATGGTGTTTTACTTTTAATGTTATTTGACTTACTAGGGAATTATTGATAATATGTATTCTTTACTTGATATTGATATTTGTTAATAAGGCATATTGTTTATAAATTAACATTGATCATTAATCATATGAGAAATTCAATGCAAATAAATTTTTGGGTGGGGCGTGGAATTATATATCTACTTGATTCATTAATAGGTTTCATAAAGAAAATTAGTTATCCAAATTGAATTGGTATTTACCCATAGTTTTAAAATGTCATGGTACATGGTCTTGACAATAGATATAACATGATATCTATGAAATGAATTCCGATAATATGAATTTAATTCATTGAAAATTTAGTTATTATTATCCATGAAATTACTATATTTATATTATCCATGGATGCATTTCACACTCAAGTTATTGGTAAAATGACATGTTATTTTAGTTATTTACCTTTCCATATTAATTATGACTTATTGACTCATGATATATTCTAATGCATGTAACACTTTACTCGACGTCAAGTCTCACCCTATATTTTTTTCCTTTCTCTAGGATATAAAGAAGAATCCATCGAATGAGTTCAAGGATGAAAAAATTTATATTTTTTATGTTTATATTTTATTACTAACGTAAAATGGGTATCAAGGATGTATCTAGTTCTCAAAAATTACTAAAATGATCTATCCTTTTAGATTATATCTCTTTTATATATACCAATGTAATAAAGCAGACACCCGATCAGGGTTGTTGGAGTTGGGCCTATTACAGTGGGTATCAAATGAGATTTCATAGAAACCTTGGGAACTAAATTTTAAATAAATGTAGGTAACATGAGAAATATAATAATCACTTATAGTATTTGAAAAAAGTATTTATTAGAGGGATTTTTTATTTTAGATCAATATTCATAATGATTATGATATGAAATCACTATAAAAAACTGCAATTTAGTGATGTTTTATGAAAAGGAATCTTATTTAGAGACATTTTGGAAAAAAAACATCACTAATTTAGTGATGTTTCCTCCAAATTATCACTAATTTAGCGATGTTTCCTCAAAAGTGTCTCTAATTTAGCAATGTTACCTCAAAAGTGTTGCAAATTTAGTGACGTTGCATAAAAAAATCTTCTAAATTAGCGATGTTTCCTAAAAAACATTGCTAAATTGACCACATTTTTAGGTAATATCGCTATGGAAAAATATATTATCATATCCCATTTCCATTCATCGATCTAAATTTATATACACATATATTAATATACATAAAACCAAAACATATATATAGCGGGAATGTGAGGGATGAAGGAGTGGGTAGAAGGCTAGTGGGATATGTGAGGGGACATGGAGGGGAAGTGGGAGGGGTGTAGTAGGGAGAGAAAATGTGGGGGTATTACAAAGGCCATAAAAATGTGCATAATTTAGAAACGATTACCAAAAAAACTATGAATTAAAAAATGATATTTCTAAAAAACCAGAGTTTCATAGAAACATCATTAAATGAATTGTTGTGAAATTGTGTTTTTTATAAACTTTTCTAATTTAGTTACATTTCTTAATAATTATGGAAAACGAGGGATCACCAAATTTATTATGTTTATAAATGTTGTTAAATTAGTGACGCCTTATTTACCAATATTTTTAAGAATTGTTGGTAAATGAATTAACAACGTTTTAAAACATCACTAATGAAAAAATATATTGTTAATTACTATTTTTATTGGTTATAAATCATTATCTTCCATTATTTAGTGATGGATCCTAATAGAATAAAGAGAACCAATACCCCTGGTCAATGTCTAGATTATCTTACTGAGTAAGAAAATGCTGTTGATGTGGGTGAAAAGTAGACCAACACCATATTTGAGAATATGACCTAGTTTATGTCTAATAACATTGTAAATATTAATAAAAATGACTTTATATATCATGATACACCTATATTGTATCATTTCATGTGATAAAATCTTCCATCATCTAGTAAAACTACTTATCTAGTGGTAGCTTAGCAATGGATCAGGTCTCTTGAATAGATATTTCTCACACTGGGATTTAATGAAAGGGAAAAGGTTATACTGGCAGTGTATTATCATAGAGGATATGTTGATCAATTATGGGAATTAATACAAAATACAAGGTAGGTATAAGAAATATAACGTACAGAGTGGAGATATTTTAATGTAATATTCCTTGATAAATATTTCCCTTAGGAGAAATGTTTTAAAATGAATAGAATATTCCTCAGCTCAAATAAAAAGGAGAATGAATGTTTTATAGTGTATAATGATACCTTTACAGGAAAATCCATGTACACTATGGATTACATATGAAATCTAGAGATTTATATTGATAATTTATTTAAAGTTTGTAATCCAATCCTCTGAAGGGAATTGGTTTCTGAAATATTTTCTATATATAATAAAATCGTATTATATGCCAATAAAAAGGAGAAGAAAATTTTTAGATCTGATTTATTAAAGGGAAGTAAAGAGGATAATATGTTGTATGAGAACCATGACAAATTTAAATCATATAATAAGATTAAGGGAAGAATGAAATTCCCATCATGTGAAAATCATAGAAGGAAACATCCTGGAAAATTCATGAAAGGCATGAGAGACTTCTATTTGTGTGAAGACAAGGGCCATATTGCCAATGAATGTTAGGGGACGAGATAAATAGATTACGTATAATTATTTGATATTTTGTTAATGGGGCATGATTCACACAAATTCCACAATCATCAAGGGAATATAATGTATAATAGGCCAAGGGGACATTGAAAGGTTTATACGACCACTATAGTTGAAGTTGATGTTTCCAATGTTGTAGTGGAAGGTAATTTAATCATTGATTCAAATTTATAAAATTCATTATCTCATTATACATCTTCACAATATTTCATATATTCTATATATTCTAATATCATTTGATAATACCCTAATCCACTGAGAAGTAATTTTTTAGTTAAATCCCAATGTGAAAATACCACAGTAATAAGGATGTGTCTATCAGACCTCATTATGACACATAAATTTACTCTATTTGTGGAGTCGATTATGATTGGTATGGTTGATTTTTATATAATCATGGGTATGGATTTTATTATAAAATATAGTACACAAATTTATATCAAAGAGATAGAAATTATGATTTGTTATGAAGATGAAAAATTCCTTATCTTTAGAGGAAAGACATTACCACCTAATTCATGTATTGATACACCCACAATAGCTCTTCTGAAATGAGATTATTGGGGAATAAGAGTAGACACAACCTATGGATGGAATGAGTAATATTCAAATAGAGGATTTATTTATTTTTCCAGAATAGATTGATGTATTTCCTAAGAAATTTCATAGACATCCACCAGAGTGTGAAGTTGAGTTTTCCATTGATTTAATCCTTGATAAAAGAACTTTATCAAATAATCCCTATAGAATGAGTATTGTGGAGTTACTTGGATTAAAAAAAACTACAAGAATTGTGTGAAAAAAGGAATTATACACCCTCTAGTTTTTCTTTGGGGAGCCCCTATTCATTTTTTAAATAAGTATAATGGATTTTGGAGGTTGTGCATTGATTATAATAAAATAAATTCCATTACTATAAAGATATAGTATGAATTTCCTCATATTGATGACTTTTTTGATCAACTTTACAGAACCCAATATTTTTCAAATATTCACATTCATTCTAGGCTTCATTAACTATGTGTATAAAAGAAAGATATCACAAAGATAATATTTCATATATTTTATATACATTAGAAATTTATAGTAATACCATTTGGATTTACTAATACACCCTTTTTTTTATATATCTTATGAACAGAGTATTCAAGGAATATCTTGATAATTTTATTGTGTTATTTATTGATGATATCTTGAAGTACTCTAAAATCATTGAGTACCATGAAAATCAATTGAATATCATTCTTAAGACATTTATAGAAAAGGAGTTCTATAGAAGATTTAGTATGTGTGAATTATGTCTTTATAATGTTTCATTTTTTATCCATATTATATGTATAGTTGAAATCTAAGTTGATCCATAAAAGATAATTGGTGTCAAATAATGGTCTAAGCCAACAAAAATAATAGAGGTATATGGTTTCATTGAGTTGGCAGAATACCATCAATGATTTGTTCAAAATATTTCCTAATTACCAAGTTTACTCATAATGTGGTTAAGTTCATTGAGAAAAAGGAATGCGAAGAATGTTTTTATGAATTGAATAGAATATTGGTGAATTTTCTAAGTATGAATCTATTGAAAAAATAATGGATTTATGTTATACTGTGTTGCATAGAATAAGAACATGGTTGTTGCCTTATATAGAATGAAAAATTTATTTACTATACATCAAGACAATTAAAGAATCATGAACAGAACTATATAACTCAAGATATTAATTTAGCATCAATAATATTTGATTTTAGGATATAGAGAAATTATATATATGGTGAAATATGTAATATATAAACATATCATAAGATTTTGAAATACACATTCATATAGAAAGAGATCAAAATGAGTTAAAGATGATGGTTCGAGCAACTCGTTGATTATGATTCCTCTATAAAATACCACAAAGGGAGGGAAAATAAGGTATCAGATACATTAAGATGGAAAGACCATAGATTCCTTACCAAAAAGAGGATCAAGAGATACCCTATGTTCAGGGACTTAGGGATGTTAGATATAGGAATTATTAAGGAAGAGGAAACATAATTACTTTTTATAATGGTTTCCAAACCATCTTTATTGGAAAAGATAGAATGTTATCAGCATGATGATGAGAATTTTTAAAATAAAATAAAATTTTCAAATGATGGAAAATTGGATGACTTTTTATATGAACATGATGTTATAAAATTTTTAAAGTGGATATATGTTCCATATATACCTGAATTGATAACATAATTATTAGATAATGATAACATATTGAATTATTTATAGACCAATGTAGTACCAATATGTATTGATATTTGAAGGAATATATTTTTTGGGATAAAATAAAGTGGGTAATTATTATTATGCTTCAAGATGTTTTATTTATAAATTAGTGAAGGAAGAGGAATAACATCCTTAAAGAGTAACAGATCCTCTACTTATTCTTATACATGAGTGGGATGACATTACTATGATATTTATCCTTTTCTTACCAAATAATCCTCAAAATAATGACACAAATGGGTTATTATTGACCTCTTTACCAAATTTTTACATTTCATCACTATAGGAGAAGATTTCACTATTGATCACCTTGAATGTCTCTTTATTTTAGAGGTTGTAATACTTGATGGTGTAAAACTTTCAATTGTGTCTGACCATGATCAATGATTTTCATTGAAATTCAGGTAATGTATTCAGAAAGTTAGTGATATTTAACTTCATTTGATCACTACCTATCACCCTTAAAAATTTGGTTTGTACAAAAGGAATATTCAATATTAATAAGATATATTAAGGCCATTCTCACTTGAATTTAATGGCATGTGGGATCATTATCTACAATTAGTGGAGTTTTCCTTTTACAATGGTTTCAATTTACATTTTCAAATGGCGTTGTATGAAGAATTATAAGATAAGAGATGTCATAATAAATTTTTTTTATAAGAAGTTAGTGAAATAAAAATTTTGTGTCTAGATATTGTTATGGAGAAATTAATAAAGGTAAAGTACATTCAGAATCATATTAAAGAATCACAAAGTAGGAAAAAGAGTTATACCGATATCCAAATAAGAGATTTAAAATTTCAAGTAGGAGATCCGGTTTTCTTGAAAATGATTCCATGCATGTGTCTTATAAGGATCAATAATAAGGGAAATATAGCCCTAATAACATCAAACATTTTGAAGTTCTAGATAGAATTGAAGATGTGGCTTACCAATTTACAATGCCACCAAGCTTCTCTAAAGTGCATAACATGGTCCACATCTCTTTATTAAGGAATCATATGCCAGACCCAATGCAATTTTACAAATATGAAGAAATATAATTGGAACATGATCTATCTTGTTATAAATATTATATCTTTATTCTTGGAACTGGATAGAAAGTATTGAGGAATCAGACGACTCAACTGGTAAAGGTATATTACAGAAATCATAAAATAGAGGAAAAATCTGGGAACCTCAGGATATTATATGGAAGAACCACCCTAACTTCTTTAAAAGGTAATATCCATTAAAATACCAAGGATTAATTTTTTTTGTTGGGAATAATGTAATATCTTTAGTTTTTAAAAGAATAATATTTTTGAAAGTTTATAGACATGAAACACTGAACCTAAATGAACCACAAAATGTTATTATATGATGGTTATAACCAAGACATTGATTTTTTGGATTTTAATAAGAATAAACATATTAATAAATATATTTGAGGGTCATAATAATTTTATTTTGAATAATTCTTAAGAAATAAATACATAATTTTTTAGTAAAGTCGTTTCATTTTAAAAAAATATGTTTTCTTCAAATTTTTTTTACTGATTTTATGAGAAAATAATATAATTTATTTTTCCAATTTTATAACATTTATATGATGAAATTAACATAATTTTTGAAATCATAAAATAAAACTTATCTTAGGCTTAATTTTTGGGAATTGTCTAAAAAATTTTATTTTTTAATGAATTAGGAAAATATTAGTTTTTATTAAATACTATATTTTTATTTTAATAATTTAAAAAGATAAAATCAGTTTTAAAATGGTAAAAATTAAAAATAAGTTCAGTAATATTATTAATAATATAGTTTCGTTCATTTAAATCAATTTTATACTTGAGTTTATTGTTAAAAAAAATTTATACTTAAAATGGCATTTTTTAAGAAACTCTTTTTCGTTGCATTTTTCATTTTAATCATAAAGTAATTTTTTCCAATTATTAAAATTAAATATTGAAAAATGTAATATATATGGAATCGTGAGGTTCAAAATTTTTAAATAGGTCTCCTCTATTTTTTTTCATTATGAATAATAAACATACTAAATAATTATAAATATGGAAAAGGTAAATTAAGAAATTAAGGTTAAAAATAATATGATAAGGAATTAAATATCTACCCAAAATATGACTTAATTTATTAGTATGGTTATATTTCACCCATATTCATACAAAAATCTAAAATATGACCATTGTTTCATTAAATTATGATTTGGACCATTATAATACTAAATTGAGAAAAAAGAAACAAATGCCACTTTTCTTATGTTGATATCTATAATATTTTATTGTTGGGATAAATAAAAATTTTATTTGGTTATAAATAATAATTAAAAATTATAATATTTTTTCATGATAATTTATTTCTAAATTTTAGTAATGAAATAATTACCTTAATTGCTTCTGCAGTACTGAGAAAAAATTTATTTAGTAAATAGAAAATAAAATAAATGAGTTCAAAAATACTAATTGTAATATAATTTGGAATAATTTTTGTGATACATGAATATTTTATACAAAAATAACATCTTATAGATGTTCTAAAGGATTATATTATAATTATATTTTTTATTTAGGTATTTAATGTCATATTAAATGAATAGTATCAAAAATGACATTATTGATATTTTATAACAAATAATATATTATAAAATGATTTAAAATTCACTAAAATTTTATATTAGTCCTAATGAATGTTATATGGTTTAAAACATAAACCATGTTAAATTTTTGGGTATTTTTCTATTTTATGGTAACATTTTTTACCCTTAAATTATAGACAAATTTGATAGTATGATAATTTTCAAATGAGTAAATGAGGGGTTAAAATTAAAAGACAAGGGTGAGAACATTACCAAAAATTTTCTAAATTTTATTTTTTGAGAGAATTTAAACTCATAATCATTTTAAATTATAATTATTTCAATTTATATATATTTGGACATAAAATAATAATTTATACTAATTTAATAAGTTAAGAAACTCCAAGAAATCCCCTCCCCTCACTTATAAAATGACACTCCTTATCTCAATTATTCACAAAACATTTATACATACAGGTCAACCAAACCCTACAAAACTATTTTATAAAAATAATTAGATAAGTTATTAATACAACATTCATATGAAAATACCCACCCATAGGACCCTTAATTGATGATCTAAAGGAGCTCTTCCAGAGAAGAGGTAATCACCTTTACAGACTCTATCAAATTTATTTCTTCTTGAACTTTATATAAATATTATATAAAAATAATAAAATAATAAATATAGTATCATAAAAATATATTTATTTTACTATTATTATGTTATAACCATTTTCTATCTCTTTTATATCCTATTAAAAGTGAAAACATCACTCGTTCATATATACGACTTAGAGTTTCCACACGACAATGTAACTCGTTTTTCATCACCACTTTACTTAGATGGTATGAAAAACATGTAAATAATGAATATATATTATATTTATAACATTTATATTACTCTCTAATTTTAATGTTATAACTATATTCTTACATTCCAATCTATTGTAAAATGTTAACACCACAAGTGCATACAAGTAGACTACCACCTCTACAAAGTGACATGATCAATTGTTTATTTCCTTGTTTGATATAAAGTAATAAGGTTAAATTTGATGAGTGTATTTTATATTTATATCATTATTAATAATATGTAGAATATGTACCAATAATAATTGTACAAGGATCATAACTAACAAATCAAAACATACATGAAGCACGAAGCTGTTAACACATGAAATAATGTTTACAGTAAAAATATTGTTAACAAATGAGTGATGAAATTTTATAAATGGAAGATATACTATATTATCTAGATTTATATGGTTATGTTATGTAAATATAATATTTCTAATTTTTATACGTGAGTTTAAAATAATATACGAGGAAAGTAAAACTTGAGGTAAGGGATTTTAACTAAATTTCCATTTCATTGAGACATATTTGATATTATGCACCGTTTTAATTTTATGAGGTGTATATACCACCCATTTAAGGTATTTAAAATGGATATAAATTTATTCATGATTATTAATGATTCAATTCAAGTAACTCTTTCAAGTGGTTTGTCTAAAATAAAAGTCGATCTTTTTAATATTTCTGATCAGGTATATTCCTCTTCCAAGTCCTCATTTTTCAAAATTATTTTACAAATTGATCTTTTTTTGACTCAAAAGATTTATCAATAAAATAATAATTTATAAATTAATTTTTTATTGGTTTAAATGGATAGTTCAATTTTTTTATAGAAATGGTCATTTTCAATATTTTTTACAAAAAGTCAGGAGGAATATTTTCTTTTAATGAATACGAAATTAATCTAATTTCTCACCATAATAACTATTTTACACCATTTATATTATTCTAAAAGTTATAAAAAGTTATAAAAATAAAATAACTTAATGAAAAATTATTTTAAATGTTTCATTTCTTTTTTCATATATTATTTAAGAGAATAAATTTTATTAAAAAATCTAGTTTTTGAAGGTTATCTATATTCTCTTGATTAATATCATAGATATTAACTTTCTATGGAAAAATTCCCTTTAATGTTATCATTAAATATTATATCTACCTTAAATATCCATATTATTTATGTGATGGATACTCTTATTCCATAAACATTATACCATTTCTACATATAGTGTTTTACTTTGAAATTTATTTTATTGAATTGATTTTTTATAATTCATATTCTTTAATAAATATGGAAATTTATTAATAAGGCATAATGTTTATCAATTTGATTCAATAATTAAAAATATGAAGAATTTTTATGACATTTAGTAATGTGTGGGGCCTAAAATTATATATCCCCTTGATGTATCAATAGAACTAATGATACAAATCAGTTGGAAATATTAAATCAGTATTTACCTATAGTTTAAAATTGTCATAGTGTAAGGTCTTTATTCTAGACATATCCTATTGTCTGAGATCATGATTTCCTATATAATTCATTTCAACTATTTTGAATTTAGTTATTATTATCCATGAGATTACTTTTTTTATAATTTTTTTAAAGTTTGGGGCTAAAGCATTATTTATTATTTAAAGAAAATACCTCTTTCAAACTGGGTAGAGGGGGACCCATTACAAAGGCCGAAGGCCCATGAACAAGTGGTCTGAATATAAGGCATGAAAGCCCATTTCTTTTGCCCAAAGAGCCCTTCGGTGAATAGTAATGCTATAGTACCCGGGCTGCTACAATACCGCCACCGCTACAGTTCATGCTACAGTGCCTCCACCGCTACAGTGCTGCTGCTGCTACAGTTCCACTGCTACTACAGTACTGATACAGTGACCTGATATAGTGCTGCTACAATACCTGGAAATTAGTCCTTGCTCGAATTTGATCGTGGGTCTTTTGGATGCCAAGCAGGAGCCTTTACCACTTGGGTACATGCTCACTGGCATTAGATTACTTTTTTTATATAATCCCTGGACTCATTTAGTACTTGAGTTATTGATTAAATGGAATGCATTTTCAATTATTTAACTTACCATATTAATTATTTCTTATTGATTCATGATATATTCCACTGTATGAAGCCCTTAATGAGAATCTAGGAACACCATTTATTTCCCCAAGATATATAGAATAATTAACTAAATGATTATAAGGATGAAAAACTTTATATTTTTTATATTCATATTTTATTTACAATGTAAAATGGCTATAATGTATGTATTTGGTTATCTAATATTACTAAACTAATCAATAATTCAATATTATATCCCTTGTATATATTCTAATACAATAAAGTATAAACCAACTCTTGCTTACTGGATTTGGGATTGTTATAATATACGTCCATTTAATTTCAATTCAATAAATATAAATGTAGAATTTAAAAAAATGGATCAAATCATTGCATAAATAAGGGTCCAAAATGGTGTATTTTACTATTAGTTTGATAATTTTTTATATATCCATTTAGGGCACATGGACTAAAATATGATAATGTAAAAAAATTTCTTCCATAATGTAAATACCATAAGTTGAGGGGATATTATTAAATTTATATAAGTTTAAGGACAAAATTATAATTTCTAGAAACATTTGGTGCTTATTAATGATTATTTAAAATTTGGTTATAACATGGTACTAACAAGGGCATGATGTGGAACTAACGTGGTGATGATGTGGCACCCTATTAACCTGGTAGTGAGGTTGTGAGGCTGTTGATGTCATAATGATGTGGTTATGACATCAGATCATGTTCATACTCTCATCAATAAATGTAATTTTTTAAATAATAAGACTTATAATAACTCATTTGAGATCATATGACCTCTAATTGATATATCATTTTCAGAAGTGGAACCATAATTATATGTTCTTTTAATTTTTATGGTTTAATTTTATATTTTTTATATAGAAAATTTATGGTATAAAAACATAAATCATTTTAAACATTATATTCTCAACAATATAATATACAAATGAAACTTCAATAACACAAGTTGTATTTATAAAACAATAAAGTAAGGAAATAGAAAGAAAAAAAGGATTTGTTTCCCTAGGAATAAATATTTGTAAAAAACTTCCAATAAATATCTACCTTTATCACACATGGACCCCTAAAGGCTCCCTCCCAGATATATGAGATCACTATATTGGATGATGATACTAGAATACTCCCATAGTCTCTGTAAATAGGAATTATTGGTGTATAAAAAAATGATACAACTCTCAACTAAATCCTCTTAAACCCACATACGATTGGACTTCTCCTATGGTAGATTAATCAATATTTTATGAAATTCATCAACTAATATTCAATACCATTTTTAGGGTATTAGAGACACTAGCCCACCTAATTTTGTATAAGGAAACTTAACCACTTCAACATATAGAAAGTGGGATAACCCTATATTGGTAGATAAACTGATACTAATTCAACTATATTGTTTTCTATGTAGTATTTTATGCACTATATTTAAACATTTATGTTATTAGATACGTGAATCATTAGAAATAAGTCGTTCTACTTCATAGTTTTGTTGAGGGAAAGAGAAAATTTTGTCACTATGTTGGTACTAGACTTATCAATATATAAGTGGAGAGTGTGTGGTAGTGGATGAAATTTAAAACTAGCACAATTAATTTTGAAAGTTTCTATAGATATATTATGAAAATGGAGTAAGGGTTATTATGGAGGATATTGACATGAAATAAGGTATTGCTTCAAAAATATGGATGCATTTCATTATATGAATAAATTCATTGTGATGATGGTCATCTAGGTTGATGGATTCTTGATATAGTAAGTGGGTTGTATACTATATAACCAAATTTAATGCAAGTTTGAAAATCTGCGTATAAAATAAATAGATTCAAAAAAATTAAAAGTTCAAGAATATTTTCCAATGGGACACCTATCATGATTTAATTTCATGGATAATTTGAATAGAGGATAGCTAGGAATGTAACCAAAATCCTTATAAAATTGGGACAAAAATAATTTATGTACTCTAAATTGAATGAACATAGAATAGATATAAATTATTTCAAAAGTGACATAAGTTCATGTAGATCTTGATGTCATGCCTATGAATACTCTTAAATAAGTTATAAATGTAAAAGATACTGTAAAGACCCGTAAAATTCAAGGGAAAGTTTTTCTTAATTTTATTTGGAATTTTACGAGAACGCGGTTTCTGACGGCACCTGATTCCGAGGCCCGGTGTGCCCGGAATAAATTTCTGAAGTTTGGCTCGGGTACGTTCAGTGAACGAACGAGCGGGAATTTCTAACTTTTGATCCGGTGCTCGGAATTGAAATCCGAGGACACCGATGAACTCGCAGTGCCGATTTTCGCTTAAGGAGACCTTTTCCGAGGTTGCGTTTTATGCGGGATGAAAGTTAGTTTTGGGAGAAATTATAAGAAGTTAAATAAAAATGTGGAAACACTTTTTATTTTAACTTGTTGGTTATTTTCTCCCAAAGGGAGTTAGAGGTGGGACCCACATCCACTTAACCTCCCTTGGGAGGATTAAGTGTGGTGGGGCCCACACGAAGCATAACTCTTCACCTTCTTTTTTTTAAACTCCCTTAAACTCCTCTTTTAATGAACATGACAATTTGGTTGATTAATGGAGTTGAGTTGTTTGAATTTCAAACCTTTGAAATTCAAATTGATAATTGTGTGAATAAAATAAGCCTTAGCTTATTTTATTTGGGTTGGTCTCCTTAGCCATCTTGAGAGGTTTTGAATAATTCTCTCCTTCTTCTTCAGACTTTGGCGAAGAACGCGAAGAACATTCGGACTTCGACGAAGAACGCCACGTTCTCGGGAACCATCTTCCGCGACGCCATCCCCGCGACACCGATGACGTCTCCTTCCGCGTCATCTCTTCCGCGACGGTTTCCCGCGACGAAATGACCGTCAAAGAGCTACGAATCCTCGCTTCACGACATCGACGTCCTTTTTTCCGTGACGCCGACCACCGTGATGCTTGTCTTCCGCGGGTCGTTGACGAACATCGTTCTTGAAACCGAGGTAGGGGTTTGTTGTTGTTTAATTTATTTATTCTTGTTCTTGGTTCTAGGATGACAATCTTGAGGATAAATGTTTAAGTGTTATCGTCTAACGAGAGGGGGGTCCAGACCGCACAAACACGGCCGAATCCCCCCTCCTTTGTCCTTGAATATTATTTTCTTGCGGATGAAACGAGATGGCGTGGTGCCGTCGTACCACGCGGGAATCATTCGACAATTATTGCGCGGCGCCGTCGCGCCGTGCCGTGGAAAGATTTATCATGAACGCGACGCCGTCGCGCCGCATCAAAGGAAACCGAAGGGGCCGCGGCCGGAGCGGGGCCGCGGCGGAGGGGCGCGGTGCCGTCGCACCGCGCCAGACGACGAAGGCCGCGGCCGGTTCCGTGCGGCAGCGGAAGGAGAAGACCGACGGCCAGCTGGGCCGCCGGTGTTGGAAACCGGAAGGGGGACCGGCTCTTGCCGGTCCCGTTGAGGAAGAACCGGCCGGCCAGGTCGGGCCGGCCGAAAGGGAGGCAAACCGGGGGAAATTAATCCCCCAGCCAGCCAACAAACAACCCCCCATAATGAGGGGGGGGGGGGGGGGGTGTTTCACAAAGGGGGGGGGGGGGGGGGGGGCAGGCGCCCCCCCGTTTTTCTCAAAAGCAGGCCCCCACATGGGGGGGCCGTTTTCCTACAAGGCGCGACATCCAGCCGCGCGACCGGCTGAAGAAAAGCGGGGGCTTTGCCCCCCGCGCGTGGCACCCGAGAGGCGTCCAGGCCGCGCCGCCGCGCTGGGACGCACCGCTGTGCCGGACCGCGCCGCTGCGTCGGACCCGGGTCGGGTCGACCCGGTTCGGGCTGACCCAGGGGGGTCGGGCCGGGTCGGCCCGGACCCGGACCCCCCGTTTTCGAATCGACTTCGGTCTTTTGTCCATAACTTGAGCTACGGACCTCCGATTGACGAACCGTCAGCGGAGATGCGATCCTTGGATCGAGACGGTCGATTCGGTATATCGCACTCAAAGTATCAGAATACTTTGAGTTCGGCCGGGTTGGTTCGTACACGAAACCAACCGGGCCCTCGGAGCGGAAACACTCATATCTTGAGCTACTGATGTCCGATTGACATTCCGTCATCTTTGTTGAGTTCCTCTTAGTGAGAAGGATCTTTTGGAATACTCCGCCTGAGGTTTGGACGTAGGTGGAGTACGGTCAGGTTGGTTTTTCCTTAAAAACCAACCGGGCCCCTGGGACGAAAAAGCCAATAACTCTCAGACCGGGCGTCCGATTGACGCGCCGTCTGTTACGTTGAGTTCCTGTTGGTGATACGGAACTTTTGGATACATCAACTCTGGACTTGTGACAATTGATGTATCAGCCTCTCGGCTCGTGGAGTGGACCCTCCCGAACGAGCTTGTTGTGTGCGGGAACCGTAGTGCTGGCTGCGACTGCTACTGTGACGACGACGATTGTGCAGGGATCCTCAGTGGACTGCGACGATGAAGACAGTTGGTCTTGTATCCTATGTGGGTCCTAGCTGTGCTGGTCTTGTATCCTATGTGGGTCCCAGCTTAGATGATTTAATACTGGTCTTGTATCCTATGTGGGTCCCAGTATAGATGAATCGATGAAGACAGTTGGTCTTGTATCCTATGTGGGTCCTAGTTGTGCTGGTCTTGTATCCTATGTGGGTCCCAGCTTAGATGATTCGATACTGGTCTTGTATCCTATGTGGGTCCCAGTATAGATGAATCGATGAAGACAGTTGGTCTTGTATCCTATGTGGGTCCTAGCTGTGCTGGTCTTGTATCTTATGTGGGTCCCAGCTTAGATGATTCAATACTGGTCTTATATCCTATGTGGGTCCCAGTATAGATGAATCAATGAAGACAGCTAGTCTTGTATCCTATGTGGGTCCCATCTTAGATGATTCAGTATCTATGTTTGATAATCTCTTTCACCTTATCGATGCTGTATACCTGTGTGAGCTGAATCCTGTTGTTTTCCTGTGTGGATTGTGTTGTGCTATCCTGTGTGGATTTCATTTTGCCTTCCTGTGTGGAATACGTATACTTTCCTGTGTGGACTGAGTTGTACTTGGGCTCAGAGGTTAGAGCGTATTGGAATTCACGACTTAGGTATATGTATGGGCATATACCTAAGCAGTGTCGGTTGTTACTTCATGTTTGTATCTCACCTTTGTGGTTTATCCTTTGTGGATTTTGGGAGACCTTCAGGGGTCTCGGGGTCCCTACTGAGTATCTTATACTCACCCCTGCACGGGATATGCCTGCACTACGTTATGTTGGTTGCAGACGACGGACAACGTTGATCGTGGCTGAGGCTTGCAGAGCAGAACGGTACCTGGAGGTGGACCACTGGGCGGGACATACCCGGAGCAGACAGCGGGACCCGAGGAGCAGTGGAGCTATCTGTACCCACCCTTCAGGTGAGATTTTCAGTGGACAGCTCGGTGTAGCAGCTTTTACTTTACAGTTGCTGTTTTCCCTTTCGAGTTGTACTTTACTTTCAGTTTGGGTTTGTATACTGGCCCATTTACTTTTCCGCACTTTCAGTTGTACTCTGTTTTTACTTAGTGTTTACTTTTCCACTTACTTACTCTGTGGTGCTTGTTTACTTTTCAAAGGCAATGCCTTTCCTTTTTACAGGGATTTACGCCTTGGTGCTAGTCTCCATCCCCTGGCCTATGGAAGGCGGGTTTGGGGTAGTCACGACACGGGCCCCGAGGGCGGGTCGTGACAAATTGGTATCATAGGAGTTCAGTTCTACCGCGAACTCTGATCTTTTCTATGTGAAGCAATAATGTTTAGCGTATTGAGTGTGGTTATCAGTCCAGGGAGTCCAGTGTTGGTGCGGAGGCCGACGTATCCGTACACCAGGACCCTGACTACTGATTTCCGACTTAATGCACGAAAACATTAATTGCGTGTGTTTGTCAAAGTTTTCTTTGTGATTACTTTATATCAGATCACCAGGAATATTGTTCTGACCGCGGCGCACCTGTTTCCTTTTCAGGATGGCCCCACGACGGCAGCCAGCTAGGGTTCCGAGAGTCGAGCTTGACGACAGCCCACCGAGCGACGAGGCCTCGGTGCAGGGCCCTTTGTCAGCAGTGGCACCGGCGGTAGCTCTACCCACCGAGCCACCGATGCTTCCAGCACCAGCCGCTGACGATGCACGTCGCCTTGGAGCTCTGCACGAGTTCCAACGCCAGCGACCACCTAGGTTCCGTGGGGAGACGGAACCCCAGGAAGTAGAGGACTGGTTGGAGGCAGTGGTATGAGTTTTTAGGCTAGTGAGGACACCAGCAGACCTCATGGTGATCCTCGCTGCGAGCCTACTGCACGCAGTAGAGGGCCGATGGTGGATCTTGATGCTCCAGGTGCACGATGAGAGATCTACTGGAGGAGACCCAGTTATCACACACTGAAGCCGACACTGTGACTCAACCCTTGGAGGCAAGAGTAACGGTTGGATCTCTTGATAGTAGCGTCGAGGCCTTACGAAGTCATCCTTGGTATGGATTAGTATCATCCATGTCTGGATTGACTGTATTAGGAAAAGAACGTGGTTCATCCAAGGGATGAGACCGTATTTCTCTTAATCGGCAAAGAAGAAATCATAGCAGCTCTTGTGGGACCAGAGGTGGTCCAGGCCACGACAGAGAAGGTCCAGGTCATCCAGGAGCGGATGAGGACAGCCCAGAGCCGGCAGAAGTCATACGCTGACAGGAGGCGGAGGACACTACAGTTCGAGGATGGCGACCTCGTCTTCTTGCGGGTCTCATCTCGGCGTGGTATACAGAGATTTGGCCGAGGCAGCAAGTTATCTCCGCACTTCATCAGACCCTTCCAGGTCCTCAGCAGGATTGGAGAGGTGGCTTATCGCCTGGCTCTACCACCTCAGTTGCACCGGGTGCATGACGTCTTCCACGTGTCTCAGCTGAGGAGATACGTGCACAACCCGACGCACATCATTGACCATGGGGAGCTTGACGTTGACGATGGGGCGACTTTTACGGAGGTTCTGGTGGAGATAGAGGATCGACAGGAGCGGGTCCTACGTGGGCGATTGATTCCTCTTGTGCGCATCAGATGGAAGTACGGGAATCTCCAGGAGAGCACTTGGGAGCGAGAGGCTCAGATGCGTGCTCAGTACCTTCTTTTGTTTCCCTAGTTTTGATGTATCTTTACGGGGACATAAATCCATGAGGTGGGACTAATGTAAAGACCTGTAAAATTCAAGGGAGATTTTTTCTTAAATTTCTTTGGAATTTTACAAGAACGCGGTTTCTGACGGCACCTGATTCCGAGGCCCGGTGTGCCCGGAATAAATTTCCGAAGTTTGGCTCGGGTACGTTCAGTGAACGAATGAGCGGGAATTTCTAACTTTTGATCTGGTGCTCGGAATTGAAATCCGAGGACACCGATGAACTCGCAGTTCCGATTTTCGCTTAAGGAGACCTTTTCCGAGGTTGCGTTTTATGCGGGATGAAAGTTAGTTTTGGGAGAAATTATAAGAAGTTACATAAAAATGTGGAAACACTTTTTATTTTAAATTGTTGGTTATTTTCTCCCAAAGGGAGTTAGAGGTGGGACCCACATCAACTTAACCTCCCTTTGGAGGATTAAGTGTGGTGGGGCCCACACGAAGCATAACTCTTCACCTTCTTTTTTTAAACTCCCTTAAACTCCTCTTTTAAAGAACATGACAACTTGGTTAATTAATGGAGTTGAGTTGTTTGAATTTCAAACCTTTGAAATTCAAATTGATAATTGTGTGAATAAAATAATCCTTAGCTTATTTTATTTGTGTTGGTCTCCTTAGCCATCTTGAGAGGTTTTGAAGAATTCTCTCCTTCTTCTTCAGACTTCGGCGAAGAACGCAAAGAACATTCGGACTTCGACGAAGAACACCACGTTCTCGGGAACCGTCTTCCGCGATGCCATACCCGCGACACCGAAGACGTCTCCTTCCGCGTCATCTCTTCCGCGACGGTTTCCCGCGACGAAATCGCCGTCAAAGAGCTTCGAATCCTCGCTTCACGACATTGACGTCCTTTTTCTGTGACGCCGACCACTACGACGCTTGTCTTCCGTGGGTCGTTGACGAACATCGTTCTTGAAACCGAGGTAGGGGTTTGTTGTTGTTTAATTTATTTATTCTCGTTCTTGGTTCTAGCATGACAATCTTGAGGATAAATGTTTAAGTGTTATCGTCTAACGAGAGGGGGGGCCGGACCGCACAAACATGGCCGAATCCCCCCTCCTTTGTCCTTGAATATTATTTTCTTGCGGATGAAACGAGATGGCGTGGTGCCGTCGCACCACACGGGAATCATTCGACAATTATTGCGCGTCGCCGTCACGCCGCGCCGTGGAAAGATTTATCATGAACGCGACGCCGTCGCGCCGCGTCGAAGGAAACTGAAGGGGCCGCAGCCGGAGCGGGGCCGCGGCGGAGGGACGCGGTGCCGTCGCACTGCGCCAGACGACGAAGGCCGCGGCAAGTTCCGGGCCGCGGCGGAAGGAGAAGACCGGCGGCCATCTGGGCCGCCGGTGTCGGAAGCCGGAAGGGGGACCAGCTCTTGCCAGTCCCGTTGAGGAAGAACCGGCCGGCCAGGTCGGGCCGGCAAGAAGGGAGGCAAACCGGGGGAAATTAATCCCCTGGCCCGCCAACAAACGGCCCCCCCATAATGAGGGGGGGGGGGGGGGTTCCACAAAGGGGGGGCAGGCGCCCCCCCCCGTTTTTCTCAAAAGCAGGCCCCCACGTGGGGGGGCCGTTTTCCTCCAAGGCGCGGCATCCAGCCGCGCCACCAGCTGAAGAAAAGCGGGGGCTTTACCCCCCGCGCGTGGCACCCGAGCGGCGCCCAGGCCACGCCACCGCGCTGGGCCGCGCCGCCGGACAGGCCGGGTCGGGTCGACCCGGTTCGGGTTGACCCAGTTCGGGCCGACCCAGGGGGGGTCGGGCCGGGTCGGCCCGGACCCGGACCCCTGTTTTCAAATCAACTTCGGTCTTTTGCCCATAACTTGAGCTACGGACCTCCGATTGATGAACCGTCAGCGGCGATGCAATCCTTGGATCGAGACAGTCGATTTTGTATATCGCACTAAAAGTTTCAGAATACTTTGAGTTCGGACGGGTTGGTTCGTACACGAAACCAACCGGGCCCTCGGAGCGGAAACGCTCATATCTTGAGCTACGGACGTCTGATTGACGTGTCGTCAGCTTTGCTGAGTTCCTCTTAGTGAGACGGATGTTTTGGCATACTCCGCCCGAGGTTTGGACATAGGTGGAGTACGGTCGGGTTGGTTTTGCCTTAAAAACCAACCGGGCCCCTGGAACGAAAAAGCCAATAACTCTCAGACCGGGCGTCCGATTGACGCGCCGTCTGTTACGTTGAGTTCCTGTTGGCGATATGGAACTTTTGGATACATCAACTCTGGACTTTGTGACAGTTGATGTATCAGCCTCTCGGCTCGTGGAGTGGACCCTCCCGAACGAGCTTGCTGTGTGCGGGAACCCTAGTGCTGGCTGCGACTGCTACTGTGACGACGACGATTGTGCAGGGATCCTCAGTGGACTGCGACAATGAAGACAGCTGGTCTTGTATCCTATGTGGGTCCTAGCTGTGCTGGTCTTGTATCCTATGTGGGTCCCAGCTTAGATGATTCAAAACTGGTCTTGTATCCTATGTGGGTCCCAGTATAGATGAATCGATGAAGACAGTTGGTCTTGTATCCTATGTGGGCCCTAGCTGTGCTGGTCTTGTATCCTATGTGGGTCCCAGCTTAGATGATTCAATACTGGTCTTGTATCCTATGTGGATCCCAGTATAGATGAATCAATGAAGACAACTGGTTTTGTATCCTATGTGGGTCCCAACTTATATGATTCAGTATCTATGTCTGATCATCTCTTTCACCTTATCGATGATGTATACCTGTATGAGCTGAATCCTGTTGTTTCCCTGTGTGGATTGTGTTGTGCTATCCTGTGTGGATTTCGTTTTTCCTTCCTGTGTAGAATACGTATACTTTCCTGTGTGGACTAAGTTGTACTTGGGCTCGGAGGTTAGAGCGTATTGGAATTCATGACTTAGGTATATGTATGGGCATATACCTAAGCAGTGTCGGTTGTTACTTCATGTTTGTATCTCACCTTTGTGGTTTATCCTTTGTGGATTTTGGGAGACCTTCAGGGGTCTCAGGGTCCCTACTGAGTAGCTTATACTCACCCCTGCACGGGCTATGCCCGCACTAAGTTGTGTTGGTTGCAGACGACGGACAGCGTTGATCGTGGCTGAGGCTTGCAGAGCAGAACGGTACCTGGAGGTGGACCACTGGGCGGGACGTACCCGGAGCGGACGGCGGGACCTGAGGAGCAGTGGAGCTATCTGTACCCACCCTTCAGGTGGGATTTCCAGTGGACAGCTCGGTGTAGCGGCTTTTACTTTACAGTTGCTGTTTTCCCTTTCGAGTTGTACTTTACTTTCAGTTTGGGTTTGTATACTGGACCATTTACTTTTCCGCACTTTCAGTTGTACTCTTTTCTTACTTAGTGTTTACTTTTCCGCTTGCTTACTCTGTGGTGCTTGTTTACTTTTCAAAGGCAATGCCTTCCCTTTTTACCGGGATTTACGCCTTGGTGCTAGTCACCATCCCCTGGCCTATGGAAGGTGGGCTTGGGGTCGTCACGGCACGGGCCCCGAGGGCGGGTCATGACAGATACAAACCTAAGAGAATGTTTATGAATGTTGGGAGAACTCTATCAAGTCAAAGAGAAGATAAATGAGATAAGATAAGGAATCAAATTTGATATAAGGGACTGAATCCAAGTGGATAAAATAAATCTAGATGAGAAATGATCAATATTGTGGGGATATGTATTCGTCGATCTATGTATAGATTTATGGAAATAATATTTACTAGGTGGCAATTTTTATATTTGATTGTAGGTCTACTTATAATTATTCTATATAGTTAATGTGAGAATATAATATAGTTATAATTAACTTATCTATTTGTTCATTGTATTACTGTTGTTGATTCTTGAAATTTTCCTCTTAATTTTTACTTAACTAGATATTGAGTAGAAGAATAATGGGTGTGGTTGATGTAATTATTTTATAATCTCATAAAATACACATAGAATTTGGAAGGTACTCATTGTAGGAGTTATAATTACCCAAGGGGATATAATTGAATTTATATATCATTGAATATAATATTTAACTAATTAGAATAAATTTCATGAAAAAGTATAAGGACCAATATTTTTATTGATACGTTCTATGTAACAATATTTATTTTGTATAAATTCATTTATTTAATTTTAACATTGTTTCATGATTATGTGATATGCTTTGGTTTTTCATTTATTTCATATATCTTTTGATTAATATAACCACTTTAGTATAGTTTAGTTATTAGCTATTATTTATCCAATTTTAGAATTTATTTCTTCACTGTTTTATCACTTGTCCTACTATGAATTTACACGTCACATTATACACCCTTTTTTTTATATTTTTTAAATAAACTAAATTCAACTATAACTTGAGTCTATATACATATTGATAAAATCTAAAACACATATTTTTCATCTTCTATAACTGAATTCATAATCATGTAAGAATGTAAAAAAATCATTTTATAATATATTTATTTAATATATTTTCTTATACTAATTTTTTTCTTATTAATCATTATTGATATTCGATTCATGGGGTGAAAAGGATAACGTTTTGTGGGATTTGATACTCTTGTTGGATTCATATTTTTTATAAAGAAATTTAAATCCAAATGAGGTTTATATTTTATAATATTTTATTTTGTCAATAATTTATGCATAGAATTATCAATTATTGATGTTGAATGAATATTTTGAGAAGAATGAAGATTAATATAAAAAATATGTGATGTTCTAGTCCTAAAACAAGTTGGTGAATATGAGTGAACATTTTAAAAACAATTATCATAATTATTTTATTTATAGTGTTTCTTCAATTTCAGAATAATTTAAAAGGATACCATTAAAATATTCAATTCGGAAACAAGAATTTTATAAAATACCCAAGTCCAAGAGTTCTAATGCACATATAAACCATGATCGTTCTTATTTTTTAAAGGAATTTTTATTGATGTTGTGGATTAAATACGACCAGGATAATATTGAGTAAATCATTTTGGATGAAACAATATATATAGATTTAATTTTAGTTATATACATGTCTATGGAAATATAATCATAGATGCATAACTTTTATATTGTATCAAGATATGGAGTTTTAAATTAGTTGACCAATTAATTTTCTCTTTAAGAAATATATTTCCTCAGGTATTACAAAGCATATGAAAAGAGTTATATTATTTACAAAAGCATTGTAACACCCAAATTTATTAACTAAAAAATAGTCATTCATGTTTTAATTTGTTTTGTATTTGAAAATTAATTTTCCTATTAAATGTAAATTGAAAAATTATATCAAAATGTTTGTTTTTAATTAAATATTATGGAATTTAATTTAAATTATTTTCATTAACACAACCATAAATTTTATTTAGATATTAAAATATTTAATTGGGTATATATGAATCTAATAAGGATTATTTAGTTTGATTTAAATTAATGCATTATCTAAATTTTTTTATTACTTCAATTCATATTATTATTATATGTCTATATGTATGTGTTTGCATATGTATGTATGAATGTGTGTATGTATATACGTACATAAATATGTATTTATGTATATATATGTATGTTTTCATATATGTTTGACTTATTATTTTCATTATCACACACATGTGTGTGCGCACACATATGCACACAGATATATTTAAATTTATGTGGGGGAAAGAGGAAAAAGATAAAAGAAAATAAAACACACACACACACATGGGATAGAGTAAATAGGGGGAGTCAAACTCAAGGCCTCCTTTGTACCCTAAAGGGATACTATCAACCCATCTCCACCCTATGGCCACACACACACACACAAATATGTATAATGATAGAAAAGTAGAGTAAATCATCCAATGTACTCTTTACCAATTTTTTTTAAATACAAAAGGTTGAAAATATAAAATATTGGGTCAAAAAAGATAAATCCTTCACTCAAATCCAAATAAAATAGATAAAAAAGTTTAAGTAATAAAATTCATCCATAACTCATTTCCAAGATCCTCAACACTAAGATCATCATCCAAATCATATGAACCATGATATCTATTAACCATTGTTCATTGAAAGTGAGAGTGATCCTTCATTCTACACTTATGAGGAACTATTTGTAACCTATATGCATCAACAAAGAGCTTATTACCATTAGTCAAATATTTTTTATATGAATCGTTACCCATAAATTCTACTACATTTTCACAACTTCCATGATTTCTAGCCTCCATATTCCAATTAAGTTTTTCTTGGATCTAGGAATCGTTTTCAATCTCCAACACATAACTTCAAAATCACCAGCATCTCTATCTTCATCCTAATAATTATAAGATAATTTCATACCCTAATCATTTAAATAATCATGAATATCCTATAAATAATCATTTAATGTATGTATCTACACCAACAACCCTTGATTTTCATCCATTGGCACAGATGTCTACACTTAACCATGATAAATCTCACAACTATATAGTGATTATACCTCTTCAATATGCACAAGTTGAGAATATTTTCCTTCATCATACCTACTATGAAACTATATTTCACCAATAGGGAGAATGAGATAACTTTGAGTCCATAACAGTTATGAATAAAAAAGACCATACTGCTTCTCATCAGTATTATCTAATTTAAAAAACATCACTTAATGCCACTAACCATTATTCACATTATATAACCAACCAATTAAGGACCCTCCTACTAAATTCTATGACATAAATAAATTTCATGACTTTTGATGAACATAAATAAA
The DNA here is from genome assembly GCA_963277665.1 of Viscum album. Taxonomy (NCBI): domain Eukaryota; kingdom Viridiplantae; phylum Streptophyta; class Magnoliopsida; order Santalales; family Viscaceae; genus Viscum; species Viscum album. The sequence continues at coordinate 1,024,523,048 of OY728129.1, read as the reverse complement.
AAGTAGAATCTATATTAAAATTCTATAGAAAATGTCTGATAAATTAACACCCCTTAAAGAATATAAGCATGATTTCATATTAAATATTTAGGCTAAGATCATAAACAAGTGTTGATAAGACTATTTTATTAACAAAAGTAAATAAAATATCAAACTATACTAGTATTATTTTAAAATAACCAAGATAGGTATCTTCATTGACCCTATCTATCTTAATCAATATTCTAACTATAAGAGCGATGTCAACGAATATTATTCGATTCCATAAAACCAAGAAAGGGTTAAAAATATTATTCAATATCTAAATGATAGTATTTTAAAGGTAAAATGTGTTAAATAAATAATACCATTATTAAATGAACAATATATCTTGTTTTAAAGTAATCAATCCTAACCCCCTTGCTCCTTGATTTAATTCGTTATAACGAAACATAATATGAAAGTAGCCACACATAATCTAAATAAACTACCCATCATAAAATTTCATTATTTTAGGGATATTTTTGGAATGAATCATTTATCATCCATGATTTACCACTGATAGAAAAGATACCCATTTCAATAATAGAGTACTTATAAAACATGAACTTATTTAAAAAACTTCTAAATTGGAAATAACATGGTCAATATCACAGTTCTTTGTAATTTATTTAAATACTCCTTCACTAAACATTACAAAATTCCTTTAATTAACGTCCTCATAAGAATCAAACCCATCTTGATATGTATAGGAACAATCATTGACTCCCTTAAAAGGATCACCCATTCCTATCAAACCATAAAAACACCCACTATCTAAGAGATAATACATGATTTAATGGGGTATATATTCAAGAAAATGTACTTATCGATTTTATATGATAAAATATTAAGGTTAGGGACAATGTGACCAATGATTTACCAGTATAAAAAATATATAATGTTATGGGTCAGGTGTTTGGAGCATAGTAGTTTAAATGTTTAATGGGGGTAGCGAGTAAAAAACCATCCTAGGGTTTCATACACAAAAAAAATTAGTTTTGGAAAGGGAAAAATAACCCCTCCCATTTTTTTATTTCTTTGAATGGGGGTAGAACATAAACTCTTAATATTATTCCTTAATCATAACTCTAGATCTCTTTTTATCTATATCTATTAATTTTACCTTTTAAATTATTTCATTTTATAAGAATTATCCTAGAGTAATTGAAAATAATAATATTTCATTTGGTTGTTTTCTATTGAATATGTTTGTTAATTCTATTCATGAGTCAAACTAAGTAATTATTTATTACATTTGAAATTTAATATTGTGTTAATTCATATTATAATGTAATATAAATTGGTTTATATGTCCACTAATAAGATTATATACTCAATTATTATTTACTACTACGTGATTTTATTGGATATTTCATGTTGATTTGAAAATTCATGATTAATAAAATATAAAATATATTTAATTTTTAAAAAAAATTGTGTATTTCAACCCATGAGAAATTTAATTAGAATAATGTTACATTCCAAACACATTGAGTGTTTTTTTAGTTTTCTATTTTTGAATTTAGTGAGGTTTCATTATTTTTTATACAGAATGTTATTATTTATATTTTAAAAGTTATGTTTTATTATTTATTTTTTGAAATATCTTTTAAAACATTTTTATATAAAAAGTAGTGTTTTCATTAATGATTATGTAATTAAAGTGATTTTTGGATTCTTTTATGGATTTGAATTAAAATGAGGATTAAAATTAATTAAAATGAAATTAACTTGTTTTATGTACTTTGATGGTGATTTTTTTTAAAAACCTCAATGTTTTATGTTATTTTAACGATGTTTCCCATTAATGAATATACTCAGAGTGTATTTTCAGATGAAATATTACGGTATTTGAATTTAAGTGTGGTTTTTTTTATTTTTAGTAGTTTTATGTAATTACCTCATATTTATTATAAATTCTCATACATGAAATAATATGTTTATTATAAAAATGATTATCATTATAAGTTGTAAGTCCTATCAGTTGAGTCATATTAAAGACTATGTTTTTTTTCTTTCTATATTGGTTAGTTTAAAAAAATATTTCTTTTTTTCCACGAACTGATTTACCATAATATACTACGATTTCTCTCCCCATGATACATCCCTATAGATTTAATAAAATAAAAATGTTATATATTCCCTTATGACATTGAAATTGAGGATGTTCTCCATGCTATTTTTCATCACAGATGGGATTTATATAGGATGATCCCATTGACATGATATTTACTGAGTGTGGTTTGAAGAAATTATTACCCTCCAAGTGATGTGGTATGAATTATTTTTTGTTTATGCAGTTTATATATACTCTATATAATTATTTGGTTTAGTGATTTGTTATAATACATTTTTTGGGGTGCATTGGGATACACATTCACTTTTTTACTGACTATAATGAATATATTTTATATGATCATATCATGACAGAGGTTTGAAGTTAGGTAGTTATTCCCTTCTAAGTATTTTATATACATAGTTTTGACATAAAACTTTATATAAATGTTTTCATTAATGAAGCAATTATCTAAGAACATGTGGATTTTTTTTGTATCTAGTGAGTATATTAATGTTTATTAGAGGATCAAGAAAGAGTAGGAATCTACGTTTATTTTATAAAATTTATGTGATCTTTTATTTATGTTATTTGACAAGATCTATTTATCTATAGTTGTTTTTCTAAAGATATATATTTTGTAATGTCTAAAATTTATAAAAAGTATTATATTAGGTTTTCTTTAAACATGTAATAATGAGTTTTACATGTTCTCTAAGAATAATTGAGGGAATAAGTTAATTATCTAATAAGGTTTCGACATGTATTACTAATGAAAAATTCATGATTTATTTTTAGTAGATTCTAGTCATGATAAATTTAATTGGTTATAAGAGAAGAATTCCCCTATAGTTATAAAATATTCGTTCGTGCTAGGAGATATTCATTGAATATTAAAGAATTAATATAAGGTTTAGTGGATATATTTCTTATGTAATTGTTATATTTATAGGATATGTAAATACAAAGGCATCACAACATTGTTTTGGGTTTTTATGGTTTTTTTATAGTGATCTATATAGTAATGATTTTGTTCTTGAGAAGTAAAATAAAAATTGTATAATCAAAATTTTTATAGTGAGACTCATGTTACCATAGTGTTCTAGGAAAATGAGAATGGTTTCACATGTTTCTCACCAATGGGGGAAAATGTGGATGATTATTATGCATTATTTATAAGTATATATATATATATATATACAATCCAAGAAAGTTATTACATGCTAAATTATTAATAATAATGTTTTTAGGATATTGAGATGATTTCATGTTATGATACCTTAAATAGTTATGTGATACATATTGAATGAAAATTAATATTTTCAATTTTGTTGTATGTTTATTTTAAACGAAACTCTATCATTATTTGTATATTACTTAGAATTATGCTAACTTGAAATAATATTTATAAAATTTATACTTGTTTATAAATTTGATACAATTTTATGAATGTCTATTTTATTTATAAAAATGTTATATAAGGTAATTAGTTTTAATTAATTTAGAATATTTTGATGTTTTTAATATATTAGTCACTATTTATTATGTATTATGGATTTTTTATTTAAAAAAATTATATTTTCATTGATTTTATTTTCAAAATCTTATTGGATTAATTATATTTGTATTATGAATATCTTTTTTAAAAACATTTTAATTTTCCACATAGATAATAAGAGGCATATATTACCTGGGATGATTTCTATTGAATTAAATTGGGTTCTGAGAATGAATAAAAATATGGTGTTTTGATTTTATTTATTTCTATCTTTATTATTTTTGAATATTACTGTTATTTTTATTGTTGTACCTTAGTTATCTAATAGGATAAAAAAAATAGATTTTTAAATATTAACCATTTTTTACTGTCTTGTTAGATATTTCTATGATGTGGTGAAATATATTGTTTGTGAGGTATTAGGGGAGTTTGAACATATATGGAGAATAATGGATTAATTTTTTCGAAGAACTAAAAAACCATTCTATAATGACTTAAAGTGTAATGTGATTTTTATTATGTCAAATTTTTTAATTAAGTGGATAAATTTTATACTATAAAAGTAAATATTTCATTATTTTTTGGGTTGTATGGGATAGAAAATGTGAATAGATGATTTAGTGTTGTATATTTTAGTCAAAGGGTAATGCCAAAATTTGAAGCTAGAATAATGGAGAAATAATTTTCAATTTAGAATCACACAATAATGGGTTAATTAGAAAAAAATTGGTTTTAAGTTATTGAATATAGTAGAAGTACTAAAACACTATGTGAATGTATAATATGAATGAAATATTTTTTTGATCATGCATCACACAACTATGGTACTAGTGATTTGTGTGGAAGGATTAAAAGAAAATGGATTCAATGATGTGAGATGTGGAAAGAGGCTCACATAAACACTAGAATCTACAATATAGCATGGATGAATGAACTATATCATAATGAATAATATTATTCTACATTGTTTTTATGGGTTATTTTTTTAAGATAAATGGTCATTAATAAAGGGAACTATAAAATGGTCAGACTAATATTTATGGTGGGAAGTGGTAACCAAATGACATTATTCTCTTCTAAAAATTATTATACAATGATATTATTGAAATATATAGGCACTTAAAAGTTATTTTCTTATAAAATCATGAAAGGTTTGGGATATATAATTCGATTCTTAACTCAACCTTAGTGGGTCACTGTAGGTCCCAATAAATATAGGAAATGTGGAAAATAAAGGTTTATGAGTTTAACAACTTTATTTAAAGGAAATAAGAATAACCTAAAAAGTGTATAAGGATATGGATTGAGATAATATATAATAATAGAAATAAAAGAGAAAGAACCTTGACACTATGATATTGTTTTTTAATATTGAAAATGTTCGAAATCATTATCAATTACTAAATTATGTTGATGTTTTTTATTATAAAGTGAAAATCTATGCATGGTTTAGTGTTTGGGATAACTATAAGTAATACACATCCAATAAAAAAATCTGCATCATCCCTTTTCATATCCTAATCTCAAATAAGTGTGTGGAGGTATAAACAGAAGGAGTGGACCATGTATTTGAACAAGGGACAACCCTAAAACATTATTCCACTATAGAGTGTTGTGATTTATCTTGTAACATTGATAGTGAGTTGGTGTATTCTCGTTGGATATAGATGTTATTAGAGAACTATGAAAACTATTCTTATTATTGAAAATGAATTCCATATTTGGTTGTCATAGTTGCCTGTTTCATATTGTGATTTTTAAGCTCATCCATCCAACGAGAGGAAAATATCCATTTTATAATTATAATTTTCACACTATAAATCAACCCCATCATAGGGCGTTGTGGATATCATAATTATAAAAGTTATTTTAGATCTAGAAGGATATTATTTTTTGAATCTGTTTTAAGAATCTCATAAAAAAATTACTATGCATGAAAAAGTAGTCTTATTCTTTGATGGTTGTAACTATAATATATGTATTAACCATATGAGATAATAATTGTTGTATCTTGAGTTATATGTTTTCTATGTTATAGTTCATGATAAATAAATAATCAATCCTATAAATTTATCTTTGAATTATTTTGATAATTATCTATACAATGCACCTACAATGTCAAAACATTCTTTAAATGAATTATTGTATAATAAGATTTACACGAAGTTCATGATTTTTATAATCACAAAAAGAAATATTATAAAGGATATCCAATATCTATGAGGGAGAGAAAATGAATCTAGAGGAAATTCTATATTTTCATCAAAATAAGATTAATGGTTAAAAAACATACCCTAAAAAAACATTTATGGGTACTATAACCAGATCATAAAGGTTATTAGATCAATACATGGTTTTGAAAAGAAATTAATGATTTTTATATTGTGAAAAACAATTATAAATAATTTCTCCACTATAAAATACAAAGGTCCCTATATATTAAGAGATGCACATAACAAACCTTTATCTTGAATATTTGTAGAGTAGTTTGGTGTCTCATAAAATGAATATAAATATGCAAGAAAATATAAGTCATTTATATATTAATATTCTTTTAAAATAAATTAATAAGATCAATATTAATAATGTTTAATATAATGAATATATGAAGTTTGAGGTTTTATCACAAGTTACAATAATAATCATGTTTACAAAATGGAGAATTGGTAGAAAACTACCAATGAAATGATTTAAATATGGTATGTTTCTTCATACAACAGTAATGTGTAATGATAATTTTTTTATGGTAAATAGATAGGTCATTTTAGTGGGTGGTTTTATAATGGAATTACCTTATGTCAAATAAACAGGTGACAAATTTCAAGGTTTGGGGTTTCACCATGTGTTTTGTTTGAGGGGTTTCACCTATAGAAAATGGTTAGAAAAACAACATTATGGTGAATAATGTGGTGGTTTCTGAAATGATGAAGGGTTTGGGGTCTTCCCTCTAGTCCCTAGAACATTGTGGGTTCTTGGGGGATTCTAAATGGCACACCAAAATATGGGTCATCCCTTGATTTATACTATAGTTTCCTCCTTTGAAATATAAATAGTGTGGTTTTACTAATTGTCACCTATCTCTTTTTATGGGTATTTTCAACCATTAGTATCATCTCTAACTCACATTAGAATATAGAGAGGGATGTTATATCCCATACAAAATCCTTATTCTCCATCCTTGGTTCCTTTATCATTTCATTTATATTTAATCTGATCTATATGTTTAGTTCTTTCAATTAGTCTATTCTATATCCCTTTTTTTTCTATTTAATTGGATTTTACATTTCTTCAAGAATTTAAATCATATTGTGCATCACGTTTATGGTTAGATATGATTTTAAACATTGGAATTTTGCTTATTAGGGTTCTTGGAAGGTTTCCTATAACATCAGACAACTTTTATATTTTGAAGGTGTCATGTTTTGGATTATGTTCGATTGTATCGCGGTAATAGGTTTTATATCATTAATTCATATTACATTTCATGAGATGGTAAAATATGTTTAATTATTTTGTTTCCAATTTATTCTTATATGTGTTTCATACATGGGGGTTTAAATGATTTCTAAATCTAACATGTATTTTTCAAGCCATGTGTTAGTGGAAATGCATGAGTATCACTTTAAAAGGAATTAATGTGTTTTAAAAGGGTGTTTGTAAACAGCCTATTTATGAAAAAGAGGATTTACATTTTAAAGATATATCTAACTAAAAATTTGTGGATTTTCCAACATTAATAAAATGTAATACTTGTTTGTATATGGTTTCGTAATGTTATTTTAAATGTAAATGAGTGATTCCTAAAGGGTTTTTGGTAGCTATTGATTTTAAAGAGTGTTGAAAAAGTTATATTCCATGTAGGTGGAAAAGAAAAGGCATTACTTGAATGTTTTCAATAGTACATTTAGAAAATTTATAAAAGAGTTCATTTGAAATTTTTATTTCCCACACCGTTGATCCCCTTCATTTTTATTTTATTCATTTTAGATTATGGCCTCATGGGGGGTGCTTATTATTGACTCTTATGTATGGTTGTGAAATGGGTTATTTTGTGAAAGGGTGTTAGAGGTGAGTTGAAGTTGATCATTTTTTTTCTTAAATATTGATATTTGTAATTATCATGTTTTTAATAATTTCTCACCTCCACTTATTTATATCATGAAAACCCTAGGTATAAACTTTTAATTTATATATTCATGTTAAACTAGATTATTATGCATAAAAAAGTGGGTGACTTAGGAATATTATGGACTCAAAGTGGTTTATTTTGTACTCGGTGACCCTTGAATGGTGTCAAATGGGATGTTCTTATTTCACATAGGGGGAAAAAGAGATATTGATTCAATAAACTAGTTTTATCATTTTTAATGTTAGATCCTAATATGTTTTCCATGGTGTTAAATCCTTTGAGGATGATTTAGGGGATCTGGATACATATACCTCATTTCTATCCCGTTTCTTTCGATTCTATAGAACCATTGTGTGGTAGTTCATTACTATCATAATGATTGATAGATATTTTTGTTCTTATTGTTTTTTACTTATACTGGGTAGTGATTTCAGTTTAATTTAATCCAATCTATAAATTCTATTTAAAATTCATCATTAAAAATTAAAGTGATGTTTGTTTTGATACGACATTAGATAAATGTTTTGGGAAAATTGAAAGAAATGTTTTTCTTGTTTAAAAATTTTAATTTCTATTTTTTATGCATTTTGGAGATATTTTAAAGGATTATGTTGACCAATTATTTTCGGTTAAAACAATAGTTTAACATCGCATGAGATCATTTGTTCTTTAAATTGTTTTACCATATATTTGGAAAGAAAGTGGTAATGAATGATATTTCTTTTCTTATGATTTCTCATGTGAATTTTTTTATTAAACTATATTAAATCTACCATTTATTAACTATTATATGAAGGAAACTACATATGTTATTTAGTGAAATCCTACTGGGAATGTTTATCTCACACCCTGAATATACACCATTGTGCATGTATTCATGAATCCCTTATGTTTTCTCTTAGGTGAATAGAGTTTTACCACATTAAATTATAAATTTTTCGGTATATGGATAGAATATTTTGGATGTGGTAAGTGATTTTGTGTCATGTTGAGGGTATTTTAGATCTCTTTGTGATCTATATTATTTTTAAGATGTCGTATTGTTCAATTTATCCTTGTAAATTTTATATTTTTATCCCATTATATCAGATTCCAAATTATTTTGTTGGCGGTCCAGCTGTATATGTTGTTATGTATTTTTATTTCATTATAAAATCATATATTTTATAATTTATTTATTTCATCTTATTTTATATGAATATATTTTAAAATTCTACATAGGTCATGTAAGATTCATTTTAGTTTCCACCCCATGTTTATTAGTATTTAAGGATAAAATAATCCCCATCAGTTAGTATTGATACCCATAGAGCTAATAAACATACCATGGGGATCATGAATTCCCTTCAGGGCTTGTAGTGAGTTGGGTTGAGAAATGGTTTATTGGAAGCCCAGTTGATTTATTAACAATTTTTATAGAGAGACAGGTTCTCAAAAATAACAAGGATATTAAAGTTACCAATTATTATTTGTGTAGACAAGTTGTATAAAGAAAGGATTATCAGTAGAAATTAAAAGGATGATCATTATTAGGATCCTTATATTAACCTTTCTTGATGATGCATTAGTTTCCATGAGAATTTTAGAGTTTCATTTTGGTATGATTCTTTTGTTGGATTATGATTTTAAACGATGGTGTTTTTATTTTCATTATATCAATTTTATATTCCATTGGTGTTCTATTTAGTATTGGGAATAATTCAAAACAATATTCAATGGTTCATAGTAAGATCACATGGCTTTCCGACTATTCAGAGGCTGAACACATGATTTTGGAACGGTTTTAGAGGTTGTTTAGTGATTTTCATATGATCTTTAAAACTAGGAGGCCAAGAAATATATGGTTCTAAATTTCATTTGGAAATATATTTAAAATTATTTTGGTGATTCACAAAAAATGGTAATTGATAAAAGATATTCACATTATTTTTTATGTTTGGATTTGATTTTTTTGTTTAGGTTTTCAGATTTTGCTTCTTATGTTGATGTTGTGAAAGAAAAGTTTTTATGGAAAATATGAATTTATGAAAAAATATTTTCGGAACAAAAAGAGTCCTTATGGATTATTTGAAAATGAAATTGTTTTTCTAAAATGTTTTAGAAACCGTTAATTTTACAATGAAATCTGAAAGGTATTTTGGGTTTAAAATAGATTTGGATGTTTATTTGGAAAGGATTTTTCTCCACATGGGAGTATATTTTCAGGGGTAGTCAATTTCAGAATGAAAATATATATGATTCTGAATATATTTTTAATGGTTTAATTCTTTGATATAGAATGTCAACAATTAAGAATATATTTGTAAATAAAGAAGATACTTATGATGGTTGAGTTGGTTTTGAAGATGAGTTAAATGTTTTGAAATTCCATAGTTGTAGTTGGGATTTTTAAAAGAGGATTAACGATTTAAAATAATGTAGTTATTCTAAAGGAATATAAATTTTAGAAAAATGTGTTTAATTACTTATTGAATTTGGATAATTTTAAAATAAAAAAAAGGAATGTTTTGGGAATGTGTTTTTCGATAGTGATATATGATTTTATATTTTTTCCCTTATTCTTTTGAGATTTATTAACCAGGTTTATTTAACATAAATGGGATGGATTCATGTTTTATATCATTTAAAGTACAGATCTAATAAAGGTTTTTATGAATGGTAGCATATTTGTCTCTTGGGATGAATTTTTTTTGTTTAATCCACATTTTTATTGTGTACAACCCTATTAGAGTCTAGAACTATCCAAGGTATAAATAAAGTGGTAGATTTAATTATTCCATATATATTTATTTTGTTTCATCTTAGAGACTTATTCAATGTGATGTTCATTTAGTTGAATAATCTTGAAACGGTGTAGATAGAGAACCGAGTGAGTGTTTGAGCCCGCAGTTGGTTTGATTGAGTAGCAAAGCATGAGGTTTTTGTTTCATAGTTCTTTAAGGGATGTATTTTATCATACCTTATATATGTTTTTTCTTCTAGTGTGTAACCCCAAAAGTTTTATTCTACAGTGGTTATATTATCTTGGTGCTTACTTTAGGTGGGAATTTTGGTCATTGTTAAGAGTTTAGATGAAGATAATGTAAGATGACTTTTTTCATGTGATATGGATTTGTATAAAGTTATGTTTTGATATTCTTGATCAAGGATCATTGAGTGGTTTATGTTTTGATATGAACTTTATTAGGTGTATACTTTGGGTGACTTTGTGGCTTAATCTGATATTAGTGGTGGTTATTTTGGAAATTTCACACCTCAAGGTTTTATTATTATTATTATTGTTAATATCTTGTGTGAACAATGAGATAACTATTATTAGTTTTATTGAACATGTGGATTCCTTGGGTACATGATTGGGGTAATAAGGATGTGAAATCGGTTTTTAGTTAGATCATGGGTGCTACTAGTCCAGTATTTTACGTTGGGGTCACTATGAGCAGGAGTTTAATGATTTTGTTCTTGAGTAAACCTCCATTGAGTTTTGTGACCTGAGGTGAGGTGACATAGTCCCATACACCTAATCCTGGTACTAAAAATACATTCTTTACACATTTTAATTAATACCAAGTGATATGTACAAATTATAAAATACATATATTGTCATAATATAAACATTATATCTCCCAAATAATCACCCAATACAAGGAAAAAAATTTAGTGCCCTTGAATATTAACTAGATAAAATATTATTTTACGTAATTTATTCAATATTTCCTATAACATATATATGAAAAGAATAATTATAAATAAAATACTATATTTAATTTTAAGGGAAAATGGAAAACAAAAGAAGAAGTGAGATAAAATTCTCATTAGTAGAAAACCTATGAATGATTGATAAATGGTTAGAGTATAAGAATATTAAAAACATGATAATGGGAGAATTATCTGATTAAAAAGAACATAGAATAATAATATTTTCTGTATGTCTTGATATAAAGATAATTAATCTCAAATTAACAAACATATATAATGATATAAGAGTGAACACATGTGAGACCATAAACATGATCCATGAAGAATAATCATATGAATATAATAAAAAATGTGGCATGTCATGGAAACATCCCATTACAAGTAAGTAATCCACAAATATATGCGTAGGGAATTATTAATTTATATGAGAAATCAATCATGCCCACCTTTTAAAGGGTAAAAACGTCTAAGTATTTCCACTCTATATTGTGAAAAAAATCCACGAATTTTCATTATCTATTATCTCATGAGAAATTAAACCTTAAACAATTAACTATATGGTGATATAGGAACCCCATAAACATCCATAAAATTGTGTTCCATATGAAATCAACTGTATACCCATTCATGAAAAACCCATGTAATTAAAATAGTTTTGTAACATATCCAATTGGTGTAACAAAAAATGACTTCAAGAATTAGATCGATCGATACATAAAATAAAACAACCCAAAAGAAGTATTTAAAAAAATGAATTTAGAGAGTGTATAACAAAACATAATTCCATAATATTTATATCATTTTGAGTTAAATATGAACATTTAAGAGAAATATAAAAGTGAATTTATAAAACATTTCTTATTGTTGTCATAAAATGAAGAGGTTATGAGGCACATTAAAAAAATAATTTTCACGGAATAAAAATAAAGACTCTATAAAAAATTATTTATAAATAAATTACAATAATTTATCCTTTAAATTTCATAAATTTTATCTATATGAGATATGGAGTGTATGATAAAATGTATGATCTGGAAAAGAAAAAAACTTTTTCAAGATTTTTATGGAAAATTCCATTACAAACACACTCCTCATAAAAAGAATGATAAATATTATATGTTTAAAAAGGAAAAAAAATTTATGGTAACCAAAAATAATAAATATTTTGATTTAAAATTAAGAAAAGGTAACATTGGGAGTATGAGTGAATACAAACATGGAAGAGAAATAGCTCATTTAGAGTGGATGAGAATTATTCTTAACATCAGAAAATTTTATGAAGAAATAAATCCATAAAAAAATATATTTGATGTGAAATTTTAATTCACTAAAAAATATGGAGGAAATTAATTATAATATCATCATATTAAAGAATAAAACTATATTGTAAAACTATAGTCAAATAAGAATAATTATAAATCTAGAAATGAAGATGAGTTAAGAAAACCCATTATAAATTTTATAATGACTGAATACAAACCTATTAAAATAGAAAAAATGAAATAAAACTATAAATACCATGAAAAAGATATAATAATTTTATAATACATAAAATATATAATATATAAAACGTATAAATAATAATAGATGTATAATTCGAATCATGTCACAATGAATATTTTAGGAGAAACACCCTCACAAACATCATATTTTGAAGTAAGAATAATTTGAAAGGGATTTTATAATAAAGAAATGTAAATACAAATAGAAATAAGATAAATTAAAATATAATTCAATAATGAGGTATAATTTTCCCAACTTATAAGAAAAAAGTTCAAAAACAACGATCATAACCCAGTGAATGGTAATTGAGTTATAAAAAATCATTACCTTTTCTCTAGAATTACACGAGAGTGCATTAAATTATTGTATAATAATTATAACCATCATAATAAATTATTTCAAAATCTTATTATTATAAATTTCCCTAAATATTGTTCAATTATAATAATTTATTATACACTTATTACTTATTTATAGTTCTTTTTTATTCTTATATATTTTTGATTTGGTTTGTTTCACGTATACTTTAAAATCTCAATGTTGATCCCTATTATTTAATACCAATTTTATAATTCTAAAATTATCCAAGGTACTATGAGAAATTATTTATAATGATTTATAAATTTCTAATTTAATTACACAATATATTTAGTTATGATTCATGAAGATGAAATTAAAGACAAACATGTTTCACTGATATTGGATGAACAAATGAAGTTATATTAACAATGTGTTAGATAATATTTAAACTTTTCAAGAACCATAATAATTAAATATAAATAATTTTAATTTATTAATTACATTAATAGAATCATCATCATATAGTTGTGATTAAAATTGAAATACGTCATTCCATGGAGGCGGTAGTCCTAACTTACACATAAACGACGTTTCCATTTTCAACTGACTGGAAGAAGGTAAAATTTATTTAACTTTTATGAACCTTAATCATGTTATATATATCATATTTATTCATTAAATATCCCTTTTTAATCATATATTTATTGTAGTGATGAAAAATAAAACACATCAATCATGGAGGTGGCAATCCTCTTGTAGCAGGAATGATGTTTTAAATTTTATATTCAAATGGGAAGACATATAATGGTTATTCAATAAATACAAAAACATTTAAGTATTATAATAATAGGAATTTTATTATATTATAATTTTTAAAATAAATTTAAGAATAGGTAGAAGAAGAATAAATGGAAGAATTATTATAGAGGTGAAAATACTTAGGCATAAAACTAAATTAAGTAAGCATCTATTTAATTCATTATAGAGAAAATATAAGATGTAAAAGGCCTAAAAAATGAATTTATATAAAATAAACCTTTTTATTCTCTTTAATTCATTATAGGGAAACATAATATGAATGTAGCGACACCTCAACAAAAAAACATCCAATCATAAAATAGTCTTATTTCTGGGATTTTTTGGAACAAATCATTGATATTCTATAATTTACCGCTGAGGGAAATGATAACCCTTTATAGAATATAGTTCTTATAAAACAAAAACTTATCTAAAATAACTTATCAATTGGAAATAAAATTTTCAGTATCACCCTTCCTTATAACCCATTCAATAGCTTCTTCCCTAAAAATTAATAAATGCCTTCGAATAACATCCTCATAAGAAACCACACCATATTTATATGTATGGGAACCATCCTTGAATACCTTAAAAGTATCAGCCTTTCCCATTAATTAATCAAATACCCCCACTATCCCAGACATAAAACCTGATTTCATGGGGGAGGTATTCTAGAACATGTAGTGACCAAATATTTATGATAAAACATTAAGTTTACGAACAATGTACAAGATTATTTACTATTCTTAAAAGTATATAATGTTATGTGTTTGGTGTTGGTAGAATAGCGATTTAATTTTTGTATGGCAGTATCTAGTCAAGAAAAATCATCATTAGGTTTCATGTAGAAAAAGATAAATTTATGTTTGGTTGGGTCAAAACATCCCCTCCCATTTTTTATTTCTTTGCATGGGGGAAGAAAGAACTCTTACCATTATCTTTTATACTTCATTCTATCTCTCATTTTATCTTTTCCCTTAATTTTATCTTTTAATTTATTTCATATTAAAAGTATTTTCCTAGAGTAATTTAAAATATAAATATGCCATTTAGTTCTTTTCTATTTAACAGGTATTTTGGTTAACATAATGACTGGAAATAAGTAATTATGAATTACAATATAAATTTAATATATTTTTAATTTACTTTATTATTTAATATAAATTGTGTTATGCTACCATTATTAAGATTATATACTTAATTATTATTCATTACTAAGTAAATTATATATTTTTGAAATGTCATGTTGATTTTAAATGTCATGCTTAGTACTATATTAAATATATGTATTTCTATGTTTATGATAGTGTATTCTAACTCATGAGAAATTCATTTTGAATAAACTTATATTCCATACTAATTTAGTGTTTTTTAGTTTTATGTTCATGAATTATGTGAGGTTTCATTGGTTATTGTAAGAAATGTTGTTATTTATATTTTTTAAGCTATGTTTTATTATATATTTCATAAAATTTCATTAAATAATATGTTTTTTACTTATAAAGTAGTGTTTATATTGATTATTAGGTAATTAAATTTAATTTTGGATTATTTTATGGATTTTATTTTAAATGAGTAAAAAAACTAATAAAAATGAAAGTGTCTTGTTTTTTGAGTATTAATAGTGAAATGATTAAAATAATTTACATGGTTTATGATGTTTCATTGATTTTTCCCAATAATTAATATACCTAGAGTGTATTTTTATATGAAATGTGATGTTCCTATAATTTAAGTGTGGTGTTTTAAATGTTTTTTTAAGTCATTCTATGATATTTATTATACATAATAATACATGAATTAATATGTTTAATTTAGAAACAATTATCACTATATTTGGTAAGGCACATCAATTGGGTCATCATAGAGACTATGTTTTTCTCCTTTCTCTATAGGTTAGTTTAAAAAAACTATTGAATTTTTTTCTTTTCCTGAAAACTGATTTAGTATGGTATACTATGATTTCTCTCCCCATGATACATCTATAAGTATATTATAAAATAAATAATCTATTCTTTTCCATTATAAAACAAAAAATGAAGATGTTCCCCATGGTATTTTACATCCTAGATGGGATATATTTAGGATTCTATCCTTAACATTGTAACACCCTGACCCTAGTTACCCATAGTTGGTGCATTATTACATAACATTGGCATGATCACAAGAGATCAAATCTCGAAAGACCAATTAGTTTAGTAGCCTTGTAAGTACTAGATACATACATAACTTTTACATTACATCATGAAATAAAGAAAAACAACATTGTGTGTCCTTTGAACACACTCATATCCTTTGACCTATCCCTGTAAGTAAATCATAATATACTTCTTCAAATCATGGGAAAAGTAAAACATAAGAAAGGGGTGAGACCAAATGCTCAGTAAGGATAAAAATATAGCAGAAACTATCATAAATAATCATAAACATTTAAGGCAATGTATAAGACTAGAACACAAGCCTTTTAAACATAAACTTCAGTATAATACGAAAAAGATAAATCAAATAATTCCATTGACTTATTTACATGGATATTCTACTAGTCAAATAATCACATGTAATCGTAATGATGGAATGAATAACGTCGGACATTATAACCACATAGTCAAGGCCTCGTTCCAAGACTACAAATAAGATTTTGTCAAGGCCTTGGGCCAAGACACTAGTTTGTCTCAAGATATATATTGATGCATCAAGTAGATATAGAATGCTCCACCCTTCAACTACTATGTTAAATACATTCCTCATATGAAAAGGTCGAAACATAATCTAAACATTCGTATTAAAACTAGCATACAAAATGTCAATATTTTAACAACAAACCATGATTGGTATAAAAATAGCACATCCACAGTCAAACATAACTCATTCAATACAATATGGAAGATTGTATTAAAATAAAACAACATCAATCAAGAATAATGAAGGATAAAGACATAGATGAAAATAATCAATAACACTATTTGAAAGAAATATCCCCTTTTTCTTAAAACATTCAAAAGTCTCACTCTTTATCAAGAAGCTGTTAAAAATAGATTTTTGATTCAAAGATTCCCATAAAACAATGAATCTTTGAAAAGGAATGTTAATTTTAAAACATTCATTTCCATATAAATAAATCCTTAACACTATTTTTAAAACATGTACATTAATGATAATGATTTAGAAGAATAATTCTTAAAAACATTTAAAAGGATATTTTTTAGAGTTCTAAACCAAATGAAAGATGCTTAAATATAGATAATTGAGGCAATAAAAACCTTATAATATCATGAGACTAAAGGAATTCATGATACTGTATGTCAAAGTAAATTATATACACTATATAAAATGGAATTGGTGAATAAAAACAAAGACGTTTTAATGGAATGTAAATTGAGATAAAATTCATTAAAAAGACCATATCCTTAGGGTAAGTATAAATGAGTGACATAATTATTTGTGAAAAATATAAATAAACTCAATATGATTGGATATTCAGTGTAAATCAACAAGAGGACATTCAAAGATATTCTTGTCAAAATGACACCAATGACTTGGATGATTAACTCAATGAATGGAAATTGAGTTAAGATTACTCTTATCAAGTTAATATCGATGAATTGAGAATTTATGAATGGAGTTATTATGTGTATAAAAATTATATCCACACAAAGGGAAGTGTAAATTACTACATAAATAATTAAATAGTGGTTTCACACATAATCTTGGAGTAAAATTATCAATGAAGTTTGCGTAAAACCCAATGAGTGCAAATCGAAATTAGAAATTCTATTACTAATTTGGTAACTTACAAAACATACAACCCATGAATGAAATATCATAAAATGAAGATATAATTGACCACAAATTTAATTATATTACAGAAATAATACAATCATGGGTAGTTCATACACCACACAAAAGGAAATAGTGGCAATATATCTTGAATCTCACGAGAATAAAAAATGAGATGAAAACCCTTTACGTTTTACTTTTCCTTAGTTGAGGGTAGGTTAACCTCCTGTATAATGTTGAAATAATTATTATTATATATGAACCACATACATAAATATGATATCATATATGATCTTCTAATATTTATTTGTTAATGATATTTTAGTAGTATCATTGTTTTGGATGTTAACTCATTCATTTCCTTTTATATGTTTTATTACGGAAGTATTGTTTGTTCTGGATAGGAGGTATTTAATTCATAACCAGAATTATATTATGTTCTTACACATTATTTTTAATCATCAAATGAAAATTATTCTTGAAAGGTTATGATGGGGAATGAAATCTCATCGTGTCGTGGAGATGGTAATCTGTACGTAAGCACGAGCGACAATATCATTCTATTAGTTTTGAAATAGTATGTAATTTGATGGTATATTATATATAAAGAATCATTAAAATGATATAGTTATTATTTAATTATGTTATACTCATTATTATACCCATCCATATAATGAAGTGTTGAATAAAAAACTACACCACGACGTCGAGACGGTAAGCCGTACGTACGCACGTATGGTGACTTATTCATTCATAGGATGAATATAATATTGAATATGGTTGTACCATATTTATAATAACATAAAAGTATGTAGAAGGTACTGGAGTTATTATTATTTTTATGTAAACAACAATGAAAGTGGAAGTGTAAGAAGAAAACAACTTTTTAAGATGAGATGAAATTATTACCTCTTTTTCGGGTGCTTCATTTTTATTTGATCAAAAGGTCTCTTTAAGTTGGATTTATAATCAAAGTAATGACTCTTGGTTAATGTGAGGGTAGTTGGGAGGATATTTGAGTAGGGTTTTGCAGAGTCGAATGGATTTGGAGGTGTGATGTTTAGAGAAGGGGAAGTACCCTTTTGTAAGAGAGGTGAGGGTCACTTTAAAAAAACTTGAAATATTATTTTATTATAAAATAATTTTCAGTTTATAATGACTCTAAATTGATTTATTTAGAGGCTATGATGGGGATGGGTCGAAATAATTTCAACTAATAGGATTTATACAAGTTTAGGTCACCATATTAACCTTATCGTTTTTTATTTAATTCTTAGTTAAATAGTTTATCTTTTACCATGCCTTCTGGCATTTTTATATTAAATGGTTAATAAAATTACTATAAAATGAAAAGAGAAACTCAAGTGGTTCAATAATGAATTATTTATTAGTATATAAGTCTTTTTTTCAAACCTTATATTTTCAGTAATATTATATCATATAATAATATAGTATTTGTTTTAAATATTCATTTATGTCAACTTTGACACTATTTAGTATTTGATTTTTGTTAAAGTCAGAAAAACTTGATTAATTTGAACCAAATACATTTAATCAACGAAAACATGTCATATTAAACAAATAAATTTGTAAAATGAATCAAAAGTCTCAATTTACATTTATTTTGATATTTATAATATCAATTATTTTAATCTTTTATTAATAAGGTAATTACTGCGTCATCATTGTGTTATAAATAAATTTAATTATTTAATGTCTAAAAATTATTAATAAATTAACATTCTGTAGTAAATATTTTTAGATTTCTAGTCAATCTTTATAGTCTAATTTTTCTTATGTATAACCCTATATTAAAAATGGTTTAGTTATTAAAAATTGAATTTAACACTTTTAACTCTTCTTTGAATAAAATAATAATAAATTTCCTAATCTAATCCAAGTTGTTCAAAAGGATCAAATTTCAATCCTAAAGTTTATTTTGGACAAAATAAACTTTACTAACATAATTAGGACATGTGTTAGGGTAATTATAATATCAGTTTTACCTTTAATTACCAGATTTACTTTTTACTATGGTAAATAAAATCCAAAAGTTACTATTCATCAAAAATTATTTTCATCCTATTGAACAAAATTTTACTTACTGGTGTAAACTGTGTCTCATAGATTTTTAAAATTCAATTCATAGAAGTGGTAAAACTATGTTTTAAGAAAATTTGAAAATGTGCCTAGAAGGTGAGTAAAATATAGTACAAAGTTCAATAAAATTATATATATATATATATATATATATATATATTCATATTATAAAATGGAATCAATGAAGTAAATTGGATTACTATAAGTATTATGTATCAATTTTTAATTTAAAATAAATTAAAAAATAATAATTATTTAAATAAAAAGTTATCTTTAAATAACAACACGCTGTTTTTTTACCACTCATAAAAAATAAATTTTTTTTTAGAAAAATACCAAAAATCACCCAAAGATAATATTGATATACCAAATTCAAAAATGATGATTATTTTACGAAATTCAAAAAACATAGAAGTTGTATTAATTAATTTAAAAAAATATTTCCGTGGTCAAAACCAGAAAGTGGGTTTTTGAGAAATAAAAACTATTAAAAGATTGATATGTGTTTGTGTTCAATTTAAATGTAAAATTACTTCAGGGACCAAAATTGGATTAAATGACAAAAATATAATTTAATTATACTTCATAACCATTCGAATGTATAATTAAACACTATAAATTATTTTTATTAAAAATAGTTTTTTTTAATTAAAATTTAGTATTTTTCACTATTCATAAAAATATGAACATTATCAGAAAAGAAATGAAAATTTATCCAAAATAAATTTATATGTCTTGATTTTAAAGAAGTTTATTTTGTAAAATTGAATATATAAAAGTGTCAAATATTGGATTTAAAAAGGGTTCGCCTTTAAAAGGCATTAAAATTGCATTTTTAAAAAATACTTCTTTTATCTGAAAAATTGAATTTGTTCTTATATTATGTCTATGAATCACATAATATGGATGTTAAAATTATATAGAGTATATAAAATTCAAAATGTAGTTAACATTATTCATAATCGTTTTTTGGAATGGATAGTTTGGTAAGTCGTGGTGCACTCAACCTTGGTGTTGCTTGTAGTGCAAGCTATTGAATTACTTTAAAGAAAATAACTTAATATAAAATATTGGGTTGTTACATTCTTAACCCATTTTGGAAATTGTATCCTCGCCATTTTAAAATTGGTCTAGGGAACTTTAAATTCCCACATCAGAAAAAGAGTCAAAAGAACTATCACTTTAAAAGAAAGAAAGAGAAGTACAAAGGTCACCCGAGATAACCCATACTAAGATTCCATGTAAAAAAACATGGATATATAAGATAAAATAAGGGTCATATTTTGATGGAGAGTGATAGAAATCTTGATCAAGAGAAAGATAAAAACAGGAAAACCACAAAATTGTGATAGGTTAAATGATCATTAGTTTCCCAGGATGAAAAGTAAATAGACAACATTTTTTGTTTTAAGTTCCATTTCACAATGTCGAGGATTTTATTTACGAGGATGGCTAAGAACATAATTATATATGCTTACTTTTTAAGTAGAATTTCATTATTTAATATATTTGTACCAGTAAATCATCTTTTCTCTAAACGATGAGTATTCAAGATGACTTGTTCACACCCAAAGCCTTAGAATCAACTTCTATAGACTCTCAAAACCCACGAAGTATGAACTATATGTTTCCTTCGTCTTTATATATTAAACAAAACCAAATGGTTAATATAGGATTAGATAACCCCCAAAATGGATAATCCTTTATAATAATAAATACTAATATTAATTTCCAAAATTAAACAAACAATACCCAAAGTTAAATAAACACTATTTAATAAACAATTGTTTTTAAAATCCTTCAATATAATCCAAACTGATATTGAAACCCAAAACTCAGAAGAAATTAATCACATAGTCTTTCATAGTAAGTCATAACATTTATCTCCAAATAACATCATCTACTCTTACTGCATCATACAAATGTGTAATTAACCAAATCAAATATTCTCTATGATAGGTTAATCATTTCCATTAATAACCTAAATCTCTATAATAAAAACATAGATTCTTCCAAAATTAGAAAATAATCAATTAATCCTCAAATTAAATCCCATGGTATTCTAGTTTCTTTAGGTATATAGTGTCCCTAACAAAGCGAACGTCTTCCAAAATAATATTTTCACTTAACCACTAAATAATTTAACTATAATATGGATATCCATTTGATAAAACATAAAATTAAAAATCAACTTATTATTGATCAAGAAAAAAAATTAACTAAAAATAATTAGTCACACTAACTAGGGACTTCACGTAGTCTTGTGGTAGGTGATAAATCCAAGTCACACTTTGGATGTGGGTTCGATTCCTGTAGCTTTGTCTGACACGATGGGTAGTCACACGATCTATGTGTTTTTCTTTTTCAAAAAAAATATTTTATAATATTCCCGAAATGAGATAAATTCTTCAAAATAACCATAACATAATTTAACCACAAATGTTATCCCATACCTTGTATTTCCATCCCAAAAATTAATAACCTATAATTGCCTCAAATTTAAGGATAATATAAAGACAAATGGTTCATTATAACTATATCCAAAAAATAAAAGATAATTCTTCCTCAAATAAAATTTTCCCATAGAAACTGCATGGTTACACATAAAAGAGAAATTTCATCAAATTTAATCCCATCAACAAAGAGAATTAATACTTTTAAACATTTCACTATCCATTAATTTCCACATAGGTTCTTACTTGACCTATTGGTTATCCTATAGAATAGTGCATTGACTCAGGTAATGCCCTGGTCTCCTACATTTACAACAAATGATTGAAAATGGATTCTTAGGATCATTTTTATTTTCTTCCATAGCACTCTTCATTTTTTCTCAGCATTTCTTTAGTTTATGTCTTTCTTTCCCACACATAACAAATTACTTTATTCCATTGAGACTATTTCATGGGTGTCTCCTTCCAACTTTCTGGCATGATGAAAATTGAGTTTTCTTTTCTCCATGGTCTCTACTACTGGAGTTCCTATCATTCACCACCTTTCTCTTCATTATTGAGTTTGGGAGTTGGTTAATGTATATATTTCTGATCATATTTTTGGAAACCGGCTTTGACATGAACACTATATATTTTATGCCTATCAACATTCCATTTAGTTTCTCATTTCCACCATCGTTCCCACCTTATAAATCATGATCAATGTTACTATTACATCATTGGAATCCAGCCATTGACTAAAACCAGAAAGCATAATGTGAGTAACAATATTCATAAAGTCATTTAGAGAATATCATGACACCTTATTTTCAATCTAAAACACCTTAGGATTAACCAAGGTTATTTATTCTCATATTATATTAAAATACATAAAATTATATTTTAATAAAATATGAATTATTCTAAGAATATCCCCAAGAAGTGTCGTAACCATGCGTGCAGCAAGGCCCATTTTCATGCAAAAGTTCCCATTTAAGTCTAGCTGAAAGTGGTGTTTTCTTGTTTTGCCTCTAGTTACATTTGGTCCAGAGCCGCCTCTACTTGTTCATATCCAAACATGAATGTATTTATTGGAAAACCCACACAATATTTACATTACCAAAATTATTGGATGTTCTTCTATACTAATTCCCAAATTTTATCTCAGGGTAGTGTTTTCTAATTAGTGTTTTTCTAAATGTAGCTTCCAAGGTTTGTACTAAACTTCCTCTGATACCAACTGTAATGCTCTGACCCTAGTTACCCAGAGTCTGTACATTATTATATAACATTGGAATGATCACAAGAGATAACATCTCAAAATAATGATTAGTTTAGTATCCTTGTAAGTTCTACATACATAAATAAGATTTACATCACAACATGAAATAAAGAAAAACAAAATTGTGTCTCCTTTGAACAAACTCATATCCTTTGTCCCATCACTATAGGTTAATCATAATATACTTCTTCACATCATAGTAAAAATAAAACATAAGAAAAGGATGATATCAGATGCTTAATAGGGACAAAAATATATTAGAAACTATCCTAAATAAGTACAAACATTTAATGCAATGTATAAAACTAAAACACCAGCTTTTTAAACACAAACTTTAGTATAATATGGTAAAGAAAAATCAAATAATTCCATTTAAATATTCACATGGATATTATACTAGTCAAATAGTCACATGTAAAATCAATAGCAAATTTCATAATGATAAAATGAATACTTCCAGACATCATAACCACATAGTCAAGGCCTCACGCAAAGACTAAAAATAATATTTTATCAAGGCCTTGTTCTAAGACACTAGTTTGTCTCATGAGACCTACCGATGCATCGAGGAGCAATAGTGATCTCCACCTATCACTTACTATGTCCAATGAATTTCTCATATGAAAGGGTCAAAACATAATCTATACATTCATATTAAAAGTAATATATGAAATGTATATATTTTTACCACAAACGATTATTGGTATAAAAATAACACATCCACTGTCAAACATAAATCATTTGATACAATATGAAATATTGTATTATAATAAATAAACCACAATCAATATTTATTAAGGATATTGACATAGATACAAATAATTAGTAAAACTGTGTGAGATAAATATCCCCTTTTCTTAAAAACATTCAAAAGTTTCACTATTTATCAAGAAGATGTTATAAATAGATTTTTGAGTCAATGTTTCCCATACCACTTTGAAACTTTTAAAAGGAATATTAATTTTAAAACATTCATGTCCATATAAAAAATCTCTAACTCCATTTTTAAAACATGAACATTAATGGGAAAGATTTAGTAGAATAAATCTTTCAAACATTTAAAATGATATTTTAGTTAGACTTCCAAACCAAATGAAATAATATTGAATTAAAATAATTAATGTAATAAAAAAATTATAATATCATGAGAATAAAGGGATTCATGACAAACTATGTCTAATTACAGTATGTACACCATATAAAATTGAATTGGCGCATAACAACAAAAAAGTCTCGATGGAATGTAAATTGAGATGAAATCCATTATAAAGATGGTATCCTTAGATTAATGATAAATAAGTGATATAATTATGTGTGAAAAATATAAATACATTCAATATGATTGGATAATTAGTTTAAATCAATCAGATGACATTCACACAAATTTTTGTAAAAACGACACCAATGGCTTGGATGTTAAACTCAATGAATAGAAATTGAGTTAAGATTACTCATATCAAGTTCATATAGATGACTTGAGAATTTATTAATGGAGTGATTATGTGTATAAAATTTATATCCACACAAAAGGAGTGGAAATTGTGACATAAATAAATAAATAGTGGTTTCACACATAATCTTGGTGTAAAATAATCAATGAAGTTAGCATAAAACCCTATCAGTGGAAATTGAAAATAGAAATTCCCTTACTTATTTGGTAGCTTACGAAACATACACCCCATGAAAGAAGTATCATACAATTAAGATGTAAATAACCATAAATTGAGATATATTACACAAATAATACAATCATGTGTAGTACATACACCACACAAAAGGAAATAGTGGCAATATAGCATGAATCTCGCGGGAATAAAAAGTGATATGAAAACCCCTTACCTTGTAATTTTCCTTAGTAGAGGGTAGGTTAACCTATAGTATAATGGTGAAATAATTGTTATTATAAAATAACCACATACATAAATATTATATCATTTATTATCTTCTACTATTGCATTGTTAATGATATTTCAGTAGTATAATTGTTTTGGGTGTTAACGGATTAGTTTTCCTTTTTATGTTTTGTTACATAAGTCATGTTTGTTATGGATAGGATGTATCTGATTTATAACCAGAATGAAATTATGTTCTTAAACATTATTTTTAAACATCAAATGAAAATTATACTTGAATTATTATGATGGGGAACAAAATCTCATCACGTCGTGAAGATGGTAATTCATACGTACGCACGAGCGAGAATATCATTCTATTAGTAGTGACATAATATGTAATAGGATGGTATATTATATAATAAGAATAATTAAAATGTTATATTTATTATTTACATCAGTTATACTCATTATTATACCCATCCAAATTATAAATTATTGAATAACAAACTATACCACGACGTGGAGATGGCAAGCCGTACACACGCATGAATGGTGACTTTGTCATTCATAGGAAAAATAGAATAATGAATATGGTTATAAAATATTATTAATAAAATCATAGTGTTTATAAGGTACTAGAGTAATTATTTTGTTATGGAAAAAAATTAAATAGGACATGGAAGAAGAAAATAACTTTGAAAGAGGAGATGAAATTATTACCTCTTCTTTGGGTGCTTCCTTCTGATTTGATCAAAAGGGCTCTTTAGGTTGGATTTCTGATCAAATTAAGGAATATAAGTTCAAGAAAGGGTGATTGGGAGGATATTTGAGCTGGGTTTTTTTCAATAAAAATGGCTTTGGATGTGTGATTCTTAGAGAAGTGGATGTACCCTTTTATAAGAGAGGTGAGGGTCACTTTATAAAAAGCTTGAAATATTATTTTATTGTAAACTCATTTTCGGTTTATAATTTCTAAAAATAGATTTATTTAGAGATTAAGGTGGGGATGAGTCTAAATCCTCACAACCAATAGGTTTTAGACATGTTTATGTCACCATATTAACCTTATCTTTTATATTTAATTCTTAGTTAAATAGTTTAACTTTTTCAGTATCTTCTTGTATTTTTATATTACATGGTTAATGAACATACTATAAAATGACAAGAGAACCTAAAGTGGTTCATTAATGACATATATATTAATATATAAGTTATTTGTCTCAAATTTATATTTTTAGGAATATTATATCATTTAATAATATAGTATTTGTTTTAAATATGCATTTATGTCAATTTTTACACTATTTAGTATTTGCTTTTTTGAAAGTCCACAAAACATGATTACATAGAACAAAATACATTACATCTACCCTAACATGTGATATTAACCTATAAAATTCGTTTAATGCATCAAAATATTCAATCAAAATTTATTGTGATATTTATAATATCAATTATTTTAATCTTTCATTAATAAGGTAATTACTCCATCATTATTGTGTCATAAATAAATTTAATTATCTAATGTCTAAAAATTATGAATGAAATACAATGATTTTGGAAATATTTGTATCCTTATAATTAATATTTATAGTTTAATTTATCTTATGGATAATTTTATATTAAAAATGGTTTAGTTATTAAACTCTGAATTTAACACTTTCAACTCTTTTTTAAATAAAATAATAATAAATGTCTTAATCTAATCCAAATAGATAAAAAGGATAATATTATATTCCTAAAGTTTATTTTAGCCGAAATAAACTTATCCAATATAATTAGGACATGTTTTAGGGTAATCATAATATCATTTTTACCATTAATTACCCTATTTACTTTTACCTATGGTAAATAAAATTCAAAAGTTAATATTCACCAAAAATCATTTTCATCCTATTGAACCGAATTTTACTTAATGATGTGAAATGAGTCTCTCCGATTTTTGAAATTAAATTCAAAGAAGTGGTAAAATTATGTTTTATGCAAATTTGCAAATGTGCCTAGAAGGTGAGTAATAGACGGTAAAAATTTCAATAAACTTTTACATATCTAACATTATTATAAAATGAATTCAATGAATTACATTTTACAAATATAATTATAATGTATCTATTTGTAATTTAAAATAAATTTAAATTACAAATAATTATTTTTAAAAAAATCATCTTTAAATAACAACGTAGTGTTTTTCACTAGTCATCAAATATTGAATGTTTTTAGAAAAATACCCAAAATTAACCTAAATATAAATTTGATATTCCAAATTTAAAAATTATTTATATTTTACCAAATTCAAAACATATAATTTTTATTAATTAATTTCAAAAAATATTCTCGTTGTCAAAACCAGAAAGCGGGTTTTTGATAAGTAAATACTATCAAAATATTGAAAGGTGTTTGGGTCAAATTTAAATGTAAAATTACTTCCAATGACCAGAATTGGTTTAAATTATAATAATATAATCTAATTAAAATTCAATACCATTCAAATGTATAATTTATCACTATAAATTATTTTTATTAAAATTTTTTTTTTCAATTAAAATTTATTATTTTCACTATTCATCAAAATATGAAAGTTATTCGAAAAGCACCAAAAATTTATTCAATATAAATATTTATTTCCTCCTTCTAAAAAAGTTTATTTTGTTCAATTGAAAACATAAAATTGTCAAATATTGGATTTAAAAAGGGTTCGCTATTAATAGGCAGTAAAATTGCATTTTTTAAAAATACTTCTTTTATATAAAAAATTGAATTTGTTATTATATTATGTCTAAGAATAACATAATATATGTGTTAAAATTATATGTAGAATATAAAATTAAAAATGCAGTTAGCACTATTCATAACAGTTTTGTGAACGACTAGTTTAGTAAGTAATGGTGCGCTCAAACTCGGTGTTGCATGTAGCGCAAGCTATCAAATTACTTTAAATTAAATTAAATATTATAAAATCTTGGGGTGTTAAAAACATTATATTTAATGAGTTGGTTTGAAGATAATATGACCCTCTAAGTGGTGTGGTAAATAATTATTTGGTGTTTATATGGTTTATATATTTTGTACGTAGTTCTTTGGTTTGGTGATTTGTTATATTATGTTGTTTTGGGTGAATTGGGTTATACATTAACTTTATTACTCACCATAATAGTAGTAATTTATATGATTTTTTCATGATAGTGGGTTTTAGTTAGTTGTTGATTCCCTTAATGGCATTTTATACTTCTAGTTTGTATGTACACCTTCATATACATCCAGTCATTTATGAAATTATTATCCAGGATCAAATGGATTTCTTGTAAGTAGTGATTAAATTAATGTTTAGCAGAGACTAAATATATAGTCAAAAAAAATATATTTTTTAAAATTTATGCGGTATTTTATTTATTTTATTTGAAAATATTTATTTTTCTCTAGTTGTTTTATAAAGATACCTATTTATTTATTAAATAAAATTCATTGAATGTATTATACCAGGTTGTATTTCAATTTATAATATTGAGGTTTATGTGCTCCCTTAGAATAATTGGGGGAATAATTTTATTATCTAATAAATTTTATTTATGTCTTACTTATGGAAAATTCAAGATGTATTTTTAGTAGAATATAATCATAATCAATTTAATTAGTAATAAGGGATGTGTACGACCCTGAGTTTTTATAGAACTTTTTTTGAATAAAATTAAATTTCATTTTTCTCTTGAAATGAAATAAGTCAAACATTCCTTTCACATAGAACCTACTCAAGTTATATTACATGGAACATCTACTTGGCGTATGTTACATACAACAACAATGTTTCTAGGAAACATTATTTTATTGTTATAATTTTTTAAATGAGATAATTATAACCATTTTGTTAAACATTGTAATATGAATAGTAATAAATAATTTCCAAATATGGTTTATAATGGTTATATATTTATATATATATAAAACACATCTATAATGAAATAAATAACTTTTTCTAAAGTCCTCATATGTTTAAAAATACTGTTTTCTCAAATGAACAACTTTTAATGCCTTACTTTGAAAAATAATAAAATTAATTGTAAACATATTTTAAAATTTAATTTGAAAAAATAAACTTCATTTTTGTACTTATAATGTATAATTTTTTTAGGGTAATTTATTGGTATTTTTCTAAGAAACAACATTTTTGGATGAATAGTAAAAATAATGAATTTTAATTCAGAATTGCCTTTTCATCTAATTTATTTATTAGGATAAAATATATTTTAAATTTATTTCATGGTTTAATTAAATCATATTTTTATCAATTAGTATAATTTAGGTCATATTAATCTATTTCACTTTGAAATGCGTTTAAATAGTTAGCAACCTTTTGGACGTTTTTACTTTAGAAACCCACAAGTCGTCCCGTCTGTGGGATTATTTTTTAAATTATTTTATACCACTTTAATGATTAGAATTTTGAAAAATATATTACATATTTTTAATTAGAATAATATATAATTTCTAATATTTTATTTATATTTTTGGACCAAAAATATTTATAAAATTAATAAAAATTAATTGCAACCATTAAGGTTAAATTAAGTTTACTAAGGGAATAAACCACAACCTTAAGGCTCAAAAT
Organism: Viscum album; assembly: GCA_963277665.1. Lineage (NCBI taxonomy): Eukaryota > Viridiplantae > Streptophyta > Magnoliopsida > Santalales > Viscaceae > Viscum > Viscum album. Next base: position 1,024,493,018 of record OY728129.1, on the reverse strand, counting down.
GGACTATAAACTTGTCAAAAAAAATTTTTATGGACATATTACAACCATATAATACCTTCTATATACTTTAGACCATTATTTATCCACTTCCAAAAAAAAAACATGGATGGGGTTTCCCTTTTCCAAAATATTACAAGGGTGCGACTCCTCCTCCACTATAAAAGGCCTCCTATCCTCCCACTTACACATAACAATAAAGCCACATAATTTTGACTAAATATTTCAAAATAGCTCCAAAAAATACCAAATTTCATCATAGAATCACCCCTTTTAGACAAAATTAATCTAATGATGTTTTTTTGGGCACAAACCAAAACGAGTTACCCAATTAAGAGGTAACGCCTTCTCTCAAGATCCTTTATTTTATTTTCATTCTCCAACCCTCCAATATATTTATTCCATTATTTTGAAAAAAAAATGTATATTCAATATACATGGAATGTTTATTATAATTTTTCGAACTAGAGTTATCCACACCTCCATCTAATGGGTAATGAACATGTTGTTTATGTGTACAACGAACCACCACCTCACAAAATGACTATTGCTCATTTTTCCTTAAAACCTCTCATGGTTGGAATTATTATTGAAACAATGTTTATATATATATATATTATATTATTTTTATAATGATTTTAAATTTATTTAATCACTTTAAAAAACATATCTTTATACTTTCTATTTGGTGTAAATAAGGTAATTTCGTTTAAGTGTGGACTACCGCCCCTTTAAAGCGATGTGATTCCTTGACACACTACATGGAATGTATTAAGGATGAGATTAGTAAAAATAATATATATAATATAATAATTCAACTAGAATAATTATATATATATATATATATACATACATATCTAAACATATTTCATTTACATTTTTTTCATACGATAACAAAAATGGAAACAACGTTCATACGTACGTATAACATACTATCTCCATGAATGATGCATTCCATTTCATAAATATATATTATATAGACTATTATAACCAAAATATAATGAATATAAATGATATTTATATCATTAATTACATTTTGGAAATCATTATATAAGTATAAGGACCAAAGATATGACAAATTAAGACACATGCAATGAACAAAGCGGATATTACCCAATGTGAAGCCTTAATGCTGAATTATTAAAAAGAAGGTAATATAAAGTCATAATTAAACCATATATGTTATTATATATAATCATATGGGTCAATTATATATGTATAATAAACTTATATTTATTATATAGTACGTTTGAACGAGTAAGGTGAGAGTCAAGACATAAGGTAAGGGGATTTCATCCAACTTTTTATTTCAGTGAGATACAATCTTTATTCACCACACATTCCTTTTGTGTGGTGCGTATAATACCCATGGATGTAGTCAAGGATTATTATACTCAAATTTATGGGTTTTTACATATCCATTCTATGATCTTTATTTCAAGGGGTTTAAGATTCAAAAGTAACAAAATCAATAAAATAGTTTTGTCTCAATTTTCTTTATGTGGGGATCATGTTTTATTATGCTCCTAAATTATTTTCAAGGTTTTTATACTTAAAAATTACATGTTATATCATTAATATAATTATTTTTTGATTTTTTAATCTTTATTTTATTTCATTTTCTTACATAATAATTATGATAATAAGTTAACAAGTTATAAGAGTTTATTAAAACAATGTCATATATTTTAAAGATTATTTATGTTTACTCTTCCATTGATGAAATAATATGATCCATATCTCAAGAAAACTCAAAAAATTAATTATCCTCAGTTTACATAAGTTATCTTCTTGTCTTATTAAAATTTTATACAATCTGGTTATTAAGATAATAGAATATTTTTTTATTGAAAATCTGATGTATTTCTCTCTTCAGTCAGAAATCTATTTTTTTCAAAAACCATGTTTTTTAAAATGATCCTTGATGATAATTTTCATGTAAACATGATTTTAATTTTTTTATTGATTACAAAGAATTATATATAATTTTATAAATCTCTTTTCAAAGGAAAATGTTTTCAAAAATGTTTTATGTTTTAAAAAACTGTTTTCAATGCAGAAATGATATTTTCCATGAGAAATGTTTTTTAAAGATATTTCAAAATTAATTCCAATGTATGATAAATTTCATTGGTTTTACTAATGTATTTATCGAAAATTATTCAATTTTTCTATTCATATTATTTCTCTATTTGGATTATGTTTTTATGGAATGATGTTTATAAAACTCGTTTCTCTTTCACGGGTTATATGCTTTTGAAACCTACTTATTTTCAAGGGTTATGGTTTTGATGAAATGATTAGAAAACCTTTACCTTCTTCCATAGGTTATTATATTATTATATTTTATGATTCCCATTTTATTTCATGGGTTATTTTTGGATTGTTTATGATTTCGTGGAACATGTATGTATGATTTCTATTATGAGATGGTTGAGACTTATATCTCCCTCTAATGTATTGGGTAAATATTTATATCACATGAGAAAAATTAATATGGTACTGGGAGTGATCCTTGACTACTAATTTTTCCATGGGAGTGAACCCTGACTACCAAGATAGCATGAGGAGTGAAGTCATGATACTAATATGGCCATGGGAGTGAACCATGACTACAAAGATCATATGAAGAGTGAAATCATGCTACTAAGATGGCCATGGGAGTGAACCTTGAAAACCAAGATGGTATGTGGAGTGAACCCATACTATGAATATGTCCTTGAAATTTATTCCTTGAATACTACAAAAATAATATTATATTACTGTATGTTTAACACAAGTCCATGTTTTATTTCAATGATATGATTTTATGGATTTTTCTCTTTATTTTCTTATAATTCATGTCATATGAACATCTGAGATTTATTCCATGATTTAGGTTTATGGTCTTTTTATATGAAGGGTATGATCTTATAATATTATGACCCTCTTCTCATACCCCTACACAAATGTTTATGATTTCATGTATCCATTATTTACCCTTACCCAACCTATCAGATCACCCATTTTTATGTTTCCTTCCCCAGTTTATGAAGATATATTTCATTTATTATATGTATAAAAGGGGTCATAGTCATAGATAACCTAGTGGGGGATAACATAGATCGCTTATGTACCAGGGTTTGTGTTTCCTTATTTCTAAAGGCACTAGAACAATTACAGTATATGAAAATATGTTTATATAATATTTTATTTATTCTACAAAAGTTATATAATGATAATGTATGAAAACCAAGGGTAGTTATATGAAGAAATACTCTATTAGTCATAAATTTCTCTTAGTTCATTGTGATATCCTTTGAATAATAAGGGATTCATCGAAGGTGTAATGGATAAATTTATTATTTAATATTTATATTTATGGTGTAATTCCTTATAGAGGTATCGAAATATGGTTTGTAGTTTTTTCAGGGTTAGTTTCTTGTGATAGATATGGTAATGATTTGGTAATCAAGAGGTAAAATAAAAAGTGTATAATAAACATATTTATAGCGAGTCTCAAGTTACCATGGTGTTCTAGGAAAATGAGAAAGGTTTCAGATGTTTCTCACTAATGGTTGATAATGTGGTTGAGTATTATTAATTATGTATTCGCACATATATAAATATAATTACATGAGTTATTGAGTGGGATTAATTTTGTTGTGATTTGGTATGGATTTTGAGACAGAATAAGAAATTGATAACATGTTAATTGATTGGTAAGTATGATTTTTTTAATATTGAGATGATGTCATGTTATAAGCCCTTATACTTGTATATACAACATATTGAATGAGAAGTAATATCTTCAATTGTGATGCATGTTGATGTCAAATGAAATTCCATCATTATGTGTAAATTATTTCAAATCATATTGATTTGAAAAAATATTTATAAAATTTATGAATGCTAACGACTTTAAGATGATGTTATTAATATATATTTTATTTATAAAGATGTTATATAATGAAATTATTTTTAATGAATTTGGAATATTTTTAAGTGTTTAATATATTAGTATCCATTAATTATGTATTATGAAATTTTTATTTGAAAAAATGTTATAGTTACATGCATTTTAATTTTAAAACCATGTTGGTTTGAGTATATTTTAACTGTGATACCCTTTTTTAAAGACATTTTAATTAAAAACATGGATAATAATAGGAATATGTTACTTGAGATGATTTGGATTGACTCCATTTGGGTTTCTGGAATGAATAAAAATATAGTGTTTTTAATATGTGTTTTCATTTACCACATTAATTTTTTTGAATATTATAATCATTTTTTTTGTTGGAACCATAGTTATTTAATAGGAGAAACAAAATAGATTGTTTAAGGGTGACCATTTATTTTTTTCTTGTTATAAATTTCTGGGAGGTAGTGAAATTTTTGGTTTGCGGGGTTTTAGGAGAGTTTGAATATGTCTGGATAATTATTTATTAAGATTATTAAAGAAAAAATCATTTCATATTGAATTAAATTTTAATTTTATTTTATCATGTCAATTTTTCAATTAAGAGGAAAATGTTTGTACTGTGAAAGTTTAATATTTTATCATGATTAGTGTTGTATGGGATTTAAAATGTGAAGATATGACGTAGCTCTGTAAATTGTGGTCAAAGGGTTATGCCAAAATTTGAAGCTGGAATGATGGAGAAATATTTTTTATTCAAGAATCACATCATAATGGGTTACCTAGAACCAAAGTGGGTTCATATTGTTGCATATAGTTGGACATTAAATTAATGTGAAGGTAGAATATGAATGGAAGATTTTGTGATCATTCATAACACTTATATGGTACCACTTATTATTGTGAAGGTTTCAAATGTAGTTGATGTCGTGATGTGGGATGTGGCTAGAGGCTCACATCACAACCAAAAGATACAATTTTGAATAGAGGATGAATTATGTCATAATTAATAGTATTATGATACAATGTTTTTAAGGGCTCAATTTTTTAGAAGATCAATTTTTATTATTTAAGGGGACAATAAAATGGCCAGACGAATATTTTTTTTGGGAAATGGTTACCAGATGACATTATTATCTAATACACGTTATTACACTACATTTTTCTTGAATATTTAAAGGTATTTAGAAGTTATTTACTTCTAAAACCATGAATCTTTTTGGCTATATATATATATATTCTTTACTTGACCTTGGTGGGTTCCCTTAGGGCCCAATGAATATAGGAAATGTGGAAAATAGTGGTTTATGAGTTTAATAGATTAATTTAATGGAAATAATTATTACTAGAAAATTTTATGAGGATATGGATAGAGATAATATAGAATAATAAATAGAAAATAAAAATAACATCAACGCTTTGATACTATTTTAGAAGAGTGATAAAGGTTATAAATTATTCATTATGATCAAGTTATGCTAATATTTTTTATTCTAAATAGAACATGCTTTCATGGTTTAGTGTTCTTGACCAATATAATTTAATATAGATGCTATAAAAAATATCACATTATCTTTTTTCATATCCTGATCACAAATAAGTGTGTTAAGGTATACACAAATGTGGTAGATCTTGTATCTTACTAAGGGATGATCTTAAAATATTCTATCACTATATTGGGTTCTGATTTATCTTATAACATTGATAGTGAGCCAGTGTATTCTCCTTGTATATAGCAACTATGGTAGAAGAATGAAAAATATACTTTTTATTGAATTTATATTCTATATTTGATTTTTATGGATACTGGATTCATATTGAGATGTTCATTTGGTTACATCCAAATAGATGAAAATATCCGTTTAAATATTATAATTTTTACAACATAACTAACCCCTTTTATGGTGTTAGGGTCATCATGTCTTTATAAAGTGATTTTAGAGCTATAAGGTTATTATTTACTGAATATATAAAAATAATTTCATTAAAAATGAAAGTTTTATGACTGAAAAAAGTAGTTTTATTCCTTGATGGTTATAACTATCAGATATGTAAGAATCATATGGGATAAAACTTATCGTATATTGATTTAGAGGTTTTCTATGTTATATTACATGACATATAAATAAGTAATCCAATAAATTTATCTCATAATTATTTTGATAATAATATACACAATGAACTTGAAAATATTAAAAATTCATTATCTAGAGAATTGTCTAATAATATTTATCTAAAGGTAATGAGTTTTATATTCACAAAGGCAATTTTAGGCATGTTATCCAATATCCATGAGAGAGTGAACTAGGATATGGAGGAAAAAGTATATATTGTTTACAATATGTTTTGATGATTTAAAAATGTACCCCAATAAAACATTTACAGGTAATAGAACCATATCATTAATGTTGTCGAATCTGTACATCGCTTGGAGAATAAATTAAATATTATAGGATTTTGAAAAGAAATTATAAGGACTTACTCCACTATAAAAACCAAAGATACCTATACATTAAGAGTTGAACATTTGAAATTATTATCTTGATTTTTTTAGAGTTGTTTTGTGGCTGATATAATGAATATAAATATGGAATAAAGGATATGTCATTCATATAATAAGATTCATATCAAATAAATGAATATGATAAAAATAAATTAAAATAAATATGGATAATATATGAGGGTTGAATTTATATAACTATTTTCTATCATAACTAAGATTAAAAAATGGAGGATTTATAGAAAACTACCAATTATAGTTTTCAAATATTGTTTGGATGGTCATATTACAACAATGTTTCATGGGAATTTCCTTGTGGAAAATGTCCAAAGCCTTAAGTGGGTGGTTTTCTATTGGAATATTCTTATACTAAATAGATAGGGGATAAATTCCTTGGTTAGGGGTTTAACTATTTTTTTGTTTGTGGGGTTTCCCCTATAGGAAATGATCTACAACAACAATTTATAGGGAATGATGTGGTGGTTTCTGAAATTATGGGGGTTTGGGGTCTTCCACATAGTCCCTAGAATGCCAAATGTTCCTAGGGGGATTCTAAGAGGTTGACAACAATATGGTGCATGTTGTGATGTATTCCACAGCTCCCTCCATTGAAATAAAAATGGGGTTGTTTTAATGCTTTCCCCTATCTCTTGTAATGTTTATTTTATCCCATTTCTATCCTCTATTACATTCTAACCAAGGGAGGGACCTTAGACCTACTCCCATATCCTCATTATTTATCCTTAGTTCCTTTATCATTTCATTTAGAGTCAAGTGGATTTATTTTTCTAGTTATATCATTAATCAATTCTCCTTCCCTTTTTTCCTTTCCCTATGATTTTCACTTCCCCCTAAACCAAAAAAATATTGTGCATGGATTTTATGGTTTGAGGTAATTTTTATCATGTGGATTTTTGTTAGTATTTGAGGAGAGTATCATCTTACTTGGGATTGGATTCCATCATTCAAGGATCCATGTTTTTAATTATTTCCAATTATATCAAGGTAATTATTTTTATGTCATTCATTTATATTGCATTTCATGAGATGCAAGAATGTTTTTCATTATTTTCTTTACGATGTATAACTATATGTGTTACCCAGATGGGGTTTGAAATGGATTCTATAACTAGAATGTATTTCTCAATCCATGTGTTTTTGAAAATAAACTAGTAGACCATTTAATGGAATTAATGTGTTTGGAAAGGGTGTTTGTAAATAGGTTACTTCAAAAAAATAAGCATTATGTTTTAAAGATAAACCTTATTAAAAATTGCTCTATTTTAACTGATTAAATTAATGTAAGACTTGTTAGTATTTGGAATTTTAATGTTATTTTAAATGGAAATGAGTGATTTAAAAGGGTTTTTTTATACTTATTTATTTAAAAGAATGTTGAAAAGGTTAGATTTCAAAAGGATGGAAATGAAATGGAATTCTAATAATTTTTCTAATAGGCCATTTGGAAAATTTTAAAAATATTTGACTTCAAATTTTTATTTCCCACACTATTAATCTCCTTCATTTTATTATATTCATTTTATATTTTGGCCTCATTGGGGATCCTTATTATTGATGCTTTTGTATGGATGTGAAAGTGGTTATTTTGTGCAAGGGTGTTATAGTTGAGTTGAATTCTATCTCCTTTTCTTAAATTTTGATTTGTGTAATGATGACATTTCTTATTATTTACCACCAAAACGTATTGATTACATGATAACCCAAGGTATACAAGTAAAATATATATATTCATGTTATGCTAACTTAGTATCCATAGAATAACTAGTGCCTTAGAAAAGTTATTCTATCATAGTGGATTATTTTGTACTCAACGACCCATGAATGGTTTCAAATGGGATGTTATAGTTTCACATAGGGGAATTTATAGATAGTGATTCTATGAATGAGATTTAGTATTTTAAAGATATATCTGAAATTGTTTCCCATGGTATTAAATCCTTTATGTATAATTTAGGGGATCCTGATACATATACCTCATTTGTATCCCATCTATTTAGATTATATAAAATTATTGTGGGTTTTTTTATTATTATAATGTTTGATTGATATTTTGGTTACTCTGGTTTTTCCTTATATTTTGTAGTGATTTTAGTTTAATTTTAAACTGATCTATAAATTGTATATAAAATGAGCTATTAAAAATAAAAGTTATGAATATTTTGAAAAAATATTTTAGTAATATTTTGTAAAAATGGGAAGAAATAATTATCTTGTTTATGTGTTTTAATGCTTGTTTATGATATTAGATGATATTTTAATGGAATTATTTAACCAATTATTTTAGGTTTACGATAATGGTTTTAGGTAGCGTGATATCATTTTTTATTTAGACTGTTTACCCTAGTTTTAGATAGAAAGTGATAATGAATGTTATTTTTTATTATGATTTCTCTTGTGAAAAATGTATTTTTTTAAATTATTTTCAATCTAGTGTTAATTGGGTGAAATATAAAAGAAAATACATTTAATATTTGGTAAAATTATACTCGGAATGTTTAGATTACACCCAATATCTTCATGATTTTGTATGTGTTCATGAAGACCTTACATTTTCTCTTTGGTTCTAAGTGTTTTATATAATTTATTTACAATATTTTGGGTCTTTGGATAAAAATATTTCAGGTGATGTGAAGGGTTGTTTTGGAGATCTTTGTGATTGATTTTATTTTCAATATGAGGTATCATCCAATTTATGCTAGTATATTTTAATTTTTTATCCCATTGTTTCATATTCAACATTATCTTGTGGGTGATCCAACTTTATATGTCTTGATGGATGTTTTTTCTTTATTCCATTATATGTTTTCTTATTTATTTATTTTTCTAATTATTTTATATTCCTAGAATTCAAAATTTTGGATAGGACATGTTAGATTCTTATTAGTTTCAACTACATTGGTTTTGTTATATAAGGTTGAAGAAATCAATACTAGTGCATATTTATCCCCTTGGAGATAATCACCACCCCATTGGGATCAAGAATTCCCTTCAAGCCTTGTAGTGAGTGGGGATGAGTACAACTTTGGTGGTAGCCTAGTCCAATTCATTACAAATTTTTATTACATCTTATGTTTTAAAAACTGATAAGGATATTGAAGTTACCTCTTATTATTTGGGTATCCTGGTTGTATATAGATATGATTTTCTTTTATAATTATGATTTTGGTCTTCTGTAGGCACCTAATCATCATCTTTCTTAAGGATACATAAGTATCCATTAGAATTTAATAGTTGGATTTTGGTTTTATTTTTTTTGGTTCATGATTTTATATAATGGTGTTTTTATCCTCATTAGATTATTTTTGAGATTCCTAGGGTGTAATATTTATTTTTTGGATTTGGATAGAATAATATTGAATGGGTCATATTAAGATCACATGGCCTTTTAACTGCTCAGAGGCTTGGCACATGACTTTGGAATCATTTTAGAGGTCATTTCATGATTGGTGCATGATCAGTCAAACCATGTGACCATGTAATACATTATTTTTTATACCATTTTGGCATGATATTTAGAATTGTATTTTTGGATTCCTAATAAAAGTTAATTTATCAAGAATATTCTCATGATTTTTTAATGTTTGGATTTTATTTTATTTGGTTTTTTGTATTTTTTATGTGGCTTTTGTAAAGAAAATAGTTTGTGTGGAAAATAGGATTTTATAAAAATATTTTTTTTGGTTCTAAATGTGGCCTTATGGATAATTTTTATAATGATTTTAGTTTTTAAGGAATTGATTGGAAAATTTTGATTTTATAGTTAAATACAAAAAGTATTTTTCATTTAAAACTATTTTGGTAGGTTATTTGGAAATTATGTTTTGCCACAAGGGAGTAGATTTCAAAGGGTAGTCATTTTTAAAAAGAAAACATAGATGGATTTTAATAAATTTTAAAGGTTTGAACTACTTGACATGGAATGCCGATATTAAATAAATCATTTTGAAATAAATAATATCGCTATAAAGCTTGAGTGGGTTATGAAGCCGAGTAAATGGGTTTTAAATCACCTAGTGGAAGTAGGAATTTTTAAAAGAAGATGAATGATTTAAAATAATGTGGTGTTTTTAAAGGAACATACATTTAAGGAAAATGTATTTTGGTTCATAATATAAGTTTGGGAATTTTAAAATAAAAAATGGAAGGTTCTTGGAATGTGTTTTTGATGGTGATATGGTATTTTTTTTCTATTGTTCTGTTGAGATTGATTGTCTTGGATTTAAAAAAATGAATTGGATTAATTCAAAATTCATTCAATTTAAATTATATATCCAATAAAGATTTTTATGAAATGTATAATTCTTTTCTCTTGGGATGAACCTTTTCTGGTTAATCGACATTTTTATTGAATATGAACCACTTAGTGTTAAGAACTGCCCATGCTCTAAAGAGAGTGGTAGATGTCATTATTACATCTCTATTTATTTTTTTTGCATCTCATATACTTATTCATAATGTTTTTTATTTAGTTGAATAATCCTGAAACTATAAATATGGATAACCCACCAATTATTTGATCTATATTTTATTTTGATTGAGTGGTGAAGGGATGTATTATTTGTTTATTAGTTATATAAATGAGGTCTTTTCTTGGACATTATATCTATTTTGTAGTATGGAACCCTAGGAATGTTTTTCCATAGTTTTTTTATGATCTTGGTGCTTACTTGAGGTCAGTGTTTTGGTCATTATTAATAGTTTCCGGTGAAGATGATGTACAACGAGTTTTTAATGTGACCAATATTTGGATTATGGTATGTTCCGAGATTACTACTCTAGGAGTTTTGACTAGTTGAGGTTTTGAGGTGAACATCATTCAGTGTATCCTTTGAGTGCCTTTGTGGATTACTCTTATGCGAGTGGTGGTTATTTTGGAAATTTCATACCTCATGATTTTTTATTACTATTTTTATGCATGGTATAGATAATGAGAAGATTATTGTTTTATATATTGAGCTTGGGGATTATTTGGGTACATTTTGGGGTAATGAGGATGAAAAATTGGTATTCAGTTACATCATGGGTGATAGTAGGATGGTACTTTATCATGGGGATTCTGTGAGAATGTGTTCAGTGATTTTCTCCATGAGTTAACCTCCATGGATATTATTGATATGAGGTGAGGCACCACATACCCACACACCTGAGTGTGATGGTAAAAACACATTCTTTACACATATACTTTAATACGATTTGATGTAAACATATCTTAACTTACATATATATTTACAGAATATTAAAATCAAATCTTACAAATACTCAAAAAACCCAAGAACCTAAACATTTAGTGTCCTTGAATATTAATGAGATAAAATATTATTCCACATAATTAATTAAATATTTCTCATAACTTCTCTATGCAATAATTAATTCTATAAGAAATACTATATATAATTTTTAGGTGAAACGAAAAAAGAAGAAGTGAGATAAAATGCTATGAAAGGGAAAAATTATGAATGATTCATAGTGGGTTAGAGCATAATCATATGAGAAAACATGATAATTGGTGAAATATATGATTAAAAAGAACATTGAACAATAATAGTTGACCATACATATTGATATAATGACACTTACTCTAAAAAAATAAAACATATATCTAGACATAAGAATAGAGAAATGTGAGACCATAATCTTCATCGGAAACTATAAGAACAAGGATTCATTAAAATTATCTATAGGAGACATGTAGTGTATGATAAAATGTATGATAAGGAATGGAAAAAACATTTCAATATTTTTAAATAAAACGATTTTACTAATACCCTCATAATAAAAATCATGATAATATTATATTTTAAAAAAGGTAATTTGAAAATTTAGGGTCAATATAACTATACTAATTTGGATTTAAAAATAAGAATGTGGAATATTGAAGGTATGAGTGAATATGGATATGGAATATAAAGAGCCCATTTAGAGAGGATTCAAATTATTCTTAACATCATAAAAGTTTATCAAGAAATAATTCCATCCATGAAAATCTATTTGATGTGAAATTTTAATTACCTATAAAATATATAGGAAATGAATTATAATATGACAAATGGATAGAATAGAAAAGTGTTGTAAATCTATAGTCAAATAGAAATAATTATAAATCTAGAAAATAATCGGAGTCGAGAAAACCCCTTATGAATTTTATAATGTTTGAATCAAAACCTACTAAAAGAGAAAAAATGAAATGAAAATATAAATATCATGAATAGATATACAATAATGGGTTAATAATTAAAATATTCAATATATAGACCTCATAAATGGAAATATATTCACAATTGAAATCACGTCTCAAAGAAGGGAATCTGAGGAGAAAAACCGTCACAGATATCATATTCTGGAAGTAAGAATCATTTGAAAGGGATTTCATAATAAATAATTTCAAATATAGAAAAAAATAAGATAAATTAAATTATAATTAAACCGTAAGGTATAATTTTCCAATTTATAAGAAAACAGTTCACAAAGAACGATCATTACTCAATGAATGGTAATTGAGTTAACAAAAATCATTACATTTTATGTAGAATTACATAAAAGTTATTTAAATTAGTGTATAATAATCGTATACATCATAATTAATTATTTGGTAACCTTATTCTTATCAAATACCCTATATACTATTCAAATACAATAATTTAATATACAATTATTAGTTAGTTATAGTTCATTTTCATCCTCAGATGTTTGCGATTTTGATTGTTTCATGCATGATTTAAAATATCAATGTCGATCCATGTTCTTTATTACCAATTTAATAATTCCTAAATTATCCAAGGTACTATAATATATTATTTACCATTATTTTTAAAATTTTAATATCTTTTCAAGATATTTTTAGTCATGACTCGTGAAGATGGAATTAGGGATGAGCATGTTTTGGTTATATTTGAGGAAGAAATGTAGTTATATTAATAATGAGTTAAATATTAATATATATTAAAATAACCTTAATAATGAAATATAAATAATTTTAATAAATTTATTATATTCATATAATCATCAGTACATAGTGGTGATGAAAATTGAAATATGTCATTTCATGGTGGTGGTAGTCCACATGTACACATGGATGTTGTTTTCCTTTTCCATAGAATGGAAGGAAGGTAAAATTTTATTTAATATTTTTTAATCTTATCATGTTATAAGTATCATACTTATTCATTAAATATCCCATTTTAATCATTCATTTATGGCAGTGATGAAAAATAAAACAGGTCATTCATGGAGGTGGTAATCCACATGTAGCATGAGTGATGTTTTAATTTTCCTATGGAAATGGGAAAGATAGATAATAGTTATTTAGTCAATATAACAACATTTTAGAAAACTAATAATACTAATTTAATTATATTTTTTGTTCCAAATGATCTAATAATGACTAAGAGGGGGGGGGGTTGAATCAGTTTTTCACTTTTTATATGATAATATGATTTTAGAAACTTAACACCTATAACAAGTAAAAATTACTTCCTTATAAAATTATAGTAAATACTCATTTGTGAAATAGAATTAAAGAACGCAATGAACACAATATTTACATAGTTTTTCCTCAGTTTGAGAACCTAAACCCTTTCCATAGCAACTCCTATGGGTCTATGGAAATCCACTATTATGAAGAAATGAATAAAACTTGTTCTAACTCATGTTGGGAACCTTATATATACATAGGGATATGATTATATTGACTCTCATTAGTTTATTATGTTTTACTATAAAAACATTTCTCTAAAAAAAGAATAAATACATTGTTCAAATTGCTCAATAATGGCTCAGACTGAATCCTCAGTCCAATTTGGATGGATCTAATTTTCTCAATCTAATGAGTCTGGATATGATTATCTCAATAAGATGATTTTGGATCCAATTATATCAATAATATGGACTCAGTACGATGAATCAATTTTCAGACATCAAAACTCATACTCTGATCAAATTCTAAATATGATCATTCCTAGTCCAATTGAATCTATAAGATATTCACAATATGATATTTTGCAATCTAGTAAACAAACATTTAGTTGTCTGATCCTCCTCACAAGGTCCCTGGATGGAAATGAATTTCAGTTGATTTCTTTAGTGCCGCTCCTTTTCCTCTTTCATGAAAAGTACCTAAAAAGGATTTTGGAAAGTATTTATATGAAACTTAGAATGAAAAATTGGGAAAATTGAAAACTTTTCCCTCTTACTCAAATTTTAAAAACTATAAAAACAACTGTCACAATTAAACATAATCTTTAAATTATTCAATCCTATATAGATTTATCTTATATTTTTGAAAAATTCTATTTCATTTTTGATATCTTCAACTCTTTATAAAACATTTTGATTTTTTTGAGTTTTCTTTGTAATAAGAACATTAGTAATATGTTTCTCTCTTAGATCATTTAGAATATATATCCTTCTCATATCATTAGGAATATATTTCCTTCTCAACTCATTTGGAATTCTATTTCATTATCACCTCATTATGAATTCTATTTCCTTCTTAGCTCATTACAATTTTTTTCCTTCTTAGCTCAATATGATTCCGATTTCCTTCTCATCTTATTACGAATTCTATTTACTTATCAGCTCATTACGAACTCTTTTTTCATTCTCTTCTCATAATAAATTTTGTTTCATTCTCACCTCATTACGATGTAATTCTCATTAAGCTGAAATTCCCATTATAATGGATTTCTCATTACAATGGAAATACCATTACGATGTTTTTTCATTACAATATAATGTAATAAATAATGAATCCACTTAGAAACATTGACCTTATTAAAACTTCATTAGACTCATATATTATTACTTCTAGATATGATAGATACATTTTCTTGACTTCTAGAATCGATGCAATATTTATGATTCTTCTCCATTTTTTCAAAGACTTTTTTCATGATAGTTTTCATGATTTATGAGAACTTCTTGACCAAAATAGCAGTATCTTGATTTTTTTATAATGTATTAAAACTTTCAAACTCTTGACTTCACAATATTATTTTAGAACTCTTCAACAAAAATATGTTTTCTTCACTAAAAAACTTATTTCTTTTATTGATTATGGGAAAAAAAAACTTTCAACACACAATAATTTCTTCCTCTGATTATTTCATATTTGATAAGATAAATCCAACGCAGATGAATACAATACTATGAGTCTAATTAATCTTCATTATGATGGATATGGATATGATTATTGAATAAAAAACATTCTTTTACAAAGAATGTTAGTTTTCAAAAAATGTAAAACTTTGTTAAAACAAAACAGCATGATGGTTCTTCAATCCCCCTTTATATTTATTGAAAACCCTTGCTAACATATTTTAAAACATTTATTATTTTTATACAACTCAACATTTTCAAACAAATCATTTTTTTAATTTTATCAAAACAAACCCTTTTTCAATAGAGAGTGTCTTGACAAAACTATATTGGATAAAGTAATTTTATTAAGTAATTCAATCTCATTGTGATAATTAAATTTTGAGTGAATTTAAATATAACCACAATATCTTTTTCTATTTCTCTCCATCATTTTATGATGACCACAACATCATATTCATTTAAGAAGGATATGTACAAACATATTATAAAGAACAAAGTTGCTAATTTCTCTCCTCTATTTGTCAACATTATCCAATGAAAAATGGGGGTACCTTCTTTATGTCGTTTAGGAAGAAATGGGAGGATGATAAACATGAATTTGTATCCTTAATTCCACAAGGAATTCTTTTGGAAAATCTTTTGTAATGATATTATCAATATGATACTTTTTTTAAATGTATTCCAATGTAACATCTCTAGGATAAATTTTCTCTTTTATAAAGTGAAACTTTATATCAATGTGGTTTGCTCATGAATTCCAGATAGAATTCATAGAATGATCTATTTCACCCTGATTATCAGAATGTATCTTCAATGGTTTATAAACATTTACATTCAAATATTCCAGCTGATATTTTATCCATAACAATTTAGTACAAGCTTGAGTAGGTGTAACATATTCGGATTTAGCTATGCTGAATGTTGTTTAACTTTTGTTCTCACTAGGCCTACTCACACAACATTAACCCATTGAAAATGTTCCTCTTAAGGTTTATTTTCCATAATTACAATCTATAGCATAATTGAAATCAGTATAATCATGAAACATCATCTCACTATTTGTTTCTTATATCTACCCATGTGAAGTTGTTCCTTTTACATATATCAGAATTATTTTTTCTTCCAACATAATTGATTCTTCCATACTAATTTTATACCTGACACACAAAGTCACAACATAAACAATATCATTAATTAAATAAAACATTTTATTATCTTTTGTAAGTCTTTCTAATTCACATTTATTTTTTATTCATCTTTACTAATTGTTATTCTCACTGAAATATGAGTTGATTTTTTTTCTTCAATCCCTAAATTAATCAACAATCCCCTAAAAAGATTCATGAGATAAGATAATGTATTTTTCCTTTTGTTGAACTTGTAACCCAAGGAAGAAAGTTAATTCTACAAAAATATATATTTAAAAATTATTCTTCATTTCCTCATCAATTGTTTTAAAAACAACTTCTCAATCCTCAAAAATGTTATATCATCCACATAAACAATTCAAATTGTATCTCTAGAGTCAAAATATTTCACATATAAGTTTCTATCAACTTTTCCTTTAGAGAAATTTAACATTCTCAAATAATTTTCATGTTTTGAATAATAAGAATGTGGTGCTTGTTTCATGCCATAAAAATCCTTCTTCAATTTACAAACATTGTTTTTAACTCATCATGTAAAAATCCACTAGTTTATTCAATGTAAACTTATTCTTCAATATCACCATTTAATAAAGAAGAATTTAGATCTATATGATAAAAATTGTAATTCCGATGTACGACCACTGAAAAATCATTATAATAATTTCTAATATTGCAACTGGTGAAAATTTTTCTTCAAAATTCACACCTTCCACCTATTTATATCCTTTACAAACAAGCACGAATTTGTCTCTTGAAACTTCTCCATGTTCATTTAACTTGATTTTATAACCCCACCTTGTAATGGCCCAGACCCACCTAGTCCATTACTTTTCCAAAACACATCTCCACTGGTTACTGTGGCACCGTGACGGTCACACACCGGTCACGGTGGCACCATGTCCTCACCAAGCGTTCTTTCCCAGTTCCCGAATTTTCCACTCCTGAAACATATCTTTGGACATAAAGATGATTTATTTCCCTTTTTCGAGCCATTTAAAGACCATAAATAATATCTAAAACCCCCCCAAGAGTCGGGAAACCCTTAACTTACCAAAACGTGTGGTTTTTCCTCGATGTCACTCCCTTCCCCATACCTTCCAGATCTGCCCCTATTACACGTTTTCGTATGGTTAAATAATTATTTTTATCGCATAGCCGTTATGACCACCTCTCTGAGCAGAATTGTTAAATGACAATTAATTCCATCATGCGTAACCACCCAACCGCATGGTGAAACCATGATCCGACTTTATAGCCATTCAAAATTCCACATCCCATAACAAAGGGATCTCATCTTCATATCCTGATAGAAATTCTTTCTTCTTCCTATTGGAAAGTCTCATTTTCATCTTTGTTCATTTGGATTTCCCTTTCCCGAGGCAAGTGGTGCGCCTGTGCTGGAGCCTTTCATCTCACCCTTGAAGTCCCTGACATTTCTCCCCTGCAAGCCGCACATCCCCAGTTCTTGGCGCGTGGAGAAGAACTTAAACCCTTGATCAACCAAGTAGGGATTTTCCTTCGTCTCTCTTTACTGTGTATCATGCGGAGAGGGTACGCCACTGTTTCCATGGGAATGGATGAAACAAAACCACAACAAAGATAATAAAAGAACTGTTAAAGAATTATGGGGTGCGTTTGACAATTCTGTTGTACTCTTTTATAATTTCAATATATTTTGAGCTATATGGGCTTATGATTACAGAAAGTCATGGACGTTGGTGGTATTTCCTTGTGCACTAATGAACCCTTGTCTTCTGTGATGATTAAATAACTGTAACATGGACATTGGTTAATCACCTAAACTCGATTGGTTAAATGGATACCCAGTTAACATCAATCCTTGTGTGGTCACCCCGGTTAACCAACGGAAAGAAGAACCTAATGAATGATGTGCTTGAACCTGGAAATTTTCCTACTATGTTTTGTTAGTAGGTGTTCTATTCTGTTTGATTCTTATGGGGTGATGTAGATGAGGATGGGATTCTCTATTGTGGCACAGTTATTGGTTGTGAATCTGAAGTTGTGTGGGGATGTATCTTGAGGCTTGGTTTGGTTCTATTACTTTGAGGGATCTCACTGATCCCTTTGTTTTTGTGACTTCACAAGAGAACCAGGTGTGAAATCTTAAATAGTTTTTTGGTTATTTCTCTTTCTGTAGCTTGTGGTTATGCCATTTAGTTTCCCAATAGTGCATAATTCACCTAAATGGGATCACTTAAACATTAAATCAAGAACGAGATAAATGGGGAAGTGGTTTTGGGAATGAGTTGTGACTTGGCCGTGAGGGATGTGCCTTTCTTTTATGAATGAATATTAATGAGGGTGTTTGTGCTTAGGTTGGATTTGGAAACCCTAGGTTGGGATGAGTGCTTGTTGACTATACCTATAATTTTAGTTCTTATTTTTCTTATTTTCACCCCACCCAAGTTGAGAACTTAGTGAAGAACACCCCCATTTCATGGAGGAGGGTGTTTTTTCCAACACTCCTATGAGTGTATGGTTGTTATCTCCTTTTCCTACCCCTTTCCTGAATAGTCTAAGAATCTTCGGGAATGTTGTGATGGCCTGAGGTCCATTATAGCCCAAGATTCTTCGGGCATGGTAGTTGTGGTGGTTGGCCCAGGTGTGTACGGGTAGGTTGTTTCCCAAGAGTCTTCAGGATGAGGCCCAGGTGTCTGCAGGTGAGGTAGTAGTTGTTCTAGCCTTGGTGTTTGCGGGTGTGGTTATAGGTGGTTATTGTGGCCCAGGTGTGTTCGGGCGGGGAGTGGCAGTGGGACTGTAGTGAGAATGGCGAGAGAGGTTTGATGCGTAGGATGTCTTCAATAACCAGTGGGAAAGTGGCATGGGGTACCCAAATATCGATGTGCTATTACTATAAATTACTTCACTTGCGTTATTTGTGTAGTGTGCCTTAGTGAGGCTTGGGTAGATAGTTTTCCTTTCTAGGTTCTTTGGTTATCTCTTTTCTCACAGGGCATTTTAATTCCTCCCCACTTATGCACGAGAGTGTTTGGTTTTCCCTACTGAGTATACTTGTATGCTCACCCTACATATATAAAACTGCTTTCAGGTTTCAAAGAGGACTTGAGGAATCGTGCAGGGTCGTACTAGTTCAGACATTGGGACAATTGATGTTGCTATTTTTATTTATTTTGGTACTTATTTTTGGGGTTTTCTTTTACTTTTGTATCTTTTACTTTTGGAACATGCATATGAGAATGGTTTGTTTTGGATTTACCTATACTTCCACTTTTGGTGGTGCTGGGATTTACTGTCTTATTTCCCGATCCTATTAAATAAAAAGGGAAATGCCTTCCATCTTGGGTGTGATTCTATACCCTTGGTGCTAGTCACCACTCCAGGACCTATTAAAGGTGGGTCTCGGGGGCCATTATCTCTCCTTCAACTTGAAGAAGGAAGGGTCTGGAAACCTGCGGTCCCTTCTCTCATCTTGGTGAAGGTGGGTTATGAAATAATGGTATCAAAGGAGAGTTTGAGGGATTGGATGGAGTTCGTTGTTATGCACAGTAAGGATTACATGGTATAGTAGGTCAATAGTGATGTACAATCTTGGTGTGTGAAATAGGCCAGAGAAGACTGACTTGGACATGGGATTTTAGGGCCCCCGTGATCGGATGCAAGGACTCTGGGCCTGCCGAAAAACCAAGTGAGGCTGCACTAATTTCAGAGTAGAGCCCCTAGGGAAGGTACATGCATCATAATGACTAGTTTTCTTATGTTTCATGGGTATTTTGGGGATTTAAAATGAGTAATAAGTGTAAGAAAATTTAAGAACAATATTCTACACTACTCGGTCTTAGGCACTCCTTGTTTACCTTGCAGCTATGGCACCTGGGAGACGACCATGAGTAGTGCGGGCGATTGAGGCCCAAGAGGTTGACTTGGCTGATTGACAGAGGGGTGACCGAGAGGAGGAGGACGATCAGTGGCAGAAGACACTTCATGCCTTTTAATGGTAGACCCTTGGGAAGTAAGAGGGAAGCACCTAGGACATGGAGACAGAAAGCTAGCTAGAGGAGCTGGTGATAGCTTTCAACTTGATCCGGGCTTTGACGGAGTACTGGGTTCCTCTGGCTATAATCTAGATGCAGGGAGCAGCGCGTCAGTGGTGGACGCTTTATCTTGGGGAGAAGAGGGAGGCTGAGGTTACGTGGGATAACATCGAGAAGGAATTTCGGGAAGAATTCCTCTCTTCCACGATGAAGGATGAGAAGAGTCAGAAGCTACTCTCCCTCCAGCAGGGGAGCATGTCAGTGAGAGAGTTGGGGATCAAGTTCAAGGATCTCCTCCGCTATTCTCCGAACCTCTTTCCAGATGAGGAGTCTCGGGCAAGATGTTTGGAAGAAGCACTTAGACCTTCTCTTCAGTATGTTGTTACTGCCTTCACCTTACCGACATATTGGAAGGTCCAGAAGAATTCTAAAGTGGTGGAGAGGATGCACACACTGGGAGGAGTACCGTGAGAGGGAATCCAGTTGGGCTCGTCGAAAGGGAAGGCCGTTAGTAGCATGCCTCCAGCATCAAGTCCCTCTAGGTTTCGACCAGTAGGGAGCCGACCCTAGCAGTTCCAGTTCCTATCTTCCAGTCCTCACCCTTTTCTTTTGGGCCCAAGACCGAGATGCTTCATCTATGATAGCCATGGGCACCTTTGGAATTAGTGCCCAGACAGAGTACCGTACAATGGGGGTGGGCCGGTGCAGCACCCACCCTAGCCGCAACAACTTCTAGCTAGGCCCTTTTAGCAATAGTACCAGGGACAACATGCTCCCGCTCCTCCAAGGGCATACATCACAACAGGAGGCCGACCTCAGGGCACTCCTTAGAGTTCACGACCAGGGCGCGGTTGGGGAGGCGGACAACAACCGAGGGGCAGGGGAGCTGAGCATGGGAATTACACGCCATGGAGGCAGCAGCTCCAGTAGGGACGAAAGTCATTTGAGGTACGATCAGCTTGTTTAGTACTCTCAAATATTCCTTTTTCGATACAGGAGCTTCAAACTCCTTTGTTGCACCCAGTCTGGCCCATGCTTTGGGTCTAGATTCTGAGATAAATCCAGTGCCCCTGGTTTTGAGTACACCAGTCAGAGGTCAGACCGACTTGTTTTATGTTTGTCAAGGGTGTAGACTAAGGATAGGTCCACATCAGTCAATCAGGGATCTTCTACTATTGTAGATACATCCATACAATGTTATCATAGGAATTGATTGGATGTTCTCTATATGTGCTGTTATTGACTTTTTTTGAGGAAGGATCGTGTTTTCAAACTTGGGTGGCCGACGTGTGACATTCGTCGGCGAGCGGGGTTTCCAGAAAAGCAGCAGGTGAGAGGAGCCCCTTCTTTCCTTATTAGCTGAACAATCAGTGGAGTCAGTGGATGCAGAAATGGTGGGAGTCCCATGGATCATTAGTGAGTTTATGGAAATCTTCCCTAAATATGTGGAGACTCTACCCCCTCGATGTGATGTTGAGTTCGGGATAGACTTTCCACCTGGTGCCCATCCTATTTCAATGGCTCCCTACTGGATGGCATCTTCTGAGTTGCGTGAGTTGTGGATTAAGATTGACGATCTGATGAAGAAGGGTTTTGTTTGACCAAGTGCATCACCATGGGGTCATCCAGTCTTGTTCGCAAAGATGGAAGATGGTGGTATGAGGCTGTGCATAGACTACAGGAGACGGAATCAGGTGACAGTCAAGAATACCTACCCTCTTCTGAGGATAGACGATCTCTTTGACCAGATGATGGGAGCATGTTGGTTCTCTAAGATCGATATGCAGTATGGATATCACCAGCTGAGGGTGAATGAGGGTGACATCTCGAAGACCGCCTTCAAGTGTAAATATGGGCACTTTTAGTTCGTGGTCATGTCATTCGGCGTTACGAATTCTCCAACAGTGTTCATGGGTCTCAAGAACTCCGTCTTCCGGGAATACCTGGATCGGTCTGTAGTCGTGTTTATTGACGACATCCGGATCTACTCAAGATCAGAGGAGGATCATGCTAAGAAATTGAGAATAGTTTTAGAGGTCCTCTGTCAGCACCAACATTATGGGAAATTTTCAAAGTTCATGTTCTGGTCCCGAGAAGTGCACTTCCTTGGGAACGTGGTGTCCGAGCAGGGAATAGCGGTGGGCCCATTGATGGTCGAGGCAGTTGTTTCTTGGGCGACACCCTAGAATGTGGTAGAGGTTCGTAGTTTCCTTGGACTAGTAGGTTACTACTAGAGGTTCGTACCCAACTTCTAATGAGATGCATCACCTTTGACAGCTTTGACCCAGAAGGACCAGGCTTTCATATGGGATGGGAAGTGTGAGGTGGCCTTTAGCTATCTGAAGGCGAAAATGATAAGTTCCCCAGTGATGAGGTTTCCAGAAGAAGGGGCGGTGTATGGGGTGTTCTGTGATACTTCAGGACAAGGCCTTGGGTGTGTGCTGATGCAAAGAAATGGGGTGATCTCTTATGGGTCTAGATAGTTATGTCACCATGAGCGTAATTATTCCACCCACGATCTGTATCTTGGGCGGTAGTGTTCGCACTAAAGTTGTGGCGGCATTACCTCATCGGGGAACGCTTCGTGGTCTTCCTGGATCTCAAAATCTTGAAGTATATCTTGTCCTAGAGGGACCTAAACTTAAAACAACGAAGGTGGATGGAGTTACTTTAGGACCACGACTTCGAGAATTCTTACACCTCGAAAAAAGGGAATGTGCTGGCTGATTCCTTGAGTAGGAAGTCGCAGAAGAGTGCGGTTCGAGATTTGGTAGATTCTTGGAAAGCGATGGAGGAGGTGGGTGCCCTGCACTTGGATGTAAGAGAGGATGGTGATAGAGGTTTTCTGTTTCAAATGATAGTACAATCCCCTCTCCTATGGCAGGTGGAGGATTCTCAGTGCGAAGACATATAGAGTAAAGTAATGTGTGACCAGGTTAACTAAGGCGATTCTCCGGAAGGGTGGTCGGAGGATGGTCAAAATCAAATTCTTTTCAGAGGGAAGATGTTTGTCCCAGGGGAGATGCACAAAAGTGTTCTTGGTGCGTTCCAAAACTCATCCCTAGTAGTGTACCTGGGAGTTTCCAAGATGTACCAGGGTCTTAGGAGTCAGTTTTGGTGGCCCAGGGTAAAGCGGGTGGTGGCAGAGTTCGTGTCCAGGTGCCTAGTGTTTCAACATGTGATGGCTGAACACCGTGTTCCAGGCGGTCTGCTACAACCTTTAGATGTCCCTGAGTAAATGTGGGACGAAAAATATATGGATTTATTTATAAGGCTACCCAAGGTTCAAGGAGGCTATGATGCTATCTGGGTAGTGTTGGACCAATTGACGAAATCGGCTCACTTTTTGGCGATCAAGGATTCGGGTGTAGTGGATGCCTTAGTATAGATGTATGTAGATGAGGTGGTGCGGTTACCTGGAGTTACGAGGTCTATAGTATCAGATAGAGATGCTCATTTTACCTCACGATTCTGGAAAGGATTTCAGCATTATTTTGGCACCAGGCTATGTCTTAGCGCTGCCTTCCACCCCTAGACAGATGGACAGACATAGCACACCATCCAGACAATGGAAGATATGCTACATGCATGTATTCTGGACTTTGGGGGATCGTGGGTGTGACACTTTCCTATGGTAGAGTTTTCCTACAATAATATCTATCACTCTACCATTTGCATGGCTCTGTTCGAAGCTTTGTATGGAAGACCATGTCACTCACCTGTATGCTGGACTGAAATTGGAGAAACATGTGTTCTTGGCCTAGAGGTTGTGAAAAGCATGACAGAGAAGGTTCAGCTTATACGAGAGAGGATGAAGGTGGCCCAGGACTGATAGAAGTCACACACATATAATATGAGGAGGCCCTTGGAGTTTGAGGTCGGGGACCACATGTTCTTGAATGTTTCCCCTCGGCGTGGGAAACAGAGGTTCGACAGGGGGAGTAAGCTTTCTCCCAGGTTTGTCGGACCGTTCGAAGTGCTGCGTCAGGTTGGTGAAGTGGCTTATCAACTAGCGCTACCACCGCCGCTACTGAGACTGCACAATGTCTTCCATGTGTCTCATCTATGACGATATCTACACGACGATTCACACAACCTCGACTAGGAAAAGCTAGATATCGAGGATGGTGGGACTTTTGTGGAAAGACCATTGAGGATTGAGGATCGTGAGGAGAAGGTGCCCTATGGAAGGACCATTCCTCTGGTTTGTGTGTTTTGGAGGCATGGAGGGCTCAAGGAAAGTATCTGGGAATGGGAGACGCATAAGCGCGCCCAATACCCAGAGCTGTTTTGAGTTTTGTACTGTTTTGTTTGTACTTTTTTGTGATGGAACACTTTACCTTGTTAACTATGGAACATGTGGTTTTCCTTATTCTGTGGATGTGTGTGAATGGTCCTGACTATTGGGAGGGGAGGACCCGATCTTTAATAAAGACGCATTAAGTTGGATGCGATTAAACTCATGCGGGTGAGTCAGTGCCACCCAAAGTAGATAGTATCTTGACATGGAGGAAGAAACTCCCTAACCCATATGGTTGGATAGTTTGACCCTCAATTGTTTCTTGGTTACTTGAGGGAGAGTTGTTCCTATATGTTGATGAGGTTCAGTCCTGAGAGGTATCTTTTGAGGTGGTTGTTTGGAACCCCTCTTTTCTTCGGGTCTAGTTTTGATTATCGAGGACGAGAATAGTTTGAGAGGTATCTGATGTAATGGCTCGGACCCACCTGGTCCATTACTTTTCCAAAAAACGGATCCACCGAAATGGTGGCACTGGTCACGGGGGCACCGTGATGCTGGCACCGTGTCCTCATCGAGTGTTCTTTCCCAGTTCCTGAGATTTCCACTCCCAAAACATATCTTTGGATGTAAAGATGATTTAATGCCCACTTTTAATCCATTTAAAGACCATAAATAATATCTAAAATCCCCCAAGAGTCGGGCAACCCTTAACTTACCAAAACGTGTGGTTTTTCCTCAGTGTCACGCCCTACCCCATACCTTTCAAATTCACCCATGTTACATGTTTCCTTATGGTTAAAGAAATATTTTTAATACATAACTATTATGACCACCTCTTTGAGGGGAATTATTAAATGACAATTAATTCCATCGTGCGTAACCACCCAATCACGTGGTGAAACCACGATATGACTTTATAGCCGTTCAAAATTCCATATCCTGTAATAACGGGATCTCATCTTTATATCATGCTAGAAATTATTTCTTCTTCATCTGGGATAGTCTCTTTTTCTTCTTTTTGAATTTGGAGTTCCCCTTCCTGAGGTAAGTGGTGCGACTGTGCTGGAACCTTTCTGCCCACCCTTGGAGTCCCTGACATTTATCCCCAGTAAGTCGCGCATCCCCAGTTCATGGTGCATAAAGAAGAACTTCGATCCTTGATCAACCAAGTATGGATTTTACTTCATCTCTACTTATTGCATATCCTGCGAGGTGAGTACACCACTATTTCTGTGGGAATGGATGAAACTAAACCTCAAAAAAGATAATAAACAGACTGTTAAATAATGATGGGGTGCGTTTGACAATTCTGTTGAACTCTTTTATAATTGCTATATGTTCTGAACTGTATGGGCTTATGATTACTGAAAATCATGGCCGTTGGTGGTATTTCCTTGCGCACTAATGAAACCTTGTCTTCTGTGATGATTAAATAACTGTAACATAGAAATTGGTTAATCACCTAAACTCAGTTGGTTAAATGGATACTGAATGAACATCCATCCTTGTATGGTCACCTCGGTTAACCAAGATAAAGAAGAACCTAATGAATGATGTGCTTGAACCTGAAAGTTTCCCTACTCTTTTTTGGTAGTAGGTGTGTTATTCTGTTTGGTGTTTATGGGGTGATGTGGATGAGGATGGGATCCTCTGTTGTGGTATGGTTGTTGGTTGTGAATCTGAAGCTGTGTGGGGTTATATCTCAAGGCTTGGTTCGGTTCCAGTACTTTGAGGGATCTCACTTATCCGTTTGTTGTTGTGACTTCACAAGAGAACTCAGTGTGAATGCTTAAATTGTTGTTTGGCTGTTTCTATATCTCTAGCTCGTGGTTATGCCTATTAGTTTCCAAATAGTGAAAAGTTCACCTAAATGGTATCACTTGAACATAAAAGCAAGAATGAGTTAAATGGGGAATTGGTTTTGGTAATGAGTTGTGACTTGGCCGCGAGTGTTGTGGCTTTCTTTTATGAATGAATAGTAATGAGGGTGTTTGTGATCAGGTTGGCTTTGGAAACCCTAGGTTGGGATGAGTGCTTGTTACCGAGTGGCTGGGTATTAGCTCCTTTTCTTCTCCCTTTCTTGAATATCCCAAGACTCTTCAGGCTGACTGTGACAGCCTGATGTACATTATATCCCATGGTTCTTCGGGAAGGGTAGTTGTGGTTGTTGGCCCATGTGTGTGCGGGCGGGTTGTTTCCCAAGAGTCTTTGGGATGAGGCCCAGGTGTCTATGGGCGAGGAAGTAGTTGTTCTGGCCCAGGTGTTTGCGGGTGTGGTTACGGGTGGTTGTTGTGGACCAGGTGTTTTTAGGCGGGATGTGTGGTAGTGATGGCCTAGGAGTGTGCGGGCAGGGAGTGGCAGTGGGACTGCAGTGAGAATGGTGGGAGAGGTTCGATGCGTAGGATGTCTTCAATAACAAGTGGGAAAGTGGCATGGGGTACCCAAATATTGACATGCTATTACTATACATTAGTTGACTTGTGTTATTTGGGGAGTGTGCCTTGGTGAGGCTTGGGGGGATAGTTTTCCTTGCTAGGTGCTTTGGTTATCTTTTTTCTCATAGGGAATTAGAATTCCTCCCCACTTGTGCATGAGAGTCTTTGGTTTTCCCTACTGAGTATACTTGTATTCTCACCCTACGTATATAAAACTGTGTTCAGGATTCTAGGTGGACTTTAGGGATCGTGTAGGGTCGTACTAGTTCAGACGTTGAGAGAATTGTTGTTTTTGTTTTTCTTTCTTTTGGTACTTCTTTTGGGGGTTTCTTTTAATTTTTTATCTTTTACTTTTGGAACATGAATTTGAGAATGGTTTGTTTTGGCTTTACCGGTACTTCCACTTTTGGTGTTGTTGGGATTTTCTATCTTATCTCCCGATCCTATTAAATAAAAACGGTAATGCCTTCTATCTTGTGTGTGATTCTATACCCTTGGTGCTAGTCGCCCCTCCGGGACCTATTAAAGGTGGGTATCGGGGTCCATTATCTCTCCTTCAACTTGAAGAAGGAAGGGTCATGCAACCTGTTGTCCCTTCTCTAATCTTGGTGAAGGTGGGTCGTGACACACTTAGATCCGAAAATGTTTGTATTTTTTATCCATGAAACATGTTCCCATGTTTTATTCTTCTCAATCTGATCCAACTCTTCATTCATAGAATCCACCTATTCTTTTCGTTTAATAGTTTCTAAAACCAACCCTATTTCCACTTTTGAGATATGTAAAGTGTCAATATATAATCTCAACATTATTATTTTCTGGGATGGATCCTTCTAACTCCCAATACTATTTTCAAATTCAACATGATTTTTAAATGTAGTAAATTTCAAATATTCTTTCCTATCTGAAATTTCCTCATCAAACATTTTTTTTGAATATTGATAAGGTTGTTTTTTGTTAATTTCACTATTGTTGTAATTTTCCTGTTTATCATCCTCATCACTCTAAAAAACTTTTGGTAAGGAACTTTTATTTTCCATTTAATTTACATAATATAAGTCCACCAACTTTTATAAAAATTATTTCCATAATTTTTAACTTATTCTATTGTTTGAATAACCCAAAAAAGTTCCTTCCTCAGTTTTCTCATCAAAATTTCCCAAACAAAGATTTTTTATTTTGAGAAAACATGGCGTTATAAAAACATTAATGTATTTCAATAAAGATTTTTATTATACCACATTTGATATGGAGTCATGATAGTTTCCAATATCAAAAATCATCTACTTTGAATATGTAAAACAATATTAATAGCTTCAATCCTATATAATTTTGAAATTTTGTATTTTACTAACATAATTATTACAATTTCAACCAAACTTCAACTATTTATTTTTGATAATCCATTTTTTGTGGAGTACAAGAAGAACTATACTTATGTTTGATACCATCATTTCTCAAATTTGATTCAAATAGTATTGTTTCTGAATTTGGTACCATTATATGTTATTATCTTGTTTATATAAACCCCCATTTTTTTCTCCATATCATTTCTGAAGAATTGGAAAATTTCAATGGCCTATGACTTGTGCTTCCCAAACATGATGTTTTTAACCTAAGTGAAATCATCAATAAAAGTGATTAATTATAAATATCCTTTTTATGATTGAGATATCATTGGCCCACATAAATCGGAATGAATAAGCTTAAGTGGTTTGGTAGATTGAATCTATCATCTTTTATGACATTTTTTAGTCGTATTCCATTTTTGAAAAGTCACAAAAACCATATTATTCTATTATTTTTAATTATAGAATTTTTGTAATGGAAAAAAAATTAGTAATATTTTTCTTACTTTTCTATCCAAGGTTCCCAAGTATTTGGTTCCAGAATTTATTTTCATTTTCTGCACTCATGTAACATGAGTTATTGAATTCTACTATTTAGAAGTGGTTCATAATGCTTGTTTCTCATTTGGTAAAGAATTTTCCATCTTTCACACTATTTATGATACAAAAATCACTTCTAAAAAAACTTATTTTCCATCATAAAAAATTGGACTTACTCTATGTCAGTTATTTGTTATCCAATTGAAAAATAAAACTTCAATAGATTTGAACTTTTCATCTCCAATCTCAGTCGTTTCAATTCCTATGATTTTTAAGGAACTATCAATACGAAATATAAATGCTCCTCCATCATAAATTTCTACATGATTGATGATTTTTATATCACTTATCATATACAAAGAGAGAAGGCTATCAAGTATGAATATTTTCTTCCTTTTAGTTTCTTTAAAAGTTTTTTCAACAACAAAATCTCTTTCCTTAACTATCTTTATTTTTAAGATTTATTTTCTTTTCTATCATAAGAAACATGTTATAGAATGGGTGTCGTATATATTTTTTCATGATGAATAGATTGATCAATTATTCCAAAATATTTTTCCAAAAATTCAAATTGATTTTTTGGGATGTTTCTAACATATTGAGAATTCACTTTACCTACTTTTTATAAGCTAGGAATATTACTCAATCTACTTCCACTATTTCTTCCACTTTTCTCAAATATTCTTCCATGTAGAGATATGTTGTGAAAAAATTATATACCATGATCCCATATATTCCACAACAACTATAATATCCATAAAATTTTGATTTTTAATTTAATAAAGGTATTTCTTTATAGAAACATTGTTGAGGTTGGTAACTTCTTTCAGCTATAACATAAAAAAGACACAAACCATATTTTCTTTTAATTAAGATTTATACTTTTTTAGATTTTATATGTTTTTTTACATCCTTTCTCAACCCATTCCTTCCCAATCGTTTTTTATGATACCTAAAATTTTATAATAATTAGATGAAACATTATTTTTGGTAAGAGAAGATTTCACCTGATTCTCGTATTCAGCTTTCTCAACATCTTTAAGAGTATCAGCTTTTACTTATGAATATTTTTTTGATGTTTTTATCCATCTTCCTCAAGGTAAATTTAGTCTCATGATGTGTTTATTGAAACATGTTAACTTATTCTTCCTTAGCTTCTAACTTTTTACTATGATCTTCAATAATATTTCCTAGTTCAACATTTCTAAGGTTGTAACATAAAATCTCCTAAATTCATTCATCCTCCTACATGATGAAATATTTTATTCCATCAGAAACATTTTCATAATATTTATTCATTAATATACTTTATTTCTTGAGAGTTTTTTTTTGATGAAGACATGAAACAAGTTTTATTCAGAGATTAAACTCTTTATAAGATTTATCGCTACCTTCTATGCTCTCCAATGAATATTTTGTTTTCTCGACATTTACAATAAAAGTTTTGAATTTTTCTGAACATTCATCTTAAGAAGAATTGTTTTCAGTTGAGTATGATTCAACTTTTTAACTCAAAATAATTTTTTTATATTAATATTATTCTTGTATCAGTTGGGAGAATTTTCCTCTTTATAATTTTTGTTATACTTTTTCCATCGGGGTTTTCCATCTTCTTAGGGAAATTCATAAAAATGTTTCTGATTGCACAACACTCAAGGAATTTGAGAGGATGTTTACCTCTATAATTTCCTTTTCTTATTTGATTGTTTTTTCAGATAAGAGACATTATTTTTTCATTAAAACCAACATATTATTTATCTTCAGAGTCACAAGGATCAATATCTTTAACATCTTAAACTTTATGCTTTCTCATAGTTTCAAAATCCATTTCTTCTTTGTATTTATTTTTAAATGTTGAATCTCTCTTCATTTGATAAGAATTAAGAAGGTTATTCAATTTTTTAGTGGATAAATCATCCATATCTTGTAAAGAAATTTTTTTACAATCAAACCTATCAAGAAATATTCTCATATCATTATTCAAAATTATAGAATATTCCAAGACATATCTGAATCCTCTCATGATGAAAACAATTTCTGTTGATTTTATTAATTATTCATCAATTATTTATTCATTTATCATTCTAATGCCTTTATACATACTATTCTAGATTTGTATCTTTTCTTGAATAACTTTTATATTCCATTAGAAAACCTATTCCCACTTGTACCACATATTTTTTGAGGTTTTGAGACCCATCAAAGTTTGATAAACATTTTCTAATATGGACATGATAATATCATTTCTATCCTTTACTTCAAGTTCTATATTTACCTTATCAGTATATTTCATAAGATAATCTCTCTCAATTGGTGTAAAAACAACAATACCATCATCAATAACTTCTAATAAAAGAGATTAGAGATAAGTAATCATCATATTTTTCCTTCCATGAAATTTGTTTCCATAAAATTTAGGAATTTATCTATTATTGAAAAAATTGATATTATCCCTGATTAGGATTTAACAAGGGAACCCCCATTTGATACCAATTGATGTTCCAAATGATCAAATAACAACATAGAAGGGGTGGGGGGGGGGGGGTTGAATCGGTTATTCAATTTTTATAAGTTTCAAAACATTTCACAACATAACCTGGAAAACTTGTTAAGATATATTTCCTTATCATATATTAGTAAATAATTATACATAAAAAGGTAGGGAAAAAAGTTAATGAAAAAAATATTTACAAGGTTTGTCCCCAATGTGAGAACCTACATCCTTTCCACAACCACTCCCATGGATCTATGAAAAAATTTTATTATGAAGAAATGGATACAATTTATGAAAACTCCTATTAGGAACATTCTATATATTGATATGTAAGATTACACTGACTCCTAGTAGTTTAAATTATTTTGTTACAAAAAAAATAGAGTAAAAAAAGAATAAAGTCTTTATTTTAACTAATCCATAATTTCTCAGTCTGAATATTAGGTCCAATTATGATGGAATTGATTTTATCAAATTGATGAGTCTAGATCTGATTCTCTCAATACGATGAGTCTGGAACTGATTCTCTCCCATTATAAATATTTAAGAATCAAACTAGCTCAAATTTTCCATATGATCTTTCTCATTCTGATCAAATCAATATAATTTTCTCAATATGATCTTTCTCAATATAATAAAGAAACATTCAGTTTTATGATCCTCCTCACAAGGTCTCTTCCAGTCAATGAAATTCATTTGATTTTTTCAACACTCTACATTTTACACTTGTGGGAAAATTATCACATAACAAATTATTTTAACAAGTATTTATATGTGACTCAGAATATAAAACTGGGAAACTTGAAAAAATTTCCCGCTTCCTCAAATTTTAAATACTCCAAAAAACTGTTGCATTTAAACTACAAATTTTAATTCTTAAATGGACCTTATATTTCACTATGATTTATGAAAAATTGAATTTCATGATAGACCTAATAAACTCTCATAAAACATAAGGAAATTTATTTTTGATTATTCTTTGTATTCAATTCATTATGAATGTGTTTTCTTATCATCTCATTATGGTTATTTTTAATTATTATCTCATTATGAATCATTTTCCTTCTTAATCACATTATGAATTCTATTTCATCCTCAACTCATTATGAATTTAGTTTCATTCTTAGATAATTAAGAATCATGCCACCTTCTCAGATCATTATGACTCATATTTCCTTCAAATATCATTACAATTTTTTTTTCCTTCTCAACTCATTAATTTTTTTTTTCCTTCTCAAATCATCAAAAATTTTGTTTTATTATTACCTTATTATGATTGAATTCTCATTAAAATGTAATTACCATTCTGATTTATTTTCCCATTATGATGAAAATAACATTATGATGATTTTCTAATTATTATGTAACTTCAATTATAATAATTTTCCATAACAATGGAATGTATTCAATGACGAATCCACTTAGAATCTTTAAACTTCTTCAAAATTCATTATCTTCACACATTATGACTTCCACATATGATGTAGAACTTGTCATGACTGCTATAATTAATGGAATATTTATGATTCTTCCCCATTTCTTAAAATACTTTTACTATGATAGTTTTCATGAATTTTGATAACTTATTGATCATAAAATCATCATATAATTTTTTTAAAAGTATGAAAACTTTCTAATTTATGAACTCAAAATCTTCTTTCAGGACTCTTAATAAACAATAAAATTTATTCACCCATAATTTTTTTTAACTCAACAAGTTCATTATTTTTTGATAATCACAAAGGAAAAAATTCATTAAAAATAATTTCTACCTCTTATTCTTTAAGATATGATGAGATGAGTTCAATGATGGTTAATATGACACTCTGAGTTCGAAAAATCATTTTAATGCTAGATATGGGTCATATTCATGAATAATAAAATTATTCTTCTACAAATAATTTTAGTTGTCAAAAAATAAAAAACATTGTTAAAACAAAACACCACAAAGGTTCTTCAATATTATAATGGGAAAAATAAATTTAATAATATGTTGAAGAAGAATAAATAGAAGAATGGTAATAGAGGTAAATATACTTACATAGAATAATTTGATTTCTTCTTATAAAAACTGTTCATTTAAAAGGGATTTTGTAAATCTATATAGACCATAAATTCTAGATTCTGGTAGAAAATTATTTGGTAAGTAAATTAATATTAGTATAGAGATGAAGTATAATTTTTTACTCTGAATGGGTGGTGTGACACAAGTTTTATTAGTGAATAGAATGGAATTTTCAAAAATTTAATTTCTTAATATAAAAAATCCTTACCAACCTTCAAAGTGGATAAAAAGTGGAAAATAAAAGAGGGTAAGATGACATATGGTTATAAAATACCTCAAACACTCATTTGAAATCATGTTTTAAACATGTTTTAGGTCTTTTACCTCTTATATTTAACCATTTAACCATTTTAAACTTTTACTATGGTAACTATATTTTTCCTAAGTAAATTAGTTTCATGATTAAAACAAAATGGTTATTATTGAAAAATATAAATTAAGTTATAAAATGTAAAATATAGGGTTATAAATTAAAATTATTATTTTTAAATGTATAATTTTACTTACCAAATACATATTTGAACAAGATATAGATTTCATAAATTTTTCTGTCACATTTCTATCATGATGATTTCATAAAATTTATGGTGTGTGTAAAAACAATATTTTGTAATATTCATATAAAAATAAATATTTTCTGAAAAATCACAAAAAATTATCCTAAGATAATGTTTTCTATATAAATATAAAAATGGTGTTTCTTTTTCTATTCTAGAATGATAAAATTTAGGAATTTTTATTTCATATAGAAAAATAAAGAATAATTAATTTTCCTAGGAAAATTATTATTTTTAAATATGAACAATTCATATTATTTTTTCCTATCAATTACTTATTAAATTAGTGTTCATATATCATTCATATAAATAATTTACATTATTAACATTTAACTATGAAATATTTAATTTTTCAAATAAAAATTAGTATCATATGAAAATAAAATTTTACAAAAATACACCTTAAGAATAAAATGATCTTATTAGTTTTTAAGTTTTAATAATTGATGTTCATCAATTCATACGTATTAAAAATGATATGTCTTTTTATTAAAAATTTGAAATGTAAATTTTAAAAAATCAATGTGATATATATAACTTATTTTATTAATAATTATATTAATATATTATCATAACTTCTACTTACATAACCCGTTATGATCTATGGGTAACACTAGTCTAGAAACAAGATTTAACGACAGTTTTTTTAAATTATGACGTTAGTTTTTTAACCGATGTTTAAAAATGTGATGTAAAAAATATGATTTTGGAATATGTTTTTAAAAAATAAATGCCAAAAATGAGACTCATCTTAGTTTTTGGCATCAGTTTATATAGAAATTGACACCGAAAACTCTAGTAATTTATTTTAATTATTCAACATTTTTTCAATAAAAATCAGCATTAAAAGATAATTTTTTAAAACAATTTGTATTACTACACCCCATAAATAATTATAATTCCTATAATAGAATGAATGTATATATCAATCAAGAAACACATTTAATTGAATGAAAAAATATAAAAAAATAAATTCTTTTATCTAGTTCTTCCAAAAAATTCCTATGCGTTTGTATTATAAATTATAATTAAAAACATACTGGAAATTAACAACATGGTTACTGTTGGTTATTGTTAAATCATTAGTTTGATATAATTATTCTCAAAAACATTTTATAACAAAATAATTAGTTTATTTGAACATATGTTATTAGGAAAATATAATATTAATAATAAATATTAAAATATACATAACTTAAATCATAATCATACTTAACAAATAGTTCGAAAACAAAGTTTTAAGATGAGTACGTTCAATTTTCATATAATACTTGACATAATTGAATATCTACAAAACCATTGAGTGATATTAGATTAAAAAATATAATAATATGAAATAAATTATAAAATAATTAATATAACCAACCTTACCAAATTTAGTAGTAACCTTAATTGTGATTGTCTCATACTTGAATCATAGATAATAATAACCACATTCAATATGTCCTTGTTGAGGATGAAAATGCTATTATAAAACATTATCTTGATAATAAAAACCAATATATATATAAATATATACCCAAAATCAAAATAATATGTCATATAAAAAATAAATATGGTTACTTTCACATATTGGATTGAATTTGGGTTCTTTATCGACATGTGATCTTGGTTAAATTTTTTCCACGGCCTACATTTTCATATATATATACTAATAAAACATTTATATACAATAAGAATTAAATATAATGAAGTTATTAGAAAGAGAAAACATATATATCTAATAAGGTGGTTATTTTTTTAGAAACACCACCTAGTAAAGAGAAAAATAAATATAATGTGCATTCACTTGGGAAGAATATTCCTAACATCCAATTCCCCTACAACACAAAACAATTTAGAATTAATGAAATTTCAATGATCATTAGTTAAAAATTATGTTTGTGGTATTAACCATCAAGAAATGGTAACAACCAACACCCAATTTTCATCTGTACTAATCTCTCACATATATATAAAATTCTATCAGGATTATTCACATATTTCACATCTATGTAAATGAATTCTGGATTAGTAAAACCATAAACTCTTTTAGTGTCATTTTTTATAAGAAGTGTCTGTAGCTACCTAATTAAAAATTTAATATATTTAGTCAATTTAATTCATATTTAATTAAAGAAATAAAAATTCAAATATTAATTTACTTACATGGAAAACAATTACAACACATTCATATAGAGTTACTCATAATAAATTAGATCCATGCTATATTTTTTGAATATTCTAAATGGATAGTATCTTCTCCATATATCAGATGTCATCCAAAACTCATAGATATTACCCAAGGAATCATAATCCTGAGATAATATTTCTATCCAATCAGAAATATAAGAAGTATCTGTTGTTGTTTTTCCTTACATTATGCCATTTATTTTAATTTTAGATAATCTTATTAATGTTAAATGTCAGAAAATATTATAATTAATTTTCAATTAGATGTAATTAATATTTTAATAAAATACATACCTCATATGAAAGATAACTAAGAAGGCCAGATGGCCAAAGTGAACAAAATGAACTAGATAATCCCTAACTTCTGTAACCTCCTTAGTATGAAATGGTAGTAGAGTAGTAGGATCAATAATATTAAGTATTGATACTCTAACCCGAATCATCTGCATAGGCTGGTGATGTATAGAATCCCCCAAAAAAATACATGAGTCCTAACACTTCAATAGGTATTTGAGGATCTCAGGTACACAACTCACTATGTAAGGTTGATTTTGAGCGAGGAGGTGGAGGATTTGAGTAGGTGGGTTGGGGAGGGTAGCCTGGCTGGGATGGCTATATAAGGTATACATCTGGGTTGGTAGGCTGGGTAAGCTGGGAAGGCTATGAAGATTGTGACATTCTTATCAATTGTTCTATCATAGCCTGTAAAACTGATTGAATTTGATCGCAAATGGACTATTTCATATCTTTAAGCTCAGCATTAAGGATTTTATTTCTGGGTCTCTTGAATTCTTACTAGAATGACCAAAAACTTCCCGAATACTGACACCCATTTGACATACTCTTATGTGGTTGGGGTGTTCAAGATTTTCTAAACCAGGGGATAGGATTTACATTTTACCCTTAGGGATAAAAGAGCAGAGTGTATCATTCCCATAATGTTCAACCTAAAATGAAAAATGAAAGTGTTATATTAGTGTTTTAAATTTATAAAATTGAAAAATTATGGAAAAATAAATAATATTCACTTATAAAATTTTCAGATACTTCCTTAGATTTCTCTGCAAGATACCTTTCATTTTTTTATTCTATCTCTTTATCCATTTGTCATGGAGAGTGGGGGGGGGATGGAGTATCTAAGAAGACCTCATCATAACAACTAGTGAAATGAGATATAAGTGATTCAAACATTTCCTCAATCATTTTTCTCCAATAAATGATACCATAGATGTGATAATGTATGAGGGTATGAATTCTACAACTGGATGTGTTGATGGGATTTCATGGAGTCCTGTTACAAAAAAAATTAAACTAATAAGTAAATAGGTACAAATATATATATATAGATATATATATGAAATTTTAAAATATAATATAATTATCATACCCAAAAGGATTATTCATATTGTCTAGAAATAAATTTCTTCCATATATCTACATCTATAAAACCATACATGAGGCATGTGTTTTCATTTTTCCGCTTTAAAAAAACATAATTTTTTGTCAATTTCATTTTGAAATTTGTCCACCAAATCGTCGCCAAAGTAATACATATTTTATTAATTGCTTTTGTTTCCTCAAAATTTAACATCCTATTTAATTGAATAAATTAAAAATTATTCATTTAAAATATATCATATTCAAAAAATAATATAAAATAAATCAATTAAGATATTATACCGTTACGACATCCCAAATATGGGATTTCTCTATCTTGTGGATGACCTTCCAATCAAGTTATAGAATGCAAATCCTACAATGGCTCTTCATGAAGATTTACTAGATAAATTGTGTTAAATTCGAAACAATTTCATTATTATTATGATCAAATTTAATATGTAATCCCTCATATCCACAAGAATGTGCTAATTTTGGTAATCATGTAATTTTATGTTTAACTACTCGAGAACAAAATTTCATACCGGTAAAAGTATAGGACTCTGCCAATAATGTCTTATCAATAGTCCTGCAATTATTTTTTATAAATTAATTTTTTTTTCATTAAATAATTATATTAATGGATATTTAATAATAGTAAAAAATAAAAATATATGAAAACCCTTCTCTTTATTACATACT
This sequence comes from Viscum album, assembly GCA_963277665.1. Lineage (NCBI taxonomy): Eukaryota > Viridiplantae > Streptophyta > Magnoliopsida > Santalales > Viscaceae > Viscum > Viscum album. Next base: position 1,024,454,411 of record OY728129.1, on the reverse strand, counting down.
AAAACATGATTTATGACATAAAACCTTCACTTGATACAACATAGAAGATCAACAGGTCTAGTGTCTTTGTGGATTAAGAAAATTACATAATAACTTAAAGCATAAAATGCAACATCTTATTGAAAACTTCCTTTACATGACCACTATAATCCGCCATACTTAGCATTGTGTTGGATAACCTGAGGACATGCATAAAAAGGGTGAGCTATAAAGCCGAATAAGGGAGTAAAAAATGAATAACATGAAGATTACAATACATGTTAAGCGATAGGAATATCAATTAAGAACTAGAGAAACATGAATATAAAGGATTCATAGAGCATGATAATCATAACATGAAAATGTCGCAACAACACTTAACATGAAATTAGCATGAGCCAAGGCTCATTTCACATGGAGCATCAGTAAAACCTCATTGCACATGAAGCACAAGTAAAAACCTTTCACTTGAATTAGCATGAGTCAATACTCATTGCACATTATGTATCATGATATCATACTTTACCTAATTAATTGGAGCGCTATCAGGGCACACCCTTCTTAAACATTTCATATCATGCATAAGTGTGCCATATGAATCATACAATATGGAATCAATCATAATAATTTATTACATGATAAAGGGATCAGGAATACATACATGAATCTTTATAATCAATAATTAAATCTTCATAAAGGTGAATACCATTGATAGGGAAATGGGCATGGTAGTCACTACACAATGACATTGGCATGGAAAATCATAGTGCAATTTCAGCAGCATAACAACATGAAATAAGAACTCATAAAAAATGGCTTATGAGATATAAATGGATGTTTCATGATATTTAAATTAAATGGATAGTAATTGGGACATATAGATACATGAACCAACAAACTTAATGGAATTTAGATGCAAAATACAAAATAATTACTTGGATGTAAAAGAGGAGAGAGAAATCCCTCATAGAATTTCAGCATGGTAATGAGTGTACATGAAAGGCATTAATGAGAGAGAAAGGGGTATACCATCATCCAAACATAAAAATGGAAGTATAGGGGAGGTGAAAAATCATACCATAACATTTTTAATTGGAAAAAAAAGTATAACAACTTAAAGAAAATTGGAGAAAAAATGAGAAAGGAAGAACTCCCTTACTGGGATGTATGCTTCCAAAGGATTGGGAGTTGATTGATAGAGGCTTCTTGAGAGATTTGGGAACCTTGGGAAGATTATAGAGAGAGGATAGAAGATGTTTGAAGAACTCAAAAGGCTTTTAGTGAAGAGAATGTGGGATCTTGGGTGTTATTATATAGAAAAGGAGAGGGAACTATTTATTATTTAGGTTTGGGACACCACACATTAAACTAATCAAAACTGCAAACTAGACCATGGTTTTTGCCCTTGGTTATTTCCAAAGAGGAGTGGAAAACAATATTTTCTGAGGAAAATGTCCTAAAATCTTAAAATAATAGGGTTTCTTTTGTGGAGGTGAGTTACACTCTCAAGGAAAACAATTTTAAAAGACCAAAATGATTTATAAGTCTTACAAGGTCCACTAAAGATTTGTTAAATAAATCAAACAAATCTAAAAGCACATTATTTTAATGTTAAGAAATATATTGGCTGAACATAATGTTTATAGTATTCTATAACATCACTATTGGGTCATTATGATGTCATAAAACACATTATATATTTAAAGGCTATTTAATTTTCACCCAAAAATTCCGCTGTCACAGAAAATTATGAAAATTTCACCATTGAATAATATCGATGTCCTGATTCCAAAAACAATATTAATTTTATCTAAATTATTTTATAAATATATGAATTTTTACATTTAAAATAAAAACCACCATTTATTTAAAATTCATAGGTTTTGACAGAAACATCTTTCAAACCTTAATAAAAACTACAATTGAATTCATAAAAATATAAGATAATTTATATTTAATAAAAATTAATTTAATAATAATAATAATGTTTTATTAAAATATTAACTAATTCAAAAATTTATTAATTCATAAAAATATATTTCTTAGTGGAATATTATCTAAAAATACTATTTGTGCTTTAAAAACTATTTACAAAGTAACTATAATAAAAAGAATGGACATTCTTTATACAAAAAATAATGTACATAGTCATAGTGCTAGGGTGTTGTTAAATAACCCCTTATAACACCCACATAAGACTAAAGGGTAAAGTGTGTGATGGTGATTGAATCTTATGTTGGCTCAGATAATATAGCTCAGGTGGTAATATCTATTAACATCCACTTATACTGATGTCTGTTCTGCTCAAGATTAACATGTTCAAGCTCAGTTTTGGATTGGTCAAGAGCGACTCCCAATGATGCCACCTCCTTTACAAGCTCTGACAAATGGGCTTCTTACGTGCAAAGTCTATTGGATAAGGCCATCACTTCCTTTTTCTGAGTAAATTGGATTTGTTAAAGCCCTATATTTATACTAATCATGTGATCACTGTTCAACAACTATATTAGAAACAGTCACAATTTTTAATGGCATTTTAAAATCTAGAAAAATAAAACAAATGAAGTTTACATTTTATATAACCATAATAAGACATTTAATTTTATCAAGAGTAATTTTCATTAATAAATGTTTTGGTCATTACAATCGTCCCCCATTTAGAAATTTTTCCCTCGAAATTTCTTTTTCTCACACTAAATCAGATGTGGGTAATTCTGCTTCATGACTTCCTCTAATTCCCAAATCCTTGCTTCAAACTTGTTGTTTCACCACAACAAAATGATTTCGTAGAACTTTTTCTCTATGATATATGATCTTCACTAGTTTCTCCTCATAAGAGAGATCATCTTCAAGGTGTAATACCTCTTAAGAGAGTACATGTGAAGTTTCTAAAAAGTACTTCCTTAAGAAGGATACATGAAAGACATCATGTACTTTGTACATGGTAGGTGGAAGTGCTAGTCGATAGGCCCCCAGCCCCAACATGATCATGAATATTGAAGGGGACGATGTACCTAAGACTTAACTTCTCTTTCTTTCCAAACCTGATGACCTTCTTCCATTGAGATATTCATAGAAATACCACGTCTCCAACTTTAAACTAAATGTCTCATCGACTGTTATCTTCATAACTCTTCTGTAGACTCTGATCTACCTTGATATACTGCTGAATGGATTTCACCTTCTCCACCATTTCTTTAAACATTTTAGTCCTAACATCTTATGCTCACTGACTTCATCCCAACATTCTAGTGTTCTCCACCCCTTACCCATACAGGGCTTCATAAGGTTCCATTCAGATTCTCTAGTGGAAACTATTATTGTAGGAGAATTCAACTAGTAAAGGATGTTAGTCCCACCCTCCTTTGAAGTCCATAAAACATTATCTTATCATATCCTCTAGTGTCTCAATAGATCACTCCGATTGGCCATCAGTTTGAGGATTATTTGCCATAATGAAGTTTAGTTCGGTATCCAAAGCATGTTGGAGACACTTCCAAATCATAGAGGTGAATCATGGATCTCGATCAGATACAATAAATAGAGGTACTCTATGAAGCCATACCAATTCTCTGATATATATCCATGTGAGGTGATCCAATAGGAAATCCTCCAGAATTTAAATGACATATACATACTTTTTAAGATGATCCACAACAACTCAGATTGCATTGTTTCCTGTGGATTTATTCGTATGTCCAGTTAAAAAGTCCATGGTGATGTTATCCCATTTCCCTGATTGTATGGGCAATGGTTGCATCATCCCCTTAGACTTCTAACTCTCTTACTTAACTTGAGGACACACCAGGCACATTAATGTATACTCAGTGATCTCCTTCTTCATATTATCCCTCCCATAATTCTTTTGGAGATCTTCATACATCTTTGTGTTTTCTGGGTGAATAGAGAAATTTGAACTATGTGCATCATCCAAAAGTTCCTTCTTCAGCTCTGGACTTGAAGGAACACATATTTTTTTTCTCAAATCTCACAAGTCCTTCTTCATTAACATTAAACTCCATGTATTTAACTTTTTTGATAGCTTCAACTTTCTTCTGAATTCCTACATCATCCTATTGAGCATCCTTTAACCATTCCAAAAGAAAGGATTGAGCAATCATTTGTGAAAGGATTGATAATTTTCTCTTATTTATGATTCCCATGTCCACCTTCCTGAAATCTATGAATATTGGATCCTTTTCAATTCTCATCAATGATAGAATCACTATGTCCTTTCTACTTAGATCATCTGCCACCATGTTTGCTTTCCCAGTGTGGTAATGGATTGAGAAGTCATAGTATTTGATCAGCTACAATCATCTTCATTGGCACATGTTCAACTCTTTATGTGTGAATATAAAATAAAGGCTTTTTTGGTCCATATATATTTCACACTTCTCCACAAATAGATAATTTCTCTAAAAGTTTAAAGCGAAGATCACTGCAGCCAACTCCAGATCATGTGTGGGATAATACTTCTCATGAAAACTAACTATCCTTGTAGTATGGGCAATGACTTTGTCATTTTGCATCAACACATGGCCCCTGCCATTCTTTGAATCATCATATAATACCATTAACATTTCTCCATTTGTGGGTAAAGTGATCATGAGCACAGTGACAATCCTCCTCTTTAACTCCTTGGATCTTTCTTCCCATTAATAACTCTAAGAAAACATTACTCCCTTCTGAGTTATCTTGGTAAGAGGGTTGGACAATCATGATAAATTTCTCACAAATTGTCGATAATATACAGCTAACCCAAAAAATACATGGATATCCATTATCAATGTTGACCTAGGACATCTCTAAATTGTATATTTCTTGGATGGATCCACAAATATCCCTTGCTTGTGATGATATGTCCCATGAATGAGACCTCCTTCAACCAGAACTCACACTTGGTGTACTTTTCATTGAGCTTATCCTTTCGCAAGGTCTCTAGTATTGTTCTTAGACACTCCTCATAATACTACATGGTTTTGGAGTATATTATAATATCATCTATAAATACTACCACAAATTTGTCAAGGTAATATATAAAGACTCTGTTCATCAAGTCCATGAATATTGATGGAACATTAGTGAGTATGAAAGGTATTAATTTGAATTCATATTGATTGTATCTTTTACAAAAAGTAGTCTTGGGGATATCTTCCTTATTCACCCTTACTTGATAATATCCCGACCTTAAATCTACCTTGGAGAAGTATTTTGGTCCACACAGATAATTGAACAAGTAATCAATTCGTGAGATAGGATACTTGTTCTTTATCGTGATTTTTTTAAGCTCACGATAATCGATGCAAAGGTGCATTGACCCATCCTTCTTTTTGATGAAGAGAACTGGTGCACCCCATAGCGAAGCACTTGGGTGTATAAACCCCTTATCTAGATTCTCTTATAGTTATTTTTTCACCTCCTCTAGCTCCACAACAACCATTCTATATAGAGTCTTAGATATTGGCAACACCCCAGGTAGAAGATCAATTAGGAATTCAACATCTCTTCTAGGAGGAATACCAGAGAATTCCTCATAAAACACATCAGTGAATTACATCACAATATGAATGTCTTCAAGGATGGTTTCTTCCTTATACTAAATCATCTAGGCCAGATACAGACACTCATAGGGTAGTAATATCCACACATTAGATGAAGGATATAAAGAAGATTCATCTTCCTCCTTGCACCTATATATAATCGGGGGTTTCTTCTCCATATGGAGAGTGATTTACCTCTCACGAAAATTATGTTGGATCTATATAAGGAAAGCCAATCCATGCCAAGAATTGAATCAAATTCAACCAGAGGGAGTATGATGAGGTTCTCTAGGACATTCAATCCACTTATTATGATAGGGGAGGAGTTATATTCATGGGATTCAATGATTACCCCATTTTCCATACTCACATACATCTTTACCTCCATGAATTGTGGTGGCATTGGGATTTTCTACTAAATTTTGGGGATATAAAAAAATGCATAGAACCTAAATCAAAACGTAAATTCAGTATTTTTGAATGAATAACTAGTGTACCTATCACCATTTCATTTTCGGGGTTCACTTTGGCAGTAGTGATGGAAAAATCTCACCCTTTCTACCTTAGAGGTTGTTCGTTTCCTCCGAAAACCCTTGGCTTAGAGCACTGATTAGAAAAATGCCCTAGTTATTTGCAGTTGAAGCAATGAACAACACGTTGAGAGTCAAACGAAGCATTCCTATACTCTATCATAGACCCAGGTTTTCTTGTCAGATGTTAATGGCTTGGTTATATTCTCTTATACACCTAAATAATGTCCTCATCCCCTTAAGGAAATTTCCGGGGTTCTTCTTTCCGCACCTTTGGCAAGTGGGGTGCTGGATTTTCTTATCACCGTTAGATCTATCCATCAGACCACCAGAACTGAAGTCCATCTTATGCTTCTTATCCCCATGACACCCCTAAGGTTTACCAATCACCATATCAACCTTTAGGACACATCAGACAATTTCCTCATAGTGGTCGAAGTCACTGATTTCCAGGGCTTTCCACAGGCTAGGTTTTAGCCCACCAAAGAAGCAGTCAACCATGAATTCATGGGTAATGACAAAGCTAGAAGTGTATCATGAAATGCTTGTGAAATTTTTCTTGTACTCTCTAATAGATTTATCATCATTGTTCTTTATGGAAGGAAATTACCTTTCCATATTAAGCTGGTGGGTGCACGGAAAATATTTATAAAAAAACATCTTTAGGAAAAACTTCCATTCCAATGCCTCGATCTCCTCCGAAGGCTTTGTATTTTTTGATCAATGTCAACCATTGATCGGATTCACCCTCCATATGATATGTATCTAGAATAACCTTCTCTTGTTCCAAACATTGAAGGATGGATAAGTTCATTTCAATGGATTTGATCCGTTGTTCGATGATTAAGGGATCAGATAATCCCTTAAAGGTAGGAGGACTTTGTCTCATGAAGATCTCGATAGCTGATTTTTATTTCTTGGGGGGGGGGGGTTGAAAATTTTTCATTACCCATGTTTCTATTCAATTATTGAGTTTAAATAGAGAGAATCATGACAAAATTTGCGATTCCCACTCCTATCATATTGAAAATCTCATTGCCACAATCATCACTTTGATCTTCACATTGGTTGTTAGCGCGAGTGCTCCTATTACTAGCCATTGGATGGAATTAAAGGAAATTTAGAGGGAACACATAAAGGGTAATCCAAATACAAATATTTATAAAGTATAAATATCATTTATTTCCTTAATTTATGAACCCATCAGCTTCAATCTATGTTATCCATGATCTACTTTCAAACATATATTCTTAGGGGAATTTTTTTATTCCCTTTATAATGGTTCATACTAAGCTTGTGAATTTACCAATGAAAATCCCTTGATAGTGTCATAAATAAGAGTGCAACAAGGCTCGTTTTCATGTATTTGGATTCCCCTGACCATGTCCGAAACACTTTGTATGGGTTTTCACCCTTAGGTACATTTGTGTCAGAGCCGCCTCTACCTGCACATATCCAGACAAGGATTGAATTTGTTGATAAACCACTTAATCAATAATCACTAATGAAGCATGAATTTTCACATATTATATACTATATTTCAATGATCTAAATCCCACCATAGTGTTATTTTATAGGAAATTGTCACATTTTTAGGTTTTTGTGGTATTTTGAGCTAAACTGCAAAAATAGCTTAATTTTGGGGTTTAACTGTTTCATTTGTATTATGTATTTTTGCCATAAAATTTTCTAAACTGAACCAAATTGTGAAATTACTTTTTTTATATTTCTTTAAATCATGGGCCGCATTTTCATTTTTCTGGATCTATAGCTCAATCAATCATTTGTAGGCCCAAACTAAGCTCACAATCTGTGCCTCGAAAATTGTGTACATATTTAGAATGTTTTAAATCTAATCTTGTATCTCTAAGTATACTAGTCCATTAGATCTTTAGTTTACCAAGGAACTGTTAGAGGATTTAATTAACAACTTTAATTAAAGAGTCCATGTCAGAATCTTCTAATTACAAGGTCATAATGTCATGGGCAATCGAAGTTGTGGAATACCAAGAGTCACCTGGAAAGATTAAATGTTCCGCACTAAAACAACCATAAATCCTTCATAGGTGGATTAATGAGGCTTAAATTTTTAGAAAGCACGATTTCGGAATTATGGAGCAACTTCCCAGAAGGGACCAATTACCAATTATGGAATTTGATGGGTCTAAAAGTCGATTACTTCAGGAGGACAGAATTCAAAGCGATATTTCTTCACCCATTTCACCTATACATATGTGTCTCTTATCCCTTTTACATGGATAGCCATTTTATGGGGGAAAGGTTGATTATTGTTGTTGTAATAATTATTTTTATTTTTAATATATATTAGTTATCTTTATTCTTCATACCTCATTTCTTCCATTTATTTTATTTTATGTATTCTCCCGCTGTTATTCGCTTCTCAACTCCACTAAAAATGGAGAACTAACCTCGACGCTTTTTTGAGAGAGGGAATGGAGATTTATTGAGTTCATTTTACATTAATTTCCATTACCTTTACTCAATTCTATGAATGTTGGTGGTGGTTAAATCTATTATGGTGAGCGGTCGCCCCATTTTCTCTACCACCAATTTCTTCTTCTCAATTATCAATTTTCCTTCCCTTCGCTGTTTGAGTCATGAATATGGTGGAGTATGGCATGAGTAGTGATGGTAAGTGAAGAGGTATCCTAGATGATATTAGTAAGAGCATTACCCCGTATGCATAGGTCTCGGTATGGGGTGATTACATTTCAAATGAGAAGGTGAGGTGTGACAGGTATTGATCACTTCATTGTGTTGAATATTGAGATTCTTTTTAAATAGTGATATCAACCAGCATGACCTCCTATAGACAACTGGTTACTTTCTTTCTTCTAACTTCATTCTGTATTTCCTTTAATTGTTATATATTATATTTATATTTTATGCATTTAAAATTATCCTTTTATTTATAATAATATTATCTTTTAATATTAGTTATATTTTAAATAGTGACAATAGAAAGATAGTGCGTGTGAGCGACCTCCTTGTGATCAACCCTAGGGTGTGCCACTATGGTAAATTTTTAGGTTAATACGAATTTAATTGAATCATGGTTCACAAAAAACCTCTCTCACCACTCACCAAAACGTAGGGATGTTTTTATTATACATACTGATGTTTTCTAATCCTAATAGAAAAAATAACTAAACATATACTCTGATACTAACTATGACTACCCTTATCTTTATTAAATACTTAAACATGATTTATTACATAAAATTCTCACTTGAGACAGCATATATGATCCAGAGGTCTAGTGTTTTTGGGGCTTTGAAACATTACATAAAAACATAATGTATAGAACACAACATTTTATTGGAAACTTCCTTTACATTACCACAACATTCTTTCATACTTAGCATTACATAGGATAACTTAAGGACATGCATAAAAAAGGGTGAGCTATAAAGCCCTGTAGGAGAGTAAAAAAAAATAACATGACTATTACAATACATGTTAGGAAATAGGCATATAAATGGATCACAAGATAAACATGAACAAAAAGGCATGATAAAACATGATAATCATAATATGGAAATGTGGCAACAACGCTTAACATGGAATTAGCATGAGCCAAGGCCCAATGCATATGGATCATGAGTAAACCCTCATTGCACATGAATAAAAAGTAAACCCAAATTTCACTTGAATTACCATGAGTCAACACTCATTTGACATGATGTATCATGATACTATACTTTACCAAATGCATTGGAGTGCTATCAAGGCACACCCTTTTTGAACTTTTTATTTCATGCATAAGTGTGATACATGGATCATACAACATGAAATCAATCATTATAAATTATTCCATGATAAAGGGATGCAAAATACATACATAAATATTTATAATAAATAATTAAATTTTCACAAAAGTGAATACCCTTGATAGATAAATGGGCATTGTATTCACTACACAATGAAATTGTCTTGGAAAATTGTAGTGCAATTTCGGCACCATAATGACGTGAAATAAGAACTCATATAAAATGGTTTATGAGAGATAAAGGGGTGTATCGTAATATTTACATGAAATAGATAGTAAGGAAGCTCTATAGATACATTTATCAAAAATATTAATGGAATTTAGATGCATAATACAAAAGAATTACTTGGATGTACAAGTGGAGAGTGAAATCTCTCACGGAATTTTGGCATAGTAACGTGTGTACATGGGAAGAATTAATGAGAGAGAAAGGGGTCTCCCATCATCCAAAAATAAATAGTTCAGTATGGGGGAGGTTTGAAATCATACCCCAATATTTTTAATTGAAAATAAAAGGCATAACATCTTAAAGAAAAATTGGACAAAAAATAGAGAGGAAGAAATCCCTTACTTGGAAGTGTGCTTAGAAAGGCTTGGGAGAGGATTGATAGAGACTTATTGAGATGCTGAGGAACCTTGGGATAATTCTAGAGAGTGTAGGGAAGAGGTTGTCTGAACTAAAAAGGATTTGAGTGGAGAGGTAGTTGGATCCTTGGAGGATTTATATAAGAAAGGAGAGGGGATTCTTTAATATTTAGGTTTGGGACACCACACATTAATCTAATAAAAACCAGAAACCAGCCCATGGTTTTTTCCAAAGGGGAGTGAAATTTTTTTATGTGGCCAATGTATGAATTTCTTAAAATAATAGGGTTGCTTATTTGGAGGTGTGACACACTCTCAAGGAAAACAATTTAAAAAGAGAAAAATGTTTTATAAGTCTTGGAGGGTCTACTAAAGCTTTGTAAAATAAATAAAAACAATATAAAGTCACGTTTTTTTAATTTGAAACCACATATTTTTCAAACATAATGTTAATAGTATTTTATTAAATCACTATTGGGTCATTATGATGTCATAAAACACATTATATATTTAAAGAGAATTTAAATTTTACCCAAAAATTCGACTGTCTCAGAAAACTAAGAAAATTTCATCATTGGATAATTTCGACATCCTTATTCCAAAAATAATATTATTTTTATATAAATAATTTTTAAAATATGTGAATTTTTAATTTTTAAATAAAAACTGATATTTATTGAAAATTCATGGGTTTTGACAAAAACATATTTCAAACCTTAATAAAAATTATAATTTAATTCATAAAATTATAGGATAATTTATATTTAATAAAAATTAATTTAATAATAATAATATTTTATTAAAATATTATTTAATTAAAAATCCATTATTTCATCAAAATATATTTATTAGTTAAATATTAACTAAAAATACTATTTGTGCTTTAAAAACTATTTACAAAGTTACAATAATAAAAAAATGCACATTAATTATAAAAAATAATATACATAGTCATAGTGCTAGGTTCTTGTTGAATAACCCCTTATAACACCTTCATAAGACCAAAGGGTAAGGTGTGCAGTGGTGACAGACTCTTGGCATGGCTCAGATAACATCGCTCGGGTGGTAATCTCTATTAACTTCCAATTCTCTCATAGTCAGTTCCGCTCAAGCTTAACATGTTCAATATAAGATTGGTCTTGGTAAAGAGAGAAGCCCAATTACGCCACCTCCTTTATAATCTATGACAAAAGCGCTTCGTACGGGGAATGTCTACTGGATGAGGCCATCACTTCCTTTGACTGAGTAAATTGGATTTGTTAAAGCCCTATATTTATACCAATCATGTGATCACTATTCAATTGATATATTAGCAACGGTCACAATTCATAATGATATTTTATAATCTAGAAACAAAAAACCAATGATGTTCAAATTTTATATAACCGTAATAAGACATTTAATTAGATCAAGAGGAATTTTTATTAATGAAAGTTTGGGTCGTTACAATATTCTACCCTTATGAAATTTCACCCTTAAAATATCCTTGTCCCACACTAAAATAGATGTGGGTAACTCTGCTTTATCACTTACTCTGATTCCCACATCTCCTCTTAAAACGTGTGGTTTCTCCACAACATGATGATGAGGGGCATTGTCTTATTTCGTAGAACTCTTTCTCTATGATCTATGATCTTCACTAGTTGCTCCTCGCAAGAAAGATCATCCTCTAGCTCTACTACCTATGAAGAGAGTACATGTGAAGGGTCTAGTATATACTTACTTAATAGGGATACATGAAATAAATCAAGTACTTTGGCCATGGTAGGTGGAAGTTCTAGTTGATAGGCCACAACCCCGACACGATCAAGAATCTTGATGGGGGAGATGTACCTGGGACATAAAACCCCTTTATTTCAAAACATCATGACCTTATTACATATAGATATGTGTAGAAATATGATGTCTTCAACTTTAAACTCAATATCTCATTGATGGTTATCTACAAAACTCTTCTGTCAACTCTGGGGTTCCCTAATATGATGTTGAATCGTTTTCACCTTCTCCACCATTTTTTCGACCATTTTTAGTCCTAACAGCTTATGCTCACCGACTTCATCAGAACAGGACAATTTTTGACACCTCTTCCCATACAGAGCTTCATAAGGTTCCATTTGGATGCTAAAGTGGAAACTGTTATTGTAGGAGAATTCAACTAGTGGAATTTGGTGGTCCCACCTATGACAACCCTGCTCTTTATTACACACTTAAACATGATTTATTTCATAAAAATTACATGATACAACATAAAAGATCATAAGGTCTAGAGTATTTTGGGAATATGATCTTTAAATTAAAACCTAGAACAAGAAATACAACATATTTATTGAAAACATCCTTTACACGATCACTACATTCTCTCGTACTTAGCATTGCATAGGATAACCTGAGGACATGTATGAGAAAAAAGGGTGAGATATAAATACCATTAAGGGAATAAACATGGAATAAAATGAATAATATAGTACATGATATACATTAGTAATATCAATGGAGCGAAATATAGACATTAAAATAAAGGCAAGATAAATCATGATAATCTTAATATGGAAATGTGGCAACAACATTTAACACGATTTTAGCATGAGCCAAGGATCATTGACCATGAAGAATGAGTAAACCCTCAATGCACATGAATTAGCATGAGTAAACCCTCATTTCACTTGAATTATAATTAGTAAACCCTCATTTCACTTGATGTATCATGATAATAATCATTACCCAATGCATTGGAGCGCTATCAGGGTACACCCTTCTTAAACATTTCATTTCATGCATAAATGTGCCACATGGATCATATAAAATGGTTTCATTAAAACTCATAAATTATTCCAAGATAATGTAAATGTAGAGTTCATACATGAAACACTATAATCAATAATTAAATTTTCATAAATTTTAATTCCCATAATAGGGAAATGGGCATGGTATTCACTACACAATGACATTGGCTTGGAAAATCGCGATGCAATTTCGACAACGTAACGGTGTGACATAAGAATTCATTAAAATGGTTGATGAGAGAGAAATGGGTGTCTCATCATATTTAAATGAAATTTAATGTAAGGGGGTCATATAGATACATGTACCAACATAATAAATGGAATTTATATTCACAATACAAAATAATTTCTTGAATGTAAATGAGGAGAGAGATATTCCTTATGAAATTTCGTCATGGTAACGGGTGTACATGAGAGGAATTTAATGAGAGATAAAGGAGTATATAATCATCCAAACATAGAGAGGGAAGTATGGGGGAGGTATGAAATCATACCCTAACATTTATAATTTTGAAAAAAGGACATAACAACATAATGAAATTGAGACAAAAATGAGAAAAGATGAAATCCATTACTTGGAAGTGTGATCCCAAAGGCTTGGAAGAGGATTGAGAGAGGCTTCTTGGGAGCATGGGGCACCTTGTGAGGATTATAGAGAGAGTAGGGCAGATGTTGGATGAACTCCAAAGGCTTTGAGTGAAGAGGAAGTGGGAGCTTGGATGGGTTTATATAGGAAAATAGAGGGAATTATTTATTATTTTTGGTTTGGGTCACCACATATTAAAATAATAAATACCACAAACCCACCCATGGTTTTTGACCACAGTTTTTTCTAAAGGGGAGTGGAAAAAAATATTTTATAAGTAAAATGGACAAAATTCATAAAATATTGAGGGCGATTATGTGGAATTGAGTCACACTCTCAAGGATACTAATTTAAAAAGACTAAATGTTTTATAAGTCTTGGAGGGTCCATTGAAGCATTTTAAAATAAATAAAAAAATATATATAAAAAAAATATTTTGATGAGAAAACATATATTTTCCTAACATATCATTTATAGTATTTTATTACATCACTATTGGGTCATTATGATGTCATAAAACACATTTTATTTTTAAACGGTATTTGATTTCTTACCCAAAAATTAGACTATCTCAGAAAATTATGAAAAAATTACATTAGATAATTTCGATGTACTAACTTGAAAAATAATATTCATTTTATCTAAATAATTTTCTAAATATTGTAATTTTTATTTTTAAAATAAAAACCGATATTTATCGAAAATTCAGGTGTTTTGAGAAAAACGACTTTCAAGCCTTAATAAAAATTACAATTGCATTCCTAAAATTATATGATAATTTATATTTAAAAAGTAATTTAATTATAAAAATATTTATTAAAATATTATTTATTAAAAAATCCATTAATTCATCAAAATATATTTCTTAGTTGAATATTAACTAAAAATACTATTTGTGCTTTAAGAACTATTTATAATGTAACAATAATAAATTGAATTCACATTTTTTTATACAAAAATAATGTACATAGTCACAGTGCTAGGGTCTTGTTACATAACCCCTTATAACACCTGCATAAGAGTGAAGGGTAAGGTGCGCGATGGTGACATACTCTTGGGGTGGCTCAGATAGCATTGCTCAAGCCGTAATCTCTATTAACTTCCATTTCTCCCATAGTCGGTTCTGCTAAAGCTTAATGTTTTAAATCTTGTCTTGGGATTGGTCAAGAGTGAAGCCCAATGATCCCACCTCCTTCCCAATCTCTGAAAAGTGGGCTTCATATTGGGAAAGTCTACTGGATGAGGCCATCACTTCCTTTGTCTGAGTAAATTGGATTTGTTAAAGCCTTATATTTATACTAATCATGTTATCACTGTTCAATGTCTATATTAGCTATAGTCACATTTCCTAATGGTATTTTAAAAATTGAAATCATAAAACCAAAGAAGTTTACAAATTTTTTTACATAATGAGACATTTAATTAGATCAAGAGGGATTTCCATTAATGAAGGCCTGGGTCATTACAATCACCCCTCTTTAAGAAATTTTTCCCTCGAAATTTCTTTTTACCACACTAAAATAGACGTGGGAAACTCTTCTTTATTAATTCCTTTGATTCCCATGTTTCTTCATCAAACTTGTGGTTTTTCCACAACACTTTGATGAGGGGAATTGCCTTATTTCGTAGAACTTTCTCTCTACAATTTAAGATCTTAACTGGTTGTTCCTCGTAAGATAGATCGTCCGATAGCTGTACTACCTCTAAAGAGAGTAAATGTGAAGGGTCTAGTATGTACTTCCTTAAGAAGGATACATGAAAGAAATCATGTACTTTGTCCATGGTAGGTGGAAGTGCTAGTCGATAGGCCACAACCCCGACACGATCCAGAATCTTGAAGGGGCTGATGTACCTATGACTTAACTTCCCTTTTTCCAAACCTCATGACCTTATTCCACTGAGATATGCATAAAAATACCATATCTCTAACTTTAAACTCAAGGTATCATCGATGGTTATCTACATAACTCTTCTGTTGACTCTGGGCTACCTTGATATGCCGCTGAATGGTTTTCATCTTCTCCACCATCTCTTCGACCATTTATAGTCCTAGAAGCTTACACTCACCGACTTCATCCCAACATGCCGGTGTTCTTCATCTTTTCCCATTAAGGGCTTCATATGGTTCCATTTGGATGCTCGAGTAGAAACTATTATTGTAGGAGTATTCAACCAGTGGAAGATGTTGGTACCATCCCCCTTTTAAGTCCATTGAGCAAGCTCTCAACATATCCTCAAGTGTTTGGATAGTCCACTCAGATTGTCCATTAGTATGAAGATGATAGGCCGTACTGATGTTTAGTTTAGTATCCTAAGTATGTTGAAGATTCTTCCAAAACGTAGAGGTGAATCTTGGATCTCGATCAAATACCATAGATAGTGGTACACCATGCAGCCTTACCACTTCCCCGATATATATCTGTTCTACTTGATCTAGTGAGAAATCCTCCTGAATAACAATAATGTTTGCAGACATGGTATAACGATACTCAACAATCCATATTGCATTGTTGCCTTTGGATATCTTCAGATGTCCGGTGACATAGTCCATGGTGATGTTCTCTCATTTCCGTGATGGTATGGGTAATGGTTTCATCATCCACTTATAATTCTACCTCTCTGCCTTCACTTACTGACACACCAAGAACTTGGATGTAAAGTCCTCAATCTCCCTTTTTATATTGTCCAACAAATAGTTTTATCAGAAATCTCGACACATCTTTGTGCTCCCTGAGTGAATAGAGAAGGTTGAATAATTTGAGTCCTCCATAAACTCCCTCTTTATCTCTGGATTGGATGGTACACATAATCATCACACAAATATCACAATTCCATCCTTTTCAACCACGAACTCTGAGGATTTCCCATTTCTGATAGCTTCCACCCTTTTCAAAATTTCCACATCCTTTCTTTGAGCATCCTTTATTTTCTCCAAAATATATGGTTGAGAAATCATTTGTGAAAGGATTGATGATGTTCCCTTCTTTATTATTCCCATGTCCATCTTCATCAAATCTAAGCAGATTGGATCCTTCTCAATTCTCATCAATGATAGAATTGTTTGGTCCTTTCTACATAGAGAATCCTCCACCATGTTCGCTTTTCTAGGGTGGTAATGGATTGAGAAATCATAGTATTTGATCAACTCTAACCATCTTTGTTGGCGCATGTTTAACTCTTTCTGTGTGAATATATACTTAAGGCTCTTGTGTTCTGTATATATTTCACACTTCTCCCCAAAGAGATAATGGGTCCAAAATTTTAATGCGAAGATCACCACACCCAACTCTATATCATGTGTTGGATAATTTTTCTCATGAACTTTAAATTTCCTTGAATCATAGGAAATGACTTTGTCATTTTGCATAAACACACACCCCAATCCCTTCTTCGAAGCATCACTAAATACCACAAAAAGTTCTCCACTTGTGGGTAAAGTGAGCATGAGTGCAGTGATAATCCTTCTTTTCAACTCTGTGAAGCTTTGTTCACATTCATCACTCTATGAAAAATTTACTCCCTTCCGAGTCAACTTGGTATGAGGGTTGGAAAATCATGACAAATTTTTCACAAATCGTCAATAATATCCTACTAATCCCAAAAAGGTACGAATATCTGTTACAGATGTTGGACTTGGTCATCCCACTATTGCAGCTATCTTGGAGGGATCCAAAGATATCCCATTAGTTGTGATCATATGGCTTAAGAATGAGACCTCCTTCATCCCGAACTCACACTTGCTGTACTTTTCATAGAGCTTCTCCTTCCACAAGGTCTCTAGTACAATTATTAGATTCTCCTCATGAACCTATTTGGTTTTGGAGTATATTAGAATATCATCTATAAAGTCTACCAAAACTTTTCCTAGGTAATCTCTAAAGACTCTATTCATCACATCCATAATAATTGCTGGAGCATTAGTGAGTCTGAAAGGCATTATTATGAATTCATAGTGCCTGTATCTTGTACAAAACGTAGTCTTGCTGGTATCTTCCTTCCTCTCCCTTGATAATATCCCGACCACAAATCCACCTTGGATAAGTATTGTGCTCCACTCAACTGATTGAATAAGTAATCAATTTTCGGGATATGATACTAGGTCTTTATCATGATTTTGTTAAGCTCGCGATAATTGATGCAAAGGCACATTGATCCATACTTCTTCTTGACAAAGAGGACTGGTTCACCCCATGGTGAATCACTTGTGCATATAAACCCGTTATCCAGATTCTTTTGTAGTTGTTTCTTCAGATCCTCAAGCTCCACAATGGCCATTCTGTACGGAGTCTTGGATATTGGAAACTCCCCAGGTATAAGATCAATTGAGAATTCAACATCTCTTCTAGAAGGAAGACCAGGAAATTCCTCGAGAAACACTTCTGTGAATTACCTCACAATAGGCATGTCTTCAAGGATGTTTGATTCCTTGGACTCAATCATCTGAGAAAAATAAGCATTCTCATAGGGAAGTAATATCCATGCTTGAGATGATGGAGCTGAAGAAGATTCATCTTCCCCCTTTCACTTGTATAGAATTGGGGGTCGATTTTACATTTAGATATTGGTTTTCCTCTCATGGAAATTTATGTTGGATATATATAAGTAAAGCCAATTCATACCATGAATTGCATCAAATTCATCTAGAGGGAATATGAAGAGGTTCGATTGGAAGTTCAATCCACAAATTATCACAGGGGAGGAGTTATATTCATGGGATGCAATGATTTCCCCATTTTCCGTAATCACCGATATCCTTACTTCCATTATTTTTTGTAGTGTTGTGATTGTTCTAATAAACATTAGGGATATAAAATAATGTGTAGAACCATAATCAAAAAGGATGTTCGCTATTCTTGAATGAATAACTAGTGTACCTGTCACTACTTCATTGTCGGGGTTCACTTTGGTTATAGTGATGGAAAAAGCTCTCCCTTGCTGCCTTGGAGGTTGTGGGTTGCCTCTAAAAACCCTTGGCTTAGGGAACTTATTTTCAAAGTGCCCCGATTCTTTGTAGTTGAAGCAATGAACAATGTATTGAGGGTCGAGTAGAGCGTTCCTATCCTCTGTCGCAGCAGCATGTTTTTCTTGCCCAAAGTTAATATCTAGGTTCCATTATCTTCCACACCTAAAGCATTTCCTTATCCCCTTCATGTAATTTTTGGGGTTCTTCTTTCCACACCTTTGGAAAGTGGGGTGCTGGATCTTCTTAGCACTATTGGATTTATCCATCAGACCACCGGTAGTGATGTACACATTATGCTTCTTATCCATATGATACCCATGAGATTCTTTGATCTCTATTTTGACCTTGAGGGCACATTAGACAATTTTATCATATCTTTTGAAGTCACGGATCACCAACACTTTCCATAGGCTAGGTTTCATCCCACCAAAGAAGCAGTCAACCTTGCATTCAGGGTAACGACAAAGTCGGATGCATATCGTGCAAGCCTTGTGATGTTTTCTTCATTAGCTCTGAAAGATTTGTCATCTTTTTGCACGAAGGAATGGAAGTCCCCTTCCATTTTTTGTCGGAGGGTGTGCGGAAAATATTTATCGAAAAAAATCTTCTGACAATCATTCCATTCCAACACCTCGATCTCCACCTCAGGCTTTATATTGTTGATCAACGTCCACCATTGATCAGCTTCACCCTCCATATGATAAGCAACCAGGAGAACCTTCTCGTGTTCGGAACATTGAAGGATGGAGAAGATCTTTTCAATGGATTTGATCTATTTTTCAGCGATTGAGGGATGAAATGATCCATTAAAATTATGAGGCCTTTGTCTCATGAAGATCTCGATAGCGAATTGTTTTTTCTTATGGGGGTTGCGAATTCCTCTTGACCCATGTTTCTAGTTAAAGCATGAGTTAACTGAGAGAGAATCATGAAAAAGTTCATGATTCCTTCTCCCATGGGATTGGGCATCTCATTAGTACAACCATAAAAATGATATTCACATCGATTTTTAGCTCGAGTCCTCCTATTACCAGCCATTGGATATAATAAAAGGAGTGTTAGGGGTAACACATAAAGGGTAATCCAAAAACAAAACGGATGACATATACATTACTTTTATTTACTTGACTTATGAATATATAGGCTTCAATATATGTTATCCATGATCTACATTCCAACACATATTCTTAAGGGTATTTTTCCCTTAATAATGGTTCATACTAAGCTTGTGAATTTACCAAAGCATATCCCCTGGGAGTGTCATAACCAAGTGTGAAACAAGGCCCGTTGTCGTGGACCAGTTCACGTTTGAGTCTATCTCAAAGTGGCGTTTTTGGGTTTTACCACTAGGATATATCTGTGCCAGAGCCCCCTCAACCTGCTTGTATCCATACATGGACGTATTTAATACTTAGGGATGTTTTTATTATAATTATTCTTGTCTCTAAGTCTTCACTAGGGTTTTCTAATCCAAATCCCAAAAATATCTAAACCTATCCTATGATACCAACTATAACAACCCTGATATTTATTAAACAATTAAACATGATTTATTACATAAAATTCACTTGATACAACATAGATGATCGAGAGGTCTAGTGTTTTTGGCTTAGGATCTTTACAAAACAACTTAAAACCTGAAATACAACATCTTTATTGAAAATTTCCTTAACATGACCACTACATTTTCTCGTACTTAGCATTTCCTAGGATAACCAATGGACATTCATGAGAAAAGGGTGTGATATAAATCCCAATAAGTTAATAAACATAGAATAACATGAGAAATATAGTACATGTTAGAAAATATTAATATCAATGGAGAACAAGATAAACATTAACATAAAGGAATGATAAAGCATGATAATCTTTATATAGAAATGTGGAACCAATATTTAACATGATTTTAGCATTATCAAAGTCTCATTGCACATGGATCATGAGTAAACCCTCATTTCACTTGAATTAGCATGATTAAACCCTCAATTCACATGAATTAGCATGATTAAACCTTAATTGCACTTGAAGTATCGTGATACTAATCTTTACCTAATGCATTGGAGAGCTATCAGGGTGCACCACTATTAAACATTTCATTTCATGCATAAGTGTGCCATATAAATCATATAACATGGATTTGTTAAACCTCGTCATTTATTCCATGATAAAGAAATTGTGGGATTTATACAAGAAACACTATAATCAATAAGTAAATGTGCATGGTGGTTAATACCCTTGATAGGGTGTAGACCTCGGAAAATGCATCCTCAAAATTTTAAAGATGCTTCCATACACGACCCAAGATCATAGTCCTTTTAAAAAGATTCGATTTGGTAGGTCGTAGGGCCCGAACGAAGTTACAGATTAGGAGTTATGGACATTTGAAGTTGGGCTGGAAAACTGGTTCATGAAGCCCGTTCACAAAGCCCCCTCCGTGATCGCGGAGCGCCACCCCAAAGAAAAGAGGAAGGATTCTCCACAAACCCGTTTGACGTTCGCGATGTGCCGTAAAGACCCGCCATGAATGAAGGAGGTAGGATGCTCTGCAGCCACCGCTGACGTTCGTGAACCTGCCGTGGTGCAATCTCCATCTTCGCGCCGAGTGAGCTCTGCTTCGTGGTGCCCCTGGACTATAAATACCCAGCTCACCCCCATTCTATGACGGCTCTTTCTCCCCTTGGGCGGTCGATCTCCCGGTTCGCGGAGCTCCGCGAGGAGCATCTGTCATGATGCTGCTCTGTGAGTCCATGATCCATGAGTAGCTTCCTTCGCGATGCTGCTCTGCGAGTCCATGCTCCGTGAGTAATACGTGAGAGCCCTTTTCTCCATGAGTCGCCCTTGCTCCGTGAAAGGCCTTTGCTCTGCGATCCGCCCTTGCTCTCTGAGAGGCCTTTTCTCTGCGAGCTTCCCTTGCTCTGA
This sequence comes from Viscum album, assembly GCA_963277665.1. Classification (NCBI taxonomy): domain Eukaryota; kingdom Viridiplantae; phylum Streptophyta; class Magnoliopsida; order Santalales; family Viscaceae; genus Viscum; species Viscum album. The sequence goes on along the minus strand of OY728129.1, from coordinate 1,024,432,733 downwards.
AAATCCATTTGCTCCACAAGACCTTTACTCCGCGAAGCTACTTCGAGAAGACCTATACTTTGCGAGGATCCTACCTTCGCACCCACCAGTCCATACCGCGGGGGCTGCACCCACCCACCCCTGCTCGAGGATAGTGCTGGGATTCGTTCCCGGCCCTCCTGGCCAGTCCCTTCACTACCCTCACAGACCCCCATGAAAAATGGATAGTCTCACCGTGAACTTTTCGGGCTAGGATGTCGGGATTGTCCATTGCACCCCTATACGCACCCACCTCCCACTTATGGAATAACATGATTTGAGATACTCCTCCACACACCATGAAGCATGTTGATTCGACATATTCCTCTTGGTTTCATTCCCATGTCGTGAGTTGAGATTCTCATCATCAATTCCCCAAGTACCTTGAGTGAAACCATTCCTCAGGAAACTCCCCTAAACACAATCACTTGGATCCTATGCCAGGTTGAACCAAAAAGGTACACCCTTGCGTAAGACCCAATACCATCCATTTCTAGGCACCTTATGCACAATAGTCCTATATACATGTCTTTAAACTGCAGTTCTCCCTATGTTCCAAACATTGGATGCCTCTTCCTCAATATGAGAGATGCCTTATGATTCTAGCATGAGATGCCAATAGTCCTCTCTACATGACTATAAAATATAGTGTACCCTATGATCCAACCATAGGATTCCTCTTGATCCAAACAAGAGATGCATTTTGCTTCTAGAATGAGATGCCAACAATCCTACCTACATGACTCGAAACTGTAGTACTCCCTATGTCCCAAACATAGGATGCCTCTTCCTCCTAATAAGAGATTCCTTATGCTCCAAGCATGAGATGCCAAAAGTCCTACCTACATGACTCTAAAATGTAGTTCTCTGTATCTTCCAAACATAGGATGACCCTTCCTCCAAACAAGAGATGCCTTGTGCGCCAAGAATAAGATGCCTAATTCCATTATTATAGTGGCGTAATTTCAAGAGCATTGGAATCCGTTCAAATATTCCGTCACTCCAACTCACGTTTTAAGTGTCCTTCATTAGGATCATCATCCACTTCCATGTCTAGAGGGACCCCCTAATGGCCTTGTCTCAGGCCGCATTAGGTCACTTACCGTCATGGGGAAATGCCCCAGAAGACTTCAGACGACATTTGCGATAGGTCCTGTGTTTTGAACATAGTCAAAAGTCAACCCTCATTTTTCTGTCCCCATTTCAGGCTAACACGATGTGGATGCTGCGTTTCCGCCACAATCAACAGTTATCCTCTATCTCCACGCCACCCTCATTGCATTCCGAATGTTGGGCATGTGATTCAAAATCTTCATCTCCCTTTGTTCAGAATAATTCCTACACCCCTTGGCATTATCCTTCTTGTGCACTAGCGAATAGGTGAAGGCCTCAACCCACCAGCGAGTTGGGATGCCCTCATGGCCAGACATGAGGAAGAAATTACGAGCATCATCCTTGCGTAAGCCCTATTCACCAGTGCTGATCCATAGCGGTACCCGGGAAGAATCTTTGCATAAGCCTCATTCACCAGTGTCGATCCATAACGGCACCAGGGCAGCGCCCTTACGTAAGCCCTATTCACCAATGCCCCTCCATAGTGGCACCCAGGCCGCATCCTTGCGTAAAGCCCCATCCACCATTGATACCCCATAGAGGCACCATGGAAGAATCCTTGCGTAAGCCCCATTCACCAGTTCCACTCCATAGCGGTACCCAGGCAGCATCCTTGCGTAAGTCCCATTCACCAGTGCCACTCCATAGCGGCACCCAGGAAGGATCCTTGCGTAAGCCCCATTAACCAGTTCCGCTCCATAGCATCACCCAGGAAGCATCTTTGTGTAAGCCCCATCCACCATTGTCTCTCCATAGTGGCACCTGGGCACTATCCTTGCGTAAGCCCATTCACCTGTACTACTCTGTAGCGGCACCCGGGCAGCTTCCTCACGTAAGCCCCATTCAATAGTGTCGCTCCTTAGCGGCACCCAGGAAGCTTCTTCATGTAAGTGCCATTCACCAGTGCCGCTCCATAGAGGCACCTGGGAATCTTCCTTGCATAAGCCCCATTCACCAGGGACGCTCCATAACGGCACCCGTGCAGCTTCCTCGCGTAAGCCCCATTCACCAGTGCCGCTTCATAATAGCACCTGAGCAGCTTCCTTGCGTAAGACCCATTCACCAGTGCTGCTCCATAGCAGAACCCGGGCAGCTGCCTCCCGTAATCCCCATTCACTAGTGCCGCTCCATAGCGACACCCGAGCCTCTGTCCTGGAGTAAGTCCCAGCACCATGGGCGGCCTCAGAGCGTAAGCCCCACTCCTCTTCACTTCCCACGGATGCACCCTTCGCAATTTGGTTGTCATGACTTTGCTGCCTCTAGTTTCTCACACCGAGCACGACTCACTTGGTCATATAGTAAGCATCGACCATGACACCATCCCCATTTTTCATGATGTTAAAATTCATTCCAATACATTAGTAAGTCATTGTGATCGCCACCTGAACTACGAGGACTTTTATCCATGTAAAGTCATGGTATGTAGGAAGCCTCTCCGAGGTTCAAGCCCACCAACTGTTGGTCCCAACCGCCTTCGTGTCAGTGTGCCCGATGCCTACCCGAACTATGGGGACTTTGATCTATGTCAAGGCATGGTACGTAGGAAGCCTCCATGAGGATCAAGCCCAACACCCATTGGACCAAGGTCCTTCTTCACGTCAGTTCACCGAAATCCATTCTGAACTAAGTGAACTTTGATCCATGTCCAGGCATGGTACATAGGAATCCTCACTGAGGTTTAATCCCATCACCCATTGGTCATTCCGACCCCCTTCACGTCGGTTCACCAACACCTGGGCAGCCTAGAGTGTAAGCCCCACACCATTCTGAACTACGTGGTCTTTGATCTTTGCCGAGGTAGGGTACGTAGGAAGCCTCCCTAGGTTCAAGCCCACCTCCCATTGGTCATTCCGACCCCTTCACGTTGGTTCACCAACACCTTGGAAACCTAGAGTATAATCCCCACACAATCCTGAACTACGTAGTCTTTGATCCTTGCTAAGGCGGGGTACGTAGGATGCCTCCGTGAGGTTCAAGCCCACCATCCACCTGGACCAAGGTCCTCATTCACGTCAATTCACCAACACCTTTCTGAACTACATGGACTTTGATCCATGTCAAGGCATGGTACATAGGAAGCCTCCATGAGTTCAAGACCACCACCCAGTCGTTACGACCCCCTTCACGTCAGTTCACCCCCGTCCCGCACGACGTTAAATTGAGGAGTTCCATTCAGCGGTAACTCATTGTCACTCCATTCAATGTTAATCCCTTTTCATTGCAGCGGTAAGCCGTTGCGACCTCATCCAGTGGTAAGTCGTTGAAAACCCCAATCAACGGTACACCTTCATCATATGAACTAAGAAGAATTTGATTCCCTTCCATGGGGTTACGTAGGAAGTCTCTTTGAGGCTCAATCCCATCACTACCGTCATCTTCAGTAAGGTCCCATCTCATCCCCCCTCCACTTCATTCATCCATCCATCACCCATCCTGATTCTTACCCGGGCTGCCACATCCCGGTGGGATCATGTCATCCACCATCCTCGCTGTTCCTAGCAGTACTTGGGCCGCTATCCACGCATAAGCCCCATCATGTCTCCGGGATGTTGTACTTTGTGTACAACCCGATTCATAACCTCTTCTAACTACATGGGTTTTGATCCCTATCATCTACACAGGGTACGTAGGAAACCTATATGAGGTTCAATCCCAGCCAATGGGAAACCATGGTGTCCCCCATCTTGGGGTGCACTCTCCCTAATCCGCCCTCAGTGGTGTTCAGATCAGCCATTACGGTGTGACATCTCCCCTCCTTGGGGCACACCTCCTCGGACCCGTCCTCATTGGGCATTCTGATTCATCCATCTTCCAGGTGTTCCCTCCTTGGGATGTACCAATCTGATCCATCTCTACGAGACGTTCTGATCACCCTCATCCCGTCTCCGCAAGGCGTTAAACTCGTGGCCTACCTCATGATAATCATGAGATGCCTAAGGAAAACCTCAGAAGATACACCTATGGTGTAACCATCTCTGCAAGACATTAAACTCATGACCTACCTCATGATAAATATGAGATGCCTGAATAAAACTTCGGATGACACGCCTTTGCGTAAACCTCTTCGCAAGACGTTAAATATGTAGCATACCCTATGTAAAACATGGGAAGCTGAGGAAAACCTCAGATACATGCCAATGGTCTGTGATTCCCTGCATTCCATGTGGGATTCCTCAGGTTCTTCACCCTTGAGATGACCTCTTATGAGGAAGAATACATGTTCCCCAATGTCCATGCACCCAAAGATGTACCGACATGGCTAATGTTGTCATCTACTCTGACTGAAGGTTTCTGCCATGACTGGACCCCGTGGAATGTCTTGACAGAAGCGGTGTAATTAACTGGTGTCCATGAAAATATTGCACCAGGAAGAGTTTCACTGACAACATATTAAATCTATGAGGGAGACCCAGACTAGGGACGAGTTCCGAGGAGGAATCCACGTAAGGAAGAACCAACATCCCATCATCCTGTTTCGATCAAGGAGAAGACGTACCTGAACAAGGAGCGAATGCCACCTGCCTTTAGAAAGTAGGAATGTAGGGTAAAAAAATCCACGCCTATAACAGTCAAGTAGACGGACGTGCGGGCCCCGACGAAATCGTCAGAAACAGAAATGGTGAACCCGACGTGAAGCTCTTCACCTTTAATAGAGAGTAGAACTAATATGTCGGGAAAATTGAGACATCGCCCATGTGAATCCAATCTTCATCATGTGTGAGAGGATGAGTACCATCAGGTGTATGAAGACTATGGTCCATCGGCTCCTTGTCGACCCTGCCGCCTCAAGAGGCCGTGCAAGTGGAATCTTCCACCCAAATTCATCGGCACATTGCCGACCACGCCACCTCAAGAGGTCACGTAGGTGGAATCCGCCACCCAACTTCATCAGCACATTCCCGACTACACCGCCTCAAGAGGCCGCGCAGGTGGCATCCGCCACCCAACCCCATTGGCTACCCTCCAACTCTGCCGCTTGAAGAGGCAGCGCAGGTGGCATCCGCCACCCAACTTCATCGGCACATTTCCAACCAAGCTTCCTCAAGAGGCCACGTAGGTGGAATACGCCACCCCACCCCATCGGCTCCTTGCCGACTCCTCCACATTAGGAGGTAGAGCAGGTGGCATCCACTGCCCAACTTCATCGGCACATTTCCGACCACACCACCTCAACGGGCCGTGCAGGTGGCATCCGCCACCCCACACCATCGGCTCCTCGCCGACTACGCCGCCTTAAGATGCCGCGCAGGTGGCATCCACCACACAACTTCATCGACACATTGCCGACCACGCTGCATCAAGAGGCCGTGCAGGTGGCATCCCCCACCCCACCCCATTAGCTCCTCGCTGACTCCACTACCTTAAGAGGCCGTGCAGGTGGAATCCTCCACCCGACTGCATCGACTCCTCACCGACTCCGCCGCCTTAAGAGGCTGTGCAGGTGGAATCCGCCACCCGACTCCTTTGGCTCCTCGCTGACAACACCACCTCAAGATGTTTCACATGTGGCATTTTCCACCTAACTTCACCAGTTCCTCACTAACTCCACCACCACAAGAGGCCACATAGGTGGCATCAACCGCCCAACTTCATCGGCTCCTCACCGACTCCGCCGCCTCAAAAGGCCGCACAGGTGGAATCCACCACCCGAATTCATCAGCTCCTCACCGACTCCACCACTTGAAGAGGCCACGCAGGTGGAATCAGCCACCCGACTTCATCAGCTGCTTACCGAATCCACCGCCTCAAGAGGCCGTGTAGGTGGATCAGCCACCCGACTTCCTCGACTCCTCACCGACTCCGCCCCCTTAAGAGTTCACATAGGTGGCACCCGCCACCCAACTTCATCGGAACATTTCCAATCACGCCGCTTCAAGAGCCCGCACAGGTGGCATTCGCCACCCAACCCCATCGGCTCCTCTCCGACTCTGCCACCTTAAGAGGCCGCGCAGGTGGCATCCGCCACCCCACCCCATCGTCTCATCGCTGACTCTACCACCTTAAGAGGCGGCGCAGGTGGCATCCACCACCCCAACCCATCAGATCCTCGCTGACTCTCCCGCCTTAAGAGGCCACACAGGTGGCATCCGCCACCCAAATTCATCGGCACATTGCCGACCACGCCACCTCAAGATGCCGTGCAGGTGGAATCATCCAGCCCACCCCATCGGCTCCTCACCGACTCCACTGCCTTAAGAGGCCACGCTGGTGGCATTCGCCACCCAACTTCATCAGCACATTGCTGACCACGCCGCCTCAAGAGGCCACCCAGGTGGAATCCGCCACCCCACCACATTGGTTCCTCGCCGAATCTGCCACCTTAAGAGGCTGCGCAGGTGGCATCCGCCACCCGACTTCATCGGATCCTTGCCGAATTCATCGCCTCAAGAGGCAACACAGGTGGCATCTGCCACCCGACTTCATCGGCTCCTCACCGACTCAGCTGCCTCAAGAGGCCACACATGTGGAATCATCCACCTGACTTCATTGGCTCCTCGCCGAATCCGCTGACTGAAGAGGCCGCGTAGGTGGCATCCGCCACCTGACTTCATCGGCTCCTCGCCGACTCCGCCTCCTCAAGAGGCCACGCAGGTGGAATCCACCACCCGACTTCATCAGATCCTCGATGACTCCGCCGCCTCAAGAGGCCGCGCAGGTGGCCTCGTCCACCAGACTTCATCGGCTTCTCGCCGACTCCGCCGCCTCAAGAGGCCATGTAGGTGGCATCTGCCACCCGACTTCATCAGCTCCTCTCCGACTCCGCTTCCTCAAGAGGCCTCATAGGTGGCATCCACCACCCGAATCCTTCGGCTCCTCACCGGCCTCACCACGTTAAGAGGCCACGCAAGGGGAATCCTTCCCCAACTCTATCGGCTCTTCATTGACCCTGTACCATTATCACCAGCCACTATGGAGGTTCTCCCCATACCATCACCATTCGGATTGAGGGATTCCACACCTTCCGGGATCCATTACCCCCGTCGTACCGACGTCCAGGCTTCTAATCCTTCTGGGATCCTTCTCCCCATTGTACCGATGTCTGGGCTTCCACACCTTCTGGGCTCCTTTGCCCCGTCGTACCGACGTCCAAGCTTCGACGCCTTCTGGGATCCTTTGCCCTGTCGTACCGACGTCCAGGATTCCGTGCCTTTTGGGCTCTTTTGTATCTATCGTACCGATAATCCAAGCTTCCACGCCTTACGGGCTCCATTGCCCCGTCGTACCGACGCTCCAGGCTTCTACGCCTTCTGGGATCCATCGCCCCGTCATACCCCCGATCTTGGATTCTTCACCCTCCTGACTGAGGGAATTTATTCATCCCTACTACCCTTGTGACACTCTATATCATCCCAACTACCACGTTGCATCAACCATAGCGGTCCTCCCTGTGGCCTTGACACCTTCTCGTGGAGGGATCCTTATGATCAGGGGATTTTAGGGAAATCCCATCATATAGATTCCCCCCTCATCCCAACCCAGCACAATGGGGTAGATATGACCATCCCTCTAACGACACAATTCATGTTGTTTCATGTCCCAGTTGCATGATGTTAAACTGCGTAACACCCCCGTCCTAGTTGCATGACGTTAAACTGCATAACAACAATCGTTCGTCATGAAGTTAAACTGCTCATTATCATCCTACATGACTTTAAACTACATCATCGTCCTGCATGACGTTAAAATATTCATCATCGTCTGTCATGATGTTAAACTGCTCATTATCGTCTTTTATGACTTTAAACCACATCATCGTCCTGCATGACATTAAACTGTTCATCTTCATCCATCATGACATTAAACTGGACATTATCGTCCAACATGACTTTAAACAGCATCATCATCCTACATGACGTTAAACTATTCATCTTCATTCTACATGACGTTAAACTGTTCATCATCGTCCTGCGTTACATTAAATTGTTTATATTCGTCTGTCATAATGTTAAACTAATCATTATCGTCTTTCATGACATTAAACTACATCATAGTCTTGCATGACGTTAAACTACTCATCTTCATCCGTCATGACGTACAACTTATCATTATCGTCCTGCACGACTTTAAACTACATCATTGTCTTGCATGACGTTAAACTATTCATCTTAGTCCTACATGATGTTAAAGTGTTCATCGTTCTGCATAACTTTAAACTGCATCTTCATCCGTCATGATGATAAACTACTCATTATCGTCCCGCATGACAATAAACTGCAAAATGGTCTGAGCTCTATGACCTTAAACTAAGATCACTACTTTCATAACCGCATGATGTTAAACTTCATGGACTTCAAGAACTATGTGTGGCTTGATTCCCATCCTTATGGGATATGTAGGAACTCTCGGACATTTCTTCAGTTGGCCCATCCCAAACAACAAAGTCTTCCCCTTAGGTCAAGACATGTGGCAGGGGTGAAAACTTTTGCCCCAATTCATGTCGATCTAACCTCAATCCGGTCGTATGTCCCACTCCCTCGAGATGTTCGCCTCTTTCATAAATGGGTATAGTTATGCTTCACCCACTCCTTTTATTTGGACTCCATCACCTTCCTCGTTTGGAAGGGCCCCCGAATGGTATGGATGCTAGGACTAAGGGCTCTCTCACCACTTCAGGACAATGCCCTCGAGGATGTTGAGCAACAAGACGATACAAGTCCCGCATTTTGAATATGGTCAGTGGTCAATGCTCATTTGCTGCTCAGATTTCGGGTAACTATAGGGATGCTATGTTTCGAACATGGTCAATAACTGTCCTGGATCGTTGGGGTCACCCCAAGATGTCCCTAACATCGAGTGTAGTGGTTCATTCCACCCCGTTGAATCTCCAAGTGACGAACTCCCTCCGGGCGGTGCCGACCCTTAGGCACCTTGGCCTTTTTGGGCCCCCATCCTAGGTTATCTCTTATGGGATTATACGATATGGTGTGGGATTATGTCCTCCTTCACATCGGGTTGCTCTCCGTGCTGTACACATCCCCGGATGAGACACCTTATCCTCTCCTCGTCCTCACTACAAGAAGTTAAATTGTGAGCCGGTCATGCCTTCCTGACCAAGGACCAGCCTTAGGCCCCTTGGCCTTCTTGGTCCCCCAACCCTCGTCCTCACTACAAGATGTTAAACAAAAAGTTGGTCAGGCCTTCCTGACCAAGTCCTAGCCTTAGGCCCCTTGGCCTTCTCGGGCCCCCGACCCTCATCCTCACCGCAAGACTTTAAACTGAAAGCTGGTCAGGCCTCCCTGTCTGAGGCCCTAACTCAGGCCCCTTGGCCTTCTCGGGCCCCCGACCCTCGTCCTCACTGCCGGATGCTAAACTGCAAGCTGGCCAGACCTTCCTGACCGAGGCACTGCCTCAGGCCCCTCGGCCTTCTCGAGCCTCGACCCTCGTCCTCACTGAAAGATGTTAAACTGTAAGTTGGTCAGGCCTTCCTGACTGAGGCCTAGCCTCAGTCCCCTTGGCCTTCCCGGGCCACCGACCGTCGTCCTCACTGCAAGACGTTAAACTGCCAGTTGGTCAGGTCTTCCTAACCGAGGTCTAGCCTCAGGCCCCTTGGCCTTATCGAGCCCCCGACCCTCATCCTCACTGCAAGACGTTAAACTGCAAGCTGGTCAGGTCTTCCTGACCAAGGCCCCTTGGCCTTCTCGGGCCTCTGGGCCAGGTTCCCTCTCATGGGATTGTGCGACATGGTGCGGGATTATTTCTTCATTCACATCGGTTTTATTCGTCGTGTCGTACACCTCCCTTCATTGAGGTATCATACCCCCCTCCTCGTCCTCACTACAAGACATTAAACTACGAGTTAGCCAGGACTTCCTGACCGAGGCCCAGACTTAGGCCCCTTGGACTACTCGGGCCCCTAGCCCTCATCCTCACTGCATGACGTTAAACTGCAAACCGGTCAGGCCTTCCTGACCGAGGCCCCTTGGCCTCATCGGGCCCCGTCCCATGTTCTTTCTCATGGGATTGTGCGGTGTGGTATGGGAGTACCTCCTCATTTACATCGGGTTACTTGCCACACTGTACACTTCCTCATTTGGGTATCTTACACCTTGGGTATCTTCAAGAACAACGCGTGGCTTGATTCCCATCCTTATGGGATACGTAGGACCACCAGAATGTCTAGACTTTAGATCCAACCCCATATTCCGGAAGTCTCCATTTCACCTTGGCCCCTGGGCATACCCTCTACCTTATGAGAACCCTCTTCGACCCTCTTCAGTGGTTCACCAATGTGCCTAAGAGTACTCTGGTTTAGTACCTGGAATGTTGGACTCTGCTCGGACATGCTTCCACTCGATTTTCAGGCTTTGTGTTCCCCTTCATTAGGGCTTCCATCAACTTTCACACCTGATGGGACCCTCGAGGGGCATGGATGATAGGCCTAAGGGTTCTACTACCATTACGGGCCCCCGAGTGGCATGGATGATAGGCCTAAGGGCTCTACTACCATTATAGGCCAACGCCCCTGAGGGTCGCAGACAAAAAACCGATACAAATCCCGTGTCATGAATATGGTCAGCGGTCGATGCTCAATTACTTTCCCACTTCAGGCTAACACGATATACATACTGCATTTCCACCACAGTCAACAGTTATCCTCCATCGCCACGCCAACCCCATTAAGCCCAAAATTTCGGTTACATTATTTACATCCTTCTCCACCTCCTCATGTATAAGTAGAACTCTGAAACTCTTGGTATTATTCCTCAGTGCGCATCCACGCGTTAGGAGGACCAAAGCCGCTATGGGGCCTCCGTAACGATTTTCCTTTAGAGTGCATTCTAGGTATTGAAAAAGACATTCACCTCCCTTGTTCCCCACACCGAGTCTAACTCACATGGGTTAGGGATCGGGTTGAGGCCTGTACTTACTTGAAATTTTTCACCCCATCCATGGTCCGAGCTCTAAGACCATAAACTAAGATCTCGTTTAGAACTATGTGTGGCTCGATTCCCATCCCTATGGGATATGTAGGACCGCCTGAACATTTAGATTTCATGTCCAACCCCATCTCATAGAGATCTCCTGATCTCCCAGCCACCTAGTCCCCTTGTCATGTCCCTCTCCACGGGAGGAGGGTGATATATAGGTGTGGTATAGGGCTATTACCTCCTTTGCGTTGGGTTTTTGGAACCATGTCTCCCTTCTCCCAGGAATTTTCCATCTCTTGGTCACCCTAAGTTTGAGTCCCTCGACCCCTTTCAGTGGTTCACCAACGTGCTAAGAGTACTTTGGTCTAGGAATAAGAGTGTTAGATTCCACTTAGGCAAGTTCCTCCCACTTTTCAAGCTTCATATTCCCCATCATTTGGGCCATCGTTTTCTATCACACCCAGAGGGACCCCCAAGAACGACATGGATACAACACCTAAGAGCTCTCCTACCATTACGTGCCAACACCCCCAAGGGTTTCAGACAAAAAATTGATAGAAATCCTACATTGTGAACATGGTCAGTGGTCGATGCTCATTTGTTTGTCCCCATTTCAGGCTAACACGACAGGATGCTGTGTTGCGAACATGGTCAACAGTAATCCTCTGTCACCACGCCATCCCCTTCAGGCCTTGAATGTTGGTTGCATGATTTACATTATGTTCCACACCATCATGTTCAGGTGGAATCTCGACACTCTTGGCGCTATCCCTCAGCGCACCTCCACGCGTCAATGGGACAAAGCTGCAATACAGCAGCCTTCGGGGTTCCCATGGTCCGAGCTCTAGGACCATAAACTACGATCTCATCTAGAACTACGTGAAGCTTGATCCCCATCCATATTGGGTACATAGGAAAGTCCGTGCACCATGCCTCGGGCCTAGCTCAACTCTCATTTTTGTTCCCTCGACCTTAAACCTCTCCAAGGAACATATGTTGGTCGGAACCCCCGATTCTCATCCACGTCGGGTTTTTTGTAATTACTCACCATGCATATCCCATGTTTCTTACCACCTATGGTCTGAGTTCTATGCCCTAAACTAAGATCTCCCTATTGGAAGGGACATGACTCCCTCTGTCTAATACGTCTTGTTGATGTATTCAGATGCGTTTTGATAGAGAGCCCAAAGTGTGGAATTTCCATGGAGACATTCCCCTCGTTCCATGTCCAAGCTTTGTGAGATCGCTATTTGGATCCTTGTCCTCTTCCACATCCAAAAGTACCCTCAGACGACATGGATGATAGGCCTAAGTGATCTCCATGGATGTTGGGCCTAAGAGATCTCATATCGTTTTAGGCCAACGTCCCTAAGGATACCAGACGACAGTTGCGACATGTCCCATGTTTCAAACATGGTCAACGGTCTACCCTCATTTGTCTGTCCCCATTCAGGATAATGTGGTGTGGATGCTGCATTTCTGCCATGATCAACAGCTATCCTCCATCGTCATGCCACCATCATTGTGGTCCAAATTTCAAGAATCATGATTCACACATTTCCACTTCCTCATGTTCAAGTAGAACTCCTGCATACTCGGATCTACCTCTTCACACGTCTAGGTGCACTACTTGAACATGATAACATAATTAGGCCGGTGTTCAATGAGATTCCCTTCATCCCAGAATTACCCTTCCTGTGTCGGGAAATTCCCACCACTACTTCTTGTTTCACACGTCGAGCAAGACTCACGTGGGCTTAGTAGTTTTGGTAGGATGTGTACCGGCGCGACTAATCTTCTCATCGTCCCGCAGGACGTTAAAATAATCTCTCAGAACTACGTATTTCTTGATTCCCATCCTCATGGGGTACGTAGGAATGACCAACCACTCTGATTCATACCCATCCTAATTCTCACTCTTGGTCCCTCGACCTGAAGAGTTTCTTCCAGGGGTACGTCGTGTGATTTGGACTCCAAGTCCTCATTCACGCTGGTTTCATAGCTACCGCACCACATGTTCCCTCGATTCTTCCATTTTATTCAATGTCCTATCATATGATGTTAAACTACAGGAGTCCATATGTCCTCAATGAATGACACTAAACTGCAGTTCTACCCTGATCAAGTTCCGGATGCACCATGTTAGTCATGGGATGCACCAGAGCCTATGCCGGAGAGGACTTCACCTGTCAGTGTTTGTCTATGATTACACTGAGTTTCCATAACTATGTGTGGCTTGATTCCCATCCTCATGGGATAAGTAGAGACACCCCGGTATCTTTCCTAGTGTCTAGCCCTAGGAATCATTAGGTCTCGTTCCTCCCCATTTCTGGCCCCTGGCCTGACCCATTGTGGGGAACCGTGCAACTGCGACTTTCCCCTAGACAAGTTCACGATGCCCCAAGATGACATTGGGAAGAGAAAACCCCCTCACCAGAGGGGCCATATCTGAAAGAATGAATGATCCATGATCAAACCAATGCATCTATCTAGTGTTCTTCCTCCACGGTGGCATAATTTCAAGAGTGTTGGATTCTATTCGAACAAACCCTCACTCCACATTCAATGCTTTAAGTGCCCCTTATTCCAAACCTCCTCCTATTTCATGTCTGGAGGAACCCCCAAACAGTAGGGATGCTCAGCCTATGGCCCACCTACTATCCTGGGCCAACGTTCCAGAAGACTGATAGATGTCTGGAGTAACCCCCTAACAGTATGGATGCTCGGCCTATGACCCACCTACTGTCCTGGGCCAACGTTCCAAAAGACAAACGGATGGCATTTTCAATAGGTCTTGTGTTTCAAACATGGTCAGCATTCGACCCTCATTTTATATCCCCTACTCCAGGATAATAAAATAAGAATACTATGTTTCGAATACAGTCAACAGTTATTCTTTATTGTCACGCCACTCCACAATGTTCTGGATTTTGGGTATCATGATTCACACCTTCCACTTCCCTCTGTTCAAATTGATTCTGACGCCCATGGTGTTACCCCGTTCTTGCACTAGAGCACGGTGGGAGAAGCAGGTCAGCTATCCAGAGATCCATGCTCTCCAGCTGTGTCCCCTCTCTTTTAGTATTCTCCCAAATGGTGATCGATGTCCCATGCTGATCCCTTCACACCTTCCGTTGTTTAAACAGTCTCATACAGGATCTCCTATTATCTCTTGTTTCCCGCACCAAGTATGGATCAGGAGGGCTTAGATATTTATTCAACAATCTCCTCAATACGATCCAGATACAATGGATTCCAAGGCACGTGTTTTCATTAGTCATTTCCTCAGAATGCGGTCTACCACTCCCTCATCATCCTCGTTTGACCCTGTTCTTAGGGGTGGCATCTGTAGAACACAGAAAACGAGTCCTCAAAACTTTCCAGATGCTTCCATACACGATCCCTGATCGTAGTCATTTTTACAAGCTTCGATTTGGTAGGTCGCAGGGCCCAAACAGAGTTACGGATTAGGAGTTATGGACATTTAAAGTTGGGCTGGAAAACTGGTTCGCGAAGCCCATTCGCAAAGCCCCCATTGTGATCATGGAGCACCGCCATGAAGCAAAGAGGCCTGATTCTCTGCGAACCCATTTGACGTTCGCGATGCTCTACGAAGACCCGCTGTGAAGGAAGGAGGTGGGATGCTCTGCGGCCGTTGTTGACGTTCGCGAACCCGCCGTGGAGCAAGCTTTGTCTTTGCACCGAGCGATCTCTACTTTGCGGCGCCCCTTGCATATAAATACCCAGCTCACCCCCATTATATAACGAACACTTTTCCCCTTGGGCGGCCAATCTCCCAGTTCATGGAGCTCTGGGAGTACCGTCTTTTGCGAAGCTGCTCCGTGAGTCCATGCTCCGCGAGTAGGTTCCTTCGCGATGCTGCTCCGCGAGTCCATGCTCCACGAGTAATACGCAATAGCCCTTTGCTCCACGAGTCACCCTTGATCCGTGGGAGGCCTTTGCTCCGTGAGCCTCCCTTGCTCCTTGAGAGGCCTTTGCTCTATGAGACTCCCTTTCTCCTCTAGATCCCTTTGCTCCACGAAACCTTTACTCCGTGAAGCTACTTCGCGAAGACCTATCCTTTGCGATGATCCTACCTTCACATCCACCTATCAATACTGCGGGGGTTGTGCACCCCCACCCCGACTCGAGGACAGTGCCAGGATGCAGTTCCAGCCCTCCAGGCTAGTCCCTTCACTACCGTCACGATCCTCCATGAAAAATGGAGAGTCTCACCGTGAACTTTTCGGGCCGGGATGTCGGGATTTTCCATTATGCCCCTATGCGCACCCTCCTCCCACCTATGGAATACCATGATTTGAGATACTTCTCCACACACCCTGATGTACCTTGAGTCGATATATTTCTCTTGGTTTCATTCCTATGTCATGATTTTTAATTCTCATCATCAATTCCCCAAGTACCTTGAGTCGAACCATTCCTCAGGCAACTCGTGCAAACCCAATCATTTCGCTCCCATGCCATGTTGAACTGGAAAGGGACACCCTTGCGTAAAACCCAATACCATCCATTTCTAGGCACCTTATGCCTAATAGTCCTATCTAGATGACATTAAACTATAGTTCTCCCTATGTTCCAAACATAGGATGCCTCTTACTCAATATGAGAGATGACTTATGCTTTTAGCATGAGATGCCAATAGTCTTCTCTACATGACTATAAACTATAGTGTACCCTATGATCCAATCATAGGATGCATCTTGCTCCATACAAGAGATGACTTATGCTTCTAACATGAGATGCCAATAGTCCTACCTACATGACTCTAAATTGTAGTACTCCCTATGTCCCAAACATAAGATGGATCTTCCTCCAAATAAGAGATTCCTTATGCTCCATGCATGAGATGCCAATAGTCCTACCTACATGAATCTAAACTGTAGTTATCCCTATGTTCTAAACATTGGATGCCTCTTCCTCCAAAAAAGAGATTCCCTGTGCACCAAGCATAAGATGCCTAATTCCTTGATCACATTGGTGTAATTTCAAGAGCGTTGGAATCTGTTGAAACATCCCACCACTCCACCTCACGCTTTGCGTGTCCTTCATTCGGATCATCGTCCACATCCATGTATGGAGGGACCCCCTAATGGCCTGGTCTCATGCCGCATCGGCTCACCTACCATCCTGGGCCAACTCCTCGAAAGACTTCAGATGAAATTTGCGACATGTCCTATGTTTCTAACACAGTCTGCAGTCGACCCTCATTTGTGTGTCCCCATTTCAGGCTAACACGATGTGGATGCTGCGTTTCCACCACGGTAAAAAATTATCCTCCATTTCCACGCCACCCTCATTGCATTCCGAATGTCGGGCATGTGATTCACACTCTTCATCTCCCTTTTTTCGGACTAATTCCAATGCCCCTTGGCGTTATCCTGCTTGTGCACTAGCCCATAGGTGAAGGCCTCAACCCACAAGTGAGTTGGGATGCCCTCATGGCCAGACATGAGGAAGACATTATGGGAAGCATCCTTGCGTAAGCCCCATTAACCAGTGCCACTCCATAGCGGCACCCGGGCAACATCTTTGCGTAAGCCCCATTCACCAGTGCCGCTCCATAGCGGCACCCGTGAAACATCCTTGTGTAAGCCCCATTCACCAGTGCCACTCCATAGAGGCACCCATGGAGCATCCTTGCGTAATCCCCGTCCACCATTGCCGCTCCATAGCGGCACCCAGACAGAATTGTTGCTTAAGCCCTATTAACCAGTGCAGCTCCATAGCGGCACCCAGGAAGCATCATTGCGTAAGCCCCATTCACCAGTGCCGCTCCATTGCGGCACCTGGGCAACGTCCTTGCGTAAGCCCCATTCACCACTGCTACTCCATAGCGGCACCCGTGAAACATACTTGCGTAAGCCCCACCCACCATTGCCACTCCATAGAGGCACTCATGCATCATCCTTGCGTAAGCCCCATTCACCAGTGCCGCTCCATAGCGGCACCCGGGTAGCTTCCTCGCGTAAGCCCCATTCACCAGTGCCGCTTCTTAGCAGCACCCATGCAGCTTCATCGCGTAAGCCCCATTCACCAGTGCCGCTCTATAGCTACACCTAGGCAGTTTCCTCGTGTAAGCCCCATTCAACAGTGACGCTACATAGCAGCACACGGGAAACTTCCTTGCGTAAGCCCCATTCACCAGTGCCACTCCATAGAGACACCCGAGCAGCTTCTCGCTAAGCCCCATTCACTAGTGCTGCTCCACAGTGGCACCCGAGCAGCTTCCTCACGTAAGCCCCATTCACCAGTGCCGCTCCATAGCGATACTCGGGCCTCCATCCTGGAGTAAGTCCCAGCACCATGGGATGCCTCAGAGCGTAAGCCCCAATCCTCTTCGCTTCCCATGGACACACCCTTTGCGACATGGTCGTCATACCTTTGATGCCTCTTGTTTCTCACACCAAGCACAACTCATGTGTACTTAGAGTAAGCATCGACCATGACACCATCCCTGTCACACATGACGTTAAACTGCATTCCAATCCAGCAGTAAGCCATTATGATCGCCACCCAAACTACGAGGACTTTGATCCATGTCAAGGCATGGTACATAGGAAGCCTCCCTAAGGTTTGAGCCCACCAACTGTTGGTCATGACCGTAGTAGTGTCGGTGTGCCCGACACCTACCCAAACTATGGGGACTTTGATCTATGCCAATGCATGGTATGTAGGAAGCCTCCACGTGGTTCAAGCCCAACACCCATTGGGACAAGGTCCTTCTTCTCGTCTTTTCCCCGGCATCCATTCTGAACTACGTGTACTTTGAACCATGTCAAGAATGGTACGTAGGAGGCCTCCATGAGGTTCAATCCCAATGTCCATTGGTTATTCTGACCCCCTTCACGTCGGTTCACCAACACCTGGGAAACCTAGAGTGTAAGCCCCACACCATTCTGAACTATGTTGTCTTCGATCTTTTCCAAGGAAGGGTACGTAGGAAGCCTCCCTGAGGTTCAATCCCACCACCCATTGTTCGTTCCAACCCCTTCATGTTGGTTCACCAACACCTGGGTAGCCTAGAGTGTAAGCCCCACACCATCCTGAACTACGCGGTCTTTGATCCTTGCTAAAGCTGGGTACGTAGGAAACCTCCATGAGGTTCAAGCCCACTATCCACCTAGACCATGGTCCTCATTCACATCAATTCACCAATACCTTTCTGAACTATGTGGACTTTGATCAATGTCAAGACATGGTACGTAGGAGGCCTCCATGAGGTTCAAGCCCACCACCAGGTCATTCTGACCCCTTCACGTCAGTTCACCCCACCCCGCACGACGTTAAACTGTGGAGATCCATTCAGATATAAGCCGTTGTCACTCCATTCAATGGTAAGATGTTTTTATTGCAGCAGTAAGCCATTGAGACCTCATCCAACATTAAGCCATTGAAAACCCCAATCGATGGTAAGCCGTCATCAGATGAACTACACAGACTTTGATTCCCTGCCACAGGGATACGTATGAAGTCTGTTCGAGGCTCACGCCTATCACTACAATCATCTTCACGATGGTCCCATCTCATTCCTTCTGCATTTCATTCATCCATCCACCACCCATCCTGATTCTTACCCGGGCAGACACATCCTGGTGGGATCATGACATCAACCCTCCTCTCTGCTCCTAGCAGTACTTGGGCCGCTATCCACACGTAATCCCCATCATGTCTCTAGGTCATTGTCCTTCGTGTACACCCTGATTCATCACCCCTTCGAACTATGTGGGGTTTTATCCCTATAGTATACACAAGGTATGTAGGAAACCTCTATGAGCTTCAATCCCAGCCAATAGTAAACCATGGTGTACCCCATCCTGGGGTTCACTCTCCCTAATTCGCCCTCAGTGGTGTTTAGATCAGCCATTACAGTGTGACATCTCCCCTACTTGGGGCACCCCACCTCGGATCCATCCTAATTTAGCATTCTGATCCATCCATCTTCCAGGTGTTCCCTCCTTGGGATGTACCAATCTGATCCATCTCAATGGGGAATTCTGATCACCCTCATCCCGTCTCTACAAGACATTAAACTCGCGGCCTACCTCATGATAATCATGAGATGCCAGGGGAAAACATCAAAAGATAAGCCTATAGTGTAACCATCTCCACAAGACGTTAAAATCATGGCCTACCTCGTGATAAACATGAGATACCTAAAGAAAACCTCAGATGACAGGCCTTTGGCGTAACCGTCTTCGCAAGACGTTAAACATGCACCAAACCCTATGTTAAACATGGGAAATTGAGGAAATATTTAGATACATGACAATGGAATGTGATTCCCCACATTCGACATGGGATGACTCAGGTTTTTCACCCTTGAGATGCCCTCTTATGTGGAAGAATACAGGTTCCCCAATTTCCATGCACCTAGAGATTCCCTGACATGCCTGATGTTGTCATCTACTCCAACAAAAGGTTGCTGCCCTGACTGGACCCCTTGGAATGTCTTGACAGAAGCAGTGTAATTTACTGGTGTCCATGAAAATATGGCGCCAAGAATAGTTTCACGAAAAACATATTAAATATCTGAGGGAGACCTAGAATATGTGATGAGTTCTAAGGAGGAATCTATGGAAGGAAGAACCAGAATCCCATCATACCGTTTCGATCAAGGAGTAGACGTCCCTGAACAAGGAGCGAATGACGCCCACATTTGGAAAGTGGGAATGCGGGGTAATAAAAGCCACACCTGTCACACTCAAGTAGATGGGTGCGCATGCCCCGACGAAAGCGTCAGAAACATAGGGAAATGGGCATGGTATTCACTACACAATGACATTGGCTGAAAAAATCACCGTGCAATTTTGGCACCGTAACGACATGACATATGAATTCATAAAAATGGTTTATTAGAGATAAAAGGGTGTATCATCATATGTACATGAAATGGAAAGTAAGGGGGTCATATAGATACATTTCGCAACATTATAAATGGAATTTATATTCACAAATCAAAAGAATTTCTTGAATGTAAATGAGGAAAGAGAGATTCCTTATGAAATTTCGGCATGGTAACAAGTGTACATGAGGGGTATTTAATAATAGAGAAAGGGGTATCTCATCATTTAAACATAGAGAGGGAAGTATCACGGAGGTTCAAAATCATACCCCAACATTTATAATTGAGAACAAAAGGGCATAACAACATAATGAAATTGAGACAAAAATGAGAAAAGAGGAAATCCCTTACTTGGAAGTGTGATCCCAAGGGCTTGAGAGAGGCTTGAGAGAGGATTCTTGAGAGCCTGGGGAAACTTGGTAGGATTATAGGAAGAGAATGTAAGAGGATGGACGAACTCCAAAGGCTTTTAGTGAAGAGGTGGTTGGGTTTATATAGGAAAGGAGATGGAATTCTTTATTATTTAGTTTTGGGTCACCGCATATTAAAATAATCAATACCACAAACCAAACCATTATTTTTGCCCATTGTATTTACAAAAGGGAGTGGAAAAAAATATTTTATAAGGTCAATGGCCGAACTTCTTAATATATTGAGGGTTCATATGTGGAGGTGAGTCACACTCTCAAGGAAAACAATTTAAAAAGACAAAATGTTTTATAAGTGTTAGAGGGTCCACTAAAGATTTGTAAAATAAATAAAACAAATCTAAAATCACATTATTTTAATTATAAAACATATATTAGCTGAAAATATCATTTATAGTATTTTATTACATCACTATTGGGTTATTATGATGTCATAAAACACATTATATATTTAAATGGTATTTAAAGTTTTACCCAAAAAATCGACTGTCTCTGAAAATTATGAAAAATTATCCATTGGATAATTTTGACATCCTGATTCGGAAAATAATAATCATTTATCTGAATAATATTCTAAATATGTGAATTTATACTTTTAAAATAAAAACTAATATTTATCAAAAATTAATGGGTTTTGAAAAAAATGGCTTTCAAATCTTAATAAAAATTAAAATTGCCTTCATAAAATTATATGATCATTTATATTTAAAAATTAATTTAATTATAATAATATTTTATTAAAATTTTATTTAATTAAAAAATATATTAATTCATCAAAGTATATTTCTGAGTTTAATATTAACTAAAAATACTATTTGTGCTTTAATAACTATTTACAAAGTAACAATAATAAAATTAATGCACATTCTTTATAAAAAAATAATGTACATAGTCACAATGCTATGATATTGTTACATAAACCCTTATAACACCCGTATAAGACCGAAGGGTAAGATACGCGATAGTGACATACTCTTGGGGTGGCTCAGTTAGCAATGCTTGAGTGGTAATCTCTATTAACTTTCAATTCTACCATATTCGGTTTTGCTCAAGCATAATGTGTTCAAGATCAGCTTGGGCTTGGTCAAGAGCAAAGACCAATGATGCCACCTCCTTTATGAGCTCCGAAAAATGGGCTTCGTATGGGGAAAGTCTACTAGATGAGGCTATCGCTTCCTTTTTCTGACTAAATTAGATTTGTTAAATCCCAATATTTATACTAATCATGTGATCACTGTTCAACGATTATATTTTCAACGTTCACATTTTTAACAGTATTTTAAAAATCCAAATCATAAAACCAATGAAGTTAACAAAACAATTTACATAATGAAACATTTAATTAGATCAATATGGATTTCAATTAATGAATGTTTGGGTTGTTACAACACCCTTCTTTGAAGTCCATAGAACCTGATCTTCACATATCCTCCATTGTCTGAATAGTTCACTCCAATTGACCATTTGTTTGAGGATTATATGTTGTAATAAAGTTCATTTTATTATCCATATAATCTTGAATACACTTCCAAAACTTAGAGTTGAATCGTGATTCTCGATCGGATACAATAAGTAGTGGTACTCCATGAATCCTTACAACTTCCTTAATATATATCTGTGCAAGTTGATCCAATGAGAAACCCCCATGAATTGCAATGAAGTTTACAGACTTTGTAGGACTATCCACAACAATACATATTGCATTGTTACCTTTGGATGTCTTTGAAAGTCTGTTGACAAAGTTCATAGTGATGTTCTCCCATTTTCAATGCTGGTATGAGCAATGGATGCATCACCCCCTTAGACGACTGCCTCTCTTCCTTAACTTGCTTACACACTAGGCCCTTTTATGTGTACTCAACGATATCTTTCTTCATATTATCCCACCAATAATGCACTCTGAGATCTTGATACATCTTTGTGTTTCCTAGGTGAATAGAGAAATTAGAACAATGTGCTTCATCCAAAAGATCCTTCTTCAGCTCCGGACTTGATAGAACACATAGTCTTTTCCCAAATCTCACAATTTGTTCTTTATTAAAATTGAACTCCAAGAATTTCCATTTTCTGATAGCTTCCACATTTTTATGAACTCCAACATCATCCTTTGGATCATCCTTTATCCTTTCCAAAAGAGGCGATTGAGAAATCATTTGTGAAAGGATTGATGCTGTTCCCTTATTTATGATTCCCATGTCCATCTTCATAAAATCTACGAAGATTGGATTCTTTTAAATTTTCATCAATGATAGATTCACTAGGTCCTTTCTACTTAGAGCACACTCCACCTTATTCTTTTTCCTAGGGTGGTAATGGATTGAGTATTCATAGTCTTTGATCAGCTCCAGCCATCTTCGTTGGCACATGTTCAACTCTTTTAGTGATAATATATACTCGCTGCTTTTCTGGTCCATATATATTTCACACTTCTCCCCTAATAGATAGTTCCACTAAATTTTTAAAGAGAAGATCACTGCAGCCAACTCCAGATCATTTGTTAGATAATTCCTCGCATGAATGTTCAATTTCCTTGAAGCATAGGCAATTACTTTGTCGTTTTGCATCAACACAAAGCCCATACCCTTCTTCAAAGTATCACTAAATACCCCAAAAAGTTCTCCACTTTTGGGTAAAGTGAGAACGAGCACAGTGATAAGACTCTTTTTCAACTCCTTGAAGCTTTCATCATATTCATCCCTCCAAGAGACCATTACTTCCTCACGATTTAGCTAGGTAAGAGGGTCGGAAAATCAAGAGAAATTTCTCACAAATCGTCTATAATATTGAACTAACCTCAAAACGATATGAATATCCATTACCGATTTCATCCTCAGCCTTCCCTCTATTGCAGCTGTCTTGGAGGGATTTAAATATATCCCATTACTTATAATGATATGTCCCAAGAATGAGACCTCTTTCAACCAGAACTCGCACTTTGTGTACTATTCATAGAGCTTCTCCTTTCGCAAGGTCTCTAGTATAGTTCTTAGATTATCCTAATGATCCTCTTTGGTTATGGAGTATATTAGAATATCATCTACAAAGACTACCAAAAAAATTTCAAGGTAATATCTAAAGTGTCTATTCATCAATTCCATGAATATTGATGGAGAATTAGTGAGTCCGGAAGGCATTAATATGAATTCATAGTTCCCATATCTTGTATGATAAGCAGTCTTGGGGATATCTTCCTTATTCACCCTTACTTGATAATATCCGAACCACAAATCTACCTTGGAGAAGTTTTGTGCCCCTTGCAGCTGGTTGAACAAGTCATCAATTCATGGGAGAGGATACCTTTTCTTTATCGTGATTTTTTTATTCTCACAATAATATATGCAAAGGCACATTGACCCATCCTTATTCTTGATGAAGAGCACTGGTGCACCCCATGGTGAAGCACATGGACATATAATCCCTTTATATATATTCTCTTGTAGTTATTTCATCAGCTCCTCAAGCTCCACGATAGCCATTCTATACAAATTCTTGGATATTGGAAACATAACAGGTATAAGATTAATTAAGAATTCAACATCTCTTATTGGAGGAAGACCAGAGAATTCCTCGAGGAACACTTCAGTGAATACCCTCACAATAGTCATCTCTTCAAGGATGGTTACCTCTTTAGACTCAATCATCTGATCCAGATACGTGTGCTCATAGAGCAGTAATATCCACGCTTGAGATGATGGAGCTAAAGAAGATTACTCTTACTCCTTTCACTTGTACAGAATCGGGGGTCTATTATCTATATGGAGAGTGATTTCCCTCTCAAAACGATTTATGTTGGCTATATATAGGGAAATCCAATCCATGCTAAGAATCACATCAAATTCAACTAGATGAAGTATTATGAGGTTCACTGGGAAGTTCAATCCCCCTATTATGACAGGGTAGGAGTTATATTCATGGGATGTATTGATTTCCCCATTTTTGGTGCTCACTGAAGACTTTACTTCCATGTTTTGTTGCAGTGTTGGGGTTGTTCTACTAAACATTTGGGATATAAAAGAATGCGTAGAACCTAAATCAAAAAGTACGCTCGCTATTATTGAATGAATAACAAGCTTACCTATCATCAATTCATTATTGGGGTTCACTTCGACAGTAGTGATTGGAAAAGCAAACCCTTGCTTCCTTGGATGTTGTTGGTTTCCTCCTAAAACCTTTGGCTTAGGGAACTAATTTGAATCATGCCCTATTTCTTTGCAGTAGAAGCAACGAACAACACGTTGAGAGCTAAACGAAGCATTTCTCTCTTATGTCATAGCCGCAGTTTTTTCTTTTCATTAGTTAATGGCTAGGTAAACTTCCCTTCCACACCTAAAGCATTTTCTCATCCCCTTCAAGTAATTTATGGGGTGCTTCATTCCACTCCTTTGATAAGTGGGGTTCTTGATTTTTAGTCACCGTTGGATTTATTAATCAGAATTCTAGAATTTAAGTCCTCCTTATGCTTCTTATCCCCATGATACCCCTGAGGTTCACCGATCTCCATTTCATCCTTTAGGGCACATCAGACAATTTCCCCATTGCTTTCAAAGTCGCGGATCAGAAGGGCTTTCCTCGGGCTAGGTTTCAGCCCAACAAACAAGCGGTCAACCATGAATTCGAGGGTAACAACAAAGCCAGAAGAGTATCATGCATTACTTCTGAATATTACCACATACGGTCTGATAGATTTGTCATTTTTTTGCTTGAGGGCAAGGAAGCCCCTTTCCATCGTAAATAGATGGGTGTGCAGAAAATATTTATAAAAAAAAATCTTCCAGAAATCATTTTATTCCAATGTCTGGATCTCCACCCTGGGCTTCGTATTTTTTGATCAATGTCCACCATTGATCGGATTCACCCTCTATACGATAAGAATCCAAAAGAACCCTCTCTTGTTCGAAACATTAATGGATGGAGAAGAAATTTTCAATAGAGTTGATCCATTGTTTGGTGATTGAGGGATCAGATGATCCATTAAAAGTACGAGGCCTTTGTCTCATGAAGCTATCGATAACGAATTGTTCTTTCTTGGGGGGGGGGGGGCAGTGAACATTCTTATTGACCCATGTTTTTATTCAAATCTTGAGTTAACTGAGAGAGAATCATCAAAAAGTTCCTGACTCCCGCTCCCATCAGAATGTACATCTCATTAGCATGGTCATCACATTGATCTTCACATTAGTTGTTAGCCCGAGTCCTCCTTTTACTAAACATTGGATGGAATAAAGGGAATGTTTGGGGTAACACATAAAGGGTAATACAAAGACAAAGATGGTTGACTTATAAATAGATTTTATTTTTTTAACTTATGAATCTATAGGCTTCAATCTATATTATCCATGATCTTCTTTCAAACATATATTCTTAGGGGATTTTCTATTCCCTTAATAATGGTTTATACTAACCTTGTGAATTTACCAATGCATATCCCACAAAAGTGTAATAACCAATAGTGCTACAAGGCTCGTTGTCATATACCAGGATACCCTAGGTCAAGCCCGAAACTCCTTTTTAGGGTTTTCACCCCTAGGTACATCTGTTCCAGAGCCGCCTCTACCTGCTCATATCCAGACAGAGATGTATTTTTTTGATAAACCACTTACTCAATACTCACCAAATCGTATGGATGTTTTTATTATACTTAGTCTTATCCCTATGGATTTCACTAGGCTTTTCTATTCCGAATCCCAAAAATAACTAAACGTATCCTCTGATACCAACTATGAAAACCATTCTCTTTATTACATTCATAAACATGGTTTATTACATAAAAACATAACTTAATACAACAAAGAAGATTGAGAGGTCTAGTGTCTTTTGGGCTTAGTAACATTACATAACAAGTTTAATCAAAGAATGAAACATCTTATTAAAAACTTATTTTACATGAACACTACATTCTTTCATACTTAGCATTGCATAGTATAACATGATGGCATGCATTAAAAAATGGTGAGTTATAAAGCCTAATAAGGGAGTAAACAAGGAATACCATGAATATTACAATACATGTTAGTAAATTGGAATATAAATGGAGAATAAGAGAAACATGAACATAAATGAATGTTAAATAATGATAATCAAAACATGGAAATGTGGA
Source organism: Viscum album (assembly GCA_963277665.1). Lineage (NCBI taxonomy): Eukaryota > Viridiplantae > Streptophyta > Magnoliopsida > Santalales > Viscaceae > Viscum > Viscum album. Next base: position 1,024,406,345 of record OY728129.1, on the reverse strand, counting down.
AACAACACTAAACATGGAATTAGCATGAGCCAAGGATCATTGCACATGGAGCATGAGTATACCCTCATTGCACATGAAGCACGAGTAAGCCCTACTCTCACTTGAATTATTATGAGTCAACAATCTTGGCACATGAAGTATTATGATACTATACTTTACCCAATGCATTGGAACGTTATCAGGGCACACCCTTCTTAAACATTTCATTTCGTGCATAAGTGTTCCACGTGGATCATACAACATGGAATCAATCATCATCATTTATTACACAATAAAATGACTTGGAATACATGCTTGAATATTTATAATCAATAAGTGAATGTGAATAATGGTTAATATACTTGATAGAGAAATGGGCATGGTGTTTACTACACAATGATATTGGCTAGGAAAAACGTAGTGTAATTCCGTCTCCATAACAACATGAAATAAGAACTAAAAAAATGGTTGATGAGAGAGAAATGGGTGTCTCATCATCTTTACATAAAATAGAGAGTATGGGGGTTATATAGATATATGTCCCAACAAACTTAATGAAATTTTGATTCATAATACAAAATAATTATTTGGATGTAAAAGAGGAGAGAGAAATCCCTCACAGAATTTCGGCTTGGTAACAGGTGTACTTGAGAGGCATTAATGTGAGAGAAAGGGCTCTCCGATCATCCAAACATAAATAGGGAAATATGGGGTCGGTGGGAAATTATACCGCAACATTTTTAATCGAAAACAAAAGTTACAAAAAATTAAATAAAATTAGACAAAAATGATAAAGGAACAAATCCTTTACAAGGAAGTGTGCTTCCAAAGGCTTTGGAGAGGCTTGAGAGAGGCTTCTTGGGAGCTTGGGGCATGTTGGGAGGATTCTAGAGAGAGGAGGGAAGAGGTTGGATGAACTCGAAAGGCTTTTAGTGAAGAGTAAGTGGGATCATGGGTGTGTTTATATAAGAAAGGAGAGATAAATCATTATTATGTAGGATTGGGACACCACACATTAAACTAATCAAAACCACAAACAATCCCATGGTTTTCCCATGGTTTTTTTAAAGGGGAGTTGAGAAAAATATTTTAGGTGGAAAATGGCACAACTTCTTAAAATAATAGGGTTTATTATGTGGAGATGAGTCTCACTCTCAAGGAAAACAATTTATAAAGACCAAAATGTTTTATAAGTCTTAGAGGGTCCACTAAAGCTTTGTAATATAAATCACACAAATCTAAAATATCATTATTTTAATGGTAAAACATATATTGGCCGGTAATAATGTTATATTATTTTCATATATTACTATTGGGTCATTATGATGTCATAAACACATTATATATTTAAACAATATTTAATTTTTATCCAAAACTTTGACTGTCTCAGAAAATTATGAAAATTTCCCCATTGGATAATTTTGACGTCCTGATTCCAAAAGTAATATTTATTTTATCTAAATTATTTTCTAAATATGTGAATTGTTTAATTTTAAAATAAAAACTAAAATTTATTGAATATTCACGGGTTTTAAGAAAAACTGCTTTCAAACTTTAATAAAATTTACAATTTCATTCATAAAATTATAAAATAATTTTTATTTAATAAAAATTAATTTAATAATTGTAATTATATTTTATAAAAATATTATTTTATATTAAAATCCATTAATTCATCAAAATAGATTTCTTAGTTAAAAATTAACTAAAAATATTATTTCCGCTTTAAAAATATTTACAATGTAACAATTAAAAAAAATTCACATTATTTATACAAAAATAATGTACATAGTCATAGTGATAGGTTATTGTTACATAACCCATTATAACACCCGCATAAGGCATAAGAGTAAGGTGTGTGATGGCGACAGACTCTTGGGTTGGCTCAGATAACATCACTCGGGTTGTAATCTCTATTAACTTCCACTTCTACCGTAGTCGGTTCCACTCAAGCTTAATGTGTTCAAGCTCAGCTTGGGCTTAGTCAAGAGAGAAGCCCAATGACACCACCTCCTTTCCGAGCTCTAACAAATGGGATTTTTACGGGGCAAGTCTACTAGATGAGGCCATCACTTCCTTTTTCTAAGTAAATTGGATTTGTAAAAGCCCTATATTTATAATAATCATGTGATCACTGTTCAATGACTATATTATAAAAAACACAATTATTAATGGTATTTTAAAATCTAGAAACATAAAACCAATTATGTTCACATTTTATATAACCATAATAAGATATTTAATTAGATCAAGAAAAATTTTCATTAATGAACGTTTGGTTCGTTACAAAATACCTATATACATGTTCTTTTGTCTATGTATCTGTTTCAATAATTTAAACAAGAAATTGTAACGATATTCTCTTATAATTACATATTATTGGACTATTAAATAATTAGAAAACAGGGAAATTGAAATATGTAAGTAAAAAAGTGCATACATGAGTAAGTTAAAAGAAAAATAGTGATGTTATAATTATTAACCAACAAAAATATAGATGGTAAAATATTAAATATAAATATTACTTCTAAAATTATAGAAGCATTTATAAATTAAAACATTGAATAGTTATTAAATAATATAGTTTTTATACATATAAATTTCAAAAAAGAAAAATAAATTAAATAATTACCGGATTAATTAGGAGATTAATTTAGTGTTTCTCATATCTCTTTAGAATGATCCCTTCATCTTCATACACTATGTATTAATTACAATCATTGTTATCCAAGAATCATGTAATAAATGAAGAAGCCTTTTATAAATCAATAATATCATCATAATAATCATCATCCTCACTAACCAAATGGATTATTTTTCCCTTTAAGAATGATATACCACTGATCATTTGATGGATCAATGATATAAGATATTTTTTTATTGTGTGGCCAAGATAAGTGGTTCTTCATTACAACTAAATATTTTCAAATCAACCAGTTTAAAACAATAGTCACAATGTTTCACACCACTAGTACATGCAACCCAATTACACATAAGAAAGAAGACTCAAAATTTAATATAATCAATTTACATATGTCTTCAAGAACTCCAAAATATAGATTTGATACAGAAATTGTGTCTTTATCTTTAGAACTCAAGAAATCAAATTCTTCAGCAATTACTATTACAGTGCTATTTTGAACTGTACTCTTGTTGTCCATATTTTTTGTGTACAATATATACCAATTAATATCCAAAACAGAGCATGTGTTCACATTAAGAGATGGTCCTACTACAAAATTTTTCATTATTTCTGATGTAGATATATCTATGATGAATTTCTCTTAAAACCATGAAATAAATGCCTTTTTATGCCCAATCATCAGTAACTTTTCATTTCGTTTCAGATATTGTAATTTTAATTCAGCAATATGTGATTATATATATGATTGAACCTCATATATGTTGTAAAAAATATATAAATGTGCTTGAATAACATTATAATGTGGAATACACTTTACCTTTAGTCATTGAATCCCTCTACCTTCACTATTAACATTCAAATGTTGAGATATAAGAGAGACCAATACGCTACACTTCTTAAATATAATCAGTACAGAACTCAATCACCTCATTCAATACATATTTTTGAACAATTATGGCCTATGGTTGATAAGTATTTTTAACATATTCCTTGAAAATTTTAATATATATTTAAAAAGGGTAAATCCACCATAAATAAATTAGACCCCATATTCCTATCTCACACACCAAATTAGTCACCAGATGAACCATTATATCAAATAATGTTTATGGGAAATACATTTCTAGTTGAAAAAGAATAAGAGAATCTTAATTATCAAACATATCTTAGAAAATTGGATAAACAAATTTGATAATGATGGGTTTGAAAAAATTAAATAATCTGGTGATAGACTTTCTGATTGATTTTGAAAATTTTCATACAGTGAAACTGGTATAATTTGTTGCATTAATACATGTAAATCATGATTTTTCACACCTAATAATTTTAAGTCTATCAATGAAACCAAATTATTAACATTTGAAGAATAAACAATAGGTACTTTAACACCATTAAGAAATCGAATAAATTTCATATTCTCTATATTGCTTAATGTCCAAAAAGCCAAAGGTAAATATGTTCTGTTTCCATTCATGGTGGGAGAAAACTCGAAATGTGTTCCCATTGATATATCAAGTCCAATATATTATTAAATATATACTTTTTTCATTACTATTATATATATAAAAGTTCCAATCAAACAATCACATATGTTTTTCTCAACATTGATAACATCAATGTTATGTTTTATCTCTAAAAATATTCCATAAGGTAGTTTGAAAAAGAATGATTGTTTCTTCCAAATATTATTTTGAGGACCCTAACTTCTTTTCTTTACAAAATTCGAATCAATATTTTTCACCTTATTGTAATTTTATTCACTAACAATGGAATTGGTGGAATATTATATTCCTATAAACCATTAAATCAATTTTTCAATCTATAATAAGATGATAAATAGGAAAAAAATTTAATGTCTCATGTATAGTGTCCTTATTCCATTTAAAAATTGATAATAAGAAGTAACTTCTTCACAAATTGGATATGATTTATTTCCTTAATAATGTATCTAGATAAGATTCCATATACTGAAAAGTCATTTATAGTGAACATTAGCATAACAAGAAGAAGAAAATAATCATTTTTGTATGCATAGAAAACATTAAAACTTTTCTCCCATAGCAGTTTCAAATAATCAATCAACGGTGAAAGATATACAACAATTTCATTTTTTGACTTCATTGGTACCAAAATAATCCAACTCCTCATAACATATTTTTTCTTTATACATATATATGGGGAAATTTTTGAAACTACTAAAAAAATAGTCTATGAACTATGTTGGCTACTTAGGCTCCGATATGGATTCATTCCATCAGTACACAATCCCATTCTGAGATATCTAAAACACTTCCAAAATCAAGAATTGTTTTTCAAATCTATTCCACTATTGTGAATCTGCGATGTGATGTAAGTTACCATCAGAGATGCACACATATAAATTCTATATTAACCTTTTTTCATCATTTTAATTTGAAAATAGACGCTTCAAATGAGAAATTATTGGAAGGTAGCAAATTTAATTAGCAGGAGCTTTGATTTTGGGACCTGAGAATGAATCATAGTAGAATTATCATAATTTTATGAAGGTATTATTGGATAGAATTATTAGAATGCATAAAAAATTTATTTTTCATAATTTTAGATTCCAGTACCTGAGAATGAATTGGAGTTGACATTTTCATACATATTATAGTGTGATGTCCCACATATATGATAGTCTGGTAAATATTCATCTTCTTTCCTATATAAAACACAATCATTGGGGAAAGAATGTATATTTTTATACCCTAATCCCATTGGGCATAATATTTTATTCACCCTATAATTGGAATCTATTAACTGGTTTCCTTATAGAAGTAACTCTTTTTTTTAAAAGGTTGGAGACGAAGCCTAATTTTCTTATTAAAGCAATACAAAGACCTCTTTTAACTGGACAGAGGGAGACCCATTACATATCCTGAAGGCCCAATGGGAATGTATCCCATTACATAGCCCATAGGCCCAAATTTTTTTCATAAAGACCATTCTATGAATAATTACTTAGCTGCTATAGTGCCCGCCGCTGCTATAGTGCCCTGTCGTCGCTACAGTTCCCACCATTTAATAATACCACCATTTCTACAGTACCACTGCAGTACTGCTACAGTATCTGCACCCAATCGGTTTTGAACCCCCATTTTTCATGTAGGACTATTGAGTGCTTACCACTAAGCCAAACCCCAACTAAAAACGTGTTGTTGGGTAATGAGGTATTGGGGTGGACTCCCCACCTATGCACCGCACATCCCCAGAAAGGCCCAAGGCAGACAAACCATGGGATTAGGCCAGTTCCCAATGGGGTTGATGGGCCCACAAGAGGATTGTTAGTATGTAGTGCATGTTGCCTTGCAAGGACTCGAACCTGAAACCTCAGGGTCAGGACATCTCCACCTTTAACCAACTCACCCTTGCCCTAGGGGCTGAAGTAACTATTTAAAAATATCATGTATGTTAGAGAAACTATTATCTCTCCACCAATTTATTTCATTCAAGTTATCTAATCTAAAAATTACTAATAAATATGTATATTTAAAACAAATTGAGAATAATGGTATTATAGAATATATATACAATCATTCAATAGTTATTATTTTTTCAATGGTTTCAACACCTAAATCAAGAATTAATTCTTCAATATGACATTGTACCTCATTATGAATATTATCATCATCATTAGATGTTGAATTTTTAGTTTCCTTCACAATTCCAGATTCAATGTTTATAATTAAGGCTAAAACCAAAACAATTAATTTGATCCTTGATTTATCTAGAGTTTAACATCCACATATTCAAAAAATTCACACATAGACAAAAGGTCAAATATATGTTTCAGATATTTTTTTAGAATGTTACCAGAAATCATCAACTCCTTTTTTATATTCATTAGTGGTTCTCTATAAATTTACCCAATTACGATGCTTTTAATACCTGGTATCAACATATAATTCTTGAATATATTAAAACATATGAACACACACAAAAAAAAAATATAAAGATAAATTATAAACATAGACAAATTCAATAAAAATTATTGATAATTAGATAAGAAACATCAATAATGATTATGAATAAAATAAAAACTATTATACTAATTGTATTTATTTTGAGTGATGTCTGTCAGGATGATATAATGGACATATCATATAATGAAACCAGTAGAAATTACCTATATAAAATCATGATTTATAAAACAAATATATTGTTTTTTATATACTATATCATAAGGAAATCAAATATTGGGATAACATTGAATAGAGTTTTCCCTAATCATTATTTCCAACATATTAGAGAATTCAATCATCGAATTAGATTTATACCATCAAAAAAACATCAAGGGGGACATAATATGATTATTGGGAATTATTTGATATATTGTGGACATTTTTACCATGCCAAGAAAATTAATAATATCTCATACAATATTTTATTAAAGAAATACTACTTAAAAGTAATTGAAAATTGATACATTGTTTGATAGAGCTTTGATTGACACGAGACTAACTAATTATACTACAATGACTGAAAATGTATCTCATGTTCAAAATATATTACTAAAAATAGTTATAGGAAAATATTTTTTTCTGTCGTAAGACCCTCAAAATCAAATTTACCTGAATCCAAACCTGAAGAATTAATTTTCATAGTTTATTTAATTACCCATATAAAATAAAATAATTAATATCAACAGTAAATAAATGTGGTAATTATTTGTTACAATATAACATTACTAAAAACGTTTTTAAATACAATAAAAAGAAATATTTTATACTAAAACTAAAAAATAAATTTCAACTACCCATGACTAACTATGGACTGAGAGATAATAACAATATATTTAATGTGTTGTGAAAATTGATAAAACTAGAAAGAACCATATTTCTCTTCAATTTTATAAAAAGTAACCATTAAAAAATATCATAATGTATAAAAAAAATTCTAACCAATACCATTTAATAAAAAACATGATGAACAAACCTCATTAAGTTTTCTTGAAAAATATAAAACTAACCAATGTTATGAATTTTATAGGTGAAAAATATGGAGTCATTACATGTCATGTACATTATATTTACTAAATATGACACCATACATCATAGTTAATTACATAATATCATCAAAACCATTTGATAATATCATAAAATAAAAAATTTATCAAAATAAAAAAAACATTAACACAGAAATTTATAAAAAATGCATACAATAATCATAGTTCAACTGGGAAAATAGACCCTTACTCTATGATTTAACCAATGAATTCTTTAGAAGAAAAAAAAACTACAAGATATAAAAAAATGTTTCTAGAAATGAATAATAAACCATAATTAAAAAATAAAGGCAAACTGTAGTGGATGTTCAGCTAAAAAATATATTTAGAGGAGAAATAATTCATTGGATGATAAAAAAATGATAGAGAATAAAGAATAGATAATTTAGATCCTGAAATGATGATAAAAATCAATGAAAAACTATAACCATGGTCATTGAGGGTTTGTGGGTCTCTCTCAGGGTCATCCCAAGTCGAGATAACAAAGCGTTATAGATCTAAAAACTATGGGTTTTACAATCACATGTTTTATAAATTTTTGGGGTGTCTGTTTTTACATAAACCAACACTATTTTTTGAGTTTTGGCGTTGATTTTCTCAACATCTAACATAAAAGTTTTTATTTATTTATGGATTATATTTTTCTAAAAACCAAAAAGGAAAACTATTTTTTATTTATAGTGTCATTTTTTAGAAAATATACACTAAACAATAACACCATATTTTTATTTATTTCAATATTTTTTGAAAACACTGATGCTATAAATTCAACTCTAGAGTTTTTTGTGTCTGTTTAGTAAAAAACAATCCAAAAAACTCAATATAAATACTTTTTGCATATATTTATAAAAAAATATTTCATATCATCAACACTAACGTCAATATTTCTACTAGTTTAAAAAATATAGATAATATATACTCTAGTGATAGTTGTGGGTAGATGTTCAAATATCAAGGATCTCATGAAACCTTCAACAAGCATTATCATATCTCAGAAACTATTTTATTAAAACCATAATTCGTTCACATTGAGTTGGGACTAGTCTATGGAAAACCGTAGAGAATATACCTCCCTTACAAGCTCAGACAAATGAGATTTGTATGGAGGACTTATACTACCAAATTCCCTTTCGTATACATTGTTTATTTATTTTGTAATATAATAAATTCTATGTATACCATCTTATTCAATGTGTATGTTATTATATTTATATTTTAATTAAATCTTCATTTATTTTCATTCACATTTTCATGTAATATAATATATTAAAAATAATATTTATTTAATGGGAATATAATACTAATATGTTGGGGTGTTACATTCTCCCCCATTAAATAAATTTTGTCTTATCAATTTTAATTATCATTAACCAATGAAACTAGATAATTGTATCTAAAATATATAAGTGACTCAAGTTATAATTTCACGAGATATATCAACCTTATAGACATTGGGAACACATATTTTTTCTTAAAATTGGTTTATCACTAATATTTAGTTTTTCTCCAATCATTTGACCCAAACATCCCTCGTGAATGAGTATCATGACTTATATAATTGAATTAATTTTTCTATAGAGTATATGGTACCTATTATACTAATATATGTTCATATGTTTGTTGGAAATAAAAAACATTTACTTCCATATTTTGGTGATTAATATTGTGACTATATAAAGATATACAATCCATTTCCAAAATCACATAAAATTCATTTAAGTAAATAATTTATAATATTTACATGAATTACATCCCCATAAACTTCATCTTGTGATATAATAATCATTCAATATGAATTTTTGTTCAATAATAAAATCAATGGGCTAGTGATTTAATTATCATAGAAAATTTACTAGATATAATGGAGTTCTTATAATAAAACTGCAACGGGACATCCACAACTCTAGAGTAATGTTTAAGTTTACCTTAATTATCAGGATCCAATTCACCTATTGTTATATATTATGACCTTAATTTTTCCCTTACTCTAGAAGTTTTTTTAATTATTATCAAAATTACTATTCATTGTATTAGGGAATTGAGTTAGACAATTCCCATGTTCCCCACATATAAGACAATGAACTACTAATGGTACCTTATGACAAAATTTATTTCCCTCCATCAAGTTAAATAAGATCTATATTCTTCACATGGAATTAGTTTCTCTATAACATTATTTTAAATACATTTAACATCTAATAGTTCCTTTGAGATATTTTCTTGGGTAATTCCTCTCACATTATTGACAAAAAAAATGATTCTTATTTCTATTTTGATATTTATCCTAATAACTTCTATAAAACTCCAGCCTTTTATTCTTTTGTGTTTTTAAATTTTTTTTACTAGGTTAAAGATGTTAATAATAATTCATGATAGTTGTTAGGAATAACCACAAGACTTCTGAATCTAGGTCTTATTTTTTTCAATTGTTCACTGAGATAATCAATACATTTTGTTTGTTTTTTATTATTTCCTTTTTTCCACATATTTCTATCCATTTACAATAATAAATGAAAGTTAAAGGTAGATTTATTGATCCGATATTATTATAAAAGGAAAACTATTAACACAAAAAAAGTAAATTATAAATGATATATGAACATTAACAGATAAATTTATTTGATTTAATCTAGGTTCACCAATTAAAATTTGACTAATGAACACACCTCTATTTTTATAGTCCGGAATGAATTTGGCCAAAAGTGTCCTATAGCCATTATAGGACCTGGTCCATGGTCATAGGGGTACCTATATCCATTTTGGCCCATGAGTGTGGTGATAAATCTTCCCCCACCTAGGGTGGGAAATACATTACCCACCCGATGGGTGCCCTAAAGACCTATATCCATGATCACTAGATGCCTGCGTCTATACGTTCCCCTATGGACATGGTCCTTGACTGAATATAGAAAAAATTCATAGAAAATTAACTATATATCCATTTTTATGGGTATAACATTGATATAGGTTCTTCTATAGCCACAAACCAAGATATATTGTAGATATATTCTTCAATAATTAACTATATATCCATAATTTTAGGCTACTGTGTCTATATGCCTTCGAACATGACATTATAAACATAGTTTTAGTTAACCATGGATAAATGCCATAAAATATTGACCCTATATCCATGGTCAGTCATGAATGTAGTATTTAATAATAAAATTTTAATTTAATTATCTATATTAATATTCATATATGTCTATTAATGTATAATAACCCAATAAAACAGTGGTAAAGGATCCAAGTTAAAAATCTAGGGTGTTGCAATCGAAACTAAGTGGGATCATTCTTATGAATTTATTTTATAAGCACGATTTTTAGACCATGGATGTAGGTTACACATGGGTCAATCCAAAAGGAAATCTATACACCCATAGTTTATAGCCACAGTCAAATACTGTGGCTATATCAGTGGTGACTATTTTCATGAAAATAGGCTCCACAATTATCCTGATCATAACTGTATCTTATATACATGGTTTGGTAACCTATAGCCATGGTTTCATACATTGGATATATCTGAAATTTCATATAGTTGCTTTTCATTTTGTATTTTCTATTATGTTCCCTAACTATGCAAAAAAAGTGTTAAAATTAATTATAATTGTTCATAATCAGTATGTGAATCACCCAAACATATCCCCTAGGAGTGTCAAATTAGGTGTGCAATTGAGCCTCTTTTTTTATAAATTATGTGATTACTGATTCAACACCCAACCATTATTTTTAAGATTATTACACCTTGGTTAATTTATGGAAGAGTGTGTACGTACATGTTTTTATCCCGGTAGAGATATTATTACTTAGAAACCACATAATCTATACTTCATTAAAATATTAATATGTTATCCTTTATTTAGAATATTCCCAAGGGTTTTCAATAATGTTCTGTAATATTGATACCCAAAAATTACTAAACCATACTCAGGTACCAATTCTGACACCCCAACCCATTTCTTAGATTTGGTAATAAAAAAACCTTCATTACACATAAACATTGATAACAACTGAGACAAATAAATCCAAGCATATATATTTATATAATATAAAAACTATATATCAAAAATAAAATTTTAATATTAGATTCCAAACATTTATTATATTTGGATATTAGTTACATAAAAATATTATTTCACATAATTTATTCAACATTTATCACAACATGTATATGAAATACATCTTTATACATATAATCTATTATACAATTTCTTGGGGAAATTGAAAAATAATGGATGAGATCAAATGACCAGTAAGGGAAAACTTATAAATTATTCATAAAGGGAAAGATAATGAGAATATGATAAAACACTATCATAGTATATATATGTTTGATTAAATAGAATATTGAACAATATGAGTCATCTATAAGTCTTGATAGATGGGATTGTAATCTCAAATGAACAAATATATTCCATAACACAAGAGTGTAGAAACATGAGATCATAAACATGATAAAAATAGTATAATCATAGTTATAGAAGATGTAATTATAGAATTTCATGGAAATGTTTTATGATGAGGATCTATGGAAAAAACATAAGCATTGAGAATCATAACACTGTGAGAAAACCCAATAATAACAACCCTTTAATTTGTGAAAAAAAACCAAGAATGTAAGCCCTTTATGTTGTGAATAATAGAGGTATGTATATTCTCTATTTTGTTATGATTTATAAAACTTTAACTAATTCACTAGAGGGTGATATATCCCCCCACCCATCAACATCTATACATATGTATTCCATATGAAAGAAATCAAATATAATACCATAAAAATCATATGAAATGAATTTGTTTGACATAATTTCTAGATGATATATCATAAAATGGGTTCAATAATTAGAGGGTGATTCATAAAACAAAAAATAGTATGTAGAAAACATTTCTTTATTTTTTTGAAAAGAAAAGAATTTATGATCCACTTTAATTTTTTTTATAATTAAATTTATGAATGTTTAAAACTTTATTTTAAAATAAATATTTAATAATGTATATTTAAAAAATAATATAGTTTATTTATAGTAATTTTGTATTGGAAGATAAAATGTACAAATGGGGAAGTAAATACCTTTTCCACATTTGAAAATTATTTTTTTATTGAAATAAATGATATAAAAAATAGTGATAAACCATCTATTTGAAAATAGTTAAATAGAAATTTTAAGATCACTAGGAATTATAAATATTTATTTTTCAAAATAAGAAATGATAATAAATAAAGGAAGATGGAATATATACATGTAAGATATAGATATTATTTGGAGTGGAAGGGGATTATTTATAACATCATCAAATTTAATGATGCATAAAGACATTCAAAGAATATGTATTTGACATTAAAATTAAATTCCATATAAAATAAAAAATAAAGTAAATATTATATCTTCATATGATATAAAAAAATATTATAAAATAATATTCAGAGATAAATAATTATGACTCAAGAAATGAAGTTTAGTTAATAAAACACCATATGAATTTTATAACATTTGAATCAAAATCAATTTAAAGAGAAACCATGAAATTAAAATAAAAATTAAATTAATAAAGAGAGAATAATTGAATAATAATTCAAATATTTCGAATATGTACTATATAAATGAAAATAAGTACAAAATTTGAATCACTTCCTAAAGAAGATAAATTGAGGTGATACACCATAATAGACATCATATTTTTGATGTAAGAATCATTTTAAAGGTATTTAATAATACAGAATTTAAAATCCACAGATACATATGATTAATTAAAATATAATTTAATAATGAGGTATAACTAACACAACATATAAGAAAAATGTTCAATAATAAGGATTATAACTAAATGAATGGAAATTAAGTTAAGAAAAACCATTACTTTTAATATCATCTTCTAAGAAGGTGATTGGAATTCCAATATAATAAATGAAACCATATAAATAATTTTTTAATAAACTTATTTTTATATATTACCATATAAAAACATCAATTATTATAATTTAAAATACAATTATTTGTTAGTTTTAATTTATTTTCATCACCAGCTATTAGGAATATTAATTGTTGCCTGTGTGATTTAAATTGTTGATTCTAATACCCATTATTTTTTACATTTTGCATAGTTCATATTTTATAAAAATTATTTTAATAAAATATTTTTAATGATTTTTAATTTTAAACTCATTCCATGAGGGTTTTATTCATGTTTAATGAATATGGAATCAAAGGTTATCTTGTTTTGGTATTTTTACGAATTAATGATAGTGTGTTAATAATTAGTTAAATATTAATAAAACCTTTATAGGGCCTTACTAATGTCAAAAATATAATTTTAATTCCCCAAATAATTTATTATAATTATCCATGAAAGTTGGAAATTAAAAATAAAATATTTTTTTCCTTGGAGGATGTAGTTTGCGCGTATACACTGACGGCATTTTCATTTTCTGTAGAAGACAAAGATTATTGAAAATCAATTAAATTTTCACAATAATAATTATATAAATCCTATATTTATTCATCAAATTCCCCTTTTAGTTATCCATTTATGTATATTATGAATAATTAAACATGTCATCAATAGAGGTGGTAGTTCACACGTATTACGAACAATATTTTTGTTTTTCTATGTAAAGGGGAATGGTAGATATTTGTTATTACACCAATATAAAGACATTGAAATATAATAATAATAATAATTATTATGTCATTATATTATTGTTAGTGAAATAAATTTAATTATATTCATAAAATAAAAGGAATAATTATTATAGTGGTGAAAATACTTATGTAGAAGTATTCAATTTCTTCTTAGAAACCTCTTTGATTTAGAAGGCACATGGGAAATATCTAGGAATAAAAATCTCAATAATGTGGGATAAGATTATTTTTTGGAGTAAATTTGTAATATTATAGTTAATATTTATATATATATTTGTTTTATTTAATAGGATGTGGGAGTCACCTTTTATAATTGATGGAAATGACATTTTTAAAAACATAATATCTTAATATATAAGAGATATCATTCTCATAAAGAAAGTGAACAAAATGTGAAAAATAATATAGGGTAAAATAATTTATGCTAATGAAATTATTCAATATCTCATTTGGAAACATATTTTCAACAATTTTTAGGTATTTTACCTCTTAGATTTAACCACTTAACCATTTTGACTTTTACCATAGTAACTAATTTTAAATAAGTAATTAATTTTAATATCTAAAATAAATAAATATTATTCAATAAGTTATAAAATATAATTATAAATATGTAATATATTTAATTAGTTACAAAAAATAAATGTGGAAAAAAATAATTCTATAATAATAAATGTATAACACATAAAAAATAGTTTCAAAGAAAAATATAACTTAAGTTTTAAAATGTAAAATATAGGTATTTAAATTAAAAATAATATTTTAAAATAAATAATTTTACTCATTAAATACACATTTATTCATGAATAATGTTTCATTAAATTTTAATTATCATTTATATCATAACTATTTCATAAAAGTGTTAGTATTTTTAAAAAGGGTATTGTGTGTTATTTCCCAAAAAATTATTTTTTCATAAAATTCCAAAAAATTAATCCTAAACAAATATTTATATTATAAATAAAATTCATTGATAATTTTATTATAATGAAATTTTAAAATATAGGAATTCAACTTCTAAATGGAAACATAAAATACAATGACAACCCTATTTATAGAAAAATGACTTTTTAAATATTAATTGTTATTATTTTTTATTTTATATTAATTGATAATTAAATTAGTTTTAATATGTTATTCAAGTCTAAAATATTACTTATCATCATCTATCCATAATATATTTTATTTCCAAAAATAATAAATCATAACACATAAAAAAAACCAATTTAAAAAAATGCATTTTAAGAGAAAAATTACTACAGTAGTTGTTTATATATACTAATTGGATTTAATTAATTCATTATAACTAAAAATAATGTTTAAATTTTTTAAATTTTAAATATGAAATGTATAATATGCATGTTATATATATAAATAAATTGTTATGTTAAAAATTACATATTTATAACATCCTAACATCTACATATAAAACCATCATGATCTCCCCACAAGACAAAAAGATAAGATATCATTGGGTGGAAGTTAAAAGTGGTGATTCAGCTATAATGTATCTCATGGAAATTTCAAAAATCTTAGGCTTCTCACATAATTTTTTTCTCAAACTGTTATTTTTGGAGTTCCTCTTAGGATTACTTTAGAGAAAACTGTAAAATGTCACAACCCTTATAAGATAAAAAAATAAGATTGAAAAGGAAAATTTATTCTACATAATGCCATTTATTCTACTTTATCCATTAATTTTTCTATTTTTTTAATTTTATTTATACTACCTTATTCAAATCGTATATAAAAATGGTGGTATATTAATTATATCATGGTTTATTTTGGTTCATTTTTTCATGGAAAAAACATTATTCAAAATAGTATTTATTTAAATAAATATTAATACTAAAACATTAAAGGAGTTTCATGAGGTTAAAACCATGTTATTCAATGTTAAGTAATTTTCATTACCAGTTTCATTTCTCCCATTAATTTGTGGATGAATTATAATAAATATTTCATCTATTGACCTTTCAGATATTCTTTGAGGATGTGATTCCTTTATTTAATTGATCTTTTATTTTTATAGTTGACTATGGTTGCGGGAATCTTAACATTTCATTTTATTTTTAGTAGAAATGTGTATTTTTTGGAGTTATTCATTCTGTTGGGTTAGTTTTTTTAATTATTTCACTATTTTAGATGAATTATAAATAGTAGGGATACCTATATTAGGTCTTCATATTATTAAAGTATATTGTGGGATGTTAGTGATTTGAAGAAGATTTGGAGGAATTAGAATATGATTAGTGTTCCTTTTCATAAGAGCTTCTCTAGTTTTTGTTTCCATCCCAACTCTTTTATCTATGTCTTGGAGATTTTAATATTATTGATTTTTCCATTTTCAATATCTTTTTGTGTGCATAAAGTGGCATGTTAGGTAGAATTATTACATCCCCATGTGACTAGTGGAATTTAACAATAATGTAATTTTGTAAATGTCTTATTTTTAATTATTATATATGTGTTATTAGATTGAATAGCATTTTATGGAGCGAAAGAGACCTCATCACGATGTGGAAACATGGGATAATATGTTTTAATGGGAATTTTCATGGGAATTTACTTTTGTGACATGGAGGTTGGAAATTGAACAAGATATGTGTTATTAGAATTTTGTTCAAGGGATTAACCCTATTGTAAAAAACAAGAAATACCATGCCATAGTGCACACCATGGATGGTGTGGAGGCTTATCTTAATACCCACGGTGTTACTTAATTGGACAAGATAGAGTCCACTGTCCAAATGGCTATTGGACAACAGGTGAGAGCTCTTTTGGGTGGGATTATTTCTCACACTCCACCCTTAAGTGTGCAGGTCGTAGCACCCATAAAACATCATAAAATGGAGTATATGGAAGTGGTTAATAACACTGACCAAGCTACTAATCCTGAAGACATGAAAGGTGACCCATGGAAACATTCTAGAACCTACATCGAAAATAAACATGCTAAAAGAATTGAAGAAGAGAAGAAGAAAGAGGTGGAAAAGGACGACAGTTTAGATGAAGATCTGGAATCTCTACTTCACCAAGCATAAGAATTAGAACACCGATACAGTCGAGGGAGAGGACAGAGGGGATGCAGGCGCATTGATGTCAAACTAGGGAATGAGTTGCGGGAAAAAGAATGTTTAATCACTGATAAAATTAGAAAGAAGATTTTCCATCTGGAAGGAGGCACTTGAAATGATTGTCCTTTGAATATGGTTGTACTTGATACTCCCATGCATGGGTTTTTTATATGATAATTGGGGACTCATCCCCCAACATTAAAAAAAATCAATGAAATAGATAAATGTTTAAAATGATTTTCTTTCCAATGTATTCCTATATTTGTTACCCATGATGGATTTGAAATAAGTTTTCAGATATTTTATATACTTAGTATGGATGTCACATACCAAGTGTTTGTGAAAATTCATAAGATACCCTTTTAAAGGAATTAAAATTTATTGAAAGGTTCTTAACATCATATTATATTTTGAAAGGAAGTTTAATATTTTACTGATTTTTTATTTAAAAGTAATGTATTGGACCATTTATAATGATGTTAAAGCTTATTACTCTTCTATTTTTATCAAGTAATTTCAATAAAAAATGGGATATTTCGATGGGGGTGATTATCACTGGTTTATTTTAAATAATATTGAAAAGTTTGGATTTAAAATGAAGGGAAATGAAATGTAATTCCAAGTGTTTAATAAAATTCATACTGGGTTCTTGTTAAAAAGAGTTTATTAGAATTTTTCATTTACCTCTATATTGAGACTCTTTTTTATTATGTTCTCAATGGAATATGGTCTCATGTGGTTTTACTATTATTAATGATTATTGTACATGGATTTGGAAGGGTTTTGTGGGAGGGTGTTGAAGGAGAGATGAGGTTTATTGATTCTTATTAAATAAATATGTTTGATGATCATGATTATTTTTGTTACCCACCGCCACATATTGATATCATGGGAACCCCTGGTAGCTAGGTAGAATTCCTATAAGTGTGTTATATTAGATTAGTGTGTATAGAATAGTTAGAAACTCTAGAATGTTATACCCTCCTAGGGGGTTTTTATGATCGATGAACCACTAGTTTTAACAAATGTGATATTTTTGTTTAAAAAAGGGGGGCCCTAGAGATATTAATTTGATTAACTAGGCACAATATAATTTATGTTAGATCATAATTATTTTTCTATGATAGTAGATACTTTGAGGATGATTTATTGATTCTTTATTAATATACCATATCTTTATACCCTAGATTTTAATTTTATAACACCATTGTGTTTTGTTTTTGTTTTTGTTTTTCTATACAAATATATTTTACATATTCTATTTTTTACTTATATTTTTTTGGGATTTCATTTGAATAGTGTCTCATGATTTTCCCATATATATATTACATCTTATTAAATGAATATTCATTACATAAAATTATAATCCACACCATAACTGTAATGATTTAGTGTCTTTAAAGACTCACTACTGGAAAACAGGCCTATACCCACGGTTTTTGAAAACCGTGGGTATAGGGATAATATGGGGACCTATACCCGCGGTTTTGGACAAAACCGTGGGTATAGATTATTTTTGAAGACCAATACCCACGATTCTAAAAAATCATGGGTATAAGTGATTTTTTTTGAAGACGTATACCCACATTTTTGGCCAAACCGTGGGTATAGAGTTTTTTCGAAAGACTTATACCCACGGTTCTTCAAAACTGTGGGTATTGTGGTTTTTTTGGAAGACCTATACCCACATTTTTAGAGAACCATGGGTATAGCTTTCCCGCCATAAGGCGGGAACAAAAATTACGTGGGACAACAAAAAAAATTTTGCGGGAACATAGGTATGATTAATATATATAGATTTATACAAATAATAACTAACAAAATTTCCATAGATGAGTTTGTTGGGCTCCTGATTGTGTACTGTATCACCGCGTGATAGAATGCTAACAGCTTCTATTTTTCTATAACGATGAATAATATTAATATATTAATATAAATGTAGATAGATATTTACATAATTAAGTTTGCTGGGTTGATTAGGCACTAAGAACTTACTGCGTCAGATTCGGGATCGAAACGCGGTGCCTTTGTTTTTTCATAATACAGTCATAGATTAATATATATTTAAAAATATAGATATATATTAATATAAATGGAGTAGCTGGAGTGGTGAAGTGAGATGAAATTAACAGTTATGTTGTGGGACATCGCTAGTTCAACACCGGCTGGCTGCAGGCTTTATATATTTTTACCCATGGTTTAAAAACTGTGGGTATAACACTTTGACAGCATGGTTGAGGCCTTGAAATGGTGGGAAAAAAATACCCATGGTTTGAAAAAACTGTGTGTATAGTTTAAGACCACTATACCGACGCAGCTCAGCCCCTCGGTTCCCAAAACCGTGGGTATAGCCTATACAGACGGTTTTGGGGGCTATACCCCCAGTTTTGAACCGTGGGTATAGGTATTTTTTCTAGTAGTGACTGGATATGCAATCTTCTAATTTCATCTAATATCATTAATGTATCCAATAAAGATCTTCCCACATAGTACTATTCTTATACATAACCTATTTAAAACCATTATTTATAACACAATGGATGGAATCATAGTAAATTCTGAGCTCATATGCCCTATAATAGTAAATAAGGGTGCTATCAATGATCACTTAAGAATAACATGAGAATAAGGGTATGATAACATGATCTAGATAGTTGAAAACTATACCTACATTTTATTGATAATAATCAGGAATCATTACATAAATCTTGGTAGTTCGAAAGGAATGGATCATAAATTAATCAAATAACATGATCCATTAGAGAAACATTTTGGCATAAAATATAATTTGTTGGCATACACATAAGCATAGAAAATAATTTCCTTAGTCAAGGATGTATTTACTAGACTATAATGTTGGATTGGGTTCACCCCCATTCCATCATATTCTATTTCGAGGTTCACTCCATAGACTATCATAGTGGATACAATGATTTACTGAATTGAGGTCACCCCCCCCCATTCCAATAATTATTATCTCATGTGGGATCCATCATTACCCAATACATTGGAGGGATATATAATTCCCGTCCCACCCATCATATTAACATAATCCATTCATATGTGTTCCATTATATCAAAAAACATTCATCGTATATCTTAACTTATGGAAAATAAATGGGGTTTATAATCATTTTAACAATTCATTATAGTATAAACCAGGGAAAATTAATAAGTTTCTTAAGAATAACATAATCATAATCATAAAACATATTTAAAAGGAATTAACAAAGAATCATTGGATCATATCCTCAGTAAATCATAATTAACATCAATGGATATTATCATATATGAAAAATTTCTTTAAAGATCATTCGAATATTACATAAGTAAAATACCTGTTCATTTTGAAATAACTTATTTAAAACCCAAATATCTCCAAAATAATAATTTAATTTTTTTAAGTGAATAATAAAAAAGTGCTTGGTAATCTTCAAATCATGGAATTTTCATGATGGTGGGAAATTTAATTCATGTCATTTATGATAAAACAAATATTACTTTTAGTCTCTTAAGTACTTAGTGAGAGGAAAATTAAAGGAAAACATGTAATTTAAGAGGAGAAGTTGGTGAAGGTTATGTAGTTGTTAATAATTTGAGAATATGAAAACTTAGTGATTTCGTAATGTAGCAATTGTTGAACTAGAAAATAATTCAGAAAACATTTTTCATTGGTTATTTAAATTTACATAATGTTTACAACATTAAGAGACTGAAATATTTGGAATGTTTGATCAAATTTCAAATGAAAAGGAGAATTGGGTATATCAAATTCCTAATATGGGTTGGTTTTGTATTTTTGGATACATTTTTTTGGACTTAAATAAAAGTGTTATTCTTATTTTTTTTTCTTTTTATAAAAAACATGGAAAAGCTAAAAATATTAGTAGGGGGTCCCACATGCGCTGCTGTTGAGGTGGGAAATGGGATTGACCCTAACCAAGCTAGCCAGTAGGGCTGAGCCAAGGGATATAAATAAAGGAGTAAAACATGCATTGGTGCATGATAGAGGATGTGACCCACTATGTGTGGCGACACAATGGTGGATGAGGGATCCCAATATGGGGAAGTTCCAAGTAGTAATGTGAGAAGTCAGGTAACAATTAATGGACCACTATCAATGCAACTTGTATTATAAATGAGATCACAAACTAGGAGGATTTTTATTTGGGACACCAGGAATCCGATTACTATTCCTCCACCATTAAAAAAACATTCTTATATACATCCATTCGATATGATTGATTTTTTATATATTATCCATTTGATCAACTCAGCCATATCGTATTCAACAATGATCACTCAAGGAGTTTTTATATATGATAATATTTTCACATAGTGACATTGATAAATGATCAAACAAAGACTTAGGATATCTATTTCACCATTCTGATAATTTCAAGTAAATCAAAATCACATGAGACTCAATTTTCATGTGTTATCAAAGATAAAATCAATAATTTTTCATGTGTAGAAAATATGCGATTATCTGAAAGAAGGTAATATCTCATGATTTGAGGTAGTGTCACATGATCTGATGAAATAAATAGATGTCCATTATTTTTAGAGTGATATATTGGTGTGGTTTGACTATAAATATCTGAGTCTAACTAATTTTACAATGCATCCTACCCCATATCTAAGAGAGTTTATTGAGAGAGAAATGGAGCTTAGAGGTAGATCTGATTTTCTAGATGATCTTTTGTGTTTGATTTGTGAGATTGTAGGAAGAATCAGTTTGATTGAGTTTCCAAAAACCAGTTTTATAAAGGAGAGAGAAGAACCACATACACTATTATTATAAGAAGAAGCTTGAATCACCAAAGAACTATTAATTTTTTTTGAATAAGATGTATTTTACCTCAAGTGTTTGAATTTTTCTAAGAAAACAATGATTTCTTTATGAATGCCTAATCCAAAAAGCTAACATGATATTGTTATAAGAATATCCCTTCATTTCAGTGAAGAATATTGAGTTTTTGCAGGCCTTTGGATGCGAAATCTTTACAAAGAGTTGTTACTTGAAGAGGACTAAATCACTCATGATATAGCTTAAGAGTTTTTCTATGTGATGAGTTTTATAAAAATTCATAAAATATTATTCATTCATGAAAGGTGTTTGACATTAAGGTCTCATAGGAGAGGTAATAAAGATAAATTGTGATATCATAATATTATTGTATGAAGGAGACATCCAATTTTTTACATTGATTTAAATAAATAGGTGTGGATTATGTGTGTGTGAAAAGTTTTTGAGAAGAATTCATACATTGAGAATGTATAATAGATAATTTGAAAGATTTTATGCATACACATGCATTAAGTATCAATTAGTTGATAGTGTATGTCCAAAGAAAAACAATGGTGGATATTGGCTTCGATTGGGTGTGCATGAAACAATGATTTAAAAGAACATGAAATATTTATTACATAAGAAAATTGTCATGTACATGAATTACTAATACCATGAATTATATTTCATACATGCTTGATGTTGGAGGAGAAACATACATGAAATATACATTTAATGAATTAGATGTAGTGACATCAGAATGAATATGGAGCATCATTATTTTAGAAGAAACATGCATCCATGTTATTTAGTAAACAATGAGGAGTGGTTGTCAAGATAAGAAAGAATTATTGTCTGAGAAGTGTTGCACTAAGGAAACCAATTATATATCATGATCAATTTTTTTAGATTGTCTAGTTTCAGAGAAAAGGTACTTCAAGTTGTACATGATTCAGTGTGATGTAGAAATAGTGTGGATGAAGATCAAGTGATCATCCTATAAATGGAAAAAACATCTAAATAAGACTAATGGGCTTGTTACTGGGGGTTTAACCAGTTGATAAAGAGAATTTAGAGACTGGGGGGGGGGGTCTAACTAGTCAAACATTTAGGGATTCAAACTAAACTAGGCAGAAGAGTTGGATTTCTCGACAGTATAACCATGGTGAAATAGAGGATTGTCTACAGGGGTTTATAAACAATTTTTTTTCTTAACCATTTTGATTTATAAATATATTATAGTGAAAAATCCATGATGGGGGGTCTAACCCACCGAAAAACTATATAGGTCTTAATACCAAACCATGTAAAAATAATGTGTCTTGTGTTTTATTTACTTTCTTATTGACAATCATGGTCCACTAATTGTAATAGGTTACAAAGTTTTAGAATAAACAGTGTAAATAAATTATATAAAAAACAATTCACGCCAAATTCACCCCCTCTCAGTGCGACTGCACAATCCTTGGACACATCAATTGGTATCAGAGAAAAGTCCACTACTAATTAGATCTACATTACTTGTCCAGTTACTAATATCATAAGTATATGAAGTATATATTTGAGTTTAAATAAAAATAACAAGAGCTTCAGATAGAAAAATTCTATCTCTACTCTTTATACTATGAATGTTGAAGTTCGAGTTAATACACATAAAAATAAGAATAAAATAGTGGAAAAGAAGCTAAATAAGAATTGAAATATAAATAAAGATCAATTTATACCTAGAAGCACTCATAGTGGAAATTTTTCAATGAAATTAGTTGGTTATAATTTTGATGAATGATGTTTATGATTTTATGAAGACTTGATCAATTATGAAAATAGAGAACATTTGATGAAAGTTACCAAAGACGTGTTCACATGTATGTCCAAAGTTTTCAAGGAACTTCAAGAAAAACAATTATATCTAGAAGAAGAGGAAAATTAAATGATGAAACATGAACTAAAAAGGCTGGAATATCCCACACCCTCACTAAACTTGTGAAAGTAAAGGAAAGAAAAATAATTTTATCAAAGAAAGATATGCTAGATCTATTGTAGAATTGAAAAGTAATGTCTGTGAGAATGAATGTTTTTTGATATGGACTTTATAGAAGTTATCCATGAACATGAAATGATTTATATTACGTCTATGAATGTCAAAGATGCTCAACTGAATGATTGATTAGAAAGAATAAAAGAGATTGAAAATTTGTTACTAAAGAAAAATCATATTCATGAAGATTAGATTGAGAAGATGAACACTGAATGAGAAGATATCAAGAAATTAAATGAATATGATAATATTTCACTCAAAATTTGTTTTCTTGAAATTGAAGTGAAATGTAGAAATATGGAAGAGACTCAAGCAGAGACTTCCCTAGTTGTTGATTAAATAATCATTTCCATGAATTGTTCTAATAAGAGCCTTATTTCGGAAAAGAATCAATCTAGTGACAACAATAGCTTTAGATTATCTTGGATAAATCTACTTTAGGCTCATTAAATAAGGTAAACATTATTTGTCATACATTTTTGTGTACTAATGTTTTTTTGATGAATAGTGAATATATAAAAATTTAAAATATAGACAAAAATTGTGGAATAAAGATTCTGAGGAATCCATTACATATTTAATGATGGATGAGAATAATTGTGGAATTTCTTATTCCCAAAAAAATAAAGATAAGAAAAAATGTGAAACCAAAAAGTGAAAAAATGTAAATTATAGTCATAATGTGTCATATAAGAATAAATCAAGATTTTTTGGCGACATTTTGCGCTATTGGATATTTGGGAATCTGAAAATTAATTGTTGGCATAATATGTAATTTTATGAAAATTACAAAATACCAACATTTAGGGTTAGAAAAATTGAATAGAATTGGAAACATCCACTAGAGAAATAGTACTCATAGAAAAAAATCAATTTATCAATAAAAATTTATTACATTGAAAAATTATGTGATTATTATAAGAAATTTTTTCATTATTATGTTGAGTGGTGGAATATCTCAATTAGGTAAAAATCATCTATTGACATGAATAAAAGATCATAACACATAAGTCAAGTAGGTAAGAAATTAATATGATAGGTCATCCTTAGGATTTTAACTAAATAAGAATGTTGTTAAACAAACAACTCCTAAGAAGTTTGTAAAGAATGATGTGAAGAGTGAATCACCAAATAAAATATTATTTTATTATCATAGGGAAGGTCACATCGGAGAACATTGTGAATTGTCATGAACATTAATACTAAAGGAAGAAAATGGAATCAAAGAAAGTATCAATGTAGAAGAGAAAAAATAAGATTAATTTAG
Source organism: Viscum album (assembly GCA_963277665.1). Taxonomy (NCBI): domain Eukaryota; kingdom Viridiplantae; phylum Streptophyta; class Magnoliopsida; order Santalales; family Viscaceae; genus Viscum; species Viscum album. Next base: position 1,024,380,878 of record OY728129.1, on the reverse strand, counting down.
TGAAAGATACCACTAATGAAATTTCCGATACGTTTCCTAAAAACTGTAACTTGATAAATTATTATTTTTTGTGTGAAAGGTGTAATATGTATGGATATATAGGTAAAAAACATTTGATATGGTTCAGTGAACAATAATAATTATTGAAGAAGGAAGGGAAATAAATTATGATTTATAGTGTTGGAAAAAATAATTCTACACACAAAGTGAAAACATAGCTTGTTTCTAGATAATGCTTGGATATATCCAGGAACATTTGGAAGAGGTTATAAAACCATAAAAAGTAGAGAAAATTGAAATCACTTTGACATAAAATGAAATGAATCTTTTTTTATCTAACAATATTGTTTCATTGAGAATCAACTCTCAGTAATGTTGCTCTAACTGATGATCATTTAAGAATAAACTTATTCCCATATATACAGTTCGTTTGTTTTTTGTGCAGAGTATTGAAGTTTAAGCATTGAATTCAGGGGAAGACCTAAATTTTTATAAAAGTTGTGAATATCTTATAATGAAAAAGTTGTCTATTATTGAATATTTGTGGATATATATTATTCACATTCAACATTTCAAATAACAGTAAAAAATTCTTGGATATTATTCTTCAGGAAATTAAATATTAATGAAGAAGTGTCATGTGTATCTCTTTAGTGGGAGCATAAAATATAAACCACCCGATATCTCAATCTTAGTTGATATCTTTTGAATTTCATAAGCTTTGGTGGGGCATGTTTTGACTAACTCTAGTTGTCCAAATTCTAGATATTAAATCTTGTCATCATTGAAGTATGTTGGTTATATTCATATATTTTGTTGGTAAAAAATCAATTTTAAAAGGGAGACATTTATTACCTAATAACAAAAAGGAAAGACAATTTAAAAGGGGAAGTACATTCTTTCATTTGAATATTTTTAATGTTTTTTTCAGATATATTTGTAGAATATCAATTGAAAATATTTTGATCAATTTCTATAAATTTTTTTAGGGTTTTGTATCACATTATGGACCTTTATTGACATCATTGATGTTAAATTTTATCACTCATGTTTTATACATAGATAGTTACTCACATAGACTTTTATTTGGTTATTTTTAGCTCATTTATATGTACATTATGATTCCATCCTTCTGAAGAGTAAATTAGACTATAAATTTTAGAAGAGAAGATGTTATTTTAATTTGAATTTTGTAAATGATAATTCCTTCCCATTATTATATCAAGGGAATTATTTCCAATGAGGGGGATAAATCAATGAGTGCATGACACATTGGAACATGATAATGGTGGTGATCCATTGTGTGGGAAGGCAAGAAAGTAAACATGGGAACCCATCATGTGGTTGTTACAAGAAGTAATTGGAGTGTTAAAGTAACAATTTATAAACTTCTTTCAAAACAACTTATATTATAATGGAGAGCCCAAAATAGTGGAATTTTGATGTGGGATTCCAAAAGCCCTGTTACTATATCTCCACCATTAAAAAATGAAAGAACTATAGCTGTCCGATTCGCTTGATCTATCCTATATCAACCATAATATTGACTCAGCTACAACATCTTTAACCTTGATCACTCAAGGAGTCCTTATATATGCAAATATATTCATGCACTGATGTCAAAATAATATAGAACACATACTTTTTAGACCCCTTTCTTCATTTTTATGATTTTGATGAGATCGAAAACACATGAAACTACATTTTTATGTGGTAATGAAGATCAAATATTAAATTGAAGTGTGTTAGAAAATCAGATAATATGAAGATGGTGATATCTCGGGATGCGAGGCAGTTTCGCACGAGCTGATGAAATGGATGGTTGTCCATGATTATCAGAGTGCTTCAACTTTGTGGTTTTTTATAAATATCAGAGAATGGATCATTTTTCATTGTATTTTATCTCACATATGAAATAATTTACTGAGACTGAAATAACATTGAGAGGGAAAATATTTTCACAAGATGATCCCATATGTTTGAGTTATAGGATAGCATGGAAATGATGTTTTTTTTGAGTTTTGGTGAACATTTTTTAGGAAGGAGAGAGAAGAACTTCATACACTGGTATTACACAAAAAAGAAAGAAACACATAAAATTATTATCTTTCATGAATAAGATGCATATTACCAAGAGTGTTTGAAATTTTCTTATAACGCTCATATTATTTTGAAAATATTTGACCCATGAATTAAATATGACATCATTGCAAGCGTCTCCCATCACATCAGTGAAGTACATTCAGTTTCCATGGATCTTCGACTATGAAATTTGTACATAAAACTGTCTTGCGAAGGAGAATGAAGATCGAATGTTATAGCTCATGAGTTTTTTTATGAGATGAGTTTTACAAAAGTGTGTGAAATATTTTTCATGCATGAAGTATGTTTCATAAGAAGGTTGCTTTGGCGATACAGTGAAGATAAATCGTGATAGCACAATATTCTTCTGTGAAGGATGATTCAAATTTTCTACATTGTTTTCCTGCAAGAAGTGTGGATAATATGTGTGTGTAAAGTTATTTAAAATGATTCATACATTTAGAAATCAATATAGAGAATATTAAAGCTTCTATTCTTAAACATACTGTAACACCTTGAGATTTTGTGATTTTTTGAATTAATTTAATATTTCTGATATTTTACACTTCACATTACACTATATATATATATATATATTTATAATTATATAAATGAACTGAATTTGGATTATGTATTTTTTAACACCAATTAGATCTTGTGCTACATGAAATAAAGACTTGACTTGTGTCACATGAAACACTGAGTCTTTGCAAAACAACAATTGGTTATTATAATTATATAAACAATCCATTAAACATAGTAATGACTAATTTTAATATTTTATTTTTAATTTTTAAATATAAATAAAACATATTTACAATGATATGTATAATCTTGTATAAAGTCATTATATATTTATAAATAATATTTTCATAAAGGAACTACATTTTATTTCCTTCTAGGACAATCATAGAATTAATTTTATACAATCATAGAAATTTAATTTAATAAAATATGTTTTTTTGAATTTATATTTTTAAAATTAACTTAGGTTGGATTTATAGTATTTTTTGAGGAGTTTCATTTTGGATGAATAGTGAAAAATATTGCATTGTGGTTAAAAACTACCTTTATCATTTAAAAAATTATTATAATTTAAATTGATTTTTAAAGTCACAATAGATAAATTATACATATATTTATCAAATTCAGGCCATATGAATTTTTTTATATTAAAAATAGATATAAAAAACTTATCAAACTTTTGAACGTTCTTTTTACATTCCATCTCACCGCATTTGTGGGATTTGCCTTAACCATAATTTTTCCACTTCTATGAATTGAATCTAAAAAATGGGAAAACATGGTTGTAATAAGTATGATATTTATATTATAAATAGATCAACTTAATATTTTGGATATTATAAATAGCAACTTTATTAAATTTTTATTTACCACGGTTAAAGGTAAATTGGACAATTAATGGTAAAAATAATATTATCAAATTATCAAATTACCCTACATTTTTTCATAATTTAAATGGATAAGTCGGATTTAACTTAAATAAACATTAGGTAGAAATTATAACCTTTTTAAGACACTTGGGGTAGGAATATTACATTTATTATATTTTATCCAAAGATAAGTTAAAAATTTCATAGTCAAATTTATAATAAACATAAAATTTTTAATATAGGGTTATAAAAAATATAAATTATACAATAACTAGTTATTTAAATTATAAAATATTCTCCTAAATAATGATAATTTATTTATATTTTTAGTGATAAAATAATTAACTTTCCAATTGTGACACAATCATGATGCATTAATTGTTTAATTAATAAAAGGATAAAATAAAAGATATTAAAAATATTTAAATAAATATATTTTGAATTAATTCAAATGATACATCAATTTTATAAAAAAATATGACATTTTAGGAGTTTCTTAAATGGTTTATTTTGAAATTATCTCACTGGTTGAATTTTATTTAATTTGATTTCTTTTAATAGTGTTAAAATTTAGAGTAATGATATTTTATAAAAATAATATTTTATTAAATTAATTAAAAATCATAAATATCATTAAAAATATAAATAGATTATTATAAGGTGTAAATTGTCATAAATCTTCCATTTATGGACAATTTACCCTAAATAAGTAAATATTTTAAATTTTTTAATATTTAAAATGTTGTTACAATAATTAAAATTACAATAGATTAATTAAGGGTAAATGAAAATGATAAGGTTTAAAATAAAACCAAGACTTGTCCAAAAATAATTTTGTGATGTGTATTCGACCCTTACAACCTTAATATTTAATTAGAGTTGTTTAATGGATACTAGTCAATAAAAATAACATATATATTTTATAATTTAAAATATATTTACAAAATATAACACTTCTATTTAATATATTTTATGTGACCACACAATGACATAATCAATCTATGAACAGATCTGAATATCTAGTTTCATCATAATGAACGTAATTTAATTATAAATTTTATTTTTAATTTTTATAAATTATATAATTACCTGATATGACTCTTCAATGTTTACAAAATATTTATTTAATTAACATAAAAATAAAATAATTGAATGAATCAATCGAGCCGATCAGATTAATCTTCATATTTCACACGTGTATAGAGAGGAAAACCTGGTAAAAAATGCTCTATCCAATAAAACTATAATGAAACTAGGCACAATGTTGTCATATAGAGATCTTATCTTTTTTGAATCACTAATTGATGATGACTTTCTTGTAATTGTTCACTTCCGACTTTTTAAACTCCCGTGTAATGCTTGAATTTTGTTTTTATTTTTCATTAATAACTATTGGGACCAGATTTTCCTAGATCCTGGATCTTCTAATTAAAGATTAATTTTTTATAGATCCATAAGATATATTAAAGATGTGTGAAACCATTAGATTCTAATTCATACTCTATCTTGGTGTATTTAATTCCAAATTAAATTAATATAATTAAATTTAAAAATAAGGTATTTTTTTGAATTAATATATTATAAATTTTTTTAGAAAACCTAAAAGGGAAAAATAATTCTTAATTATATTTTTTAAAACGTCAAATCCCATTATTTAATATCTCATTTTGATGTTTTTGTATCGATAATAACTTTATTATATTTTAAGATTTTGAGGATTTCCAAAAGTTCCCCTCACACCATTTATAAAAGGGCATCTCATCCCTCACTTACTAAAACATATTTTATCCTTAAAGAGAGACCAAAACCTACCCATTTACGTTTTATACTTCCTTAGTAACATTATAGAGGTTATATTGTTCTCAAAATATCAACTTTAATGTCCCTAAGAGGAGATCTATATGGAGATCATCGAAGAAGAGGTAATCTCTATACAGACTATTTCAAAATTGTTTCCTCTTCTACATTATAGTCACATATTTATTCAAATATAAAGTTATAAATAAACTATAACCTATAAAATTAGATGTTATTATGATTTGGTAACATCCATATTACACCATTTCTTTATCCTATGAAAAAACAATGTACAACGCATACGTAAGTATGACTTACCGTCTCCACACCACGGTGTAATCTATTTTTAATCAATACATTATTTGTATAGGTATAATGATAAATATAATGATGATAAATAATATATATGATTTTTTTTATTATGAATTATTAATATAACATCTAATTACTCCCCCTTTATCATTAAGATAATGATGTCATCGCTCATAAAAACATAAGACCTACTATCTCCATGATACGATGACATTAATATTCCACAATAACGATTTCTAGAATGAGTATAAATATATATATTGAATAAATATTAAATATATGTTATAATGATGCTAAAAAACTAATATATATATATATATATACATATTTCTTTTACCTTCTTCTATTCAGTACGATAACAACGGTAATGCGTACGTACGACTTACCATCTCCATGAATTGTATATTCCATTTCATATATCTATATTTTATTTATAAATTTATATAATAAATATATATTATAATGAAACCAATTTTTACATTATAAAGTCATAAAATCATGATCTATGTAATATAATGAAGAATAACAAGTCAAAACATGTATGATAAATAAAGCGTTTATTACCCAAAACATTGTTTTAACATTGAATTCTTAATAAACATGTAATACAATGTCATAAATGAGTCATATATGATATCATATATGTTCTTATGGTTCTGGTATAAGCTAATAATTCGTTTTAAACCACTATAAATTATTTTTAGACATTTATGGAGGGAATTAAATACAAGGTAACGTTGATTTCATAGTCTCATTTTTATTTTGAATTATTTATAAGTAAGTATCTATAGGGTAATATTTATCATCCATGTCAATGTTTCCTAAAAAATGTAGTCCAAAATAATTTTGATATAATAATAAAAAAATTTAAGGTCTTTTTACCAAAGTATTACTTTTTATAAAATGGTTAGGAATGAATCTTTTTAAAATTTCAAGATGACGTAATTTTTGAATTTTTTGGAAAAAAGTACGCGAAGAATGTTTTTTTAACTTACACAGAATGAATAGATTTTTATACTTTCCTAAAAATATAATTCCATGAATCTTACATTAAAATATTACAAGGTTATTTTCAATGGATATTTTTTCTTTTAAAATTGCATGAAATTTTATGTAAATAAAATGTTTTCAAATAAGAAGGGATATTTTTCTCAAGATTTATTTTCAAGAGATCTCTCAAAATTATTTTCCATATACGATATAATTTTTTCATGATACTTATGTTTTATAGGTAATATTCTTAAATGTTTCTATTATTATTATTTATATGAATTTTTAATGTTTTTGGAGGAATGATATTTATAAAAACCATTTCATTTCTGTGGGTTATGTTTTAATTTGATGTTGTTTATGAAACCCATTTTATTCCATGGGTTTTGATATGAAAAATGGATTACGTTATTTTAGAACACATATGTATGATTTTATTATGAGATTTTTGGGACTTATATATCCCTTTAATGCATTTGGTAGAGATTAATATCTCATGAGATGGACATAAATGACCTTTTCCATTAAGATGAGATTAAGAGAAAACCATGACTACTAATATGGTTATGAGAGTGAACCATGACTACGAAGATAGTTATGGGAGTGAAACTTGGCTTCTATGATGTTTTTGGGAGTGAACCCATACTAATTAGATGGACTTGGTAGTAATTCCTTAAATACAATGGAAATAATTTTATATGATAATGTGTCTACAAAAAATTCAATGTCATATTCCTATGATATGATTTCATGTATTATGATCTTTATTTTCTTATGTTTAATGGATTATGAACTATAGATATCATTTCCATGTCTCATTATTATGTTCTTTGATATTTAGGGTATGATATACTATTATTATTATCGTATTCTCATATCGTTAAGATCATGTTTTTCTTATGTATCTATTTTTATACCTTTATAGAGAATTAAAGCTCACCCCTTTATTATGTTCCATTTCAACATTTTAAAGAGAAAGCTTTTATATTGATGTACTAAATAAGGAGATATTTCTGGAAAATTTTTAATATTTTTTTTCTATGTTAGAAAATTTAGTTACATGTTTCCAAAGACACTAAACTATTAAGGTCCTTAGGGTTTTATTTCTATATTGTGTTGAATATTTCTAAATATAATGTAATATACATGTATGTAAATCCTGGGTCACTATAGTGGGTATTAAATTAATGGTTTAGTCAACCTTTGGAAGTTAACATCAGAAAACATTAGTTAGATCCCCAGGGGTATTTATAAGGTTATGTTTAGGGATGTATTTAAGGATAAGTTTAAGGATGAAGAAAAGTATAAGAGATTTTCTTGGAATTTGGGTAATGGATTGAGTTAGTGGTATCCAAGATATAAATCCATGTGTGGATACTACAAGTGGATATTGTTTTGGCATAGGTATACCTAGTGGTAACCACTCCGAAAAAGTTCTTTAGGCCTGACTCGATCATAACATGGTACAAGACAACGAGCCTTGATGCACACATAGTTTGACACTCATAAGGGATATTCTTTGGGAATTTTAAAAAATATTCATGAACCATCATGAATTATTTAAATAGAAGTTAGATACGAATAACCTAGGATAAACCTAAGGTGTCATGGATTAAATTATGTGATTTTATTCTATGATAATAGTTGCTCATGGTATGATTTATTGTTTTTTTAAATGTTAGGATCTAGAAGGAACATCATTAATAATTAATGTTTCAGATGCTGAAAGTATTGGAAATATTAAAATCGATTTCCTAAGTAAAAATATCATGAATATAATCAATAATATGGTACAATTATTGTTTAAACTACTTAGGATAAAGATATTGCAGATGAAATGTTTAAGGCATGGGATGTTCTAGCATTAAGTTTTTACATTAATTCTAAAAAGGCTGGTTAGATAAAGGTTAAGAAACCTTATGAAAAGATTCATATTTAAAGAACGAATAAAATTATTAACCATGAGTAATGGTTTAAGAATAAAGATGGATGATTGAGGTGTATATGTTTTGGAATTCAATAATCATGCTATAAGAATTGTGAAATATATACGTATTTTTATTATAAATTTTTAATTAAGGATTAGAAATGATATGTTGAATAGTTCTAAAGTCCTAGAAATATTATTTTATGGTAAGGTGATATATATTTGGAAAAAAATGATTATGGGAATGATAACACCTAATATTTACCTTATGTTAAGATAGTGATGTTTGGGTAAAGATATGATGATACTATTTTAATGGGAACTAATTATAGATTTTTTTGACAATAGGGTTATGATATAATGGATTTATTGAAAAAAGTTTTGGACTTAAGGAATATATCAAATAAAAAATATAATAAGAAACTATGCTTATTTTAAATAAGAATGTATTTTAAATTCAGGTTATTATCTAGATTCATGAGAATAAAAGATTATGGTATTTAAATGTTTGGAATTTGACAACAAAGAACTTCCTTATGATATACGAGAGATGAATGTTAAGCTGATTTAGTGAAACTCTTTCAATAGTTTTGGATTTTAATATTTTGGATGGATCATAATGCTATCCATTCATGTAATGTTTAATTTAAACAAAATATTTAGTTTTTTAGATTAATTTATTATCTCATTATTGGAGGACTTATGAATATCTGTTAACTTCTGCTACTTTTTTTGTTCTGATAATGATAGATGGAATAACCTATAATTCTATTTATATATTTTCAGATATTCTATTGCTTACGGAGTGATAAATTAATCTTCATTTCTGGGAATAAGAGATAAATAATAAATTTACCAACATAGGAAAATGAGTGAGGTTGTGCTGAAAAAAAGTATATATGTATTCTAATGAATTTTTTTTAACATTAGAAAAAAGATCTTGATTTAAAATGGTTTTCCTATTATTATAATTTTAATGATATCAATGAACCTTTAACATTTTTTTTAGTTTATTGGTCTATGATTGTTAATTTCTCTTGATCACACAGTTTCTTTTTATCACTGATCTTTATCTATATATAAGATTATTTATGCTTTTCCTCTATTACTAAGTCTTCCCAAATGTTCTACCGTGTAGAGAATAAGTCTTGATTTACATTGGGTAACTATTATTTTTCAACTCTTCCTTTTCAAAATGATATTTTAAAATTAATTTTTTTGATGTGGCTTTCTATGAAATAATCGTTCATGTTTTAATTATTTTTTTATCAAGACAAATTTTGAGGGAGAAATTCATTTTTAGAGGGGTAGAATGTAACACCCTGAGATTTTGTAAGTTATTTTTTTGAATTAATTTAATTTGTTTGGTGATTTTTTCACATCACATGACACTAAATATTGATTTTTATTATTATAAAAAATCACTCTATTTGGATTATGTTATATTGAACCCTAAGTAAATATTGCTCTACACGCAATACTGACTTTTGTTGTGTTACATGCAACACTAAGTCTATCTGAAATAATAATTTGTTATATTAATTATTTATATCAGATAGTTATAAATTGGAAATTTAACATAGTAATATGAATAGTAATGACTAATTTTTAAATTATATATACATATTTTCAAATAAATTAAATATATTTATAATGAAATTTATAGTCATTATTAAAGTATATTTATGTATAACAATAATATTTTCTTAAAGGAACTATTTTTTTATATCAATCTTTGAATAATAATTCAATTAAGTTTAAGCAATCATAGAAATTGAATTTGATAAAATGAAAATCATTTTAGAATTTTTAATATATAAATTAACTTAATGCGTTTATTTGATATTTTTTTGAAAAGTTTTATTTTTCAATGAATAGTAAAAAATCATGCTTTGTAGTTTAAAACTGGATTTTCATTTAAAGAATTATTAAATATCAAATTAATATTTAAATTTAAAATATTTCAAATATACATATATTTATCCAATTTAGGTTATTGAAAACATTTTTATATTGATGTTAGATATAAAAAAACGTTTTGAAATTATTCAATGCCCTTTTTACCAAACTTCTCACAACATGTTTGAGATTAGTGTTAAAATTATTTTTTTATTTCTGTAGATTGAATTTCTAAAAATATAAAAACATGGTTGTAATAAGTATGATATTTATATTCTAATGGAATCAAATTAATATTTTTTATATTATTAATGGTAACTTATTAAATTTTTATTTACCATGGTTAATGAGAAATTAAATAATTAAATGTAAAAATAATATTATAATTTTTTCAATTTATCCTAAAACAGGTCATAATATAATTGGATAAGTGGGATTTGCAAAAAACCATCATTATTCATAAATTATAAACTTTTTATGCTACTTGGGTAGGAATATGAAATTTATTATATTTTATTTAAGGATTACTTGAAAATGCATTCCTCATATTATTAATAACTATAAATTTATTATTACAGCGTTATACAGAAGGTAAATTATTCTATAAATATTAATTTGCAATATAAAATGCTTATCTACATCCTGATAATTTATTTATATTTTTTAGAGATAAAATAATTAAGTTAAATGGTGAACCAATGATGGTGCAGTAATTGTTTAATTAATAAAATGATCAAGTAACTGATATTATTAATATTAAAATAAATGTAATTTTAATTAATTAAGGTGATAAAAGGATTTTATAAGTGACTATGACCTGTTAGTAGTGTCTTAAATGGTATATTTATAAATTATCTTGTTATTTGGATTTTATTAGAATAAAAAGTTGTGAACAATGTCAAAATTGACCCAAATGATATTTTATAAAAATAATATTTTATTAAATTAATTTAAAATAATAAAAACATTTATATAAAATATAAATAAATATGGTGAGGTATAAAATTTCATGAAATACCGATTTATTAGAAATTTACCAAATATATGTAATAATGTATATCCTATTAATATTTAAAATATTGTTACTACAATTAAAATTAAAATAGATTAATTATGGGTAAATCAAAATGACAAGGTTTAAAATAAAACCAAAACTTGTAAAAAAATTATTTGATGAATAATATTCTACCCATAAACCTTTAATATGTATTTTTAGTTTTTAATGGATACTAATCAAATAAAATAAATTATATATTATTTAAAGTCAAGAATAGTTACAAAATATCACTCTCTTGCCTTTAATATCTTTTATGTTTCTACATGGGTATAAAATAAATATATTAATGAATATAAATGTATATTTTTATCATAATTAAATTTATTAAATTATTTTTTTATTATTTTTATAATTTATATAATTATTTTATATTCTTCCTCAATGTTAAGACATTATTTATTTAATTAAGAGGAAATATTAAATAATTGATTTTAATAATATTAATTTGGATATATTTTTGTTTAACTAAAGTTTATAATGAATTTAATAGATCTATAATAAATATTATATATGTTTTAAACCATTAGAGTCTAATTTACACCTTCTCATTATGTATTTAAATCCAAATTGAATTGATAATATCAAATTTGAAAATAATGATATTTTATTGAATTAACATGTTATTAAATCCTGTAAAAATAATAAAATAAAAAATAAGCCCATAGGGGATATGATATGGTTAAAAATATCACACCCCATTCATTTTTATCTCATTTTGAAGTCTTTACCTCTAAAATAGCCTTATTATATTTTAATATTTTAAGGATTTCCAAAACTTCCTCTCAATTCAATTATAAATGGGTACCTCCTCCATCACTTCCTCACGTAACTTTGTGCCTTCATACTCAACCAAAACCTACCATTTTACTTTATAAACTTCCCTATTAACATTATACAGGCCCTTTTATTCTCAAAATAACATCTCTAGTGTCCCTAAGAGGAGATCTAGAAGGAGATTGATAGAGAAGAGGTAATCTCTTTACCAACACTTCAAAAAGAAATTTCTTCATATACTTCTTATTAATGAGTTGATTCCATTATAAATTAGTAAATATATATTTAAATATATTATTATTGTTATTATGATTATGGATCTTCCTTATTTCACCTTTTATTCATCATATTAAAAATGAAAGTATCATGCGTGCGTACGTATGACTTATCGTCTTCACGCTGTGGTGTAATCTGTTTTCCATAACTACTTTATTTGGATGGGTATAATGATGAATATAATGGGTATAAATAATAAATATGACATGATATTTATTTTTTATAATTAATATACCATCTAATTTCTCACCCCTTGACCATCAAGACAATGATATCATCGCTTGTGCGTATGTACAACCTACCATATCCACAATGCTATGAGATTAATATTCCACATTAATCATTTAAATAAAGATTATAAAAATGTATATAATGAATAAACATGAAATATATGACATAATAATGATTAAATAATAATTGATATACCTATATTTCATTTACCGTCTACCATTCAGTATGATAATAAAATGGAATCAACGTTGATGAGTATGTATGAATTATCATCTTTATGAACAGTATATTCCACTTCATATATATATATATATCATATATATATATATATGTTTATATAATAAATATATATGATATATAAATCATGTTTTACATTATTTAAGTAATAAAATAACGATCTAATCAATATGATCAAGAATAAAAAGTCAAAACACATATGATAAACAAAGAGGTTTTACCCGAAACGTTACTTTAACAGGGAATTGTTAATAAGTGTGTAACATAATGTCATAAATGAATCATATATTATATCATAAATAGTATTATTTTTCTTATATAAGTTAATAATATTTTTTAAAAAACTATACATCTGTTTTATACATGTACAGAGGGAATCTGACCAAAGGTAAGGGCTATTTTACAATCTCATTATTTTTCAGGATTGTTTATATGTATGTATCTACAAAGGAATATTTATCATCCATGTAAAGATTTCATAAAAAAACATTAAATTTTAATTTACCATATTCCTAAAAAAATTTAAAATATGTTTACCCATTTTCTAATTTTTATAAAATGGTTTTAATTGAATCTTTTTTTCATTTTCCAAATGAGGTACTTTTTGACTGTTCTGAAGAAGTGTTAGAATAATTATTTTTTAACTTATACAAAATGAATAGAATTTAAACTTTCATGATGCCTTATTTCCTTTAATATTCCCTTAAAATATCACAAGTTTATTATCAATGATATTTTTTTTCTTCTAACCATTCGTGATATTTCAAATAAAGATAATGTTTTGAATGTAGAAGAGATATTTTACTCATGATTTGTTTTAAAGAGATCACTAAAATTTATTTTACGAATAAGATAACATTGTTTTATTTCATTTATGTTTTAGTGGTGATATTATTAAATGTTTCAATTATTATTATTTATATTATTTGATTAGGTTTATGGTGGAATGATATTTATGAAACCCATTTCTTTTGCAGGGGATATGTTATGATTGCATGATGCTTATGAAACACATTTCATCCCATGGGTTAGGATATGATAAATTGTTTATGTTTTTATGGAAAACATATATATGATTTCATTTTGAGATGGGTTGGACCTATATATCCTTCCAATTAATTGGGTAAATATATATGTCTCATGAGATATACATATAGGACCTCGTCTATTAAGATGGTATTGAGAGAGAACCTTTACTACTACAATGGTTATGGGAGTGAACCTTGATTACCAAGATGATTATGGGAATGAATCCTAACTACCAATATGGTATAGGGAGTGAACCTACACTAGTAAGATGTCATTGTTAATAATGTCTTGACTTATATGGAAAAAAATTTATATGTTTATGTGTATTCCACCAATTCATTGTCTTATTTATATGTTGTACTTTAATGTCTTATGCTCTTGATTACCCAATAATTCATGTCATATGAACTACCAATATATTTATTCCATGTCTCATGATTATGATATTTTATATGAAGGCTATGATCTTATATTGTTATGATCATATTCTCACACCCTTATGCTTATATATCTCTTTTTTACCCTTACCGAGCATTCAACATCACCCAATTCTTATACTTCCAGTCCCCAGATTATGAAGAATGGTTTTAGGTATAAGTTCTAAAGTAAGATTTATTTTTAGGGAAAATTTATGACATTTAATTAATTTAGAATACTTAGTTTCATTTTTCTAAATACACTAATCTATTATGGTCCTCAGACATGTATTTATACATTACATTGAATATTCACAAAAAGTGATGTAATATACCTGTATGTCAAGACTATGCCACTATAGTTTGTATGAAAGGAAGGTTTTAGTTAACCTTTAGAAACTAGAATGTTAAATATTTATTGAAATCCCTAGGGATATTTCTAAGGATACGTCTTGGGGTGTATCTATGGATAAAATTATATATGGGGAAGAGTATAGGAAAAAGTCATATATTTTTGGTAAGGTATGGAGTGAGAGGTTTCCTAGAAATGCATCCCAGTCTATATACTACAAGTGGATGTGGATATAGAGGAGATTTACTGATGGGTAATAACTTCGACATGGTGTGTCAGGCCTGACTCGATTGTAACTCGGTACTTGACAATAAGCCCTATTTCACACCTGGTTGGACACTCCTGGGGGATATGCTTCTATAATTCACAAACACTTCATAAACCATCTTGATGAATTAAAATAGAAGTTGAATATGAATAACCTATGATAAAACTATTGTGTTATGGATTGAATAAGTTAGTGTCACTATATTTAATTATTATGTTGTTATCTTCTTTGATATATGTTGCTCACTCTATGATTTTTTATTTTAATCAATATTTTGAACTAGAATGAACTTGTTTAATATTAAATGTTTTAGATTTTGAAATTATGGTAAATATTTAAAACTATTACAAAGGTGGAAATCTCATAATGAGAATGAAGAAGGTGGTATGAGTATTTGTTATACCACAGAAGATAAAGATATTGAAAATGACATATGAAAATCTTGGGATTTTATAGCATTATTGTTTACATTAAACCTAGTAAGCTTGGTTAGATTATAGTTGAGGAAACTTAAGACATGATTAATATATGAGGAGAGATTAAGATGATGGGTATTGGGTAATGGTTTATGAAACAATTTGGTTGATTGAGATTTATATGTTTTGGAATTAAAATATTATGTTATAAAAATCATAATATATATATATATATATTCATTATATGTTTTTCATTAAGGATTTGAAATTATATGTGGAATAATTATAAATAATTATAAAATGGAGTTAATGGTAAGGTGATATATATTTTTAGAACACATAATTAAGGGAATGACAAAACTCAATATTTCCTTTATATTAATATAATAATGTTTGGATAATGATATATTGGATATGAAAAAGTAAATTAGTTTATAAAAGTTTCTTGGGAACTAATTATGGATTTTTTTGACTAGAGGGTAATGCTAAAATGGATGATTTAGACAAATTTTTGGAATTGAGGAATTTATACAATAAATATTAAAATAAGGAAACATGCATGTTTTCAATAAGGTTGTATGGTAATTCATGTTATTATAATGTTTCTAGAGAAGAAATGATTACGGTATTCACATGTTTGGAATGTGACAACTAAGAACTGCCTTATGATATATGTTTGATAAATTTTAAAGAAATTTAGTACATCAATTTCTAATGTTTTGGATTTTCATCTTTCATAAGGATTATAACATTATCCATATATGAAAATTTTATGTTAAAATTTGGATTTAGTTTATTATATTAAAATATTATCTCAGTATAGATGTTCTTATGAATATTTGATAAATTATGATAAAATTTTTGTTGTGATAATGATAGATGGAATGACATATAATTCTTTTTATTGATCTGATGATCCACTTACATTTCAGGAGTGATAAATTCAATGTCATTTCTTTGAAAAAAAGAAGAATTGGAAATTGATCAAGGTGGAAAAAAGGGTGAGATTGTGCTAAAGTTAATTAAGAAACCCTTCCCATGATTTTTTTTTAACATATATAAAAATATTAGGATGTTAAAATGTTTTCCAATTATCATCATTTTGATGATATAAATGAACATTTCATTTTTATTTAGCTTATAGTTTTGTGATTGTTGTCTTTTTATAGGTTACCCACTTTCTTGTGATCAATGATATTTATTGATAGAAATGATTATTTATAGTTTTCCACCATACTCAAATCTTCAACTACGTTATCCTATATAGAGAAGAAGTTATGTTTTACTTTGGGTTACAGCTATTTTCTAAAATTTACTTTTTAATAATATTTTTCATAATTGATTTTGATGATGTTGGTTTATATGAACAAATATTTCATGTATTAAAACATTGATAACCCAGAAAATTTTTGAGGGAGAAATTCATTTTACTAGGGTATAATGTTACATTCTGAGATTTTGGGAATTATTTTTTTGATTTAATTTAATATTTTTATGTTTTGAACATCCCGTTACATTGAATATAGATTTTTATTATTATAAAAAATCACAATGTCTGTATAATGTTATACACAACACCATGTTAATCTTGAGCTACATGAAACACTGACTTGGCTAACGTTACACGCAACATCGAGTCTCTACGAAACACAAATTTCTTATTGTAAATATTAAAGTAATAAATTTATAACATCTCTATTAAACATAGTAAGATGAATAGAATTAACTAATTTTTAAATTTTATTAATAACATTTTCAAATAGATAATGTAAATTTATAATGAAATGTATAATCTTTGGGAAAGTCTTTATATGTTTAGAAATAATATTTTCATAAAGGAACTGATTTGTATGTTCTTTTGTGAATAATAATAGAATTAATTTTTTTCACTCATAGATATTGTATTTTGATAAAATAAACAAAAAAATTTACTTTGGGATGTTAAAATTCAATTTGGGACAATAATTAGTATTTTTCTAAGAAGTTTCATATTTTGATTTATAGTGAAAATACTGCATTTTAGTTAAAAAAAGTATTTTTATTTAAAATATTATTATACTTTAAATTTAATTTAAAATTAAAAATAGATAAATTATATATGTATATTTATCTAATTTAGAAAATTAAAATAGTTTTATATACAAATTAGATATAAAAACTTATTAAACTTTTGAATGTTCTTTTTAGCCGCCTTCTCATCACATTTTTTGGATAAGCATTGAAATTAATTTTACCACTTCTATGAATTGAATTTCAAAAAATGTAAATAAATGGTTATAATTACTATGATATTTATAGTATAATAGGATCAACTTAAAATTTTGGATATTTTTAATTATAACTTTAGTAAATTTATATTTACCATGGTTAAAGGTAAATGAAAACATAAATGTAAAAATAATAGTATAATATAATAAAATTACACTAACACTTGTCCTAATTTAATTGGATAAGTGGTATTAGAGTAAAATAAACCTTAGGATGAAATTATAACCATTTTATTCCATTTGGGTAGGAATATAATATTTATTATATTTTATATTAAGATAAGTTAAAAATTTAATACTCATATTTTTAATTACTATAACATTTTTAATATAGGGTTATACACAAGAGAATGTTGGTTGGAGTGTTTATCTCCATATAGGGGGTGAATTGAGTACCCAATACAAATTTATGTTTTAAAATGAATTAATTTTAAATCTCCAAATTAATTTAAAATGGCCCAGTTAAACAATATAGAAGATCTTTATAATTTTTAATATTTCAAAAGGATTATTAAAGATTGATTAGTTATTGGGTTAGAAATATAAAACATTACATTATACTTTTAATTCAATTTGCATTATTAAAAGATTATGATACCATTAATAAAGGTTTACTATCAAATTATTAGTATTTGTTTGGTTAAAACAGTTTCAGTTTAAAAATATAAAATAAAATAAAAAAACACACATTTCGAAAATTTGAAAAAAGAGTTTAGTATTAAGTAGAGAAGTAGTCCCATCCACTTAGTGATCACCCACCAAAAAGTAGTGTATATAAAATAAATAACATCATCTACAACCTAGATTGGGTTTTACCACATTTTACAAATTTTCCAGGTCACAGAAAACCTCTTCCAAAGTTATACATGGGAGTAAAAACAACCAGGACACACATGGAACAGAACATCTATTATCCATTTAAATACAGATGTAAAGTGATAATAGGATATCAAGTATCGTTTAGTTCAACACATAAGATAATGTGTGTGTGATAAAATATGGTACACACACATAGTTCTCAATATTCAATAAAGATAAATAAAAAAAATCAATCTTATAGTGTAGAGTTTAGAGATACTGAGTTTGTTGTAGTGAAACTTGTGACTCTTGATTTTATTTTGAAATAATGCTTGAGCCATTTTTTCTTGAAAACATATGAAGAATATTGAGTCACATACCCTTATTCTTGACTGCATGAAGTATTGATGTAAAGATGTAGTTCATCTTTCCAGTCGAGAATGATCTCCTCATGTTCTTTCAATCTGGGTCATCTATCTGATTGTGTTCAGTAAGCGTGAGCTTCAAAGCATTCTAACAGAACACTTCACATGTCTATTACATCTATTTTCTTCACGAGGGTGTCTTCTTACATTCTTAACAGTAACAATAGAGACAATATCAACATGAATTTAGATATTATGCTTCCTTGTACAACACACTTGACATTCAATTGAATTAATTCTATCAAGAATTTAAGAGACTAGAGTTAAAAATAAAATTTGGAATTAACTTTAATAATATAGAAATTATCAAATCATTAAATGAAAAAGTTAATTTTAGAATTAGTGGTAGTGTTATAGAATCCAGTTGTGTCTCATTCTGATGTAATCTTAGGATAATGATGTCTTATATTAGTTGTATGAATATTTTGGTTTCTTAGGCCTAGCTAAAATTCAATTTCACTAGCATTCAATCCTATGACAGTAGATTAGGCTAGAGATACCTCAAACTTTTCCAAATTTACATTATGGAGGTGTGTGGATAATGATGTCTCCACTGGTGGTGTGTTTTACGATAGTGTCTCTGAATAAGTGATATTTTTAATCCTGATGGTGAGTTGTGGAAAATGGTTGCTCATATGGTATGAAATCACATGATTTGTCAAAATTATATCTTGGCAGTGACATGTATGGTGGTGTGTCAACAAAGTAGTGACTTAAGCTCAACGATGTGTTAACTTCAATAGTGACATTAGGTGACTCATACATAGAAAATTTCCTCACCTCTCTTAGAATATGATATAGTTTTAGAGAAACATGAAATTCAAAAATAGTATTAGAATCATGATTTTGTGATCACCAAAACAAAGAATTCAACAAAATCTACCTTTTTGATGATCAAAAATCATGGAATCAAAGGTGCCAAAAATATAAAACATGACATAAAAGTTATGATAAAAAATATAAATCATGAATTATCATTTATAGTATGTGCAGATGGAATAAAAGATAAATAATAAATAAGGAAA
The DNA here is from genome assembly GCA_963277665.1 of Viscum album. Lineage (NCBI taxonomy): Eukaryota > Viridiplantae > Streptophyta > Magnoliopsida > Santalales > Viscaceae > Viscum > Viscum album. The sequence goes on along the minus strand of OY728129.1, from coordinate 1,024,360,906 downwards.
GATAATTAATTAGTATCCAAGGGACAATCATATTAAAAATAGATTGTATCAAAGGTAAATAGGTAAAAACCAAGTCAATGGTAACAAAAAAACTACACTGTAAGATAGAAATAAATGCCATAGTATTCTACCTAGGGAAAATTCAATAGTGTTCTCCCTCTTTTGGGATTATCATAATGGTAAACATTATTAGATTAAAAAAAGGAAATGTAGTAATAAAATAAAATAATATTGATATATCCATGGAGAAACTATATCAAATGTAATGAATAATATAGGAAGTAAAATGTTTTTAAAAAACATTAATCCCATTAAAACATAATTTTTTCATTTAACAACCTCCACAGGGATGGGATGGAGGATACAATGGTTCTTTTCCTTCTCCATTGGATTTATCTGTATTAGAGGTAGAATAATCAGAAGGTACTGGAGGAAAAGTACATAGAACATAAGTTTGATGTTTTGGGACAACACGAAGTGGATTATCCTCTGTAATAATGACTATCTTGAGATTCTTTACAACCTGTACAAGAGTCACATGAAAAGGATAAATATTGGAATGGTAAGGTTCATGTGGATCTTTTTTCAATTTTGGTCTAAGAGATAGTTGAGGAGTGATAAAAATGACTTTCTGTGAAATAAATACAATGCCATGCCTATGATGAAATGACTTTATCAGATTAATGTAACCCATAGAGATCTAGAAACCTCTTTACATTGCACTAAAAAT